>OV884032.1:3942500-6442500 GCA_930367265.1 Catocala fraxini
ACACACACACACACACACACACACACACACACACACACACACACACACACACACACACACACACACACACACACACACACACACACACACACACACACACACACACACACACACACACACACACACACACACACACACACACACACACACACACACACACACACACACACACACACACACACACACACACACACACACACACACACACACACACACACACACACACACACACACACACACACACACACACACACACACACACACACACACACACACACACACACACACACACACACACACACACACACACACACACACACACACACACACACACACACACACACACACACACACACACACACACACACACACACACACACACACACACACACACACACACACACACACACACACACACACACACACACACACACACACACACACACACACACACACACACACACACACACACACACACACACACACACACACACACACACACACACACACACACACACACACACACACACACACACACACACACACACACACACACACACACACACACACACACACACACACACACACACACACACACACACACACACACACACACACACACACACACACACACACACACACACACACACACACACACACACACACACACACACACACACACACACACACACACACACACACACACACACACACACACACACACACACACACACACACACACACACACACACACACACACACACACACACACACACACACACACACACACACACACACACACACACACACACACACACACACACACACACACACACACACACACACACACACACACACACACACACACACACACACACACACACACACACACACACACACACACACACACACACACACACACACACACACACACACACACACACACACACACACACACACACACACACACACACACACACACACACACACACACACACACACACACACACACACACACACACACACACACACACACACACACACACACACACACACACACACACACACACACACACACACACACACACACACACACACACACACACACACACACACACACACACACACACACACACACACACACACACACACACACACACACACACACACACACACACACACACACACACACACACACACACACACACACACACACACACACACACACACACACACACACACACACACACACACACACACACACACACACACACACACACACACACACACACACACACACACACACACACACACACACACACAAGATACCCACATATATATATGTTTTAATGTCCTAATTTGTCCATACTTTGTTCTTGTTATTATTTCATTATTTTTATAACTAAATAAGGTTTTGTTTCTATATGTATCTAATGATTTTGTTTACAAGTTTAGTTTACTATTCTACGCTTTGTAAATAGAGAGGCAACTACTTAAGCCCCTGCGTCATCTCTGCAGTGTTAACCGTGCCAAATCTTAAGTTTATAGGTTTTATAGTTGTCGAGTCTAACTCGTGCAAATGTACATTAGCTTAGAATTTGACCGTTTACTTTGGAAGGAACTTAAGTCAACTTAGCGTATTCCCAATCTGAAATTATTTGGCTTTGTATAGAAGTTGATTTTACCACCGAATGTAATATTTTAAGGTTAGACTAAAGATATCAGATTAGTTGAGAGTACTGAATGAAAATAGCAGCGATAGCCTAGTGGGACACCATTGGACTGCCATGCAGAGGTCTCGGATTCGAACCCAATGTGCGCATCTCTGACTTTTCGAAGTTATATGCGTATTTAATAATTAGATATCGCTTGCTTTAACGGTGAAGGAAAACATCGTGAGGAAACCTGCATGTTTGAGAGTTCTCCATAATGTTCTCGAAGATATGTGAAGTCTGCCAACCCGCACTAGGCCAGCGTGGTGGACTACGGCCTAACCCTTCTCACAATGAGTAGAGGCTCGTGCCCAACAGTGGGACAGTTTAACACAGGGCTGATATTATATACCGAATCTCCGTATTGACTATTATTATGGTCACGATAACTGCACTGAGACTGACGGTTTTACATGTTCGACGACGCACGGTGGTCATGGTTAGAGTTGATTTTGATTTGAGGACTTTGATTTTATTTATTTATTTCCATCAAAATGTTAGATTAAGTAGTAAAATATTCTCGCCAAACTTTTAAGTTTGAGGGCGAGGGTTGATTAACCCCTCTGATGGATCCGCGCGGTTGAGTTTCGACACGAGCCTCTCTAATTCGCATATCACGCAGTAATCAGTCAGTGAATAGCAGTGATAGTACCTTTTCTAGTAAGCACTAGTAAAGGTGTCAAACTTCGTGATTGTGGGTTGTAAACCCCGGCAAAGATTAGATAGACAGGACAAAAAAATACTAGTCATTTGTAACCCATAATGCTACTAATATTTCTATTATTTAGCAAAGTAGGTATGTAGGTGTTTGGAGTATAATCTATGATGCTGTAATATTTTTTTGGGACTATCCCGCTGACAACCCATAGCTTGGTCACCGAATGCGCGGGCGCACGTTCCTTGATTTAAATCCTACAACAAAATATGTACTGTTTTACGCGTTACCAACGACGGATTTATTCGTCCAAACTGCCTGATTCTCGGCATTGTACCGTTAAAACGTAAATATTTACGTTTCACCGTGTTACCGGTACGTGTATATTGGTTTATCGTTATTATTGTAGTAGACAGAATTAGTTATGTTATGGCAGTGTTGAAATTTTATGAATTATGTAACTCTTGTTGACGTATATATGACTTGTAGAGATTTTCGATGGGAAAATTTTTCGACGGTTTGATACATAAATTTTATAAGTTTATGAGTTCTTAGTGGAGGTATTAACAATTAATACTTTAGACGCACCGTAATAGATATTATTAAAAAAATATTTTTAAGATCATGAATCTCATTGGTGCCTAAAATTTGTTGGTTGTGAATTTTTTTTTAAATTCAGCTCCCACACTAGATTTCAATTTCCTCCACCTTACGATGTTTTAATTAATGGATACAAAGTAGACTCAGACTCGGAACAGGCGATTGTAGATCAAACAATTTTGTTGCCTGATGGTATTCGAACCTACAACACTCGTTTAGTTTTTTTAAAAGAACTGGTCATACTTAATGATAATGTATTATAATAATTTGTCTTTAGGTGATTTCGCGAACGACAGTTTAGTCATATTTCGGTATCACCACAAAACTTTTTTTTTTTTTTTTTTTTTTTTTTTTTATTATCAGAAAAATACCTTAAGACTAATTACATTTGAAACTCGCCAAACATATTGTTTAACGGCAACTTGGCTGATTGTCATGTGTGAGATGATCAACTAACCCAATACTATATCCCAGCAGTCGCCATATTGTCATCATCCTATATCACTTAAATATTTATACATTTATTTCTTTTTAAAGCTGATTTTACCTTGTATATATTATACTCCGGTTCCTAAACTATTTATTCGATTGTAATGAAAGGATACCGACCACCTTGTATGGAGTCCTGGTCTGGGCGTGAACAATATTATATTGTAACTAGTAGTTTTCCCGCGGTTTCACCCGCGTAAGTCCCGTTCCCGTGTGAATATCGGGTTACACCCCTTTCACCCCCTTCAGGGTGGAATTTCCAAAAATCCTCTCTTAGTGCTCCCCTGCACTCTCCAAGGAACATACATGCCAAATTTCAGCTTCTTGCGTTCAGTAGTTTCGGCTGTGCGTTGTCTGTCAGTCACTCAGTAACGGAAGAGTTTTATATATATAGATAACAATATTAATTTTCAGTAGCCTAAACAAAGTAGAAAACATTATTCTATGAAGTTTAGTATCAAGTTCGTTAGATAATAAAATATAACACAAACAAGCAAATACAAAATCACATCCACAAAATACCCAATAGACGAACGAATAAACGCAAAGCGAATGACGAAAACAGAATTGACAGATAAGTTAAGTGTTGCTAGAATATGAAAAAAATTACCCAACACACTTTACAATTTTGTAATATTTTATCAAATATCTCATCATTTTTACATTCATTATTATTGTCGAATTCAAAATATGAATATATATATTCAGATTTCGTTAATATTTCTAAATGTAATTTTTTAAACACTGTGTTCCGATTTTTCACTGTTTTTTACTAGACAACACAAACAAGCCATTTGGATTGTACATTTCAGTAACACATTTTAAACCAAACGAAAATATTTTAAAAATCATTTTTATTATACGTCAATTTCATACGACTGGATAGTAATCAATATTTATCATATATTAAAACAAAACTTTTAATATTTTACTTTGTTTATAAGACGATTGTCTACGTTCAAGCCGAATATGGACGATCTCCTTTAGATGATGCACCTGCAGGCCGTAGATAAATCATAATAAATATTTGAAAAAGCCATTGCATGATTTCCAAGTACTAGCTATCGTATTTTAGATAAATAATTGACCTAAGAACGCCATTCGAACCCAAATCCTTTCTTTCGCAAATCCAAATCTCTTATCCAATAGCTAAAAGCTTCTCTTCAAAGCAGTGCTATCTCAACAATAAAAGAACACATTCCATCTAATTATAAATACAAACTCGCACATATATTAACTAAAACAAACCAACAAGAAACTAACGCATGCACATGCCCGAGATAACAACTTGAGCCAGCCTTTATAAGCTTAACCTTTGATCTCCGAGCCTAGAATTTGGAATTAGACTTGGTTAAAACTACCACCATATTCTAATACATTCATAGATCTAACATACAAAACAATTCTAACGGGGAAATTCGGTGTTAAAACGCAAAATCTCCCGTATAAAGGTGGGAAATTTAATATCTGTTTAGTTGTGTACTAAACCTCTTATAATTCTGCCGGCCACCACAGCGCTGGGAGTCTCGTAAAGAGCGACGCACACTTGCAGTTTTTGTGTTCAGCTTCAGCTCACCGCATAGTTAAGGGGTAGATGGGTTTAATTAGTTTTAGTGCATTTTGTATATCGTAGGCTATATGGTCTGGTTATATCAGGAGTATCAGCGCACCAAAGCTACGACAGCCTTATATAGATACTGCCAGGCTGATATGTCGAGTTTGATCCCGAACGGAGACATCAAAATAATAACTAATCAATTGTAGTCTTTAATCCCAAAACACTAATCACTGGTTTACGTCTACGATTAGTAAGTGTTGTCAAATGCGAGAAAAATTTTAAAAGGCGATCAGTCGTATTTCAAGTGCGTAGTTTGGCTGAGTTAATAATCAACAGCCAATCAAATCAGTTGAAGTGACTATGAATATCAAACATCGTTGATTAGCTTTTAGGAAAGCGATACACGGTTTGCTTTCACGGTGAATGCACATATTGTGAAGAAATCTGCACATTGAAAAGATGTCCGTAATGTTTTTAAAGACCTTCTCACACTGCGAAGAGGCCTGTGCCCAGCAGTGAAACAGTTTAATACAGGGCTGATATAATTATTGTAGTGACTATCTACCAACCAGAACTGAGCCGGCGTAGTAATGCCTAACTGTTGTCAACCGTAAACAATCTTATGGCTAGCAACTGGATAAAAGGAGCTGGTATAAACACTGCTGGTAAGCTGGTGCTCTCAGCAACAAGGATGAAACAATTATTGGGTTCTCTCATTCTTGAAAAAGAGAGTAGCTGCACTGCCAGCTCAAGAGACTAAAGCAGAAATGCTTTAAATGCTTTCTTAATGACAATGCTTTCTTAATGACCGCTACAAACTGTTACTTGCTGCAAAAACATAGGGCAAGCTTTGCTGCTCCTTCTATAATGACATCATTATAAAAGAACCCAAAAGCCTTGTCCTATGTTTAAGAAGCATTGCTTAGATCTGATTAGAGCAGCGATAGCTCAGTGAGGAGACCAACAGACTGCAATGCAGAGGGTCTCGGGTTCGAACCCACGTCGCGCACCTCTGACTTTCGGAAGTTATATGACTTTTCGAAATTATGTGCGTATTGATTGACAATTATCGCCTGCTCCGTGCCTCGGAGAGCACGTTAAGCCGTCGGTCCCGGCTGCCATGAACATCTATGTAATGGCAGTCGTTATTGGGAGAGTGTCGACATAAAAGATCCCACTGGGTCGAAGTGTCGCCGGTCTGCATTGACTGGCCCCCACATAAGATAAGATAGATCTGATTAATAAATTATCTTCTTACAATTTTGGTAGTTTTATTTCAAAGTATAACATTTGCGGTAGCTAGTTATTTACATATATATGTAATCTCAAGCTTGTATCCCCTATAAGCTTAGCCAGCTGTGGTTTTAGATTCCACCTCACAGTACCAGACAATGAGCTACTAAGAACTTCTCGAAAGAAAAATCACTAACAATTTATCTCATGATCTGATGCAAAGTACTCTTGGACTCACCACACTCACACTCGCTGCGAAGCCACACACTTTTTTTATATATTAGTTTTTACTAATTATCTAAAATCATATGTAATTAAAACAGTATTCCCCTTAACCGGTGGGCAGGTATTTAGCGTGGTATTTATAGTGCAGTGTGTAAGACTGAGTTAGCGATCCCAGCGCTGATATTATGCGATGCTCAAGTCTTTCTGCTCTTTGTAATAGACTTAGTTCTGGACGACATGGTTCTCTGCGGTCAGGCTTAACTGCACAGCCGTATAGTCTTGCACGAATAAGAACAATTTTAAGCTAGACAAAAAATAGAACTGTCTGGAATAGTTGGCAGAGGTTTGGTTATGTTTCTATGATATTGTCTGCGATTGTAAACAACAAAATCAAGTGGCGGTAACCCCATAAATAAGTCATTAGACTTGTAATCGAGAAGTCACGAGTTCGAATTTCACCCGTTACGCTACCGACGTGAATTCACTTTTAACACAAGTGTTTTGGTTTAGTTGTAGCGGTTAACAAGAATATTAGTAATATCTGACCTAAATTCCTAGTCATCTTTTAAAAATAAAAAGTAGGCTCTTGAACAGCGTTTACTTTATTACTTAAAACTAAAATGTTAGATTAAATAGTAAAATATTCTCGCCAAACTTTTACGTTTGAGGGCGAGGGTTGATTAACCTCGCTGATGGATCCGCGCGGTTGACATACGACACGAGCCTCTCTAATTCGCATATCACGTAGTAATCAGCCAGTGAATAGCAGTGATAGTACCTTTTCTAGTAAGCACTAGTAAAGGTGTCAAACTTTGTGATTGTGGGTTGTAAACCCCGGCAAGGATTAGATAGACACGACAAAAAAATAGTAAGTAGGTCATTGGGTAGTCGGTCAAAAATAAGCTATGTGTGTTATGGACAATAGTTTTATAAAAAGACTGCGTGAGTAGCGCTTTGATTAAGTGATAACGATATCATAGCAAATCTTTCGGTTTCTGCAGATTCAATACCTATCTGAGTATAAAAATTGGTAAGCTACTTAGATAGTAAGTGTTTTCGCTAACTAGTAAAAACGGCAAATAATACCGTTTTTACTGGTTCAATAAGTTCTCTATGGTATATGTAAACCCATATAAATCCGTTTAGATTTATATATTTTTTTTTATATTGTATTGGGCGTAGTGAGATCGTGGTCAAACGCAATTTGACCACGGTCTCACCTGATGTGAGGTGAAGATGCAGTCGACGATGGATCAAGCTTGCCTAGAAGATACCTATTCACTCGCGACTTGAAGACACCCAGATTGTACCCATCGGGAAACACAGATTTAGAATATGGATTTAATATCATTGACGAAATGTCAATGTTCGATTTGTTGCGGCTTTTATAAAAAAAAACTCAAATATAGAAGCAATAACATGTCTTTGTTGACTTAAGGATGTTCTTGTAAGTCATTGAACTTACAAGAAAATCCTCTTACTTCTAACCTTACAGAGCAGTTACTAGTTAATATATTCATTATTAAACTATGAAGGTGATATAAAAGCACACAGCCAATTTGATTGGAAAAGTTACTGTAGCATATGAGTGCTCGCTACATATTTTGTCAGCCGGTGTAACCAATTACCTTCAATTTAATTTCATTTAAGAACAGCAATTTCTATATTTGGAATGATGATCTGTGTCGGACTTTACAAACATACGATTACAAATAAAACGTACATTTAAATTCAGAACGTCAAAACAGCTATTTGTGTAAACATACATAGATTCACGGCTGTTTCCTAGAGAGGTAGGCAGGGACTATGGATTTTCATTTACTACGATCCTGACACACTTTATCTTCATTCACTCTCATAACATTCCTCATACACGCTCGCCTGTTTAAGGTGCTCTTAATAATAATAATATAATAATAATATTCTATCACATACACACAACACCATCTAGCCCAAACTAAGCAGAGCTTGTACTATGGGTATTAGACAATGGATAAACATACATATATACTTTTTTTTTTGTGAATACATACATATTATACATAGAAACACCCAGACCAAGACAAACATCCATGTTCATGCACACAAATGTTTGATTTGTGCGGGAATGGAACCCGCGACCTCAGGTGTGGCAGTCGGTTACACTAACCACTACGCCATCGAGTCGTCTTTAACCTGGCCTTTATCCAGAACGTCTCCGATCTGATCGAGAAACGTTCATCTAGGTCTTCTCCTTGCGACTGTTCCATTCACACGAGCCTTATAAATTTTCTTAGTCAGTCTTTTTTCGTCCATTCTTTCTACATGCCATTCTTCTTCTTTACATTCTTTGTGTAAACACATGACATTTTTCTGTTTGGTAGTTGAATCTGCAACACTGCGCGTGGATAAAACGACAAGGTGACCGATAGGCCTATACGCCATTCATACATTTCTTTGCGAAAGTTTCATGGCATACGCTTTGTGGAAAACTTATATTAACTCTACTTGGTTTGTTTTGGTAAAAAATGAAGAAATATTTAGTACGTTTATCAACAAATTAAAATACTTTTTAATACAGAAATGCCACTATGATATAAATGTATATTTAAACGATACATTTTAATAATTAAAATAAAGTGTAATTAGAAAATAGGTTTAATTGTTTATAATAAATTAACAATAAACTATAATATAATATTAATTATAATATGTGAGTAATAAAATAAACACCCACTTTGCTCTCAATATACACATTTCAATATGCTTTATTAGATGATAGAATGTTCGATCTTCTCTCCTAATTTTGCCGTGCCCGACGGGGTCCATTATTGTTTCTTTCTACATTTATAAGACCTGTGTATACATGATGGAGTATTTTAATTGAATTAAATTGAATTGGCTAGTATTTGGATCTACCATATATTAGAATAAGGATACAGATTTGAGGTCGGTACACAAAAGAATACCCGCCTAATCGATGATGATCGCAGACTGGTAATCTTCTGTAATATACCTGCAGTAAGGCTTTCGGTCTTTATAAAAACGCTGTGCTGCTGGCAAGAAAGCGCCAATAACAGCTCATTATCAGGCCAATCGTATGTTCGTTTCCCACTTTAAATAGTATTTTAAAGTAAAAGTAGGTACGTGAGTCAAAAATACTAAGAAAAAAGAAAATGAACTTTTTCTAGCTTGTCAGTCGTGAGGCCCTGGGTTCAGCTGTCGAACATATGTATACACATATGTATTCACACGTCTAGGATCTTACAAGAAAAATCAGTGTCGGCACAGGGTCTAGAAATATATTCACCATTCTTTTCAAGTGGTGGTGGAATATGCTGTCAAAACGTAGGTGAAATACATCACTGCCCTTTCCTTGAAGAATATACAGCCGTGAAAAAGAAGAAATCAGAAGCACATTGGAATTGACACCAATAACCAGTACCTTTTGTAAGCTGCATTATACCATACATTGAACACGAACAACGCACGGTTATGAATCTTTACAAAAAGCGGTACATACACAGTTAAAAGCTAATGGTATTAGAAGCGCGTTAGGGCGGGCGCACACTGGCGCATTGTCGCGTTGATCTACGCGACCGAGCGCTCGTAAACATCTCCACCTGGCTTTGCTAACCGTACCTGGGTACCGTCGGCATGTTAAGCGAGACGGTTTGTGTGGAATGGCCGAACATTATTTGAACTTTCTTTTGTTTCTTGTGCTTATGTTTTTGTTTTGGAATGTTATTGTGCGATTTTGTAATACGTGTTTATTTATTTACTATATATGAATTCAATCGTCTTGAAGCCTTCCAGCTCATCTCACGATTTTATTTTGGGGAAGACCAGAAGAAAATCATGAGATGAGCTTTTGTTGATTTTCATTATTTGGCATCTACCTGCCACTATGGAGTAATTACATAATTGCTCCTTACTTCTGCCTTAATACGATACGATAGACGGGATCAGTACTATTTTTATTTGACTATGGCAATTGGCTACGTCAGTAACTTGAATTTAGAACATAGTAATATAACATAGGTATAGCATTTTCAAAATAGGAAAATAAAAAAAAAGTTATCGGATTGATTAGTACAACGTAACGACATTCTTACTCTAGCTGGAAAAACGACAGGCACTACTTACTATATGCCCTAAAAAAATCGATTAATACATTGTAACGGCAATTTCGCTCTAACTTCAAATTCATCGTCAAACACTCCTTACAGTAAAAAGTTACTAGTAAATAATTATATTACTAAATAATTAGTACTAGATTGAAACAAATATATTTATTAGCACAAATTTTGTTTGCACACCGTACTCGGGATCTGCACCGCCAGTATCGGAGATATCAAAAAGCTTACGCCGAGCCACTCGATTAAAGCCCGCGTTGTTTGCACCGCGAATGTGCTGACCTTACCACTACTTGAGCTGCTTTATGGTAATTAAAATTTTTGTTAACGATCCTTATTGTTTTGCTTACTGTACTGTTAGCAAGTATGGTTTGCTGTGGGTTTGTGCTGGATAGGCAAAGACATTCCGTACTAATGTCTTAGCTTGTAAAATAAAAAGCGCTGCAACGCTCTTACAGCTTATTACTACTTTGACGGTTTTGGACTGGCGATTGAAAGCTGGATTGTCAAGAATAATGATTTTTGACATGATTTGCTGACATACATTTTGGGAAATTGGTTATTGGGTATTGGTAAAGTCAGTACCCTCTAATATCCTGACACTGGTCTAGCCTTAGGGTATCGTTAGCCTTCGGTTAGCGGAGGTCAGGTGGCAGCCGCTCCGTGTAAAAACTGATATCCAGTCAAATCCGGTTAGACCAGAAAAGCCGACCCCAAGTGACTTGGGAATAATAATAATAATAATATTCTATCACATACACACAACACCATCTAGCCCAAACTAAGCAGAGCTTGTACTATGGGTACTAGACAATGTGTAAACATACATATTATTATACATAGAAACACCCAGACCAAGACAAACATCCATGTTCATGCACACAAATGTTTGACTTGTGCGGGAATCAACCCGTGACCTCAGGCGTGGCAGTCAGTTATACTACGCCATCGAGTCGTCATAATAAAGGCTAAGAGAGAAGAAGACATTACATAAAAAGAAGGTACTATCCACACTCTAAACAGCGCTCACAAGCTGTCATAATCCTCTTTTAAATCGGTAGAACAATAACTAAAGGGTTACTTATACTAGCAAAATAAATAAGTTTACAAACAGCACATGCTTTGAACAGGGCAAGGCTACTTTGCCAGCGTTGGCTAACAAGGCACACGTCATAACAGCCCCTGAACTTTGTTATACATTTCCTTGACTTAACTTTTTAGGGGTCCGCTGAAAACAAAGTGAAAGAAAAATAAATTGAAGGTTCGAAATTCAAGAAGAAATTTTTCAACATTTGTTTTTCTTTTTACTTATTTGGATTGAAATTACAACGCCCGGGGCATTGTTAAAAGTAAAGCGAACACTTGTACTACATCTCCTGCACAGCGTGTTACCACGCGCGCCTCTATGTCGAGTCCGTCTTCCCTCTAGGGGGGGGACAATAGGGTTTAAATTGAGAAGTGCCTAGGGTAGCTCTCTCGTGTAGTGGCCTGCGTTTCATACGGCGGGCCGAAACCTCGGCGGGGTCGCGACCGCATGTGCAAGTGATTCGCGCGGCCCCGCCGATAGCGGTTTTGTTGAGGAACACCGTGGTAGGTTTAGTCGGTATTCCGGGAGGTCCTTTATCATTTCAACGTCTTTCCTTTACCCCGGTGAGTCCGACATAACCCCTTCGCCCGCCCCCGCGGAGGGGTATGCGTCAAAGCATTCCACCACGTAAAAAAAAAGTCACCTGCACACACAGCAGTTTTTAATGATACCATAGCCTTATTTAATAATAATATTCTATCACATACACACAACACCATTTAGCCCAAACTAAGCAGAGCTTAGTACTATGAGTACTAGACAGTTTCCATTGTTATAATTTAGAATTATGTCGGATTATTACAGGGTATATAAGACACACTTATGAGTTATAAAATAATGGAAATATGATTTAATAGCGATTTAAATGAGTGGCCGCGATTTAGTTGCAGGCATATTTTTACAGACTTAACCCTTAGCTTCACCCTAGCAACTAACATAAATCTATATTTAATTGATTTAATAAACTCACTAACCGATCCTTTGACGTTTATAAATATTACTTTGCTACCTAAGTGAATAAAAGACGTTTCACATTGATTCGATAAAAGAGATCCATAATACAAATAAAAGCCTTCTATGATTTGTGACTACCTTTGACTAGGCAGAGCTGGTCCATACAAAACACACATACAATCGCGCGGCAAGTTAATAGGCAAGGTGGGCGAAGTTCGGAACAATTAACCGCTTAGTTAGTTGAAGAATATTTGAGGAGAAGAGCTTGTCGGTATTAATTTGAATGCAAAAGGCCACCCTTGCCGATTATGTAGTGATGGACGATTCAACCGGGTCCTCGCCTAGAGAAGTATGAATCTCTTACCGAAATGAGATCTAAGAGCAGTAACACCGTTACTGCGTTTCGATTCGAAAGTACAAGTACCAAAGCCTATCTACCTACCTCAAATATTCCTTTTCTACCATTCCATTTTTACTACCTAGAAATGATAAGGAACAAGTGCTGTGATGCACCTGGTCTTGATATCATCCGGCGACAACTATGACCATATATCATCAGGTGGACAATATGCCTATTGGCCAACCACACTCGTATAAAAAAATAAACAATAATAATAATAATAATATTCTACTACATACATACAACACCATCTAGCCCAAACTAAGAAGAGCTTGTACTAATGATAAGGAACAAGTGCTGTGATGCACCTGGTCTTGATATCATCCGGCGACAACTATGACCATATATCATCAGGTGGACAATATGCCTATTGGCCAACCACACTCGTATAAAAAAATAAACAATAATAATAATAATAATATTCTACTACATACATACAACACCATCTAACCCAAACTAAGAAGAGCTTGTACTAATGATAAGGAACAAGTGCTGTGATGCAAAAAAAGTATCCATGTATGTTTATCCATTGTCTAGAACCTATAGTACAGGCTCTACTTAGTTTGGGCTAGATGGTGTTGTATGTATGTAGTAGAATATTATTATTATTGTTTATTTTTTTATACGAGTGTGGTTGACTGTGGTTGACCCTGGTCTTGATATCATCCGGCGACAACTATGACCATATATCATCAGGTGGACAATATGCCTATTGGCCAACCACACTCGTATAAAAAAATAAACAATAATAATAATATTCTACTACATACATACAACACCATCTAGCCCAAACTAAGTAGAGCCTGTACTATAGGTTCTAGACAATGGATAAACATACATGGATACTTTTTTTTTTGTAAATACATACATATTGTACATAGAAACACCCAGATCAAGACAAACATCCATGTTCATGCACACAAATGTTTCACTTGTGCGGGAATCGAGCCCGCGACCTCAGGCGTGTGTTAAATATTTAAACGCATGTGTTAAAGCTAATAAATTATATATTTAAACATAAAACAATACAGAAATAAATATTGACAATAATATTACTTATATGAATTAAAACGTTAAACGTAACTAGAAATGATTAGAGACGTCGTATATTACAGCCACTTCACACAATTTTTTGTCTGCTAGTGACCGCGGCCCACACCTAGCCAAAACGTCAGGCGATACATAAAACTACGCAAATATCTAACATGATCATGTTAATTTAGCGTTTAAATGTAAAATAATAACTAGGTTATTACCTATGTATATACCTAGCACGATAAAAGCAAATAAAATAAAAGGCTTTATTTTTTTTATTATGCCTTCATGCTACTGTTGGACATTACCTAACAGCATTATCTAATAATATTTCACAGTACTAAGAAACTAACGGTCATCCAAAAGAGCTAATTACTTACTAATTAAATTACTTTCTTTTAAAATATCTGTACGGAACCAAAAGAAACACCGGCAACGCGAGTCCTCGCAACAAAAAACCTTTCCTTTGACGAAACCGACCACATCGCACACACAAAGCGAGCGATTACATAGAAAAACGTGCGAAACGCTTAAAAAGGGGGGACTTAGAGAGGGGGGTCGCTACAGAAATGCAAATATGAAATATGAAAATGAAGATGGCATGTAATAAAAGTGATATACTGGGCTCCATAGAGCCATTTCGTAGCGTGGGTAGTCGTCTCGTCAGTTTTATGGCTGGCCGTCCATCATCGGCTGACAGCGTTCATGGATGCCTCCTTGAGCTTCAAGAGGAGGGGGTGGGGGTGGACGCTCAGATTTATTATTTCAATGTTGATGCTTGATGTTTTATATATATTTTTCGTGGATTATTGGTTGGGTTATTGAGGTCAGTGATTTAGTTATGTCGGTTTGGTGTGGTGTAACATTTTTCATTTTACTTAATATTATTTTCTTATTATTCCAATATATTTTTGTTAAAAGATTATCTCTGTAATGTAAAAGACATTACATGAATAACTTCAAAGAATATTCAGACACTGTGTAAATCACACAAATGTTTGTACTGTTCGGGGATTGAACTCGTAGCATTCAGCGTGGCGTATTGGCTATGTTAAACCATTGTCTTACAACATTTTTACTACTTCGTCGTACAAATTTTGCTATTTGCCGAATAGAGTTAGCGCTCTAGAATTAGTTATCAGTTTCAGCATGTTTATTGAATGAAATATAGTCCCAAGCCCAAGTATAAACGTTGTAAAACTTTTGAAATAACAGACAGAAATAATAGTAAGCAAAATTCCTAAGAGCAGCGATAGCTCAGTGAGGAGACCAACAGACTGCAATGCAGAGAGTATCGGGTTCGAACCCACGTCGCGCACCTCTGACTTTCGGAAGTTATATGACTTTTCGAAATTATGTGCGTATTGATTGACAATTATCACCTGCTCCGTATCTCGGAGAGCACGTTAAGCTGTCGGTCCCGGCTGCCATGAACATCTATGGCAGTCGTTATTGGGAGAGTGTCGACACAAAAGATCCCACTGGGTCGAAGTATCGCCGGTATGCACTGACTGGCCCCCACATAAGATACATAGATACAAGCAAAATCCCTGCTCAAAACCGAGATGTTGATGAAGTCAGAAGCAACCTGGCCGAGAAAATATCCACACTCTACAATATGCTGACGCTACACCGCAGCTAAATAATCGAGTCCAATCTGCTGTGTTTCTGTAGGCTTATAAGGATCCTGGTGTTCCTTAAGGTGAGTTGTCCCTTCTACTGGACCCTTACTGTTTTACAAAGCGTTACTCCTGGACCTGTAAGTGTCTACTGGCAAAACATAATTTATTATGCTTGTGGCCACCTACCCAACTAATAATATAAGTGTATACATTTGTTAATATCTTTAGCTGTTTGTAATTTAACTCATTAACTGTTGAACGGACTTTGAGGTAAGTAAACAGTAAGACCATTATTGTTTAACAACAAAATTTTTAATATTTAAAACTTAGTACACTAAATATATCAATTACGCTGCTCCAAAACGTGACTTTTTACGCGAGAAAGGCGCAGCTAGCTACAACTCTTATAAAAATACTGAGACCTGGTACTGGTATTTTTAAATCGCAGTCCTTGTACCAGGTTGTAACAACCTGTTACAGGTTGATAGCGGCAAATGACGACATAAAGCCGTTATTCCAGTCGTGCAATCGGTATAAGAATAGCATACTTAAGTGGCTCTATTTACGACTCTACATCAAGGTCCCAATGCATAATTTTCTACTCATGTTCAGGTTTGATTTCTGGCTAAGGTAACTAATTCAGTTTTCTGATAGAACATTCTCAACAGCAAGCACAGCGTCTAGCAATAAGCCAGGTAGGCGGCAATAGATTCTCGCAGCATTTCGTACCCAAAACCTTAGTTCACGAAAATAGCTATAGACACTTGCCTACCCCATCGCCGATACATAGGCGTTAGTATACAAAACTACGCTAATGTACAATTCACGATAAAAAATATCGTTATCGAAAACACATCGAATAACAAGTAAACAATTCAATCGCGCACAAAACAACGGGTTAGTATCGGAACATATTTTTTAACAGATGGGCGGTAAGCGTCACCCTATACAAAGATGGGCTATAATTTCTCCACGACACGCGTTGCGAACAATACTCGAATTAATTACCTAATACGCCCAGGAGCGCAGATGTTTTCCGATTGTTTATTGGTGAAACTTGCATTTGAAGGCAGTGATGATTTAAGTGGGTTATTGATGAAACAGCACCTGGTTTTCCGGTATTATACAGGTTGATGTTTTATTTGTCGTCATGCTCGGAAACGGAAGTCTCTACAGGAGATTGGTACATTATTGTAATATTACATACATATTACACAAAGTCTCATATGACCTCAAAAAGATGGGCAAAGTTATACCTACTTTACTCCAACTATAGTTTTAGGTGCTACGTAATGGTGGGTGCCAATTTAATAATTTCTATAGTATATTATTTTTAAACATTACAAATTTTCGTAAAAATTTCATGCTCATGTCATATTTTTGAACTTGAAACCTCTGACTGTACAAACCACTAAACTAGGATATATTATCCAAAAACACTTAATCCCAAGAAGATATAAACTGTTCTTCTGTAGCTAAACACGAAACTTGGAGACCCCAACATACATCACTCTTGAAATTCCCTGACATAAACGTCACAAATATATTTTAGTGTATGTGTGTGTGTGTGTGTGTGTCACAGCTCACTGCCCCAACTCCATCCCTGTATGTACAGACAACAAAATTATAAAAGGGTAAATAAAACAGAAAGCTTACACAAGTCATAAATTTGATTTATAGAGATTAAAAAAGGCGCTTTAGAAACGGCTCGAACGAAAATTTTCGGTGGGACGAATCGGGAGACGGGTGTACGGTTAGAAGAAAAATTGTAGCATTTATTTTATTTAACATCTCATTATTTTATGTTAGTCTCTTTGTGAATTTCAAACTTTGTTTCGTCTGAGTTGTTAGCTTAGGAACATTTATTTCGAAAGAGACAGCATATTATTATTAAATTTATTAGAAATTCATTTCATATTAAAAATATATGTATAAAAAACTCAATTACTTACGTTTATTTGATTAGTTTAATAATTATTTTATTACTATAACAATATAAAAAAAGTTAATTATAACGAAACAAGAAACTATCTAACTATTACTTATGTATTGAATATTTTCACCCATAATCACTAAAACAATTGCAGGGCTAGCTAACCTGAAATTTAATTTGTATCTATTGAAAACTCTCATATGTGTAGTTACATTTTAATTATAAAAGTATTATTGTTTAAACCAAAATATTTGCTATTTAATAGGTTATTTCAAACGTAAAATGCAAACACCAAATGTTTCATACGCCGCAAACAGTTTAAAAGAAAGTTTACAAAGTGCCAATTAATAACAAAAAGATCACAAAAGTAGAACAGCATGTTTTTGCAGATCGTACTCATGTCAGCGCGGTGTCGATGTTCCCAGCCGTCAGAGGGGGCGCTGTAAGAAAATTTACAGGCACCGTCGTATTTCACCCCCCTTCCCCTCCCTCCGCCTTTTTTGTTAATCTACCCTCCTAATGCGTCGCTTTGTTTACCTGCTGACCGTACGTGCTTGTCCTTAGTGTTGCTTTATTAAATAATTACGGTAGGCAGGTCTGTGAATGTGTGTGTGCGCGTGGGCATGTGTTTAGATAAGATTGTTGATGTTGTGTGGGTGTGCTTTTAGCTTTTGTCTCTTTCTATCAGTGCTGTCAAAATTTAGAACAAAAGGGGCTTTTACATTTCTTTGATACGTTTTTTGTATTTTGATCATAATAAAGTATCAGTCAAGAACCGACAACCGCTGGGGTAAACGTCTTCTTGAGTGGAACCGCGACTCGGCAAACGTAGTGTAAAACGCCCTTCGACCAGGTGGGATGACGATCTGCAAAAGACTGCAGGCAGATGCTGGATGCGGCAAGCTGAAGACAGGGCGCTATGGCGCTCATTAGGGGAAGGCTATGTCCAGCAGTAGACTATTATAGCCTGATGATGAAAGTATCAGTCACCTTTTTTATTTTTGTGTTCTAATAAATTAAATATACATCTTCACGCCTTTATATTATCATACATACATACCTAAACCCGCGCTTGCATCGCGAAGTGTGTTACACTCACTTTTCGTTAGCAAAGTTTTAGTTTACGTAAAAGTGCGCAAGCCTATTGCCGGGTCAGGCACATTCTTAACTCAAGTCTCTACCGAGCTTTACCTAACATAAAAACTGAATAAAGTGTTACCTCAACTGTGGCAACATTACCGTATTTTTAGACGTTTTATCAGATTTTCCATTAGCTATGATACTTTAAAATATAGATGTCTATATGCTCAACTGTTTATATCTACAAAAAGTAAAATAAACACGTTACAGTGTTCAAAAATATGACACAGGTAAAGTTGACACAGATATTGGCAACTTTACTTAAGCAATTTTACTAGAGAATATTGATCCCTACAGCACACGTTACGTGGGCATTTACGGGACAAATCCTACAGATATTGGATGTAAGGAAAGACGCCACAATTTTTTTTGAAATTTCATACAAATGGACATATTTTGTCAGAGCTGGCACAAACTTCACAAAGATAATAAAACAAAGTTTTCACCAAGGTATTTTTTTAATTTATTTATTGGGTATAAATTAAATGAAAATTAAAATGGAAAATATGAAATGAATGTAAATAAAATGGTGAAATGTTGGTCAAGTTGCTCGTTGAAAGTAAAGTTGCCACAGTTGACCGGTATTGAGTTTTTAGGTAAAGACTTAGATCGGACAGTGGCCCCAACTGGGTCTCAAACCTGACCTCTCACTATCGCACACGTACATAAACACAACAATTCTGCCACGGGTACTAGAAAACAGTCTTAAAGAAGAAAGGCCCCATTCTCATGAACGAAGTTTATATTAAGTCTGAAACTTTTTGGTTACCTTGCCAATTGTAATATGGAGCAGGTTTGATTTCACGTGGAAGAAATATTTCAGAGTTTCCGATTGGGGTGTGTGTCTATAATTTATGTTTGTAATGACCGCTTCTATTGAGTTTTAAGATTGAATTAATTTAACGGAACGGAAATAATTTTAAATTTAAATTTTTATTTATTATTGTGCATACGTTATTCTAGTTACAGATTCATTAGAAATACCATAAGATACGTTACAGCTGACCTATAGCCCGTGTGGAATTCACAGACAAAATCTAGTTTCACTAATAGTTAAAGTTAAAGTAAAAAAATATTTATTATTATTTACTTTACAGTTAGATTAAACTACGGACTACAATCATGCCTTGCCTTGATTATTAATGTACATGTAAGATGCTCCTATTTACCATACTGCTGCTTTAGAGGCTACCATCAAATTTTATTAAATGCTTGAGTATGTTCAGTTATAGTTCATGGAGAAATGGTTGCAGCACCTTACAGCTCTTATGATTTGTAAACAAAAACTTGGCGATTAAGAGTGACCATGAGTTTCTTGCCCGTTGTTCTCATGAGTCCTACACCCTTGCTTTGCTGAACGTGGCAGTAAATGTAAATTCGCAGAAAATATTAGTGTAACTTTGACATTCATAAGTGTTACCTTGTAACCTAATCTGAATATATTAATTTTGAATTTTGAATTTTTACTAGCTTTTGCATACGGCTCCGCTCGCGTGGCACCTATATCAATGAATAGCAGCCTATGTCCTTCGTCAGGTTTTAAACTATATCTGTACCAAATTACATCTAAATCAGTTTAGTGGTTTAGCCGTGAAAAGGTAACAGACAGACAGAGTTACTTTTAAATTTATAATATTAGTAAGGATAACTAGCATCCTGTCCCGGCTTCGCATGTGTAGTACAAAACCTTAACAAAATATACACTTAAACCTTCCTCATGATTCACTCTGTCTATTGGTGAAAACCACATGTAAATCCGCTCAGTAGTTTTTGAGTTTATCGCAAACAGACAGACGCGGCGGAGAACTTTATTTTATAACGTGTATTACGTGTTATTATATTACGTGTGTGTGTGTACGTTAAAGGAGTTAGTGAGCTTACTAAATTTATGTACTAAATTTAAACTTATGTTAGTTGCTAGGTTCAGGAAAAATGGTTGAGTCTATAATGTCCTCCTGACCGAATTTCGGTCACGGCGGCCAATCTTAACGGAGACTGGCCATCGGCGCAGGAGATATTATAGTGCACAAGTGTGTGCACAAGTGTGTGCGCAAACACAAGTGCACTCTCTGTTCCCTAACTCTCATGATCCGATGGGACGAATAATCCGACAAGACCGAAAAGAGATCAGGCGCAGGACCAACGGCTTTACGTGCTTTCCAAGGCACGGAGGTGTCTTACACCGCCAACTTCCTAACTCTGAGCTCGTATTGAAATTTTTTAACAGAAAAACCCAATATCTATTTGTTGGCCTCATCCGGGATTCGAACCCGAGACCTTATGCACAGCAGTCACATTCACTACCGCTGCGCCACGGAGGCAGCTGAGTCTATAAGAAGATACCTCCAAGAAACTCACGGCCACTCTTATAATAATCTTTCTAAGCCAGTTTTTCCTTGGTGGTGTATTGGTAGTCGATACGACTGCTGTGCATATGGTCTCGGGTCCTAGTTTAGGGTAAAGATATATTAGATTTACTAACAAGAAATTCTCAATAGCATTCTCATGCATAAAGTAAAACTCAAGTTGCGGACATAGTTCTCCGGATAGCCAAACTGAAGTGGCAGTGGGCAGAGCACATAGCGCGCAGAACCGACGGCTGTTGGGCAGAAAGGTTCTAGAGTGGCGGTCACGCACCGGAAGACGCAGCAGGGGTAGGCACGCCACAAGGTGGACCGACGACCCGGTAAGGGTCGCGGGAAGCGGTTGGATGGCCCCAGACCGGTCTGTGTGAAAAAACTTGGGGGAGCCTATATCCAGCAGTGGACGTCTTACGACTAAGATCTTCTTTTCGTGTGGTTAGTCGCCAACCTGTTGTCAAGAGTTGTTCAAACCAGCCGTAGGCCTCTGACATGGCTTAACGACTGCTGTCAAATTGGCAACAACCAGGACCGACTTTTACGCCCCCTTTAAAGCACGGAGACGCTGAGATGAAATACCCTAAGCGGTCACCCATCTATCGACCGACCGCACCTAACGTTGCTTAACCTCGCTAATCGTTTACCAATCAGTGAGTGCAACTGGCTATGAGCGCTCGGCTAAGATGAAGCATAGAGTCTGAAGATATACTCGGTAGATGGCAATAGCCCTACGTGAGAACTAAAACCAGAACTGCTGAAAAGTATATGTAATACTGCATGGAGTAGTGGTTTAGGTGGTCACCTCGCTACTACCGTTTTGCCGAGTGTTGTGGGTTTGAATCCCACTGGGTACAAAACTTTTTGTGATCCACAAATGGTTGTCCCGAGTCTCGATGTTTTTGGGTCCGTTGTTTGAATGTTGTAGAGTTCCCCGCGACTCAGGAATGATTACGAGGGCGGGAGTTGCCATTTAAAAAAAAAATTTTACTAAACACACCTCTGCCCCAGATGATATTCTTTGAAGATAGGCGTGGTAATACAGAAGTACCAACAACATCTCTAATACAAAGCGTATTGTAAAAACTGGAAAGCCATTCACAAATATAACCTTATATTACGTTTGCAAATGAGCGTTTGTGAAGTTAGGTAGTAGAGATACAGTAAACTTACGAGGGCGACCTAGCTTAGTTTTCGATTTGGCAAGCGATGCTGCAATATTGTTCGGTTCGCGAACCATTCCTGGTATATATGCGTTTTTATTACTTATATTCGTTCCGTATTAGTTTTAAAATGCGTTTTAAAAGATATGTCTTGAAGATGATTTGAATTAGGGTTTTAGTTTGTGGTCGTGTTAGAATTATGGGACTGAATTTCCATTGCCTGTTTTTCTTGATGCTTGTATTCTTTTTAAGTATTGACTGTGCAATGGATTGTATTTGTGTATATTCTGACGCATGGATACTCTGATGGTTCAAATTGTCAGGTATTTTTAGGTGCCATGTTAATCGAACAGCAACGATAGCGTAGTGGGAAACCGTTGGACCGTCACGCAGAGGTCTCGAGTTTGAACCCAAGTCGCGCATCTCTGACTTTTCGAAGTTATATGCGTATTAAATAGTTAATTATCGCTTGCTTTAACGGTGAAGGAAAACATCGTGAGGAAACCTGCATGTCTGAGAGTTCTCTATAATGTTCTCGAAGATATATGAAGTCTGCCAACCCGCGCTAGACCAGCGTGGTGGACTACGGCCTAACCCTTCTCACACTGAGAAGAGGCCCATGCCCAGCAGTGGGACAGTTTAACACAGGGCTGATATTATTATTATTATGTTAATCGAAGCGAGCCCATTAAAGTCTTACAGGCATATTTCTGCTCACCGTGCTGCTGTTGAGAAAGACCAAATAGAAAACTTAATAGCACTTTGTACGACTCAGGTATCGAAACTGGGACTACGTATGCAGGTGAGCGGTGAGCAACATAAGCGTAAACTTATGCCGTGGTATTAATGTAGCTCGACTTTATCTTTATAGATATACAAATGTATCTGAAACATCGGGATAAAAGTATCCTGACATAAACAGAATCGTTGGAACTACAGCATATGTTTGCGCGAACCGTTGGGTGTAATGTGAAATTCGCGGTTTGAAGCCCGAGACATGCAAGAACACAATGAAATTTTTTTACTAAGATTACTTGGTAAAAATTTTGACTCAGTTGACTGGAAATGCACCCGGTAGATAACTACTACATGGAATTTGAAAACATACCTATCTAGTAAAAAATTAAATACAAATGTATTTATTGCCACCAAGTACATCTATATATTAATACGTGAAGCAAAAACTTTGTACCCCTTTTAACGAAAATTGCGCGGGCGGAGGAGTATGAAATTTGGCACAGTTAAAGTTTATATGGAGAAGGAGTGGCGAATCCTAATATTTATATAAAATATGCATTAAAAATACATTAAATTAATGGAAAAACACTACACGCAAACATCCATGCATTTGACACACGCAGTCGAATCGTGTTCGTAGTATTTCGGCGTTTTTCATCTGACGTCGTACAATTCTTTGTAACTATGGTTACCTAACCTATACCTTATTTATATATAATAAAGAAAAAAGAAAACAAAGTAGCAAGCTTAGGAATTTTGGTCGAATTTTGACCACTAGGCGACCGTTAGTTGACATAGATTGTTCATGATATGGCTGAAACATAAAAATGTATTTCACAGTATGTTCGAATTATTGTTTTCAAACTAAGCTAAAGCTTGTATTTCGGGAGACAAATGTAAGTGTATAATACATTTCTACCTACCTCTACGTGAAAATTCAAGCATATCTCCATTTATTTATCCTAGTAAAATAACTTGTTACAATATTAAATGCCACCAATATTGTCATACCAACAATAATTCGACATAAACATTGAAACTCGCAACAAGCATTAAAACCCTTAATTTCCCAAATAATTGCTTCAAAGTGGGGGTCAGAGGGGTGGCTAGTGGGGAGTTATTTCATAATCTACGACCCCCAATGCAGACGGATCAACGTGGCACAATCCCGGCGATAGAATTTTATGAGACCCCCGGATGCAGCGTGGTAAGCAGTAGTCATAAATACTTGCGAGCTGTATACGAGACTGGAAGTGAAATGCAGAATTATTTTTATTTTAGTTTCATTTTGTTTCGTAAAAGGCTTTAGTCGTGATATATATACGGATGACGCATTGCTTTAGTCGATCGATAACACTTAGCTTATCTTATCTTATCTTATGCGGGGGCCAGTCAGTGCACACCGGCGACACTTCCACCCAGTGGGATCTTTTGTGTCGACACTCTCCCAATAATGACTGCCATAGATGTTCATGGCAGCCGGGACCGACGGCTTAACGTGCTCTCCGAGGCACGGAGCAGGCGATAATTGTCAATCAATACGCACATAATTTCGAAAAGTCATATAACTTCCGAATGTCAGAGGTGCGCGACGTGGGTTCGAACCCGAGACCCTCTGCATTGCAGTCTGTTGGTCTCCCCACTGAGCTATCGCTGCTCTTAACACTTAGCTTAGCACAAGCTGAGTGTTATGATGTCGATCTCTAAATGGGACAAAAATATATTTATACTGCAACTATGTAGTTGTTTTAACTCTAAATTTACTTTATGTTACTAATTATATGCTTGTAGAGTCGCTGGCGCAAGGTTTGATCACACATTCCATTGATTTTCTTTCTCTCTCTCTATTCATGTAATAAATACCGTATTTTATCAATACACCAATGACAAATTTGGTGCCTTTCCTAAATTAAAATTTGGACTAGCTTATATCATTGTATAATGTAACAAAATTATTTTAATTATTTTTTAATTTCCTTTTTTTTAATTTTGGAGCATTTAAAAACATAGTCTGCTTTTGAAATATTTTCATCATATTAATTAAATAAATACGAAAATCAAAAAAGGGGTGTATTTTAAGTTTGTAAAAACGCCGGTGTATAGAAACTATAACAAGAATAGAAAATGTATTTTAATAGAAAAAGGAAGTCAATAATTACTGACTTACTCGGAATTTTGCAATGCGGAGGGTCTCGGGTTCGAACCCACGTCGCGCACCTCTGACTTTCGGAAGTTATATGACTTTTCGAAATTATGTGCGTATTGATTGACAATTATCGCCTGCTCCGTGCCTCGGAGAGCACGTTAAGCCGTCGGTCCCGGCTGCCTTGAACATATATGGCAGTCGTTATTGGGAGAGTGTCGACACAAAAGATCCCACTGGGTCGAAGTGTCGCCAGTCTGCACTGACTGGCCCCCACATAAGATACATACTACTCAGAATTTAATAAAAAGACTTTATTCTATCGTATTGTCTCTTACTCACAACACAAGTTAACCCTTACATGCAGTAGTCACAACGATAGTATAAATTACACTGTACGACCCTATGGACAGAGCACTAGTTGTAGCGAAGCCTGGTGGCTTAGTAATCGTCTCGATACTACCACTGCGTCGAGTGTTATGGGTTCGATCCCCACACTGAACAAATATTTTTGTGGTCACCAAACGTTTTTCCGTCTGGCTATTCTTTGGACACATAGTTGTGGTTTGAATATTTGTAAAGTTCTCCGCGATACAAACTTTATTTCTAGTGTGTGAGTAGGTTATATATACAAAACAGATAGGGCTGCAATCTGGCTCTGTGCTATATACTCTAGACTCTACCTTCGATTGTAACTAGATTAATCTTCTCTCTTATTCTTTATTATTCCCAAGTCACGTGGGGTCATCTTTTTTCTGGTCTAACCGGATTTGACTGGATATCAGTTTTTACACGGAGCGGCTGCCGCCTGCCCTCGGCAACCCGAAGGCTAACGATACCCTAAGGCTAGACCAGTGTCAGGATACTAGAGGGTACTGACTTTCCCAATAACGACTGCCATAGATGTTCATGGCAGCCAGGACCAACGGCTTAACGTGCTCTCCGAGGCACGGAGCAGGTGATAATTGTCAATCAATACGCACATAATTTCGAAAAGTCATATAATTTCCGAAAGTCAGAGGTGCGTGACGTGGGTACGAACCCGAGACCCTCTGCATTGCAGTTTGTTGGTCTCCTCACTGAGCTATCGCTGCTATATATAAACTAGATTAATAAGTCAAATAAAAAAAACTACACTCAGACCAACAAAAACTGCATATTAGTGCGCTGTAACCACATCCAGTGATCTCTATCTCCTCGTGAGAGCACATTAATGCACTACGACTGTACGTAACTATTACACTGTAAGTTGTGGATTTGTTTTGCCGGTCAGATACTTGGAAATATGAAAATGAGTTCCAAGTTCTAAGATGTGAGGCGACATCAAATTTTATGTACAAAACAACTTTTGTATTAGTATAGAGTTTCGTTTTATAAATAAGGCGATAAAAATCTTTTTGTTGTTGTTAAGTTGAATATATTAGTTGGTTTTTTAATGGAAACTGACCAGTTTGTGCATAGGTTAAAAGGTTCTTGAGTTTTACAATGAGAGGTGCTAGGTTTGAATACGTGCTTAGCAGTAAACCTAACTGAAACTACTGACTATACCATAACTGAAATAATCGAATGAAATGTGAAATAATCTGATCAACTGAAATAATCCGACCCTTGACCGATTATTTCAGCTGATCAGATTATTTGATTGATTTGATGATTCCATCGTCTCACGTATATACTAAAAGGGGCAGGCAGAGGTGTAATACTTTCACATTTCACCATCAAAAGTGTTAGATCCCATGTTATAGATCCCATGTTATAGAGAGTGAGCCTATTGCCATTTACCGGATAAAGGTCCAGACTTCAAAAAATTATTTATAGGAACACCTAATAACATTTTCCTCGTCCTAAATATTGAACCCGAGACCTCATACATAGAAGTTGAATGTAATACCGCTGAGCCACCGAAGCAGTCAGCTACGCTATGAATGAATAACAACATAAATTACCATGTACTACAACTAAGATATACTTTTTCCTTTATAAAAATACAACTCGCATCCCGTGCTAGGAAGTGTGACGGGAGAGACTTTACAAACGTTCAAATAACAGACACAAAGAACTCTCATACTTGGAAACACCTATTTGTAAGTCACACGAAGTGTTATCCCGAATGGGATAACACCATAGAGTACTAGAGCCTCGCTGATTACAGCATGTATGGGCCGGCTTAACCGGAGAAGGACTACCCTCTTACAGAATATCGACGTGAAATAGCAGTATTCCTACTGTTGGTTTCGTTCGTTGAGTGACAATGCTGGAGGCCCAATCTCTCTCTTTCCCCCTTCCCGATTTTCTCCTTCCCACTTCTTTTCCTAAAGGATCGGCAACGCGCAAGTGATGCCTCTGGTATTGCAGGCGTCCATAGGCTACGGTGACCACTTACCATCAGGTGGGCTATATGCATGCTTGCCACCTTAGATGTATAAAAAAAAGTGGATAGAAAAATAAAGGCGACGCGATCATTTGAACTACTACATCATACCTAAACTCAGTGCAATATATAATGCAAAATATTGCAGAATACTGATTAAGGGTCACAGACTAAAGGCTACAGAAAAGTTATTCCCATTCTTTTACTTTCTTTATGACAGGCAGTGCGTTGACTATCTTTGATATTGTTTCTGCAATACGAAGAACATAACTTTGGAGGGTAGTTACGGTTTTCTAGCCAGTGGCTTCTTGAGACTGACGGTAGAATATGCAGCTGCAAACATGTTACCTTGTGAAAGAATTCTTGTATCGTGGCAGGGTTAATTCTTTTAAAAAAGTCATTTACCTCACTAGGAATTATTCGCGTGTGGCGGCGGACTAATGCTAAGAGCATAGCTATATATGGTGATTACCTTTTTTCATCAGATGGCTTGACTCTGGCGGTAAAAATACAACTGCAAACATGTTACCTTAAGAAAGAATCCTTGAATTGTGCCAGGTATATTTATTTTTTAAAAGTCTTATATCGCACTGGGAATTATTCTTCTAGGGACTTTACAAACATTCAAACAACAGGCATAAAGAACAGCCATAGTCGATGCAACTATTTGTGGATCACATAATTTTTTGTCTCGTATGGGGATCAAACCTACAACACTCGACGCTATAGCAACGGCAAGGTGGTTACTTAAACCACTACGCCATTCGTGTTGTATATTTATATGGTATTTCAGGTTATAATAATCACCAAGCCGTTTTATGAAGCGTTTGAGCATTTCGCTAATAAACATAAATTTGAAGCCACACTAAGAGATATAAAATATCGCTGAGTGAAGACTGCTTGGGTGACATGATACGGACAAAAGGCAGCAGATTGCACCTACCACCCCGCGTTAAGGGGACGACACGCTTAAGGATGAACTAGAACTGAATAACTCTGGTAAATAAATATATTTACCAAAGTTCTTCAGTTGATTCAGTGATTTTATAACCTGAAATACCATATATATGTAGTTTGAAAAATCCGTTTATAGTTGTTAAATTTTAGTATGCATAATAATTTTTCTCTTTTAGCCTTTATTATTCCCAAGTCACTTGGGGTCAGCTTTTCTGGTTTAACCGGATTTGACGGGATATCAGTTTACACAGAGCGGCTGCCACCGCAACCCGAAGGCTAACGATACCCTAAGGCTAGACCAGTGTCAGAATATTAGAGGGTACTGACTTTCCCAATAACGACTGCCATAGATGTTCATGGCAGCCAGGACCAACGGCTTAACGTGCTCTCCAAGACACGGAGCAGGCGATAATTGTCAAATAATACGCACATAATTTCGAAAAGTCATATGACTTCCGAAAGTCAGAGGTGCGCGACGTGGGCTCGAACCCGAGACCCTCTGCATTGCAGTCTGTTGGTCTCCCCACTGAGCTACAATATATATATATATATATATATATATATATATATATATAATATAATAATACATACTAAAATTTAACTACTATACACGGATTTTTCAGTCATTTCAATTATTAATCTATCAAGATTTAGGTTTATCCTTTTTTGACGTTTCGGTTGCTTTTCAGCAGCCACGGACACGGGGAGACTGAAACAAACCACTTTAAATAAACAACGCGGTAATATCCGGATAAAGCAATTTAATTTCAATGTATGACATTCGCGTAGACGTAAGACAATATTATATTTATAATATATGTTTATTTTTGTTTTTATTAATCTTTAGCATGTTTAATCAAACAATATTATGCTAGACTCGTTATACCTTTTATATGTACAAATAATATATATGTTTGTATCTAAAGTGAAATAATAAGTTCTATTGTAACAGCGATAGCATAGAGTAGACTGCCACGCAGAGGTCTCGAGTTCGATCCCAAAGCATTCAGCTCTGATTATTCGAAGTTGTGTGCATATTCACTAGTTAATGAAGGAAAACACCGTGGGGAAATGCATGTCTCAAGAGTTCCCTATAATGTTTTCGAAGATATATGTGAAGTCTGCCAACCCGCATTGGGCCAGCGTGTTGGACTATAGTCTTACCCTTCTCATAATGAGCAGAGACTCAGCAGTGAGACAGTTTATAAACAAGGCTGATATAATAATTATTATAAGTATGTATTTCAAATATAACTATTTTTGTAAACTGCCTCTACGGTGATACCTTGCTACTGCCAATGATCCGAGCGTCGTCGGATTTTTCCTACTACGGACAAATAATACTCCTTATTGGAATACACTTTAAACCAATACCTATCCCGTCTTTAGGTTAATCAGTGATAATAATTACCAAAATAAAAAATGCGTTTCTGCCAGACTTCTGGGCACACTACCAGTTGACTGTGATGCGGAGGAATCTTATGAAGTATATTAGACGGTTTTACTTTTACTTTTTCACTTATATATTATATACATAAATAATTATTGTCTTAATTGTAAAAACCTTTAAACTTTAAAAATAGTTTTTGTAGTCTTATCTGTCTACCTTCCCCTTAATACAGTTGCAGCGGATTTCAAGACGGACGGACGGACAGTGGGGGGCAGGTACAGGGGTCAAACGCCATCGATCGCCGCCAACCCACCCGTAATCATACCCGCTTGTTTATTTTATATCGAACGTCAGCATTCGTATGTGAAGCTGCCTCGGTACTCGTGAGCTCCAATGTTTAGATTTTATTCCAGAACAGGTTTTATTCGACGGTACCGATGGATTGATATCGCTGGAATATTTGTAGGGTTCTTACAGCAATTGATGGAATGATATAGGGTTTGGAATCTTCGAGAAGATGAAGATGATGAAGGAAAGGCTAAAGCTGAGGTTTACTTGTTGAGAAGGATCATCGTGTTTGAATAGACTGTTTGAAGGGTCTATCAAACAGCAACGTAAAGGTCTCAAGTTTGATGCAAGCCTCTCAGAGTTTTTGGAAGTTGTGGTTATTCAATATCTATATCTTATTATGACCGATGATTAACTATTTACTTTGTGAAAAACCACAAGGGAACCTTCATTTCTAAGGGATCTTTTAAAGGTCCTTACGCTTCCCATACCAAAGGGGTTTATGCCTTGTAGTGGTACAGTAAATTCACTTATTTTATCTAGTTAACTAAAGATTGCTAAAAGTGGTATCTGATCAGTTATTAATAACTAGGACAATACATTTTCAACATTTCGCACTCTTAATAGAACAGCGACTTAACTCGAAATTTGAAAATAAGGCAATTTGAACTCTAATTGTATATGTTAAATTCTAATATTATATTTGTGTTAAATCTTTGCAATAGAGTTCAAATTTATTTAATCCAAAATACTGAGATAAGTCTCTGTTTTATTAAGGGTGCGATTTGTCAATTTAATTAAGATTTTTTAATTTGGTTTATAATGTATTTGTTTCCTCTCAAAAGCCTAAGTGATAAATTCATATTATACCACGCAGGTCAATAAAGCAAACTAGCAAATTATTTCATACAAATTTCGTTTGTTTACCATGAATGCGCAAATATCATAACTATTCTCGTTATCTCCTTACCTTACGCTGAAAATACATTCATAATAAAAAATAACTGAGTGGTGTTGTTTTGAGTCCCGTATGTTTTGTATCCATGGTTTCAATGCTTGTAAAGTATCTAACGGTACAGGACTTAAACACTGGTTATTCTAAATTACGTCTTAAAGGTAATTTTCTATCGTCAGATAGCTGTTCCAAGATTTTTCATACGAAACCAATCTAAATACTTAATGTATATCTGGGGTTTCAAAGCACCAACTTAGGCCGCCAAAGTAGGGGCTTGGGCACCAGTTCATGTGGCTCAAAGCTCTTTTCTTCAGAATACAGTACACAACTGCTTGCCATCAGGTAGTGTCTGGTTTTCTGGTGACTGAAAAATGCACCCAATGAAAAATCAACATTCGAAACAACCGATATCCTCCAAAAATGATTGTTTGTGAATTTAGATCCCCTCATATTTAATTTTCTCAGCAATTTGATCGTAAATCTTCTATTCGTACTGATTGCTTTCCAGATTAACAAGTGCATAGTTTGCCCAATTCCTTCCACCGCGCATACATGCCTGGCACAAAGCAACCGGAGACAACTTAACACCTTAGTGCAACAGCAATGAATGTTTAATAGCGGTCACTTTGTGCTCACACCGTCCCGTAGGGTTTTTGAAAACTGACTTGAGTGTCTGTTTCCATCGTTTCGTAATGCTGAACGGACGGTTTGAAGAATTATTTGAAATAAGCATGGTGCAGCGAGCAAGCGGTAGCCTCGTCACTGTCTCTGCGTGGAATGTTGTAGGGTCGAATCCCACACCTAACAATTATTTATGTAATGTACAAGTTATTGCTCTGGGTCTGATACATGTAGGTACTTTGTGTCAGTTAATTGTATGTGTACAATTTTTCTGCGATACAGGATTGTGTAATAAAACTAATAAATAGATCGATTGATATTGTTGTATTTTAATACAATAAAAGCGAAAGTAGTTTAATTTTCTATTTATTTCACAAAGACAGCTGCTGTTCTATTGTTTATTTCTGATGAGACTTTCTACCCAGAACCGGCGCAACTATTTGCTTTTGCTAACCAGTATTAAAACTATATAAAATCTTTAAGACACGAATAACCAAACGAAATCAAACACACTTTCTTTATTTAAATGATATGGCAGTACTCTTCATATTTTCTTGACCCCTAACGGAAGATCTCTTGGAAACGTTTCCAGAAAGTGCATGCACGAAGTGCGTCGCGACCACACGGACTGTCTTACCCCTTTATGCAGGTCCCCTCAATACAAGCGCTGCATATTTTAACCTTACCTCGACCACAGCCCGTTTCGTAAACGCTATCTGCTTTTCACTCCACAAACATGTATTTGCCGTTCCAAAAACATGAATCATAGGACTCTGAATTGTATTTTATATATAAGAGTACGATGTAATGTATTCTGATGTTTTTGGAACCGCAAAACTAAGTTGGTTCTTAAGTAAAAGCAAGTCATTGGTCGCGCTTGAGATATTAGCAGCCACAGTCGTCCAGATGGGTGCATTTACGTGAAGATATTTCCGATTTGATAGCCTTTGAGGGCGGCACGTGAATTCTGAATGAGTTTGGCTCAGGCTTCGTTTTGATTTAGGTGTCCTAGCTAGTGTGAATAAAGATGGCAAATCTGCTGATGGAAAATTCAGATTTTTCTATTTTTTTAGAAACGTTTTGCCCATGGGTATGTCAGTCTCCTTAAAACAGAATGGCTTTATATGTCAAGAATTTTAATAAGCATGCCCGCCATTTCTGGTGTCGGCTCTGCAAGTATGCTAAGACATATCCCGACATCATAGTTATTTATTTTGGAGTCTTTAGTGAATCTCCTTCTACGATCCTCGTACTGGGCACAATCCATCAACAGATGTTGCATATCTTCAATGACACCACATATATCACAGTTTGCTGAATCAGCTTTACCCATCAGATGTGCAAACTTCCTTGATGTATAGTGCCCGGAACGAAGCCTATGTGCTTGCACTAAAGTTATGTTGTTAAACCAAGGTACATGAGGGGGTTGATCTTGAAGGACCCGATACCACACACCTTATCCTTTGGAAATATCAAATTTGTGGCAATATTATTTCCACATGTTGTATGTTTTTTTTTTATATTTGCACAAGTCCTCAGAATGGTGTGGAGGAATATTAATTTCGGTTCCTTGTATGGCTGCTGATTTTGCCAAAAGATTAATCTCCTCATTGCCCTGTATCCCTATATGAGATGGGACCCACTGCAATCTCAATATGTCGAGGTTATTTTATTTAATCAAAGATTTTCAAATTACAGTAATTATAGTCATTATATTTGTGGGTTTCAAATATATATATATATTGGTATTGTCGTGTGTGATGAATGCCAAAATACAAACTAGCATATTAAACTAACGCATCTGTGTTGGTGAATAGACACAAGAGACTATCTAGTCTCATGTGTCTATCCACCAAGGAATAGGAAAAGGCCTAATACACCCACATTTCTCTATCTATTATTTAAGGCATCTTATACTATTGTAGTGTACGTGGGATATAAACCATAGTTGTGGAAAAATAAATTAATGTGGGTCTAAAATAATAATAATCCTCCAGACCGAATTTCGGTCACGGCGGCCAATCTTAACGGAGAGTGGCCATCTGCGCAGGAGGTATTATAGTGCACAAGTATGTGCGCAAACACAAGTGCACTCTCTGTTCCCTAACCTTCATGATCCGATGGGACGGATAATCCGACACAACCGGAGAGAGATCAGGCGCAGACCAACGGCTATACGTGTTTCCGAGGTACGGGGTCTAACACCGCCAACATCCTGACTTCGGGCTCGTATTGAGATTACTTAACAGAAAACCCAATAACTTTTTGTTGGCCTGACCCGGGATTCGAACCCTAGACTTCATGCACAGCAGTCGCATTCACTACCGCTGCGCCACAGAGGTAGTCAATGTGGATCTAAAACTGAGCTTAGGCACAGTTTTAGACTTTATGTTGCTACTGAGTTTTCTTTGATATAAGATCCCAGCAACCAGCTCCATTCAGATACTGAACTCGAAACTTTTCGCACGGCAGCGGCTGAAATGTAAACCCAATACATCCCTGCCTACCCCCTTTAAGAAATGCAGAGCCTGTACATTAAATGTAAGTCGTCACATCTTTATCTGTCCGAGAGATGACCTCAAATATCCCCCCAATCCCAACATTTCATACAAAAGTGTAGCTTCACAATAACAATATGATATGTTTTTCATATCTGCGCATCACACGCGGGAGTGCACAACTATCCATTGTTCTTCGGAGACAAGCTGCCAACTGTCTCGGATGCCTGTCCCTACATTTTTGTCAAGAGCACTTGATATAAAAGTGACTACTGCAAATACAACCTAAATATGTTTCACAAACATGCCATTCGATATTTTATTATGTTACTTTTATTATTACACATATTAATAGCTTTATATCCTAAAGTAAATTCTTGTTAAAACACATTTGGAATTACTTGTGTTCGCTTAGTGGTTAAAATTCGACCCTAATCACTATTGAAAATTTGTGGGAAGCATATACGATTTTTTTTATTTTTTATTTTATTTTTATTTATTTATTCGGTTAACCAACGATTGCTTACACTGTACAATTTGGCTTACATGCTAGAAAACACTTACATGTGTAACAACCTTTTACTGGCTAACACAACATGCACAAAAAAACGGCTAAAAGAAATAAAAAAATATTATACAATTTTACAGTAATTAATCACTTTCTAAATTAAGTATTGTATATTAGTAATAAAATTAAATGTATTTAAATTATTTACAGTAAATTAAATTATATAGATTATTACAATTATCAAAATAATAACAGAAAAACGTTTTGGGATAGAGTTCGTTCAATAAATAAGAAAATTTTATAAAATGTACAGTAATAAGCACAATTGTTTTATAATGTTGACCTTGGAACACACAGTTTATTAAAATAAAATGAATTCAATTAAATTATAATTATTATATTGAGTGCTGGAGTCACATATGTGTACATAATATATTACGAAGTGTAGCCCAACAATATTTGCTGAATTTTCTCTATGCTGTCTTGGTGTATGTCTATTAGGTCGCTGTATTTATTGACAATCCTGCAGAACCTTGGTACTGGTGAGTTTGCACCAAGCACAGATCTGCGTAACGGTGGACAGAGTGGGGTTATGGCATGCCTGGGGTATCTAGAGGGAACTCGAAATCTGATCAGTTCTAACAAGCTGGGACAGTCTATTTTATGTTGGAGCAGCTTTACTATAAACAGAGCATCAGTGAGATCTCTGCGTGCGGATAACGGGTGCATTTTGAAGTGCTGCAGTCGAGTTGCATAGGATGGTAACTTTTTAGATTTGCCTTCTGAGAACGCTAACAACATTTCATGTTATAATCTTTTACTTTTGATCGTCAATGCTACTATAGAAAATGAAAACGATTGTCAACTAGAGGGATAATAGGCACTGAACTGTTATATCTCTACCTATGTATATAAAAAAACAAACACCTCCACACACACCTTGCACAACGAAACTGTGGAATGAGCTGTCGCCTGCGGTATTTCCGGACCAATACGACCTTCAACACTTCAAGAAAAGAGCGTACCCCTTTTTAAAAGGCCTACAACGCACTTGTAACTCCTCTGGTGTTGCGGGTGTTCATGGGTGGCGGTAATCGCTTACCATCAGGCGATCCGTATGCTGGTTTGCAACCTAATCCAATAAAAAAAATATATTGATGACTTTGAGGCTTGTCAATAGATACTAAACCAAAAAAAAAACAAAATGGTTATCTTTTGACCCATACAGGACAAAAAGGTTATCTTTTGTATTTGCCTATTTGTACATTGATATTTATTTATTATTACTTATATTAATTATCTTTATTAATATTAAGCAGCGATAGGTCAGTGGGGAGACCAACAGACTGCAATGCAGAGGGTCTCGGGTTCGAACCCATGTCGCGCACTTCTGACTTTCGGAAGTTATATGACTTTTCGAAATTATGTGCGTATTCATTAAAAATTATCGCCTGCTCCGTGCCTCGGAGAGCATGTTAAGCCGTCGGTCTCGGCTGCCATGAACATCTATGGCGGTCGTTATTGGGCAAGTCAGTACCCTCTAATATCCTGACACTGGTCTAGCCTTAGGGTATCGTTAGCCTTCGGGTTGCGGAGGTCAGGTGGCAGCCGCTCCGTGTAAAAACTGATATCCAGTCAAATCTGGTTAGACCAGAAAAGCCGACCCCAAGTGACTTGGGAATAATAAAGGCTAAGAGAGAAGAAGATATACTTTTTTTATTATACAAGTTTGACTTGTGCGGGAATCGAACCCGCGACCTCAGGCGTGGCAGTCGGTTACATTTACCACTACGCCATCGAGTCATCAATATACGCACATCCTTATTAAAGTAATAACAAACTCTCAATTTTTTGTCACAATATCATATCGCCATTTATTGGTATGCTTCTCTAACCATAACTATGAAAGCACAGTAAATAAAGCCAACTTGTTAGTGTCACAAGTCATTTTAACTCGCAGACAGAATTACCGGCGAGGCGTAACAATGCACTACTAAAACACCGCTGGTTGCTACTCTCTCATTAATTTCTTGACGTCTTGTTTATGTACTAAGCCACTGTCATATCGCCTCTGGTTCAAGATGTCTACTTTTTATACTGGCTAGTTGGGGCAAGGATATGACGTCATGGTAAGTGGTTACCGTAACTGTTCACAAAGTTAAGGTTAGAATGAATCATGTCATACGAAAAATCTTTATTTTTATAAAAATGTGCAAGCATTTCTCGGACTTACTTACTTTTACAATTACCTTAAATATTAATAAAAAAAAAATGCGGGGCAGTCTTTGGGGACTGCCGATTAAAGTGAAAACTAAGTAACTAGTGAATTGTATTGTCGAGCTATTAGATTATTATTTTTGAATTTTGAATGATATTTTTCTTTCTTTTCGTGTGGTTAGTGGCCAACCTGTTATCAAGAGTTGTTCAAGCCGCCCGTAGGCCTCTGACATGGCTTAACGACTGCTGTCAATTTGGCAACAACCGGGACAGACATTTTACGTGCCCTCCGAAGCACGAAGACGCTCAGATGAAATACCACTAATATGCGCTCATAGCCAGTAGCACTCAATGATCGGTAAACGATTAGCGAGGTTAATCAACGTTGGGTGTGGTCAGTCTATAGATGGGTGACCGCTTAGTGGTATTTTGAATGATGACGTTCGGTGACGATGACGCGAGATTCACGCTTTTTGTTCACTCAAAAAATACACATATACCTACCATACACATTATACATATAGCTCTTGGAAAGCGTTGGGTGACGATGACGCGATTTCCATGATTTTTGTTCACCCAAAAAGTGCTCAACGCGCCTAAAGAAGTTTTCACTTCAATAAATAATTATAATAAAAATCTTTCGCCACAGCCACTGAAACGAAGAGTGGCTTCAACCACCACACTGGACAGAGAAATCATATTCCCAGCAAATGAACAATCGCACTAGATACGAGTACGGAAGTTACGAGAGGGGTGACGAAAGTACCAGCTGATCGTTTGATTAGTAATTACGTCATTAGTCAGAAGCAAGAAAGGACTATAGCTTCGCAATTGCTACATTATGTCTATATAGCCGTATATTCTAATTAACAGTATCTAAAAAGACATTTCCTTTACACTGTAAGAAACCAAAAGAAATTAAATGTATAGCTATATAGTAACTCACACTAGTAAACACGTATAATTGTATGTATGTATATGCAGTATTCTACGTATTACAGTCTCGTCACGCGTCGCTGATAATTCGCGCTACAGCTGAAAATGAGCTGCATATCACTTGTTAGCTATCCTGCTAGCCAAATACAGGATGTTGCAGTTTGTTTGATAAGTAATAAAAATGTCGTAAGATCGGTCAAAATTTTGTTATAATAATTATATATATTTTATTGCTTAATCTGACAGTAGTTGGATTGCCAGCCATAATTAAAAATATAGGTTATAAGAAAATGCGGATAGTGTTAATGCCATAGATATGTGCTTCTCCTCTCTTTGCCTTCCTCTTCTTGCACTACATATGTTCTGCTTATTAATTGGTAAAAGTTAGAATTATTCTTTGGTTATAAAATCTTTAAACCTCTTTCATATAATTACAAATTATAACTCATAGATAGTGATATATTAACATCTCTGTCGCCGAGCGAATATTTATAACACAAAGAATATTTAATATTTAACATTCTTCTTCTCTCTTAGCCTTTATTATTCCCAAGTCACTTGGGTCGGCTTTTCTGGTCTAACCGGATTTGACTGGATATCAGTTTTTACACGGAGCGGCTGCCACCTGACCTCCGCAACCCGAAGGCTAACGATACCCTAAGGCTAGACCAGTGTCGGGATATTAGAGGGTACTGACTTTCCCAATAACGACTGCCATAGATGTTCATGGCAGCCGGGACCAACGGCTTAACGTGCTCTCCGAGGCACGGAGCAGGCGATCATTGTCAATCAATACGCACATAATTTCGAAAAGTCATATAACTTCCGAAAGTCAGAGGTGCGCGACGTGGGTTCGAACCCGAGACCTTCTGCATTGCAGTCTGTTGGTCCCCCACTGAGCTATCGCTGCTTTTTTTTAATATTTATCATTACGTCTACATATTATTTTTAAGAGAATTAAACAGATCTACGTTAAGATCCATAAGAGGTTTATTGCAGTTTATAATAGCTACATACATAGCTATTGAAATATTCTCGTAAAATCTTGTAAGTAGCTCCGATTTTGCCATCCAAATACAAAAGCAGTTCTTGGAATAAGCGGACTTAGTCCAGTAGTATACCACTGATATCATTAGGTACAGATGTCCAATTGCCGATTCTGTACAAAGCTGTTGTTTTTTCTATAACCAATTACAAACAAATATATTTCCTTAACTTATATATACATATATATATGCAAAGAAATAAAGTAAGCAACGCATATGGTTTTCCATATTAAATTGATAGACTGATAGCATTGCAATGCAGATTCTGCATAAATAAATAAGTTATACAAAAAAGTCCACTTCAAAAACGGAGTGTTTGAAACAGCCTGTATAATTTTCCTTGGCGTGCCACAGACACTGTGGACCGCGCAGGCGTAAAAATTAAAATAAACAATAGCAACACTCGTCCTACACCCCGGGGCTGCTTGTATTAAAGCTTTTGTCCTAAGATTAGCTGTTAAGAAAGGCTTGGATTACGGCCTGTGTCGTCTGAGCTTCAGCGTCGGAATTAGTCGTTTTTGTTGCTTTGTTAAAAACTATGAGGAATGAAGTAGTGTGTTGAGTTGATGCTTGCTTTTTGTTTTGTTAGCTCTGGGTTTGGTTGCAAATTTATGTGTGCATGTGTGTGTGGAGCGTTGCATAGTGTGTGTATATACACGACTACACATACTAATGTGTAGTTCTGTGTTTGTCACATTTCTAGATAAATTATTCGACATTTCAGGAATCGACAGAATTGCTCCTAATGTTGTGTTGAAGAAATTAAAAAACTACGTTTTGAATATTATGTGCATACTCATCATCAGCATCATCATCATCATTTCAGCCTATTGCAGTCCACTGCTGGACATAAGCCTCCCCCAGGGTGCGCCACAAGGCCCAATCTCCCGTTTTCGCCATCCAGTCACCTCCAGCAACCTGTGCATACTCAGTGAAACTTAATTTAAAAAGGAAAAGTTCTATATATTTTATCTTGATTGATCAACGTCTAAGCGCATAATAGTAAAGTGGTATTTTAATAGATAACCTTTATATAATATAAAACTTCTGAATTCAATATCAAACTAGTGATGAAAATAATTTCATTCGAATGATATTCGAATACGAATGCAGATAAGAACATAAGCGCGATACTTACTTACACAGCACACGTAGTTGTATGTAGTGCTGTCACACACACGGGTAACACATCGCTATGGCAAACTCTACTACTCTAAGAATGTACTTTTATTATATTCTCAGTATGTATAACATTTGAATTTAATGATTTTAGATTTAAAATTACTATTGAAATGTTTCTGCGCAGTACTTGTATTGTTGCAAACCCCTCATACTTATAAAGAGAGTATAGCCACGAGTGCTTTGGAAGTCTACTCCACAAGGAATATGTTCAGGTGCATCGTGCAATGCGTGGAATATGACTAGTAAGTAAAATCATATCATATTGTATTTACTTTCTTCGCATTATGTAAGTCTTTTGTAACCGTGCGCATATCTGAACACTGGGTAGATACCCTGGCACCGAACAAGACCTACAATCTAAGATCATAATCAGCGAAAACAGCCGAACATACCGCTCATTGGGCAAAAACGCTACAATTTCTAGACAAAGAAAATTTCCCAAAAAAAGTTATCTCGACATTTATCACCAGTGCGAATTCTTTAAAAGTAAATTCTTTTCTTTAGCATCGATGGAAGGAAAGAGAATTAATGCAAAACAAAAGTCTCGCTATCTGCTAGTGGGCGGGGAGTCGGCACTAAATTACTCGATGGGCGTCAACCCACCGCCATGTATCAATCAGGCTGCCCTAGATTTATGGGACAGTTCACTTCGGAATCGTTAGCCTCCGCGACGAAAATGTGTTACTGTTATCCTGTGTCTTCCGACTTTTCTTTTTTATTTTGTTATTTTGGAGGGGGGAGCCATTTCGTTTATCTAGACTTTTCGGATTGTTCGTTATTTAATTCGGGTAAAAGGTTGTTAGTAAAATGTAAAGGTAGCTTGCGTGATAATTTAAATTTTCCTCTTTTTTAACATTACCGATATTAAAATCTAGGTTTAATAAGTAAATTATTTATTTTATTATTATAAACCCAATTCATGAGAGTAACATTACCAGGGTAGTGGTAAGTTATCAAAAAATACATGAGCGCGAAATCAAATCTCTTATAAATTTAGCTCTAGACTATGGAAATGGAAGTTGCCCTTCGAGGACTGGAAGGCGAGTATTTAAGCTAGTGTACCATATTATATGTAAATAAAAATATATTTATTAAAATCGTCGACAGAGTATAATTTGGCTACATAACTACATATACAAAAATAATACATATTACAGTAATCTACGTTGGCTAAGATTCGAATCAATCCACTCAATTAAGTCATTTATACGCAAATACTTTTCAAATAAAACATTATTTTTATTATACTTGCATTGTAATTTTGACGTGTTTGATTTAAATATTAAAAGTTTAAAGATTATAATAAAAGTAAATGTACTTTAATTATAATCTTAAACCAATAACGTCATAATTTATAACTTATAACGTCATAATATATATGTATATTACGTACTTGCAACACTGAGCAATATTTTGCATTAATTATATTTAAGTAATAAGGTAAATAGCTAAATATGGGTAACTTTAATTATAATTTTTGCGAAATGTTTGACCTCTATACAATAATTTTGGTTTTATTGGCATTTCAAGGTGACTATTACAAATTTGACAAGAATTTGATTGGACAACCTTATCTGAACATCTTTGAATGACTCATCGTTTAAGTGAATTCTTGTTGTGCAAAATAATACTGTTTCGTTAAATATCACATATTTTGAGTTTATTTTCATATATGTAGGTATATATTTGAACTCGTGCCCATATATGATATATATTTGAAGATATATCACTCTAAAGGACGGGCAGGCGTGCGGTTTACCCACGTTTACCAGCTATGTTTTAGATACGACTTAAAAAGGAGCGAGCTTATAGCTTTCTACAAGACACATATCAAACTGGAAAAAGATTGCAGCCATCGAAAATTTAATGACACTGCGTATCCAAGATTTGAGTATTCCCGATCAGCTGCAAACTTATGACACGAGATACATAAATATATTCGTAAATTCCACATTATCCAACGATACTAACTCTTATACTTTTGCGTTAAATTATATTCGTAAAGGGAATTGTTGTGATCGTGTATTTTATTTACCTGAAACATATGTTTTCCCAATTCTCGACTTTAGAACATGGTGTCTTACATTTTGCTACTATCTATGTTTTCATTCCTTTCACAATGCTTTCTTATCACACAATCTATCATTCTATTCTTTAAAGATACATCACCTGTATTATTCTATATAATTACACTGCATTTTTTCTTAACGTATTAATATATAGATTCTTTTACCATACCCAAATCTTACTATTAATTGTACATAAGTGGTGAACGCATTCAAGAACGCACAAAAACTCAACACTTGTCGAATAACAATGGTACACACAAATCTGAACACAAAAAGAAACAACTACCCTCCAATATGATAAAAAAAACACTGTATAAAATTAATGTTTCCCATTGCGGTGGTCGCCATGAGCATTGATGGTTGTCCTATCCTTTGTCGGCGCGAACCACTGTGTCGTTGTCATGTTGACATAAATGGAAAAATGCGAATGGACGCCACACTGAGGCTAATTTCCTTTTCAGGTTTCACTGTCGCTGTGACGTCACTCTGCCTGACATCGCTTTCAGCCATTTCAGGCTTTGATGTTAAATTTTTTTTCGAGGTAATTAATTATGAGGCACTTAATTTTGGTGGCAATTAATTTTTATTCTTTGTAGTTGGATGTTAGATTTTTGTGAAAACATGTTTTTTAATGGTATAACTAAGTTTGGTTCACGGTTCTGCTTGCTTATTTGCTGTTATATTAGATAATATTTCTACATTTCTACAAACATACATAGTCTTGCGAATAAAACGCTCCATGGTGTAGGCTGGGGTGTACCTCTGCTTGTCTACTGAAATGTGCGTGTCATGCACCCACAGCTATCCTTTCAGGTCCCTCGTAGTATATAATGTGCATTTTGCTGTCTCAGGCCAGCTCCAAACACTGCTGTGCTATTCAGAATTTCTTGACATAAAAACCGTAATCACACCTTGCCCGAGAATGGAACCCAAAACTTCAAGCTCAGCTATCGCATTCGCCACCTCTGCGTCTCGGAGGCTTTTGCTTATTTATAAAGACAACTCCTGCACTAGAAATGTGTATATCCTGGACTTAACAAACATTTAAACAACGAACACAAAGTACACCCCAGACTAGAAACAACTTTTTGTGGATCACACAATTTCGGCTACTCGGCACTGTGTCGGTGACAAGACGACCACGTTAACCACTATTGTTCAGTCTACATCTAACTCTGCTTACCCCTTCCGAGATATAAGATAAAGCGTGATGTTATACTGCATCTTCTTAACATATAGGTACCTAATGGAAAGCGATCAGTGCCCAATCACATAAGTTGTTAAACAGATATGTATATGCGATAGACGCGGCGACATGCGTACGGTAACGATGCGATGCGTAAACACGCTACAACTCACACCTGCGCTGTATTTACGAGTTCACGGCTATGTGTGTGTGTGTGAGTTATGTGTAGTGGTAGGGTGAGGCTGTGCTTTACATTACTGGCTATTAATGATGTATTGTCAGCAGTTCTATCTATTTAGTTGCCTCGGCATTGTAGCATGATTTTTTTATACGAGATTTAAGCAAATCAGGCTATGATTGGCGGCAGATTGCCTAGAAGTGCGATAGAAATAGGTTTACGAAGTTCAGCCTACACTACAAAAAAAAAGTCTAATGAAGTCTTTATCATTACCGAAGCATAATCAATCGATTATACACATACATGCAATAGTGAGCGAGTATATTGCCGTCTACCGAGTAAATTGCCAGACGCCGTGCTGCTATTCAGTTTCCTAACAGAAAAATCCAAAAACACTTTGCTCGACCTTGAAATTGGACCTACTCGGATTCGGCTTCCAGGTGAAGAAGTGAAGTATGAAATGACTTTATGATCAGATGCAAACCATATATCACAACAACAGGCTCACTCCGTGTAGTTATATGTGTGAACAGCAATATAGTTATTTTTTAATGTTTGACTTTAGGTCATTGTGTTCGAACGTCAATTGTTTCATTCGAACGATTTGGTTTGAATTTCTTAGGTGAACGTTAATGTTTGTGGACGTTTTTCAAACTTTAGAAGGCGTTCTATAGCTGTATATTTTGTGGTCAAGATCGTGCCAAATTCACTGCGTAACCGCAGGATTAGTCTCGCTGCATAAGTTATATACTAATGACTATCTATAATATTAATACACGAATAATTGAAAGCGTGACCAAGATTGACGTCTCCGGTCCTCAGACAGATTTAGTGTAAGAAATAGTTTCACATGATCATAACCACAAAATATGTAGCTACATAAGACCTTCTCAAGTCTGAACAACATTCGAAAATTTCACGTAGTGAGTTTAAATGAAATCGTAGATATTTAAGTGATTTGATCCAAACTAAACAAAAAGAAAACAAATTGCAGTTAATGCATACGTCTACAATGACATCCGAGTGCGTCTGCTCCTGCGTGTTAGATTTTGTCGATATTATATGCCTACCCCTCTGGGAAACAGGCGTGAATCTATGTATGTATGAGCACACATAATAATAAATTACCATAGAACACACCAGAATGTTTCTTGTTTAACTGAGTTTTGAGTTAGTTTTACTAGCAGCTTAAAACACTCCTACATAACTACCAACCCCAAACAAAAATATTATAAAACAATCTTAATATTTAAAAAGCTGAAAATTATTTGAATATTATGTTGACTCATCAAACCGAAAACATCACAGCTAATCAGAAATAGATGTAACCATTGCAGCAGAAATACCAACATTGTTACGAAGACGTGCCTCAGCTCTTACTAAACAAAAAATAAACTATATTAATAAAAATGCAAATTCCAAGTTTAATTCAACGCCCGATTAGCCTCCTTGAGGGTACAGTGACGGAGATAACCGACAGCACTGAGGTACAGTCGCGCAGATAAGCGGCTTTCATTACTGGCGTGTCGCGGCGACAATGGATTGCGACAACAAATCTCAGCGCTGAGTTATTTGTTGCTTCTGAGGTTATGTCGGTGACTGTACCTGTTATTGATGCTTTTGTTCTTGATAGTACTTGAGAAAGTGTATTTAAGAAAATGGTGGCTCTTTTGATATTGGATTTAAGTGGGGTTTTAGTAAAACTAAGACTAATGTAATTGTGGTATGAAGGCCTTTGTCCGTCCCGTGATTTGGGATATATATAAGGACAGCTTTGGACTAGTAATGTGAGTAGTTGCATTCGTATGGTATTCGAATACAGTTCTGCATATTGATATACTTACTTTGCAAAGACTTAACGCACATATAGTGTTGACGTGACGATACATTCGAATGCAATCGCTACCTTGGTTTGACGAAGCTGATTACTATAAATAAAATAATATGTCCATCATCTGACGTTTGTTCCTCAACATGGTTTCCCATATAGATTGCCATGGAAATCAATTGAGAACTAGAGATTATATTCAATATGTTATTATAGATGGCAGCGATAGCTCAGTGGGGAGACCAACAGACTGCAATGTAGAGGGTCTCGGGTTCGAAACCCACGTCGCGCACCTCTGACTTTCGGAAGTTATATGACTTTTGGAAATTATGTTTGTATTGATTAACAATTATCGCCTGCTCCGTGCCTCGGAGAGCACGTTAAGCCGTCGGTCCCGGCTGCCATGAACATCTATGGCAGTCGTTATTGGAAAAGTCAGTACCCTCTAATATCCTGATACTGGTCTAGCCTTAGGGTATCGTTAGCCTTCGGGTTGCGGAGGTCAGGTGGTAGCCGCTCCGTGTAAAAACTGATATCCAGTCAAATCCGGTTAGACCAGAAAAGCCGACCCTAAGTGACTTGGGAATAATAAAGGCTAAGAGAGAAGATATTATTATAGATGGTCTATTCTATCTGTAGTATACAATATTTCTTCCTCGATAGTTTTCAGGTTGCCTCATACTGCCTGCGGTGTAAATAAGGACTTAGTTCATTCTTGATTTGGGAGAGATTATTTAGGGACAACTTTGGACTAGTGAGTCGAATAATTGCTTTCGAATGGCATTCGGATATATGTAGATTTGCGCATAGCTACTTTGAACTGATGGATCTAATTGTTATTCATGGAAAGGGATGTTCATTATTTTTTGACGTCTATACGTCTATTGTTAAACATTTTTCCTTTATAGATCTTAACAGCAAAATGCTGGTTGTGTCCAATTTCTTTTGAGAGTTTCTTGGCAGAAAATTCGACCTTGCCCGATTTTGGGATCATTACCAATTGCACCGAAACAAACTAGAATTAGAATTAGACTAGTTTATTTTATCAAATCAATAGTTACAATTTTCTCTTAATCTACATTTACATATATAAACATAACAATAATGTTTTTAATCTTAAAGAAATGCGTTGACGATTGTACTAGTGTAAACTGTGTCACAGTCGCCAGCGTCTTCCTGGATGGATGGATACAAATTAGAACATTGTTTCTTTGTACAAAGTTTGATTAATGATGATATTTATTTTTATGTTCAGCTAATTATATCTCTAAACATACTACAGTAACACAAAGTCAGAATTTGTTATTAAACGGCAAGCAGCTATCGGCAAACATCTTAACACTATAAAGTTCTTTAAGAAAACACGAGACTAATTAAGTATAGAATTTATCGATTACCCATAACTTTCAGACCTTTATAGACCGCATTTTTTAAATAGCTAAACATCTAATTGACGCAACCATTGTATTTTATGAGGTGTTTTCAGAATCACCTGGGATCAGCCCACTGGATTGTACATCAACAGAGTTTACAGCTTCGAGTAATATATCCTCCGTATGTCAAAACATACGTGAGTTGCGGCGATAGAACGTAACTGTTTTTACTCAAATGAGCTTTTGCTTTACATTAATTTCTAAATTAAATAACTTTGAATTTTTGCGGTTCAAATTATTGCAGTAGTATTAGAAAAACATTATTAATGTATGATGACTGGTTTAATAGTAGGCAAATAAGATAATTCGTCAGAAAACTTGACATGCCGCCAAATAAATAATAATGATTACAAAAGACATAGACATTGATGGTAACATAATATGGAGGCTTTTACCAAGCAGTAAATCATGACGGGGTTAAATTCATAGTTAAAGAACAACTTTCATATCCAGAATAGAAAAGAATACTCGAACTTGAAACGAATAATTGTTAAAACTATTTCAAGTCTCGTGCGAAGATGAAACCTGTAACAGATGGTAAATAGGTACTGGCCAGAAAAGCTCTTTAACACGTGCTCACTATATACTGTCACAATTATATGGATTGTATTGATGGCAACTGGATCTGTAAATTTTGCTTTGTCTACGGTGACATATGAGATATGAGTGTTGACTAATGCACTAAGTTAAACATACACCTGGGAGTATGTAGAAATGCCATATTATGTCGGATTATCATTATAAAAATGGATATGAAGGGTACAAAATAAAGACAACCAGCAGCATTTTCAGTAACATTTCTTTTCCTTACTTTCTTTAAAAAGTATTTCACAGCGTGCAGATTTACGTTCTCAATGTGCGCGCGCGCAGTTTACTTTGGTGTCATCATAAAGTAGAGGTTATAAAAGGCAGATATTACATTTACATTTCGGTGTCCAACGTTTGAGTGAATTCAAATTGATTTTAGGTATTTCCGAGTGCTCGCAGACTTCTGAAACTGGGGCAGATATGATGATGAAAATAGTTTTGAAGGGAGAAATTATATTTGGAAGATGTATATTTCAATCACGATCTCGGTTTGCAGTTTAGGTATGTATCCACTTTTCAATTAGCGAAATCATCGCCGTATGAGATTTTAATTACTTCTAGTCTATGGTTTATAGCTAAGTTCTTCATGGCATGCCAAAGGCAAGTCTAAATTTAAGTGGTATACTCTAAGCCATCTATAGAGTGTGTTAATATATATGTAAAGGTTGTTCATAGTCCACCACGCTTACCCGGTGCAAATTGGCAGACCTCACTCATATTTTAGAGCATTTTGATGAACTCTCAGATTCGTAAGTTTTATCCTCATCTTTTCTTTATTAATTAATTTGTATGTATTTAAAAAGCACATATCTTTAAAAAGTCAGAATTATGCGCAGCTATAAGTTTGGACTATAGTCTCTGTGGTGCAGTCCAATGTTTTCACAAGTCTATACAGCTAAGGCCCTAAAACAAGAAAAGAAGCCCAACTTTCAAATTTAGTATTATGTAACAAACGTCACAAATATTATTAAAATCCATGAAAATGGAACAGCTTTGGTAGCGCAAAGGTAATGCATGCGACTGCTGCACATGAGGACTTGGGTCCAATTTCCGGGTCGCGCAAAGCTTTTTTGGATATTTCTTTTACAAGATTCTTACGCCATCTTGTGTCTAGATCATATACAGTTCCAGGCCTAACCAAACTGGGGAAATGTGAGTACGGAACACCTCTGCCTTCTATTCGAGGATATAGTCGTAAGACTGTATCATCAAGTGAACCCGTCATCTTACATAATCCTCAAGTGAATATCTTGCTCTCTTTACTTAGTAAGCACAATAGAAACACGGCTTAAAACCTAGTATTACAGCACACTCTTGCAAATTGATTCCATGCTGTCATTATAAAGATAGACTACTAGATAAAGCACCAACCATTAATCAAATACATCACATTTCAGAAACAATACTGTATAAAAATTACGTTGCAGTGTCGAAAAATATTGTCTATTGTTCCGCGAGTGTTTTGCAATCATTTTCACACAGAATTAGTGAGCAGCTTTAATGGGCGTGGTGTAACGTTTTTACGGTTTATGTATCGGGAGCTGCAGAATGTAATCATTTTACTTAGTATAGAACTTTTGCTTCCGTATTGCCGCCTTACTCGAGGTAGTACCACCATCTCACAGAAACGCATAAGGCCCAGTTTTCACCAAAGCAAAAGGAGATGTGCTAAATAGGAATCGGCTTGATGCTTAAAATATTATGATGTTAAATTAACGCATAGCAAATGGATGTTCACGCAAATCTTTTCTTTTTTCTATTTTGGTAGAAACTGAGTCTTCTAGTCTTGTATTACCACTATTTTTAACACACAGTGATTATGACTTTCAGAGGTGCCCGACTCCTTTTTACCTGTCATGCTATTTTTAATTCCTTATAAGAAATTATAACGCCCATTCTTATCATTTAATACTATCTCCAATTTCTTTTTCCTAGAGACGTCAAAGCGCGAGTGTATCCGTGGTGTAGCGAGCGTTTATGGAATCTGGTAACCGTTTACCTCTTATGATGACTTGACTGACTAGATAGCATATTATGCACAGCATCAGTCAGTATATGCAGTAAGTATTTACTGGTACTAGACTGCTTACTTATTGCATCGCATAACATGTGCAGAAGTAGTCAGTCAAGTCATATTTGAGTATCAGTACTCCAAAAAGCAGCGATAGTTCAGTGGGGAGACCAACAGACTGCAATGCAGAGGGTCTCGGGTTCGAACCCACGTCGTGCACCTCTGACTTTCGGAAGTTATATGACTTTTCGAAATTATGTGCGTATTGATTGACAATTATTGCCTGCTCCGTGCCTCAGAGAGCAAGTTAAGCCGTCGGTCCCGGCTGCCATGAACATCTATGGCAGTCGTTATTGGGAGAGTGTCGACACAAAAGATCCCACTGGGTCGAAGTCTCGCCGGTCTGCACTGACTGGCCCCCACATAAGATACATACATACATACATCAGTACTCCAATGGATTAGCCATTGGATTTGCATTAGACAATATTTTTGCCATACTACTGTCTATTACAAATGGCTACCTACTGATAAATATAATTTCAAACCTCAAATGCTTCTTACAAAATATTGTTAACTTTCTCTTTATTTTTAGAATTTAGTTTTATATGGACAGTGACATATGGCATAATGACTGCAACACCTGATATATAAATGAGTTGTAAAATACTGAAATCATAAGTTGATGGCGATTTAAAAGAGTGGCCTTGAGTTTCTTGCAGGAATCTTCTCATAGGCTCAACCTTTTGCCTGAACCTTGCAACTAACATAAATGTAAATTCAGTAAATGTAAAACTCATTAACCCCTTTGACGTTCATTATATTGAATAAATGATTTTTGACTTTGACTTTGACTTTTTGCTTGGTTGAACCAAGCAATAAATATTTTCTAATAAACTGATTGATGAGTATTATTAATCAATTCCATACGTACATGATTAAGTATAGTTAAAGTTGTGTCTTGAATTTGAACTTGAGACGTCTAAAACACCTCGCCCAATTCTAATTATCGATCCTTGATATTTAATTTGTCCAATAAAATACACAGTAAATTGCTCGAAAGCAAAAATACTTTATATTCCTATCCGATATCGACGTAAGTAAAAATATTTTAACCGAATGCCTATTTCTATACTTTCATAACATACAAATGATTTGCATATTCAAATCTGGAACACAATTATTATACATAACCGTCAATTACACGTGACATTTTTAGAAGAACCAATATTCAAATTTGGATAACTAAATTAATTGTATTAGTTGGAACTAGAAAAAGTTTTCAACTTCACGTACAGCACTTGTCATTTTTAATATCAAAAAAATCGGTCGTCATTTTAAACGGACGTCGGCTTTTATTTACAGAATAAAAGTCAACAAAAAATATCAATAAAGCTATTAAAACCGAAAAGTCAGTTTTTCTGTGACTTCAATTCGGAAAATCGAGCGAAAAATGTTTATATCTGCAAGTGGACGATTCATGTCTGGTGTTTCGAAATAAAATTCTGAATGTCGATTGACTGACGACCAATGGATAGCGTTTGTGTGTAAAATGTAAATAAGTCAACGTCTTTTTTTTTGGTTTGCAAACATGGCTGCGTATCACACCATTGTGTTAATGCAAATGTAGAAAAATTTAATGGTTGATAAATGTATTTAATATTTTTATATCACTAAACAGCAGTGATAGCTTAGTGGGTAACTGTTGGACTGCCACGCAAAGGTCTCGGGTCGATCCCAAAGCGCGCATCTCTGACTTTTCAAAGTTATATGCGTATTAAATAGTTAATTATCGCTTGATATAAAGGTGAAGAAAAACATCGTAAGGATACCTGCATGTCTAAGAATTCTCAATAATGTTCTCTAAGATATATGAAGTCTGCCAACCCGCACTGGGCTAGCGTGCTGGACTATAGCCTAACCCATCTCACACTGAGAAGAGGCCCATGCCCAGCAGTGGGACAGTTTAATACATGGCTGATATTATTATTCATCACTTAGATTGGTGATATTAAATGCGGATTCTAACTTGCTTAAGTTAAGGAAAACATCGTGCGGCGACCTGCATGTCTAAGAGTTCTCCATAATATTTACAAGGATACATAAGGCCTGCCAAACCGCACTGTTCCAGCGTTGTAGACTGGCCATAGTAAGGCCCTAAAAGGGGTACCTTTTCACGGGCACGTGCCCAGCAGTGGAATAGTATAGGTACAGGTTTGATATTCTATGAGGTCGGTTATATTAGTCATAGTTTAAATTAGCACCAAGAGTCAAGTACAGCATTTTACTTGACTCTTGTAACGCCGGTTTCCGGAAAGAAACTAGCTGACTCATTCGTACTGGTTTTTTAATAATTTTTTTATTCGTAAGTGGTAACCTCTCCGCTGCCACTGTGGCGAGGGTTGTGGGTTCGATCCCCACACGGGACAAAAAGTTGTTTAGTTTGGTTGTTCTTGTATCCGTTTTTTGAATGTTTGTAAAGTGCCTTGCATCACAAAAAATCCTACTAAGGGGGTCGTATTTTAAGAACAAAAATAAAATCAAGAACCAAACTACTGCGGGCTTTTCTTCTTAAAAGATATTTTCCATAATGATAAATAACACGTATGAAGTCTGGCATACTGAACCATGGCCTTGGCTTTTCCATTATGCAATGAGGCGTGATCACTGTCACAGTGTATAATATAAGCTTAGATAAAACATAGTCACTGAACTAATGAGGCAATAATGAAATACTTAATACAGAGCAGCGATAGCTTAGTGGGGAGACCAACAGACTGCAATGCAGAGGGTCTCGGGTTCGAACTCACGTCGCGCACCTCGGACTTTCGGAAGTCATATGACTTTTCGAAATTATGTGCGTATTGATTGACAATAATTATCGCCTGCTCCGTGCCTCGGAGAGCACGTTAAGCCGTCGGTCCCGGCTGCCATGAACATCTTGGCAGTTGTTATTGGGAGAGTGTCGGGTCTGCACTGACTGGCGCCCACATAAGACAAGATAATACAAATAAAAGTAGGTATGATTTATTTTACTAACGTACAAGTATGTTTGTTTATACAAATTTCAAATGAACACGCTCATCTGCCTGCATATTTTTGAAAAGACAGAGGTAAATTACTCTCTCTCTCTCTCTCTTCTTACTAACCGAATCTCACGATTTAAGGTATCGTTCTACGTGAAAGCGGCTTAGCACAATAAGATACTTTGTGCTGTTTGCCGGCATATCCTACGAGCACCACACTCTTACAGGAATCCGGCATAAAAGTATAGTAACCCTCTTAATACGATACTCACATACTAACCTCTGTCAGTCCTCGCTTATCTTTAATTCCATTTTCCTGGGATCTTCAACGCTGAGTATTGCAAGTGATCATAGTGACAAACATCCATGAACATGTTTGTCTTGGTCTGGGTGTTTCTATGTATAATATGTATGTATTTACAAAAAAAAAGTATATAAGTATGTTTATCCATTGTCTAGTACCCATAGTACAAGCTCTGCTTAGTTTGGGCTAGATGGTGTTGTGTGTATGTGATAGAATATTATTATTATTATAGTCTACAGCAAGCACTTAACATCACCAGAGTGTATGCTGGTATGCCATCATAGCAAAATGTATGCCACTTGATAAATGAAGCTGTAATACTTGCGAATATTAATGTGTTTTATCAGCGGCTCACGTAATGTAGTCACATGACATAGGAGAAGATTGCCACAGCATACATACATACATAGATTCACGCCTGTTTCCAAGAGGGGTAGGCAGAAACTACGGATTTCCATTTGCTGCGATCCTGACACACTTCTCTGTCTTCATTCACTTTTATCACATTCCTCATACACGCCCGTCAGTTCAAGGTGCTCTTAACCTGGCCTTTGTCCAGAACGCCTCCGACCTGATCAAGAAACGTTCGCCTAGGTCTTCCTCTTGCGACTGTTCCAATCACACTAGCCTTATAAACTTTCTAAGTAATATGCCACAGAATATTACTTAGAGTCCTAACTTATGTCATGAATGCGAATGTGGGTTTCATTGTTTATTTGTTACGCTTTCACGCCTTTACTACGCGACTGACCATCATGAAATTACGCAAACATGTATTCAGGGGTACAGGGTACATAAGGTACTTTTATTCAGAAAAAGTATTGTTGTCGAGCACGCGAAGCCGCGGGCAAAACCTAGTAATACATATTAGGATTACTAGAATGATGCCTCATACTGAGTTCTTACAAAACAAAGTCTTACTTTCCTTTTCGTAACAGAATGCAAATTATATCTGATTGTGGCTTTGATGAAATTGTACCGGTATTATTTCGTAAACTTGTTTCAAGTGTGCAATAATTTATTACAATATTTTAAATACTCATGTGCTTATTTCTTAACTATTAATACGATAACATAACTTGTTCGATAGAATATTGGTCTGTCTAAATGTAACTACCTACGGCATAGTCTAATGGCTCTATCCCTGAATATATTGGCAGAAATGTATTACATTTATATTTCGCAAACTATGATTATAAGTTCCACGTAATAGAGAGCAAATCCATGGCCAAAGGAATGATTTCATAGAGCATAGTTCCATACTCCTTGACTACTACTGACGAATTGTTCGACAAAATCCTCCTTTGCTCGACCCAGGAATCGAACCCGAATACCACAAGCATCGCAGTCACATTCTCTATAGTTTGATATGTTTCAATCTATAATTTGATTTTGTTTTTTATTCAACTAAGGTGGCAATCAAGCATACGGCTCACCTCATGGTAAGTGACCACTGTAGCCTATGGACGCCTGCAACACCAGAGGCATAACTTCCGCGCCCCACTTCTTTTCCTAAAAAGTCGGCCGTTTAGGAAAGGAAGTGGGAAGAAGAAGAATAAGGACTGGGAAGGGGGAAAGAGGGTAATTGGGCCTCCGGAACTCTCACTCACCGAACGAAACACAAGAGTAGGAATACTGCTATTTCACGTCGATATTCTGTACAGTAGTCCTTCCCCGGTTGAGCCGGCTCATTCATGCGATCAGCGAAGCTCTATTACTTTAAAAAAATAATACATTATATCTCTATACATCTAAAAAATTCAAAAATTAAATGTCTTCGCCTACTTCGATTGTATATGTATGTATACAATAGAAGTAGTCTTCTACCTGGTATGGTACATTTAATCTATGTTGATACAAGCGCTGCTAAGTCACAGATTGCTCGGAAGAATATGTGGGCAAACGTAGTATACTAATTAAATTACAAAAAAAGAAAATTGCTTAAAGACGTCTAGAATAGATATTCTTCAATAGAAACACTATTAAACAAAATTGTTTAATCAAAATCCTAATAACATTGCTTGATCCGGATACCGAATACCTTATGATACACAAGTAAACATAAGTGCAACCTTATGCCACAAAACCAACAAGGCAGCAAAACCAATATTTGTAATGATCCCCAAATAAAAATAAATGTCCAAAACAACGAAAACCTCTGCATCTAAAGCTAAAAGCCTTTCTAAATTGTTCTAATCGTAATAATCTAAAGTTAGCCAAAATCAGTTTGTAACAATAACCTGTCGGTGAATGGTGCAATGATTTAAGTTCTGTAAATGCATTAAGTGAGTTCCGTAACTAATAAGTATTTCTTTGACTAACGTAGTTATTACAAATTTCTGACTTTAACGTAACTGGTAAAATAGGGTAAACGTACTTCCATTCCTAACTTAGGTGGACTATACAAGCGTCTGTATAGGGTTGTGTATAAAAAAAGTTCTCCATGCCAAACATAATCTTGGTATAACCTCGTATCTGAGGTTCACATATACATGAAATCGTTTTTAATCGATTTATTGTATGGACGTTTGAATTATATGATTTATGGTATCGATCTTAACACACTTTGATGGATATACAAAATACTTCGTTTTTGTATTAGTTAAAGTATGATAGTCAACTACATTTTTCACCGCATATTATTCTCCCCGTGTTATATATAACGTCATTATTGTAAATGATCACATATCTATGAACCAACCGGCGGCAACGTCTATAGACGTCACCACAGCATAATCAATTAAATTTGACTACCAGACTTAAATGAATTAAGTTAAGCGTAACTGGATCTGATTTAGTTTTCTTGATTCGACCTAAACAAACTTGTAAACATTGCAAGTTAAATAAAAGCTTATAAAAAAGGATAAACATCCAGTTTCTGTAGGGTTAGTGAACGATTTGTCAAAACCAAATTCATGTCAATTTGGCCGTTTCTAATTCTGTCAGTATTTGACATGCGTTCGACCATCTTATAAAATTTTTTTGTGAAGCTGCCTTGCTTAAGCCAGGTGTAAGTATAATATTTATATTTTAATAAATAAAGAGGAAAATCAAAATTATGTAATAAAGTGTCAAATAAATAACGCGATAAAATCCGTATATAGTAGTTTAATTTCAATGAATAAAGAGAAAGTCATTTATTTTAGTTGGTTCATAAAATCAGTCACCTACATGCAAACTACAAATTTAAATAACTACACACATCCGAATAAACTTAAAAATAGCTTGATTTTTTTTTTTTTTATCTTTTATTGTTTAGGGACTTTTATCTGTTTAGGATATGTCAGTCCCATCAAGCCTTAAACTTAAATATACACATATAACTTATATCTAAATAAAATGAACAGGAATAGACAAACACTGCATACAATTAAGAGCCATCATATTTGTACAAGGCTAAATCATAAATAAGTTTAGCTTCACTGGATATTGGTATAGACAAAATACTTTGTATTATACCAACATCCAGCCTATTAATGTTAAGTTCCCGTATCATTCTATCCCTCTGTCTTTGATTTTTTGAACACTCCATCAACAGGTGCTGAGTATCATCAATTGTGTTACATATTTCACAGTTTGGTGATAATGCTTTTCCCATAAGATGTTCAAATTTCTTGGATGGAATATGCCCGGAACGCAATCTATGAGCAGTTGTCACATACTTTCTGCTTAAATTTACGTTACTGAACCAGGGAATAGCTTGATTTAAAAATGGAGAACTTAATGGCAGTTAATTAATTTAAGTATGTGCTAACCATACATAACAAAATAATATCCGCCTCCATACAAATTGATATTGCTATTTTAAAAGGAGTATTTTACTTTCTTATTCATTTCACTTCTTTCAACGTATATGGTGGTCTTCTTATTATCAAAAAACTATTTACTCAAGTGCACAATTTTTACTTTCGTGTCGACAGAAACGTTTATAAGGGTCAGGTCTGTTTGCTGCTAAGATGAGCGGAACGGTGTATATATTATGTGTAAAAAGTATATTTCCAAAGTTAAATTCGAGTTTTAGATTGTTGTTTATTAGACAATTATTGGCACTAACGAATTGGTCACAACAAATGTGAAAATGTAATAAAATTATATGTTCGACTTGTAAACTATGCAAAGTTAATTTAATAAATTTGATGACGTCATATTTGTATAACTATTGTGTTGTTATTTATTCTTGTTTTCATTTAATTATTATGCTAATAAGCTACTTTCACAATAGAACAGCAGATTATCATGTGGGTTTTTCATTAGACACTGGTTCTATATGGTATCAAACCCATTGCTTTACGCAATTGGAGAAGCGATAATTTTTGTAATGCATTATTTAATAAATGTCATAATTGTTTAATATATGACATCTAGCATTCACATACTGAAAAACCATGCCAATCGAGCAGTTGCAGAGAGCATTTATTGATATTTGTTTTTAGTTACGGCTTTTAACCAGAATACTAATAATATTAAAAAGACTATGGCTTAACCAATACCAGTAAGTATAAACGTTTGATTTGTAAGCCCTTTGGCAAAAAGTAATAACTATTAATTTACCTTTTGTGTTTCTCGGGGCAAACGCCCATATATATTTTGAAATGAAACCTGTTACTTTTATTTAATTGTGGTAATACATTCACCAGGATTTATATTTTATCTTACTAAAACTTAGTTTTACCAATTAGCCAACAACATACTCCTTATCGGCCTTTCTGAGCCCGCTTCGCTCCGTTCCGGTCATCTTCAATGCCACCATACCCTAACCAGCAGTTATCGTATTACCAAAGAATTCGGTCGTATATTTTACAAATTGAGAATGCTACAAATTATAGTTGTAAATTTTAATGCCGTTCTTATTTAGTCTTCAAGTATTTAAGACGGCTTCTTATGGATGGACAAATTATATGTTGCAAAACTACGCCGATGTTTCTTGCCTAATATTGAAGAACCCTATAGTTGGGCAATCATGTTATTGTATTTTATTGAATGCCATTTTGCCATTTTATCAGTGTAAAGAATTGTTTTGACCTTAAACGTTTGACGTTTTGATGCTCGATTGTTGTAGCAAAAGTGGAATAAGAAATATGAGGACAATTGAATTGAATTGTTAACCTTTTATTTAAATGCTGACATATGTAGTTTAGTTGTAAATCGACAATTGATAGTAAGTTAGACATAATGAGCAGCGATAGCTCAGTGGGGAGCCAATAGACTGCAATGCAGAGGATCTTGGGTTCGAACCCACGTCGCGCACCTATGACTTTCGGAAGTTATATGACTTTTCGAAATTATGTGCGTATTGATTGACAATTATCGCCTGCTCCGTGCCTCGGAGAGCACATTAAGCCGTCGATCCCGGCTTCCATGAACATCTATGGCAGTCGTTATTGGGAGAATGTCGACATAAAAGATCCCACTGGGTCGAAGTGTCGCCGGTATGCACTGATTGGCCCCCACATAAGATAAGATAGACATAATATATATTGTTGTTAGGACACCACGCTAGGAATATTTCCTGTGTTTATTCCTGTTACAATAAACAATGTAAATTAATAAACATCGTACATAATTTTATGGGTGCATAGGCCATGTGTACGATGTTTATTAATTTATCTACGTTGTATGTTGTGGTTCAGTACTTATTGAACTACAACATTTGGCAACCATGTAAACCTCTTTGCTTGCCAGACGAATGTGTAATACACCTCTGACTATCTGACCACCCTGACCTTTATATTTCGCTAAAACCAAAAGACAATTTGCAAAAAAGACAATTTGGAAATTAATCACTGCTTCAACCTAAAATTCTGGTTTACAGCAGTATTATAATTGAATATTTTTAACTTGTTATTCTAACCAATTTAACAGCAATTATTAGGTATATAAAAAGTTATAATAAAAATATCTATAAAAGAACTATTTATAGTAAAACTATTGTTACGTGCCTATGTAATAGGCGTCCGTTGCAAACGAATTGGCGTGAATTGTCTCTTGTATCTGAAACGTTCGGTCGGCTGGGGTTTTAGAGGTAAAATAAATAAACCTAACAGCCCGTCAGTTATATTTTAACATGAAGACTCGGTTTGTATATGAAGTTTCTAAAACATAACTAGTTATGGCGAAAGTCATAGTATATCATAGTATAGTATAGTACATGCAAACGTGATATATATAACTTGTTATTAGCAAAGCAAAATACTAGGTGCCGTAATACATAATAGTTAATATTGTTAATTATGCAAATAAAGTAAACATCATAATTTCCCTTTCCTATATAGGTCCGTACTACGTATGTTTAATAACTTAGTATATAAGCCTTAATTAAGTAACAATAAACTAGTCAATATTCAACCACCACATCGTCGTTTTAATTGGTTCATAAAGCAACACGCAATACTAGTAACTAATATTTATTATTAGATAAAACTGTATCATCGTATTTTTAGATAGGTATATTGTATTATTTGAATATGAGGTCATTGTACTTAAATTCTAAAAGGATGGTTATACGATTACTACAAGCAAATTAATCTTGTTTTTAGTCGGTTATATATTTTATTTTTGCTATAAAAATAGACAACTGCCACACTAGTATTTATTCCTGTATCGCTGGGGACTTTATAAACATTCAAATAACGGAAACGAATAGGACCTAGACTCAGAATAACATTTTGTAGAACACACAAATGTTTGACCTGTGTGTAAACCACTACGCCATTTTAAAATATACTAGCGGTCGCCAAGTGGTCGAAATTCGTCCATAATTTATTTAAATTTTAAATTTGATCTTTATGGTTTTATTGTCTATAACTATACCCTTATAATCACATTTCATTTAGTCACGTACTTCACATATGTACATACATATGTATGTAACCATAGTTACGAAGCATTCTACGAAGTCAACCGAACAATGCCGAAATACTATAAACGCGATTCGTCTGCTTGTGTCAAATGCATGGTTGTGTGCGTGTAGCGTTTTTCTTTAATTTAATGTATTTCTAATGCATATTTTATAAAAATATTAGGATTCGCCCCTCCTTCTCCATATAAACTTTAACTGTGCCAAATTTCATACTCCTTCATCCGCGCAATTTTAATAAAAAGGGGTACAAAGTTTTTGCTTCACGTATTAAAATATAGATTTAAAAAAAAAACATAAATTCATATATACACACATTCACGCCTGTTTCCCAGAGGGGTAGGCAGAGACTACGGATTTTCATTTGCTACGATCCTAACTCACTTCTCTGGCTTCATTCACTTTCATAACATTCCTCATACACGCTCGCCGGTTTAAGGTGCTCTTAACCTGGCCTTTATCCAGATCGTCTCCGATCTGATCAAGAAATGTTTGCCTAGGTCTTTCCCTTGCGACTGTTCCATTCACACTAGCCTTATAAACTTTCTAAGTCAGTCTTTTCTCGTCCATTCTTTTTGTACATGCAAAACCAGCTTAGCATACCCTCCTTTTTTATTCTCGTCACTATATCCACTTTCATGCTACATCTCTCTCTAATCACACTATTCCTTATTCTATCTTTCAGAGTCACACCATTAATGTTTCTCAGCGCTCTAATTTCTACAGCATTTATTCTGCTCTCATGCTTCTTTTGCCATACCCAACTTTCACTTCCATGCATAAGTGTGGGCACTAATAGTCCTCTAAGAGCAGCCAAACGTGCCTTTTCGGATACATTTCGACTGTTCATAAAAGCGCGTAGAGCGCCATTCACTTTATTGCCAGAAATAATTCTCCTTTCAATATCTCCCTCATGTGTGTACCATCCCTTGTAAACAAAGTACCCAAATATACAAATTCTTTCACTTGCTCCAATTGTTCTCCATCAATCATAATATTACACATCGTCATGCACTCCTCCTATTCAAATACCATTACTTTCGTCTTGCTTACATTCATTTTCATTCCTTTACTCCCAAAAGCACCATGCATAATAGTTACTGTCGCCTGCAACTCTTCCGCCGATGACGCAAGTATTACTTGGTCGTCGACATAAAGAAGACATATGTCTGTTTATCCGTAAAGGGGCAAGCAGGGGTGCATGACACCCTTTCTTCAGCTATGTTAAAATCACATATAATAATGGTGAATCTATTGCCTTTATCTATTAGTAGTTTTCCCGCAGTTTAACCCGCGTAAGTCCCGTTCTCGTGTGAATATCGGGTTTCACCCCTTTCACTCCCTTCGGGGTGGAATTGCCAAAAATCCTCTCTTAGTGCTCCCCTACACTCTCCAAGTAACATACATTCCAAATTTCAGCATCTTGCGTTCAGTAGTTTCGGCTGTGCGTTGTCTGTCAGTCACTCAGTAACGGAAGAGTTTTATATATGTATATAGATTTGTCTTTGTGCTCCGTCTGCTAATCATATTATCTTCTGTCTACGCGCTACTACAAGGAATGTCTTAATATTAAACCCCAAAAACAGTACCTAACCCTGAAATGGAACTTGGTACCTCACGATCGATGTTAACAAACGCACACTTAAACACAGTGCCTATATACAATCATATATTTTAATCTATCAGCTTAACCATATTGAAATATAATATTCAAAGCATTGAGTCAGGACGCTGGCGTCCACAGACGAATTAAAATGACTCACGTAATTTTTTTAAATATATTTGCGTTCCCATATGTACTACTACACTGAAAGCAGTTTATAACATCTAAACCCAAATCGCACTCACACGTCCAGAATCTGTAAATCTAACGCTTTTCAACTCCATCTAGTTACATTCTTATTCGCCGTATATTGCAGTGGTAGCACTCTCACAAAACACGTCTCCTAAATGCAAGGCAGCAAAACGAAGGCCCAACTTAATTTAGTGACCGATAATTAAACCCTCCCGGCTCCCGTAGCCTCCCTGCCGGACCGAACATGCTGAGATGTGTATTTTTGTCTAATAAGAGCCGGGTGGCGAGCCGACTGCGGATTGAGGGCCCCTGATTGTGTGTTATTCGTCAAAATGTACTTTTTGAACGCTGTTTACGATGATTGGATGAAATTGCTATGGCTATGCCCGCTAAGTTTTAAGCAACTATTATAAAATATTTAAGACTTAATTTATGTATGTGCACTTAGTCTGCATATAGTTTAGTTGTAAATCGACAATTGATAGTATGTTAGACATAATGAGCAGCGATAGCTCAGTGGGGAGACCAACAGACTGCAATGCAGAGGGTCTCGGGTTCGAACCCACGTCGCGCACCTCTGACTTTCGGAAGTTATATGACTTTTCGAAATTATGTGCGTATTGATTGACAATTATCGCCTGCTCCGTGCCTCGGAGAGCACGTTAAGCCGTCGATCCCGGCTGCCATGAACATCTATATCAGTCGTTGTCGGGAAAGTCAGTACCCTCTAATATCCTGACACTGGTCTAGCCTTGGGGTATCGTTAACCTTCGGGTTTCGGAGGTCAGGTGGCAGCCGCTCCGTGTAAAAACTGATATCCAGTCAAATCCGGTTAGCCCAGAAAAGCCGACCCCAAGTGACTTGGGAATAATAAAGGCTAAGAGAGAAGAAGACTTAGTATGCAAATAAATCATTTGAATTTGAATTTAAATCAAACTTCTGATAAGGTTTGTAAGATGCTGGAATTGTTATTGAGAGGTTGCGGATTTGAATACCAGCCATTGTAATACATGAAACACATTCCCAACAGAAGTATTTAGTTCAGCTGTAATGGTTAACTAAAATACTAGTAACTGACTATTGCCCGCGGCATTGCTCGCATAAAATTAGGTCAGGTTAGGTTACCTATGTTAGTAACAGTACTTTCTTTATAAAAATAAAATTTAGCCTATGTTACTCGTTGATATAGCTTTCTCATGGTAAAAGATTTTAAAATCGATTATGTAGTTTTTGAGTTGAATCGTTACAACTAACAAACAAAAACTAAAATATTTTTTTTATAATATTAGTAAAGATAAGTACCTACCTAAGCCTAATTTCTAGTATTTTTTTTTATAAAATACGTAATCTTGTCTATATTTTGATTGTGTTAGACAAAGGTGTATTAAGTCAATATTTTGCTAGCTATGCGCTTAGATTTCACGTAAAGGGCTAAGAATTTCGTGAAAAGAAATCTCTAATATAAGATCAACGAGGTATTCAATTATGCTGCTATAGGGCCTTAATTAGATATTTATAGAAATAATGCTTTAATAGTCCAGTGTGGCAGCAAATGCTGTGCATATGATGAATGTTCCTAGATTCGACGCCCGGGTCGAGCAAAGAGTTATTAGGAATTTCTGTCTATAAATTATCAGCAGCAAAACTAAGTCTGGATCTGTGCCCAGTAGACGACGATAGACCAGCTTTCTGTTACTTAGACTTTAAAATATAAGAGGTGAAATGTGGCTGTAATTAACTCCAGCCTATCCTTTCAGGGATAAAGATACATGTGAAATAATGTTTATAAAGTATCCATAGTAATGGATATGCAAGGGATTGGCATATCCGAACCCTGAAGACTTCAGGCTTCTCCCTCTGAAGTGTACGCTGCGACTGATGCAGTACATTCATAGGGAGATAGCTAAGGGATAGATCTCGGGGCCGACACAAAAGATCCCACTGGGTCGAAGTGTCGCCGGTCTACACTGACTGGCCCCCGTAACCAGATAAGATAAGATCCATAGCAATAGGATATTTATTTACATAATCAAATTTGTCTAACAAAGGCGTAGGTACAATTATGTCCGTGTTTTTTTATTGAAGATTCGAATAGTGCAATTAAAGATAGATAAGCTCAATTATTTTCGTTGTGATTTAACGAGAAATAAAGGCTTCATACCACAAAAATCACTTGTCATAATGAGTTTGATGTTTTTCAATCATAAAAGTAAACCTACTTAAATAATTAAAATTTGATAAGAATATACTTATTATTATTATGTCTTTCTTTCTCTTGATAATTTATAAGTTAATATAAGTACTTCCTATAATAAATATATCAGATCAAACAGTTTTTTTTGCTCTCCTCTAAAGTTTGCATATTCTTCTTACGACTTTATGGCACTGGGCGTGCGGATTATATCGTTACAAATCACAATCATAATTTGTAAAACAACAATTCCACGCTTTCGTATAATCACCCATCAGCATGAATAAACGAGTATAAATATGTTAACAAGTTGGCACCGAACCTGGGGCCTGGCAAACGTGAGACGAATGATCACAGACCGCAGATGTTAGTCTGGCACTGTTATTGAATTAATTGTTACAGCTGCTGAATTCTGATATAAAGCTTGTGGATAATAAAAAATGAAAGAAAGTATGAAGAAAATAGTTTAAGATGGCAATGCTGTCATATTGATCGTAAAATTGCACACTACACGGATGGCGTAGATGTTTAAGTAGTCACTGCACTGCGCCGAGTGTTGTGGGTTTGATCTCCGCTGGGGACAAAAAATTGTGTAAATCACAAATTGTTGTTTCGAGTCTGGGTGTTCTTTGTTACCGTTGTTTGCATGTTTTTAAAGTGCCCCGCGACTCAGGAATTATTTCAATACGTACGATAAAAACGCATTAGCACGAATTTATACGATCTTGAATTCGAATAGCGATCGAATACTCCATTAAAAACTTAAACAACACTTTGACTTATTTCGGTTTTTGTGACTAGCCGTGCTACAACGTTTATATATTATGGTGTCATTCGAATATTCTACCTTAGGCATTCGTCAAAAACTTGTAGGCCCTTTTGCTCCTATAAGCATAATCAATATTATACGCATTCGAATAACAATTATTATTATCGAATGAAAATTCGAAATTATTCGATTACAGAGAATGCCGTTGACGCATTAGCGTTGCTACGATGCAGTGCAGTGCCAGTTAGTTCGGTATTATATGAGTAATACTAACATACAATTATACTAACTGTAATATTTTATGCATTACTATAATATAATTATTAATCCTTCTTTGTCTTTGTGTGTTTCTTACACAAAGCCAAAGCCTTACTTCTAAAGCCGATCCGATTACCGATTTTTACGAACTTTGGCATAAAGATTCCTTGAATACCGATGATAAAGATAATTGAATAATACAAACCATATGGAAAGAAATAGCTAGTGTTGTATAAATTGAGACGTCATTGGTCACTCAGGTACACAAATTGTAACAAGATTGTTACCACATAAAGCGTTTCTTCCCACACTATATTATTTGAAGTTCAATGTAAGGAACTCGTTATTGTAGCCTTCTTTGGAACGGTTCTCACAACCTTCTGAATGTTTGTTCTGGACGGAACAAAGAAATTGCAATGAAGTGCAATAGAGTCTTTGTATGCGTGTGTGATTGGTGATGAAACGATGGCCATCTTTGATGTGTGCTGCTGTAATGTTTTTTTTGTTGGGCGTGTGGTATCCGAGCTCTTTTGTCTTATCCTTATATAGGTATATAATTATTAAGTATATGTGTATGTCACTGAACTCCTGGTAAAGATATAGTACTATTTTCATAAAAAATTATGCGTTTAAGTATGTACCTGCCACCTGGATGGTTAAGATTTACAATTAAACGCTATAGGTGGCTCAGTGATCTGATATTTTAAGATTCGAGTTTAAGCCGGATTCTCACATTTATTTGGTAATTTAGTGCCAATATCTTAAGAGTCTTCTAAACGTGCAGTATTTCACAGCAATTTGTGGCTGCAATGTTTTTGATAATTGTCCGGCTGGCTCAAAAACTATTAAATGCGTAGCCATTTCATACATAATTCTTTGGATAGCCATATAGTACATGTTGATGTGTATTCCATTATAAGGCTGTTGTTTCCGCTCAGTATATTAAAGCTACACATTACAGTAGAAATAAATACTTGATACATTTCAATTAAGTTAAGGTTGAACTGCTTCTTCACATGATCGTTAACGCGTTAAAACGTATTCTATGTAATATTGTCTTCTGTTTACGCGAATATTATTCATTGAAATTAAACTACTATATACGGATTTTATCGCGTTGTTTATTTGACACTTTATTACATAATTTTGAAAAGCTGTTACACTACTACTACTGTTAAACTTTACTAATTTTTAAGCTAATTGAATTATTATTAAAACTATTAAAACTATTTAGATATAATTTAATTTTACACTTTCCCCGACGTTTCGGTTGCTTTTCAGCAGCCATCATCACGGGGAGACTCAGAGATGGTCAGAGTCTCCCCGTGACCATGGCTGCTGAAAAGCAACCGAAACGTCGGGGAAAGTGTAGACTTAAATATAAATAGTTTTAATAATTTTATTAGGTTCAAAATTAGTCAAGTTTAATAGTATCTAGTAGTAGTGTAACAGTTTTTCAAAATTGTGTAATAAAGTGTCAAATAAACAACGCGATAAAATCCGTATATAGTAGTGTATTCCATGTGTCAAAATTCATGCTGAGAGTATGTATATTTTGCAATGATAGATGTAGTGTATAGAAGACAAGGCAAAAGTTGGCTCAAGCTTCTTGTTTGATCATGCATGTTCTGGGCTGACATGTCAATCGAAATACTTGATAAATCCTTTTATACAATTAACGCATTAAAACATATCCTATGTGTTAATTTAGTCATGGTGTATTCAATCTATAATATATAAAACTCTTCCGTTACTGAGTGACTGACAGACAACGCACAGCCGAAACTACTGAACGCAAGAAGCTGAAATTTGGCATGTATGTTTCTTGGAGAGTGTAGGGGAGCACTAAGAGAGGATTTTTGGAAATTCCACCCTGAGGGGGTGAAAGGGGTGAAACCTGATATTCACACGGGAATGAGACTTACGCGGGTGAAACCGCGGGAAAACTACTAGTTAACTATAATTAATACATGAAGAGAAAACCGTTTACCCTTTTAAGTATATTGCGAGCATCGACGAGTGTCTATGGCATAGTTTTCAGTTTACGTAGACAAGTGCAAAAAAACTAAGATTAATATTGGAGAACAAAACCAACAAAAATGTAAATGATGGTCAAATTATCACCCAATATGTTTATAATTAATATTATCTTCTGTTTACGCGAATGTTATTCATTGAAATTAAACTACTATATACGGATATTAACGCGTTATTTATTTTACACTTTATTACATAATTTAGAAACTTTTACACTACTACTAGCTCAGAGTATCATGAAGTCTAGATTTCATGATACTCTGAGATTATTCTGCGTAAATAGAAACACCAATGATTAAATTATGTTCGGGTACTTTGAAATAACGACACTGGAACATTGAGACAACTACCATCTTAGTCTCCCCGTGACCATGGCTGCTGAAAAGCAACCGAAACGTTAGGGAAAGTGTAAACTTAAATATAAATAGTTTTAATAATTTAATTAGCTTAAAAATTTAAAAAGTTTAATAGTATCTAGTAGTAGTGTAACAGTTTCAAAATTTTGTTGTAAAGTATAAAATAAACAACGCGAGAAAATCCGTATATAGTAGCTTAATTTCAATGTTTATAATTATTATTTTATATTATTTGACGTAAAAAAAATTATATATACTAGTAAGTGCTGCAAATTATAACAATTCAAATCACATTCCGGTGCCATCATTTTTATCCAGTTAAAAGACAAAAAAATGAACACATTGGTTTTAGTTACTAATTCTACAAAGTCAGTCACTACCAACGATTTTCCTAAACCGTATACCTAACATATCAAATAGTTCCCCTCAATCATAACAAAGACCTACAATAATGCTTACTCTTTGATCTCAAAAAATAATCCGTGGACAATGCCGAACTACCCACACAACTTAATAAGCTTTAATCAGCGTGACACGTCAACGGCACGCGCGGGTATATCGCCCCGGGAAAACGGGACAGTGCGGAACATCGGGACCAGCTTGGGAGGGACAGACGTCACCTGTATTGCACATCAAACGTCTTTGGGACGAGTCTATACCAAAACTGTATATTTATTTTTCGGTTCTATTTATTTCTTATGCCATTAGTTTGGCAAAGTATGGCTTGTGGCTTACTGATACGGATGGGCGCTCAAAACAGCAGAAGATTCGCAATTTGTATACCCTGTGATAAAGGGTATTTATTTAGTTAACGCAAACAAGAATTGCATTAAACTGATAGGCTATAGAAAACTGTCAGTTTAATGATATCGAGACAGGCAGACATGATTAACGTTAATGTGTCTAGACGCCGGCATCCGTATAGAGTATAGACGAATTAAGAAACTTTTTAAATATAACTGTTGACATACTATTCAAGAACTTTTATTAGATACTTAAATTAATACTTACCTGTTTATTGAAATTAAACTACTATATACGGATTTTATCGCGTTGTAAATTTTACACTTTATTGCATAATTTTGAAACTGTTACACTACTACTAGATACTATTAAACTTGACAAATTTTTAACCTTATTAAATTATTAAAACTATTAAAACTATTTATATTTAAGTTTACACTTTCCCCGACGTTTCTGTTGCTTTTCAGCAGCCATGATCACGGGGAGACTAAGATGGTAGTTGTCTCAATGTTCCAGTGTCGTTATTTCAAAGTACCCGAACATAATTTAATCATTGGTGTTTCTAAATACGCAGAATGAGCTCAGAGTATCATGAAGTCTAGCTGTGGTTTGCTTCTTCTTGGGTTTGACTATTTGAATTACTGGATCCCAAGCTGGTGGTACATTCTAGCCATCTTCTCTATTGAAATTAGGATTTTTTTTTGATTTCAATAGCCTCGCGAAGCATCCTTGGTAGATTCCTACTAGATTCCTACAAAAATTATTAAAGTTTAATAGTATCTAGTAGTAGTGTAACAGTTTCAAAATTATGCAATAAAGTATAAAATAAACAACGTGATTAAATTCGTATATAGTAGTTTAATTTCAATGAATAACATTAGCGTAAACAGAAGACAATATTACTTACCTGTTTCCCAATGGGGCTGATCAGACGGTACGGCATTCCACTAAAAACTTGAATACCCCTTCTTCTTTATTCACTTGTATAACTATATATATATTCTTCATAAAATCATTCTTAGTGCAAAATTTTTTCCAAAATTCTAATTATCCAAAAAGCGTTTTCTGAAAACAGTTATGTAACTAATACTAAAAATATTAACACATAAACATCAAAATTCTAAAATATTATCCAATTGAATGTTTCGAATTTTAACGTTACTATAAGAACTACAAATCAAAAATATAATATTTCAGACGTCACAGACTTAAAAACAAAAACAAGAAACGAAAACTAAAATTCACAAAAGGCAAGAGCCACGAGCCTCGAGCTTGGATCTAACGAATGACGATTAGAATTTATGTTAAAGACAATACCAGTAATGGTGTACAAAAGAACAGGGCAACGAAATAAAACACACAGTACAAAGCAAAATAATAATTACCCGTACCACCTGAGGCAACGGGGAGATAAGCTCAGTATCCGCATAACCTTTTGTTATAAAAGATTTACTTTTTTATTCAATTAGTCATATAATGCGAACAGAATGGGATCGTCTAGGTCTTTGCAGTGATACAGACAGCTACTTTGATATGTTAAAGCGTATGCGTAATTGGAATTTTGCTTTTTACTGATAAAAATGTCTTGTGTGAGAATATTCTCGTTCACTGTACCTTTGCTATAGTTGATTTTTGTTAATTTACCTACTGTTTATTTTTGTGTTTTGTGTTTAATGTTGGTTGTTCTTTGTGAGTAATTCGTTATAATTAATTGGATTACGTGTGTTCAGTGGCATCGTTTGTAAAATTAGGATTGTGGACTATATTAAAATTTAAAGCTATGTTATATTTTGTGTTTTATATTTAAGCCTAGTGTAATTAAAACTATGATGCTAGGTATGGTTATGTTATTAGATTAGTTTAGTAATAGACTTATTATTATTATACACTAGGTATTGTTAAATATTGTACAAAGTAATATATGTTTATTTGTAACATATCTATGCACTATATTATAAAATTCACACACAGTAAACAGCAGCGATAGCTCAGTGGGGAAACCAACAGACTGCACAGAGTGTCTCGGGTTCGAACCCACGTCGCGCACCTCTGACTTTCGGAATTTATATGACTTTTCGAAATTATGTGCGTATTTATTAACAATTATCGCCTGCTCCATGCCTCGGAGAGCACGTTAAGCCGTCGGTCCCGGCTGCCATGAATATCTATGGCAGTCGTTATTGGGAAGTCAGTACCCTATAATATCCTGACACTGGTCTAGCCTTAGGGTATCTTTAGCCTTCGGGTTGCCGAGGTCAGGTGGCAGCCGCTCAGTGTAAAAACTGATATCCAGTCAAATCCGGTTAGACTAGAAAAGCCGACACCAAGTGACTTGGGAATAATAAAGGCTAGGGAGAAGGGTATGCACTATATTATAAAGCAAAATCCTACGTCGCGTCTTTTTGTCTATTCGCGATAAAATCAAAAACTATACAACGGATTTTCATGTGGTTTTCACCAATAGACAGAGTGATTCATGAGGAAGATTTGGAGTTATTGATCGGAAGTATTGACAAAATGTAGATTTACGGGAGCGATGCCACGGGAAAATTGTAGTAATTACTATTTATTAATTAATTAATTAATTTATTTATTTATTTATTCATTCAAGGTACACCAACGACATTTTTACAAAATAATTAATATTACACATTCATTAATTGGGATGCAGAGTAAAAACATTACACATCATTCACAGTTTTCATTACATTACTATTTCTAACACAAAAGTTAAAATTAATTAAAGTTGCAATAAAAAAATTTACATAAAATGAAATTAATTACAAGTTACACAAGATTACTGTCATTACCGAGTAGATTACATAATATAATTAAACAAATAAAAATACCCTTTTAAAATAAACACAATATTCTCATGAATTCACATAAAATGATAATTAAATATTTAAATGTCAAATATGAAAATTGAAATATATGATATTCTGAAATATTCAAATAGTACTATTGCATGTGATATTATGTTTGTAAATTGTAAAGGACATTGGAATGGACATTGAATAAAATTAAATGATGGTATAGGTAATCAATATTCATCACCTTAGCTAGCACTAGTCAGACTATCAAAGTATGATTGTACCGAACTTATTAACGCTTTATATTATATAGTACCGAAATCTGTAATAAGACGAGAGTCGCGCGCCTACCCGCTATTGGCTACGACTGCTAGTGTACGAATGCAGGTGAGCGAGCGCACCTCCATAGAATAGTCAAAAATTTTAATAAATTGTTCCTTAATATAGATATTTTTGACGCTACTCGTAACCAATTTAAAAATAATGTAGTACATACGCTTCGTCATCAACAATAGTATAAAAATTTGTGAACATTTGTATAAGCACTTAGACTTAGATTTAAGCAGATACTAGCTCTAAGCTTTAATTAGGTTTAACTGTACTCTTTAAGGTAATAAGTGGAAACGCCGTGGATTGTACATTAATTTATTTTGTTATGTACCTAGCCAGTATGACACAATGTACAATTGTTTGTTATCCCGATAAAATAAAATAAAATAAAAGTATATATCAATTTCACTGTTACGAGAACTGACTCTATTGTAAGTGGACATCATTCTGTTCACAGGAGCATGTTGGCATAGATTTGTGCGACATGATCTAGCGGCAAATCTTCTTATTCATTTTATGGTCCTAACGTGCCATTGGCGAAGTATGTACCTCTAAATTTAATTTGTTTAGAAGATCGGTATAGATGTTAATCCATTGAGAATTTTGTAGGTATAAGGTACATATGTAGATCAATAAGTGTTTTGCGTCGTTTCATTAATCAGATTGCAATGAATCTTCGGAGATTTGTTAAGCTTACAATTCCTTTAAGTTATCCATAACAAATGTTTATAAGATTTTTATAAAATAAACTTACGTGCCGCAGCAAAGGTAAGTTTGCACTTATGTTTACATGCAACCGTGAAGTCTGACGTTCGAATCCATTCGCTGTGGAAACGCGAAGTCCGGCAAAGTAGCTAGATGACGGCAATGAGCTTCGCCCGCGATTTCGTGGGACCGAAAACTAAGATGGCGAAATGTGAATTATTTACAATAAATCACACCAATTTGTATTTCAGCATTCAATATAGTGTAAAATGATAAATTGTTAAAGTCAAAAATCATTTATTCATTTAGGTCACAAAGTATACTATTATTAATTTTCATTATCATAATCCAGCTATAATAGTTATCTGTTAATTATACAATATATGTACTACTTCCGTTACATAATTTTACATCTGCATAGTGCTCAAGGTAGACATCGTTTCGGGAAAAAACATATTATAAAGTTTTATCAAAGAACTTTTTGCTCGGCCTGTATTTAATTCCTAAGTCGAGTATCAGCTTCCAACGTAAAAACACTTTTTTTTCCATTGTGTCTAGATCTAGTAATATTAACTTATTAAGAGGAAGATACATACTGCAATCATTTTTACCATCAAGCTACTCAAACTAGCTTACCTTGATAATATGATGTGATCATACTCCATTCTCAAAAATAATCTAATAACTATAGTTGCCTAAGACAACCTTGTTGTAAAGAGTTTCAGATTTAAAATATCGTCGTCCAATATAAATAAATATCACTAAACGACAAAGCTCCATTAAAAAAAAAAAATAATAAAATGTAGGTATATCATCATAACTTTCAATACGCTATGCAAATAAAACTTTACTCAAATTATAATTTTATTTACACGACGAGTAGGATAATGGTCTCGAGATAAAAGTCATCATTATAACTGAAAGGAAGCATGTTTAATTACAATAGCCTGAACGCTCTCAGGTAAGACATAAACTGCTGATTTATTTATAAAAACAGTGAACTGTATGATCAAATTATAAGTGTGAAATAATTTGTTATAAAAGTTGGCCTCAAATCGAACAATGTTTTACATTTGAAGGTATTAAAATTACAATGTAGATATAAATTAATATTTCAAATCATACTATCATTAATTTTATAAATGAAGCTTATGGGTACTAGTCAAATGAAGAAGAAACATAGTTAAAATCAAATATTATAATAAAACCAAAAATTAACGTTTAAAACGGTAGCTACAAAAAATTTGAGGTTTATATTTGAATGGTTCCATCTAAACCTTTGGCTAAACGAGTGATGATGTTATTCACTTCTCGAAGGCGGTATTGTGATAAAAATCTATAAATTGTGTAATATTTAGTGATTTTTTTAAGGTTGTTCATTCACTATTAAATGCTAAATGGTCCAATGCTGAGGTGTGTTATTTAAGACTGAACTTTACTTCTAACAAGATGTTTGGCTAGCCAGCTATAGGTATATAATCCAAAAATAAATAAAAATGCGTTTATTTTGTCTTGACTACATAGATAAAACCATATAAAAACCTAATCAACCTTGGCATTATAATTTATTCTACTTTTGATAAAAACATACATTTACGAAATGTGTTTCTGTAATTTATTTTAAAACATGTTCAAAATTTGCATCTTATAAAACACACGCGAAAGCTTCCTGTTATTTTATAATTATATCAAAACAAGTTGACAATGGAAAAATAAACAAAATTACTGATAATTTAAATACATAACACAACACAAGTACACCTTGGCCTATTTTTCCAGATCAGCATGTGTTCGACACACTGTGCGTCTTAAATTAATTAATGGTTGAATTAAAGGCGGGCAAAATGAAAGGCCAAAAACCTCATCGGCGTAAGGTTAAAGCACAAATGATTGTACTGACATCTCATTAGCTAAAGCGGGGAGCGATACGCCTCAGGCACTATCCGTTGATACCTCAACTTATTAGCGAAAGCGGAAATTATGCGCCGTGCTATGACTAGTTCACGGTTCACAAGGTTCACGGTTCAATGTTGACAAATCAATAAAATATTGAGGATAGTTTAGACATTGCTTAATCAAATGTGACAATATTGAAGTAAAAGAAATAGATGGTAATTAATATGCATTGTAAATCATAGAAAATGAAATCAGACTTTATTTTTAGAAAGAATTTTTGTTTTTTTAATTATTCATATTATGTACACTTTATAGACTAGAGCCATTCAATTGAGCCGGAACGGAATTATAGTAAAACTTTTTTTGCAATACGGTAAGGCTGATGAATATTGCAAAAATAGGTCTTAGTTCAGAGTCAAATTTGCTGGTGTTATTAATGAATTATTAACTAACTGTTATATCAAACAACAGCCTTTACTAACTGCCCTTAGGAAGGTCATACAAATATACATATTTTGCAACAAAGAGCTTAGCTAAAATGCTGTTTACTTTGTCGATATGGAGAGGTAGTACCATAATAGTATCATTATTTGTTACTTCTGCAATTTAGCGTTTAGGTATAGAGAGGATCGAGAAAACAGTTATCTATTTAAAAATTAGCAAGATGACAGATTTACAATCTGATGAGTGAATATCACAGAGCACACACAGAGCTATCAACTAGAAATGCCACTTTTGTCATATTCTACAGAATCCAAGCCTGTCCGTGACAACCACACATGTGATAGAAGTAGTGAAACTTAAATTAACTGACAAACTAACGGTGTTGCTCTCATTCGGCACCATCCGACATCCGCTACAAATATTATTATTTCTTTCCTCTCTTATCACAGCGTAGTGCGCTGCATTATATTACAAGTATAATTTTTTTTAAAACCGCTCGCTCTTGTCACGCATACCACGATATAAGGCAGAGTACACCACATATCTGTATTTTTGCCGATCAAAGGAGCGTTGTGCGTGACGGCCGTTTGAACCGGTAATCAAATTAGCAATGCTTCCCTTTTTCAAAGAAATATGTGTCTATCAGCATAAAAATATAATAATTTGTTACTGACACATGTTAAGTTTTCCAATGTAGCTGATATTTCTAAAAACAATGTATTCTGTATTATATGGTCAAAGATTTATCTTAAATTTTGTGCTATGGATTGATTTAAACTCTAAGAATATTGAAAGCAAAGATGTGGGTGGAAGATACAAAGTAACTTATTTTGGAGAGAAATAGTTGAAGTCTGACTTTAATAACATACAGATTGAGGTGAATTGTTTTATAACATTGGTTCCTTTTTGGAATGAATTATGTTTAGAGTCATTATTTCAAGGATATTCTAGGATCTTCCGATTAGAATTATGTGTGTTTCTTATGCTGCTATATAAGCAAACAAGCAAATGGACGGTTTTCATAGCCTATGGGTTCCTACTCACGCATAATTGATCGTTTAAAAAAAAAGTAGCCGTTTTGTCTTATCTTGTTTTCATCGTCATTTCATAGGTCATCTAACATCATGAGTAAAAGTGCAAAATGCTCACTTGTGTTCTACAGCTGACAGTACAATACAATCATTATGAGTTCCAAGATACTTAGGCTTTCTTTATGTTTTTTTGGGAACTGGCTCCTTGCGCTAGTTGTAACTTTGCACGCAAGTGCCTTTTTTTTATATTTCTTTTTTATTTTATTTTTTTTACGTGGAGGAATGCATGACGCATACCCCTCCGCGGGGGCGGGCGGAGGGGTTATGTCGGACTCGCCGGGGTAAAATAAAGATGTTGAAAAGATGAAGTACCTCCCGGAATACCGACTAAACCTACCACGGTGTTCCTCGACAAAACCACTATCGACGGGGCCGCGCGAATCACTTTCGCATGCGGTCGCGACCCCGCCGAGGTTTCGGCCCGCCGTATGAAACGGCAGGCCACTACACAAAAGACCTACCCAAAGGCACTCCTCACAAATTATCCCTACTGTCCCCCCAGCTGCACGCAAGTGCCTGAACGTGCGTATTTTAGTTCTTGCTACTGTATTTTGAATGCTACTCCTATCAGCCTGGTTTAAGTTTCGAGCCAATAAGATTATGTATGTATATATTAAAATATACCTACACCTTTCTTTGTCTGAAACGTATTCCTTAATTTAGTTTAACACTGATACAAGTATTATCCTCGTATTGAATCGTTCTAAGTCAAATTATATCACTATTGTTAGAAATATATGGCATTTCTTATTTCTCACAATTTTATTTAAGCACCGAAGTAAATGGTATAAAAAGAAAACGTTTACAAAACTGTTTTGCTAAAAATATATTCCTCATGCCTCTACCTATGTACCCAACTGGCAATTTGACTTGAACCCCCCCTCAACAGTCAAACAGTGATGGTATAAACGCACCTACTCCTCCCTATCGTAAGCCCCTTTAAGCCCTAAATTTTGTTGCCGTACTGATTTAATGACGTCACACGACGCCCTCTATCGAATGTCAACTGGCATCGTTTATTATCCAATCATATAAAACGACGTAACTCTCAAAATTTCTCAGTCAATTTCCAACTTTATTACAATGTAAAAGAGTTGATCTTCAAAGGATGCGGTTCGACGTATATGAAAGTACACTTGCTTACACAATGCATAGGTTAGATATTTGAGTCACGAATCCATTTTATGACTAATTCCATAACTTTGTATGTGAATTTTGGGATCAGGTAGATACGTACACACTCCGTGTATGTTTACTGTGTCATATCTTTGTCGGGATCTAGCCAAGGCCTGAGGGGTTTTGATTTAATGGTATGATCATGCCTTGGAAAAGTTCGCCCAGAATTGTTTATGTCGCACAAGTTTTGGGTTGAGATTCACTCTGTTGTGTAGTTTAAGGTGTTAAAGTTTCATGTTAAATAGACAGTGAAGAGTTTAATGTTCTCATATCAGTGTATCATAGGAGTTTAGAAGATGCCTGTAGTATTTGTAATGAGGATAGTAACAATCTATTGTGGTTACGATCGTGTGTCGGATCATGGATAACGAGAGGAGACAATGGTTCATAGACTGTGATACATGGATAGTGGTTCATGGTCTATGGTTTATGGCTTATATGAATGACATTTTGTTTCTGCTGATCAGCGGTCTTTTTTTGGTATCACAGAAGTAATTCTATGATAAAAATACCGCTGCTTATTGTAAGCTATGTAGGAGGCAAAGAAACACACGATTTGATGGAGATCAGCTACTATACCCTATAAGAGACGGGGGATAGGAGAAGAGAAGGATAAAAAGGATCAGAGTTTTAATTGGGCTTTTGCTTGCGGGATGAAATGCTACAGTACGTACTATCTGCTACATTACGTCGACATACTGTGAGAGGGAAGTGTTTCCCTGGTTGTGCTGGATTGTTCATGCAGAAGTATGGAAGACTCTACTACTTTGACAAAAAGTGATTCATGAACTTTCAAATCATGATTCATGGACAGCAGGTAATGAATAATGGTTAATCGAGTAATTCATTGATTTTCTTAATAGTTTATGGATTGCGTTGTATTAATATTGAAATTCACACTGCTGTGATTTTTAGGATGTTAATGTTGAATTTTGCTACATTATTTTCTTATTACCTTATTAATTAAGAGTCTAATATTGGCCATAAGGATGTTTTAAATGGTTACTTTGCCACGAGGAGTGTTTTGGGTTCCATCATCACATTTGATTAAAATTGTTGTTTTGAGTCTGGATGTTTTTGGTGTTGTAATATTTTAAAGTCCACCGTGATGAAAGACGTATTCGTAATGCCTGCGTCATCTTTTGAAAAATTAAAGTAAGAGGAGAGATATTGCTACATCATAGAATTTGCCACGTGGCAAATGGCAATAGTTGGTCTATCTGCAAAAAAAGCCAGCGTGAATAAATTATAATGAGCGGTATGTATGCATACCGCTATCTGCTATCTATGGATAGCACGTCATAACAATGTTAGACATATACATAATTATATATTCTCATTTGCATTACTCAAACCAAAAGGTTACATTTTGATTTTAACATTTGGTTTGTGATTTACTTCTATGCAAATGAAAAATACGCTGTCAAAACTAATTGTAGGACCTTCAAAATGTTTATATGCGTTGATTAGTTTTGACCTCTTGACATTTAAATATACAACTATTCATTTATATGCTATGTCTTTCTATAACATTATCTTTATTTTTTATAAAATACATCTCCCGCACTCGTTATCATTTCTGTGTCACGGGGTACTTTACAAACATTCAAACAACGGACACAAAGAACATACAGACTCTAACAGCAATATGTGGATCACACAAAATTTTATCCCGTATGGGATTCAAATCAAAAAAACTCAGAATGGTGGCAGTGGCGAGGCGTCCACTTAAACCACTGCGCCATCTGTGCAGTAACTTTTTTATGTATCTTATCTTATCTATACTACTATTATAAAGCTGAAGAGTTTGTTTGTTTGTTTGAACGCGTTAATCTCAGGAACTACTGGTCCGAATTAAAAAATACTTTTAGTGTTGGATAGCTCATTTATTGAGAAAGGCTATAGGCTATTTAACATCACGCTACGACCCACGGGAGCGGCGCAGTAGTCATAAACGCGGTTAAAACCGCGGGCACATCTAGTATAGGGTGTCCCAGAATATGTGAATCAAATTATAACGGGAGATTCCTTAGGTAAGGACCTTTTAAATGTACTAAATAAAAAAATCTAAGTTTTGGTGCAAATAATGTTGAGGTTTTCAAAACAAAGTAAGTTAAAAAAAATGTTTAGTTTGACGAATCAATCCTTCACGAATAATTATAGTGAAAAAAATGTGAGAAACGACAATGAATTGCCGTAAATCTCAGAGTTCGCAAAAATGGTATCACGTGACCTTGAGGTCAGAGGGCAAAGGTCATAGTCATTTCGGGGTATATCGACTATGCTAAGTCGAATGGCGTTGACCACGAGTCTCTAGCTCTTATGGTTCTTGAGTTGAAAGTTGTATAACAGACGGACAGATGGACAGACAAAGTTGTTGTATAAAAGCTTTTTCAAACCCTAAAAAAATAAAATTGACCGTAAACGAAGTAGCTGTAGTTGAAAGTCTGAAAAAAGTCGTACTTTTTTAATTACTTTGACCTTTTTATTTTTACACAAATGTTTCTTTTATTTTTTTAGCACATTTGGAAGGCCTTACCTAAGGAATCGCCCGTTACAATTTGATTCACATATTCTGGGACAGCCTGTATATTTACATCAACTATCACCTTAAACTATTGAATGCACCGGCACACCGGCGGCCAGGCAAAATATATTTTTAATTATGTTTGGTATTCTAAGAGTTAGCAGATTGAGTACAAAAACTGGGCTCAATGGTACTTACTACACATGCTACTCATATAAGACAAAGAATGTAAAATTGGTTTGTATTGTTACTAAACATTTGGTGATTGAAAAAGTGGCCATGAGTTTCTTGTCTGCGTCTTCTCATGAAAGCTCTACACGTCGAACAGGCTATTTTTTTAATGTATTTTAAGTTTTATTCACATTTATTAATTTTGTTGTCGTTGTGTTGCGTCGAGCAATGTGTTGGTTTATTTATCTATACTTATATTATAAAGCTGAAGAGTTTGTATGTTTGGCTGAACGCGCTAATCTCAGGAACTACTGGTTCGAATTGAAAAATCTATCAGTGTTGGATAGCCCATTTATTGAGGAAGGCTGTAGGTTATATAACATCACATTACGACCAATAGGAGCGAAGCATCAATGGAAAATCTTGCGAAAACTGGCAAAATCTCTTATGTGAAGCAGACGAAGTTGCGAGGGTCAGCTATTCCATCATAAAATTCCCGGTAACAGAGCGGTGGCTGGTTCACGGTAATACGCTTGCCACCTATTGTGTGTGACTTAAAACCGTTAATACAACTCTAGCTACACAATCAGGGGTATAGGCCTGAGACTACATATGTATAAGCTATTATCTACTTAACTAAAGGTCATAATATTGACCTTAATTGGTGTGTATTCATAACTGTTACTTTTTAAATAAAGTTATATTTTTTTACTTTCACTAAACAACTTCAAACTAGTTGACATGTTTTAAGATACAAAGTTGATGTATTCACTGTGACAATATATACTTGAGTGTGTGAAGTAATACGATTATTTTTTAAAGATTGGTTTCAACAAAAGATTTTTAAAAATCGTATTGTTTGACCGACTGTCGACTTAGTAACGTACTAGATTCTGATGATGGTAAGATGTAATTGTTGCATATGGACTTCGGCAATGTTTGTACAAAAAACCTACTGTGATAGTAATACTCATTTTAAACGTCGGTTAAAGATGGACAAGTAAAAGTAGTGTTATAAGGCTTTCTCTGTTTGTTTAAAAGTTTTACTTTATATTTTAGATATTTCTCAATCTCTTCATGACTGAACGTAAGATAGGGTGGTCAATAGTGTCAGCACGACGACAATGTGACTATGTTCTTTTCAGAACTAACTTAATTTCTCTAATGTATCGTTAGGTCTGTCAGTATAGGTATAAAAATTATTTGATTGTTAGTTATTGAAATTAAATTGCTATATACAGATTTTATCGCGTTGTTTTTTTGACACTTTATTACAAAATTTTGAAAATTGTTACACCACTACTATTATTAAACTTTACTAATTTTAAGCTAATTAAATTATTATTAAAACTATTTAGATTAAATTTATTTTTACACTTTCCCCGACGTTTCGGTTGCTTTTCAGCAGCCATGGTCATGGGGAGACTAAGATGGTAGTTGTCTCAATGTTCCAGTGTCGTTATTTCAAAGTACCCGAACATAATTTAATAATTTGTGTTTCTATTTACGCAGAATGATGATGAATAATAATAGTAGTAGTGGAACAATTTTCAAAATTTTGTAATATAGTGTCAAATAAATAACGCGATAACATCCGTATATAGCAGTTTAATTTCTATGAATAATATTCGTGTAAATAGAAGACAATATTATGATTGTTAGTTAGTCAATAGTCACTAATTTGATACCAGAAATTAAGAAATTGCAGTACAAGATCAAAATCTAAGAAATAAGATTGCCCTTTTTGTGCAATATAGATCTGATATTATAGTTAGCGAAGTGTGTAAAAAAATACTGCTAACTATATATTTACAGAAACACAAAACCTAATCCAGCAGATATATTTGTTACAATTATTTTGAATATAATGTATTACTTAACTGTTCTTGCACAATTATTATTTAAAAAGTGGCAATAACAACTCTATACATTCTATTTAACCAGATAACATCATGCGCCCGCGCACAATTTTGAACTAGACATGCTTAGTTTTTATATCTTGTTCTATTAGTGACCTGCGATATTTAAATTAATAATGGTGTTGTTTAACACTTTCTAATGGAACAGAAGCATTGGCAACATTGCAGCAACTCGGTTAATCAGTGGACTGAGTAATGATTACGATATTTAAGGTTGTTAATCTCGACGATTTTTAAGTTTTTTATATAATCAAGTTGGCAAACTAGCATACTATCAGCCTCTTTCATCTTCCTCTTTTTATTTAGAAACTAGCTGACCTGCGCAACTTCTTCTGCTTTATATAAGAGAATTTTGTCAATTTTTGAACATTTTTCATTACTGCGCCGCTTCTTTTGGTCGTAGCGTGATGTTATATAGCCTATAGCCTTCCTCGACAAATGGGCTATCCAACACTAAAATATTTTTTCAATTCGAACTAGTAGTTTCTGAGATAGCGCGTTCAACCAAACAAACAAACAAACTCTTTAGCTTTATAATATTAGTAGGTATAAATTTATCATAAGCAACGATGGGCTACCGGGAGTTCATTGAATCTCCTCACAGTGATCTTGAGATCGATTCCAAGGCACGAAACGCACAAAAATCTCAAATTTTTTAAATGTGCGCCTTATATTGTTTTGTCTGTACGGATGGCGTAATAGTTTAAGCGGTTATCTCGTCACTGCCACTACGTTGAGTGTTATGGTTTCGAATCCCATACGGGACAAAAAATTGTGTGATTGACAAATGGTTGTGGCGATTCTGCGTGTTATTTAAGTCTGTTGTTTGAATGTTTGTAAAGTTCCCCGTGAAAGAAAGAAACTATAGAGTGACAGAGTTATCCTTATAATAAATGCAATTGTCTAAGAGGCTTCCATAATTTTCTTGAAGATATGTGAAGCCTGCAAACCCGCACTGGCTAGCGTATTCGGTTATGACTATCATCATAAAAAGCCTCTCTTTCGGACGGACTTTTCCTCTTTGACGGACCTCTTCGAGTTTATATAAAGGGCTGTTCGTGAGAGATGTTTTCCTATTACTATCCTCGGTTGGATTGCACACTCTGCAATGCCACACAAAATTTCGTCACGGATACTTGCAATGATTTATAACACGATCGGAGAATCGAATCCTACGACCGGCAGTTAAGTCTGCATTCATGCATACGAACCTCAGCTAATGAGGTATTTAAGCGCTTTTTTTTTGCTAATAATTCTACATATATATAACTTACACATATTCACCTTTGTAACACAATTTAGTAGCATATTAAATACTAGTAGTTTTCCCGCGGTTTCACCCGCGTAAGTCCCGTTCCCGTGTGAATATCGGGTTTCACCCTTTCACCCCCTTTAGGGTGGAATTTCCAAAAATCCTCTCTTAGTGCTCCCCTACACTCTCCAAGGAACATACATGCCAAATTTCAGCTTCTTGCGTTCAGTAGTTTCGGCTGTGCGTTGTCTGTCAGTCACTCAGTAACGAAAGAGTTTTATATATATAGATATATTAACTTCTGCCCGTGGCTTTATTGCATGAAGTCTATTAGAACGCATGTCAGGGTAAAATGTATTGTACGTAATAATCTTGATCGTGGTCTATCTGTATGTCGAGTTTTATCCAAATTCGTTTTGCTGTTTACGCGTGATTGAGTAAAAATCATTCAAATATATTCACTTTTTTTTATATCTTTCTTCGTCCTACAATCCTACTAATGTTTTGTATGTAGTCTAGAGAAACAGGCGTGAATCAATGTATATATAATATAATATAATATAATAAAATAAATAGTAATATTCTATCAAATACACACAACACCATCTAGCCCAAACTAAGCAGAGCTTGTACTATGAGTACTAGACAATGGATAAACATACATATACAGTATGTATAAAAACCTTGTCCGATCCTTAAAGTTGTTATACAGTAGCTTATTATGAGTACGTAAGTGACATCCTTTAATAAAAATCAATCAAAAAATTACCCCAGTAAACTTAATTTATTTAAAATAATATGTTAATAGATTACCCATGGCATGGTATCACTAAAGTTCATAAAGATTCACTGATGCTGCGCCGCGCTACGCCGCGCCTACCTACCTACGCCTTAGAAAAATTCCGCCAAAAGTATGCCACGCTCCGTGTCCTTGTCAAGTTTAGTGGAGTGTTGCTAGACTGTGCGAAATTTCAGTAATTTAAGGGTAGAAATGCTGATCAATACTGTACTTAAAAATATTATCATGACGTTTTACGATGATATAGATTTTTTTATTATTTTTCTTAGCATGTTTTTTAAGTGAAAACAAGCCCTTAATGGACAGGAGAGGGTTTATTATACACACTGAATACTTTTTTGTAAATATATACATATAATACATAGTAACACCCAGACCAAGACAAACAACCATGTCCATGCACACAAATATTTGACTTGTGCGGGAATCGAACCCGCGACCTTAGGCGTGGCAGTCGGTTACACTAACCACTACACCACCGAGGCCACCTGTATATAAGTGAAAAGGTTTTTTGTTTGGTTCATGCGTAAACCGCTGAATTAATTCAGATGAAACTTAGCACACAAATAGGCCATAATATAGTAGGATACGTTTATCCCGGTGTGTATAATAATACCGTTTGATTAAGGCGGGCGAAGCCGCGAGCAGAAATTAGTTTATAATATTAGAGGGATAACCCTTCTCACACTGAGAAGAGGTCCGTGCCCAGCAGTGGGACAGTTTAATACAGGGCTGATATTATATTATTATTAGATGGATTTAATACAGGGCTGATTAGGAATATATAATTTTTTGAAAGATATCCCTCGTTCTTTTATTTATTATTTTTTGTGTTCCGAGGGACGTTACAAGCATTCCAACAACAGACATAAAGGAACCCGTTTAAAATCCTAGTCCCCAGGGTGGTGATGAAACCCATAACATTCTGAGCAATGGAGAGACGACCACTGAAACCATTGCACCATCCGTGAAGTCTGCTCACTTAGCTTGTAAGATTACTGCGTTACGTAAGATATGGGTACATAACTCTTTCTAATTAACAGTAGAAAATTATATTATGACTAGTTATCAGCGGGTTCGTTCCTGTTCAATAAATCACAACACCTCTCTCTTTAATAAATAAAAGGTCTGACTATATGACAAGTTCAAGTTCTGTAAGAATGGACAGAATTAGGAATGAATACGTAAGAGGTAGTCTGAAAGTGGTGCCCATAGATGAGAAAGTGAAAGGAAATCGTTTGGCTTGGTATGGAAATGTTATGCGAAGAGATGATACGTATGTAGGTAAGCAAGTGATGGATATGAGGGTAGAGGGACGAAAAGGGAGAGGAAGGCGAAGGAAAAGATGGATGGACTGTGTGAGGATGGATATGAAAGGAAAAGGGGTAAATGATCAGATGACGGGTGACAGAGAAGTATGGAAGCGAAGGACATACTGCGCCGACCCCAAATAAATTGGGACCAGGGCAAGAGAATGAATGACTATATTATGACAAATTCATGAATTTATTTTAATCGATTCATTTCATAATCGTTTATTGATTTATAGAATAAGGAACACTAGCTTCCTACTAAAGATGACTCTTGAAACCTACTCATATTGGAAAGTGGAAATTTCTGAAGATGTTTCTCTTTTTTGTATTTTCTTCAAAAAAGACAACTAGGTATAATGCCTGTGTCGCGGGGGAGTTTACAAATATTGAAACAATAAACACAAAGAATACCCGCGGTATTATTTGCGTCCGTTATTTGAAAATATATCATGGCTGCCATGAACATCTATGGCAGTCGCTATTGGGAAAGTCAGTACCCTCTAATATCCTGACACTGGTCTAGCCCTAGAGTATCGTTAGTCTTCGGGTTGCGAAGGTCAGGTGGCAGCCGCTCCGTGTAAAAACTGATATCCAGTCAAATCCGGTTAGACTAGAAAAGCCGACCCTAAGTGACTTGGGAATAATAAAGGTTAAGGGAGAAGAAGAATTTGAAAATATATCATCTCAGCTAAAAGACGTCCACTTCTGGACATAGGCCTTCCCCAAGGTTTTCCATACAGACCGGTCATCGGCCACCCGCATCCAACCACTTCCCGCGACCCTTACCAGGTCGTCGGTTCACCTTGTGGGGGCCTACTCCTACTGCGTCTATTGAAATATATATGGTTTTTTTAAATATAGTACTTAAGTTACAAATAACCGGTACTGTTGTTATCCCTTATCTTATCTTATGTGGGGGGCCAGTCAGTGCAGACCGGCGACACTTCGACCCAGTGGGATCTTTTGTGTCGACACTCTCCCAATAACGACTGCCATAGATGTTCATGGCAGCTGGGACCAACGGCTTAACGTGCTCTCCGAGGTACGGAGCAGGCAATAAATGTCAATCAATACGCACATAATTTCGAAAAGTCATATAACTTCCGAAAGTCGAGGCGCGCGACGTGGGTTCGAACCCGAGACCCTCTGCATTGCAGTCTGTTGGTCTCCCCACTGAGCTATCGCTGCTTGTTAACCCTTACATCGAAGCTGAAGGCTTGTGTTAGAAGGTCCAAGCTGTAAGTACAATGAGAAGGAATCCAATCCACCCAACCCAACGATTTTGATTTCTTTATCATCATTGTTCAACTAAATATATCCAAATCTAAATCTTAAGCAATTAAAATCGTATTAAATTTTGAGTGCAATTAGCTTAACAATACTTCGACCTTGATTTCATCAAGAAATACTTTAAGTCTAACAAACGTGTCTACTCTGGTGTAAAGAAATACATGTAATCTGTTCACTGCTTCGGTGGCGATGTAGTAATTCATGCGAGAACTGTGCAAGTAGTCTCGGGTTTGGTGTACGGGACAGGCAAAGCGTTATATGGTTCCTGACAAGAAATTTTCAGTAGCACCACGAAATCTAAAATTGTACTCGGTCGGCAGAAATTGGCTTAATATATCTATCGACGGTAAACATACATATGTGAAAAGAAACACAAAATAAACTTAATATTTAAATCTAAAACTTAGACTACAAGTGTAAGGTGCCGTCTTATTATCAGTTTTCGTATATGGAATCCTTACTTTTATTTCCAGTTTTTAAACGAGGAATCCTTACTTCTTGCCAGTATTCAATTTAGGAACCTTTACTTTTCTTGTTCTGTTTTTGTTTCAGAAATCCCCACTTTTCTCACCAGTTTCTATATTAGGAATTCACTTCCCTTTTTATCAAGATTATATCATACACCGTCCGCAAAAATTGCACATGTTTGGTTTAAAATCAAATGCATCCAATCAAATCAAGATTAGCCAATTAGCTACTACAAGAGAATGCACATCAATGTATCTCAGTTTCATCACAACTATCCACTTTGATGAGTAACTGATAATGTATAGCGCAATACCAGAAATTATTTCGACATATATTTTATTTCGTGTTAGTTTTGATAGTCATTGGAGCGATAGTGAAAGGAAAAGGAGCAATCTATTGGCGAACGTGTTAGCCAATGCAGGATTAAGTGTTGGTATGTGATTTTGTTGCATACTAGTCGAATCCGTGGTTTCGCTCGCATTGATTGTTTTCTGACTAGTAGAGATATTCAGTACGATGCGATAATTCGGATACGATATTGTTTTCGTATTATTGGTAACTTAATAAGAATATTCACGCTGCCACCACGCTTGAATACCACATGGGACAATTCATTGTGTAATCCAGTAATTATTGTTTTGAGTCTGGATAAATGTTACGACCATTGTTTCTATAAATTAAATCACAGCACATAGGATTTCATCACTACAGCGGCAGATGCACCAACTACCACATAATACAGTTATCGGTTTCTCAAGAAGTTCCGAAAACAGATTCTACACCTAAGAACAAAGCACCACGTTGTGTTGCCTTGGTTATTTCAATTCAGCCTTTTGTAAGGTGTAGGCACTAAAGTAATTGGTACTTTCTGCTTTTAAGTAAATAGTTGTTGCGCTATGGCGTTAGTTTCTTATAAAACCTATTCAGGATGGGAAATAATAGAGCCTTATTGATGACCTTGATATAAAATCATGATATTGTCTTATGTTTACGCAAATATTATTTATTTAAATTAAATTACTATATACGGATTTTTTTACGTTGTTTATTTGACACTTTATTACATAATTTTGAAAATTGTTACTCTACTACTACTATTAAACTTTGGAGACTAAGATGGTAGTTGTCTTCCTCTCATTGAGACAACTACCATCTTAGTCTCCACGTGACCATGGCTGCTAAAAAGCAACCGAAACGTCGGGGAAAGTGTAAAATTAAATTAAATCTAAATAATTTTAATAATAATTTAATTAGCTTAAAAATTAGTAAAGTTTAATAGTAGCAGTAGTGTATCAATTTTCAAAATTATGTAATAATGTGTCAAATAAAAAACGCGATAAAAGCCGTATATAGTAGTTCAATTTCAATAAAATCGTGACATTTTTAAATGCATAGTTGTACGTTGATGGCGCTATCTTAGTACATGTATGACCTGAGGAAGTCATTTCCATCAAGGAGGCGGCGGAGCGGGAGAGGGAGCGTTTAAACCCTCTCCCCAACCGCAGAGCCGGGCGTCGGAGGGCGCGGGACGACCTCCAGCCACCTTGAGGTTTGACCTGGGGGTGGCGGGCTTTGTGGGCCTGCCCGCCATCCGCTCAGCACCAGGTCCGAGAGGCGGCGTGCGTGTTCCCACGCGCGCCTCTATGTCGAGTCCGTCTCCCCTCTAGGGGGGACAGTAGGGAGTTTTAGAAGTGCCTTTGGGTAGGTCTGTCGTGTAGTGGCCTGCCGTTTCATACGGCGGGCCGAAACCTCGGCGGGGTCGCGACCGCATGCGAAAGTGATTCGCGCGGCCCCGTCGATAGTGGTTTTGTCGAGGAACACCGTAGTAGGTTTAGTCGGTATTCCGGGAGGTACGTTATCATCTTTACCATCTTCTTTTACCCCGGCGAGTCCGACATAACCCCTCCGCCCGCCCCCACGGAGGGGTATGCGCCATGAATCGCTTAGTAAAAAAAAAAAAAAAAAAAATGTATGACCTAAAATGTTGCAGGATACCACAAGATGCCTCAGTACTTGTTACGTTTTTATGGTTTTACTGCTGAATTAATAATGATAGATTTTCGATGGATGTTGTTTAAACACGAACGGTAATTTTTTTCTTCTCATAGAAAATAATAGTCCGGCAATAAAAACATTTCCTATTTCAGGGCATACATTACTAACATTACAACAAACTGTTGTTTACAGACACAGTAAGTACAGTAATCCCCAGACTTAGAACAATCATTTGTGGATCACACATTTTATTGTCTCGTATGGGGATCGAATTAACAGCATCGTGCGTAATCGTCGCACTGGCAGTGACAGGGCGAACGTTTAAACCATTACGCCATCTGTGTAGTTAGTTTGTACAGCTAAACAAGTTGTTTACAAATTACTCTTACCATTCAAGACCATCTATAACTACGTAATTTTAACAGATTCGAAAAGTACTCTCCAACATTTGAGTTGTTGTACAACAAAATTTCGTGGCGCACCCATAGCATATAATATATTGAAGTCACTTGATCAATTGTTAAATTCAGATAAACGTGTTACGCTTCAGTGGATTCCATCTCACGTTGGTTTGTTTGGCAATGAACAAGCAAATCGGCTAGCTAAAGAAGACCTCGTGGATGGTACAGCTTTAGAATAGTTGCCCTATCATACTGATATTTTGTATTTGATCAAAGAAAAATGTAGGGCGAACTGGCAACAATATTTTGACGAGAGGTCGCTCACTAAGGGCATATGATATCGTACAATTCAACTTCACATAAGAAAGTTACCCTGGTTAGATGGATCAAATATGTCTAGAAGTAACATCGTAACATTGATGAGGCTTCGCTCCGGCCACATTCCATTAAATAGATTTGCTCATCTAATGGGTAAAACAAGTTCACCAAATTGTACCGAATGTGACATACTTAGTAGAAGATGTGTATCATATTTTGATTGAGTGCGTTCGGAACGAGGCAGCAAGAATAGAATTTGTTAAATAATACAACATTAATTTATATATGATCGGTAAATGCAATGACATTCTAGCTTTGCCGTTATCAGAGGCAGCAGAGATGTTAATAAAATTATTAAATCTTTGTATAAAACGTAGAAGGTGATTGGTACTAAGAGTCTCCTCAAGGGTGACATAATCATTGTGATTAAACCCTCTATAAAGAATCTTCTCTCTTAGCCTTTATTATTCCCAAGTCACTTGGGGTCGGCTTTTCTGGTCTAACCGGATTTGACTGGATATCAGTTTTTACACGGAGCGGCTGCCACCTGACCTCCGCAACCCGTAGGCTAACGATACCCTAAGCCTAGACCAGTGTCAGGATATTATAGGGCACTGACTTCCCAATAACGACTGCCATAGATGTTCATGGCAGCCGGGACCGACGGCTTAACGTGCTCTCCGAGGCACGGAGCAGGCGATATTTGTCAATCAATACGCACATAATTTCGAAAAGTCATATAACTTCCGAAAGTCAGAGGTGCGCGACGTGGGTTCGAACCCGAGACCCTCTGCATTCCAGTCTGTTGGTCTCCGCACTGAGCTATCGCTGCTTACACCTTACCCTCTATAAAGAATAAAGAAAAAAAAAGACCATCTTATATCAACAAAAACATCTTAATATAGTTATTTCTTTATTAACAAAACGTAAAACTTCGCCTCGGGCGCATGATAACGGCTTAATAATAATTCGGTCGTCGATGACGTGCACCTATTGGTACCAAGTGTCAATCTAATAAGTAACTGGGTTATGGGTATTAAGATCATATATTACATAATAAAAGAAACATACGGTGATCGGGCAGTTGCAGTAAAAGACAAGACTGCATCTGTGACGCAGTGGTTGCGCGCAATTGTAAGTGAATTGTATTCTTATAATCTATCACATACACACAACACCATCTAGCCCAAACTAAGCAGAGCTTGTACTATGGGTACTAGACAATGGATAAACATACATATATATACTTCTTTTTTGTAAATACATGCATATTATACATAGAAACACCCAGACTAAGACAAACATCCATGTCCATGCACACAAATGTTTGACTTGTGCGGGAATCGAACCCGCGACCTCAGGCGTGGTAGTCGGTCACACTAACCCCTACGCCATCAAGACCACTGTATTGGAACAGGTACGATGTCAACATCTAAAAGTTTGCGAAATAAAAAAATAAAAACATTTTTTCTGGTTTTTGGGGTACCTACCTACTGCTTATTTCATTTCCTAGCAATGAAGGTTATACTTTCTTTAACTTTACACAATGGCGCAGCAGGTCTGCGTTCGTCTTGCCGTTGTTGTTGCGTTGAGTATTGTGAGTTCAAAGCCGAGGTACATGTAGTTACAATATACAAAATAAAAATCTCTGGGGTGTACATAATTACCATTTATTTATATTATTGTAAAGACACAAGTTACACTATAGATTAATCCCTTATCTATCTGGGGCCAGTCAGTGCAGACTGGCGACACTTCGACCCAGTGGGATCTTTTGTGTCGACACTCTCCCATTAACGACTGCCATAGATGTTCATGTCAGCCGGGACCGACGGCTTAACGTGCTCTCTTCTTCTGAGGCACGGAGCAGGCGATAATTGTCAATCAATACGCACATAATTTCGAAAAGTCATATAACTTCCGAAAGTCAGAGGTGCGCGACGTGGGTTCAAACCCGAGAACCTCTGCATTGCAGTCTGTTGGTATCCCCATTGATCTATCGCTGCTCGATTAATCCTTTAAGCAAAATTAGAAAAAATATGCTACACATTTTCACTTGCCACGATCCTGGGCAAAAATATTGCTTACGACAACTGGATTGAATCGAACGTTAAACCCTAGACATAAAAATCGGTACATGCGCAAGTGCTCGCACTTCTGCCATTGGACCAACGAGACGACCTAAATATAAAACCCCTCGTATAATGAAAATTAAGAACCTTCCTCCTCATAATACTTCGTCATCATAATTTGCTATAATTATATACCCGACGCCATATCAAGTTACGAAGTAAGGACCAGTATAATCCTTGTAGAGTGTCATGTTTCAGCGCTTGTCCTTTAACTGTATGACATCAAAGACGAAATAACTTTCTGATTTATTGAAACTAACATCGCTGGAGATAGCTTGGAGTTTTTTTATATTTTTTTTTATTGTAATTCACTAAACTGATGTACAATCTCACATGCAGTAATTTATAGTAATAATTTACAAGATCTGATTGACATCTACTACATGTGAATCCAGCATGCGCTTAAAGTAAGACGACATACAAATTAAATTCAAATTTTGACAATATTAGAATTATAACTAATGATAAACAATATTTCTTCATGAAAACAAATCTTTTAGTTTAGACCTTATTGGGGCTACGGAACCAGCAAAAACATATATATAACCCCGAACGGAATAGGCCATAGAAATCATACAAGAAAGAAGCGAAAAATAACCTATATTGGTTCAGCTATGCGGTGTAAAAAAAGTTTTACGGTTTACTAAGCGGCTGTTATTACGCGGAATACACATATATACATTTTGTAATAGTTTGGGCGAATCAATAAAACTGTTAATTAATTTAAACAGAAAAATAAAAGCTTTCAAACAGTTTTTAATATAATCTTTAACTGCTTATTGCATAGTGGTTTAAGGGGTCGCCTCGCTACTTTGCTGAGTGTTGTGGGTTCGATCCCCATACGAAACAAAATATTGTGTGAGTCATAAATTTTTCATTTGTGTCCATTGTTTGAATGTTTGTACAGTACCCACGATACAGAAATCATACCAAGTGTTGGTTAGATTTATAAAAAATGTTTTGTTGATTCGGTAGCGCAGCAGTAGTGAAATCTTCTTCTCTATTCTTCTTCTTTCGCTTAAACATTATTTGTACCGACACGAAATATGAAACTGTGACCGGACTGCAAAAGTATCAGTCGAGGTTGTGTAGGACCATAACATAACGGCGTGGTCGCCATTGCATATGAAAGTGATTCGCGCGGCCCCGACGACTCTGGTTATGTTGAGGAACACCTTGGTAGGTTTAGTCGGTATTACCGGGATGTCGCACTCTTTCCCGGGTGAGTCCGACATAACCTCTCCATCGCCCCGCGTCCAGGCATGTGTCGAATCAATCGCCCATGTGAAAAAAAAAAAGTACCGTAGCATAGCTGGCAAAATACGGGTAGATACCTTTGGTTAATCTTTTGGCGATAAAGTGGTGTGATGCTATGCATATGATATAGTTAAGGCATGTAATATAAGGTGTAACATTACACTGTTACGTATTACCATAAAAACACCATTAGAATTCTGTTAAAAGTAAGGTCCACGCGTATTGTATTGGGGTCAATGGCACAGACTGACGCGGCACGTACAAAAAAGTGACGAGGATTTGGATGTACAAGTTAGAGGAAATAGCGGGTTTTCTAATCCTTATAACGGTGCATATAGGTATTTGTTATGATCATGAATAACTTAAGGACAATATTTCTTCTGCATTGTGGTTGCAGGCAAGATCGTAAATATTATTTAATTTTATTCTGTGTCATATAAATCAATTATTTCTGTTTTCTATAATTAAAGCAAATACGTTATTAACTGGTCTTCTTACTGTGATAAACAACGTTTGTTATGTATATTATATTCATCATCTATGGTACCGCAAGAATAAAAAAATACTAACGCTAGTAGATTTATATCTTTTAGAACAAAAGTTCTATTTAAATGGACTTATCATTTTAATAATTACGAAATTAATTATCAATCTAATGTTAAAATATCTAGAATTGAGATCAAAAACTGCCCGTCATTATTTTTATTTCCAATAAAAAATCACATTATTAAACACCAACAAAACTATTTAGGTGTAAAAAACAAAATTAAATAAGCGTCATTATATGCCTCCGTATCACTGTCAATTAACAAAATGCCCAATAGATTGCCATCAAAATAAATTATAATACAATAGGAAAAATAAAAACTAAGAACGCTACCACTCATTCCTTAAAAGCGCCACAACCATACATAGTATATTATAATCTAAGCGTTACATAATTTGATCTAGTTAACATCACACACGGTACGCGTTGCACAAGTACGGCTTCTACTGGAGGGTTATGTGCGAAACGCAATGAGGAACATGTTCTTACGTCACTATGGTCACTGAACATTAGAACTACATAGTCATATAGATAGCATCAAGAACATTTATCGTCTTAAAGGTTGAAAGTGTGTTATGCATTTTCTTCTTTCCAAATAACTGCTCCAGCAACCGTCCCTCGCGAACAGGAATTAGTCCTAGAGTAATTCCTGTTTGGACTTCACAAACATTTAAACAACGGACACGAAGAACACCCAGACCCGGAACAACCATTTAAGGATCACAATATTTTTACGCCGTGAGGGAATCGAACCCACACACATACATGGCGCGGTGGCAGTGGCGAGATGAGTCACTTTAAAAGTCAAAAATGTTCTAGTAAAAAAATGCAATAACACTGACACCATACCTCGGTATCAAACTCGGGATCTCATGATCAGCTATAGAGATAAGCGCAAACTTATGCCGCGGAATCAACGAATCAAACAAGGTTTTAAAGTATATGTGTAAATTTCTCCAGTGTTTATAAAAGACCGCTATTTGCGGATATTGCCCTATCAAGGCTGAGACAGCATTTTAAATAACTGTAGAGAATTTGAATTAACTTTGATTTATAATCTCACTAGGTTTACCTTAGGCATTCAGTGATGACTTACGGTTCAGAGACGTGGTCAGTCACTATGGGCCTTATCAGAAGGCTTAAAGTCACTCAAAAGGCGATGGAAAGAGCTATGCTCAGGGTTTCCCTGCGGGACCGAATCAGAAATGTGGAGATCCACAGGAAAACTAAAGTTGCCGACATAGCTCTCCGGATAGCCAAGATGAAGTGGCAGTGGGCAGGGTACATAGCACGCAGAACCGATGGCCGCTGGGGCAGAAAGGTTCTGGAGTGGCGGCCACGTACCGGAACATGTGGCAGAGGTAAGCACAAGGTGGACCGACTACCTGGTAAGGGTCGCGGGAAGCGGTTGGATGCGGGTGGCCCAAGACCGGTCTGTGTGGAAAACCTTGGGGGAAGCCTATCTCCAGCAGTGGACATCTTTCGGCTGAGATGATGATTCATTCATTGACATTTATTCATTCCCTTAGCACCATTCTGAGAACTGTGCATATTTTGCTAGGAAAAGAAGTAGCCTTTATCACTTTCAAAGCCGTAATCTAAATAATAATTCTAGGATCTTTAGATGGTTGGTAGATTCTAGGAGGTGCTATGTATGCTAGGAGTTGCGACAAGGGCAAGCAATTTTGTTAATTTGACTCATAATACTGTCAGTACGTATAATAATATCAGCCCTGTATTAAACTGTTTCACTGCTGGGCACGGGCCTCTTCTCCACGGGGTGGCCCCGTACGGGTTGGTCACATGTCTTCGAGAACATTATGGAGAAGTCTTATACATGCAGGTTTCCTCACGATGTTTTCCTTTATCGTTAAAACAAGCAATAAGTAACTATTTAATACGCACATAACTTCGAAAAGTCAGAGATGCCGGCGCCAGTGCCAGTCATGAAAGTCAGGGATTGAACTCGATCCCGCTGTATCGCAGTTCAACGGTGACATACTTACTATGATATTTTTAAAATGGATGACTTGGTACCTATGGATGTTCTTGATTGTAGGAGTATTCATTAGCTAAACTAAACGTTATTATTGCAGGTAAAATTGCTTTCCACTATTATACATACATGCAGAGGTATGCGCTTTTTTCAACGGACATGCGTGGCAGATTCCTAATTTTCAACAGGATTGTTAACTACCTACGTGGAAGACTTACCAAAGATCTTAGGATTTGATTTATACTTTCGCATCAATACATTTAAAGTCTCCGATTCTAATCACATTATATATGTTAAATTATGTTAAAACATTCCACAAGTATATAAATATTAAATTGTTATATTATATCCGATTGGATTTTTTTCTTATTTTAGTATACACTATATACTATATAATTATACTTGGTTCAGACGACAACGACGAAAGATTATTTTGACACAGTTGATTGGAAATAACGATTGCAAAATAAATAACTTTATAGAATACTGAAGTTTGCATATAACTTTTTTAATACACAAAATTTGCAACACATGTTGTTAAGCAATGCAGCGGTTTATCTAATAACGATGATTAAATAGTTTCTGTGAATTTATTAGAAAGCTAATGATCATATTTTTGCCAATTGAAACCAGTTAATTGGTTTCTCAGTAGCATGTTCTGATTTAATTTGATAATCAATTAAGCATTTACTTTCATCATGAGAGCATTTTTAAGAATGATAATTATAGAACTGTTACTAGGTGCTTTAAGAGAAATCTAGATACATTAGGTGAAAGAATTACGATCACATATTTACTTTTTTTATTTGAAAGCACGTTGTTGCCTTTTATAATATAATGTTTTCATTTATGTTTACTGCTAATCGCGTAGCCTCGTATACTAAACTGCTGTGTCGTGTAAAGTGATATATAAGTTATCTTTTCGGGAATTTCTAGTAACAGAACTAAGTGAAAATGTGTCGCGAGGTAAATCAGGTAAAAGGTTTTTGGACGCGATGTAATATATAGATGACGAAATATCGGTGCTATGCATTTATCAGATTCATATCTTTTTCTTGGCTTCGTCAGTCAATACTTGTACACTTAAAGATCATATGATTTACAATAATACATAGATACTGACCCGGTTAAATTGCTTATAAATATATTATTGTCGGCCTCGATGGTGTAGAGGTTAGTGTAACCGACTGCCACGCCTGAGGTCGCGGGTTTGATTCCCGCACAAGTCAAACATTTGTGTATGAATATGGATGTTTGTCTTGGTCTGGGTGTTCCTATGTGTAATATGTATGTATTTACAAAAAAAAGTATATATGTATGTATGTTTATCCATTGTCTAGTACCCATAGTACAAGCTCTGCTTAGTTTGGGCTAGATGGTGTTGTGTGCATGTGGTAGAATATTATTATTATATAGCAATATTCTGTAGGTTTAGAAGCTATCAAGGATTGTGTTGCTGATCATGATCGACGATGACATATCTCGGGAATTACTACATCTTCGATTTTGATGCAGACCAGAAACGGTCGATTACTGCAGTCTGTAATTATTATATAATAATTTGCAAAGGTGAGAAATTTGAGTCACAAATTAAATGCATCGTGTCGGTAGAAACATCACAGCGTGGGCGCACTAAGGAAAGTGGTACGTAGTTCATAGTAAAATAATTAGCCTATACATAAATTAAAGTCTCTATACTCTTACATAACAGTACAGAAAACGCAGCCTAACTGACGCCACATTATAGGAAAGTTACCGAGCAAGTCGAGCCTGTTTTCGGTTTAATCATTGCAAGCGGGTATCGAGCAAGATTCTAAGTTGCCTCATTGTCTATCTTGTACATTGTAGCTAGTCCCTTACCGTTATCACTACATATTATAAAATAAAGTCCCCCACCGCGTCTATCTAAAGATGGCGATAAACTCAAAAACTACAGAACAGATTTTCATGCGGTTTTCACCAATAGACGTAGTGATTCATGAGGAAAGTTTAGGTGTGTGGCGACTCCGCACAGATGAATAAGTTCCGCCTACATCTAACAGATGGCGCTAAATACGCTCAAATGACGTCACAATCCTGCATCGCGCAAGCGGAGTTTACACAGCGACTAACTATATATACAAGCTCCCGACTTCAACCGTCGGGCCGCGGCCCGACAGGCACGATCAATCAGCCTGGTCGGAGGATCCTCCCTTTGTGTTGGAGGGACATCACACTCCGTTCCTCTACAGGTGTATAATTTGTTAAGGTTACTCGTGCATAGCGGGGGCGGATCACTGTTAATGTAATATGATTAAATCGAACTTAGTACTTCTAGTCAGCCCACCAATCACCAAACAATATTAAATTTTTAAAAAATACAAATCCCATGCTAGGAATAATTCCTGTGTCGCGGGGTACTTTACAAACATTCAAACAACGAACACAAAGTGTTCTTTGTGTTCGTTGTTTGAATGTTTGTTTAGGTGTACCCAGACTCGAAAAAACTATTCGTGGACCACACAATTTTTGTCCCATTAGGTCGAGGGGAAGCTCGTTGCAGTATCAGCGGCCAAGCCACCACTTATACCACTACGACATCCGTGCAACTGCACGAGTCAATCTTAGTTACTGTTTTATATCAGATATTTTTAGATTGACTAATCTAAATAGTTACTCAGATTATCTCGGTGATGCAGCGGTAATTAATAAGACTGCATAAGGCCTCGGGTTCCCGGGTCGAGAGGTGTTATTAAGTTTTTTAAATAGCCTTGCTCCTATTAATATTCTCCAGACCGAATTTCGGTCACCGCGGCCAGTCTTAGCGGAGACTGGCCATCTGCGCAGGAGATATTATAGTGCACAAGTGTGTGCGGAAACACAAGTGCACTCTCTGTTCCCTAACTCTCATGATCCGATGGGATGGTAATTTGACACGAACGGAGAGAGATCAAGCGCAGGACCAACGGCTTTACGTGCTTTCTAAGGCACGGGGGTGCCTAACACCGCCAACTTTCAAACTCCGGGGTGCTATTGAGATTTCTTAACAGAAAAACCTAATAACTTTTTTGCTGGCTTGCCTGGGATCCTGAGGTAGGGACCTCGCCCTTTACGTAGTAGCTAAAACCTTAGCTAGGGAAATGAAAGTGTAATACATTTGTACCCAAGCCCTTTGGGAAGTTTAAGCACGAGAATTTGTATTACCGGTAATAGCCAAACATTTCAGCACTGTAACCAAAAAAATATTTTCTCTAAAACTCAATAACACTGCCCGAAAATCGAATCCGAGACGTAAGTTTACAAACAAATACTTTAATCAAGCCGGATTCTCTTCATTTTGTGTTAACATAAATTATCTTGCACAGACAAATATGCATATTGAAATATAATATCTGGTTTGAAGGTGTTTAGTGAAAGTTAATGCATTACTTTAAGATGGTCGTCAGAATAAATATCGTAATTGACGTTAATATCTTGATTTGTATGTAATTGGATGATAGCTTATGTGTTTACACGGTCTTACAGCAAAGCGCTAATTAAACTAAATATGTGTGAGTTTTTTTTGCCTCTTTTCAACATTATTGTGAAAAAGCGACAACATCAAGATAAAATGTTTATTTGAGATAGTGTCTTATATGAAACCTTACACACATACGGCCGGACACAATAGGTTTTCAATTATGTCGGGCGTTCTAACATTTGATCGTTATATCATATAAAATATTGCATTCGGTTGTTAAGTACCTATATTATGTATGTATTTTATGTGGGACCAGTCAGTGCAGATCGGCGACACTTCGACCCAGTGGGATCTTTTGTGTCGACACTCTCCCAATAACGAATGCTATAGATGTTCATGGCAGCCGGGACCGACGGCTTAACGTGCTCTCCGAGGCACGGAGCAGGCGATAATAGTCAATCAATACGCACATAATTTCGAAAAGTCATATAACTTCCAAAAGTCAGAGGTGCGCGACGTGGGTTCGAACTCGAGACCCTCTGCATTGCAGTCTATTGGTCTCCCCACTGAGCTATCGCTGCTCATAAGTACCTATATTAAGTTGATGTATTAGCTTGAAGATATGTGAAGTCAGGCAGACTTCACTTACCCAGCGACACCGACACCCAGCTACACTGGGCCAGCGTGGTGGACAATGGCCTAGCCCTTCTCAGACTGAAGAGGGCCGTGTCCAGCAGTGAGACAGTTCATATTCAGGACTGGTATTATATTATATTATTATTAGCGATTTCGTTATAGATTAATTATAATTTTTTGGTCTCGGGTAATCTCATTATATCACGATGTGTTTTTCTGGTTGATGTGTATGAATTATTATTGGTTTTTTATGATTCTTGTTTTTGTTGATGTTTTTAATCTATTTTCTTTCTTTATCCATTTGTTTAGTTGAAGATACGATAACTAATTCATAGGGGATCAGAGTAGTTATACAAGTGTTCTACTAATTATTATGTGAAAGCTTGTAATTAGCAACATGTGTACCTGAATTGTAACTGATCGAATGCACTTATTGGTTCAAGAAATTCTCAGTTACTTAAAACAATGCTTAGCGTCATGTCAGTGTAACACACTTCTGCCTACGGGTCTGCGGGTATAGGCGTGACAGTCTGTATGTACGATTGATCGATATGACATTATCTATTTATGTACACTTACTAAATTATAGACTGTAAGCTTTCCTAAAATAAATAAATAAATAAATTAAGTATTAGTGATTTTACATACATACATACATACATAGATTCAAGCCTGTTTCCCAGAGGGGTAGGCAGAGACTACTGATTTCCATTTGCTACGATCCTGACACACTTCTCTGGCTTCATTCACTTTTATCACATTCCTCATACACACCCGTCGGTTCAAGGTGCTCTTAACCTGGTCTTTGTCCAGAACGCCTCCGATGTGATCGAGCAACGTTCGCCTAGGTCTTCCTCTTGCGACTGTTCCATTCACACTAGCCATATAAACTTTCTTAGTCAGTCTTTCCTCGTCCATTCTTTCTACATGCCCAAACCAGCTTAACATACCCTTTTCTATTCTTGTCACTATATCCACTTTCATGCCGCATACCTCTCTAATTACACTATTCCTTATTCTATCTTTCAGAGCCACACCACATATAATTGTCAGCGCTCTCATTTCTACAGCATTTATTCTGCTCTCATGCTTTGATGGTTTTTTGTGATTTTGTAACTTCACTAATATAATGAAGCTAAGGTTTGTTTATTTATTTTGCTAGAACGCGTAAAGCTCTATAAAAAGTCGGTACTGAAAGTATATTATTGCATTTGATAGCCCATATCTTGAGACCATTATACTATATAACATCACGCTAAGAGGGGCCAGAGCAGTAATAAAAAACGTGGGTGAAACCACCGGGTACAGCTAGTGTATCGTATAGATATTTCTTCAACAAGGCAGGCAGGCAAGGCTTTACATATCTTTAAGACTATTATTATATTATATTGAGGACATGATAGACTGCGCCGAGCGTAAGACAGATAATGACAGAGCTCGTGCGGCGCATATTCAAATCGGCGCGCGGCCGCCATAGTAAAATTGTATGGAGGTTTTGAAGTGCTTTTTTGATAAATATGTATCTCTATTGTCAAACAATTACTTAAGTATTTGGGACGGACAAATTGTAATATAACTATTTATGTTTCGTTTAAGCTGTAAAATAGGATAAATTTCAACTGTTATAATCTAAAAATCACGTAACACGAGCTTACGTTTTTTCCTTTTTCCATGCAAATTTACGTAATTTTGTAGGCGAAAATATAAATTATTTTAAATTTTTTACACGGAATAATTGTAAACACATTCATTGTTATGGTAAATGTATATTTTATATTTGTATTAAACAAAAAGTGTTGATTTTATTCACTTAACTGTGACTGCCTGTTTTGGCATAATTAGCTCGGCGCAGTCTTAAAACGAGCAATATATAAGAGAAACATAACTTAGAAATGGAGCCCTTGCTCGATAGCGAAAGTCTTGACTTGGCGAACGATCACCTCATTAATATCGCTGTTTATGCTATTTTACTGCCCACCTAATGATGATTGTATATTACGAAGACCTGGGTTTGAATTCCGGAATAAGTCAATTATTGTTATTTGATTTTTCTGTCAAAAAGTGTGTGTCTTAGTAACAGTGTGACGTTAAGAAATTGGAGATTTTAATCATTGTGCCTCGAAGAGTATATCTCAGAAATGATTAGTCGCCGGTCGTGTGGGTTTGCCGTCCCGACAAAGTATCAGTACAGAATTTGTTCTGGAGGACATTAAAACATTTAACGCGTGAATGCTAAATTTTAAATTTATATTGTTTTTTTTTATTAGATAGTGTAATTGGCGCAAGTCGTTCTATTTTATGCAAACTACTTAGATCACACATATTTTTAAACGTCAAAGTTCGTTGCTGTGTTATTCAACTCAGTCTTCTGCATGGCAGTTGGACTGCAATCCAGAAGTCTTCGAATTCGATCCCACGCTTCTTTCTTTAACCTCCTGAGACCGAGAGTGCGATTTTAACGAATTTCTTACAATTGTTTTGCTATCTATTTCTGTGCGTTGTATATAATTGAAGAAAAAAAAATCGAATCTTTGGAAGTTGCAGTTTTCTCAATGTTCTTATTATAGGACATTCGGTTCCAATGTATCCTTTTGATGTACTAAATAAATAAATGTATCTACTGAATTAAGCCTTCTCGTTCTCAGTTGCAAAAACACAATTTTACTAATTATAATTTTAATTAAGAATTGAACAAAAAATAAATCAGTAAAGGAACAAAATAACGTTACTTATTAATAAACAGTATTTCTTCTTCTTATAATTAAATTCTCATAATCAAATTTTCTAATTATAATTAAAATAAGATCAATAATTAAGATCGTTGTTCGATTAAAAATTGCTGTTGTTGTTGGATTGTTTCTTCCCTCTACCGCTTTCTTCTTCTTATTCTCGAACCTCTAACTCTTCCTGTACCACTTGTTCGAGTAGTATTTCGGCCACTTCTAGTAAACGACTATAGCGATGGTGATGGGGCATGGCAGGTGTCAAAATCAGTCACATTTTCTGATTCGAAGCTGTTAGACCGTTTAGACGCAGACATTTCACGCTGATGATGTGGTACATATATACGCTTCGTCATCATCTGAGCCACGAAAACCTCCCTCTGATACGTCCAGCTCCTGCAGAATATCATCTTTTATCAACTCTTAAAAAAAAGCAATTGTCGTGTTTACACCGCTTGTTCAAAAATTGAATTGTTTTTGCTGTCATGTGTGCCGGCAGGCCTGCGACCCACCTGATAGTAAGCGAGAACCGTGGCTCATACACATGGCTGTGGTTTTTAGCATTACAGAAGCAATGTCAAAAAAACACAACCAAGTCGCTGCCTACCAGAAGTAAAAGGGAGATGGTGCAGGTTGGGGTTTGGGAAGGGAAGGGTGATTGGGCCTCCGGCGCTCTCACTCACCGAACGAAACATAACAGATACTGTTATTTTACGTCGATCTTCTATGATTTCTCTGCCTTTCGCACCTTCATAAAAACCGAATGTACTAAAATAAGAACATCTACGAAACTTACAAAATAAATCAGTATATTTTTTATATGTCGAAATAAATGTTGCTTCATATTATTTAGACAATAACTAATTATGTATAAGAAGTGTACCTAAATATTAAAATAAACCTAATAAAATTAGTGATATTACCTACGGGTTAACTTACTCTTTTAAAACGACGCATGCGCTCTCTGGTCTTGTGATGCCATGTTTACCTTATGCACATACTGATAGGACTTGATCCTATTTTAGTTTTATTTTGTAGTTAAGAAACGTTTAATTCTACGCAACGAAACTACGTTTCGTAAATGATTCAATGCAAAAGATTTTTTATTGTTGGATGTTCTAAATTAAGGACACAAGTACTCAGGAGGTTAGGATTTTGGTGATTTTACATCGGCATCGAATAAACATATTTTAACTCCTACCCTCACAGAAAAGAATTTAGTATTTACAAACTATTTTACGACAATATTCAGTAATATGTGTCGAGGTTACGGTAGTACGGCATATAACTTTTCTTAACAATTAAATTTAATTGCAATGGATTATAGACACATAACGAGTAATTAACTTTAATAGCCCATTTCTTATATAAATTAATACTAATAAAACTTAGTCCAGTTAAATAGAGCTATTTCAATTGCAACGACAAAACATTTTACAGTACAGATGCGATGTTGTTATAGGGAAGTAAGTAAATCTCATTGTTATCGATATCGATAAATTTTGTAACCTAGTTAATTAATGTTGAGAGGTTATCTTATGTGGCTAGTGATATAAATGCGAGCGCTTCCACAAGTGATAATGGTATCCAAGGTTTAATTCCTTGGTAAAGTATTATTTGGTTTTTCTGGCAGATTAGTCAGAAAATGTGTCTAGAGAACGGTAATCCGTTTGCTCCCTGTTATAAAAAGTCCCTGTCAATATAAATCTAAGTACTATCCAAAATGTAAAACTACATTAGAAGAATCCCGTTATTAATTATTTGCAGACCCTCAAGAAACCGGCGCGTGAGGATGTAATAATATTGGTGCTGTGTTATGTCGGATGGGTGACCGACATACCTGCCTCACTTGTTCCGTTTCTTAGATCTTTAATTCCTTAATCTAAGATCAGCAACACTCTAGGAATAATTGACTCAGAGATGGCGTAATGGCTTAAGTAGTCGCCTCACCACTGACCGCGCTGAGTGTTGTGGGTTCGATCCCCACACGAGTCAGAACTTTGTGTGATCCACAAATGGTTTTGCTGAGTCTTGGTGTTCATTGTGTTCGCTATTTGAATGTTTGTAAAGTCACCCGCGACACAGAAATTATTCCTAGAGTGGGAGCTGTCTTAATATATATATATATAAATTTGGTGATAGTTCAAATGAACTGGCTCCTCGAAGCATTATTTCTCTCATAAACCGACAAAAGAGTAATAAACTGATGCTGTGTTTCGACGGATGGTACACTCACCTCTTTCATTCCTTTCCTTTCACCATTAATTCCTTTATCCTCAAATCAGCAACGCACTATTAATACCATTACAAGTGATAAAAGTCTACGGTAACTGCTTACCATCAGGTGGACCGTATACTTGTTTACCAATTTTGTTGTATGAGTATGTACCAATTTTGTATGAATATATAGAGTTGTATGAGAAATACATCTGTCCTTAATCCGAAACGTACAACCCAGTTATGGCATCAACAGCACTTCTCGATACCGTTCTCTATAGGTGTTGTAATCGATTCAATTGTCGATCAATACCATTTCGATTTTATGGCACACATAACTATAGTAGTCATAATTTTATAGTTATGATGAACATAAGGCCTTAATATGAATTACCTTTATAACCTCCAAGTATGGTCAGTATGATAATATGAGCCCTTTATTATCATTTCACATATCGCTCGACATGGAGGTATACGCTAAGCGATTGATGTAATGGCTGTGATAAAGAATATGGTTGCGGGTTACGCAGTGGTTTTAAGGACTGACTGCACGGATGGTGTAGTAGTTCAAATGGTCATATTGCCAATGCAACCACTGACAGATCACAAAAAATGTGTGTTCCAGAAATGGTTGTTCCGAAATTGGATGTTCGTTTCATTGCGTCCGTTCTTTGAATGTTTGTATAGTCCTCTGTGACACAGTATTTTTACTTAGTATGGTAGTGAAACCTTCAAATTAGAAATAGTTTTCACTTGCCACTATCAATGCTGCGTGAAGTGTTGTGGATTAAAATTCCATATGTGGCAAAATAAATTGTGATCCAAATATTGTTGTCCCGAATCTCTGAGGATTTTGAATCCGTTGTTTCAGTGTAAATAAAGTAATCCTTGATATATTTGCAGCAAAAGCGGTAGTCTTTTTAAAAAGTTATAGGATAAAAATGACTTGTGCCCTTTCTTCACGAGCCAACCATGTTGCACACTCTGTCCTAATCCTAACCCACACTATCAATAGCAAGGTGACCACATAAAACCACGGCGCCATACAAGCAGTTTAAAATGCATTTGAATTGCAAGTAGTCACAATCAAAATAACCGTCTAATATCAAAATGCAAACAATAAACATTTCTTCCGCAATTGGTCTCACGGTATACAGCTGTGGCATTTATAAACAAATGTACCATTATAATTTTATCTTCGAGTTCAAAATGTGAATCGATTGGAACATTAATCGATTTTCTATGGTCCCCTCACTAGTAGGAACTCGAGTTACGTAAGCATGAGTCACAACAGTAACTGACCAGTTGACCCATAGTATATAAATCGTTAAGTATATAGACCATCCGAGTATTATGTAGGGGGGTTATTTTGTGAAAGTTGGCGGAACGACCCGATTGTAGCACATTTGTAGGATGAGAGGTTCTGTTCACCATCTGGCGTTGTTACATCTGTAATGGTGGACATTTCATACATATTTATAGTTTTAAGCTATGGCTGCTGAGAAATATCTGAACCGTCAAGATAAGTGAAAATATAAACGTACTGAATAAAATAATAAACAAATAAATTTAAAATAATACCGTAACCATATCCATTTTTTAAACTCAACCTTTGTGAAGAACGTTTGCCATGGAGTAAAACAAGCAAGAAAGTCGTCTCTGATAGTCTGACGAATACACTATTAATCAGTACAACAGGTTCACTTTTGAGCGTAACTTCTTTAAAATTATTTATTTCTTAATCTTTAACTCCATATTTCAAATAAAAAAGCAAAATAATAAAAGTTACGTAGAATGATGGAAGTTGCGCATACGCTCATGTGGGCGCCACAAGACAAACGACAAGCCATTTCTATTATTTATAAAGATCAAGCTGCGTTTGGACAACGCTGTCCATGCTAATTGTGTGTAGCGTGCGCAGGCTTTCTAATAAGTTTAAATAGTCACGACGTCAATGCATCTATTCAACAGGTGCAGTTACGGAACTTATTATTATGCTACAGCTTATAGCTGTTCCGGATTTGTACCATTACGTTATAGCCCTTTAATCTATCAATATTTTGAATACCATACATTATTCCAAAACCTATTGTGTTTGGATGCTGCAGCGCCTTAATAGGTTAAGCAACTATTATTATTTATAATATTATTATTTTAGCCTGTATTGTCCCACTGTAGGGCAAAGGCCTCCCTCTCGCTTTTCCACATATCCCTGTTATGCGCTAGTTTGCACCAATATCTTCTGTAGCTAATTTATTTGTCCAGCCATCGACGCTTTGGTTTACCACATTGCTTAGCACTAACTAACACAATTAATAGTTACAAGTTTGTACGATTACATCATTCAGTCAATTTATTGCAATACTATATATTACAATCTAGTGAAAAGATTAGACCTATTGGAATAACAGAGACATTTTGGATGATTGCTCGTTTTCTACTGGTAGTATCATGGGGCAGGTCTGAAGAACTTTTGGATATATTACTACAGCCATCTTTAAGAGTTATGCTATACGACACCGTAATATTCTTATTTGCTCAGATGACCTGGGAAGAACCTTCGCCATAAAGTAGATGTTATTCAGAGGACCTTTTATGTTCTTGAAATGAGGTGGGTTTCCAAGCTTCTGGAGTAGTCATTGTGCTGAAGGAAGAGCTTGAGTGAGCTTTGCAGTATCGGCTTTTTAAAGGGTCGGTAACAAACGAGAACCTGTATGCTTGGTACCTCAGTACCTACTGTTATAGTACTCTCGGGTGTCTACCCGAGGATACTATAACAGTAGGTCTACCATGAAAATGTAAATCCAAAACTTCGTGCCTAACGAAAACATCTTGCAATGAAGTTTCTTCGGTCTTCTTTCATTCTAAACGACATTCTTCGTTGTTGAAACTACTTCATGAAAGGTCTTAGGACAATCAAGGTATTACATACCAAAATTCAGGATGAATTAAGGAATAACTGAGTTTCATGGTACGAATAGTTGGCCGGAAAATGCGGCATTAACGTTACAATTAGATGCGATGTATGATTGTTTGAGAATTCAGTAGATTAAAAAGCTTGTAAAAAAGGCGTACACACCGCGCATAATGCTTATTGCCTTTGATTGTTAAATAAATTATAGACCACCGCTGTCATTTAAAATGATAGGAATGTCGACATGGTATAAATAATATCTCATTTCAGATGGATTTGCCATTCAATATGTTGCAATTTTACTTTCAGAGACTGGCTGATGTTAGGGTGGATATAATTCTATTAGTATTCAAAATATTTATTCTTAATTGTTACTGACTTGTTGCATAATCTTGATTATGACGAGACTTAAACATTGTTACTTTAAAATAAACGGCTTAACTGGTATTCGCACCCAAACCATGCACATATATACATACACACACATCACACGTACAACAATACACACACACACACGCACACACACACACACGCGCACACACGCATACACACACACACACACACACACACACACGCGCACACACGCATACACACACACACACACACACACACGCGCGCGCACGCACACACATGTTATATTTACGTCTTGTTATTATATTATATTTTATTTACTTTAGTTGTATGCTTAATTGGTTTAGTATTTAATATAGGTTTATTTCTAGAATTTACCGTACATACTTATAATTTTGCCATGTGTGATTTCGATAGTGAGAGAGAGCCTGGAGATTTGTCACACAGGTTTCGAACCTATTACAGGCTCCAGTTCTCACAAAGGTTGATTTTGTAACTGCTACTATACTCTTTTTGTGTTTAAAAGTATTTATGCACCTTTTGAGAGAAATAAATGAATTTATTATTATTATTACCTATGACAGACAAATTTAATTTAAATTTTTGTCGGCCTTGATGGCGTAGTGGTTAGTGTAACCGACTGCCACGCCTGAGGTCGCGGGTTCGATTCCCGCTCAAGTCAAACATTTGTGTGCATGAACATGGATGTTTGTCTTGGTCTGGGTGTTTCTATGTATAATATGTACGTATTTACATTTTCAAAAAAAGTATGTATGTATGTTTATCCATTGTCTAGAACCCATAGTACAAGTTCTGCTTAGTTTGGGCTAGATGGTGTTGTGTGTATGTGGTAGAATATTATTATTATTATTAATATAAAAGCATTCAGTGGGAGCTTAAATAGACGTCACCAATAATTAGCTTGAGATTTATTGAGTTATGCTACTGGCAGCTAATGAGCTTTTGGCTCATCTGATGGTAAGCCGTAACTGCAGCTCATGGACAGTGGGCAGTGACTATGAATATAGTTTTACATCCACTACTTGACTTCTATAACTGTTTTTGTTTGAATAAATGCATTTTTATAAATAACTATATTTTGCTCCTCGCTTCACTCGCGTTTAGGTGAGGTTAGATTATTAACAGTACTTTTGTCTGAATAAAAAGTATCCTGTGTCTTTCTCTGTATCCCTGACAACGTGTATGCGAAATTTCATAATGATCGGTCAAGTAGTTAAAGCGTGAAAGTGTAACAAACAAACTCACTTTCACATTTATAATATTATATAGTAAGGATTACTTATAGATAAATATGGTATCAACGAGTTGCTTTTTAAAATATGGGTGCAAACATTACTTTGTTAATATTATTCTGTAAGAAAACCTATACATTGTTTTGTTTGTAGCTTGTACCTGTTTTCTTGTCAGATGAAAGGATCAATGACGAATGATAGCATTGAAACACTATTTTAAAATCCATTGGTACCAAGATCTCTTGGTTAACTTAGCTGGCGAGATTATGCGCTGATTTAATTTACGCCAGAAGCATTACATCACTTAAAGGTTACCTATAATGTTACAATACTGAGTAATATCTAGATGGTGAAAGGAGGTCCAGTTCGTTTATAGCTTTTGTTCAGAAGCTGTTTAATGGGCGGTCGTTTTACTACCGTAGTATCGTAGTACTGCTTTAAAGGTTTCGGGTTCAAACACCGTTCAAGCATTTCTGTCTTAGTTTATTAAGCTCCCGCACTAAGAATAACTCCTATATCGCGGGGCACTTTTATAAACATTGAAACCAACACAACGAAAACCCAGTTTCCGATCAACAATTTTTAGATCACCAAAATGTTTGTCGATTTTAGAGATCGAGCCCACAATACCCAGCACAGAAGCAGTGGCAGATCGACCACTTAAACCATGTCATACACCATCCGAGCAGTCAAAGTTCACATGCGTAATTTAAAACAAATCCAAATTTAAGTCTATAGCATTAGTAGTTGCTGAGATAGACAGCCGTGGCAGACAGACACGGACAGACAAACGAACAGACAAACTCACAACATGATGCACTTTTTAGCATTCTGGTACTAGTGTATCAGAAATGTAAATACGGCATTATGATGCGATCCTAAAAAGCATTGTATCGGAGCATCGGCGTTCAAATGTTAACTTAGAAATAACAGATGAACAAGCACAATGCATTGTGTCAAAATTATGTGTTACTTGTTAATTGTGGTTAGACATAATGAGGTTTCAGAGTGATCGCCCGCCAATGCTTATGCATTTATATTGTCCCTGTTGAAAATCCATCTACCAGCAAAACATTGTGGTGGTGAATCGGTAGGCTGATAGCTCGAGCGAGGTCGACATAACCTCTTCGTGTTTCTATAGCGCGAGGGTGTGCATAAGACGCATTATCCTACGTAAAGAAGACGTAATGATGTCTTCTGCCATAACATGTGTGTGATGGAACAGCTCCATAAGTAAATCGCATAGTGTTGCAAGTGCCGATAAATGGCAAATAACGCATCAGGTGGTCCCCATACATGGCCATTTCACTAGTATAGGAACAAGATTCAAATAACAGATATTTTGCGTAACCGTGTGAAGTATTTTGCTTAGAAGTGATATAGTGGTCGCTCCACCACTGCCAGTGCCGAGTGTTAGGGGTTGGATTCCCAGAAGGAACAAACCTTAAAGCCAGAAATCAAAAATAAATAGATCTGATAAAAAACAAGTGAGAACTGGCAATGAATTGCCGTAAATTTTTAGCGTTCGGAAAAATAGTTCAAGTAATATGCAAAGGTCACGTGATACCATGTAACCTTGAGGTCAGAGGTCAAAGGTCATAGTCATTTCAGGAGTATATCGACTATGCTGAGTCGAATGGCACTGACCGCGAGTCTTTAGCTCTTACGGTTCTTGAGTTGAAAGTTCTATAACAGACAGATGGACGGACGGACGGTTGTATAAAAGTTTTTCGAACTCTAACAAAAGACCAGTTAAAAGTTTTCAATAACAATAAAAGACATAATATTATATTAAAGTAAGTATGGTTATGATAAGGTACATATAAATATTTAACAGCAGCAATAGCCTAGCGGAAGACCGTTTGACTGCCAACCCGCACTATACCCGCATATGGCCTAACCGTTAATTGAGAAAAAACCCGTGCTTAGAAACGGGATAATTTATGTACAGTGCTGATATTATAATACGTAGAAAAGTTTTCGTCGTTATGAACCACAAATGGTTTTTCCAAGTATTGGTGTCTGATAGTCGTAATGTTTACCGTGACAAAAATTTTACCTGGTTCGTACAAAAGCTCTGCAAAGAAAACCAAATCGGTGCCCTACTTCTTCATCGCGTTCAAGTACACAGAAGTTGATGTAATACTCACCAAACATTGAACAAGTATAATAAATAATGGAGGCACTAAATAATAAATTGACATTAAATCAAACACAGATAACATCACAAATCTACAACAAAATAATACCTTTCTAAATTATTACTTACCTTGGAGATCAATACTTTCATTCTTTGAATTTCAACCTTGTTAAAAGTAATGCAAGGTATAATTTCGATTGGTTGGCACATGAAACATTTTTCAAAAAGTTCTGATTACATTGTTAATAAATCGTAAAAGATCTTTTTGTTGCATCATGGTTTGTTTTACTTAATAAAAAAACAATGCAGCCTTTTTTAAGTTCTCATTTGTAAAAGGTTTCGATTATGTACCTTGTCATCGTGTTTTATATACACGATAACCCATAACGACAATTACGAGTCTACAAACCATATCACCATTTAAGGTTTTAAATCATGGAGACCGTTGATTGTCATGCAGAGATCTTGAGTTTGATCCCACTGATGACTACAAGACGGAAAGATATTGTCTGTACCACACTTTCTGAATCAAAGTTTGTTTTTACAAATAGATTTTTCGCATTCTTAGGGCCTTTTTTTTTTTTTTTTTTTTTTTTTTTTCTTATTTTATTTGGGAGCTTTTAGCCACACACGGCCATGTCAGCTCCATCATACCATAAATGTAATAACTATTCATATTCTACCTTAAGTTAACTTTATCTATTATCTTATAAACTAAAATAGCTGCTTTAGACAGGGGCTTAGCTAAAATACTTATGAAGGCACCAACATCCATCATACGCATTTCATGTAATTGCAGCATAATATTCCTTAACTCCTGGGTTCTGACGCACTCCACCAACAGGTGATGAACATCGTCAAGAGTGCCGCACTCTGTGCAATTCGGGCTGGCACTTTTCCCCATAAGATGTCGAAACCTGTTGAGTGGGGCATGTCCAGAACAAAGTCTATGGGCTATTACTATATATTTCCTATTAAGAGTGGTATTGGCAAACCAAGGTTTATGAGGAGGTTCACTTTGTACAGTTTTGTACCAAATGCCTTTACTTAATGATCTTTCATTAAAGTATTCCTTCCATTCCTTCTTATATTTAATTTTAAATTTCGACAGGAGTTCAAAATGGCTAGCAGCTACATCAATATTATTTCCCTCTAATAGGGCTTTCTTTGCCAACTGATCCACTTCCTCATTACCTGGCAAGCCTTTTCTTTATAACAAGATAAATAAACAAACAGCTATATATGACCTAAGTTATATAAGATCTAAGCGGATAGTCTGTCGGTACCTACAAACTTTAAATTATGAAGATACTGAAGATTTGTTGATTGTTGTTAAATAAGCAATAACAAGTTCCATGATAATAATTATAATCTTGCCCTATTTTTGCATATATTTATATAATAACTATGGTTAATTGTATATAACTTAGTTTCTAGTAGTATATAGTAAGTGCCCTTAACGCCTGTGGCACAGGTTTACCCTAGTACAGACACCCATATTAAGTATTTTATGGACTGTATTCATGTTTTACCATTGTAATAAATAAATAAATAATTATTATTATTACTGATCACAACTTTGACATTCGAAAACATCGTGAGTAATTCTGCATGTCTGACAGTTCTCCGTAATGTTATCAAAAGATAAATGAAGTCTGTCAATCTGCGCTAGACCAGCGTGGTACATTATGGCCTTAAGGAAGGCTATAGTCCACCATACATGTCAAGGAAACAGCGGAATTACTCGTTTTTACTTGGTCGGAAATGTTTTTATTGAGCCACCGAGTTGCAAATCCATAGACTTCCAGTAAGGGATTGCTTCATATAGAGCAGAACTGCCTCGATGGTGTAGTGAAAGGCGTCCTTGGCCGTACCAACAAAAGTTATTGGAATTTTCTGTCTAGAAATTCTCCATAGTACCTATTATAGGCCGGAACTAAGAATCTGGTGGTGTTGCACCCCCGTGTCTCGATAAGTACGTAAAGTCTTGAGATTTCTTAAGATTGTCCTGCGTCTGATCTCTCGTCGGTCATGTTGGCTTGTCATCCTATTAGATTATGAGAGTTAGGAATTAGGAAGTGCACTTGTATTTGCGCACATACTTGCCAACTATAATATCATCTGCGCAGATGACCAGCCTCCGGTAAGATTGACATGCCATGACCGAAATTAGTGGAAATTATCATTTATCACTATCACTACCTACATATTATAAATCTCAAAGTCTCCCTCTACCTCTGTCTGTCTGTTTGTCTGATTGCGATAATCTGAAAAACTACTAAACGGATTTGCATGCGGTTTTCTCCAATAGACAGAGTGATTCATGAGGAAGGTTTTGGTGTATAATTTGTTAAGGTTGTACTATCCGTGTGAAGCCGGTGCGGATCGCTAGTTATTAATATTTAGCAAGCCTAAGCCTAATAAAATATATAACATATTATGTTACAAAATTTTATAGAATGTAAGTTACCTTTGTGAAAGAAAATAAATAAACTTATTATTATTATTATTCTCTTTATTACTCTTTTTTTCTAATAATTACATTTTTAAATATAAATATAAAAACTATACATATTTAAAAATATAAAAACTGAAATGACCCACCGACATCGGGAACAGGGTCCAAGGTGCCGGTGGTTAGGGCCCCAGAGAGAGGAATCTCCTCACAATGCCTTTTGCATCAAGGACATGATCCAGTCATCTAACGCGATGGTGGTCGAGGCTCTTAGGTATTAAACCATTGACTGTAATGACTATCGGCACAATGATCGCCGAGTCCACACATGTCGATTATTATTATTATTATTATTATTATTATTATTATTATTATTATTATTATTATATAGGCTTGATGATAAGCTACGATGTGGAAGTAGTACGTTTGTCTAAAGAGTATTTATTAACTCGCGATGACACTTTAATTAACCTAGATGACATTCATTCGGCAACCATTACAAGCAAAGACAAGCACTATGATTCCGCTATTTACATGACTAAGGATTAGAAGTCTTGGCCAGTAACTTCCACACATTGACGGTACGAATTATAATACCGATTTGCCTAAATTTAATATTGTATTTAGCACGTCAGCAGTAAAAAAGACATCTTAAAGATTGGATCGAATTTATAAGTAACTAATTACAACGATAAAGATTATTAAAACAGTCTCATGCCTCTATCCCGAAGGAGCAGGCAGGGCGTATTATTTTCAAATTTCGCCAACAACGTACTGCCTACTGCAAAAAAAATATTACAAAAGAATCCAATAACACTTTATTTCTTCTGCCCGGCCAGAAAATGGAACCTTATGCACAAAAGTTGCATTGAAACCGTTGCGCCACTTCTTACTTGACTATTAGCTAAAACGATTGCCATAATACAGGGTTCTTAATCACATGATGATCAGTTACACGCAATACCAAGCATTAGCCAAGCCCAGTTGTATCTATAGTAGCACTGGGAACCGGTTTGGTCAGTGAGGAATTCTTTCACTTGTCTCTAGACACGTTCTTGCATTCTAAAACTACATCCTTTTGAAACTGAGCATGTAACTTAGTTCATAACAGACAGTAATTTTTTATTGCGCCCGCATTATGTCTTTTTTTTTATACTGCTAAGGTAACAAACAAGCATACGGCCCACCTGATGGTAAGTGGTCACCGTAGCCTATAGACGCCTGCAACACTAGAGGCATCACTTGCGCGTTGCCTACCCTTTAGGAATAAAAGGAAGTGGGAAAGAGAAGGAGCGGGAAGGGGAATAGAGGGTGATTGGACCTTCGACACTCTCACTCACCAAACGAAACACAACAGTAGGATTACTGCCGTTTTACGTCGATATTCTGTGAGAGGATAGTCCTTCCCCGGTCGAGTCGGCCCATGCATGCTGAAATCAGCGAGGCTCTACTACTTATTAAACCTGGAGAAATTTAAATGTTATTTACATTTTCATTTCGCCAACTAACCTACCCTTTATAATTGTTGCTTTTTTATGTAAATAATGAAGAAGAAATAAAATTTTATATCATTTTATATTAAATAATACTGGTGTTTTGATATGTGTCACAGTTCTGCTGACCTTACATGGTAACAGCATGATTGAAATCTGGGTCAAAAGCGTCTAGTTTTTACCTGTACGTTTTTATCTCAAGATTATTTCTTTTTTATCTTTTGAGTAAAGTCAAAGTCATATTACAAGGTTTTAGTTAAAAGTGGCGGTTATTCATTTAAACTGACAGCTAGATTTTTATGAGCAATTAACGGTTTTTTATTTTTAAAACGACATCTACCGTATTACAAATAAATCCTGTGTCGCGGAGGGCTTTACAAACATCCAAACAACGAACACAAAAAACATCCAGACACAGAACATTCATTTGGGGATCATACAAAATTTTGTTGCGTGTGGAATTCGAACCCACAACATTTGGCGTAGTAGCAGTGGCGAGTCGACCACTTAAACCACTACGCCATCCGTACAATCAAAGCTTAAACGTCAAGTACATGTGTCATGATGAAGTGATTCGAATGTATTCGATTAGTTATTGGTATTCGAATGCATTTATTGTTTATTAAGAAATATACAGGCTGTCCGGTAATTAATGGATAACCTTGAAATGTCTTATAGAAGAACTGATGGTCGTTCAGGAAAAAATAAAAAAATTTGTCCTAGCTTAGTAGTTAGGATATGTAACTGTATACCATAATTGTAGGCTGTCAGCTAAACAAACAATATAAAAAATATCCAAACGTAATATCTATTAAATAAAACAAAAATCTCTAAATTTTATCACAAAAATGTCAAAAGAAAAATACCTATCACCTAATAAAGATTAACTAGTTATTTAAAAGTGATGGCCATAAATTCTTATATCTAATAAAATATTTCTCAAATAGCTAATTATAATTCGTATTGGAATCGTTTTATGGTTAGCGATTTCTTTTATTTTTGTTATTTATCGTGATTTCATTTAAATTGTTACACCTCGGGTTGTCTGTCTGTCAGGAAGGGTTTCAAAATGTGCCTCGCCCCGATTGCATAGATTCTAAAATCAATATATAACAGGCAACATTTGGGTGTGTCATATAGCATGAGTATATATACATATGTATAAAAAGAAACATTAAATAAGTAAAATTAGCTAAGTTAAGGTCCAAAGTTGTAGAAAGCGAGCTTATAGGCGTCTATTGGATTTAATGCCAGACTCCTATCCTAATATATATGTTACTTTTCCTCGAACCCGAATATCGACACGACTAGAACGAGCACTATACCAAGAACGCTTGCCGCTCCAAGGGTTGTGTGTGTACTAACTCTTGGCTGGGGAGATTACAATAAGGAGTCACTGTTCTGCCAGTACATGAGACAAAGATTGAACTGGCCCCTGACACTGTCTAATCCAGGAGTCTAAAAACCCTACTCACTGCAGAAATACAACTAATGGTTTTACGGCTGTGATCTTTTTAGAGCCCAGGTACATACATAGTCATGCTTCTTTTGTCCTAAATTTTGCCAGCTATTTTGAGGCCACGTACTTAGTAGACCACTGAGCACAATTCCAGATTCTGAGCTTCTATTGAGAATTTCTCAGTTATTGAACCTGGGAGCTTACTTACAGTCCACTAACAACGTAGTTATACTGTAGTAAACGCTTGGCGAAACTAAAAGAATATGCCCGTATCTCTATTGATAGAATGCAAACTAACACGTCCAACATAACAAGACAAGACCTTACGTAAGAATATAAAATGTGAATTTAATACTGAATAAAATCGGTCTTAAAATTGGTACATCGACATAATGCCGGTGGGTCGGTATAAAGAGTGTACATGTGTGTGCGCTGGAGAGCACATAATATATAAAGTGTTTACATAACGTCGGTGAGCGGATCACGTCGGCAGGTCAGCGTGGTTCCGATGCATGCTAGTTAGAATTGGGAGTTCGCATTGTTGGATACGATACGTCAAAATGTAGTACCTACCGAAATTTATTTATTTTTAATATGCTCTATATATTTTTTTAATGAGATCCATATTTAGTCTCTAGTTCAATCTAGATTTATTTATTATATAATAATATCAGCCCTGTGTATGAACTGTCTATGAAATTTCCCCCTCCTCCCCAGAAGAGGGAGGGGAGTTGGGCCTCCGGTACCCTGACTCGCTCGACGAAACAAAACGCAAGCGCTATTTCACGCCGGTTTTCTGTGAGGACGTGATATCACTCCGGTCGAGCCGGCCCACTCGTTTCAAAGCGATAGCTCAGTGGGGAGACCAACAGACTGCAATGCAGAGGGTCTCGGGTTCGAACCCACGTCGCGCACCTCTGACTTTCTAAAGTTATATGACTTTTCAAAATTATGTGCGTATTGATTGACAATTATCGCCTGCTCCGTGCCTCGGAGAGCACGTTAAGCCGTTGATCCCGGCTGCCATGAACATCTATGGTAGTCGTTATTGGGAGAGTGTCGATACACAAGATCCTACTGGGTCGAAGTGTCACCGGTCTGCACTGACTGGCCCTCACATAAGATACATATATACATACATATCTTCAAGAAGACTATGAAGAAATCTCAGACATGCAGGTTTCTCACTATGTTTTTGTTCACTGTTAAAGCAAACGATAATTAACCAATTAATACGCACATAGCTTTGATGCATTTGAGGTACGTGCCTTGGGATCGAACTCAAGACTTCTGCGTTGCAGACCAATGGTCTCCCACCAACGTATTGCTGCTGTATTAGTTTTTTGTGTATGTTGTAAGTACCTACTATATGTTGTTAGTAGTTTTGTAAGTATGTTGTGTGACTCCATCAGCCTATTCGTACGAATTGGACACCAGGAGAAATCACTAGTTTTGCTTCGCTAAGGTTGGGAATACTGTTATTGAGGTTTTCTGTCCAGAAATTGTCTGTAGCATCACGGAGCTCGGCACTGTCCAGTAGAAGACGATAAGCTCGCTGCGCTGTAGGATCACTGACTTTTCCTTCGATATACATACATGAGACCTTCTTCTTCATCTCTCTAACCTTTATTATTCCCAAGTTACTTGGGGTTGGCTTTTTCTGGTCTAACTGGATTTGACTGATATCAGTTTTTACACGGAGCGGCTGCCACCTGGCCTCAGCAACCCGAAGGCTAACGATACCCTAAGGCTAGACCAGTGTCAGGATATTATAGCGCACTGAATTCTCAATAACGACTGCCATATATTTTTATGACAGCCGGGACTGACGGCTTAACGTGCTCTCCGAGGCACGGAGCAGGCGATAATTGTCAATCAATACGCACATAATTTCGAAAAGTCATATAACTTCCGAAATTCAGAGGTGCGCGACGTGGGTTCGAACCCGAGAGACCCTCTGCATTGCAGTCTGTTGGTCTCCCCACTGAGCTATCGCTGTTATCTCGTGAGACCAGGTATGTAAAATTTGATACTATTTAACTAACTAATTAAATTACATCAAGAACAGCTATTTGGATTCTCTAGGCTGGGGTCTCACTATATTATTATTGTCGCATAGCAGGGCGTTGTTGCCGTATGTCTGGAATAAAACTGGCTTACCTACATAATTATAATTAACGTCACGACGTTAATCCTAACAAATATAATAAATGTGAATATAGGTTTGTTTGTTACGCTTTCACTCCTTACTTACTACTGGACCGATTATAATTAAATTTCGTATATACGTTGTCAGGGACACAGAAAAGGATATCGAGTACCTTTCATCTAGAAACAAGTGAGAATCGGCAATGAATTGCCGTAAATCTTAGAGTTCGGAAAAAATGGTTCAAGTAATATGCAAAGGTCACATGGCCTTGAGGTCAGAGGTCAAAGGTCATAGTCATTTCGGGGTATATCGACTATGCTAAGTTGAATAGCGTTGACCGCGAGTCTCTAGCTCTTGCGGTTCTTGAGTTGAAAGTTGTATAACAGACACACGGACGGACGGATGGACAAAGCTATTGTATAAGAGTTTTTCGAAACCTAAAAAGTACTGTTACTTATCTAACCTACACTTACGCGAATGAAGCCGCGGGCAATATCTAGTATAGGTAATATTACTGCACGTCTGTATTATTGTTTTTGGGTTTTTAGTCAGAAATTATCAGGAGCAGCACGAAGCCTAGAAAATATACAGATTAGATCAGATCAGATTTACGGCCATAAGCTCGCTCCTTATGACTTCCTACTTATTCGCTAAGTTTAAGCTTAATATACAGGATGTCCGGTAATTAAAGGATAACCTTGAAATGTCTTATAGTAGAACTGTGGGCCATTCAAGTTAAAAAGAAAAAATATACGAAAATATTAGAAAGTGCAATAGCTAGTCATACTTTTGACTGCTATCTATTAGCATAATTAGTGTTTAATTAATAACAAAACAACAAAAAAACGATGGAATTCATTCATTTATGGTGGTGATGTACAAGAAAGTTAAATATGGTAAGTAATTCAAAATAAAATCATATCTCAGGTAGTAGTCAGGATATATATTTTTCTGAACGGCTGTTCTTCCTTCAGTTCGACTATAAGACATTTCAAGGTTATCCATTAATTATCGGACACTCTGTATTATACGTCTGTACAATTCTTCGAAAATATAGGTAAATTAGATAACAATGACTGAAAATGTTTACATATTTTGTTACCTAATTAATAGACTTCAGGCTTCTCCCTCTGGAGTGTACGCTGCGACTGATGCAGTACATTCATAGGGAGATAGCTCAGGGATAGATCTCGGGGCCGACACAAAAGATCCCACTGGGTCGAAGTGTCGCCGATCTACACTGATTGGCCCCCGAAATAAGATAAGATAAGATACCTAATTAATTGATTTAAAAAGCAATAAAAAGGTTCACCCACCCTAAGAAGATTATTTACGTATCCGGAACAAGCAACGTAAATTCAAACAAAGAACATAACATACTCTTAACAACCATATTTGGAACACACAAATTTTAGTCCCATGTGGGATTCGAACTCGCAATACTCGGCATACCGGCAATAGAAAGGCTGCCCCTAAAACCACAACGCCATCCGTACATTCAAATTAAAACGAGTATAGTACCATTACAAAAACATTAATTATATGAGCCAAAATCTCGTAAAACAACGCGCACGCACATCGCGAATCTCGCTTCCTTTCTCCGAGATGGCCACAGCATCCGTTGCACACAATTGTGAATGGTATGGGTGTGGTGTTAATTATTACGTAGCAATGGAATCTCAAATACTCTCACTTGTCTTTATCGTACACCAACATATATGCTGACCCTTTCGCTTTTAAACAAGACTTGAAGAATTGTGTTAAGTTTTCGAAGTGTAAGTGTAAACCGACTTTTACTAGACGAATGCCTTGGTTTATACGGTCGCATCGCCTATGAGTTTGATCCTAAAGCTGGGTCAAATATTCTTTGTGCTCATTATTGTGTTACATGTTTAGTCCCTAGCGACATAGGCGTTAACCCGAGTGTGGGAATTGATGTAAGTAGGCTCAATCCCCATGCAGAAAAATTGTCTTATTCACAGATAAAAGTTTAGAACTCGGGCATTCTGTGTTTCCAATCCTTCGCTTCACAGGGATGACTATCTGGTTCGGAAACTAATATTAAAAATAAACATACTGAAAAAGTCCTAACTATCCATAGTTGCATAAGCACATACATTCCTTTTACTGGAATAATGAGATGTAATAAATAATCGCTTCTTAATTTGTATAATCACCAATAATGAGTGATTAAATAAATTTTTTATAAGTTTAATATTACGTTTACTGTCTCGTTGGAATAATCTGAACTCATAAACGTCTGGTAATTCATTATCCGCCTATTACGGTGATTGTATACGACAAATAGTTGCCGCAACTTACATGCGCAAGCTGCGCCGCATCTTGGCTTCATGCGTAAGACACTGGCGTGGCCTATATGCGCGAGGTAATCATAATTGCGCGAATGGCATATCTTCGTTCTTTTACATATTGCATATAGTCTAAGTTGTCATCAGTGGCAAGTTGAAGCATTTGCGATGTATTTGTTTTTCCTGCCAAACGTAGCTAAGTTTAGACTTTGTACGAAAGTCAAACCAGATGTTTCGGTGTAAAATTGAGACTTATATTCAGTAATGGACTGCAACTGGCTGATTGATTAAAAAACACTCACACATCTTTTTTAATAATAAGTGTTCACAGCTCAAGCTCTATCGAATAAACTTTAATCTCCAGAATGGCTGTAAGCATAAAATACAAGCTAAATTCGGCGCATTACTAGTGTCATCATCATTACCACTAGCGCTTGCCTTGTGCTTGCTTATGCGTAAGGTAATCGGTTCTAATTACTAGACAGCTGTAATAAAAAAACATCAAACTGTCAATTGACCAATTTTTAGTTACGGCTGACCTTAAATTTACAATAAAAATAAATCGCATCGATCCCGCGACCTCTTGGCCAGGGGATGCGCATGCGCATATTTATGAGACGGGACCGTTGGGGCATATTTTTTTTGTTTAATTTGCAACTATTACGTCAAGGGTGATTTTTGCCTATACGTCGTTTCCCGCGCAATGCACATTAGCGTGTGTTCGTGCGCATGAATCAAGAGCTGTCAAAAGGTCAGTGGCACGCGAACTTGGGGACATTGAGCTTGACATTATTGTGAAGGATGAGCCTTGTTAGTGATTGTAGTGAATTGTACTGTGCATTTGTAAGCTTTTTTGCACCTTCACCTCTCCCAATGTACGTAACCACGACTTACAAGTAGCATTTGAACCACATTCTGGTGTTTATAGCTTAGACTCACGCGCTCGAAGTGGAAGGCAGAGGAGTATTTTATCTATATTTTTAGATCCCACTTAATCCGTTCGAGCCTGGGTCTAGCTTTTGTATTGAATAAATTACTAATGACTATTGCTGCCTACAGCACGGCATTTATCACTGTACCCAACATACACAGATGCTGTGCTGCACATAAGAATTTTCTAATAGGAAAACCATATAAATCTTACTTCTTTATTTTACTGCACGGATGAAGTGGTCGCCTTGCCGGTACTAGTGCACTAGGGTTGTGGGTTTTTTTTTTTCTACAACTTAGGTGGCAAACATGCATACAGCCCACCTAATGGTAACTGGTCACCGTAGCCTATGGACGCCTGCTACACCAGATGCATTACTTGCGCGTTGTCGACCCTTTAGGAAAGGAAGTGGGAAGGAGAAGGAGCGGGAATGGGGGCAAAGGAGTGATTGGGCCTCCGGCACTCTCACTCACCGAACGAAACACAACAGTAGGAATACAGGTATTTCACGTCGATATTCTGTGAGTTTCGGTTTGGTTCCCCACATGGAACAGTAAATACAATAAATCCTGTGTCGCAAGGATTTTTCAAACATTCAAAGTGACCCAAGCTCGGAACAACTATTAGTAGATCACAATTGTTGGCCCTCATCGAACCTACATTCGGCGCAATGACAAGGCCAACACTTAAACCACTACGCCATCGGTACAATGAAATTTCTAAGTATTTTGTATCTCATGTGGGGGCCAGTCAGTGCAGACCGGCGACACTTCGACCCAGTGGGATCTTTGGTGACGACACTCTCCCAATAACGACTGCCATAGACGTTCATGGCAGCCGGGACCGACGGCTTAACGTGCTCCCCGAGGCACGGAGCAGGCGATAATTGTCAATCAATACGCACATAATTTCGAAAAGTCATATAACTTCCGAAAGTCAGAGGTGCGCGAAGTGGGTTCGAACCTGAGACCCTCTGCATTGCAGTCTGTTGGTCTCCTCACTGAGCTATCGCTGCTCTTTCTAAGTAACTGTTATTATCAAATTAATAATACTTTTAAAGTAATGAAACAGCTCAACAGTACGTAATGTGGTACATTTGCAATTATAAAAGTGAAGTATTATTTTTAATGATTATGTAAACGCATATAGTATCTAGATATGTAGTAAAATCGTCATAGTGTGAATATTACTACTAAGTAGTCTAGTATTGTTTACACTAGGTGATTTTATTAGATGGGAACGTGATTTGTTTTAACGGGCTTAGCTCGGTAACTACAAGTCTGAATTGCAAATCATTTTTGTAATAAGTAGTCCGTTTAATGTGGAAGGATGCTAAATACTTCTTATCGAACCTAGGATTGATATCATTGCTCTACGAGCCGGGCGGGTCGAGGGAATAATCATAATAACAGATTAAAGCGCGAGGGTTATCTAGCCACATTGCAGGATAGCGTAACTTTAATAAGGAAGTCGGAGGCGAGAAGTTATAATTATTTGTCATAATTCAGCTAATTTCTTGCATAATGAAAAACCTACAAGTACTGGTGCAAATCTATGGAACCATAGAACCCATAGATTTACCCAGTATGTGCCTATATTCCCAAATAATTGAACATTAGGGGATGGTACTAACATTTCACCAGCTATTGGTAGTAGTAGAGCCTCGCTGATTTCAGCATAGTGGGCCGGCTCGACCGGGAAAGGACTACCTTCTCACAGAATATCGACGGGAAATAGCAGTAATCCCACTGTTATGTTTCGTCCGGTAAGTATGAGTGCCGGAGGCACAATCACACTCTTTCTCCTATTCCCGCTCCTTCTCCTTCCCACTTCCTTTCCTAAAGCGACGGCAACGCACAAGTAGTGCCTCTGGTGTTGCAGGCGTCCATAAGCTACGCTGACCACCTACCATCAGGTGGGCCATATGATAGTTTGCCAAAGTAATTGTCTAAAAAAAATACTATATTCCACCTAAAAAGAGGTAAATGTATTGATATTTAACACTCAAATCTAGACTTCGTGCTAAGAATTTCTTAACATACAAACTCATTAACACTGTCTGACCCAGGCTTTGAACTCGAGACCTCATGAACCACCCGAAACATACGTACATTAAGCATACGCTCATTTTCTTTACACAATACACCAAGCATACAGTTTCATTTTATTTAAACTCATACGAAACACTCGTAATTAATCATACTAACAAATATCTTGAAAAAGAAACTCGCTTTGTTTTTATGGTTTAAAAATAAAAAATGACCTCCACTTACTTATTATAGACCTTCTGTTCGAAACTTGTATGTGCAGACTTAAATATTATGAATTGGGTAAACATATTTTATTATGTAACGCAGTTTTAAATTGGATTGTAAACACAGCTGAGTTTAAAAACATAATATTCGGCGGGTTATTGTTCAATGGAACAATCATCGAAATCGTTCTTGTTATTTTACTGTTTTTAAGAAATTTCGGTGACTTACATATATTTTATATTACCTGCAGAAAACACAGGTTATAATTTACGAAACGCTTTTTCAAAAGATGCCACTCCCGTTCTATTTGAATCCTATGTCGTGGAGGATTTTACAAACATTTAAACAACTGACAATAAGAACACCCAGACCCGTAACAACTATTTGTAGATCACACAAACTTTGTCTCTTGTGGGGATAGAACCCATAACACTCAATGCAATGGTGAGGCAACCACTTAAACCACAACGCCATCCGTGCAACTCAAACAGGTTTTGTATTACTTTTTATATTAGCAAGATGGCAATTAAGCCCACCGGATGGTGAGTGGCTACCGTAGTCTATGATACCTTGTTACATCATGTGTATGATTGGCATGCTACCGACTCTTCAAAAAAGCCGTTGCTATAGTGCATGCGTAAGAGATCAAGACTGAGACTAATCAAAGCGTCTCCTTAAGTAGCCTGGGAGTTCTACTTACCACAGGAACATAACACAAGGTTGTATGGTTGCCGTCTTCTCTATGGTAGAGGTTCCTTCTTTCCTCAGTCAGGTTGCTCCAGTTTGAGGGTATATCAGATTTAAACTTGGATCCTGCTATCCCATATCTGCCTTCATGTTACGGTTATTAGTTTTTCAAGTCACCAAGGTTTAACATAACATAATTTGCCAATATAAAAATCGAAGTAACTGAGATAAATATATCGCATTAGCACTTTGCAACCAAGGTTCCAGTACCTAACAGTATTGTAAACATTAATTCACACATAGACCAACAATCCAAAGACTAAATCAAACATACATAGACTTACGTCTATATATCCTAAAGGGCCAGGCATAGATGTAAAACACCACATCTTATGTATATAGTGAGAGTTCTTTGTCATCTAGCGGGCACATAATTAGAAGATTCTATTAGTGTGCATGAGTTGAATGTCCAAATAACATTTTGCACTTAAAAATATGTGGAGTTAAGCACTTACTTCATAAGATAAGTGCTTATATTATTCAATTTGTCGCAGTTTATATTCCGATTACGCCATCAATGGGAAGCGATGGTGCTCTAAGAATCGAGATGAAATTATAAATAATGAGTCATAATTGCATTACACCGTTCATTGCTAATGGCGCCGGGCAAGAACCACGTATTAACTCACATCAGAGCGTTGCTTCCTCGAGTTGCAAAGGCAATGCAACTTTCTAGGTGACAGTAATGACCTATTTTGATGTCAAGACAAAGGCGACCTTTTTCTCTTTATTATTGTCTTTAAAAAAGCAACTCTCGCACTAAACATCTAGAGCTTGATCCCAAGTGTGAGAGTTGTCTTCTTTGTTGTGGGGTACTTTATAACCACACAATTCACTGACACGAAGTACACTCAGTCTTAGACTTGACTAGAATCCACAATATTTAGCGCGTCGGCTCAACTGACTGTTCTGCTATACTATTTTAAGCAGTTATATTATGGTTGGTAAACTATCAGCAACGGTGATTAAAATCTGCCTAGTAGACAGCAATATGCTTACCCCAACTATTAAGTGGGACTTACAAGATATGCGGGTTTGATACAGATGTACCGATAGAGATCTATCTACCCGTTCGAAGATAGTATGTTCTATTGTTGAAGGAGCCGTAATAGTTATGTTACAAAGCTAATTAAACAGTTTATACTGCACATTATTTATATAGCAAATTTTTCACAAAATTTGTGTATGTGATTTGTTGTTTGCTTGCTAGATTTCAACCATTAGCTACATTTTATGGTAATTATACGTTATCACATAAAAATGCAAATACCAGACAAAAAAAAATGCATATCTTTTTGCCTCCTCTCTCAAGTGCCAATCGTGAAATCCCTATTTGTAATTATTCCCCTTATTGTGTAAATACTGACTCTTAAACCACAAGACCGATAAACAATTCAGCACAAATCATTTGATATTAGTTTCACTTAAATTATATTTATTAAAACGCCAAAATTAGCAACAATATTTAATTAACTAAGCAACGTATCCCAAAAAGTTATTCCTAAAGGACCTTAAATTAGTCTTCAAGCTGCCAGAAAAACTTTGACCTAAATCAAATTACGCACAGGTAGGTACATAAATAAGAAATAAAAGTCTTTTTTATTTGATTATCTTTTAACTTAACTCAAAATCACCTCACATTATGACTATCCATCATAAATTACTTGTAACATTCAAAACTTCAAATAGTAATATGATTTGCATAATAGTATGTGATTTCTGTAGTTAATTACACATACGGACAGACGATTTTTTAATAATACAGATCTGTGTCAAGGAGTTAACTATGCGTGTAATGAGAAATTCTCTAATTAGTTTTCAGATTACATGGTTTTAAACGCATGTGACGCATTTTTACGCAAGTTCTTGTAACGTTTAACATATTAAATAGATGCGTTGATCTTTTCGCCATCATTCTTTTTTTCATTATCAAATTAAATCATTTACTAATTTAGGTCAGTAAGTAATACTTATGAATGTCAGTTTTGTGGTTAGTGAGTGTACTGAAGAAACTAAAGTTACATTTGTGTTAGTTATTTGGTTTTAGCAAAGGATTTGAGTAATGAGACTATGAACACATTTTTATATCTTAATAGAATCGATGAATAATTTATTCGGTATTAGAAAAATCATTTTTGCAAGGTTTTAAATTGTGTCCAGATTCAGTTGGAGACAACATTTTAATGTAATTTTACTCTACGTAACATTAACATTAGTCCAACGGCTAGTCATAATTATTTTTCTTTCTTTTCGTGTTATTAGTGGCCAACCTGTTGTGTTTGTGTAGTCATAATTAAGAAGTAGGTAAAATACATTGGATAGCTTTTGGTCGATATTGATGCAATACTTATTTTGGAGAAGACGTTAGGATTTAAATATATTATGGCATTCTAAAATTCTTAATTCGTATTTATTTGACTAATTAGAACTTACTATTCCAGAATGTCAATTTGAAATGACGGTTTCGAGATTGTGGGTATTCACTGCCTTTTTTTCCAATCAATGTAATAGAAAATAGCTTGTCATTATGGAACTCCTCTATGGTAAGATATAAATATGCATTGTGGACGTAGAGTGTTTATATACACGTAGCATTCGATTTTGAAAGTGTTAGTGTGAGGTCATTCTCAGGATGACTTAGCAACGAATTTGGGCATAATTGGTCATAAATATTTGATCTTTTAATATTCCAATCGATGTTTGCATGGTGGGTTTTTCTTAGGTATAATTAACCAAATTATCGTACATAATTATACAATTTCACAGTTAATATCTTACAAAATGATCTTTTAATTTATTATATTATTTGAGAAATTATAAATGTTGGTTAATTAAAATGAATAGAAGTAAGTAAAGTGTAGTAGAATTTCTATCACATTCATTTTACTCGGCATTTCTTTTTAAAAAGATAACAGCCCCAGTAGGAATAATGAGAGACTTTACAAACATTCAATCAGCGGACACAAAATCACCCAGATATGTAGCAGCAATTTGAGGATCAATCAATTTTTGTCCCGGGATCGAACTTAATACACTCGGCGCAGTATCAGTGGCGAGGCGACCGCTTAAACTACTACGTCATCCGTGCGACCAGTATATTATATTATATATATTATAATATTATTTGTATATGTAATAATAATAATAATAATATTCTACCACATGCACACAGCACCGTCTGGCCCAGGCTGGGCAGAGCTTGTGCTGTGGGTGCTGGACAGTGGATGATCATACATGTATATACTTTTTTTTTTATATAGGTATTGTGCATAGAAACACCCAGACGGAGACAGGCGTCCGTGTTCATGCACACAGATGTTTGACTTGTGTGGGAATTGAACCCGCACATTATATGTGCACATTTAGTACGTAAATTTAAAATTCTACACAAAGTTTTTTTGTATTGAATAAATGAATAAATAAATATATATTTATTATAAATACACCGTGAAGAAATGTTATGACTATATATTTTATTAAACAATTTTCTTGCCATATTAAACTCCTTGGCGCATTAAATGCAATGAAAACATCCATCGGTGGTTTTGTAGACATTCATATCCATTTGAATCCGAGGGCTAGTATATCTAAAGGATGAAACTACGTAACTAATATATTCTATATTACTTAACGGGGTATATAGTTTTAACAACATAATATCTAAAATTGCCGGTACAGAGTTTAATTGAGAGGTGTGTCTATTTTTAAAGGTCGTAACACATACGTGATAAATATGCTCGTCAAACGAAGCAACTAAAAAGGTCACATTCGCATTCCTTTTTATTTCATATTTATAATTGAAACAAGGTATTCTAAATTTCAAGATCTATGCAGCCAGTTACAGATGTTTGTTTTTAAATGAGTTTGCTTTTTTGGTCATTTTTTTATTACGCGGTATTCTATGCTATTTTAAACATATTTGATTTTTGTAGTAATAATAATGTCCTCCAGACCGAATTTCGGCCACGGCGGCCAGTCTTAACAGAGACTGGCCATCTGCGCAGGAGATATTATAGTGCACAAGTGTGTGCGCAAACACAAGTGCACTCTCTGTTCCCTAACTCTCATGACCCGATGGGACGGCAATCCGACACAACCGGAGAGAGATCAGGCGCAGGACCAACGGCTTTACGTGCTTTCCGAGGCACGGGGGTGTCTAACACCGCCAACTTCCTAACTCCGGGCTGCTATTGAGATTTCTTTACAGAAAAACCCAATAGCTTTTTGTTGGTCCGACCCGGGATTCGAACCCGAGACCTCATGCACAGCAGTCGCTTTCACTACCGCTGCGCCACGGAGGCAGTTTTTTTTTAGTAGTATTTTTGTAGTTGTAGGTATAAGAAGATACATTTTAATGAACATCGAATTAATAAGACAATTAAATTTCGTAAATGAAACATTAATACAAAATGAACACATTCTATTATAATGTTTGTGTTATCAAATTATAAACACATTATAATATGTTAATATGCCACTTATAACACCAATTTCGAAGCACTAAAAACATTCGTAGTGTATAGCGTAAGCGAACAAAAATGGCAACGGCAAATGCATAGTAAATACCTATAGTAACATAAATTTAAACAAAATAAGAGCTATTACATAAAAAGGCCATTCTAAGCAAGATTCATTCACATATACTACTTTAAGTTTTACACAAATCTCAAAGAATATATTGTATTTTATATATTTGCTTAATACAGGGGAAAACTTAAAAACAAAATATTGTCTTCTGTTTACGCGAATATTATTCATTGAAATTAAACTACGTTTGTACGGATTTAATCGCGTTGTTTTTTGACACATTTTCACATAATTTTGAAAACTGTTACACTACTACTAATAATAATAATAATAATATTCTACCACATACACACAACACCATCTAGCCCAAACTAAGCAGAGCTTGTACTATGGGTTCTAGACAATGGATAAACATACATATATACTTTTTTTTTTTGTAAATACATACATATTATACATAGAAACACCCAGACCAAGACAAACATCCATGTTCATGCACACAAATGTTTGACTTGTGCGGGAATCGAACCCGCGACCTCAGGCGTGGCAGTCGGTTACACTAACCACAACGCCATAGAGGCCGACTACTATTAAACTTTACAAATTTTTACTTTACAATTCAATTTTCAATTTCATCTTATTCTCCCCGTGACCATGGCTGCTGAAAAGCAACCGAAACGTCGGGGAAAGTGTAAAATAAAATAAAATCTAAATTGTTTTAATAATAATTTTATTAGCTTAAAAATGAGTAAAGTTTAATAGTAGTAGTAAATGTAACAGTTTTCAAAATTATGTAATATAGTGTCAAATAAATAACGCGATAAAATCCGTATATAGTAGTTTAATTTCAATTAAAAACAAGAGTCAGCAATTGTCAGCTTTATAAATCCGCCAAAGAATATATATAGCATAGTAACCTTTTACCCATAATCCGAAAAAATAGTTCATTTGTAACCCGAATTCGTCCTCGCAGTCTCTACCAACAAAGTAAAAGTAGAAGGCTTGATTCTCCAGTATAAAAGCGGGCCGCACGACATACGGTCATCACACATCTGCAGACCTTGCAACGCACAACATGGCCAAATACCTAGTAAGTCGGAGTGCAGTGAAGTGTTTACGTGATAGTGTATTCAGTGATATAGTTTCGCCAAAACGTGTATTGGATTCGCCGAATAATAAAAAATAAAATTCGACCAAATTTTCATCGGACATATTACAGTTCTAAATTCAGAATAAGGATTCTTGAATATGTTTCAATTATATGGATCATCTTTTTATCATATATAAATGTTGTGAATATTCAGTTGAATTTGCATTTTTATCATGTGATGAACATGATTTACAAATCATTTAATTCGATAACTAAATCAAAAGGTTTTATTATGTATTTAAATAATTCATTAGGCATTAGTATTGCATTAATATGATTCTCAATAGCAAACTAATTTTAAAAGCGTTTCGTAGCAAATCATCTTCTAGCGTGACTCAAAATATAATTTTTTTAACAGGTCGCTCTCGCCCTCCTGGGTTGCGCTGCTGCCGAGCCTCCAGTGGGCTACAGCTACTCCGCTCCCTCATACTCCTCCGGCCACTCCTCCATCGTAGCTGTTGGAGGTGTCAGCGGCGGCAGCGGCCACTACCACTCCGTACCCGTCGGACACCAGACCTCCGAAGGCTACCAAGTTGACCCTCATCTCCTCTCCAAAATCAAGCACATCATCTTGAAGGACGAGATCCAAAACCAGGCTTACTCTGGTAGCTCCCACGGTCACGGCATTTCCTCTCACTACGGCGCACCTGCCCCTGTCTACGGTGTCCCTCACGACAGAATCGTCGGCATTGAGCTCGATCACATCCAGCAGGGTATCCAGGTTGCTCAGTACCACCAGGCTGAAGAAGGTTACGTTACCGGTTATGCTGGTGGATACTCTGGCTACTCTAGCGGTGGACACGGTGGTTACTCCAGCGGTGGAAACGGTGGCTACTCCAGCGGTGGACACGGAGCCACCTTCACCACCATCGGTGTTCCCTCTGGATCTTACGGCGTCCCTGCTCCCTCCTCATCATACGGTGTCCCTCACTAAACGGCCCAAAATGTTAGTCATTTCATCTCATTTAATGTAAATCATGTGATCGCATCTTAGATGTTATTATGTATTATATTTGTTGTTATAAGTTTCTGTAAATAAAAAACAATCTATTTTGTACAAAATCTCCTTGATTTTATAACCCCAGCTTTCACATGCCAAGTACAGAAACTGGTACAACTCAGTACAATCATAAAACCATATGTGGTCGAACAAAAATATATTAATTCGAAACAAAAACATGTTTCGACGCCTTAAAGAGGTAGTGATAGGTCCCTATCGAAAGTAGTTTTCGATAAAATCGAAAGTACTGATGTCATGGAACGACTTTATGACGAGTGTGACATAATTGACGTGCAATTTATTCGTAAAGTGAACTAAGTTTATCGGCTTGTTACTTTTACTGGTTACGCAGATGAAATGATACATATGTAATTTCGAAACCCGGTGACCGCGATACCAATTTAATGTAACACAACCTTAGGCTAATGAAGAGTTAGAAATTGCGATTCGAAATACAAGATGTTGCTTTCGAAAATTAGACAGAGATGTCGAAACTTGTTACGTAAGAGCATCCATTTTCGCGGAATTAGCGAATATTTTCGCCCGCACTGTTAATCTGAGTGCAGCTTGCACTTTCTCCTGCAAGTTCGCTTGTTCCGAATCTGAGAGTGGCCGTTGTTACGCAACGCGTAAGAAGGCCGAGTAATCTGGTCGAGTCCAATCGTAGGATCTTGTTTAGGTACATCAGATCATTACGTTACCTCACCTCTGTTTCGCTAATTAGGGTATGTTATGAAATTATTCGAAAGGATATTCGCGATGGAAAAATTATTATTGCAGAAATGTTTGTTGGATTTGTTACTAACAAACGTCTAAGTTATTTATCACGCCATCATTAATTAAGCAATAACAACGGCAAATAACTCATCGATTTTAAACAAGCTCATTAGGAGAAGCTTTAAGTGGGTTCCATATTCATATTTGCATCATAATTACAATCACATGCCGGAACCTTACATGCGCTCAAGCAACGCACGTTACGTATATCCTAGTTTAGTCATAATCATAATAATATAATTCACAACAAAACCCATAAAATTTTAACGACGTATCTATCATAGTCTGATAATAAACTTACATAAGAATTTGCTGAAGAAGCCAATAAAATAGCTCAGTATTTGAATCTAGACAAGAACATAGACTTGCTGGTGTTATAAGAACCAATACAGGTTGTAATACAAGAAAAAGGCTATCAATATCCAACGCTTTCTTGTTGAGTGTGTTTGTTAAATGACCACCATTAATTTGCGTGCCGTATGTAGTAATAATGATCATATTTCTTTCTGATTGGTTGCGTATGAAGTTAAACAGAAAATTATTCAAAATTTCGTCACCATTGATACGACTTTATTTTTTAAAGAGAATTTTACGCATATCAGATGCCACCAAGTTCCTTTTAATTTTACTGTTGCGGCGGTACAGACATATAAACAAGACTACCGTATCTATCTTGTATACTACTTCATTCATTTAGCATAGATGTCAGTTTGATATAGCCTCCCATGGCTGTAATCCTATGTCGTTAGTCCAATGCAGAATGGTAGACAATGCTATCGACATAATTATGAACGAAATTATCGTATGAACGTTTCGTCACCAATCTTTACCGTTCCCACGTTATACATAGAAGGCGATCTTACCGGGAGCTAAATAGTCACCTTCCACAGCTCTGTTTGCTTCTATTAGAATATTTATTTTTGTAGAATCATGGGAACCGACTACGGACTAAAAGGTAAATTTATAAGACTAGACAATAGAACGATCGGCATTAATCTCATTAATAGTTTGAAGAGAACTAGAAAATGAGTCATGTCGATGAATAAAATATTTCTTGTCTTCGATGTATGTTTATATTAAAAACTTAACTTAGATACTTATATATCCCTAATAGGAGTGGGCAGAGGTTTATTACACCTACATCTCACCTGTTATTTATTTTATGTTGCACGTAATAGCGGATGAGCCTATTGCCTGCTAGAAAATTTGTTACAGATAAATCCAATACTTCTCTATCCAGTTCAAGAATCAAAACCACGTCCTCGCTTTCGACCACAAACAGTCCTAAAGTAATACCACAGGGTACCATATGGAGTGCTAGTCAGCAAAGGATTTCATATTAAATTAATAATGTAAAATTAACTTAATAGTCATCATAATGACAGTTAGTCTACAATCTTCTTACGTGAACATTTTTATCTAAAGCATTTATTTTTAAAACATCTCATACATTAGTAAATTGTTGTAAGGTATTACCAGACCGGAACGCGACCTCGATTCGAAAGATCCGGCGGATGATACTCGGAGATCATGTCATTCTTTTTTTTACAATCTTGGACGTAATTGCAGTACATGAAATTACAAATGACAGAACCATAATTAATACAGTAGCTAAAAGATTTAATATCAGTTTTTATAATCTGACATGATGTACACGATTTTCAAGAAGGATCCAATTATATAAAATATTTAGTAGCAAAGAATCATTTTAAGAAATGTTTTAAAAGATTTTTTTATGACTAAAAGCGTAGTGGTTTAAATGGTCGCGTTGCCAATGCGCCTGTGCCAAGTGTTGTAAGTTCAATCTTCACAAAGTATATTTTTTGTGTAATCTACAAATGGTTATTTTGATTCTGAATGTTTCTTGTATAGTTTTTTTTTTATTTTTCTATGTACCCCTGCGGAAAAGTAATTATTCCCAGAGCGGACAGGTCTATAAAAAAAAATGGTGTAGAAATAAATTGTAAGTCAGCTTTATAAATATTGATGAAGATCATACGGACACAAATATGTGGATCACACGAGTTAATGCAACGATTATTTGCCCAATGCACCAATTGTGGCGTAACATATTTGCTTCATAACATGTTCCAAAGTAATTAATAAAAATTATATGTTTGTTCCAGTGCTCCATTGCTGGGGTGAGCTATGAGTAATTTCGTTTCCTGTTAATAAACACTTATTGGCAATACGGAGTCTAATATTAAGCCTAATAGACGTCAAATGTATCATTAAGTGGGTGTGACTATTGAGAAATGTAATTTTAGCAATCAAGTGCAGTGTTAGTCATTGGTAATTTCAATACAGCCTTACGCAGTCGATGACTACATGCAGTTTTATTTCAATATCTGGGAATCGTGGTCCGCAGGCAGTTACTACCTCAATTGAACACTACTGGGTGCATCGCTCAAATAGTTCCAGTATCAGCGATCTACGATTCAAGGCAGCGAGTTGGTATACCATGGTAGGTTTAGTCGGTTGGATCTGGGACCTACATCTTACCCTGAGTGAGACCTACATACTCTATCCACTCCCCTTTACTGACGAAGACGTATACGAGAACGGCATTACATCACGTTATAAATAAAAGGTTTACTCCAATACGCGTTAATAAATCTGCTTCATCGTCTGCGATCACATTCTTTAAGTGGTCAAGCTCTAGATAATTTAGCCACTTAGGCATTACACATAACGATTGGCAATTTCCTGCCCTCAAGGATTCGTCTGCTCCAAAAATACTATCACTGTCAAAACATAATTAATATCAAGTTTCATACAATGAAATGTATACAGTGCAATCTAACACTATTTGGTCAACTTTAGATAGTAGTAACGCTGGTTTTTGTAACTATTGTATAACTTTTATACATATATAATATGACATACTCGTAATGTTTGTCAATGCGCCATGAATATGTTGCGCTGCGGAATTGTTTGAGCATTTAAATGTCTTTATTATATGGAATGTTGTTAGCTTCTGTTTGTTGTATTATTGTGTGGGAGGAGCTTAGATATGTGTATGAGTATTAGTTACTACTATTTGAAGAAGATTCATAGTCTTCTTCAACAGTCCGATTGATAAAGGTTCTATCAATTGTCTGATTAGAAGAAGCACTGATGACAGTGCTTCTTTTATGTGTGACTTCTCCATATATTTTTTATTTGTACTTATCTTATCTTATGTGGGGGCTAGTCAGTGCAGACCGGCGACACTTCAACCCAGTGGGATCTTTTGTGTCGACATTCTCCCAATAACGACTGCCACTACATAGATGTTCATGGCAGCCGGGACCGACGGCTTAACGTGCTCTCCGAGGCACGGAGCAGGCGATAATTGTCAATCATAACGCACATAATTTCGAAAAGTCAAAAAGTCATAGAGAGAAAGTCACAGTCTGTTGGTCTCCCCACTGAGCTATCGCTGCTCTTTTTTATTTGTACTTAACTCTTCGTCTAGTATTTCTAACGAGGATAAGGAAAATAATTTGAAGGAAAATATATTATCAAAAAGTGTTTAAGAAAATATTTTCCATTCAAATCCTTAAACATTTTAAAGATCATACATTGATGTTAGCCGTGAGCGGACAAATAATAATTAAGAGAATTTTAATTGTTTCATCGAAATATTTTTCTAATCCAATACTATACGTTTCTATTTGGACATATTAGATGCTTACCTTAATACAGTAATCCTACTATTTAATATACTATATGTTAAAGTTTCTGATGCTATGTGTATATGTATATCTGGTTGTACTGTGCCAGTGCTGCTGCTGTAGCGGCGGAAAACCTCAAACGGCGTAAATACAGTAATTTAATTGGTAATTACGTTTTCGAGCCGTTTGGGGTAGAGACGCTGGGTTCATGGGGTCCGGGTGCTCGTGCGCTTTTTAGAGATATATCTAAGCGGCTAATCGACGCTTCGCGTGACCAGAAGGCTGGACTTTTTTTGGCTCAAAGAATCAGCATTGCCATTCAGCGTGGCAATGCTGCCAGTCTTCTGGGCACACTCCCGGTCGACAGCGATGCTGAGGAATTTTACGACGCTGCCTAAACCGGCCATCCTTTTTTATTAATTTTTCAGTCCCATATTTTGTTACTCTTCATTTTGTTCTATTTATAAGTGGTTAGTTTTGTTAATATTAGTTAAGTTGTAAATTATGATTGTTGCTTTCACTACTATGAATTATTATGTTGTACATATTATGTTAGTAACTCAATCACGCATTGAACTGACGGCTGAATGAATTTGGTGAAACCTGGTACAAAGATAGACCAAGTCCTGGATAAATAAACAAATCTGCTGGCAAGAGCTATAAAATATGAAAATTTTATTTTTTAATCTATCTACGAAGTTGATAACTACTAATAACTAGGCCCAATACGAATTGGCACTTACATAAAGGTACTTTAAGATATTTTCACCAATAACAATAAAAGGTACTGCCACAATTCTAAAGACATAACAAGTATGATTAAAATAAAAAAATTGTTAAAAATGCCAATCTATACTAAATACATATTTGCACTTACAGCCAATACGATTATTGAATAACATCTAACGTCTATTAGTTTCATCGATTAGCAACAATAGATGTGAAAAGTAAAAATACTATCGCCAATTACCTCATTCATTCGATACTGCAGTTTAAGATACAATGAACTCCGGTACGTAATATTGAATTGCTTATTCATTACGAGTATTATAACAGAATTTACTATTATGCGTTTGCGCACATGTTTACGAGTGTGTAAATTATTAATTTATTGTGTTTGTTGCGTAATTTAAATTTAAGAGGTAAGTTTGTCTAAAGTAGTTACGATCAATGCAAAATGGCTGAGACTATGCTTGGCTCTCCCAAGGAGGCGTGCTAGTGCCAATACTCGGTCAACAAATATTACCTATATAATCTATAACTAGGTCGAAGTAAAAGGCACAATATCGCTTATTATGGCTATCTGCAGGATAGATAGCTACCAGATGTCTCATGGCTAAGAAGACAATACTACATAGGTTATTTTCGAATTGCTTTGATTTATACATAGTATTGTGTTATTGTTGTATTTACTTTTATTTTTTTTTCTAGTACCTATTTATATTTTGTCGCGATATCCTAGATAACTCGAGAATTACTTTGTTATTATTATTAATATAACTTAGTTAAGTTATATTAATATTTTTATACGCAATATGTTACTTAACTTTGTCTTATATTTAAGTGCGACAAAAGCTTTTGATACTGCCACTGTTCACCAAATACCCTTGTCAAAACATCGCTAACCTGTGCAAAATTATTGACTGATGGTGACTGATGGTGGTGGACTAGATAGCTATATGACTCAATTTCTCCAATATGACATACTTTATCTCAATATTTATCAACTTAGTCTTCTTAAGAGAATTTTAATGCGGCAGATTGATGTGTTTGATTACCCTATATAATGTCTAAACAATCAATGTGTGATTAAACTAAAATACGTGGCTATCCCATTTAAGTAGAATCAAATAAAAATTAGTGTAAGTTTTGTTTTTAAATATTATTGTAGTTTAATCACTGAACATATTTCTTCATATACGATAGTATCCTTTAGTTAACATTGTAATGTAATACTTCAATTATTTAGATTACCATAAGTGGTGCAGTGTCAATGGTTATACTTCAAAATTTGATATTACCTTGAGATGACAAGACTCAGAATACTTTTGAGAAAGAGTTTTAGGTTTGTCGCCTTAACCTGTCAATTGTTGGAATACCAGATATAATTAAAACCTATTGTGTCTGGTCGCCGGTGTACCACGGTGGTTAATCAAAGATATTGACTCCTGTCCCTACTAAATATATAGCTTCTAGGGTGCTGCCGAAGCACAACACAGCTAATCTTCCGTGTTTAATATTACGTGCCATGCTACGCTTCAGGTTACAACCAAGTAATTTGATATCCAGCTAACCTATGACAGCCAACACCTGGCCATCATTTATTTCAAAACGCTATCAAATTGATCGATCACCTTTCCTCAACGCTAAGCTGAATCGATCGTATCGAAAACCGGTGTTCTGGTAATAACTGACTTCTGACCCGTATTAGCGTTGCAAAAGGATTGGGCGTAAATATCCTTAAAGGTTTGTGTTGTTGATTATACGGGAACATAATTTGAAACATAAGTTGGACTCGAATAATTTGTCCGTATCCCAATTAGTTGTCATATAATTATTTGAGCACAGCTTGTTTTTATCTTTCTAACTATACAAGAACACAAATGGAAAGCCAGGTGGTATCCAAATCAGTAAAATAGGTTTGGTAAAAAAAGTAAAACACATCGCACTGACGTTGAAACTGAAAGCGGTACGCCCACGCCATTTAAGTCATTATTGTTAATGATCATAAGCATGATTTCGTACGAATATGTACTTACCAAAAGAAGACAATTTGCACAAAAAGATCATTACGTCGTTATAAACAAAGTTCATTATCATATTACGTTGTTGTACAGACAAACAAACAAAAAATTTGCATTGAATTGGTTATTCCAAAGAAGGTTAGAGAAAGTTGATCTTGGACAACCGAGCCATTGTTTTATGCTGCCCGTCCGGGTGATAAAGCTTACGATTTTACTGATACTTTGACATGTCAATTTATATGGGGTCAAATGAAATCTTTATTGCCATGAAGTTAAAAGACAAATTGCGTTGTCAGACAACTCATCGAATTTGTAATTTGAAATGTTCGCAATAAATTATAAAGTCCGAATTTTAATGGCGTATTTCTATGCGTAAGCGCCACTATTACTCATCACATTAGCATAAGTAGGTTTTCTTTTGTATGGTCATTTGGTGTATAATTTTATACACCGTTAAAATGTAGGTAATGAATTGAAGTCATGAATAATTATTGGCTGCATATATCCAGTTTCTTAATATATTTTTGTGAGCTCATAACCTCCTACACTAGAGACAAAATGTCTTCTTTCTTTATTATTGTTATTATAAGTCAGCAATTTCGTCGTTCTCTTTCTTGTCTGGAGAATCCAATACGTGAACATTCATAAGCATCATGCAAAACTAAAACTGCATATGGCTTTGAATCTCTAGTATTACTTTCTACGCTAACACTAGTTAAAATGTATGTAAATGGTCTCAATATATTAACTAGTGTTATTTCATAAAGCCTTCTATTTTTAACTATCTGTTCCGCCATTAGATCTCCATCGCTATACCTTAATGAATCATCACAAATCTAGAAAATGAGGACCAGAAAGCTGTTGAAACAATAGATTCCGATGGTTATCTTAAAAAAATACACGATGTACACGGAAACACTCACTTTTAACCTAACAATGCTTGCATATATTATATATGATAATACCACGCTCGAATTCTAATAAAATGTACGTAACACTTATACTATTATATAACCCTATTGCATTCAACAATTTACATATATATTTAGAGAATTGAATTAATTTGGAATCGGCTCCGAGTTAGTCTTTTATATTTTATATCAATAAATAACTTGTTTGTTCATTTATAGCATTAGGTTTATTAAAATTTACAAATTTAATACAAAAATATAAATTTTAAAGTCGTCTCCCGCACTAGGCATAAAGCCTGTATTGCGACAGAATCCGTATAAACTAGAGTTGTGTGTTTGTGTGTTCCAAGTTCCAAGTTGTATGTGTTCCAAGGACATTTACCCGGTATAACAATTTGTGGATCAAATAATTTTTGTCTATTGTAGGGATCGAACCCCCGTTTGTCGATATAGTGGAAGCTCTCTCGATGTATTGTGCCATCTATGCAGTCATCGATATAATTATAAATATGTCAAAATGATCTCTATTTACTTTAGGCAAATATTTTTTGTTAAATCGATTTAAAAATATTGTTAGCCGTACCCAAGAACCTGTTAGGCTTTCCTTTGATTGATATTATCAACATTCTGCGCCAATCTTACTGACCGAATATGACATACTTTTTTCTTAATGACCCTAATTTGCGGCGGCGATCTCTAACCGATCGCCAATCAAAACTAATAAATATATTTTTATAATTACTATAACTATGAAGAATAAATAATCAGAACCCGATAATTATAAATCGCCAACAACTAGCTTCAAATAAAACCTGAATCCTGTAAAAATCCTCAACGTGCTCGCAAGGCGCTATACTGGAACCATGTTATGTTAATTAGGTATAGTTTGTTATTTAATGATTATATTATCAATTTGAACAAAAATTGGAGATGAATGTAAACGGGTAAAAGCTGGTAATAAATTTTATTGTTAATTTGCATAATGATTAATAACTCACGTAACTAATTATACTATTCAGACATTCTCTTACAACAGGCTTGTTCACTAGCCGTCAATGTAGAAAATTGTTATTGCTGATCATAAAGATAGGCTTGTTATGGGTGACAGTTAAAATTATATTTGTGCACGTAAATAATCAACATTATAGTAAATACTGTTATGTACATAATTATGTAGAAGTACGTCAATGTTTTGATAATGATTATTCCATACGTGTTTGACTTTTTATTTTCTTAATAAATACAACTTCACAACAGGAATAATTCCTGTGTCACGGGACACTTTACAAACGTTCAGAGTACGGACACAAAGAACACCTAGACTCGGAACAATATTTGTGGACCACATAATTATTTGTCACGATAGCAGTGCAGAAACGACGACTTTAAACCACTTGACAATCCTTGCAGATTTTGAGTAATGATTGAAAATTTCCATTGTAGAATGATCCAACTAACAATTTTAAGTCACCAAACAACTTGTATAGCAGGATTAAGAGAAAGCCGATCTTAGGATAAGTGACGTAACCAACGAATTGTATCATGGTATTGTGAATTTTCATCACGAACACAACAGCGTAGAATTGCTAATCTTATAGTAGACTCACATATCTTACGTACAGTATAATGCGGAGAATTCACTGTTATGATCCATTTGCTTCCTGATTGTGAGTGCTGAGTCTATTAGACTTGTATTTACATTTAGTAAAAGAACAAAACTTTTTGGAAATAGTTAGTATACTGAGTTCTGCAACATCTGTCTTAAGATCACACCAAATGGTGTTGCTTGTGCATTGTTAATTTTCGTAGTAATTAGTAATTACTATACGTAGACAGAAGCCTACATATACACCTACATTTTGTCAGGATTATTTTATGTCTCACTTCATAGGGTGCAAGATTCTGCCGTCTATAGGAAGTATGCCGGGCTCCACGCTGCTACAAAAAATGCTCTGACAGTAAATCGCAATAGTATTTCGTCAGACTAGAAAATCAAACCCAGTACCTCACTATTGCAGATAAACATAATACCCTATCCTACAGGATTTCTATCCTATAGGCTAGTTTAGTGGAATAAGGTATGAACTATACAATGTAACATTCGGCACCAAGTGGTACAAATGTAATTCATATTATAAAGATAAGCTGCTAAACTAGAGTTTTTCGCATTATTCTTTAGCTTTTCTTTATCAAACTTCTTACCTGCTTGCTTTTGCTTTATTTATATATTGATATGGGTATATAAAAACTAGATCAACCAATGAATTATCGAGTTCTACCAAATACTTTTAAAATGCATTTGTCCAAAATACAAAAATGCTGATAAAAGGACTTATATAGTAGACACATAATCAATGATTTAGTCAGAGTTGGCAAATTATGCAGCATGAAGAGTCTACTAGCTTTTAAGCTATAGATTCATCTTAAATTATATCCTGTTATTATTTATAATAACAGTTATAACCTGTTAAATAATCTAATACATTAAAGAGAAAGGCAAGTTCTAAAGTATTATGATAATGCTTTAGCTATATAACTTAGCAATCTGAAAGATTTGACATAAAGGCACAAGACAAAACTAATTAGGTATATGTACGTGCTTACAACGATTTCGATTCTCGTCGGTCAATGTAAATTACTACGTTCAAAGTATCGTACGCACACATTCGTGTCTTTGTGAGATATAACTTAAGCAGGTATAACATCCAGTAATCGTAAAATCGATTTCTTGGAGATAAAACTCCAGGTCTTAGTTTAATTCAGGTTATCAAGCAAGGTTGGAAAACAGGGTAAATATTAAAATTAAATGCTGATGCAATAAGACACCAAAAAGAGGTTTCCCAGCGATAGGTCAGGCTTAGGCACCTCATTTTTGTTTCTCTAGTTAGCACGCATCGATGCCATTATTCCAATATCGTCTTCCAAAGTCGATATAAAAATGAATCGGTTCTTTTGACTTCGATTCATATCGAAGATGTTCAAAACGAATCACCTGACTGATCTGGCTTTATCTATTCAATTCGTGGCTTTGAATATATTTTGAAGAAACTGATCTAATTGCAGCAGACACAAACAAAATATGATAGCAATAAATTCAAAAATTGAGATTATTACAGTATTTAACCAAAATGTTATTGTGGCTGCATGCAACACATTCATCTTTATTTTACGTAATAGTGAAAGGTTGCTGACCCATTGTCTAACCTCGGACCTCAACTTAATAATAATAATTTAACTGAATCTTTTTGGAGCACGATGAAGCCAGACGGAGCAAGCCACACACACGACGTCACTACTGACCACTCACTGCACGAACACAACACGGTTTTTTTTCTTTTGGTTTGTTTTATGGATTTTGATGAGTTGCAGTATATTAGGCATAATTTTGGGCATATCGCTAACTCATTCTGCATTGTATTTAAAAGAGATTCATGTTTGTGTATTACCAAAGGAGATTTTTTCTCAAACACCTCATATGACACCCACCACTTGTATCAGCCTACTTTATTCTACACATACATATCCAGGCTCCATGATGCCACTGCGGTTTTTCTAACGGCAAACCTACATAGCACTTACTCACATGCTAAGACGCTAATGAGTCAGTCGTAAAATCGGTAACTACTTTTTAAGTAACATGCTCTACGACATAATAAAGTTAAATGTAAGGTATGTCAAAATACATCTTATATTAGTCGCTAATTAAGCATTGGCATGCATTATTTGATCAAACCACTATGTAGTATTACGACAAAGTGAAGGTCAAGTTTTCTGATCAATACTATTTAGCATAGTTAGTTGGACGTGTGTTGTCAGCACTTAGCCCCACAATTGGGCCATTGTGCATAAGTGACCGACGCGAAAAATTGTTCGATATCTTCTACTACCTCAGTTTCGTCCAGAAAGATAATAGGTGACCAGTGTTACGAAGTACTTCCTTCATCGCTACTGGACTGTTTATTAGTTTCGCTCGTTGGTTGCTCACGCTTTTACAATGTAGGAGCACGTGAGCCGGTGTCTCCTCTGTCTCCGTGCAGCCCCTACATAAAGGGCTGTCAGTGATACCGATGTTGAAAAGGTGTTTGTTAAGTGAGCAGTGTCCCGTTTTTATATGCACTAGGTGGCGTAGGTTTTTTTACTATTCAGCATATAGTATGTTAGATAGGCTTATTGGACATTAGCTTGTGTCGACTGATCATCTTGCGATATTTTCAGTGCATAAATATGCGTGGGTTAAACATGTTACTAATAATTTTGCGCGTTCTGCTGGTTGTGCTTAGAGAAACAGAGTCTTAGCCCTTTGAAAACCACCAACACAATGCACACACTTCTAACCTTCCAACTATATCTGCGTATTAAAAACTGAATAGTTTTTACTTCAATGGAAAAGCCTTTAATCGTGAAACTACTTAAATATTATATTCTTCTTATTTTAGGAGAACTCTCCCAAATATTTCCCATAGATACTGTGAAAGTTTTGCCAAACCACACTGAGAGTAATCGACTTTGTTCTAACATTTATTATATTGAGAAAAAGCTTGTGCAGTGTTAGTGGTAGTTATAAATATTTTATAACTTATATGATATTTATTATATCATTATAGAAAAAGATATTCTAAACAATACGCCTACATAATAAAATACTACTACATTTGATTACGTCATAATCATGTCAACACTCCTCAATAGACAACAAACATCCTAATTACATGAGCAACATTCAAATTCCATTTTATATAACGCTCACATGATATCAGCATTCTTTCTTAACCAGCACCAATTTAATATTGCACATTGGTTTTATTTTTCTACATTTGCTAATCTTCCTCAATGTAATCATAGTATTAATCAATATCATATGTCTGTCTGCGCATTCGCTGCTCTGTGGTCGGTGAGCGATCAATCTTGCGCAGGCGCAGTATGATGTCCGGTACGCAAGTGACTGGCGAACAGATAGCGATCAGCGCTTACTATATTCAGGCTGTGAATTTTAAACTTATTTAGTTCAAATTACACGCGCTTTCTTTTTTGATTTTGGTTATTTAAAAAAGCCGCGTGCCGTGTTTTGACTTTCTTGTTGATAATCTTGATGCGCAAGCACACAATCAATGCGATCTTTAGTATTGTAGTCGCGTCGGAGTAAGGTTCTTGATGCTTTCTGGTAAACCATATAATAGATTTCTGGATTAAAGACTGAGATTTTGCTCAATCATTACGAAAAGTCCCCAGGTTTTTCATAACGATGTTGGCAAATGATTCTGAGTTCTGCAAGTTATCTAGACAACCTTGTATTATGGTCCTGCAGTAAGATCGGTGGTCGAACTTTTTAAGGATGTATTGAGCTGTCTTCTACTGTTGCGCTGGCAGGACAGCAACTCCATTATTGAAGAGTTTATAACGCGCGAGTGATGCCTCGAGTATTTTATGCGATGTTAAGCTATGGTAACTTAAGAAGATAAGATCCATGAGGCTATATGTGCTAATTAGCTTAAGCCGTAGGTGCTAATTAGCTGAACTTAACATGTCATTTCATGACAATAAAGACACATAAAAGAAGATAAGAGACATCTTATCTTCTTTTATGTGCCTTAATTAGAACAAATAAAGCGTAGGTACTGCTAATTTGACAGACTATGACTGTGAATATGCGGGTTCAGTTCCCTTACATATTCTGCCATTGAACTGACCATTATACACGACCCTCTTAAAATACTCATGCATTTTATCTCGTGTGGGGTTCGAACCCACAACCCTCGGTGCAGTGGCACTACTAAAGTCACCGCTTAAACCACTACATCATACATGCAGTTCAATAAAATAAAGTAAATGGCAGTTAACCTACTGACCGCAACCCAAAATTACAGACTATCAGTTAAAAGGGTATAAGAGGTGATGCATTGACTCATACCCCTCCGCGGGGGCGGTCGGAGGGGTTATGTCAGAGTCACCGGGGTAAAAGAAAGATGTTGAAATGATAATGGACCTCCCGGAATACCGACTAAACCTACCATGGTGTTCCTCGACAAAACCACTAGCGACGGGGCCGCGCGAATCACTTGCACATGCAGTTGTGACCCCGCCGAGGTTTCGGCCCGCCGTATGAAACGGCAGGCCACTACACGACAAGACCTACCCTATGGTCACATTTCACTTATTGCCTACTGTCTCCCCCCTAGAGGAGAGATGGACTCGACACAGAGGCGCGCGTGGGAACACGCATGCCGCCACTCGGACCTGGTGCTGAACGGGTGGTGGGCAGGCCCACGAAGCCCACCACCCTAGGACAAACCTCAGGGTGGCTGGAGGTCAAAGCGGAACAACCGTGGCCAGTGATTACCTGTGTCAGCCGGAAGGTGAGGGCGCCATGCCGCCTCTCCAGCCACTCCTCTAATACAGGAATAACCGCCACGATCGTGGCGTGCCCGGATCAGTTAACCCTTGTCAAAATTTAAAGTCAAAGTCAAAAATAATTTATTAATTTATGTCACAAAGTAACACTTTTGAAAATCAAAATATATATGTTACGTGGCGTGCCCGGATCAGTTAACCCTTGTCAAAATTTAAAGTCATAGTTAATAATAATTTATTAATTTGTCACAAAGTAACACTTTTGAACATCAAAATATATATGTTAATGACTTTACTAAGCTACATTTAGGTTAGTTGCTAGATTTACTCAAAGAGTTGAGATTATGAGAAGAAACCCGCAAGAAACTCATGGCCGCTCTTTTAAATCGCTGATTAAATGAGTGTGACAGCATTTTACAGCTGATTTCAACAAGGTGTTGCAGTCATTGTACCATATATTACTGGATATAAAATTTTAAAAATAATATAATATAATTACTTAATAATATAAAGTAGATAATAATTATTCATTAACTTCTACCAGACACCATGCTGCTACAGAGCCTAACATAAAATCTCTAAGTCATTTAATTTTTGCTTGACACGGGTATCGAAAAGACGATTACCCCTAAGCAAAACGCAAACCTAAACATTAGCACCAATAAGACAGTAATCGGTTACTAATGATCAAAGTATTTTTATTTTATATTGCTCTCACTTATGACATAGTATTACTACATTCACCTTGTTAAGCAGACTAATCTGTTCGGTGGGGATAACGCTACATAAAAACCAGCTTCCTATATACCATTCTCCGCAGTAATAGTGTAACACTGATTTGCTGTTTGTAACACTCTCCTCAGTAATTGATTACGTCTGATTGCCTGCCTATACCTATTATATATAGATCGGTATGGTATACCATATATAAACTTACGGCTGTAACTTGAAGGGTAAGGCAGAGACTAAGGAAAATTTCGTGCCTGTAATGTCTCACTTAGATCAAAATCGCATATTATTATGTTTCATGATAGTAACTGTCGTAATATAATATACTTCATCGGTCACAGCAGACAGCAGCGATAGCTCAGTGGGGAGACCAACAGACTGCAATGCAGAGGGTCTCGGGTTCGAACCCACGTCCGTAATTCTGTAACACAGAATCATTTAAATTGTTTGACTATCTGTATAATTAAACTTACCTATGTGCCTTAAGAAATACGGTTCAGATCGTGTTGCACGATTGATTGATTTATTAAAAATCAAAGGTGTTTGGCCTTTGATTTTCTATTGATCAACAAATTGATTGACGGATGACAACCTCTTTGTGACCTTAACAACTCGCCATTAATATGAGCTAAATGTTGCGGTTTTTTTAACCACTCTAAATTATACTACCCGTCAAAAATTGGCTGTTTATCTCCAATTAGTCAAAACACAGTTCATATCATCTATATTTCGCTAGTTATTTAGGTCTTACGGGATGAGCCAGTTTCCGAAGACCAGACACAGTATTGCTATTGGATCTTATTGACCTTAAAACCAGGATACGACATTACCTAGGCAGGAATCGGCATCTGGACTACTCATGATCGATAAATATGCTACGCTTACAACGATCGGATCAACGAGGTTAGCCAATTATAGTAAATCCTATTAATATACATAACTATACAATAAACATTAAACCAAGTAATAGCTCGTATAGAAGAGATTTTGTTTTAGCGCAGAAGCGCAAATTAAGTTATTTAATGTATGTAGATGACCAAAATAATAAAATGTGTGAGAACAGACTGCTATCTCTTAGTAAATTTGCACAATTTAAGTTAATAGAGATGACCAGCATAATACAACGCGCAAAAAAGAATTACAAGTAGAACAGCAATTTTTGATGATGATGTCTGTCTTTATTTCAATTAAGTTGCCAAGGTCAAGCTTATTTCCAGCCTGACTCCTTTAACTGAATAATGCGTCTTATGGTTGTTTGCAATCAAGATATAAATCGTGCGTTGCCAACTATAGTAACCAAAGATGATAGATAAAGAAAATAAAGAAAGATGACATAAAAGAAAGATGGGTATGTGAGCCCCTGGGACGCAGTATCTTATCTTATGTGGGGGCCAGTCAGTGCAGACCGGCGACACTTCGACCCAGTGGGATCTTTTGTGTCGACACTCTCCCAATAACGACTGCCATAGATGTTTATGGCAGCCGGGTCCGACGGCTTAACGTGCTCTCCGAGGCACAGAGCAGACGATAATTGTCAATCAATACGCACATAATTTCGAAAAGTCATATAACTTCCGAAAGTCAGAGGTGCGTGACGTGGGGTCGAACCCGAGACCCTCTGCTTTGCAGTCTGTTGGTCTGTCCACTGAGCTATCGCTGCTCTTCGCAATCGGGCAACGCAGTAACTGCGCCGCTCTAACGCCGTTTTCTGTTAGAAGATGGTACTATCTCAGGCGAGTCAGCTCTTGCGCAACATCACCAAATCTTAACTAATACTATAAATGCGAATGTGAGTTTGTTTGTTTATGTTAGGCATCATGAAATTTAGCATACACGTGTCAGGGGAACAGCAATAGAGATAGAACAAGAATAAAGCTACTATCATAACTTTTATTTACAAGAGCGAAGACGTGGAAATGGAGTAATTGATAACGACGGTTTCTTCCACTGACGATTTCGGACGAAATCTCTGTTTGGAAGATTTTATTGTGTACTAGCTGTCCCGACAGACGTTGTCCTGTACAAAGAAAAAAAAATCTAAACCATTCTCGAATCCACTAGAACACACACAAACATTTTTATCAAAATCGGTTCAGCCGTTTAGTTCAGGAGTTTAATTACAAACACACGCACAAAAGATTTATTATTTATTTTTAATAGCCTATCTATATCTTTCTAATTTGTGGCAGAGTCCATTATGACGTGTAAGTGTAACCAATCAAAACACTGTGGTTAGTTACTGTTAAGCAAGTAAAGTTGATTAGTGAATGTGGATTATGTAACACTTGTGGAATGCTAAGTCGTCAGCCGCTTCTTTGGTTTACATTTGATGTTCTGGTTCTCATTGAGGTTTTCCTGTCTAGCTTTGTAGGGATTTTATAGCGATGCTGCATATCAATATGTGTGTCAGTAGTTCAATGTTGTCTTTCTGTTCTCATCATCGTCGTCGTTTCTTATTGCAAATCCCATCCAAATGTATTAGTTTTATTTAATAAATACATCTCTCGAACTAGGATTAATACCTGTACCGCAGAGGACTTCACCAGCATTCAAACAACAGATACATACAACTTCCAGGCTCAGAACAAATATTTGTGGACCACACAAACTATTGTCCCATTGTTAAAAAAATGATGATGGTATGCAAGAAAGTTTACGCGAGCCGTCAGCTTGCAAACCACATTGGGATTGATACCTTTGCATGCTCTAAGATTAACTTCATTAAATTGATGACCCATCTATATGTATTTTGTGGTTATATTGTTTAACTAATCAAGCTATGCGATTGCTACTACAATACGAACCCTTCAATATATTATGTATGTACGTATCTTATGTGGACGCCAGTCAGTGCAGACCGGCGACACTTCGACCCAGTGGGATCTTTTGTGCCGACACTCTCCCAATAACGACTGCCATAGATGTTCATGGCAGCCGGGACCGGCGGCTTAACGTGCTCTGCGAGGCACGGAGCAGGCGATATTTGTCAATCAATACGCACATAATTTCGAAAAGTCATATAACTTCCGAAAGTCAGAGGTGCGTGACGTAGGTTCGAACCCGAGGCCCTCTGCATTGCAGCACTACTGCAGTCTGTTAGTCTCCCCACAATATATTATACTTTCATTGTGTACTGTGTTATTTAACGATTATACATACGTAATGCTACTATGCTATGTATGTTATTTAATCTTCATAAGATAATCGCATCACGCCTGTAGTTATGTTTATACAGAGTAATGTAGAGTTCCATCACACATAGATTCACCAATTGTCTTGTATACCTGAGATGACGAGGGGCACTGAGCAGTACAGCACCCATAGAAAATACCGTCATCACGATTGTCCACAAAAAACTAGACTTTTCAATGTATCGAACTGTCATTCGAATATTCAATTGCAATTCGAATATATGATTGTCATTCGAATATTCAATTACTATACGGATAGTAACCATTGTCAATGCACATATAGGTGTTTGAATGCAGAGTTGTAAACCTTTCTTTCGAATGATAATCGATGACAACCGGGTATTGTTAATCTTAATTATATAACAGGAGCAAACTTGTTGCTATCAAATGCAAGTCCAGACTCCGACCAATTACGGAGATTTCCTTACAAAATCGTCAAGATACCAGTAGTGACATGCCGAGTTAGATTCACTAGCCAAGCTAAGTATTTAGTAGATGTACAGGTGTGAAACTGTTATGTTATAATTAGGACTAATTACTCGCCTCGCGAGTTGTATAATACAAGTATTTTTGTTACTAAGCGAGGACTAGCTTTACTTCAATATAGCTTTGCAAGATGCGGTTATGTGCAATAGGTAGGATTCCAAGTTGCAATCTCTATAAACTTCTGGAAATCTTTAGAAGGGATCATATTATTTAATTTGTCAATAATTGTCAATGACGTTATTACTTTGTCAAGTACTATTAAAATTTAAAGCATATTTGTAAGCGAACTGAATGATCCAAACTGGCAACTAGGACAGAAAGAAATGCCTAATTTGCACTATAGTTCTGTATATTTAGGTTTAAATTCATAAATTATTTAGGAGACATAATTATATTATAATGGTATTTTTTATAAATTATTATTATATATGTCATTCAAGCGCCATCTCAATCGAAACGGTACATTACCTACCTACATTAGTTTACCATATTTTCTTTCATCAATAACGTCTATCCAGGATAGGATATTATCTAATATTTATCTTCTCAATATATAAACTTAATTGAAGTTACTTGGAATGATGATATTTAATAAACTTTTTATATTAACATTCGAAATCGACTATGAAATATAAAACCTTAGATATTCATGCTGACATTGCGAATAGATTATTTCTAGATAGCAGAATTCGATATTTGATAGTTAACTATCCAGACATGTCTTCCTAAATTAATCCATCCCATAAAAATAGTGTCGGTCTCATTATTTTACAGATTTTTTGTAAATAACTCCAATATCTTACCTTATCTAGGTTATCATTGACTAATACTACAGTTATCTCCCATGGAGGAAGTTACAGAAAAACCGAGCGAATTTAATCCATCAGAATTTTGACCATAGAAAAAGCTTTGTAGAAGGAAATGATACAACATACTTTATTAGTCATTAAATATGATATTGTACAACACTTAATATTGCAACAACCGTGGATACTATCTTATCTTATTCTAGATATGTTTCTCGGCATAGTTGTGAAGATTTCGGAATTCGAACGTTTGTGGCGTCAGTTAATAAAATATTTTTATTGCTCGGCACCTTTACGTAATTACCTTTGTATCGCAAAACGTATCTTCTTTGACGTTATGTAAGGACAAATAAATAAGCTGGCGGTAATGGGCTCCGTTTGAAGGTGGTCTTTATAGAATGTTAACTGTGGCGACCTTTAAAACTTACGATTGTACTGACCTACCGCGGTGAAATCCGAAACTATGTAAAATATGAACCGTCTTACACGTTTTTTTGAATGAAATAGCTTTTATCATTTATTTACACCTCATTACTAATTTTTTTTCGTTTTAATTACAAATTACTAGTATTCTTGATTACGCCTCCAGCTAAGCTAGAATGTTTGCGTTAGGAGGGTGTTTACGTCTGTAGTGCAATGAATGAGCTTCGAACCTGCGACCTTTCGATCGCAAGTCCTATGCCTTATCTATTGGGCTAACACCGCTTATATAATAAAATACCAAATGAACCTGAATCTTTTGATATTTATACTACTTAAATAGTAATCATGCCCATGTCGGAAGATAATGGAATACCATTCGCATTGCTTGCATATCCGTCGGAAAATAGTTCCGACTCTAAGGAAAAGAAACCAATGATGGGCACAAGAAAGAAATGGGAGAGGTAAGTCTTTGGAACCTTACCGACGAAACGCAGTAACTGTGTTACTACACTCATCCCCTTTTTTTGGATAAAGTGGAATCTCCTGGAGTGAACAGACTCATACGTACCATCTCTAAATAATAGATACTGCCGCCATTGATTCAATTTATATTTTAGTATACCATTTGATGATGAGGATTTGAATATTAAAATAAATTATTGTGCCCACATTTTACTTTATTTGTAATATTAGTCTTTTGCCATCTACTGGGCAAGTTCCAGACCCCATACTACTATTTATTAACAGAAAATTCTCTTCCAGGAACCATCTTGAGAACACAAGTAGATAAAAATCTTCCAATATTTGTACTGAGCGCTCTCCAAAACTTGAGCTAGTAGAAAATACGATAGTCCTATGTGAATTGTATAATGTTCTAAGTTTCTATGTTAAAGAGAAAATGCGTGGGATACCACAAAAGCAGGTCGTACGCGGACCGCCTGTCAATCGATGATTATACAAACTGAGTACGTGTCAGATGAAGACGGCAAAATGACTCACTAGCCTGAGTACTTCACATATTTATGCATCTGTTGCGAGCGGCATGCCTAAAATGGATTAGCAGAATTGTATGAGAACAGCTGCCCAAGCAGACCAATATGAGATGGTGTTACGACGTTAAGGAAGTACCTTGATGCTGATTTGGTTACAGTAGTAAAAAATAATGTCTTGTCTTGTCTCTTATAATAACTTAAGCATATTTTGTAGCTTGCTTTGCTTAAGCAAGTTAAGAAGTTAATGAAAAAGTTTTGTTACCGCAAAAACACAACACATTCCTTTGGCTGCAATATTTTGTTGTGCAGTTCCATAGAACTGTACTTGTGTCTGAGAATGAGAGATCAGATGAACATCGAAAAATCTTTTGCCATATACGAGTTACCGTAATACAATAATAGAAGATAAGTGTACGACTATATATTGAGTACCATTCCTGGATCTAGTGGTAGAAAACCCACGACTTTGGTAAACTCTCAAAGTATAGTCTCTGACAGTCTTACAAAGTGATGGGTCATGCTATAGTATGAAACATTTTCGTCAGCATGTTAGTCATCGGTGCACTTTTGTTGTCGACATTGACCATCCATCAGCGGACACCTGTTTGAACTTACATCACAAATAAAAAGGATGCATCACGTCCACGCGAGTCTTCCTTATGACCGTGTTGCACAACCGCTGATCGTTCTGAGACAACAATATGTAAGTGTTAACACTCACTTATCTTTCGGAGTTGAGAAATTTATTTTTCCCTCTAATTTTGTGATAATCCGAATCGGTGTCCCTAATTTCTCCATCCACGACAAAGTCTTTAGTAATGCGAGATTTTGTAATATCTCATATAACTTAACTTAAAGTCATTGTTCCCAAAATATGTCAACTTCTGTTCTAAAAAATCATCCTGATGGCCAAGGTGCAATTTGCCCACAGTTCGTTAAGAGATGTTTGCGTTTTAGCTACCCAGTAGAGGTCTATGGAATGAAGGTCAGAATATGTGAAGAAAAAATTATTATTAATCTGACTATCAAACCCAGGACTTTCATATATATAATATAATATAATATTCTACCACAAACACACAACACCATCTAGCCCAAACTAAGCAGAGCTTGTACTGTGGGTTCTAGACAATGGATAAACATACATATATAATTATTTTTTTGTAAATACATACATATTATACATAGAAACACCCAGACCAAACATCCATGTTCATGCACACAAATGTTTGACCTGTGCGGGAATCGAACCCGCGACCCCAGGCGTGGCAGTCGGTTACACTAACCACTAAACCATCGAGACCGATAAATACCAGTATTCTCAAGAACAATTAGTTTGTAATAAAATCAAACCTGTTTATTAATTTACCACTGTTAAACACGGAACTCTTCTCAGTGTGAAAAGGGTTGGATTCCTGAAAGCCTTACTTACTGTAAGCTAAATAAACTTATTTTATAATGGCAACATTCATTTGTTCAAAGGAAAAATTTCTTAATAGACCGCAATAAAGTCGATCTGTATTTCGTTAGACACTGGCAAAAAGTAGCTAGTATATCTAGATCACTTACTCACACATCGGCGATAAACAGACAAAATGTTTGTAATACTAACGTTCGCAAACATCAGTGCACACCTCGTCACGCACACGCAACTGAGTTACACCGTTTTGTGCGAGTTACGCATTTGACGGCACTTACTCGAACCGTGCGAATGACTCACGGCTACTGACCGGCGTATATTTGTTTATATTACATACAGTTTCTTTGTTACGTGACACTTATCATGTTTTTTATAATGTAGGTGAAGCGATAAAGGCTTAGGTTACGCTTACTGTTTAGCAATGCTCCTTGCTATTCCTCGAACGCGTGAGTACGTAATGTCCGTTTTATGAGGTGGTATATAAGCATATAGCGCTCTTAATAGTTACTGGTCTGTTATGATACGATTGCTACACTGAGGTTTACATATACCCTAATTCATTGAAATTAAACTACTATATACGGATTTTACCGCGTTATTTATTTTACACTTTATTACAAAATTTTGAAACTGTCACACTACTACTAGATACTATCGAACTTTACTAATTTTTAAGCTAATTAATTTATTAAAACTATTAAAACTATTCATATTTAAGTTTACACTTTCCCCGACGTTTCGGTTGCTTTTCAGCAGCCATGGTCACGGGGAGACTAAGATGGTAGTTGTCTCAATGTTCCAGTGTCGTTATTTCAAAGTACCCGAACATAATTTAATCATTGGTGTTTCTATTTACGCAGAATGAGCTCAGCTCACCAAAAACAATATCGCTGCTCATAATCAAAAGTAAGTACAACTATAAAAAGAGTTACGGTACCAAATCCAAGAACAAAACCCATTAATGCCAGCTCACAGTACACATATACAAACTGACATATATTATACGACCCTAAAAGGGTAGGCAGAGATGTATTACAACGACATATCGCCAACAATTTTTTAGCTTCAACGTTATAGGGGCGTGCCTATTGCTGTGTTTTGTGTACTGTTTTGTGTTGTGTACCTAAATAAACAGTATAACGCCGAGTTACTTACTTGATAACTCAGTGGGGAGACCAACAGACTGCAAAGCAGAGGATCTCGGGTTCGAACCCACGTCGCGCACCTCTGACTTTCGGAAGTTATATGACTTTTCGAAATTATGTGCGTATCGATTGACAATTATCGTCTGCTCTGTGCCTCGGAGAGCACGTTAAGCCGTCGGTCCCGGCTGCCATGAACATCTATGGCAGTCGTTATTGGGAGAGTGTCGACACAAAAGATCCCACTGGGTCGAAGTGTCGCCAGTCTGCACTGACTGGCCCCCACATAAGATACATACTTACTTTAGTCTTATTGTGTATTAGGTTTTTCCCGCGGCGTCGCTTGCGTTAATGTAGATTTTGTCAGTATTTTTTAATCTCCCGGGAACAGTGCTATTTTCTGGATGAAAGGTACCCTATGTCCTTTTCTGTACACCTGACAACATGTGCGAAGTTGCATGATGTTTGGCCGAGTAGTTATAGCGTAAAATCATAACAAACAAATAAATAAACACACTCACATTCACATTTATAATGTTAATTAGGATTAGTTTGCTGGTTTGTTTTAAACTCACGCGGCGATGAGCCGTCATGATCATTTTACATAAAAATAAAGCCGAATGGGGAATGACATACGATTTTTATCTCAGAACGGAATGTCATAGGTTTCGTGTAGGATCATTATGTGTTTTTTAAACCACTTGAGCGAAATCACAAGAGTAAAGCTAGTATTAAATAAATTCATATAATACTGTCAACAACCTGATGTGGACAGCCCTAAAAACAGGAGGAAATCTGCCGTTACCATGTTTGAGAGACTTAGAGGCGATCAAATAGCAATCTTTTTGTAATTAGCTATCATTTTCTACTTAAGCCTACTTACACCATGCGTTACTAATACATCCTTATAGACATTTTATACCTATTGCAGTAACAGCGACATGTATAAGTTACTGGCTGTAGGCGTTTTTGCAGTGTTCTATATTCAAAATATCTAAAATGGCGGCGTGACGCGGTTGCGACAGCGCAGGTCCAACTACATTACCATCAGGCTTATAAATATACTAGCTTTTGCTAGCGGCTTCGCTCACGTAAAAGTAGGTTATGTTAGTAATAGTACCTTTTTAAATAAAATATTTTTAAAAAATCGTTTGAAATGTTTTTGAGTTAGACCCTTAAATAGACAAACTAACAAAAAAGCAAATATTTCCTCTTTGTAATATTATATATTATTAGTATAGATTTTTTTTTTACGAAATGTCACAATATATGTGTTTCTATAAGCACGTAAAGCGTAAAGGAATCAAATTCTCAAATAAAAAAGCTTCTAAGTTTGAACTTAGAATATCGCATTCCCTTTAACTTGCGGCGTTTAGGTTTAAACGCGTCATGGATAATTATTATACTTACTTTACAATAGTTCTGGGGACAGCAATAATAGTGATAACTGAAAAGAGTACAAAGGCAAACCTTCAAAGTATCGTTTCTTTTATTAACTATTTCAAGGTACTTAGATATTTTATTGCATAACGTGTCCAAACCACTAAAATAAACCACTTTAAAAACATATAAAATTGTATAACATTCTATTTACAGTACGATATTTTGTTACTCTTCATTTTGTTCTATTTATAAGTGGTTAGTTTTGTTAATATTAGTCAAGTTTTAAATTGTGATTGTTGCTTTCTTTATGTAAATAATGAAGAATAAATAAAAAATTATTACATAAAAAAAACTATTTCCATACAATTTTATATGAAGATAGTTTGAAGAAAAAATGCAAGCTTTGTTGTTCTTGTGCAATATATAAACGTAAATACTTATAAATTTCCATAGGCGTACACGAGTTTTATTGATTACTAGCTGACCCGCGCAACTTTGTCTGCTTCACATAAGAGAATTTACCCCGTTTTTGCAACATTTTTCATTGCTGCTCCGCTCCTATTGGTCGTAGCGTGATGTTATATAGCCTTTCTCGTTAAATCGGCTATCCAACACTTAAAAGATTTTTCAATTCGGACCAGTAGTTTCTGAGATTAGCGCGTTCAAGCAAACAAACAAATAAACTCTTCAGCTTTATAATATTAGTATAGATAGAAAGGTACTTGGATCACACATTCAATAAACAATAAATTGACTTTTCAATAAAACTAACTTATATAACACAAAAAACATATTTCAAAATATAAATAAACGCTAAATATATACAAAACAATCGCTAATACAAACATATCACAATCGAACCAAAATCCACGCCATACGAACGCCTTATATAAAAGAGTTCAACGCATTCGGTTCTCCATTACCTGCCATATATATTACCAGATACGCTAAATAGGTTGTATTGACCATCGAGCCGATAAGGAAGGTTTGCATGGCTTTGCTTGCATAATACACCAGTTTGACCTGTGTCCAGTTCGTCTGGCAGGCAATAGTGCTGTCCTCATTTAATTATACCTACTACAAAGTGCATTGACCTACTAATAGACACCATACCTGGTACAAAATTTACGAAAATAATGTCCATGATTGACATAAATTAGTTAATGTTACTAAGGAAACAATCAACAATTAAATTCAAACCTTACATCTTAGAACGTAATACTCCATATTGCTCGTTCTATAATAAGATTTCACTTGCACCCGGACTGTTTCTGGGACGTATTTGAATCGCTGATCCGATATTTAATTGAGAGTAATTTAAAATGTTAAATAAACAACCCGGGGTAAGCGATTACCAAAATAGACTTCTATTGCGTACACGAATTGAGATTCCAATCTAAATTCATAGCTGTCATACTCTTTCAAGCATATTGGCATATGGGATGTAAAGATGCTTTTAGTATATCTAAAACATCACTGAGCATGCAATAAGTAAGTCGGTACGTTTTTCCGTTTCATTATGCTTACAGCTTGCTTGTTATGGAAGCCCTTTGGCAATTACTTGTTTCATTCAGCTGGCCAAGTGAAGTATCAGGGCTCCTGTCAGATACCAGCGTAAGCGTAGTAACACTGTTTTATTAGGAAACACTCTCTATTTCTCTCCTTTCATCTTTATTTCTTATATCCTAAGGTTGGCAACATGCCTGTGCTAACTCTGGTATAATCAGCGATCATAGATTGACGTGACCACTTATTATCTCGACGTAAGCTTCATCAAAAATTTATTTTGTATAAAGGAAAATAACGTATATATAACTATCAAAATGTTGATCTGGTGCACTCATATCAAGCCAGTTGTATAGTTGCTATTTTATATTCTATTACCAGGCACACAAGTTCTATGTTATAATATTAATGTGGATATTAACTTGTCTTAGTAGACCTCCGAGAGCTATCAATGAGCTGCTAATGAGAGGTCAGCTTATTTGCCCTGTTAATTTGTTTATTGCATTATTAGATTACCTCGTTAGTCCCGTGGTAGAGGTTTGGACTTAGGTTGCGTGCAATGGAGAGGACTTGCGATCGATTTCTATTGCAATTCGGTTGACCAAAGTATAATTGGGATTTATATTCTCATAAGTAGCACAGAGTCTGGCTGTTACTTGTTGACAGCATTTAACATATTATATGTTACCAAACATAGCTGGCGCAATAAAGGTGTAACCATTCAATTGTCTGTACCACAGTTTCTGAATCAGTTTGTTTTTACAAATAGATTTTTCGCATTCTTAGGGCCTTTTCTTTATAACAAGATAAATAAACAAACAGCTATATATGACCTAAGTTATGTAAGATCTAAGCGGATAGTCTGTCGGTACTTACAAACTTTAAATAATGAGGATTTGTTGATTGTTGTTAAATAAATAATAATAAGTTACATGATAATACCTAATTATAATCTTGGCCTATTTTTGCATATGTTTATATAATAAGTATAGTTAATCTATATATATAAAACTCTTCCGTTACTGAGTGACTGACAGACAACTAACAGCCGAAACTACTGAACGCAAGAAGCTGAAATTTGGCATGTATGTTCCTTGAAGAGTGTAGAGAAGCACTAAGTGAGGATTTTTTTAAATTCCACCCTGATGGGGGTGAAAGGGGTGAAACCCGATATTCACATGGGAACGGGGCATACGCGGGTGAAACCGCGGGAAAACTACTAGTTGTATATAACTTAGTTCCTACTAGTATATTGTAAGTGCCCTTAACGCCTGTGGCACAGGTTTACCCTAGTACAGGCACCTATATTATATTACCTGTACTAAGTACTTTATGGACTGTATTAATGTTTTACCACTGTAATCAATAAATAAATTATTATTATTATTATTATTCAAGTGAAAATATTTTGATGAGCTTTAAAGATAATTAATGGAATTTCTCAAGAAGTAAAAAGCTGCTTCTAAATATATAATGCTAAAATCTTAAGCTAAAAATTTAGCGTCGGTTCTAAATAAACAAATACCAAAGATAATAACATAATTACTTTAAAGATTTAAAATTGACTTAATGGTGCAGGAGAAATGAATGCGGCTGCTGTGTATGTGGTCTTAATTGCAATTCCGGAGTCAGACAAAGATTTACTGGGTTATTCTGTCAAGTCATTCCTCAGTAGCAGCTCGACACCCCCTATTACGTACCACTTAAGTGTACAAATGGCGATATATGGATGTTATTTACCTCTGCCTCTCGGGTAAATGGGCGTGAGAGTGAATGTATTTAAAGAAATAAAACCTTATTTTAAAAAAATCATTGGCCCAACAAAACAAATACCACTTAGTTCCACATTAGTTCGTTTCATGTCATCAATATCAATTAATTTTTTTGCTTTTTAGTGTTGAATGTTTAATGTTTATTACGGGTTGGCTCTTAAATTCAAAATACTTGGCCTACAATATTTCTACTCACTGCATTATCTGCCTCACATACGCCATTATTTTTATCGACAGATCACGCAAGCAAAACTCCAAGTCAAACTAGTTTAATATGTGAAATCTTTTCCATATACAGTACCTATGTGTATTTGCGTAACACAATTGACCTGCAATACCTTCGTCATGAGACTCAAGAAAGAATCCAGTTTAGGTACTTACTCACTTACTAAAATGATGTAAGTAGGCTAAGTAGCACACATCGTAAAAGTACATTAGCAGTTACTAGCGTTTTTATGGTGTTTACTTCACTTAATACCGCCATATATACATAAACTCACACCTGTATATCCTTGCAGGGATAGGGGGATTGTTAAACTTACATGAGGCTATGCGTTATGTTCTATATAATAATGGCCATATTGTTTAAAGCAACACATTTTTAAACTCTCATTAACCACTTTTAATTTGCTAAAAGACAAACTGACAGGTAGTGGAGCCTCGCTGATTTCAGCATGAATGGGCCGGCTCGACTGGGGAAGGACTACCCTCTCACAGAATATTGACGTAAAATATCAGTGTTCCAACTGTTGGGTTTCGTTCGATGAGTGAGGGTGCCGGAGGCCCAATCACCCTCTTTCAACCTTCCCGTTCCTTCTCCTTTCCACTTCCTTTTATTCCTAAAGGGTCGGCAACGCGCAAGTGATGCCTCTGGTGTTGCTGGCGTCCATAGGCTACGGTGACCACTTACCATCAGGTGGGCCTTATGATTGTTTGCCACCTAAGTCATAAAAAATTAAAAAAACACTGCCTCATCCGAGAACTGAGCTCAGGATTCCATGATTGGCGCTAAGCTTAAACGCGTATGCCACGTGGTTAGAGGAATCAATCTACTCTGTAGATAAACATTGGCTTAAGTGTTTATAATGTAAACACTATGTCAAAAAAATTTAAGTCAAAGTGAGATAGCACTGATATCCCAGTCTTCTCTTTAATCCAGATGTGCTTGTCTGGAAAAGTATCATCCAGAAATATACAGCCAAATAACCGGGTTTTGCTTTCGGTGAGTAGGAGTTCAAAGCACGCAAGCAAAGTGGCATGCTGGCATGCTATAGGTAGACGACCAGTATAATTTTAGTCATTTCACTAGCATAGACTCTATATTTTTTAGGGTTTAGTAGCAAACAATTAATACACTTGGTGTCGCCAGCAAATAAGGCTATGTTAACTGTAACACTAGCTACCTCAGCAGTATTAAGTCGAATAGGTATAAGTGAATACTTAAGCCATAGAACCATTAACGCTTCTGCCCTTCGTTGTTAATGATATGCATCAAAGGGCGATCAAAATTATCGTTACAATATCGAGCCTTCGACATTCAAGTACAAACTGGCCGGGATAGTAAGTCGCACTTTATTTTACAAAGCATTTGTATGCAGTCATGCTTCCATTGCAATTGCGGTTAGCTTCTGTGACGAAATAATATCAATTCAATGGGTGGTCTATGTCTTGAACTAACTGCACCTAGTATATTATGCACATTAAGTTTCGTAATATGTTTGTGGCATTTCAATATAGAGTCTCACATGGTTCAATCTAGATCAGAGAATCAAGACGGGACAACTAAAATGACGACTCTTTAAAAAAATACTTTTCAATAATGCTGCAAATATATAAAAACCCTTGGCTAGTATATAACTGCCTGCCTTTTGTTTATTTAGTTTTTAAAAAGACAACTGATCTAGAAATAATTCCTGTATCGCGGGAGACTTTACATACACTCAAACAATGGACACAAAGAACATCCATTTTGTATAGAACATATCTGTCAATCCCGTGCCTCGAAAGCCTCTCGCTAGCTCATATTATGACAGTGCACTAGTATTTCCGCACACACTTGTGCACTATAATATCTCCTGAGCAGATGGCTAATCTTCGTTAAGATTGACTGCTGAGCCAATATTCGGTCTTGATTATTATATCTGTCAATCAGGGTCTAGCGATCAATTTAGATCGTCCAATTTATGCCACAATAAGCCCAGTCGTCGTGACTTGCCAATTTGTTTCGGTTTTCAGTGTACTAGGCTCGGTGATGACTTAGCTTACATTTACTAAGCGCCGATCTCCAGTTTCGACTCTTAGGTATTTAAGTTGACTTCAAATACTTGAAACCAATCAATGTATTCTTAGTGTCTGCTGTTTGAATCCTTGAAAAGTCCTCTCGACGCAGAATTACACTTAATGCGGGATTTGTCTTGCAACACATCTTATGACGTATAACAGAAATCCAGGTCAAAAGGACCAAAACAATATAAAAGTGTGTCAACTAACCGCATGGTTGCGTCTGCTAATTAGATTACCACTTCTGGTGAATGTTGTAACAAACGGAACTTCACAATGCGTCACACCATATAATCATATAAGGTATGTGTTAAACAATATGTTTTTTAGACGTACAGCGCCTGATAGTAAATGGTTACGACAGCGAAGAAGCTTACAACGGAGTAGTGATTGTGAATGCGACTGCTGTGCATAAAATCTCGGGGTTTATTCCACAACTGCCTGAACCGATAACCGAGTCCTTGTACCTTACGATAGGCCACAAACATAAAAATAAGATCATGGCACGGGACCAAAGAGAAAGAAAGAATCTAGATACTATGGAAAGTCATTTCGTCACTGACACTACACTTGTCTACTTGTCTTGGACTGTTATTTGTGTCCGTTAATTTTATTGTTTTCAAAGTCCTTCGCGGCACATGAATTATACCTAGTGCCAAACGCATTAAATATTTAATTGAAAATGTAGGATTGCGTTTGTCAATCGAAATTCATACTTTAAATAAGTTTCCATATATTCTTACATCTATATCACGTTTTAGGTCCTACGTGACCACGGGCACAGTTTCAGAGTCTATGCTACATTATTGTCAAAAAAAACCAATAACTTTATACCCTGGAATCAAATTAATAACTCATCTACAAAATTTTTATTAATTATAACTGCACCATATTCGTATTTATATAAAAGGTGTAATATAACTGTAGATGATTATTATATAATTATGAAAGTTAGTCTTAATTCGTTGTTTGTTCAAAATAAATGATGAGAAATACCAAGATAATAGCTCTGCATAACATCAATTGTCTCTATATATACAAAGGAACATATATATACATAAATATGTGTTAACTGTGCTAATTGATACACCATAAGCGTGAATACAGATTTCTCTATTGTTACGTAACTGTTTCCGTATTCCTTAAATGGAGTTTAGGCCTTATTCTGCAGATATTATAGTTTATATGAACTGGTCTTGTTAACGTAGTGACGAAAGCGTGATCGAATGCGCAAAACTACCGATCATATACTACTGGATTCGATTCTCTGGTCTTGTAAACTGTTGCTGATGTTGTGTTTTTAGATGATGGTAAACGGTTAATGAGACGTGGTCGCCCACTATTGGTCTTATCAGAAGGCTTAAAGTCGCTTAGAGGGCTATGGAAAGAGCTCGGGATTACCCTGCGGGATTGAAGCAGAATTGAGAAGATTTGCAATTAAAGTTGCCAATATAGCTCTCCGGATAGCCAAGCTGAAGTTCCAGTGGGCAGGGCACATAGCGCGCAGAATCGATAGCCGTTGGGACAGACAGGATCTGGAGTGACGACATGCACTGGAAGACGCAGCAGGGGTAGGCAAGGCCCCCACAAGAATGACCGACAGGAAGTGGTTGGATGCGGGTGGCCCAAGACAAGACTGTATGGAAAACCTTGCGGGAAGCCTATGTCCAGCAGTAAACGTCTTTCGGCTGAGATGGTAAAACAGTCTACGGTACTTGCAACACCAAGTATACCACTCACGTGCTGCTAATCCTTTAAAAATGGAGTCGATATACAAAAGCCTTCGCTATTATATCTATATATCGAAAGCCTTACTAAGTTATCTTGGTTTTATATTACTTGACACTTTTATATGAAATTCAGATGAATGCAACAAAGAGTTTAAAAATACAAAGGCTTGCCTGATATTATAATAATAAATAATATTAGCCCTGATGAACTGTGTCCCACTGCTGGTCAAGGGCCTCTTCTCAATATGAGAAAGGTTAGCCCGTAGTCTGCCACGCTGCGGGTTAGCAGATTTCATATATTTTTAAGAACTTTACGAAGAAACTTCTAGACTGTCGCACGTTGTTTTCCTTCACGTTTGAAGCGACCGATAACTTCGAAAAGTCAGAATTGCGTGCCTTGGTATTGAACTCGAGACCTCTGCGTGACAGTCCAACGGTCCCTATCGCTACATTAAAATCTGATAACTGAAATATGTAAGCTCTATTAGGGTACTAAAAAAAATATATTTGATAACTGATGACAGTAACTTAGTAAACTTACCTATATATTTTGACGTTCATAAGTGTTACGTTGTGACCTCCAAACATTTCGCATCTCACTTATGTAAGGTGGAAACCAAACGTACGACCTCTAAATCGCACGTCCAATGCTTTATCCATTGAGCTATACCCACTTTAAAACTAAAACAAAAATAAAATTCGGAACAGATCATGGTGCTACCATTACCATTGACCAGTGGGTAGCGCGTTCACTTTCGATTGCGCAACCAAAATGGCTGCATCCATACAATTGTGCTTGACTTGTTCCGACAACATTCGTTTAGCTGTTGCGAAACTGAGGAGGCTGCTGTCTGATCTACCTAATATATATGGTAATTGAAATTTGAATCATTTAAGTTACATAGCTTCACGGTTATGTCCCCGAAGAGGAAGGCAGAAATGTATAGCCCAGACCTGGTACCTTGTCCCTGGTCCCTTACTTCTCCTAAAATAGTTTGTCCGAAAATCATTATCCATAACACGTTTGCTATAAACTTCAGTAACCATAATGTTCAAAATTTAAAATTCGTAAGAATGGCGAAGCCGGTCAGTAAGCCGAAGCTGCGGTGGTGAGCGAAAGCCGTCTGCGACGATTAGCACGCGTGGGACCGCCGGAGACCCGCAGCGCCGGAGCCGGGACAAAAGCCATATTGCTTTTAAAAACATTACTAGGATAAATTAATATTAAATAATTTGAATTTAGAACCTACAACTTTTATTGAAAACGGTTGTAAGTCTTTTGTATATTATTGATGGAAATATTTATGACAAACAAATTTAGGGCATATTGTATTTAGGGATTTCAATTTAATTTTTATGGCATGTGATATTATGTGACATTAAGTTCGGGCAAGTTATCTTCGAACAAATAATGATTAGAACAACAAAAAGTTACGGCACTTTAGATTATGGATAAAAAAGTTAGGGAACACAATAGAGAACATGCAAGAACATACAACAGAATATGCAAGTAATTTTTGGCTCCCACGTAATAGCTATTGATATATCGAGACACACGGCATGTGTCCGCTAATTTCGGTAAGAAGTGGGCGAAGAACGGCCAGTGTGTATCTTTAGACGAACTATTTTGATCTACTTTTCAGCCCTCCATAACTAAGAAACTAATAGGCCATCACACTTGTAATTTCGTATGTTCAATAAAACCTGTTAAATATTAAAAAAATGTTTTAAGGTCTAAGGTTACGCACTGAAATTTGCCAATTTTTTATTCTTGTTTATAATATTCTATCACATACACACAACACCATCTAGCTCCAACTAAACAGAGCTTGTACTATGGGTGCTGGACAGTAGATAAACATACATATAAACTTATTTTTTTTTGTAAATACATACATATTATACATAGAAACACCCAGACCAAGACAAACGTCCATGATCGTGTACACAAATGTTTGACGGGAATCGAACCCTCGACCTCAGGCGTGGCAGTTGTAAAATTTATATACTTAATCGTTTTTATAGCTAATTATCATTTAAGAAAGTGTCGTCATACCATCGCATCGTTTGTTACTATCAAACATGGCCCCTTTTTTACTATCTTTTCATATTTTTGATGGGATCAATAGCAATCGGGGTAGTGTATCATCGGCAAGTTCCTAACTCAGAAGTTAGGAACTTGGCGATGATACACTACCCCGTGCCTCAGAAAGTATGTAAAGCCGTTGATCTTGCGTCTGATCCCTCTATTGCCGACCCATTGGACAAGGAGAGTGAGGGAATAGAGAATGCAATTGTGTTTGCACACAAATTCGTGCTCTATAAATTATCTCCTGCTCAGACGGCTACCCACCGTTAAAATTGAGTGCTGTTACTGGCATTCGACTTGAAGGACATTACGGCACCTATGTTTCAAGTCCCACATATTATGAATCCAGCCTACTGCAGATATTCAGACGGCTTTTTAAAACAAAAAAAAAACGTCAACACCCATTTAAGCAACTGTGTGTAACACAAAGAACAGATGGACTCGGAGCAACTATTGGTCTATTGTCCCGAGAGCGAATCAAACCCACATCGCTCCGTTAAGTGCGCTGTACTGGCAGTATCAAGTCAACCACTTGAACCACTACGCCATCAGACATTTTTCTGTGCCTCCTGTGATGAGTAATATGAGTTGTACCCTTATTTAATTTATGCATAGAAATAATCAGAAAAAGTTAGGATTTTTTTTATCTAACTCACGTTCTTCTATCTACCATAGTTTCGGAGATCATTTTGTGCAAAGTGATATAACTGGCAGTATTTTTGCAAAAATATCGTGAATATAGCTATGCCGCCTGTGCTGAGTGATATAAGTCGAATTGTACCCTTTTTGTAATTTTTGCATAGAAATGATCAGGAAAATATTAGGTTCTTTTTTATCTTATTCACGTTCTTCTATCTACCATAGTTTTGGAGATAATTATGTGCAGAGTGATATAACAGCCTGGATTTTTGCAAAAATATCGCAAATGTAGATATATTTTTAGTTGTAACCTCAAGAAGTAATTGCTGCACCCGTTAACGTGCACATAAAATGTTTCATCTTATCTTATCTTATCTTATGTGGGGGCCAGTCAGTGCAGACCGGCGACACTTCGACCCAGTGGAATCTTTTGTGTCGACACTCTCCCAATAACGACTGCCATTACATAGATGTTCATGGCAGCCGGGACCGACGGCTTAACGTGCTCTCCGAGGCACGGAGCAGGCGATAATTTTTCAATCAATACGCACATAATTTCGAAAATCAATGTTTCATCTTACTTGAAGACAACTTATAAGTGCAATATAATTTAACTGTATTTGTATCATTCACGTCATTTTAGCATGTATTAGAAATAAAAAAAAGGTAGAACTTACAGGTTTTTTACTTTAAAACTATAATATTGACATAATATTGTCTTCTGTTTACGCGAATGTTATTCATTGAAATTAAACTACTATATACGGATTTTACCGCGTTGTTTATTTTACACATTATAACAAAATTTTGAAACTGTTACACTATTACTAGATACTATTAAACTAAACTAATTTTTAAGCTAATTAAATTATTAAAACTATTTATATTTAAGTTTACACTTTCCCCGACGTTTCGGTGCTGAAAAGCAGCCATGGTCACGGGGAGACTAAGATGGTAGTTGTCTCAATGTTCCAGTGTCGTTATTTCAAAGTACCCGAACATAATTTAATCATTGGTGTTTCTGTTTACGCAGAATACATGACAAAATATTGACTACAAAAATGCAAATGAACAGAGAAAGTGAATGTTTTTATCTACAAAAAAAGTACTCAAGTTTAACCTAGCCCACATAGAACACGAACTACATTTTTTTCTCCTGTAAAGAGTTGATTTTTGAATTCAATCACAGGAGGCACAGTTTTAAGCTTACATACACGTCTTTTGGGTCTTGCGTGCGGGTCCAGCAAGGCAATCTTTTATTTGACTTGAATAGTAAATCTCCAATCGTAACTTTTACTTATTGTATATAATTTATGCTTGTGCTCATGTAAGATGGTATCAGATTGAGTGATGGATTGAGCAAAAGGAGCGCTCAGTCACAGAACCAGTTATATTGATTGAAGTTTAGATTTTAACAAGAACAATTTGTAACTGTATAGCCATTTACATCTCTTTGCCTCGGTGGCGCAGCGATAGTGAATACGGCTGTAGTGCCGATCTTGGGTTCGATTTCTGAAACGAGCAAATATTTTGGTGGTGTTTTTGTAGTAGCAGTAATCAGCAATTGTGCTCCCTATTTCATGGTGGACCCTTAATTATAACTGGTGAAATATGGATTAAAAACACCTCTAACTATTTAATTGGCAATCAACAGCGTATTTAAAAAATCATCTGCAACCAAGTCCACGTGGACAGAATCGCATTTATAAATTTAAACACGACCATATCTTCTTCTTACATGTTATTTGCATCTGTCTATTAACGTATAGGTACATGAGCATACTCCGCTTAGTTGCCTCGCAATGATATTAAAAAAATCTTATATCATCAGCTATCTGTCAATGAAAGTCCCATCAAAATCGGTCCCGCCGTTTTAGAGATTAGCCGAAACAAACAGACAGATACACAGACAGACAACAGGTTTAATTTTTTTTTTGGTATACGCACTTTATACACTTTATACATTACAAACAGACACTTTAATTTTATTTATTTGTATATGACTGTATTACATAGAACTGTACCCGTGGCGCAGCGGTAGTGAATGCGACTGCTGTGCATGAGGTCTCGGGTTTGAATCCCGGGTCGGGCCAACAAAACGTTATTGGGTTTTTCTGTTAAGAAATCTGAATAGCAGCCCGGAGTTAGGAAGTTGGCGGTGTTAGATACCCCCGTGCCTCGGAAAGCACGTGAAGCCGTTGGTCCTACGCCTGATCTCTCTCCGGTCGTGTCGGATTATCCGTCCCATCGGATCATGAGAGTGAGGGAACAGAGAGTGCACATGAGTTCGCGCACACGCTTGTGCACTATAATATCTCCTGCGCAGATGGCCAGTCTCCGTTAAGATTGGCCGCCGTGACCGAAATTCGGTCTGCAGGACATTATTATTATTATTATTATTGCATAGATATAAATAGACTTCAAATTAGGCATATAGAATGAATAAAAATGAATAATGATAGTAGGTAACTACTTTCGAGAATTTATATAATATCCGCGGTATAGATAAAAACACTGTCGCGGACAAAAGCTAGTATGTATTATATACGATCCGTTTCAAATGAGGTGTGCATTACAATAAAAACTACTGACTTGTTTTTGATGGAGATGTCTTAGGTTATTACCTAAGACATCTCCATCAAAAACAAGTCAGTACTCGCCATTCGTTCAGCACCAGGTCCGAGAGGCGGCGTGCGTGTTCCCATACGCGCCTCTGTGTCGAGTCCGTCTCCCTTCTAAGGGAGGGGGGGAGACAGTAGGGATTAAGTGAGAAGTGACCATAGGGTAAGTCTTGTCTTGTAGTGGCCTGCCGGCCAAAACCTCGGCGGGGTCGCGGTCGCATGTGCAAGTGATTCGCGCGGCCCCGTCGATAGCGGTTTTGTCGAGGAACACCGTGGTAGGTTTAGTCGGTATTCCGGGAGGTACATTATTCTTATTCCATCTTTCGCTTGTACCCCGGTAAGTCCGACATAGCCCCTCCGCCCGCCCCCGCGGAGGGGTATGCGTCAATGCATTCCCCAAAGGAAAAATAAAATAAAAGGTTGTGTCTTTTTAAATTATTCTCCATATGATTTTTATGTTTCTATTAATAACGCTTACAAAGACGTCGAAAACTATAGCCAGCAGTTATTGGTGACTAAATGTATTAAATGAGTAGTAGTTTAATGAGTAGTGTTTACTCTACAAACGAACGACTACATTATTTGTTAATACTTAAGGTATATATTAAAATTGTGACTGACAAGACAGTCACAATTTTAATATATACATACTTTATGAGAATAAATTATTTTAACCTCACCTAAAGCTAGCTGCTCCGCGCTTTCACTATCGCTGTACCTAGAGGTCGTAGCGAGATGTTAGATAGTTAAACTTCCTTAATAAATAGGCAGGCCTTTGCCTAGCAGTGTTGAGAAAAAAGGAGCTTCTTAAATAACAGTCAGTAAGGTTGTGGAGGGCGCGAGATGATCTCCAGCCATACTGATGTTTGACCTGGACCTGCCCGCCATCCATTCAGCACCAGGTCCAAGAGGCGGCGTGTGTGTTCCCACACGCGCCTCTGTGTCGAGTCCGTCTCCCCTCTAGGGCGGAGACAGTAGGGTTTAAAGTGAGAAGTGCCTAGAGTAGGTCTCTCGTGTAGTGGCCTGCCGTTTCATACGGCGGGTCAAAATCTCGGCGGGGTCGCGACCGCACATGCAAGTTATTCGCGTGGCCTCGACGATAGCGGTTTTGTCGAGGAACACCGTGGAAGGTTTGAAGGGGGCAACACGTTAAAAAAAAATGCTTGAGTCTGTTTCGGGCACGCCACGATCGTGGCGGTAAGTCCCGTGTTTGAGGAGTGGCTGGAGAGGCGGCATGGCGATCTCACCTTCCGGCTGACACAGGTAATGACTGGCCACGGTTGTTTTGGCCAGTTCCTGTGTCGTATACGCCGGCAAGATACGCCCGGTTGTCACCACTGCGGCGACTGCTGCGACGTTGTTGAGGGCACGGCGCTGCACACTTTGGCGGTTTGCCCTGCCTGGGCATCGCAGCACCGTGAGTTGATCGCGGCAGTCGGATTGGTAGCCCTCTCGCTCCCAGACGTAGTTCAGTCTATGGTCCGGAGTGAGAGGTCGTGGAACACCGTCGCCTCCTTCTGTGAGGAAGTAATTTTCATCAAGGAGACGGTGGAGCGGGAGAGGGAGCGCTTAAACCGTCTCCCCAACTGCAGAGCCGGGCGCCGGAGGGCGGGAGATGATCTCCAGCCACCCTGAGGTTTGACCTGGGGGTGGTGGGCTTTGTGGGCCTGCCCGCCATCCGTTCAGCACCAGGTCCGAGAGGCGGCGTGCGTGTTCCCACGCGCGCCTCTGTTTCGAGTCCGTCTTCCCTCTAAGGGGGAGACAGTAGGGTTTTGTTAGTGGCCTGCCGTTTCATACGGCGGGCCGAAACCTCGACGGGGTCGCGACCGCATGCGCAACCGATTCGTGCGGCCCCGTCGATAGTGGTTTTGTCGAGGAACACCGTGGTAGGTTTAGTCGGTATTCCGGGAGGTCGATTATCATCTTTACCATCTTTCTTTTACCCCGGCGAGTCCGACATAACCCCTCCGCCCGCCCCCGCGGAGGGGTATGCGTCATGCATTATCCCACGTAAAAAAAAAAACAAAATAGTAATTAAAGACCGTTACTTAATACAACAGCGTATTCATAATTAATCTAAAATACATATAAACGGAAAAATAATATAAAATAAAGTATTGAAAGAAAACAAAACATGAGAGGCACTTAGTAGACAAATATTTTTTTTAAATACTTTAGAATTATAACAAATAATTTACTTTTACATCCTAAGGTTATTTAAGTAAGTCTTTGAGAGTTTCATCAAACAGCAATCCCACACACCACCTTGACTTAGTTCTTCTTTAACAGAACAATAATCATCGATCACTTAAAACCAGTTTGATTAATTCATCAATCGGAATGTTAATCTATAGTCATAATATATATGCGTATCAATGATTGATAATTTTCAATCACCATTGCATTTTTACAATAAAACAGGTGTCACCTATGGCTGTCGTAAAATTTCATTATAGTAATAAATAATGGTTAGACCCTGGTCCCATAGTAAGCGATAAATATAGCGACTCGGTCGAGACCTTAGAAGCGTTTTTGGCTAAGTCGTGTCGGTAACCTTCATGTGTGTTCATAAACAAGTGATGAGTGTTTGCTTCAGGCATTTTGTTTCTTTTCTAACATGGAAATATAATAATAATAATAATAATATTCTATCACATACACACAACACCATCTTGCCAAACTAAGCAGAGCTTGTACTATGGGTACTAGACAATGGATAAACATACATATAAATATAATATTTTTGTTTGGAAATGCCTGCTTAGTTTGGGCTAGATGGTGTTGTGTGTATGTGATAGAATATTATTATTATACATATTATACATAGAAACACTCAGACCAAGACAAACATCCATGTTCATGCACACAAATGTTTGACTTGTGCGAGAATCGAACTCGCGGCCTCAGGCAAAGAAGAAGAATATAGAAGTGAATTAAAATTTAAAAACTTTACATAATTTAAAATTAGAAAAATTACAAAATAATGTGAAGGAAAGTCTAATGTATTACACACTACATAAAAGAAAGTTATTGAACGAGCCCCTAGCTGACGCAGCAATAATAATGTCCTCCAGACCGAATTTCGGTCGCGAGAATCTGCGCAGGAGATATTATAGTGCACAAGTGTGTGCGCAAACAGAAGTTCATTCTCTGTTCCTTAACCCTCATAATCCGATGGGACAGTAATCCGACACGACGGGAGAAAGATCAGAAAGATCAGGCGCAGGACCAACGGCTTAGTGAGTGCACTGTGTATGAGGACGCCGCGGTCAGGCGATGTTTAATACATCTTTGCCGGTAGGTAAGTGTAATTTAGTGTGTGACAATAACTAAATGTAACGGCTTTTTTGTAATACTTGGTATATCATGCTCGCGATTGTGACCGCGTCATGTCATTTACGTGGGACACATTATGCATTATAACTATAATACCATAGTGCTTCTAGTACACAACTATAGTAGTAACCATTAAATAGAACTCTAAGTCTTGTATCTTGTATCTTATGTGGGGGCCAGTCAATGCAGACCGGTGACACTTCGACCCAGTGGGATCTTTTGTATCGACACTCTCCCAATAACGACTGCCATAGATGTTTATGGCAGCCGGGACCGACGGCTTAACGTGCTCTCCGAGGCACGGAGCAGGCGATAATTGTCAATCAATACGCACATAATTTCGAAAAGTCATATAACTTCCGAAAGTCAGAGGTGCGTGACGTGGGTTCGGACCCGAGACCCTCTGCATTGCAGTCTGTTGGTCTCCCCACTGAGCTACCGCTGAGATAAATATAAAATAATAATAATAATATAATATAATTAATATTACATTTATATAATATTATAATAATTTATTTAATCTAATTCTATCTAATCGTATAATATATATTATACGATTAGATTGAGGCAAATGAAGAAAATAAAACTAATGTGTAATATTAAATTGGTGCTGGTTAAGAAAGTGTGCTGATGTCATGTAAGTGTTATATAAAATGGAATTTAAATGTTGCCTATATAATTAGGATGTTTGTTGTCTATTGAGAAGTGTTGACATGATTATGACGTAATCAAATGTAGCGGTATTTGTTCTGTACGCGTACCCTTTAGAATAATTTAAAATCATTATGCGGGGACTTCATGTAGACACGTTGTTACTCTATGCATCAAAATGTCCCGGCCACGAAACTACCTAGTTTGAAGCCTTTTGCCGCTGATAGCGTTTTTAGGGGGTGAAAATAGCCATGTATCTTTAAAATGTTGCTTATAATGTTTTCAGCTGTACTAATTAAGGGCGTTTCAAATATACATATTTTTTTTTAAACTTGAATCTTGCTTTGTAATTGAAGCTCTTGGGTGGATGAGCTTGTACGAAATTGTAGTATAGTTTTGTAATAAAACCCAAATTATTAAACTGTAACTGTATTCGGTTCAGAAGTTTGTGTAAAGACGTAGACGCCTAAAAAACCTAGCATCTAAATCTATTGCGTAAAGTTTGAAAAACAAACCAACAAACTTGAAGAAATATCTTAGTTTCGGAACCAAGTACCGCTAATTAATGACTTTCTCTTTAACGTAGGGGAATGCTTTGACGCATACCTCTCCGCGGGGTGACGGAGAGGTTATGCCGGGCTCACAAGGAAAAAGATATCCGGTGATACCGACTAAACCTACCACGGTGTTCCTCGACATAACCATAGACGGCGAGGCCACGCGAATCGCTTTCACATGCAATCGTGGTTTCGGCCCACCGTGTAAAACGGCAGGCCACTCCACAAAAATACTTCCTCCGCCGTCCCCATGGGAGGGACAAAGACACGATACAGAGGCGCACGGGGGAACAGGCACGCCGCCTCTCGGACCTGGTGCTGATCGGGTGGCGAGCAGCCCACGCAGCCCACCACCCCCAGGTCAAACCTCAGGGTGGCTGGAGGTCATCTCCCGCCCTTCGGCGCCCGGTTCTGCGGTTGAGGAGAGGGTTTAAGCGCTCCCTCTCCCGCTCCGCCGCCTCCTTGATAGAAATTACTTCCTCACAAAAGGAGGCGACGGCGTTCCACGATCTCTCACTCCGGACCATAGACTGAACCACGGCCGGGAGTGAGGGGGCAACCAGTCCGACTGCCACGATCAACCGCTAATTAATGACTTAAGTTAATATTTCTTAAGATATCTTAAAAGTGCTGTTATATTTGTACACACTTATGTAGTATAGAGCTATATCTCGCAATTTGACTCGGTCTGCCCAAAGAGCAGTAGCAGTAGTTGTAAATTGTTTCATGTTAAAGAACCTATAACCTCCTTCCATAAATAGGCTAAGACTAGAGTGCAAATGTACTCGACCTGGAAGTTTCAAATTTTACATCGCTCAGACAGTCAAACTAACAATTTTTAAAGCGAATTGTTTTAACTGATTTTTCTTTACTTTCCCTTCTGCTGCCTTCTACTGCACGGTTTAAATCCTGTTTCGCGGGAGACTTAACAATCCTTGGAACAATGGACACAGTGAATATCTACACCCGAAATAATTATTTGTCAATCACACAAATTTTTATCCACAACATTTGGCGCAGCGCCATTGGCAAGGGGACCACTTTCTAAAGTCAGAAAATATATAATCTTAAATCGTTTTCTAGCGGGCAGTAAGACAGTTGCTTTAAGGCATACAATTTTGAACACAAGCAATCGTGACTGCCGCAGGCTGTATTGACCATATGTACAACAGAGCTACAGGTGTGGTATCTCCATTAAAATATACAAACGAAGTATTACAATAAACATAACATTGCTTTAAGAGTGAAAAGTATTGATAATTACAAGAAACCTTATATAAGGCATAGTAAATAAAAAGTAGTTTGACGTCTGACTTTTGCCGTCTGGAATTGAAATACGAAATTCCACAATGAGCGTATATGTACTTTACTGGGTCTGTAAGACTACGTAGTAAGCCTAACAGTTTAGTTACCTAAACTCAACTACATTGAATACTTTATATTATTCGTATTTTTATCACCGATGGGATAAACGATGGTATATTACACATATACATTCTGCAACATAGGTTGAAATATAGATTTCGATTACAGGGCATAGGCCACGAGTCTATTTTTACTGGGTGTATATGACAATATTGTCGCCTAAAAATTATAATAATGATAAATAATACTGAACACAACCCAGATTTATTAGATTTCATACTCCGGCCGCAGCCACTACCTGACCCATACCACCTTAGATTAAAACTCGCGAAGGTTCTCTAAACATTAGATTCATATCCCCGTAAGCCTAACATACATTTTAACAATGGACGTCATTTTTTTGTCACACTACCATGGACGCGCGGTCTCTCGAACTGTTCCGTTCTGAATTCAAAATATTAAGTAAATATAAATTATATGTTTACGCTATTATATTTATTACTTTCTAGGTATATCAAAATGAAATAAGTTAGATGCTTTTAATCAATGTTTTTTATTTATTACATAATTAAAGCATATTAACAGTTAGACGCACTATTTGGCATAAATTTACTTGAGATCAGTTTTAGGACAGAAAACTAAATGAATTAAACGTTTTATAAAAATAATAATCTTATCTATAAATCTGAGGCTTATTCTAACATAAAAACAAATAAGTCTTATCAAATTAAAATATGAAAATTTTAACAATGGTCCAATATGTATCAAATTATTGGCAGTCCTTGCATAAGGGTTTGGGACATTGTAAACGTATATGAGCTGTTTACAACTTATATAAGTATAGTCTTCGTGGTCACTTGTATGATTCTGGATAGAATCAGCTTCAGATATCAAGCAATCCTCAATAGTTTCCTCGCTATCAGACTGGTCCGACTCTAAAAATATATCATACATTGAAATTAAACTGCTATATACGGATTTTATCGCGTTGTTTATTTGACACATTATTACAAAATTTTGAAAATTGTTACACTACTACTACTATTAAACTTTACTAAACGTCGGGGAAAGTGTAAAAATAAATTAAATCTAAATAGTTTAATAATAATTTAATTAGCTTAAAAATTAGTAAAGTTTAATAGTAGTAGTAGTGTAACAATTTTCAAAATTTTGTAATAAAGTGTCAAATAAACAACGCGATAAAATCCGTATATAGCTGTTTAATTTCAATGAATACTATTCGCGTAAATAGAAGACAATATATCATACAATTCTTTTTCGACAGCAGGGTCACTGACTCGCCATATTTTGCTCGCACGCTGTTGCGGCCGTAACGTTGACATTCGTTTTGACGTACATGCACTTTGATTAATATTTAAAGATATTTTCAATGGAATAAAACTAAAAAGAAACAATATCACCTTCAAGATTATTTATATAGAAAATATGGATGTGTGGTCCCAAAGATCGCGGTTAAAGTTTTAAGTATAATAACTCACCAAATTTGCAGCCAGCGAAATGCCACCTCAACACATCTTTCGCCAGCTACTGAGTGCATTACACGCGGGGAGCAAGAGGAAAGGGGTAAACACGAAAATTACAAACTGCGAGCGGCCTGTAAGATCGCGCGTCCACAGTTAAAGGCTAAAGTATATTTCTAAATAAATATACCGATATTTTGTCCGACCCAACAATCCCTCCCATCCCAATACCAGATGCCAAGTCTTCGCTATAGTCTCAAACGTAAACGTAAACATATTCCACTGTAATTATATGTAGAGTAGTTACTACTGAAATACTAATTTTTAACTCGCGTAGTTTTGAACCAAACGATTTTTCTCCCTCTATTCAAAACTGTCCCAAAACGAATATGTAAGCTCTATCACCAAATAAAAGAGTGTAATATCGTAGAGAGTGTCTTCGGTAGAGACGGGTGTGTTGATAACGTCGCTCTACCGTATAAATCTATTTGAAATACCGCGACGTACGGCGATTGAGGGAAAATGGTTACTGCGATTATGCTCTATGGTAGAGAAGTGTTTATCAGTGCGAACACACACATAATCGCATCGAATAACTTACGTACATTTTCTCCGTTTATTATACGTACGTATATACATTAATTTAACTCTATAGAATACTGAAAGGGTAGGTAGAGTCAAAGTCAAATTGAAAATACATTTATTCATTTAGGTTAAAAAGTAATACTTATAAATGTCTAAGATTAGTAATGAGCGAGGTTAGCTAAGTTACTGAAGTTACAGCTAGAGACATATTATACACATGTCGTACAGGTTATGATTAAGGTCTACGTAATAAAGGATTGCAATTGCTCTTTATTAGTTAAGTGATCCCACTCTAAGCTGGACTCGCGGAATGAGTAGGCTAGTTCATTTACTTCATGCTGGTGATCAGAAATTCCTGGCAGGAAAAGACAATGGCACTTTTACCAACTAAAGTATTTGAATGCAGGGCCGGTAGTTACAAAAGCACTCACTAGTTGATTATACTATAATAATAATATAATATAATATAATATTCTACCACATACAACACCATCTAGCCCAAACTAAGCAGAGCTTGTACTATGTGTACTAGAGATATACATACATGTTTTTCCAATTCAATCCCCGAAGGGGTACGCTGAGATGTATTTCAACTACAATTTCCAGCTAAGGTTTTATGTCCCATGTAATAGACACTGTTTTTACCTAAAATATATTATAAATTGATGACTGATTGATAAAAAGAAGCTAACACTTATTGCTCAACCCAACCAACAGAAACATGATTTACAGTCAAATAAAACACTCTACAAAATCTAGTTTGTTCTTCGTCTCTAGGTAGAGTCAAGCGATGCCGATAGCGGCCTTCGGTACCCCGCATAAATCTGCCTAATCATTTGAAATACTCTACCACAGAGCGGCTCTTAATAACGCCGCTACGTAAGAGCGCCACTGATATAACTCTATGTAGAGACTGATGGGGATTTGTGGGATTGAACAATAAAATTATTTTCTTTGTTTTAAGAACTGAATTTTGAATATAAAACGTCTGGGTTTAGATGTCTGCTTTGTTGGTATTGTTGCATAAATTCACGCTTGTATTTGTGAGGTAGGTACTAGGTTTCTTGCCCAGTTCATGCAAAACGTTATTTTAATTTTCTGTGGATTAATTCTCTGCCTTCGGGGTATAAGATGTATGTATATTTCTTTTGCGAAATATGATGCTGTTGTATGTTTTACGTCTTATTCATTTTAATTGACTAAACCAGGACCACATGGCACTGCACAGCATACACTGCTACTTCACCAAGGTAATCCTGAAAGAGTTTACGAGAACAAAAAAATTAATAGAACAATAACGTGTGTTATACAAAAAGGTTTTGATTTATTTGGTTCGACAAAGTCTATCTTCATCTAAAAACAGCACATCACCCGTAGGTGGTAATGGAATTCTAAAAATCTAACTTTCTACAAGTTTGATATTATATAATAGCACCTGTATTGTGTATCCACACAATACAGGTGCTATTTTATATCTACAAGAACTAAATACATGGCAGACAGATGCAGTAAGTGCCAAAATGAAGACGTTCCACGCCAAAATATATAAGGTAATATTTCTTGACAATGATACGAGTGATCTTATTTAACTTTAGTTTTATTGCTAAGACTGTCATCAATCATCAAACATACCAAAAATACATGATGCACATTATTGAAACCCAGGAATCGACCATTCAACCACGATTTACGCATTTCTCAATATACGTGAAAACTTTTGGTCTTCCGTCCAACCCTCATTCCCAAAATATTGATCGACCAAACAGACACTTTGTATCAAAATACACATCACAGACAAATACATAATAATCTAGAAGCCAGCCTCCATTTTAAAACTCAACAACTCAATAAAAAAACCTCATCAGCTAAAAGCTTAAGGAAATGCAGAGGGTCTAATTAGCAATGATATTTAAAACGCTCAGAAACGCTAAGCGAAATTTATGCCAAGACAATATTAGATGAGAGAAATGAGCACAGAGAATGCAATAACAATAAATAGCAATAAATAAAAGGATTCAGTTGTTGCTTGTATTGTATGATACTAATCCTGCGGGACCAGAAACTGTGGACCTGACTTACTGCTATAATTTTTGGTGAGCTAATTTTCTATTATAATTTTTATGTAATAAATTAGAAATAGAAAGTAAATGATGTCACTTGCATGTCTTTATGAGGAGTTAATGGTCTAATGGGTAAGACATTCGGCTTGCCACTAAAAGATTGTTAATCCGATACCCATACAGAGTACTATGGTCATAAGTTTATTGCTAAAGGTTTTTTCCCATCTTCTGTAGAACTATAATAATAATAATAATAATATTCTACCACATACACACAACACCATCTAGCCCAAACTAAGCAGAGCTTGTACTATGGGTACTAGACAATGGATAAACATACATATATACCGTTTTTTTTTTGTAAATACGTACATATTATACATAGAAACACCCAGACCAAGACAAACATCCATGTTCATGCACACAAATGTTTGACTTGTGCGGGAATCGAACCCGCGCCCTCAGGCATGGCAGTCGGTTACACTAACCACTACACTATCGAGGCCGACAGTACTAACTATCAACATACAACAACATAAAAACCCTCACTATGACTGTTTATTGAAAATCTCTAATTGTGTTTGGAGAACATTTTAATGTTTGATATAAAACACATGATAAAATAGCTGTTTGGTAATGTTAAATGCTTCAGCAAGTTTCATCACTGTCTATAGAGTTGAAATTAAGCCATTAATTAACTTCTTCTTTATCATTCAAAAACCTTTCTTCATATTTATCGATGTATGTTGTAAGCAGGACTTATAAACAATATGAGTAGCACGCTCAAATTGAGGCACGGGTTGTTTACATCGTAAAACAAACACAAACTAACACGAGCCACACACAGAAGTCATGCATATAATCAACACGTAGCACAAGCGAATATATACCGCATGTAACCAGCGTAAGTAACTTTACAAACGCAATAAAAAAGAGAAAAGGTACAATAATATTCTCCAAAATTTTCACCCTAACAGCGACTCTACGACCCAAGCCCACACAGAACTAATCCAAGGCAGCGTCGACTGTTACGGCGATTACTTTAATTGGCTCAATCTCCATTCAAAACCACCTCGCGGTGGGTGGGGAGGCGCCAGATTTATGGCGAAAGGGTAAGGCTCATGATCCCTGTTTATGAAGGAAGATAACGAAAAATGTAGGATAGTTTCGGTCTGGCTCTTTGTTTCACTCGAGAAGGGACCGTTTTGAAGGACTCGGTGGATTGATCGACCGTGGTTAAGCGGGACTTTGTGAGGTAGAGCTTTGGATGGATCAATCTTTTTTTGTAAGTAAGGTAGTTGTTGGTGAAATTATTACTTATGGAAACATGTTAAAACGTATTTTTAAAAGAATAAATGTATTTTAGAAATAATAATAATGTCCTCCAAGCCGAATTTCGGTCACGGCGGCCAGTCTTAACAAAGACTGGCCATCTGCGAAGGATATATTATTAGTGCACAAGTATGTGCGTAAACACAAGTGCACTCTCTGTTCCCTAACCCTCATGATCCGATGGGACGGATAATCCGACACGACCGGAGAGAGATCAGGCGCAGGACCAACGGCTTTACGTGCTGTCCAAGGCACGGAGGTTTTAACACCGCAAACTTCCTAAGTCCGGGCTCGTATTGAGATTTCTTAACAGAAAAACCCAATACGTCTTTGTTGGCCCGACACGGGATTCGAACCCGAGACCTCATGCACAGCAGTCGCATTCACTACCGCTGCACCACGGAGGTTTTAGTACTATGTTGAGTATTTTTTTATATGGAACTTTTCTGCCATATTAGGTACGAATAACAATTACTAGGTCTGACGTTAACCCTTGACATATTGTTGTTAACATTCATAGTCGGGAATCAAGAGCAGCGATTGCTCAGTGGGGAGACCAATAGACTGCAATGCAGAGGGTCTCGGGTTCGAACCCACGTCGCGCACCTCTGACTTTCGGAAGTTATATGACTTTTCGAAATTATGTGCGTATTGATTGACAATTATCGCCTGCTCCGTGCCTCGGAGAGCACGTTAAGCCGTTGGTCCCGGCTGCCATGAACATCTATGGCAGTCGTTATTGGGAGAGTCAGTACCTTCTAATATTTTGACACTGGTCTAGCCTTAGGTTATCGTTAAGCCTTCGGGTTGCGGAGGTCAGGTGGCAGCCGCTCCGTGTAAAAACTGATATCTAGTCAAATCCGGTTAGACCAGAAAAGCCGACCCAAGTGACTTGGGAATAATAAAGGCTAAGAGAGAAGAAGATTCATAGTCGGGAATCAAACAGACGGCCTCTTGATCGCAAGTCCATTACTTTATTATTTGGACTTAACTCTTCTTTTTGTAACTTATTTCTCAGAATCGTTATGTAAGATTATCTGTTTTAAAATGATTTACGATTTCCGTGTAGGTTATTATATTCTCTGTGATGATATACACAACAATGTCAAAAGAAAGACTTTGTCTTTGTACCCTGCAGTCATTGAAATGACCGACCTCATAATCATTGGACCAACGAGGCATACTTTTTGTAAATCAGATTTCGTGCTCGTATGTACAACTCCTATATCATCTCAGATGGTTCCGCAGAAATGTATTAAAACTATATTTAACCAGCTATGGTTTAAATTACCATAATCTACTCAGCACATTGTCTGCTGTAATAGAAAATTTCGTAACAGGGAAAGCCATTTAACGTTTATCCAAACTGAAATACGAAAAACTCGAAAACTTCTTGCCAAATTGTTATTAAAATAGACCATATTTTTAGTTAAATTTTAAAATCCTGATTTTCTAGTATTTTATGTAATGAAAAGTAGGCAATAACCACTGTGTATAAATGAGCTTGATATACATACATACAACAAATATACATCTATACCCAAAACTTATTGACCAATAATCTTAAAACAGTTTACATAGATATTCTTGCTAGATGTGATATGTAAGAGTACCGATACGCAATAAGAGCTTACATAGAAGCGATATTGTATAATTCTTTTTTTGTTATTTTCTGTCTATGTCTAAGTGAAAAAGTTAAAAATACCATATACTTACTATAGACCCGTATAAATAGCTCTCTTTTAAGTGTAAATGTATTTATGTCAAATATTTCTTTTGTTCCCGAAAATGTCACCCAATGCATCGAGTAACATTTATTAAAAAAGTTCAGTATTGCAATCGACACCATTTATTTTGTAATTCTACCCGCAAATATTCTAATCCCAGTAAAATTAACCCTTATACAAAACAGCCACCTCTAAGTCTGCCGACCCCATAATCCATGTACCTTTAAAGGCTGACGGCTTCATCAGCACACGGCCGTGTTTTCATTAGTTGCTCTAACGTATGACGCGGTGGGGGACTAAATCTTCATTTTTGACGTCCCATGGGTCAAAGCGAAGATAGTGATGTGTGGACGTTTACTAGAAGAGTCATGGAATTATGTAAAAGTAGCATATATTGGCAATGTCTTTTCAATAATTTTTTTCATTCTTTGATTTAGTTTTATAAGGTAGAAGAGCTTAAAGCTAGAGAAGCAATGCATTGTTATTTTTGTTCATAAGTGGCACACTTGCAAGCTCTCTGCCTGATGGTAGCAGTTACTGTGGCCCTTGAAACTTACAAGGCCAATTCTACTACGGAATGCCAAGTCTATACGGAAAAAAAAATTTGTTCTGTTCTGCCAAAGCCTAGGAAGTGCCTCCGCTCTACAGAAAATTGCGATCTAACAACCTTGTATCGAGTAAAGAGTACTGTGCTTCAAATCCATTAAAGAAAACTGGTGGAATGTAGGGTTCTATAGAGATTTGTTAACTAAACCAAAGGCTCGGTTTCATTGCAATCAAAAGTTCTTGCAATCAAAATTAATAAAGAAGAAAGAAAGATTAAACTTTTGACTGCATGTAGCACAATGGTTAAAGTGTTAACCTCGCCACTGTGCCTCTCCAAATGTCAGGGTGCTGTTCAATCGCCAGTACAAATAATTGTATGGTCCCCAAATAGTTGTCCTGATTCTGGGTTGTGGAATGTTTGTAAACTCGATAGCGATTTTGGAACTATGAACACTACGGCAATATTTTTTTAAATGTTGATTATTTGTTAGACCAAAACACAGCTGGCAAATTCTTCGTATAAATACACTCCTGCCAAATCCGTTAGAAATACACAGACATAACAGAAACATACAGAGATAACGCAACGCTATTTCCATGGCGCTTCCAGCCACGAGACATCTGTTAACACGTCTGGCACGGACGAGACGGGGGACATAGCTAATGTTGATATATCGGCCGCCGGTCGGACGGACAGACGCACACACATCTTAAATAATAAGGACGCTACCTGTGTCATCGTTTATTTATGGAACATGGCTTTTTACCTGTTTACCTATTCAGCTGTTTTTTAACGTGAAATTTTCTCGTTTCAGCTTGTTGAGGAATTGGGTTTCAGAGTGCCAGGTCGGAATGTCATCTGTGATGGTTGCTAACGTAACTAGTAACTATAATCAGGAGTAATGGAGGCATGAGTAACAAAAATTTTTTATTGTGTCCACCACGCAGCAAGGATAGGGTCCCATAAGGTGAACCGACGACCTGGTAAGGATCGCGGGAAGCAGTTAGATGCGGGCGGCACAAGACCGGTCTGTATGGACAATGCCTATATCCCGAAGTGAGCATCTTTACTTTACTTTTACTATGTATGCAGTATGGAGACACCGCAAATATCCTGACGTAAACAACGGACACAAAGAACATCCAGACTCGTAACAACTATTTGTGGATCACACATTTTTTTGTCCTGAGAGGGGCTTGAACCCACAACACTCGGCGCGGTGGCAGTGTCGAGGTGACCTTCTACACCACTAAGACATCCGAGCAATCAATTACTGTAGACGTTTCAGCTGACTACCTAATTTGTTTAAAAGATAGAGTTATTAACCTCGGAGTCTTCTTCGAAGCGGTTAATGAATATATCCACCAATAGAGTGATTTGGAAGTCCAAGGGAGAGGCTTTTGTCCAGCAGTGGGACATTACAAAAAGCTGATGAAAAAATAAAGAAATAGTCACACGGAGACGAAGAAGTTGAATCCTGGGTTTTTACAACCATCTGGTTTCAAGTAAGAACATACAGTCAGACAGTGTAGGCTTAGTAATAGAGTGACAATGGATCACATTAAGAATAAAACTTAAAAAAGCTTCAACCGTTAACACTTAGTCAATCATTTTAACACTTATCTCTAGATATTTGTATAACAGCGGATGTATTATAATTATTAAGATATCCTGTCTCAATAATGTATGCTTTAAATTGTAGCAAAAAACTTGATTGATCGATTGGCTTACATAGAATTACTAGTTTATTTAAATTAAATATAGACATGTGTAATATCAGACTCGATGATCCATTGGCGAAAGCGTGAGAACACATATCTTTAGCAGTTACGTTTATTCTCTAGATCTTGCCTTCGATTCCCATGTTAGCCCACGTATACTACTCGAAACAGTACGCCTTACTCGAGCAGGTATTGATATTTTATCTTTCTATTACGGTATTTTATCTTATACCTGAGCATCTCCAAAGTTTATCCAATTGTATTACACCAGCTATGTATTATAGAAACCACAGCCTGCTGCTATGTATTAGGCACATTCTATACTTCTTCTCTCTTAGCCTTTATTATTCCCAAGTCACTTATGGTCGGCTTTTCTGGTCTAACTAACTAAATAGTTTTAATAATTTAATTAGCTTAAAAATTAGTAAAGTTTAATAGTAGTAGTTTCTAAATTATGTAAAAAAGTGTCAAATAAACAACGCAATAAAATCCGTATATAGTAGTTTAATTTCAATTACTTCTGTACAGTTTAAGATTTTTAATCAACTTGCACATTTAACTCATCTAATAATATCTTTGGGTTAAAACTGTTGGCCATTAACTATAGATTATTTGCCATAAATCTGGCCATCATAGCATGGTGAATGATATATATCTGGTGCTCTGTAGTGATCGCGTCGATATTTCAGTCTGCTGTAAGATTCCTGCCCCTTGAAAATTATCGGGAGCTTAACTCTTGATGACAATGGAAGGAAAGGTGCTCTCTTTGCGCTTTCTTAAAAGACGTACGATACATACGTCTGGCATTTATTTTATATTAGTATTTATTTGGCGCAAAGAATTAGCTTTGTTTTTTGACATAAGATTGCCGCCTGTCTTCTGGAAACGTCAATTGTCCACTAATAGGGCACCAGAGAAATATTCCATCGCTTTTAAAATTTGTTATATTAATATTGCTATATTGTAGAACATGTTATTATAATCATTTATTTCTGGAAAATGGTTGATATACAGTTCTTACGGCTATATTATAAGTACCCTATATCGTACCACATAATATGGTGTATAAATTATAATATAATTTACAAGTATCTTTAGTCTTGAATAGACAATTAATATCATTACAAAAAAAAAACAACTAATTATACATTAAAATTCAACGCTAATAAATAATTTATTATAAGTACATAAAATACAGACTACTATAATATCTGTTGTATGTCGCATCTGCTTTGTGTTACGAATATAACATATAATTTGTGTGTCTTTAAGAATTTTTAGACAACCTGTTTAGCACAAATTCGTGTGTTAAACGGGATGATGTAAACACAAATGATATGTTGACACAGAGAAAAGTGATTTGTTTTGTTCAGCATGATAGTCTTTTTGCCATTGACACCAAGCATCAAGCACCAACACCAGCAACTTTATTTATTTTGAAAAACTTCAAAAGCGTAGTTGTCCGTCAAAGATCTAAAGTTACATAACGCAAAAAAAAAAAGTTAGGCATAGGCTGGCCTTATCTCTCGTACGACTGGTGGCCGTTGGAGCAAACGGGTCTTGAGTGAGGACCACGAATTGATAGACGCAAGACAGGACGTTCCTCAGCCGGATGGACTGATGACCTGAAAAGTTGACTGCGTTGGACTGGATGCGGAAGAGAGGAAACGGATAAAAGAGACTGATTGTTTAATTGACAATAATTTGCTTGTCCATGACCCCAACGCCAGCACCTAGCCTTACTTATATTATAAATACGAATGTAAGTTTGTTTGTTTGTTACGCTTTCACACCTTAACTACTCGACTGACCATCTCGAAATTACACATACACGCTGTCATAGTGGCAGAATAGGACATAAGATACATCCCATCTAGGATAAGTAGGTACTATTTCCAAGCAAATTTGCGGGCAAAAGCTAGGTAATATTTCTATCCTTTACCTTTCACAATACTATTCAAATAACACAAGATTTATAGCCAAATACTAACATACTGAAATAGAGCACTTTACCTACCGTTTCAGCAGCATCTAGCCAATCTCGTTCATAGATAATTTATTTCTCAGCATCACGAAAGGTTTCTCTCTTATGTAGGTTACCGACCACTTCATATTTCTATACCCTCGATATTTATATAGATGTTATTAATGGTTGCAACGTTGTACATCATGAGATGGGAGATAATTGAAGCCAAGTATATGAGTGTATGACGGTTCGAATACCCTCACTAGCTTTTATAAACTGGTTATGTCAATGTATTGGATGCGCGAATGTTGAAGTGACTATGGTTATAGTTGAAAAATTCTTGTTGATGTTGATTGTGTTATTGTTCTATGTTGACATGAATGGTTTACGTTTAAGTTAAAGACTAGTAATTGTTCAGAAATTAAGTTTGGGTTGGAGCTTTTTTAGGCTTATATATTTTATTTATATAAATTCGTTTTTAGAATTCGAAAAAACTCTTATACTACAGCTTTGTCCATCCGTCCGTCTGTCTGTCTGTTATACAACTTTCAACTGAAGAACCGTAAGAGCTAGAGACTCGCGGTCAACGCCATTCGACTCAGCATAGTTGATATACCCCCGAAATGACTATGACTATTGACCTCTGACCTCAAGGTCACGTGATACCATCTTTCAACTCAAGAACCGTAAGAGCTAGAGACTCGCGGTCAACGCCATTCAACTCAGCATAGTCGATATACCCCTGAAATCACTATGACCTTTGACCTCTGACCTCAAGGTCACGTGATACCGTATTTTCGAACTCCACGATTTACGGCAATTCATAGCTGTTTCTCACTTGTTAAGTAGTTATTTTAAAATTTTCTTAGTTGTAATACTTTTTTTCATGGTGAAATGCTCCTTATACCCACTCGCCACGTGGGGAGGCGAGAGTGTTATGTCGGGCTCTCCCGAGACTTCGGGCCTACCGACTAAAACCACCACGGTGTGCCAGCTCGCTGCTTTGTATGGTGGGTGGGTCGCTGGAGCTGAAACTACATCAGCGACCCACCCAGCAGTGCCCAATGCAGATATGTTGTGTCTGCAGACGACGACTCCTGGACGACGCCCTGGCACAACAGAAGACGTCGCTCCGACTCAATGGTTGGCAGGTGGGAGATTCCCGTTTGTACCCGCGACCTTCACTACGGCGGCATAAGGCGCACATGTCCTTTTGCATTTTCAAGTTGTGACACATATTTTCTTTCAGATACTAGTTGTATCTGTACTAGTCGTATGGAAGGCTATAGTCTATATAACATCACGATGTTATATAGCCTTATAGCCTTCCTCGATAAATAAGCTATCCAACACTAAAATAATTTTTCAATTCAGACCAGTGGTTCCTGAGATTAGCGCGTTCAAACAAACAAACAAACTCTTCAGCTTTATAATATTAGTATAGATAAGAAAATATTTAAATACTTTTTTAATGACATTTATAAGGTCGCTACTAAGGTTTGAATTTAAAATAAACGCTTAAGACCTCTACATTCGTTGGATTATTCTATTCACAAATCAGGACAACTATTAATTATGTAATAATAGGGTTTTAAAATAAATTCATATAAAATAAAAACTTTCAATATGTTTTTAATATTAAATTTCAATAAAGTATTCAGAAACAAATTATAATTATTAAATTCTTAAAGTATCATAATTAAATCTAATAAATAATATTGTTTTCTGTTTACGCGAATATTATTCGTTGAAATTAAATGCAACAGGGGACCTACCCCTACCTGAGATTTGACAAACCATAGATTCTCGCTAAAGAACGCCGATTCCTACCAAGGATGCTTTGCGAGGCTATTGAAATAAAAAAACATCCTAATTTCAATAGAGAAGATGGTTGTAATGTACCACCAGCTTGGGATCCAGTAATTCAAATAGTCAAACCCAAGAAGAAGCAAACAACAGCTAGACTTCATAATACTTTGAGCTCATTCTGCGTAAATAGAAACACCAATGATTCAATTATGTTCGGGTACTTTGAAATAACTACACTGGAACATTGAGACAACTATCATCTTAGTCTCCCCGTGACCATGGCTGCTGAAAAGCAACCGAAACGTCGGGGAAAGTGTAAACTTAAATATAAATAGTTTTAATAGTTTTATTAATAATTTAACTAGCTTAAAAATTAATAAAGTTTAAAAGTAGTAATAGTGTAACAGTTTTCAAAATTATGTAATAAGGTGTCAAATAAACAACGCGATAAAATCCGTATATAGTAGTTTAATTTCAATTAATCTAATAAATGTTCAACAAACCAAGCAAAAACAAAGTCCATAAATAAAAGTTTCCGCCACCGGGCATCGAATCCCAATCACCTTTTCACCTCCAAGTGAGTGATTAGGGATAGCCCGCGGGGGCCTTTCGTCAGGAAGGGCTGTAGGCACGTCGCTTTATTACCTTTTAGCTCTAAATTTATTTACAAAAGATTTATTCAATGTTTTGGTTGAATAAATATATTCAGTTTACCTCTTTGGTTCAGTGGTATAAATGTGCAACTGTCGAGTAGTCCTGGGTTCGATTTCCGATTGTGAAAAAGTGTTGATGGCTAAATATTCGAATTAAATAATTTTGTAAAATGTGTATGTATATTTATGTGTGGGCATAGAACGTACGTGTATGCCTCTGTGGGTTTGGCAGATACTAAAGATTGCCACCTTAACTAAAGATTTACATTAGTGAAGCTCGTCCATTCAAGATACTTTTAATCTTAGCCCTTTAGAATATTAGCTGGTACTCATGACTCTATGTCCTTTTCATAGAAAAGAATACGCCATAACAGTATATTTTTCTTATAGATCCGTTTTGTCTAATTCATTTGACAATGTAAAATAGATTAAGAACATAAATAGAATATAACATCACATATCAACTTCGTTATAATTACGTTTTCTTCTACACACATAGCTTCACGCTTATTTTCCCGAAGGGGTAGGCAATGTACAGTCGCTTTTCGCCAGTTCTAGTCTTAAGTTTTACATAATAAGAAAGCGAGCCCATTACCGACCAATGAACAATGTTCTAGACTCAGTGCTGCACCTAAAAATTTCTTGACAGCAAAACCCCAAAGCACTTCGCCTAACCCGGGAATCGAAACCGAGACCTTATCCACAGCAGTGGTATTTATAACCGCCGCGCCACCAACGCAGTTTCTTTTCTCTTAAGATGAAACAAGCGAGGTGTCTAGGAAGCTACCGTGTCCGCGTTGTGTGAATATCACCACAATTGAACAGATTACATTCATCAAAAGGTTAATTAATTAAGCAGTGTACTAAATAGCTAGATATTATCTTAGCTAATGAGATAAGTTGACTGTTCAGATAGCGTGTTGGTTATGTAGCTACTTCGATATTATAGTACGCCGGGTGTTGGCGGTTCGATTCCAGCACGCGACAGAAATGTGTGTGGTCCATACATTGTACAAAATCTGTCCAAAGTATAGTTCCGATTTGATCTCAGTGCTCTATGTAAATATATGTCAATTGTAAACTCAAATAATTGTGGTTTACATCACATTTGCTGTTAGTTAGATCGGCACTATATTTTGAACTGCTTTATTACGAAATTGGACCTCAAACGTTGACTGTAAGTAATTATGATTTTTTTACAAATTGTTAGGTATTACTACTCCATTTTAGGGGTCCGGCTAAGCTTAACACGGCATTAGAGATGCACGATGCTGGCTTTAGGTGTAAGACTGCCACGCCCGAGGTCGCGGGTTCGATTCCCGCACAAGTCAAACATTTGTGTGCATGAACATGAATGTTTATCTTGGTCTGGGTGTTTCTATGTATAATATGAATGTATTTACAAAAAAAAAGTATATATGTATGTTTATCCATTGTCTAGAACCCATAGTACAAGCTCTGCTTAGTTTGGGCTAGATGGTTTTGTGTGCATGTGGTAGAATATTATTATTATTATTCTCTTTATTACTTTTTTTTTCTAATAATTACATTTTTAAATATAAATATAAAAAATATACATATTTAAAAATATAAAAACTAAAATGACCCACCGAGGTCGGGAACAGGGTCTAAGCTGCCGGTGGTTAGGGGCCCAGAGAGAGGAATCTCCTCATAATACGCGCCGTGTCGAGTAGTACTGCCTTTTGCATCAAGGACTTGATCCAGCTATCTAACATTATTATTAATATTTTGCTTAAGGTAATTCTCCACTATAGGTGATTCTAGTAACTATTGTCGGCCTCGATGGCGTAGTGGTTAGTGTAACCGACTGCCACGCCTGAGGTCGCGGGTTCGATCCCCGCACAAGTCAAACATTTGTGTGCATGAATATGGATGTTTGTCTTGGTCTGGGTGTTTCTATGTATAATATGTATGCATTTAGAAAAAAAAAAGTATATATGTATATTTATCCATTGTCTAGTACCCATAGTACAAGCTCTGTTTAGTTTGGGCTAGATGGTGTTGTGTGTATGTGGTAGAACATTATATTATATTATATTATTATATTATATACCTAATCAGAAAGTGTTTAACAAGTGAGGAATAATTGACAGACGTCTTTCACTTAACTCCATATATTTACGACTAACTCAAACTTACGCGGCGGGCGCAGCCGCCACTAAATACATGCACACATATATAATCTTGACACACACAAATACAACCGGTGTCCCTACACTGGCATTTGTATTGATTCCCTGAATCGATCCGGATTGAAATAAAGCGGTACAAATCTAGTATCGTATTGAATGGCTTAGATCCAATTAGAAATATCGAATCATAACGTACTTAATCTTTCTACAAATGTATGCTTGTCAATGTACCTACGCATAAAATCGTCATATGGCTACTCAATAGACAGGACATACTGGAACCTATGTTTTTATATGTACACCATTTTATTTACCTATGCCCAATACAACAAATGGATTTGATTTGATAGACACCCACATCGCAATAACACTGCTATGTAAAATAAGGAATGGTAATTTTTTATTGTTTTTCTATTTACAAAGGTACATAAATCGGAATACATGAATAAAATTAACGGGTTGGCAATGCGCAAGTGATGCCTCTGGTGTTACAGGCGTCCATAGGTTACGGTGACCACTTCCTATCAGGTCGGCCATAAGCTTGTTTGCCACTTTAGTTGTAAATGCAAACTAACAGATGCCAGTGTTAAATATTTAAAAATAATAGATTCAATAAAATAGCTAGTCGTTTTCAGTTGGGGTGTATGCTACGCTTCTGCTCACATCCTCGGGTGTAGAGTCGTTAAGACATAATATGGATATCCATATATCCAAAAGTGGCACTTTCAGGAAAACCTGGCGACGATGAAATATGGCCTATGCAATACGTTTTAGCATTGAGAGATCAAAAATAAATGTACACCTATGTGTTATTTGAATGTGAATTTAACAACATTTTAATAATTTTTATTAGTAACGAAAACCTCGTTAGGGTAAATACAAATTGAAGGAACCTGAATCTACTACTACTAAATCAGCTGAGCTATTAATTAATACTTGCATGACTTATACAGTATATCAAAATCTAGACGGCAAAATAATTCTTATATTTTCAGATACTCTGAAAACTAACAGAACATTAAATAACGACCTTTCTTTAAAAACACACAGGTATATAAACAATCTAAATCAAATCAGAAACACTTTTACCGTGCGCGCGCGCTAACACAGTTACGCCATCTATCAATCACTAAGGAACATTACACGTTTACTCGTTGCGCGCACTCCGTGATAGATGGCAGCACATGCTGATAGATTTATCGAGCCGATGATGGTTTTATACTCCGTTTGATGCGTTGTAATAACATTATACGCTTTTTTCACGTGTATCTGAGTCATGGGTAGTTTTGTTTTAATTTAATTTATTATGTATTGATGTATTTGTGCAGGTGAAACGGATGGATTTTTGGAATGTTCTATATTTGAAATTTAGTGATAGATTTGGAGCTGGATTTATTGCGTATACGCAACTGTTTTGACAGATCTAATGTTATCGATTTAGTTTGGATTTTTATTTTGTTGCTCTTCGATAAGCATACGGTATGGCATCGTAGCATTACGCCGGTATATCCACGAGGCGCTAGGCCTAGGGTTTGGGACTGTTGGGAGTATTACACACTTTTTGTATAGATAAAGCAATTGAGAGAATCGCTCATCTAGTTAAGGTCAAACAGGATATATGCATTTACAGGAGCATTTTTGTCTATTGATATTACGCTTGTAACTTATAGTGTCATTATAAACCTTGACCCAATCTATATAGATTGGGTCAAGGTGTTTGGTCAAGGTGGTCAAGGTGGTGTTTATATATATATATAAAACTCTTCCGTTACTGAGTGACTGACAGACAACGCACAGCCGAAACTACTGAACGCAAGAAGCTGAAATTTGGCATGTATATTCCTTGGAGAGTGTAGGGGAGCACTAAGAGAGGATTTTTGGTAATTTCACCCCGAAGGGGGTGAAAGGGGTGAAACCCGATATTCACACGGGAACGGGACTTACACGGGTGAAACCGCGGAAAAACTACTAGTATTCGTATATTTAGATTATAATTCTACTATCATTCTACAGCGGTAGAAAAATATACTGTTAATTTTTTGTACACACATATGTGTTTTTAGTAATTTTTGTACCTACTTAAGGTACAAAAATTACTAAAAACACATATGTGTTGTATGACGCAGAAGCATTTGCTCTACTTGACCTTAGTACCGTTTGCTCACATAAAAAGGTCTAATGCCGTATTTTTGGTAATCATACCCGGAGTCTCACATTCAGGGATGGCATTTAAGTTACTACGAGGCACTAAATAGTCGAAGCACAGCAATTTTTCTGCTCCTTTAGTGCAGCACTAACTTATTTATTCCTAAACAGTTTACATACACACATAGTAGCACGCATATGTCTAGTGTCTAGTGCCTGTAAGGCTGGCAGCCCAATGGACAAAGCATGTCAGGACTTGCAATCGAGAGGATGTTCAAATTATCAACCATTGGCCTACTGACGGGCACCCACTCCTGACACAAGCATATTCGTTTAGCTGGAGGATTTAACAATAATGCTACTAAAATTATATAATAGAAACACGTGAGAAATGTAAAATGTAAATCTTAAAGTTCGAAAAACAATATATGCAAAGGTCACGTGATACCACGTGCTCTTGAGGTCAGAGGTCAAAGGTCATAGTCATTTCGGGGGTATATCGACTATGCTGAGTCGAATGGTGTTCACCGCGAGTCTCTAGCTCTTACGGTTTTTGAGTTGACAGTTGTATAACAGACAGACGGACAAAGCTGAACAGTATAAGAGTTTTTTCGAACTCTAAAACAATATATCCCCAAAGGGGTAAGTAGAGGGTGTTACACCCACTATCGTCAACTACAATTTCAGGTCGCGCGTTATAGTAATCAAGGTTATTAACACTTTCCGAACACAGTACCAGATTCAGAATGTGACTGCGCTGCATGAGCTCCTTGATTCGATTCTCGCGTCAGATTAAGGGTTACTGGATTTTCTACCAACAAATTCTCAGCAGCAGCACCGGAACTGGTCACTTCTATTATATTTGTGGGATCTAAGACCATAATCTAAAGCAGAATGTTGGGTTTACATTGTTGCCTAGCCCTTAGCCTTTTTGCGACACAGGCGAAGAACTACGAGTACCTATGTATATATGTAAGATATCTTAGACGTTTTGAAGTTAGTTTTTTTTTTTTAAGATTTAAATGTCTAACCGTCTGATCAATATTTCTTAATGATTGATATTATTGACTTTGTTTATTTTTTGATTTGTGAATAAAAATAATATTCTATTCTATCACATACCTACACACAACACCGTCTAGTCCAAACTAAGCAGAGCTTGTACTATGGGTACTAGGCAATAGATAAACACACATATATACTTTATTTTTTTTTGTAAAGACAATCATACTTACATATTATTCATAGAAACACCCAGACCAAGACAAACATCCATGTTCATGCACACAAATGTTTGACTTGTGCGGGAATCGAACCCACGACCTCAGGCGTAGCAGTCAAACTACTACGCCATCGCGTCGAGTCGTCACTATTGAGTAGTAGATGTTTGGATGTTTGTAAGTCAATTACGCGTAAACCATTGAATATAACCATTGAATATAAGTAGGTATATGTATAAAACTAGGCACGCGGTTAGACAATGTTCAATAAATAGAAAACAAACTCGAGATCTAACGCACGCAATCACTATATACACACTCGTAGTATCAAAAAAGGAATAAATAAATTCCAAGGCACTGACTTTTGACTCACAGACCTCTGACTTTTCGAATGTGCGTATTAATTAGTTAATTATCACTTGCTTGAATAGTGAAGGAAAACATCGTGAGGAAGACCGCATGTTTTATTTTTTATACCACTAAGGTGGCAAACAAGCTTACGGCCCACCTGATGGTAAGTGGTCACCGTAGCCTATGGACGCCTGCAACACAGAGGCATTACTTGCGCGTTACCGACCCTTTAGGAAAAAAAAGGAAGTGGGAAGGAGAAGGATCGGGAAGGGGGAAAGAGGGTGACTGGGCCTCCGGCACTCTCACTCGCCAAACGAAACACAACAGTAGGAAAACTGCTATTTCACGTCGATATTCAGTGAGAGGGTAGATCTTCCCCGGTCGAGCCGGCCCATTCATGCTGAAACCAGCGATTTCTCCACAATGTTTTTGATAATATGTAAAGTCTACCAATCTGCATTGGGCCAGCGTGTTGGACTGTGGTACACACTGAGAAAAGGCCCGTGCCCAGCAGAGGACACATTTTATATACAGAGCTGTCATTATTATACATATGTCCATTATATCTATACAGCACTAGCTTTCCTTGCGGTTTCACTCACGTTTATGATTACTTAATATCCTATAACCTTTCACAATACACGGACTACCTAATACAAAAAGAATATTTTAAATGAAACGGGTAGTACCAGAAATGAGTAGCTTCAAATATACATACAAACAAACAAACTCTTCATTTATTAGTTTATTAGTAGTTTTCCCGCGGTTTCACCCGTGTAATTCCCGTTCCCGTGTGAATATTGGGTTTCACCCCTTTCACCCCCTTCAGGGTGGAATTTCCAAAAACCCACTCTTAGTGCTCCCCTACACTCTCCAAAGAACATACATGCCAAATTTCAGCTTCTTGCGCTCAGTAGTTTCGGCTGTGCGTTGTCTGTCAGTCACTCAGTAACGGAAGAGTTATATATATATATATAGATTCATTCGCATTCAATTTCGTGTGAGAGAAGTAACGTATGATATTTTTGTTACTCTGTCAAAACAATATGAACTTAAATCATACCTAAATTTAAGTATTCGCTCATACAAACATTCCACGTTAAGTAAATAAAGACCAAAAACCTCAAGTACTAACTAAGAAATATTTTCCCTAAAATGGGGGTAAAACTTACTCATAACATAAAACTCCCCATTATAACACTTAAACTCGATAACCCTCTCGCGCTCGCGGCAACCCTCGCGACCAAAACGTCTCGCGACCACGACCAAATTGTTCTCGCATTAGATTTATCGCGCGACGTACAGCAACAAAGGCAGTTGCTCATCCCCGACAGGTTTATGATCCTAACAGTTTTTGCTAACAGCTACCTACGGCCGAGTATTTATTGCTTAAGTTTTATTAATTAGCCATTTTCAAGAAATATGGCCGAGGTATTGATTTGAGGTCTCAAGCTGTGTGTGGACTGAAGAAACGTTGAATTTATTTTTATTTATTTCCTTGATTCAGGTGTTTATCTTTAATAATTTATTGTATGTAGGCTAGTGGAAATATGGCATGTCTTAATAAATGTTATTGCGTATTATGTTATAAAAACAAACCAGATTCATATAATCGTCGGTAAATACACAAAATCCCATATGTCACCTATCTCTGTATGGTGAAGTAGATGAATATTTCACTAAAATGTCAGTGACGTTTAGATCCTATTTAATAAATAGCAAACCTGCTTAAAAAAGTGATATTGGTCTTTCAAAGTGTTATTACTCAACACAGAAATCAAATTCTAACGCAAATGCTCGCAATTATCTTCACGAGGCAGTCAACCGTAATCACCATAATAAATCGAGTATACAGGCAGTCAATCGCAAAAGAACTACAGTAACGTACACTAAAATCGAAGCTATATTCAACAGTAATAAACAACCAGCCATATACGTCCACTGCACCTCATATGCAACAATTCACAAGCTCCCCATCAACTCACAAAAAACGTTGCAAATTCAAAACAAACGTCGAAAACAGCCGAACGTTTCCGAAAAACGCCGAGCGTCGATCTAACCGTCCCGCTGCTGCCAAAGATTTGACGTCAATGGTAGCGAATCGTAAATTACCATTATCTACAGACGCACCGTGCTAGTATTTATTATTTATGGGTCGGTTCGACTCGCCTGCGGCCCGATCGGGGGCGTTTTTCCCCATAGCGCTCGCAGGGTTGAGTTTAGGTGGTGTGTGTAATGTTCCGTACTTAAATACTGTCATTACCCAACTTTTTGTTTTGGTTAGGTTATGGTTAAGATGTAATTGGTTAATCTATGGCCTTACCCCATACATTACTTTGCGGAAAATTAATTTTAACAATTTTTTATAAGCCATGTGTATTGAATAAACACTGGATTTTGCACTCAATGGGATCCCCTTTGTAACTCAAAGCATACATATAGGTACCTACATAATCTTATAACTATATATATCCCCGAAGAAAATGACAACGGCATTTTGCCAAGTATGATTTTAGGTTCCAGGTTTATGCCTGCCTATTGCCGTCCACTGAGCATATTTTCAGATGTCGTGGTGCTACTGAGAAGTTCATAAGAAAATCGGCAATGAATTGCCGTAAATCTTAAAATTCGAAAATATGGTTCCAGTAATATGCAATGGTCACGTGATACCACGAGACCTTGAGGTCAGAGGTCAAAGGTCATAGTCATTTCTGGTTAAATCAACTATGCTGAGTCGAATGGCGTTGACTGTGAGTCTCTAGCTCTTACGGTTCTTGAGTTGAAAGTTGTATAACAGACGGACGGACGGACAGACAAAGCTGTTGTTTAAGAGATATTTCGAACTCTAAAAACCAACTACACTGCCCGATCCGTGAATTTAATACTAGATCTCATGCACATCAGCCGAGTTTTTCCGAACTCTAAAAACCAACTACACTGCCCGATCCGTGAATTTAATCCTAGATCTCATGCACATCAGCCGCGTTTATTGCCGCTAGGCCACTGACGCAGCCCACAGGAAATACAATTAAATAACTTAGTATATGCTCCAGGCAATTATAGGTTATTCCATAGCTTCTTAAAAGAAACACTAAGGGCGAGAGAATTGAAAAATAGGTATTTGTAATATCTATTGCTGTCGCGCAGTGCCCGTAGAGCGCGATAGAGACAACTGCAGCGTGGACCGAAAATAAATACACGTGTACATAAAAACAACGTTTCGTAGTCCCCTGATTCCTTCTACAAAACTTGAAAGCTTTAACTACTATTTCCATAAAAAATTAAATAAAGGCTTTGGCCGTGTTCCTATGTTGTCCTTTTTTATATACCTAATTTATTCAAATTTGTTTTCTCGATGTTTGAACACAGCGGAATATCTGGCCAATTTTTAAGGTTTTTGAAGGCTCATGTCTCTTTTAATAATGAATTTATGAAAAAAAGGAAAATTTAGGGACATGCCAATAGAGGCCATACATGTTATGGGAAAAAAAACATTGCTCTACTGGTATTATCCAGGGAGGAAACAGGGAACTACGTTTGCATGGAAAAACGGCTTTTGTGTTTCCTATTAAGAAGGAGAAGTAACATTGATCGCGTGCAGTTGCAGTACCTTTATACGATGCCAAAAGCTCGCCATGCCTCACAATTAAAATTAATCTAGAATATTTAATTCATCATCATCATCATCTCAGCCGAAAGACGTCCACTGCTGGACATAGGCCTCCCCCAAGGTTTTCCACACAGACCGGTCTTGGGCCGCTTCTTCCCGCGACCCTTACCAGGTCGTCGGTCCACCTTGTGGGGGACCTACCCCTGCTGCGTGTTTCGGTGCGTTAATATTTAATTATTTGTTTTAAAATACTTTAATTATATAAGTGTTGAAACTACATATAAACCACTACTGTTAAACTGTATTACTATATAAGCTATTTAAGTTATTAAAACTATTTTAACACATTTTTATTAGCTTCACCTGTATGTTTGCTTGTTTGTAACCGACTCCTTTGGACTTGATTTTGACCCACTTCAAACGGTTAAATTTCATTTAAACGTTGCAGACTTATCGAGGACTGATGACAATACAATAATTTAGAAAAAAAAATTGTTAAAAAAATAAGTTTGGGGTGGGATTATCAAAATATCTTAGAGAGCAACCCACGCTGTTTTACATTAAAATGATTTCTTTTATTAATTTTGAATTATTAAAAAAGAGATATTTTTTTATTTTTTTATTCTATAATTAATTTGAAGTTTACACTGTATCCGACGTTTCAGCTGCTTTTCAGTAGCCTGGAGAAACTAAGATGTTAGATGTAGTATAGAGTAGTTATTTCAAAGTCATTAAGACATGGTTCTCTACGATATTAAGATGGTGGTCCATCTTAGTCTCCTCGCGAACATGTCTGCTGAAATGCAATTGAAACGTCGGGGAAAGTGTAAACTTAAATCATAATAAGTCAATATTAAGGGTTCTACGTTATGTCCAGCACTAGTATGCCTGTGGTTTGCTTTGGTGAGCGCATCCAAGACATGCAATTGACATTGTAGAATAAAGAAAGAAAGAGATGGATTTTGTTTTATTTACTTTTTAAACTCATATAGCTTGTCTTATCTCAAAAATTATACACGCTTTGAACCCCGGTCCCACTGGTTTTTGACCTTTAAGTACCTTAGCATAACGGGATGATGATATACACGCTATGGACCGCGGGTCCACTGGAATTGACCTTTAGGTACCTTGGTATATGATAGTAAGCGTAAAAGGATGATGATTTAAATCTTAAGGATAGCACTATCCGGCAATTCTTAACTTTATATGACCACAATTTAAAAAAAAAACGATAGATTTAAAAAATCTCTTATAATAATTTTCTCTTTTTCCTGTTGAAGGTATAGAGGAGTTATTTTTGGTAAATGTTCACCCGATTTGGAGTTGACTGTAAAATTGTAGCTTAACCTTGACAACCAATTAATCATGCCAAATTAAAAACACAGACGCAAATTTTTTCATCTTAATTTTTTCACTCTAACCGCAATACCATGCAATATTACTAAATTTAAATTTAAATATATTATATGTTACGTTGTTGACCTAAATGACGCATATAATTAATAATAATTTCGTCGTTAGGCTCGTAATTAATAATATATGCAACTTGTGGTTAGATATTACAAATATAAATACCAAAACAAGACTTACGCACGTATTTAGACTAAATAAATTCTTGCGTAACTCTTTTTTTTAACTTGGGCAATACCCCTTATGCATTCCTCCTCGCGACAAGGGGAAGCGGGTTATGTCGGGTTCTCCCGAGACTTCGGGCCTACTGACTAAAACCACCACGGTATGCTAGAACTGAAACTGCATCAGCGAACCACCCAGCAGTCCAATATAGACAGGAAAGAACTGCGGGCGATGACTCCTGAAGGCACGACAGAGGGCGTCGCTCCGAATCAATGCCTTTCTTGCTGCTTGGCTTCGATTCCTAGGTCAAGTGGTTATGTTATTGTTAGATATTTTTGGTCTAGGTCTGATAGACTCTTTAAATCGGTCTGATCGCTTACTGGTCTTGAAATAGTCGGTTTTTAGAATACAACACAAGATTAAATTCTAGTAAGGGAATAGTTTTTTTAAAATAATATAAAAGGCCTCTTTGCCGCTACTTTACTCGGATCAGACGTTTCTATGAAAACTTAAGCGCAAACATATGCCACGTCGACAAAGATACGGGAAGAGACTGCAGACTTAACTAAGTGGTCGCTATTTCCATAGTATTAAAGAAATAAAAAATTTACCCTCTAATAAAAATATATTTAAAACAAGAACAGAAGAAAAAGAATCTGCTTATTTACAAATAGAACTCTAAATAAAAATTAATCTGTGATCATAATCTGAACAGATTATATATCACAAAAAGCGCCACGTTTCGCTCGCGACAACGGCGCTAGCGTCGCGAATCGAATAAATTACAAAGATATATTATTATTAAAATTTGGCCGCCAACTTCGTCGCATTAACTTTGGCTGGTATCGAGATCGTGGCGTACTAGGAGCGGCGGACGTGTAAAGCATTGTTTAACGGTGTATTCTAGCCATTACTTATAAAAGCGTGCTTTAAAGGCAGTAAGTATCAAGGCAATTTAACTATCGTAGCATACATATATAGTTACTTAATTTCATCCACAAAATAAAATATGGGATTACACATGTATACAGCAATTGGTTAACATTATAACTACTATACGTCCAAGAGGTGGAAGCCTGGTGATCTGTAACACAGATTTGCCTACTATAGAAACCAGTCTCTCCACAAAGGATTGAGAATTTGTTATATCTGTACTGTGTTATCTTATGTAACTTACCTTTGTGAAAGAGAGAAAATAAATACTTATTATTATTATGTTACATAAAACAAAAGACTACGACATATACATCTGAGACCTAATATATCCCCGAAGGTCACCCAAATGTCGTCAGCTGTGATTTTAAGTTACTCGTAACACGGGATGAGTTTATTGCTTCTACCTGATACGTTTTTGGACACCAAAGTCTTACTAAGAACTTTTTGACAGTAAACCGAATAGCACTAGGTTTGAGACACATACAAGGCATGCACAGCACTTTCGTCTACTACTACACTAGATGTATTATATAGCTACTAGCTGTCCCGACATACGTTGTCCAGTACACACGAAAAAAAAACTAAATCTAAACCATTCTCGAATCCATTAAAACACACAAGCAATTTCATCAAAATCGTTCCAGCCGTTTAGTAGGAGCGTAATTACAAACACACGCACAGAAGATTTATATATATAAAGATTGTTTCAGGTTTGTACTACGGGGTAAATTTCTTGCTGTCTACCTGACAAAGTGCCAGATTTCCTGCTGCTATTTAGAATTTCTTGACAGATAAATTTTATAACCCGATCCAGGAATGGAATTCGCGATTTAATGCACAAAAGTCACTACCGCTGCACCACCGAGGCAGCTTTGTCATGCCGTTGGTCCATATAATATAATTATATTATTATACTACTGTAAAAACTAACATTATGTCTGCGAACAGCTATCTGTCTTGTAACTGAACGATATATGTAAAGAAGAGAAATTTAAAAAAAATTATTGGCTGTTTAGCAGAGCTATAGAAGCCAAAACAATTATTTTTATCTGTCTGTATATGTGTATTGCGATACATTCAAAACTACTACACCAAATTGAACGCAATTTACACAGTAATAATGCTTAAGGTCTAACTTAAATCTAGTACATGTTTCATTTGGATACGCCGCTCAGAAGTCGAGTATTAGAAAGAAAATATATGTAGTTATATACCTACTTCCAAATTCCACGCATATTAAGTCGCAAGCGAAATCTAATATCTTATACGTATAAAGTATTAGATTTGTTTGTACAGAAATGATTCTGTGTACATATATTCTTAATTAGAAATCCTCAATTAATAAAAATCAAACACCTAATTGGCGAAATGTGGATATAGACCGATAGCCGTCGCAGCACAGTTCATCCGTACTACGATTTCAAATCATGTCAGGAAAGCCCGGATAAACTTGGAAATCGAACACGATACCTCACGCATAACAATCACATTCAATACTACTGCGCCACTGGTAGTGTATTTTAATTAGCACTGCTCCCATTGTGCCTCTGGTTTCTATAGGCCGCATTTGTGACATCTCCAGAAATTAACGAGTTACCGTTAGACGTGCGATGTGAGTTACCGATACCGTCCCTTCCGCGGTTCCGGCACGGCTCCGATACGGACACGACCGGTCCGATACCGGTATATAAATCACGGCAATCGGATTCTTAAGCAGTTGATCTGAGGAAAATTATGGTCGTCAAGGTGGGGTAAGGGGTAATTATGGTGTAATCAATATGATAAACTGTTATGGCTTAATGCAGTTGTTATGATGCATTAACCATAACCTTAATGCAGATGTTATGTTGCATTGACCTTGTGTCATATGATGTTTTATGGCAAAAACTTAAAAAGACAGGCGTGTTTACACAGGTACAGAAGCTGTTTCACTTCTGGTACAAAAATCAAATAAACTTTATCCAAGTTTTGATAGACTCTTCTTCTTCTCTCTTAGCCTTTATTATTCCCAAGTCACTTGGAGTCGGCTTTTCTGGTCTAACCGGATTTGACTGGATATCAGTTTTTACACGGAGCGGCTGCCACCTGACCTCCGCAACCCGAAGGCTAACGATACCCTAAGGCTAGACCAGTGTCAGGATATTAGAGTGTACTGACTTTCCCAATAACGACTGCCATAGATGTTCACGGCAGCCGGGACCAACGGCTTAACGTGCTCTCCGAGGCACGGAGCAGGCGATAATTGTCAATCAATACGCACATAATTTCGAAAAGTCATATAACTTCAGAAAGTCAGAGGTGCGCGACGTGGGTTCGAACCCGAGACCCCCTGTATTGCAGTCTCTTGGTCTCCCCACTGAACTATCGCTGCTTTGATAGACTAAACTTACAATATATTTAAAGTTTGGCTCGTCGGGACTTCATTTTTTGTTTGTACTGCCTTTTTCTTGATGTAATTTTCGTAATTCTTACACAACAATAGACAAAGTCTGAAATAAATATATTATTATTATTATTATTTTTAAAGCACATGGTCTATTCATTGTCTTATTTAGTAAATAAGTATCTCGTATCTTGTATCTTATGTGGGGGCCAGTCAGTGCAGACCGGCGACACTTCGACCCAGTGGGATCTTTTGTGTCGATACTCGCCCAATAATTACTGTCATAGATGTTCATGGCAGCTGGGACCGACGGCTTAACGTGCTCTCCGAGGCACGAAGCAGGCGATTATCAATTAATCTGAATTATTCGAAAAGTCATATAAGTTCCGAAAGTCAGAGGTGCGCGCCGTGGGTTCGAACACGAAACCCTCTGCATTGCAGTCTGTTAGTCTCCCCACTGAGCTATCGCTGCTCAAAATAAGTATAGTGTAGCCAGCTAAAGACAATTCTTAGAGATCCATATCTGTCTTTCTTATTTTCATATCTCTATTTATTTGAGAACAAATATAATATACCTATTATAGCAGTAACTGTATGTTTTTGTAATGAGTTGTTTGTTTACTAAATATGCACTAAAAGACGGTCTATTTATACCTACCTACATATATTTTAAGGTATAAGCAGAGCTGTATTATATAAAAAAATTACCAGCTATGCTTTTATGTCCCGGGGGGCCTATTGTCGTCTAACAGACACACTTAGATTCCGTGTTAAAAATTACTTAATAGCAAAACGAATGACCCTGTACGGCATGCGGTTATCGCATCTGGGATTGCATCTTATCAATATTTATCTTCATTTACCGTTACCAAAATATTCAGCTCTTTTGAAGGTTATCACTAAGTCATGAGTCCATTTTCTTAGTTCATCAATGATGCCGCTAGAGGCGCTGTTTGGAAATATAATTATGGTAAAACATGCCAACGATTATGTATCATATCGAGGTGCTTCAAGAGGTATAAAAACTCATGTTAAGCCATTTAGTAAGTATGTGCTGCATATTGCAAACGTAATGTATTAGGCACTTGTGCGTTATTGTTACAATTAAATAATACATGAAATGAAAACATTGGTGTACAGTGATATACAATTATTATATAATAACATGTTATCTAATCCAATAAAGATGTAGGCAGATCAGCCTATGGCTGCACTTAGGTTAACCTAAGTGCTGTAATAAACTATAAATCATATTACGCCATCTATGCCAATGTTAGTTAAACTACGTTACATGGTTAGTTATGGTCATTGAACATATTACTAACGCCATCTATGTTTAGTTTAAGGAAACTTGTAGATAGATCGATATCTAAAAATGCAAAGAGAAAGTGAATTATATTTTGTATGATATCTAACTATATTATTAAAATATAGAACATAAATAATCACTTATATAAACATTTTAGGAATCGATACCGCAGAAATAGTGATTATGGTCTATGACCATTAAAGTAGTGACATCTAACTTCTTTTTGTGGTATTTCTTGGATTACTTCCTTTACAAATTTCTTACTGATCAATGTGTCAATAATTACGATAAATTAATTATAGTAAATAAATAACTGCTTTACTATCACTTGACATTATAACATCAAAACATATTTAAAATAAATAAACAGTAAAAAGATAATGTACTTAACTTATATTTATTTTGTTGATTTACAAAAACAAAGAAAACGACACTTTTGTTTAATACACCATTTCATAATATAAAAACATTAACAAATAAACTATAACAACACATTTTAAAACCCGCCACAAAACTACACAGACTAATCAAGCGCAACATTTTGATTTACAACTTTTATTTGTGGCCGCTAGATGGCGCTAACGTAAGTGGCGCCATTTTCGCGTACTTAAGTTCGGGTGTAGCGTTGTGACCGTGTTATTTATCGCGCCATTACCGCACGGGCCCTTAAATCATCGCGTGACATCGTCCTACACGGTGTACGTGAGCCTTAATGAATGGCGGGACTCTTGCCCAAAGTTTTTTTCTTCTTTATGAAATTGTTCGGGGAGCACTTAGCGGGAAATCTATTAGATGCCCAACCGGAATAAGTATGAAGTGGCGACGCCAGAGAAATGATGTTGTTTTTAATTTTTAGCTTGTGTCTGGCGTGTTCAAGTTTTATGCAGGCGACTCAATGGCTTTTACAAAGAAGTTGTCATTTTAAGAACTTTATTTTAAAGTTTGTTAAGAAGACTGCATCGTCAGTGCCTTGTTATAAATTTGCACTTACCTATGTTTACGGGCGACCATGAATGTTAATTCGATTGAGCTTATTATTGGTTTTTCTGTAGGAAAATTTTGTACAGCAGCACGTTTGGAAATATGGTCAGCATAGCTCATATAATTTCTTTCATGTATAAAACATCGGCCGGTAGGTCTTGAATCGTTTTTGTCAGCTTTTAGTGGGATAATAATCTCAATCTATTTGCCTTATTACGAAGGCATATATCATATGATTCTGACTCTTTAACTCATTTTTTTTTAAACTATAACTATTTTTATTGTAAGATTGTATTATGTAACTGTTTATTTACCAAATAAATAAACTCTAGGCTGCTCTATATATTTTTTGGATTTTTGCTTTGGATGCTATTTCATTTTATATACATACGGTACTTATTATGTTATTACAAGACGCGTATTAGATATAAGCATTGGACGTCTCGGGCAAACCGCCATTCGCTGTATACACAACTAACTTGGCATACCCTGTTATTTAACAGTTGTCCCGTAGTTTCTGCAAACAGTTAATGTTAGATATTATTAAAAAAGAGCATATTGAATTTTCTAGAGAACAGGCAACTGTCCATAAGTTATGGTAACACATATCATAAGGCAAGCTGTAGGTACCTACTTGTTAATATTTAGATCAAAAATTACTAACAAAGGGTGTTAGGAAAACAGCTAAGCTAGAATGGTTGGTAAGAAGCGGGTTCGTTTAGCTCAGCTAGTCAGTTTGCCTCTTTAGTATATAATAAAAAATAAAATGTTTACCCACGAGTGTTTAAAACAAGCGTCAGTATATTCGGCTAACTTTAATCTAACTGTATAGATTGTATCCAGAAAGGTCACCATCGATATGTATTAAAACATACAGAGAGTAACTACAGTGAGATACCGAGGCAACTTAGCCGACGAAGTTTCGTCTTTACAGTACAAAAAGGTGCTACTACCGATAGCAAACATATATGCAGAGTCACATGCTTCTATCCCTAAAAGCCCTATGATCGCCTACTTAAACTTTTAAATCGAATTCTAATGCTATTGAATCGATTAGAAAATCGGATGTTTATAAATCGGTCTAGAAAATTATGCTCGTAGTTCAGAAAAATCGGACCGCAACATCAGATTCCTACCATTAGAAATGGGGCACTAGTGACCATTTTAAAGCAAAATTATATCTGTCCTATACTCCTTCCTTACATGTATCCAATAAGATCATGAATACACCCAATTCAACCTCCATTACATTTAAACTTACGTAGATTTGGGTACAAAGCGATATTGACTGAGTCTCGTGCGATTGCCATCAAATTATAAGTTGGCAAACAATATAGTTGGCAACTGTATTGAAACTAGTGATTGTTTATTTATCTGAGGACCGATCTAGATAATCATTGACTGAATTAATTAGGTACAGTTTGAGCAGGTAAGTTTGGTTAAAAATAATATGATTAGGTTTTCCTGACAAGATATTTTTAGAAGCAGTACACAGTTTAGGTCTATGCTCATAGACAGCGACAAGCGCATCTTCTACTACACGGGGTCTAAAACCATAACTGATAAAGTATAGATGTAATTTACTTTTGCCTTCCCTTCAGGCATACAGGCTTAAAAACTATCGATATATCAATAGATACTTTTTTTTTTTTTTTGTCTTGCTCGTCAATATGACCACACTCCGCCTGATGAAGCAGTCATGTGGTCTAAGAGCATTTGCCTCCACACCGTTCTTATAGCAGCTAAGATTTAGTTGTATATTTAATGTAACTAAAGATTTTTCCGTTAGCCAATTGGTGTCTTTCACTGCTGGGTAACTCTTCCTTGGATTTTCCAATGTTCTAAAACTATACAGCTAACGAACTGCAACAGAAATTAAAAAAAAAAATTAGTTATCCTCACATCTCCGTTCAGGTATTCTCCGTAGCGATCGACTATCTTGTGGTATCTGATTGGTAATGTTTTAAACCTATTACCATGCTACCTTAACCAAGTAAGGTTTTTTTTTATACAACTAGGTTGGCAAACAAGTATACCTGATGGTAAGTGGTCACCGTAGCCTATGAACGCCTGCAATACCAGAGGCATCACTTGCGCGTTGCCGACCTTTTAGGAAAGGAGGAAGTGGGAAGGAGAATGAGCGGGAAGGGGGAAAGAGGGTAATTGGGTAATTGGGCCTCCGGCACTCTCACTCACTGAACGAAACACAACAGTAGGAATACTGCTATTTCACGTCGATATTCTGTGAGAGGGTAGTCCTTCCCCGGTTGAGCTGGCCCATTCATGCTGAAATCAGCGAGGCTTATGAAAACTTATAAAAACTTGGGCATAAAGAGTTGGCATGAAAAAGAAAGAGTTCTTCAAAATATTGCATAAAGCTCTGTTAACCAATGACTAAGACATTGGATCAGCTACAACTACATTGTGGGTTCTACTTCCACTCAATTCTCTATCATCATGAAACTACTACTATCAAATAAGCATATCAAAGTCGAAGAATTTTAACAGCATTTATAAAAAAGATCTTTTTATAATTTGACCATTCGAGTACAGATATAAGCTTGAGAGTTTTGTTAGTACATATATATTATGTACAGTAGCTAAAAAAGTAATTTCTTCATTTCTGTCCTCCCGAGTTTCGTCTGTACTAATTACTTCAAAGTCGTCACAAAGAGATAAGGGCGAGCGCACAATGCTGGTATTAAGACAAGATCTGTGACAAAAGTCAAAAATGTAACAACATATCGCATACATTAGAAACATTATCGCGACGACCGCCACAAAAGGTTGAAAAGTCGCATTTCGCACGTATCGCTGTTATCGTCGGTCTGTTCGAACCCTTACGTTGGAGGGAGAATTATGCGTCGGTATGGAACATAAGCTGTAGCGATTAGATGCATTCGATTGCTTTCTAATTTCTATTGCTGTTCGTGGAGCGATCTAGTGGCCCATCAGATGGTAAAAGAGTCGGGCGTGAACATAGTTGTATGTTTTGGGATAACAGAAGCAGTTCCAAGGAAATATCACCAAGCTACATACCTATCGTAATCAGCGCTCGATCTGCCCAATGGTAAACAGTTACCGTATCTTATAGGCGCTTGTAATGTTAGGAGCTTCACTTGCGTGTTGCGTTCGTGAACGATATAGGGCGAGAGCAGTCTTTTAAAATCGTTCGTCGATCCGTTCTTCATCTCTAATATACAAAAACTTTTTTATGACGACAAAATACTATTTTACATCAAAGGTTTTACATCAAAGTCCTCATTTTTGTAACATGAATCATTATGTTTGAGATCTAGTACTAATCAAAGCCGGCGACAACATTTTTAATTATTTTAAACACAAGGTTCTTGTGTAAGCCTATGTTACTGAAAATTAGGTTAGCAAGAAGATTAAAATATATTTTTAAATTGGTACTGTAATGATAAAATTATCGCATACATACTAACAAACAGATTTTATCCATTCATCATATTAATATTGATTAATTATACCTCATGATACCTTGCCATAAACACTATCCACTAAACAATCTGCCATTTATTCAGTCAGTTGAATCAATAGAGAGAGTCGAACTCGGTTTTTCAATCTCAGGCTTTAAAAAAGTCACAATCAATGCAGTCTTCACCCTTTCCTCAAAAGCCGCTCAGCTTTCATACCTCGTCCCCCACAATTGGTTCGGAGGGCGAATTATCAGAAGTCGTTGGAATGATTTATGTACACAATTATTGGGTTATTCAGGTACGATGTTTTGCGATTCGATCCTCAGCGATAGAAGTTTTGAGACAATGAGAGTTAATTTAATGGTGTTTTGAGAACGTTGCGTAGTTCGCCGTGTGTGGATTATAAATATTGGAACTGTCGTACTATTGACAATATCAAATGGTTTACCGTTTCATTATTGAGTCAATAACTTATGACATACGGGTTTTTTGTATGATCTTCTTGGTGCTCGTTGCAGAAGATTGTAACGTATCTTTTTCCAGGCTTGACGGCTGCAGTCTGCTTCTACAAATTTCTTACAACTTTAACTTCTTTCGAGACATTTCCAGCCGTCAACGTATGCGTTAATTAATCGTCTTTAAAAGGGAGAAGGATCTAAACCGTCTTGGTGGTGCAGTGGTGCATGCGTCTGCTGTGCGTGAGGCCTCGGCTTCGATTTCATCGGTAAAAGAATGATTGGGTTTAACTGTCAAAAATTTCGGTGATAGTAGCGTGAGACTGTATATAAGTTTTATTTTCGACGCGTATGTATTTTTTAATTACGTACAGAGGTCTGATAAACTGCTAAGCTGATTGACATCCTCAGTTGCTCCGATATCTGATAACTGTTTTGCGACACTCACTTAATATTTTCTACAATATATATAATAATAATATCAGCCCTATATGAAACTGTCCCACTGTTGGGCACGGGCGTCTTTTTAATGTGAGAAGGGTTAGGCCATAGTCCACCACGCTGGCCCCGTGCAGGTTGGCACACTTCACATATCTTCGAGAACATTTTGTAGAACTCTCAGACATGTAGGTTTCCTCACGATGTTTTTCTTCACCGTTAAAGCGAGCGATAATAAACTATTTAATACACACATACCTAACTTCGATAAGTCAGAGATGCGTGCCTTGGGATCGAACTCGAGACCTCTGCGAGGCAGTTAAACGGTCTCCCACTAGGCTCTCGCTGATTTTAATAATTAATATTTCCTTGGGATAGAATAAAAGACACTTTAGTATCTTCGAGTTGCATAATTAATATCACATAAAAGGTTTATTAACGCGACCAGCCATGGTATTTTCTAAAGGATAAGAATTATCTAGAGACCATGCAGCTGGAGTCATACACAATAGCCGGTCTAAAATAAGAACGAACATCTTTCGCGTCACCTGGTTACCTATAGGTGCGATGGCAAACAAAAATACACTGCACGTACCAGTGTGTACTGAACTGATGGAAATGAGTTGCTATTTTATTCATAGGCGATGGTCTTGCAACCTGTCACGTATGAAAGACACGTACCTCTCAAGGAACAACTGCCTGCACAACGACATACTATGCTACCCTTAAATATACAAGGCTTGAGGAACATTCTGGAAAATTTCAGTTTGAATTATGTAATATAAGGTTTTCTGGAACGGTCGAAGAATCAGCTAACAGTTACATATTATTTATAGCAGCGATAGCTCAGTGGTGAGACCAACAGACTGCAATGCAGAGGGTCTCGGGTTCGAACCCACGTCGCGCACCTCTGACGTTCGGAAATTATATGACTTTTCGAAATTATGTGCGTATTGATTGACAATTATCGCCTGCTCCGTGCCTCGGGGAGCACGTTAAACCGTCGGTCCCAGCTGTCATGAACATCTATGGCAGTCATTATCGGGAAAGTGTCGACACAAAAGATCCCACTGAGTCGAAGTGTCGCCGGTCTGTACTGACTGGCCCCCACATAATCTTATGCGTAATCGTAGCGTGATGTTATATAGTATTTCTCCTATATTGTTTCTAGATAAAGTAACTAACTAATGGTGAAAGAATTATTAAAATCGGTTCTGTAGTTTCAGAGTTTAGGGATTACAAACAAATCGCACTCTTAATAAAACAACGATTTATCTCGGCATTTAGAATTTAGGCAATTTGAACTCTTACTTAAACACTATTAGAGTTCAAATTGCCTAACTTCTAAATTTCGAGTTAAGCCTCTGTTTTACAGTGTGGTACAAATGTATTTTCTTTATGATATTAACTACAATGTGCCACTCTGTTGGTCAGGGATGAGTGCAACTTCTCAGGCCGTCAAAGTAATATACATACATAATATTGATGATACTTACTCAATTGTTAAGTTATACATTAATGTCTGTTAGTGTATTCAGTAGAAATACGTATGGATTTAAGTCAAAAGAAATACTAAAGTAAAAAAAAAAAATCTTCGTTTAATCAGAGTCTATGGTTTTTCTTTTGACCGCTTCCGCACTAGATTTCAAGACCTGCGTCACGGCAGACTTTATAAACGTAAAATTTTTGGACATAAAGTGCCTACACTCAGACTCAGGACAATAGTTTGTGGATCACATAACCAATAGTATCGTTAAGTTAATTCTCGCACTAGGTATGAAATCCTATGTAACGATAGACATTAGAAACATCATACTAATGGACACAAAGTACACCCAGAGTCAGAACAATCGTTTGTGTATCGCGTAACCGATTGTCTCGTTAAATTATTTCTCATACTAGGTATAAAGTTATAAAGCGATTATATTTTGTGGATCAATATATATATATATATATATTAATAACAGGCATGATGATGAGGCGCTCATCGCCAGTTGCACTTACTGATCGGTAAACGATTAGCGAGGTTAAGCAATGTTGGGTGCGGTCAGTCTATAGATGGGTTACCGCTTAGTGATATTTCATCTGAGCGTCTCCGTGCTTCGGAGGGCACGTAAAATGTTGGTCCCGGTTGTTGTCAAATTGACAGCAGTCGTTAAGCCATGTCAGAGGCTTACAACTCTTGACAACAGGTTGGCCACTAACCACACGAAAAGGAAAGAAGAAGAAGAAAGATATTAACAGCCTGAGACAGTCGTTATCTTATCATGAGACTAACGTGATATCGGAGGGCACGGTACAGTAGCTTTTAAACTAGCACCTACGCCTAGTGATATAAAAAGAAATGTATCACCAGGTTAAATGAAAGCGCACAAACCGCAGAGCAGCTTGTGGCGAGCTGAATGTGAGTGACGACACTGCGGTCCTTAATGCCTCAGAGAGCCAGTTAGGGCCTCGTCCCCGGCTTGCCGTTACTGGTTGGCTGGGGTGGAACTTCAAGAGCGCCCGTAGGACTCTCAACTCTGGCTTGCCTTGGTCGGCCGGTCAGAGGGAGGCCGCTAGAGCTACGTGCTTGGGGGTGGAAGTGTCATTTTCAAGGGCATAACTACGGGAAAACCCACTCCGGGTCTCCGTCGTCACGAGACCCGTGATAGTGAAACCGGCGCCGCACCGCTAGACAGCCCTAGCCGCTCGCACCGGTGTTGCCCTCTACTGCTGGCTTGTATGCCCATTCGATTGATGCTATTAGAGTATTCAGGGCAGACGCCGTTTTATCATCCATAGTTACCAATATACCAGTCCATCAAATACCCATACCCATAGCCCATATATTAGAATCCATACGTAGCAATAGTCCTACGCCTGTTGCGGCTAGTGCCGCAGTAGCCGTTGCATCCCACATTTGATTACATCTCTCGAAGGGCCTCTTCAGTCTTCACGTTGGACCCATGTCTCCGTGTAAGCCTCCCAAAGGGCCGGATATTTTCCTAACGTATTAGGGAAATACCCGTGAAAAAGAAACAAAAGAAATAATAATAATATTTATTTATTGACAGAAAAATTAGATACATCCTACATGCTACATCATACATATAACATCAACAGTGTTAAATCATACCTGCCTTAAATAATTTAAGCTTAAATTAAAATTAATTCTTAAACTGTGTTAATTTATAGTGTATACAAAATAAATGAAGTTCAAAAGGTTATGTTTCAGCCTGCCTGAACTAAGATAAACCTGTGTTTCAGGACATCACTAGACAATCTTATTTTATACTAGGGCATTATTAATATCTACAAATATTTACAGTCTAAAGTACACCTACGATTAAAGGTGTTTAAGAAGTAATATACAACTTTAAATTTACTTTCAATATCATTTTAAGAATATCGTATAATTTAATTTTCCTGGAGTAATAAAAAAAGTAAAAGTAAAAAATAATTGTGCCGTGTAGGATTTAACACTGTGTAGGATACACGCCACTTGGCGCACCGACAGCAATGAGGCAACTGCTTACCTGCTTCGCCATTCATGCAGTATGTAGAAGATATGGATTTATCAAGCCAATCGTAAACATTGCTTATCTTACAAATCATATAGTACCATTTACTTGCTGTATTGATGCACGCTTCTGCATAAGTATAGCGAAAACGAATCAGTCACAATCGATCCAAACTCGCCACAAACTCAAGCCCATATCACAAACTATTAGTACAAAATTCCAAACTCAAAATCATTCCTTCAAACTGCATGACATAACTGAAACCGATGCAACAGCCTCCGGGGAAATGTTCTCAACGTTTCCACACCTCAATACGAATCTATCACTGTCCTGATTGCCACCGAAACTAGTCTGCATAAATCCCACAAGTATAACGCGATTTTGACATATCATTGATCTATTCCAGCCCAGGATCATCTCAACACCTAGCTGCCATCTCCCTTGAGACGTCAAGCCGAAAACGTATTACATCAACACTTGAACACAATCCTCAACCACCAAATTTCGATATACATCGATGATTTTGTTTGTTTCAGTTTTGCCAACAACTGTATTGCGCAAGAAATGGAAGGTGTATACCAGGAGACATTCAACATTCGAAAATCAGGGGATACGTTTACATCGGTACACGTTGCTATGCCAACATAAGTCAACTTTTAAGTTTAAGCAGAAACTATTTCTACGTTCGAAGAGTTAGTGTATATTTTCCTTTGTACAAAGGATGTGTTATGATTTTCAACTGAGTAGCTTAGAGTAGATAGTTTGAAAGACAGGTCCTATCAACCGGTGACAACTACATATTGTTTAGACGTGTGTTTTATTCGGTTGTATGTGATCTCTGTTCTGTTTGGCGCTCTGTGAAAATTGTCTTAACAATATCGGGTACATTACTCACGTCACCTGTACGGCGGCTGTCGATTGGCTTTGACTTTTGTCATTTTGCTGTATAAAATTGTGAAAGGTTTGAAGAAAATTGTCTTAAGATAGTTTTTACTATGCTGGATGATATCGTCGTTGTTCTGTGGTATAAGTATGCACTTATTTTGAGTGCTATCAAAAAGTTCCTGGTTGGATTCCTAAGAAAATTCTCAATAGTAGCATGCCGTCTGGAAATGTGCTCGGTAGACGGTAATACTCTCGCCTGCTATTACGAGAGACCTAAGGACATACCTAAAAAAATGTGGGTGTACTTCTTTATAGCTTAGCTTTCGGGGATATCAGGCGTGTGTTTATGTAAGAATGGTGTTGATTGGACATATACCTAGTTATTCAAATTCTAGAATATAAGCAGTGCTATTGTTGCTCCAACTAGGAGCAATCCAACTAGTTAAGTGCCTCTTCTTTATAAAAGACTGGCTGACCCGCGCAACTTCGTCTGCTTCACATAAGAGAATGTTCCCCGTTTTTGCAACATTTTTCATTGCTGCTCCGCTCCTATTGGTCGTAGCGTGATGTTATATAGCCTATAGCCTTCCTCGATAAATGAGTTTTCCAACACTAAAAGAATTTTACCATTCGAACCAGTAGTTTCTGAGATTACCCAAACAAATAAACAAACTCTTCAGCTTTATAATATTATTATAGATAGAAACTAAATAACCTGGTACTGTGTTACTACAAGAAGTAAGAGTTCTAGAAAGAGAAGCGATACCTCAGTAGGGAGACCTACAGCCTGCTATGCAGAGGGTCTCGGGTTCGAACCCACGTCGTACACCTCTGACTTTCAGAAGTTATATGACTTTTCGAAATTATGTGCGTATTGATTGACAATTATCGCCTGCTCCGTGCCTCGGAGAGCACGTTAAGCCGTCGGTCCCGGCTGCCATGAACATCTATGGCAGTCGTTATTGGGAGAGTGTCGACACAAAAGATCCCACTGGGTCGAAGTGTCGCCGGTCTGCACTGACTGGCCCCCACATAAGATACATACTTACTTTAGTCTTATTGTGTATTAGGTTTTTACGCCTTACCTCGCTTTCACGCCTTAACTGCTTGACCAATCATCACAAAATTTCGCATACAGTCAGAGGTGCAAAATAGTAGATAGGTTACATTGAATGCAAAAAAAGTACTGTTCCTAAAGGAAATAAATTTATTGACAAAATCTATATAAACGCGAGCGAAACCGCGGGTAAAATCTAGTATGCTGTAAGTTCGGATCAAATTGCATCCCTCCTCTCAGTCGCACGTTTAATGCAATATCTCAAGGGATGACAGCAGTTGCGCAATGTCTACTGCCGCTTCAGACAATAGTTCCATAGAGGTGTCAATCTAATCCCAGTAACATGATCAATGCATGACCACAAATTTTAGCGCCATGTTGTTCCACAAAACCTAAACGAAACCCCAAACAGCCTTGAGAACAACAAAAAAGGTAAATTAAAACTAAAAATACTCGCTATAAATATAAACAGTTTATCTGATTGGGCGGGTTTAACGTTATAATAAATAACAAGCGGCCATGTTGTTTTTTATATTTATTTGTAAAAATTAATAATAATGCTGAATAAATCAATAAAAGAATGGAAACATTTCAGGACGGCTCGCTTGAATGATTTGTAGTAATACGAGTGTAGTGTGCCGTCTGTTCTCAGTGCTACCACTTAAAGGATTTGATACTTGGTCTTAACCGGTCGTATTCCGCCGGCTCGCATACCAGCCGGCAGATTTGTACGGCTATTCGTAGCCAATAGGCAATCAGATTTGATCGGTAAGGTTGGTAATATACGGTTTTAAGCGAAGGCGGCGCGCGGCGTTTTGGCGCCAATTTGGTGGCTCGCATGCGAGCCACCGGCCTACGACGGGAACAAATCTGCCGGCTGGTATGCGAGCCGGCGGAATACGACCGGTTAAGTTACGTACAAATGTTACGTAGGTAACTTAAAATTTTAAAATAAACTGCTTTATAAGCTAATCTAGATTTACTCAATAAAATTCTCTCCCTCGGGTACAGTACTATTTTTTTGATGAAAGGTTATCTTCTTTTTATGTACCCTTGACAACAAGTACGCGAAATTTCATGATGATCGGTCGATTAGTTAAGGCGCAAAAGCGAAACAAACAAATAATCAAAAGAATTCCAATTCTTCTCTTCTAGCATTTGTAATATTAAGGGTGCGTGATTATCATCAAGAGTAATTCGAAAGTTGATTTTGCACTTCAATGTAAATTTATTCCTGTACCCATCGAATATACCGATCCCCATTAAAAGAGATCAATATTACTTAATGATTGAAATTACTGACGTTGTTTATTTTTTTATTTGTGAATAATCTTTATATATATAATTCTACTGTACGTGTGTATGTCACTGAACTCAACTTAAGAGGCTGGACCGATTTTGATAAAAAAATTTGGGTGTGTTTATGTGGATTGGAGGATGGTTTAGATTTGGGTATTTTTTTTCGTGTGTACAGGCCAACGTCTGTTGGGACAGCTAGTAATAATATAATATTCTACATGTCTCACATACACACAACACCATCTAGAAACTAAGCAGAGCTTGCACTATAGGTACTAGACAATAGATAAACATACATATATACTTTTTTAATAATTAATAATATGAATATTTATTTAATAATCGCACATCACTATTTTCTTTTAATCATATTGCTGTTATTTAAATGAACAGCGATAGCCTAGCCTAGCCTAGTAATTTAAACACAAGAGGCCTAGTCTAGTGATTTAAACATAAGAGACATAGAAATGTCTCTTATGTTTAAATCACTAGACTAGGCTAGGCTAGAAGGAATCATAAATGATGATGGTCTATTAATTATATGTCATTTTAGAAGCCTTCATGTCAAAATCTCGCTTGCTTAATTTTATTTATAGCGCTGCTAATGTATCGAGCTGTACCTACCTATGTACAGCTCGATACATTAACAGCGCTACACTTAAAGAAATGATTTACTCTATTGGTTAATTTTAATTTATTGTTTTTTTACAACAGGGGTGCGACATACGATCAATATAAGGGTAATTTATAACATAATAAGCAGCTATAATTAAATAACAGTATGACTACTCTTACGCCGGCTTCCTGGTAGTAGGTAAAACTGCTTCAAAGGGGCCGTTTATTTGTACCGTCACTACATAATTGACAACGGCAAAATCTTCCAGGAACTATGCCCTAACCCTTTTCACATTGAAAAACAACCCGTGCCTAGCATTGAGACAGTTTATATATGTACAGGTCTGAAATTATTATTATATTATATTTTTTAAAGATAGTCGTTTCATTGCTTTTTATCAGTGTTAAAATATCTAGTCTTACAAGCCTTGTAACTACAAAAGTTTTAAAGTTTTATGTTTTGTGTCATATCAAACTATTGTGTCTGTATTTTAAATAAGTAAGTTTGTGAAGAATTTGGGATGTCTGTAACTTAATAACGCGTAAACCACTAACCAAATTTGAATGAAACTTGTATGTTCTTTTAATTTATTTATTTTGGGAAAACAAACAGATACATTCAATTCTTAAAATAAAATAACTTACATAAAAATATGGTGGTAAGTATGTACCTCACAACGTTATCGACATGTTGGTAAAATATTTATTTTGAACTTAATTGCATGCGAGCATAACTTTAACAATGAAAATATTGAAAGTCAAATACAGTAGGTACATATAACTAATAGAAAATACAAAAAAACAATGGCAATAAAAAAAAAAATATATAAATGGTATAAAATAAAGATATTAAATAAATAAAAAACAAATTAATCAAATATTACATTTAAATAAAATTACCATTACCATTATCGGGATAAAACAATATGCATAATATACCCACAGTATGCGATCTCTCGGGCACGCTACGATCGTGGCGGTAAGTCCCGTGTTTGAGGAGTGGCTGGAGAGGCGCCATGGCGCCCTCACCTTCCGGCTGACACAGGTAATGACTGGCCACGGTTGTTTTGGCCAGTTCCTGTGTCGTATACGCCGGCAAGAGACGCCCGGTTGTCACCACTGCGGCGACTGCCGCGACGTAGTTGAGGACACGGCGCTGCACACTTTGGCGGTTTGCCCCGCCTGGGCATCGCAGCGCCGTGAATTGATCGCGGCAGTCGGATTGGTTGCCCTCTCGCTCCCGGCCGTAGTTCAGTCTATGGTCCGGAGTGAGAGGTCGTGGAACGCCGTCGCCTCCTTTTGTGAGGAAGTCATTTCCATCAAGGAGGCGGCGGAGCGGGAGAGGGAGCGTTTGAACCCTCTCCCCAACCGCAGAGCCGGGCGCCGGAGGGCGCGGGACGACCTCCAGCCACCCTGAGGTTTGACCTGGGGGTGGCGGGCTTTGTGGGCCTGCCCGCCATCCGTTCAGCACCAGGTCCGAGAGGCGGCGTGCGTGTTCCCACGCGTGCCTCTGTGTTGAGTCCGTCTCCCCTCTAGGGGGGACAGTAGGGAGTGGTAGAAGTGCCTTTAGGGTAGGTCTTTCGTGTAGTGGCCTGCCGTTTCATACGGCGGGCCGAAACCTCGGCGGGGTCGCGACCGCATGCGAAAGTGATTCGCGCGGCCCCGTCGATAGTGGTTTTATCGAGGAACACCGTGGTAGGTTTAGTCGGTATTCCGGGAGGTACTTTATCATCTTAACATCTTATTTTACCCCGGCGAGTCCGACATTACCCCTCCGCCCGCCCCCGCGGAGGGGTATGCGTCATGCATTCCCCCACGTAAAAAAAAAAAAAAAAAAAAAAAAAAAAAAAGTATGCGATCTCTACCGCGAGCGAAGCCGAAGCCAGTCTAGTGGGAAAATAAAACATTTTGACTAAGTATCAAAATTATTCGATCGTTGAATATCAAAAGCTAGCCTTATATCAGTTGATATCGAGTCGAGTCGGTTGTACATCTCAGTCCCACCTCCAATAAAGTGCGGCCATCAATTCCGACGGTCGCAAAAAGGTTCTGTTACCTCCGGCGAGGTATGACGGATGGATGGGTGGCAGACATACCGCTGATGTTAATTGTAGATACCTGTGTTTTATATGAGATTCTGAGATAGTTCTGAAGTCTACTTGCCGTTGTTTACTAGTTACTTAGTAAGAAACCTGCTCAACAATTATATATTAATAACATATTATGTAGGCATGCATATCGCCGAAAGGGTAAATAGATGTGTGACACCCACAATAATCGTCAAAAATTGTTTTTTTTTTTTAATTCTGATTAGTCTTGCCTTAGACCATGTTCACACTTGATGTTTAGCGACGATGTGGTCTACAACGGAGCACGCTTGCCTTGAAGTACAAATTAGCTGGTAACTTGCAGACGCCCAGATTGTACTAATCGGGAGAAACTGACATGGCTAATAAGTTTTACTCCTTTGCCAGAAAGGCAACCAAGCCGCTGCCTATTGTAGACCCAACCAAGCACAGACGGCAACGAAGCAAAAGCTCATTCTGATGGTAAGCATTTACCATAGCCGCATTACAGCCTACAATGAAGTGACAGACGTAAGGAAGTAAGAAGAGGAGAGAAAAAAGACGGTGATTGTAGTCATTTAAGTAAATAATTGAATGTCAATATAATTATATCAAAAGCTTTGCTGACGACTGCAATCTTTCCCCATCTTTCTGGCTATATATCCTACATGGTGGTGGGGTAAGTCTTCCTGCTATTGCTCTTCCATTTCGCTCTATCCTCGCCATCTTCTACTGCTCACGGCTCAATTCTCTCTCTCTTCTTGTATTTATATCCCTCATGTTGGTGGGATCAGCTTTCCTGCTCTTGGTCTCCCATTTTGCTCTGTCCTCGCCATCGTCTACTGCGTACGACTGCAATATCTCTTTCTCTCTTACGGGAAATATATTCTACATGGTCGTGAATCAGCCTTCCCGCTCTTGTTCTTCCACTTCACTCAATTCTTAACATCATCTTCTGCTCTTGACTGCAATCGCATGACTAAAAAAAGAATATTATAAATATAAGTATCTAATAAACAGTCAGACTGTTTAAGATCTCACGTCTTGTGTTCTGTGTATGCAAAGTTTCTTTACAATCAATTCAGCCATTCCGAAGATTAGCCCGTATAGACAGACCGACAGAAAATAATAAAAAAGTGTTTTATGTTTTTGTTGCATGCAAATAACCGTCTGAGCTTAATAAAAGGCGTTCAGCTTCATATTAATTACGAACAGACAGTTTATTTATACACACATGAAGACACGTCTGTATATTTCCCAGAGAACAGGCATAGGTGGTTTACGCCCATATTACGTCAGTTAGGTTTAGGTTCAAACTCTATGCTGCTATAGATAATTTGCGAACCCAATGACACTTTGCCCGACCTAGATATCGAACCTCACGACCAACTACAAGCATTTAAGACTCACGTAGAGGTCTCGGGTCCGTTCTTACTGTGCCTTTACATCTACATGTATTACACATTTCAATAAAAATTGTTACTTACCGCTCACTCTATCGGTGAATGAAAAGAGAAAATTTTTCTTTATTATTTTTCTTGAAGTGGCCCGTAGCCACGTGTGAAACATTTTACAAGCAGGACACATAATAAAAAATACATTTATTTATCTCTCCGGTACCGCCAGTGTTTTTGAACTTTTCTGACTATTTTCATCACTTGCACGAAGTCCAGAAATTTGCTTGGTATACTTTAATAGACCTGATCCCTAATTATCTCTTTAGAGATAGATATAAACGTATGAATATGTATATATATAGATATAAATTATTGATCAATACACCTCTGCCTATCCTATGATTCTTTTCGTTTCTCATAAAGACAAGACGGATGTTTTTAAAACAGGTAGGTAGTCGTACATCTTAGCTTGTCTCTCGGAGTGTCAGCTTGAAGTGACGGGCGGCTGGACCCGCCAGGCGTATCTCCGAATTTTGATGTAACACCTCCTTGCATTGACGTTTGCGAATGATTTATTTTATTTATATTCTAAGGACAGATTTATTATCTGGAGGGCTTATAGCGGAGTTTATAAAACATTCTGTTGTTTTAAGATGGAAAGCATCATGACTGTATTGGCTAAGGATAGACAGAGGTGTAGGGCTCCCATATTTAGTCAGTAGTATTTGGGTGACCTAAACATAATAGGAATAAAATTTACACTCAGTGCACTTATAATGCTGGTAAAAATCTTCATAGAGGATAGGACCTGCGGCAGGAAGTCAATTCCAGTCTTTCAGCCATGTAGACCTACCTAACCTCGCCTTTCACAATATGCAGATTCAATTTACAGATTAGTAGAGCCTCGTTGATTTCAGCATGAATGGGCCAGCTCGACCGAGGAAGGACTACCCTCTCACAGAATATCGACGTGAAATACCAGTATTCCTACTGTTGTGTTTCGTTCGGTGAGTGAGAGTGCCGGAGGCCCAATCACTCTCTTTCCCCCTTCCCCGTTCCTTCTCTTTCCCACTTCCTAAAAGGTCGGCAACGCGCAAGTGATGCCTCTGGCGTTGCAGGCGTCCATAGGCTACAGTGACCACTTACCATCAAGTGAGCCGTATGCTTGTTTGCCAACTTAGTAATATAAAACAAATAAGGCATAAACTGACTTAAATACACTGAAAATTATATGATTGAGCACGTGGAATCCACTTAGCTTCAGTTATAGGTAAATACATACTGCTACAGCCTGCAACGGCAGGCATCAGATAGATATTGCTCCTAGATTTCTTGGATTAGATTCTTATCAGCCTATTGCTACAGTTTATTGCTAGACGTAGCCATAACTTAGTGGGAGACTGTTGAACTTCCACGTAGAGGTCTCGAGTTCGATCTCAATGCATTTTGCATTAAATAGTTCACAACAATCGCCCGCTTTGACGGTGAATTCTCCATAATGTTCTCAAAGACGTATAAAGTCTGCCAACTTGCAGTAGGCTAGCGTTGTAATGGCTGAGCCGTAGTCTAGGCCTTTTCAAACTGAGAAGCAATTGGACAATTTATATACAGCGCTTATATTATTATTATTCCGATTTCATTCCAATACATTCCGCCTTTCACGTTTCGTAATGCTTTTTAACTCTTTAGTAACAGATAAGTATGCGATCCATTGATATTACAAACGCCTGGGTACAAAGCCAATGCTAACTACCTACTGGGAGATTACCTTTTTAATATTATTTGAGGAACGCCAAGTCATAACAATCAGGAAACCCTGACAGTTCGTTCACTCTAGGGCCTGTTCTTTAATGGAAAAATTACCACCGTGCTAAACATTAACATTTCAACTCCTTGAACCCTGATGAAGTGCTGATTAATAATGCTAATTGCTCGAATTAAACCTAATAATACCTTGCCTGAGATGGAAATCAGACCTGAATAGACACCAAGCAAATGCATTTTTATGCCAGACCTCCCTGCCTCGTCATAAGTCATAACTAAAAAATCCTATCCGTATTAATTCAACATATCGTCCCTCTACCATTGATACACAGTCATACGAGTGACCATCTTAAATTTATAATCGGCAGATATTATCTAGCTGCGCGCGCGCACGATGCAGCAACTAATGATAATGTGCGCAAGCAACAATTAACTCCTATACGGACTGGGCAGAGCCATGTCACTATTGATTTGTGATTGATATTATGTACTAAAAGTATAGAATATCGTATACATGAATTTATACCTTGTTCTTTAATCTTGAAGGTTTAAAATCAGTTTTGAGTGTCAATGGATTAGTTTAGCCGAGGACTACGAGCGATTGTCAGTTGTTTTTGCTTGAATTTAGAATCGGATATAGGTTGTATTGCCTTAGTTTCCTAAGCTAGGTTCCAAGTAATGTTAAAACAAACGATTTTGAACCGTATTTTGTATGTGTCAGAGTGTATTTTTGAGTGCAATAAGGATCAGTAGGTTAACTCGCTTTTGTGCCCCAAGCTTTTTTCTGAATACTTCATGATTTATGTCAGAATTTGATTTCTTTGAGTATACCATTGTTTTAATTAATTGTAAGATTTGATATATATCGGTGATTAGCCATAAATATATTATTTTGGAGGCGTGATGTTAATGTATGGGGCTAGGTAGTGTATATTTTGGTTTGTGAAATATATCATAGGCTCAATTATCAAAACGGTTATCGATGACGAGATCTAGTTGAGAAATGAACCGGTGTTTATCATATTGTGACTTGTAATAAGTTTAGAGTAACTATTACTCAATTTATTTTTAAATATATGATATAATATTTTGATATCGGTTTCGAATACTGTGTATCTTATTAAGTTATTACTTGTTTATATTATGACTGTTGGGAGAAAAAACTATGGTATAATAGCCACCATTTTGTATTTGCTTTTGTGATTTATATTTATTTGACGTTTACATTGACGAACATCTCAGCTGGCGCCCCCACACTGAAGCTCTATGCAGTCGAATAGTAATTTCCTATAACCCAGGCTCCAGTCTTACTTAGGCTTCAGTCTCCCACAATGTTCCTTGTGTTTTATTTCAATATCAAGCAATTTGTATTTTTTGTCAACATTGTAAATATTGTGGAGAAAAATAAACATTATTATTATTATTATTATACATAGGCTCATACCTATACATACAAACATACATAGATTCACGCCTGTTTCCCAAAGGGGTAGGCAGAGACTACGGATTTCCATTTGCTACGATCCTAACACACTTCTCTGGCTTCATTCACTTTCATCACATTTCTCAAATACGCCCGCCGGTTCAAGGTGCTCTTAATCTGGCCTTTGTCCAGAACGCCTCCGATCTGATCAAGAAATGTTCGCCTAGGTCTTCCTCTTGTGACTGTTTCATTCACAATAGCCTTATAAACTTTCTTAGTCAGTCTTTCCTCGTCCATTCTTTCTACATGCCCAAACCAGCTTAACATACTCTTTTCTATTCTTGTCACTATATCCACTTTCATGCCGCATCTCTCTCTAATCACACTATTCCTTATTCTATCTTTCAGAGTCACACCGCATATATTTCTCAGCGCTCTCATTTCTACAGCATTTATTCTGCTCTCATGCTTCTTTTGCCACACCCAACTTTCAAGTGTAGGCACTAATAGTCCTCTATGAACAGCCAAAAGTGCCTTTTCGGCAACATTTCGACTGTTCATAAAAGCGTGTAGAGCTCCATTCACTTTGTTTCCCGCAATCGTTTGAAAGGAGAACGATTGCGATTGCTCATACCTATATATTTCAAAAACGGTATGTAAATTAACATATACTGTCAATGTATAGCTGTTGCCAGCGATTCGATTCGCGCATGGGAATGTTAGAAGGTTTTTATCCTAGTCCAAGAGAATTTCGAAGAATCCTAAGGGTTGATTTAGTTATTATAATTAGGTAATTATAAGTAGGGTAAGCAGCGATAGCTCAGTGAAGAGACCAACAGACTGCAATTCAGAGGGTCTCCGGTTCGAACGCACCATGTCACACACCTCTGACATTCGGAAGTTATATGACTTTTCGAAATTATGTGCGTGTTGAGTGACAATTATCGCCTGCTCCGTGCCTCGGAGAGCACATTAAGCCGTCGGTCCCGGCTGCCATGAATATCTATGGCAGTCGTTATTGGGAAGTCAGTACCCTATAATATCCTGATACTGGTCTAGCCTTAGGGTATCGTTAGCCTTCGGGTTGCAGAGGTCAGGTGGCAGCCGCTCCGTGTAAAAACTGATATCCAGTCAAATCTGGTTAGACTAGAAAAGCCGACCCCAAGTGACTTGGGAATAATAAAGGCTAAGGAGAAGAATTAAGTAATTATAATAACTACTAGTAACTAACTACGGGTAACTACATGCCAATTTGGAGACTCTGGTATTAATATATTACACAATATACTTTCGATGTACTTTTATAAATATCTTAATCACGTTATCACGTGCTCATTGTAGCAAATCTTGGAGTTGTTGGGGCTGGTCTTTGGTAAGTCAGTCAATGAGTTAGTCAGGTATTTTCTTCCTATACTTACATATATTGATAAATGCGGAAGAATAAACAATACATCTTTAAAGAAGCACGAAAATGAAACACTGCCAATGAGATTCCATATCGATACAGAAATTGCAAGTCACAGAAAATCATTAGCTCGCTGTTCCGATTACCTCATGACGGTATAAAAGAACCGACTTACCGTTACACTACTACTCCGAATATTTAAAGGCTCACGTGACTGCTTCTCCCATTTCATTATTTTCATCCCATCTTTGATTCTATTTACTATCCCTATTCTAGAGTCACAACTGATACCTAAGGCATTGCAAGCGAACATAAGTTACGGTTCATTTGCTCAATCAGGCCGGTTAATATGCTGGTTTACAACCTTCATATATAATGCTCCGTGGCGCAGCAGTAGTGAATGCGACAGCTGTGCATGAGGTCTCGGGTTCGAATCCCGGGTCAGGCCAACAAAAAAGGTATTGGTTTTTCCTGTTAAGAAATCTCAATACGAGCCCGGAGTTAGGAAGTTGGCGGTGTTAGACACCCTCGTGCTTTGGAAAACACGTAAAGCCGTTGGTCCTACGCCTGATCTCTCTCCGGTCGTGTCGGATTATCCGTCCCATTGGGTCATAGGGGTTAGGGAACAGAGAGTGCACTTGTGTTTGCGCACATACTTGTGCACTGTAATATCTCCTGCGCTAATGGCCAGTCTCCCTTAAGATTGGCCGCTGTGACCGAAATTCGGTCTGGAGAACATTATTATTATTATTTGTTTCTAATGTCTTCTGTTTACGCGAATATTATTCATTGAAATTAAACTACTATATACGGATTTTATCGCGTTGCTTATTTGACACTTTATTACATAATTTTGAAAATTGTTACAAACCAAAGCAAACCACAGCTATACTTCATGATACTTTGAGCTCATTCTGCGAAAATAGAAACAGCAATGATTAAATTATGTTCGGGTACTTTGAAATAACTACACTGGAACATTGAGACAACTACCATCTTAGTCTCCTCGTGACCATGGCTGCTGAAAAGCAACCGAAACGTCGGGGAAAGTGTAAAATTAAATTAAATCTAAATAGTTTTAATAATAATTCAATTAGCTTAAAAATTAGTAAAGTTTAATAGTAGTAGTAGTGTAACAATTTTAAAAATAATGTAATAAAGTGTCAAATAAACAACGGGATAAAATCTGTATATAGTAGTTTAATTTCAATTATTTGTTTTTCTTTCACGGGTATTTCTCTAATACGTTAGGAAAATATCCGGCCCTTTGGATGTCTTACACAGGGACATGGGTCCAACATACAGAGGCCCTTCAAGAGTTTTAGTTTAAAGTAAGACGGGCACTTACCGAGACACTAGCTGCGGCTGGTGTAGGAGACTGTTGCTACATATGGAATCTAATTATTCTGGTCTATGGGTTTGTTTGTTTTTCGTATGGTTAATGACCGACCTGTTGTCAAGAGTTATTCAAGCCGCCCGTAGGCCTTTGACATGGCTTAACGACTGCTGTCAATTTGACAACAACCGGGACCGACTTTTTACGTGTCCTCCGAAGCACGGAGACGCTCAGATGAAATACCACTAAGCGGTCACCCATCTATAGACTGACCGCATCCAACGTTGCTTACCCTCGCTAATCGTTTACCGATCAGTGAGTGCAACTGGCTATGAGCGCCTCTATGGGTGTTTAATGGTTTGGTAAATTTATTTATATATTTATTTATTTAATCATTGAAATTAAACTGCTATATACGGATTTTATCGCGTTGTTTATTTGACACTTTATTACAAAGTTTTGAAAATTTTTACACTACTACTACTATTAAACTTTACTAATTTTTAAGCTAATTAAATTATTATTAAACTATTTAGATTTAATTTATTTTTACACTTCCTTCGACGTTTCGGTTGCTTTTCAGCAGCCATGGTCACGGGGAGTCTCCCCGTGACCATATATAGCAGTTTAATTTCAATGAATAATATTCGCGTAAATAGAAGACAATATTATATTTATTTAATCTTAGAAAGGCTTACAGAGTAACATAATTCTAAAAAGTATACATTTAATGGCTACACATATTGCTGATAACAAACCTCCACGTATGAATATTAAAAACAACGAAAAAAGTAATACAAAAATAATGTTACAAAAGAATAGTCGGCCTCGATGGCGTAGTGGTTAGTGTAACCGACTGCCACGCCTAAGGTCGCGGGTTCGATTCCCGCACAAGTCAAACATTTGTGTGCATGAACATGGATGTTTGTCTTGGTCTGGGTGTTTCTATGTATAATATGCATGTATTTACAAAAAAAAGTATATAAGTATGTTTATCCATTGTCTAGTACCCATAGTACAAGCTCTGCTTAGTTTGGGCTAGACGGTGTTGTGTGTATGTGGTAGAATATTATTATTATAATTATTATTATACAAAAGAAAAAATTGCAATAGCAAATAACAAACACAGTTTAATTAAATTACAGTTTCACAGTTTGAGTCCCGCTACCCACGATCATAGAAAGAATTGGCCAAGAGCATACCTACTGTTCTGGTACTTGTGCAAAATAGGTCTATGTCATTCGATAGGCAATTGATTAAATGCCTTCATCCCTCGTTGAACGAATGCATTACGCCTATAGTTTGTCGTTAGCAAGGGTTCATTAAATATAGGACGCCGCCTAAAACCAATTAAATTGGTACGTAATTCTAGTACTTAATGCAAACTATAGTTAAAAAACGGCGTCTGCCTGATATGAAGTCTCAGTACAAAGTCAGAATGAAATGGATTATTATTAATATATAACGTAAAGTCGTTAGGCTTGCGTCTGATCTCCCTTCGGTCGTGTCGAATGGCCGTCCCATAAATCATTAGAGTTAGGGAACAGAGAGTGCACTTGTTTGCGCAGATGATCAGTCTCTGTTAAGATTCACCGCCGTGACCGAAATTCGGTCTGGAGGTCATAATTATCTATATATATAAAACTCTTCCGTTACTGAGTGACTGACAGACAACGCACAGCCGAAACTACTGAACGCATTAAGCTGAAATTTGGCATGTATGTTCCTTGGAGAGTGTAGGGGAGCACTAAGAGAGGATTTTTTAAATTCCACCGCGAAGGGGGTGAAAGGGGTGAAACTCGATATTCACACGGGAATGGGACCTACGCGGGTGAAACCGCGGGAAAACTACTATTGTATACAAAAGAACGCAAAAATCTTAAGGTTAAAATCAAACTGCTACTGATATTCCCTCTTGCGCTTACGCTTTGGGACTAACAAGGAAACCAGATAGGTTTCTCTATAATGATACAGTTTGTAAACAAGGCTGAAATATGTAAGTATAGGTGCGTAAGAAAACCTGTCACTAAAGTAAGCATTAGGCTGGCTTACTGGCCAGAGATCTTCAAGCGACTGCAAAACTCTGATATATAAAAAGAGAAAACATTATCTATATCTATACTAATAGGTATTAAAAACAAGAAAATTTTGATTTTTTGTTTTATTTGTTTGTTTGTTTGTAAGGATTTTCTCAAAAAACTACTGAACCGATTTAAAAGATTCTTTCGTCATTAGGAAGCTATATTATCACCGAGTATCATATAACATATTTTATTAAAAAAATAGTACTGTTACTAAAACCTAATCTACTTTTACGCGAGCGAAGCCGCAGGCAAAAGCTTGTCTTGATTAACTGATAATGTATTTTTCTTCAAACTACAATTTCACAACGCATCTTTTTACGTTTCCACGATAATATATGAGTGAGATACGTAACCGCATACAATTTTATCTTACGGTATTCAGTAATAACTTATGAAACAATAGACGGGCGCAATATCAACGCCTCTTCATAAAACATAGGGGAAAGTGATTGTGGCTTATGTAATAACACTGGTGTTGTGGTCCTGAGACCTCAGAGAGGTCTCGGAATGAATGGCGATTGAGTTTAACCAACTTTGTAACAGATGAGTGATCATTTACAAACAATTGCAACCCACCTGTTTTGACCTAAGGTGTGGAGATGACGGCACTTACGAAAGAGTTACTTCACAAATTGCAGCAAAAAACTAAATATTATGATCGGCGTTCTTTGGAAGGATAAATAAAAACTTTTGAACGAGGATATCATCATAGAAATAAAACTACCAGTATACCAAAATTAGGAAGCTAAAGATACAATGGGCTGACTATATTCTACCAAAAAATCAACAACCATTACTAAAGTGAACAAGTCTGTGAGAGAAGGTTGTCAAGCGTCATTTAGGATCTTTCTCTCTATATATAGATATACCTGTAATCTGTGAAATATGGTATGTATCTACTGGGTGAAAAAGTTGGATTGCTGGATATTTTGGCGGCAGCCAAGAAGTGCCTATGTTCAGCAGTGGACTGCATTAAGTTGGTTATAAGAGAAAATGGAACGTGTCAACTTGTAATTTTCTCAAATTTGGAGTAACAATATTAGGGAATTAACTGCATCTAATGCTAGAGGGGTGTGTATAGCTTTCTGGGGAGACGGTATGCTATCAACAGAAAATTTAGTGTAGTAATCTATATAAATTTTGTGCTGGCATGATAAAGACGCACTACATGTATGATCAAACCCCAAAAATAATTTATTCATTAGGTGCACAAAGAAACTAATGAACTGCATTGAATCGATTTATGAGCATATTGAAATGAGCAGCGCGAGATACATACTTACAGACTTACATAGGCTACGGTAATTTCTTAACATCAAGCTATCGAGTTCATTACACGCGTTGTACATAATTTTATTTAGTTGTTCGTTTTAGCGGCAAAGGAAAAAATTGTAAGGAAACCTGGATGTCGGAGAGTTCTTCATAATGTTGGTGGACATGGCTTAACCCTTCTTACACTGAGAAGAGCGTCCAAGCAGTAGGGCAGCTGAATACAGGCCTAATATTATAATTTATGGAGAATAAGCATAAAGAAATGTAATTAACCACTGTTTAATCCTTCAAGCATTAGCGTCCTATGAATGTTAGTTATTGTGATGATACTACTTATCAACATAATCGAGAACAGCGAAGAATTTTGGGTAATCATCTTTTTTGCCTTTTCTTATCAAGACGTTTTTTGGGACATTTAAACTTTAGGCAAAGTAATCATTTCGGACCTGAGAAAATAAATTGGTACCTACTAGCACCCCTAGTCTCAACTTTTAAATCGGAATTGACAGTATTTTAGATTCAAATCGAGGTCGATAGACTGCCTGAATATTTAGGCTAGGTTTATCCAGTTTTGATGGGATAGCTAGCTTTAAAGTTTTCTGCAGATATGTGTAGTATGAAGAAAGTTTTCAGACTTCTTACAGAAGAACTTTGTTGAAATTAAACTGCTATATACGGATTTTATCGCGTTGTTTATTTGACACTTTATTACAAAATTTTGAAAATTGTTACACTTCTACTACTATTAAACTTTACTAATTTTTAAGCTAATTAAATTATTATTAAACTATTTAGATTTAATTTATTTTTATTTTTATTTTTACACTTTCCCCGACGTTTCGGTTGCTTTTCAGCAGCCATGGTCACGGGGAGTCTCCACAGCACAGTGATTCCTATATTATATCACTTATATTGCAAGCATCTATTAGCTAAGATGTCTCTTATGATATTTTTTTTTCTTACTTACCTTATTTGCCACCTTAGCTGTGGATCCAAACTAATTACAGATAAGTGCCTTTTGTTCATCTTTTCCTTACTGAAATTGTTGGTATTTCCAATGATTGGACATCCTTTGCCTTGTATTTTTTTTTATACAACTAATGTGGCAAACAAGCATACGGCCCACCTGATGGTAAGTGGTCACCGTAGCCTATAGACGCTTGCTACACCAGAGACATCACTTGCGCGTTACTAACCCTTTAGGAAAGGAAGTGGGAAGGAGAAGGAGCGGGAAGGGGGAAAGAGGGTGATTGGGCCTCCGGCACTCTCACTCACCGAACGAAACACAACAGTAGGCATACTGTTATTTCACGTCAATATTCTGTGAGAGGGTGGTCCTTCCCCAGTCGAGCCAGCCCATACACGCTGAAATCAGCGAGGCTCAACTACTCTACAAACAGTTGTAACATAAGTGATTTTTATTCATAACCCAAACTCTGCTTTTATTTTTAACTTGATAGTGGCAATCAAATATACTGCACGGATGGCATAGAGATTTAAGTGGTTGCCTCACCGCTGCCACTGCGTCGAGTGTTGTGGGTTCGAATCCCACACGGAACAAAAATTTTTGTGATCCACAATTGGTTGTTCCGAGTCTGGATGTTCTTTGTGTCCATTGATTGAATGTTTGTGAAATCCCCCGCGATACAGAAATTATTCCGAGTGTGGCAGTTGTCTTTTATTAAAAGAGATAAAAGAGATACTCTCGGCTCTCTTGATGATAAGCAGTTACCTTTACAAGGGACACTACCCACAAGACTTGCTACCAATATTATAGATCCTTATCTTTAGAGCGCTTGGAAGCTTTAATTACTCCAAGAATACAACACAAACTTTATTCACATTTTTTACAGATATATTAACATGAATTACATCATAACAGACAAAGGGATATATTTCTTCTAGAATAGTAACCGCCACCTTTCAAATAGAATGATAACGCGATCTCAGGTCGAATAAATCACGAAAACTCAAAAACAATGAGTGCTGTAATAACACTAAGAGTATGTATTTAAGTGAACAAAACAATTGATATCTACTATAACCCAAAAATAGTGTGTTTGGGCGTGATAATCTTCGAAACTACTGGTCCGATTTATAACATACTTATGTTATAGATAGATAATATATTGCAGAACATTATAGGTTATATGAATGTATAGTCTCACGTGACAGCTTAAAGAAACAGAATAGCAAACGGCCACTATAATATATTGAATGCAATGGCAACCGCGCAACATAGCTTTTTTATATGTGGCACAAAATCGCTTTGCTTGCATCATAACCAATAGATAGCGCCACTTCACTTCTTCCAAATTTAATTTCTAGTTTGGGAACCAACATTTTTGGCCACTACTTGATCTTCACTGCACGGATGGCTTAGTGTTTAAGAGGTCGCCTTCCCCTGCCACTGCGCCTAGTGTTCTGGGTTCGAATCCCACACTGGACAAAACTTTGTGTGATCCACAAACAGTTGTTTGGAGTCTGGGTGTTTTTGATTCCGTTGTTTGAATGTTTGTAAAGCATCCTGTGTCGCGCACAGGATTCATATTTAGAGCGGGAGTTGTCTTTTTTTAAAACCAATAATTATTATTATTTAAATTTATTCTTTCCATCATGCCATCTCATGTATAACCATCATAACAAAGAACTTCCTAACTAAAGTTATGTATTATTGTTTTAATTGGTACCTTTCGAAGTCAAGCTGCGCAACGCTAGGCGATTTGACACGTAAGGGACCAGACTCCTTTGATTTATATCGCCCCTCCCTTTTAAGGGGTTAGTCTGGACATACTACGATGTATTATCGAGGGGTCATAAGTTAGTTATTGCAATGTTGTGACTACATTGTTTACTCGAATCTTGAGTATCAGTCACGGGTTCGATTGGTGGGTCGTTTAAGAAACGGCCCTGAGTTAACAGAATGGCAATGTTCAATGATAATTATTCCTTTTGATTCGGATTGCACGAAATGATTGCTTCCTGTGCTTGATATATCTATAATCGTGTTGTACTACGAGAATAGAGAAAGTAGTTGCATATGCACACATACTTATACTTAATAATAGCTCCTATATTGTTTATCATTTACCGTTATAATTGTATCCGAAATTTGATAAGGACGATAAAGGTTAGGTGCAAGCGAGAAGCAACATGGGCTAGACAAGACATTTAAATACCTGATCGCTAAATCATGTATGGCAACCGTTAGTGGGTTTTTATAGAATATTATATTTATAAACATTATACTATGGCGCCAATTTATTTATTCTTCATGTTACATCTATTTTAATTTATATTTTTATATATTAATTTATATATATATGTTATATACTTATCAGTTATAATTTATATAAGTAATATATATCTTACGTAGTTTTGTGTTTTGTGTTTGTAAATTATTACAAGAGTAGCCGATGTACGTCCGGGCGTCACTTGGGGTTACCAAATAATATCAGGGTTGGTTTGAGGTATCAACCGCAAACCAACAATAAACCTGAGTGGTAACCTCATTTTTCATAATATATGTACTTTTTTTTGTTTTGTTTTCTGTGTTCTAATATTTGTGTATCGTGTACCTACATATATTTAGAAAAATAAATGTTTACTTTACTTTACTTTACTTTACTATAAAATATATATTATAATATATAAGATAAAATAAATATACCTGCAACGTAAACGACGAAGGAATCACTCCATATATGTATATCTGGGCCCAGTTGTTATCATAATCAAAGTAGCAGTAATTGAAAGAGAATATAATAACAAGTCGTCACCAAAAATTTTGTGATATTTCGCTTCCCAGGAATTAAGTTATATAAAATGCAATGGTACAGTTCACACAGCGATCCATGTCGTCAATATCCAATTCAGAAGCGTAATCAGTTGTTCAATATGAATTGCCAGGTAATTCTAAGTCACAAGATCCGTCAAACAGTCCTTTAGCAAGCCAAAGTCGTGAGGTAAAGCAAACAAAATAACAAAATAAGAAAAATACGTGCGCACTCACAAGGAACAAACCGAACGAGTGTTGAACTTGATTTTGACATTAGCCGTTAAACTTGTCAGTCGGTGACCACAAATAATTAATAACCAAAAAACGATTTTCAATCGATTGAGTTTTTATTATTATCATTTGATTATAGAACACATATTTTTGAGATTATACCAATATAAATTAAAATGACGACTCGATGGCGTAGTGGTTAGTGTAACCGACTGCCACGCCTGAGGTCGCGGGTTCGATTCCCGCACAAGTCAAACATTTGTGTGCATGAACATGGATGTTTGTCTTGGTCTGGGTGTTTCTATGTATAATATGTATGTATTTACAAAAAAAAAAAGTATATATGTATGTTTATCCATTGTCTAGTACCCATGGTACAAGCTCTGCTTAGTTTGGGCTAGATGGTGTTGTGTGTATGTGATAGAATATTATTATTATTATTATTATTATAATACTCGATAGTAAATAATTAGAGTTGCATATTAATCGATTATTGGTTAAGTTAATTTAATATAAGTAAGTTTCTCGCTTTCTATAAAGAAATATTCTAACATATTTTGGTGGTAAGTACCTAAACATATAACGACTTTTTTGGTGTCAATTGCAATGTGATAACTGGTGGTCGAAGCGTCGGGCAATCAATAGGTGTTTATTACCTTTTAAATACTTTATCGTGAGTAAGACCCGTTGTCTAGCATTATATTAAGTATATGTACAAATAGCGATAGTTCAAAAATTTTTAGTATACCTAAGCTTAGTAAGCTATGAAACACATTTGACTGTACCCATGGTGCAGCGAAGTCAGTGGCCATTGAGGTGGCTACTTATATCATTGTACCATCCGTAAACGAACCAACTGGCGGCAGACGAGCAAGTGACCCACCCGATGGAAAGTTGTAACCGCTACTCATGGACTTCCGCAATGTCAGTACACAGTAAAGCCGCTGCCTACCGTGAAAGAAAATCTCTTCAAACCTCATTTGAAAAAAGACATACCATAGCGCTCGGGAAACACCGAAGCAGGCAGTTAATTCCAGAGCTTGTTCGTACGTGGGAGAAATGATCGCTGAAAGCGAGTAGTCCTGAGGATGCCGTATGCAAAGGCAAAACAAGTGTTTAACACAGCTTATTTTGTGTTTGAAGGGACATACTGCAAGTTGCATTTCGGCCAATTAATACTATGACAAGACAGTTCAACGTCAGAAGAGCTAAGTATTTTCAAACTTTCTTTATTGCAACTGCAATATTACTGACGGTGTGGTCTAGTTGAGGGTGCCTAATGGTTTCCATGGGTATTGTATAGTATACGTCTTCAAACAGGATTATTTATTGATTGTAACTCCATGGGTATACTGTGGCATACCATATATTGCCATAACTTAATCTATTAACTGCCTCCGTGGTGCAGCGGTAGTAAATGCGACTGCTGTATATCCTCTCGGGTTTGAATCCCGGGTCGGGCTAACGAAAAGTTATTGGGTTTTTCAGATAACAAATCTCAATAACAGCCCGGAGTTAGGAAGTTGGCGGTGCAAGACATCCCCGTACCTCGGAAAGCACGTAAAGCCGTTGGTCCTGCGCCTGATCTCTTCCTGATTACCGTCTCATCCGATCATGAGAGTTAGGGAACAGAGAGTGCTCTTGTGTTTGCGCACATACTTGTGCACTTTAATGTCTTCTGCGTAGTTGGCCAGTCTCTGTTAAGACTGGCCGCCGTAGAAATTCGGTCTGGAGGATATGATTATTGCCATAATAAACATCAATAAAAAATCCAGCTCAATATTTTCGGGAACTGGATCTATAGTATATCTTATCTTATGTGGGGGCCAGTTAGTGCAGACAGGCGACACTTCGACCCAGTGGGATCTTTTGTATCGACACTCTCCCAATAACAACTGCCATAGATGTTTATGGCAGCAGGGACCGACGGCTTAACGTGCTCTCCGAGGCACGGAGCAGGCGATCATTGTCAATCAATACGCACATCATTTCGAAAAGTCATATAACTCCCAAAAGTCAGAGGTGTGCGACGTGGGTTGGAACCCGAGACCCTCTGCATTGCAGTCTGTTGGTCTCCCCACTGAGCTATCGCTGGTCTATCTATAGTATAACTAACTAACTAACTATAGTGTAATGACAATAGTATATTAAAACTGTGATTTACATGAACTAATTTACGAATGGTGAATCCCGTAGCGGCATTTCACCAGTCATATTTTTCAGATGCGTTTAACAAAGGGCAAAGCTATTGCAGTATACGAAACACATACACAACACAAGCACTTACGCAGCATGGACATGGCGTTTATTCTTTACTAGAAGTTTCCACGGTTTCACCCGCGTTTATCAGTACGGCGCCGTTCCCGTGGGTCGTAGCGTGATGTTATATAGCCTATAGATTTCCTCGATTAATAGGCTATCCAACACTAAAATAATTTTTCAAATCGAAATAGTTGTTCCTGAGATTAGCGCGTTCAAACAAACATACAAACAAACTCTTCAGCTTGATAATATTAGTATAGATTAGTCCTCACTACCTTATCACCTAGTACAATATTAAATATATTTTGTTATTTATATTAAAAATAAAGTTTAAAAGACTATAACCCGACTACGTAAAAAGGGGTCTAAAATACGGTATCGGTATATCGGTTTAGTAGTTTAGGCGCTACGGTGGAACATATAAACACACATACCCAGACTGCCAAAATCATTACCCTTCCTATTGGCTTCGCCGTAGTCGGGTAAAAAGTTTCTTGATATCAGTAATACCACTCAGCTGTTATTGCCCTTGTTTTCGTCTGAGAGGTGGGGACCTGGTGATCTGTAATACAGGTATTCAGATGCCTAACTCAGACACCAGCTCCTCACATATTTCATACTATGACTATGGCTATATGTAAATAGGTATAAGTAAACACTATGTAATTGTCGGCCTCGATGGCGTAGTGGTTAGTGTAACCAACTGCCACGCCTGAGGTCGCGGGTTCGATTCCCGCACAAGTCAAACATTTGTGTGCATGAACATGGATGTTTGTCTTGGTCTGGGTGTTTCTATGTATAATATGTATGTATTTACAAAAAAAAGTATATAAGTATGTTTATCCGTTGTCTAGTACCCATAGTACAAGCTCTGCTTAGTTTGGGCTAGACGGTGTTGTGTGTATGTGCTAGAATATTATTATTATTATTAATTATTTAAGGCCTGTTTTATGTGAAGAGGAATAAACATTATTATTATTATTATTTCCAGACACCGTGTTGCTACAGAGAATTTCATAACAGAAAATCCTAATAGCATATTGACCGACCCAGGAATCATAACCACACTACGATATGTCGTAAACACAAGTGCAAACTTAAACACATTGTAATTTACAATCAAAATGTACAAATAAAAATAAGAACGAAATATGGTGAAACGATTTCCATCCATTCACTTCTCAAGCATTTCATCCGAAACAATATTGACCAAATGTTTTTACGACCAAAATACCGTATCACCTTATTAATTTTAATTTTATATTAGTTCTGTGGTAAGTAATCCACATATTGTCAATAATAATCCACGTTTTGGCGGCTAAACGCTGATTTTTATACAAAGTATAAGGACCAAGTGGTTGTTTACTCAATAAAAAGTTTACGAGTTTTAAATTGACGTGGAGTGGTAACACGACGGTCCTTTCGACTTTTGACATGAGCGGATTCGACCTAATTTTTGCTCGTATCCATTTACATACGACACGATTAGCAGAAAGAGAATGTGTTACGAGAAAGGACGTAGGACAAAAAAAGACTTATGAAAAATTGTTTGTGTTTAGAATTTCAATAATGATATACATAATTATTGAAATTCTGATTACAAACATGAGAGTTTTAACGGCAAAAGTCATAGCAGACTTGGAAATAAAACTGGGCGCTATGATTATAAAGTTCGAAGTTATTTGGAGCGGGGAGTCCACTACCTATTACCGTGTACACAAATTGCACGCAATCTCGTAACAGATGTTACAAAATTCTGTTTACTTACCCGCCATTGGTTGGAATTCCAGACACAATTGAAAAACCGATTGTTTCTGGCCACTGGTGTGCGCTGCGACTCAATAGTTTGAAAGTTAAGTCATCAATGATGTAAAGCAAAATAATCCTTTCAGCATCCAATTATTTTTAGAGATTTCACGATTGCTTGCACAACAAAGTATGACCTTTTTGTTCAAGATAAGAATCACATTTCAAATCTAAAGTCATTTACATAAAAATAAGTCGTTAAATAATGGAAACTCGTACATATTGAACTAACAGTCGCACACGCATCAAATATCGATACGATTGCGACACGTCGCCTTTACGATAATCGTCGGTACGCGTGAAAGGAGAGCTGTGCGCAGGCGCAATTTTTATAATGGCGCCCGCTAAGTGAGGGTAACGTTCTACGAATTTAATTATATTAATATATTGATATTAAAGAGATTGTGCTAAGTAAGTGTGTTATCGAAAGGTAAGATGTTAGGAGAACGGGTTTTACAGTGGTGGCATTATAGTATACATATATAGTTTCACTGTAGAAGAAATGTCTAGTCTGTATTGTTTGAACCGTGGTACAGAATTAAACTGTCAGCTTCTTGAATAAGTATATAGAATTATTGAAACATTTATTCAATGGAGACAGGCAATATTGGGATGCGTCATTAATTCTAGCATTTCATTCAAACTAGATCAGCTTGGTTAGTAATTACTTTTTACAGAAGCTCGCAGTCCAACAGGCTCGTTACGCCCCAAATCCACCACCCCGCTCCCTTGTGTTTTCAGTAGAGTGCCAGTATTACCGCTGCGTTGACAACACAGCTTTATTTTTAGGGAAATGTTGGTAACGCCATGTTTCGCAAGCAATGGTATGACAAACGTCGTTAGGCGACGGTAAGCGGTTACCATCAGACGAGAGGTATGGTTATTAAAAGTATAGAAGCAAATAATTAAGACATTTCCTAATTTCCTAAAATTTCGCATACTTTGTCAGGGATATAGAAAAAGATGTTGAGTACTTTTCATCCAGAAATAAATATTATGCCCAAGCGAACAAAGCCAATGATGGGGAAAACTAGATATTTTTATAAAATATTTGAATATTTACTTTCAATCTTTCGCGTTGCATTATATATATATATTATTCGTAACGGGTATTAACGTGGTCGTGCATAATATGTACCATTTTGATGCTTGACGTTTCGACCAGATGACAAGCTGATCAGCTTGTAAACACGGCCAGTATAACCTAATTTTTTGACATCATATAAGATGAGTAACGTCACGCAAGAGAGCAAGGTAGACCTCTCCACTTTTAATTCCTGCAAGAAAGTAAACATTATGCATGAAAGCTTGATCATCTTAATAACTTAAACATTAAATCACTTTAAATTGCACAGTTAGTTCAGATACCTACTCCTATATTAATTACAGTAGATATGTCGTGTAATGTTTATTAGTAACAGTAGTCAATGGTACTTTGTTAACTCAGATAACAAAGTACCATTACTATTTGGCCTCGATAGCGTAGTGGTTAATGTAACCGACTGCCACGCGTGAAGTCGCGGGGTAAATGCCCGCACAAGTCAAACATTTGTGTGCATGAACATGGATGTTTGTCTTGATCTGGGTATTTCTATGTATAATATGTATATATTTACAAAAAAAAGATATCTGTTTGTTTATCCATTGTCTAGTACCCATACAAGTTCTGCTTAGTTTTGGCTAGATGGTGTTGATAGAATATTATAATATTATTCCTTCTCCGTTAGCCTTTATTATTCCCAAGTCACTTGGGATTGGCTTTTCTGGTCTAACCAGATTTGACTGGATATCAGTTTTTACACGAAGCGGCTGTCATCTGACCTCCGCAACCCGAAGGCTAACGATACCCTAAGGCTAGACCAGTGTCAGGATATTAGAAGGTACTGACTTTCCCAATAACGACTGCCATAGATGTCAGCCGGGACCGATGGCTTAACGTGCTCTCCAAGGCACGGAGCAGGCGATAATTGACAATCAATACACACATAATTTCGAAAAGTCATATAACTTCCGAAAGTCAGAGGTGCGCGACGTGGGTTCGAACCCGAGACCCTCTGCATTGCAGTCTGTTGGTCTCCCCACTGAGCTATCATTGCTTTTTTATTAGAATTTTATTATTTATAAGAATATTATTATATTATTGTACATAAGTATAGCCTTACTTGCACAATCCTTTGTGCGTTTATAAATAGACATACACAACAAAATTAGATACTAATTTATTTCGGATCGACTGCAGGTATGGCATAGCGAGCAATCACAGATTGTTCTGAGCCGGGTGTCCATTAATTGTATTTTTGTAAAGTCGTAAAACACAACACCCCGTAACACAGTGTTTAATCATAAGATCGAGAGTTGTGTTTTTAATAATAAGAAAGAGAAAGAGTAGGTTTTTATTTGCATGTAACAATGTATACTTATATGGTAGATTGAATTATTTAAACAGTTCACTGTGAACTCTGTCACAGCTAAGTAAGGTAGAGGATATAGACAAACACTATCACATAGATTTATTAACATCATATAGGAGAAGTAATATGAGAAACCATGGAGAGCAGGGCGGTCTCCTTTTTCAGTTTCTGCAAGAACATTACGGCCGGCTCTTAGCCATACTTTGCTATCAGTGAAAACTTTTAATTGGCCTTCTTTTTTCGTATCAAATCTGTCTATGATACTAATTTAGCTGTAAGTTTTCCTAAGATCGTAAAATAAAAATAAAATATAATATTTTCTTACCCGTTTGCATTCACATATGAACACATAAAGTCAGTATTAAACTCACCACAGCGGTCCAAAACTATTTCTGCAATTCAGAGCGTGCATAATCATTACAAATAAACACAGCAGGCATTGAAATAAACTGATTAAAAATATCCACCAGTAAACATCATTGGAACGCAAAAACCCCACGATATATAGCTACTGATTATAATTTTATTAATCGTAAATTGTACAAGATATATTCACGACTCGTCCAGAGGGTATGGCGTTTCCTAAATTACAATTTATGGTTGAGACGTTAACTACACATCGGCTGGTCATAAAATGCTGTCACTTTTGGGAAAATAATCAAAATGCGATAAACTTTAAGTTGTCTGATGTGTGTACTGTTAATGTCCCAATACTTAAGATAATTAGCTTAAAAGGAACGTATATTTTTGGTCCTACAATACCACATCTTTGACCGTTTTGTTCGCTGATACAAGGGTAGTCAGTGTATGAAAGTGGGACGGTACAAACATAATTTATGTAGATGGGGAATACTGGATCAGTCCCAAACTCACTGCGACTGTGGTGCATCCAGTCAAACAATGATGCACCCAGTCAAACAATGATGCACCCACTGACCTGTCCAGCATGTCCTAAATCCTGCACAAGAGCCAACCTCAACATCGCCAGTGCTGCCACCATAGCGGTCGCCACTTTCTGAGCCAAGACCATTTGACCGCAAAAGGGGACAAGACCATTGACTCAAAAAGAAGAAGAACGTCTAGGCATAGCAATAAGATCATCATGAAAATGTCTATCAATAACTGGGAGCGAAAAAAGTGTTAACAATATACCTACTATGAAGATTTTTCCGATTTCATTTATGTTTCACATATAAATATAAAAGGACAAACTTTCGAATTTAGTAGACAGAGAAAAAAAGAAAGAAAAGTATTTATTTTGCACACAAAAGAGCACACGCAAAACATGAAGAAATAAAAATAAAAATTAAAAAAATTATACAAAGTAATAAAAAAAATACAGAACAATAATAAAAATAAGAAAAATAAAACAAGCACTAAAACTATAATTTCATTTCAGATCACTGGCAACACCACACCTTTCGCTTAACTAAACGGAAGTCGGAAACTGCCTCCATTTAAGTCAAGGTTAGTATTGTCAGTGAGCAGGCGCTACAAATAATAATAGATACATATTTTAAATTAGCTCTCCCCATGCCCCTCTGCGCGACTCGGAACTTCTCGGCGGACTTCTGCGTAAGAGTTATGGTTTCCGCACCATAGGCTAGTACTGGCATAACACAGCTATGCTCGGGATCACCCTACGAGATCGGAAACGGAATGATTGGATTCGAAGTAAGACCAAAGTAAGAGACATTATGGCTGTAATAGCGCAAAGAAAGTGGACATGGGCGGGGCACATTGCGAGAATGGACAAGAGCCGCTGGACAAGACGAGCCCTAGAATGGAGACCCAGAGCGGACACCCGAGGGCGCGGAAGACCACCACAGCGCTGGGTGGACGACATCCGACGACACGGAGGTCGAGACTGGATGAGTCGGGCACAAGATCGACAGGAGTGGAAGAAGAGGGAAGAGGCCTACATCCAAAATTGGATAAACAAAAGGCCACTATGATGATGATGATGATTTCAAATTATTTAAGATTAAAAGTAATGGGAAAGTGTGTGTCCCATTAGTGCCAAAATTTGGAAATCACTCAGCGTACGTTGCGATTGTTAAATCGCAACACTGGTATTCTGCAAACTCCAATGTAGTGACGCCGGCGCCTAGTGTCTAAACATATAAAATTATAATATACTTAAATATGTAAATATACATGTAAATAAGATATAAACATAATTACTAAATAGTGTAAAAATGTGTGGAGTAAGAACAGAAAAGTGAACATTTGATTGTATTTTTATAGCAAGTATGGATGATGTTACCACCTACTCTCAACCCACTGATAATGGTAAAATGAAGACAGCATACTCAAATGAATTATACTTTTTATGTTCAATTTCTGACCTATATCCAACACTTTTCTTGTTGATGTACTAATAAACAATGTAACAGAGTAGAAGCAATCCTTTCAAAATAATTATAATGCAACCATAGGTACGACATAGCTGGCAAAATATGTATGCTAGATACCCTGACGCCGGAATGGTTCCCGTAGAACTGTCAAACAGGGCAATACATACATCTATATATTAATACGTGAAGCAGAAACTTTGTACTCCTTTTTACGAAAATTACGCGGATGGAGAAGTATGAAATTTGGCACAGTTAAAGTTTACAAGGAGAAGAAGAGGCAAATCAAAGAAGAAATATTTTTATAAAATATGCATTGGAAATACATTAAATTAATGAAAAAACACTACACGCACACAATCATGCATTTGACACACGCAGTCGAATCGCGTTTGTAGTATTTCGACATTGTTCGTCTGACGTCGTATATTTTTTTGTAACTATGGTAACCTATACCTTTTTTATATGTTATAGAGAAAAACAGAAAACAAAGTAGCAAGCTTAGGAATTTTGGTCGAACTTTGACCACTAGGCGACCGCTAGTAATTATAAAGAGGCCCGTTTCGACATTTATGACGCCAAACGCCAGCTTAAGCGAATAACCTGCCCTAAGTCTTACGACTACACTTAACGAACAGGGAGAGCTTCTTTTGAGTTGCAGCGACACACAGGCGCCCAGACAAGATAAGATTTTAATTAAGCCTGGCATTCAAGACTTGCCAGGTTAAACAGCACACGGAGTGAAATACTTAAAAAACATCACACGAAGTAAAATTTAGTTTCGCGAATCACGTTCGAAAGTACCTAATAATAATAATATCAGCCCTGTATGAAACTGTCCCACTGCTGGGAATGGTGCTTTTCTCAGTGTGAGAAGGGTTATAGTCTATAGGCTATAGTCCATCGCGCTGGACCAGTGCGGGTTGGCAGACTTCACATATTTTCGAGAACATTATGAAAATAATGAGACATGCAGGTTTCCTCACGATAATATCCTTCACTGTTAAAGTAAGCAATAATTAATTATTTAACACTCACATAACTTCACAACACATACAAGTTAGTGATGCGTGCCTTGGAATCGAACTCGAGACCTCAGCATGGCAGTCCAACGGTCGCCCACTAGTCTATCGCTGCTTACCTTCTTCTTTTCCCTTCTCCCTTAGCCTCTATTATTCCCAAGTCACTTGGGGTCGACTTTTCTAGTCTAACCGGATTTGACTGGATATCAGTTTTTACACGGAGCGGCGGCCACCTGACCTCCGCAACCCGAAGGCTAACGATACCCTAAGGCTAGACCAGTGTCAGGATATTAGAGGGTACTGACTTTCCCAATAACGACTGCCATAGATATTCATGGCAGCCGGGACCGACGGCTTAACGTGCTCTCCGAGGCACGGAGCAGGCGATAATTGTCAATCAATACGCACATAATTTCGAAAAGACATATAACTTCCGAAAGTCAGAGGTGCGCGACGTGGGTTCGAACACGAGACCCTCTGCATTGTAATCTGTTGGTCTCCCCACTAAGCTATCGCTTACCTTACCTAAAGTACCTAAACCAAATCAAAATACCGATAATAATAGGGTTCACCTTCGTCAATTACGTCTAAGAGAACGTCATCATATACACTTCTGCTGAAACCTTCAACGATAAACACGTAATAATTACGTATCTAATCAACCAGACCTCCAACTGCTCTACTAACCTCCATAAACCCATCTCCAATAAATGCCCTAATATTTACAGCATGCCGTCATTATCATAAAACTATGATAAACCTGATCCCATTTAAACAAGAAGCTGTCATGGCATGCCTGTCAAATTGCTGCTTATCTACAACCGGTGCATTTCTTTGCGGATCACGGTGACATGTTTGAACGTAAAAAATATGACATATTGTTGTCATAAATTATTCTAAGAGATGTTAACGGTGGATTTACTACATTCCGATTCATATCAATATCAAAATGTTATTTATTATATTGAAATAAAGTTTGTTTGTATGTAGAAGGTGATCTCTGGAAATACTGGACCGATTGTAAAGATTCTTTCACTAAAAGAAAGGCATAATAGTACTTAAATAATAAGGGATAAATAAAATACTACATACATACTTAAGGTAAAAAGGTTTGTATCTTTTCCGTTTTCGTAAAAAAAACACACACAAACGAAGTTACGTATGGAAAATTTATATTATGTAGTAGTGCTCTTTCTTGGTGAAATTACACTATATCCTTTTCGGTACCGCTGAAAATGGGTATGTAAAATTGCACGATGATAGTTACGAGTAGTTAAGGCTGGAAAGTGTAACAAACAAACAAACTCGCATTCGTATTTATAGTATTAAAGTTACGATATAGTGAATGAGAATTTCTGATAAATATATCACAGGTATATTATAAGAAAGAAGAAGAAAGAAAGAAAGAAAAAATATTTATTTTGGCACACAAGGACACAAGTATATAAAATAAAACAATAATAAAATAAAAAAAGAAAAAGAAAAAAAATATACACTATAAATTAAAAACTGCTCACTGGCAACACCACACCTTCCGCTTAACCAAACGGAAACTGCCTCCATTCAGTTCAAGGTCACGTCAGTGTGCAGCGATACAAACAATAATGAAATAAAAACAATAATAAAATAAAAGTATTAAAATTATAGTTCAACACAAATTGAAACAATGAAAAAATGTGTGTCCCATCAGTGCCAAAATTTGGACATCGCTCAGCGTACGTTGCGATTGTAAAATCGCAACACTGGTATTCTGCGAAATCCAATTTGGTGACGCCGGCGCCTAGTGTCTAAACATATAAAATAAAATATACTTAAATAAGTAAATATACGTGTAAATAGGATATAAACATAATTACTAAATATTATAAAAAAGTGTGGAGTAAGATAATATGATATAAACATTTGAGTGTATTTTTTAAAACAAGCGTCAGTGTGATATAGGTACCTATGTCGCATCCGCCCTATTGTACGCGCGATGCCAGCAATTCTAGGAATTGTGAACAAAACTAATGCGCAGTGACATAAGCAACCAGATCACAGAGCATGTCAACAATGAAAGGTAATCAGTACAGTCATCTTATTTGAACACTCAACAACTTTGTACATATTTAAATTGTCAATTGAATAATATATATGGGTAATAAAAATGCAAGAATTGAAATTAAAAAAACAAAGAAAAACAATATAAGATAAGTTAAAAGTAGGTAATCAAAAACAAACCTGTTTTGTTATAGGACTAAGGAATATAATATAAATACAAAGCAGGACCTCAAGACGCCTGAAGTGTTGAAATACACTGCAATAACACAGACTGGAAACCCTTCCATCCAATACCTGACGGCCAAACCCAAGAAGGTGAGTAGGTGTTTGTGAGGATTAGATATAGAAATTAAGTGTTATAATATTAACGCATTGAACTGAAATAAAATGTTCAGTATCACTAAATAGAATAATAATATTTAGTAATTGGAATGGTGTGATTTTATATATATTATGTAGCTTTTTGTGTTTGTAGCAAAAACTTTTTTAGATGAAAAACAAAGGAATAAATAAAGGAATAAAATAATAAGAGTAAACGACTATCTATTTGAAACCGATACGGTAATAAAATTCAAATTATCATCTACATCTTAATGTACCTTCCTTCCTTACCTAAAAATTCGTGTTGATTTCAGGAAAAGTATGTATTTATCATTAAAAACTTAAAACTAGAGAAAATGGTTAATAATAATAATATAATATAATAATATTCTATCATATAAACACAACACCATCTAGCCCAAACTAAGCAGAGCTTGTACTATGGGTCAATGGATAAACATATATGGGATTTTTATTTTTTATATACATTCTTATTATACATAGAAACACCCAGACCAAGTCAAACATCCATGTTCGTGCACACAAATGTTAGACTTGTGCGGGAATCGAACCCACGATCTCAGGTGTGGCAGTCGGTTACACTAACCACTACGCCATCGAGGTCATACCTCCAACTATGGAAATATAGGCGTGAGACTTTATAGATGCATGATCATTTACACTATTCATGTTAAAAGTTTTGCCGTTTCGTGTCTTAGAAGACTCATATGTTCGATCCATAGTCAAAAGCTTGAAACTAGCACGTAACGTGGACTTCACGATTAACATTTGTACATTCTACTAGAATACATCTTCAGGACAAACGCGATCACAAATAATCGGATCAAAGTGCCTCTACAAACTACAAAAATATGATTGCATACAAAAATCGGGGTTTTCCAACTGCAGTATACACGTCTCCAGTATTTATTTATAATTGATTTAAATAGTAAATCGATTGTTTATATTAATATATCGATAAATATACGGATGCAATGAATACCAGGACCTCAGTGATGTAAACGGATCTGAGTTTCCAGTTAAAATGACTCGAATATTTAAATGCCAATCATTAGCCTCATATAATGTCAATTACGTGTTTCTGAACGCAATTATTAATGCTGGGTTTAATTTTGTGTAATTGTATATGTAGTGTTATGATTTTAATGGTTGCGATTTTACGAAGGTTGTAGCTATGAAAAGCGTGGGTAAGAAATGTTATATTTTGTATAAATAAGATGGCAAATATGTAGCTGGACTGATGGTAAACAGTTATCATAGTCTATGGACGTTTCATCACTGGTGCTATCAAGCATGCTTTGCTAAGACTATAAAAAATCTACCTTTAAAATTACCTCAGTGGCGCTTCTGTATCACAACATGGACACAAAGAACACCCTGACTCGGAACAAAGTATTTGTGGACCACCCAAATGGTTGTTTTGTGTGGGTAATTGAACATCCAACTTGCGTAAGTGCCAAATTTCTATTTGGCACTTACGCACCGAAAGTTGGTTGTTATCTGAAGTGACTGACGAAGTTGGATGTACGCACACAGTAAATTTCCATTCGTGCAGTTAGTTTATTATATATTACTTTTTTCAATGACTGCTCCTTCACTAGGAATAATTCCTGTGTCACAGAAGACACAAAGAACACCCAGATTTGGAACAACCATTAGTGGATCACACAAAGTTTTGTGTGGGGATCGAACCCACAACACTCGACACGGTGGAATTATTGATCCAACAGCCTTAAAAGAAAATCGATAGAGCAATTCTGTAGCCAACACAACATACTTCTACAATAACTTTTATTTAAGATATACGTAATACACCCAATCGCGTGTAATACTAGATAAAAGACAAAAAAGAATCGTATCTAAATGTTTATCAAACTTTACTGTTGACTGTACCATAAAAATATAACGAACACTTTGATGTGAGGCGATTCTGAATAATGTAACTTTTTGTAAAAGGCATCGCTGAAATGTGCGATGGACACTGTTTCCCATTTATTGCCTTGGACTACGATGTAGGAATGTGAGCAGATACGTTTTGTTACGGTAAAAATAGATTGTATTAGATATTTAGAATATTCAGGGAAAAAAAATAGCTGTCGCCTAGTGGGCGGCTGTTGAACTGACAAGCAGAGATCTCTAGGTCAACCATGATTTTTCAAAGTTAAGTGCGTGTTATAATTAGTTAATTATCGCTTGCTTTAACGGTGAAAAAAATATCGTATATATCGTGAGGAAACCTGCATGTATGAGATGTTATTCATAATTTTCTTGAAAATTTTCGAAGTCTGCCAACCCGCACAAGGCCGCTGTGGTGGACTATGGCGTAACCCTGCTCACATCGCAACTAAGATCCGTGTCTATCACTGGGACAGTGTATATGCAGAGTTGCTGTAAATACTATATCAACATGATTAAACCCCAAAATTGATTAAAATTCTCAAGGTTATATCTTTTAACTCTTTTGAGTTTCGAGGGAAGAAAGGAATCTCCGTAGTGATAACTCGTAGGACTTATCTTAAATATAGGATTATTAAAAGCTTTTTGGAGATTTTGTATGCGATGTAGACTGGGAATGATAGTACTGGTAGACTACTGACTAGAACTCGATATACTATTCTTGTTAATTCAGTTCAGCCAAAGTTTTGTGTCAAGATTTCTTTCATATCATTAAATCAACAGCAAAAAATCAAACGCTCAGCTTCTTGATCACAACCCTTGATCTACTGCCACATCACCCTATTGCAAGAGTGTTTTGAACACACTTACTAAAGACAAACTCAAAATACCTCCTCCATATAGACTTACTCTTTGTCCGTGATCATATCAAACTTTCCTCAGCCACCCTTCACGCACTGATGACCACTTGAGACACAATAAAAGCATATATTATTACAATAAAAGTATATATTATTATAATAAAAACATATATTATTACATATACAGTAACTTGGACGTCGGACTGTATGCGATTTCAAGACGACTAAAACTTTATGATCAGACATTCGTTTTAGGGGTCAATCACAAATGAAAGTGTTATAAAATATCTTAGCATATTACTTTTTGAGTGTTCCTTGAATTTTGAAGGAAAGATTGGTATGGCGAATGATTTTTGATTCGTGGAAGCAGTTTTATGTGTGATGGGTACAGTTAGTTTTTGGTTTGATCGGTTTTGTACATGCAATAAGATTCTTGTGAAAGATTCTTCGTATGATAAGTTGTTACGGTAATTGTTTTATGAATCTGTTCAGTTCAGAGGATGTTCCTTAAGCGTTCGTAGCCTTGGAAATATCTCTACACGTTATCATTACATACCTATTTATTTTAGATAAATTTAGAAACCGATTTGAAATTGAAAAAGCCGCAAGACGTTACATCACCTGATGATAACATACATATATAGATTCACGCCTGTTTCCCAGAGGGGTAGGCAGAGACTACGGATTTCCATTTGCTACGATCCTGACACACTTCTCTGGCTTCATTCACTTTCATCACATTCCTCATACACGCCCGTCGGTTTAATGTGCTCTTAACCTGGCCTTTGTCCAGAACGCCTCCGATCTGATCAAGAAACGTTCGTCTAGGTCTTCCCCTTGCGACTGTTCCATTCACACTAGCCTTATAAACTTTCTTAGTCAGTCTTTCCTCGTCCATTCTTTTTACATGCCTAAACCAGCTTAACATACCCTTTTCTATTCTTGTCACTATATCCACTTTCATGGCACATCTCTCTCTAATCACACTATTCCTTATTTCCTAAAATTACAATCAACTAAGAGTTATACTTAGTCAAGTGCACTAAGAAACAAATCATATTACCCCAGTTCAGCAATATCACATTTTACCCCATTTCGTCTTCATAACATTTCCATTACAATACAGAGAGTCCACCATTAAGCAGAGAGCTAAAAGAGAATAAAAAGAGGTGGACAGACGTCGGAGACAACAAATCATGAGTAGTGTCCTCAAACAAATGTGTGAACTGGCCTTTATCGTACTCCACCAAAACATAACATGCTACTGTGGGCCAAGTTATTGAGGTTTAGGAGGTTTTTAGTTCAAATTGTTGTGTAAAGATTTGATCATATTTACCAAACATTTAATGTGGCAGACGTTTTCACAGCTTTAAGACTGCGCCGAGCGTAAGACAGATAATGACAGAGCTGGTGCGGCGCATATTCAAATCGGCGCGCGGCCGCCATAGTAAAATTGTATGGAGGATTTGAAGTGCTGTTTTGATAAATATTTATCTTTATTGTCAACCAATAACTTAAATATTTGGGACGGACAAATTGTAATATAACTATTTATGTTTTGTTTAAGCTGTAAAATAGGATAGATTTCTACTGTTATAATCTAAAAATCACTTAACACGAGCTTACGTTTTTGCATTTTTCGTGTAAATTTACGTAATTTTGTAGGCGTAAATATTAATTATTTTAAGTTTTTTGCACGGAGTAATTGTAAACACATTCATTGTTATGGTAAATGTATATTTTATATTTGTATTAAACAAAAAGTGTTGATTTTATCAACTTAACTGTGACCGCCTGTTTTGGCACATTTCGCTCGGCGCAGTCTTAAGCAACAAAAGACTTCGGGTTGGTTGTGAATGTTCACATCGATGAGTACAACATTTAAATATTCAATCTTATTTTTCGTGTGACGCTGCCCAAAAAATAATAGAAATTAAAATAGAATCTCTAGCACTATATTTTATTTTGTTGTTGAGTCGTTTCAGAATTTAATCACCGGAGTTTGATTAATCAAAATGTATAAGCACGTAAGGTAAAGTATGCAGCCAAGGTAATCATAGCCTTCGATAATGCACTATTTTTAGTACATAGATACGATGAATCAAGCGACGGTTCAGAAAAATTGTTGACCTGCTATGCGATTTTAACCTTAGGAGTGGTCATCCGTCGCTCAAGTCGATAGTACATAGTCTGACACATATTTCTACCTATATCTAATATATTCTCGTAATGGTAGGAAAACCAAAAAAAAAAATTCTCTGGTTATGATTTTAAATCTCACATAATACAGGGCGAGCCTATTGACTATTTTTAATGTGGGAATTATACCGATCTATAGCAGACACGAGTATATGTATATCAGATGCGCCGCTAGATGGCGCAGTACGCCTTTAAACGTCACATTTTGAATACATTGAAGATTTATAGATCGATTTTAATTTATTTTTTTGTAATAACTGGGTCGTACGTAGCCTTATCCGGACCCTTAATCGCCGCCCACTCGTATTTCACGCCATATTCTCAAGTTCACGTAAGACATTATTTATAGTCCAAGGCGGCCGTGTCCAAAAAGCTTAGTTGTGTCAAAAGTTGAGCGTTAAATCATCGGCCACTATCTGGACACTGCAGGCTGGACGGTGGCCACTAGTGTTGTGAGCGTCTCCATTGATATAAGGCAATGATTTGACGGATTAGGCCTATAGAAAAATAAAATGTTAAAAGATTGCTTTATTCATTGTTGCCGATTCTATAGCCTGGGTGTGCCCGAGCGCCGACAGTGACATTGTGGGTAGGAACTGAAGCGAAATTAAATATTCCTTGATATTTGTATATTATTTCACTGCAAATTATATACCTAGGTACTTATATTTTTTAAAGATGAATCTCGCGCTGTGTAATATCATTTAAATTATCAAATCTAAGCCACCCAATATTTATATAAAGTAGTGGCAACGTTAACTTGGTGAATTGAATTTATGTTTATTTCTACTGACGTCGTAAGATTCTGGATAAGGTAAAGTGACTGTAGCTCTAGGAACCAGCCTGGGCAGAGAAAACTTATGATACGAGGGACAAATGAACGATGGAATCAATTATATTGAATTACTTTTTAAAAGTCGGACCAAAATTATTCCTGCCGCATACATTTTAGATTGCATTAATAATCGTCATTTTAGATCAAGCTTTTTAAATTCTTAAAAAGCTCGCTCTAAGTCAACTCTTCTGTTACAGATTCATGATATGGATTATATGATACAAGCAATGGCATGATCTTCTCATATTCTTGGGTAATAAACCTCAACACACAATAATAATAATAATAATAAACCGAGCAATGATCATCGATGTTACCATTCCGCATGACGAGAATCTTGTGAAAGCTGAAAAAGAAAAAGAGTTGAAATACTTAGACCTAGCTCACGAGATTGTCGACATGTGGCGTGTGGACTCGGCGATCATTGTGCCGATAGTCATTACAGTCAATGGTTTAATACCTAAGAGCCTCGACCACCACCTGCAGAGGCTCGCGTTAGATGGCTGGATCAAGTCCTTGATGCAAAAGGCAGTACTACTCGATACGGCGCGTATTGTGAGGAGATTCCTCTCTCTGGGGCCCTAACCACCGGCAGCTTGGACCCTGTTCCCGATGTCGGTGGGTCATTTCAGTTTTTATATTTTTAAATATGTATAGATTTTATATTTATATTTAAAAAAGTAATTATTAGAAAAAAAAAGTAATAAAGAGAATAATAATAATAATGTTTATTTCAGTTAAGTTAACATCATCATAACATCGTTGTAATGTAAGAAATTAATTTTGTATACTTGGACATTTTTAGGAAGTTTGTAGTCAAGGATTATCCTAGTTATCAATAGTCCTTTTGACGTCAAATATATTTGCTTCTGACTGAAGGATAGAACAGTCATTCTAATTTTACCTTCTTTTACGCTATTGTTGCAATGCACTGTTAATTCCATTAGTATCTATTAGTAAAGATTATTATTACAAAAAACTTTATGCTACGGTACGCTATTATAGCAACGAAAAAGGATATACTTTCTAACTGTATCTACCCACATGAAGATCTATGGCGACGAAAATGAAAATACAATTTTCTTCTTCTATACCTATTCAAAAGTTCCACGCCACTTGCACTGTAAAGAAATCTCAACTACACATTTCCACTCAAATGCCAAAACGAAACATATAATATAAGAAACACTAAAATACCGATACAATATGTCAAAGTCGTTTCAACATATCATAATCACGCCGTGTGCCAATGGAAACAGTGCCAAGCTAAGTGATCCGACAGAAAATGAAATATGATGACACTTTCGCACATTACAATACGAATTTTACGTGTAAATGAAAAAAATAAGCTTATTTTTTGCCCACCATTGGCCTGGAAAATAGATTAAGGCCTGTTTTAGCTTTTAGAACCAATTGAGATTATATTACGTGATAATTTGAAGCTGATCGTTTTCTCTAAATGGAGGCAAGAGAAGTAGGACATTTTTTTTTAAAAGACCACGCCTTCCTTCTCCTTTAATAATTCCTGTGTCGCGGGGGTTTTTACAAACATTCGAATAACGGACAGAATAAACACCGAGACTAGGAACAACAATTTTTGAATAACACAATTTTTTGGTCCATGTCATGTCATGTCATCAAACCTTCAACTCTCGTCGCGGAGACAGTGGCTTAGTGACTGCCTAAATCACTGCGCCATATTCTATGCTATCGTCAAACATGACGAACTGGATACACTTGGAACAGCGCTATTAGATAAGTACTTCAATTTACAGAAGATCGCAGAACAAGCTGATATTGATATTTCGAAAAATAATTTTCTTACCTAAAAAATGCACTCTTACACGGGTTACCAACAATTTGGTTCGTATGACACTTCTATTACGTGGAAGATACTTTAACTCCACGATAGCAAGAAGGATTTTTGACTATCTATATGGAAGTCAAAATGCACAGCTTTGACTGAATAGCTTCTTTTTTACAAAGTTTGCATCTTGTGAGTGATATCATACGAATGTTCATCCGCTTATCATCACATATATTTTATGCATGAGCAATTGAGCATGCGTTTTTATTTTACTCTTTATTTTAAAGCAACAGATGCATGTTGCTTTAAAATAAATATTGAAATAATAACGCCGTAAGAACTTAAAGGTACGCATAGTTATATGTGAAAAGCTTTTGTAAATGATTAACTAGGGATCGATTTCCGACCATAACTAAAATCTAAATTTGACATTTTGCCAGTTTTTGCTTAATTAAAGGCCCGATTTTAGATGACCTTCGGATTAGAGCTATCTGATGATTGAAAAAATTACCCTAAATCTGTTAATTCTAGCCTTTAAGTAAGGTATCTATTCTTAGTACACAGCAAACACAACAACGTCCAGTAAACGCCAATAGAACCGCCTCCTACAACACAAGATCTAAAACATAGCGAGCTCCTAAGACACACACGGCTTACGTATGTATAATCCCACAAAGTGCGTGCATTCTATACAAACCTAATCAGAGACCGAAGGCCGCTAGCCTCATCTCGGGTAGGCCGTACCTAATCCAGCAAAACATCATCAAATAACTCATAGCAAGTTAATGGAAATCGATCGGAATCAATGACTAGTTAATTGCTTCCCCGCACTTTATAATATACAATTAACAATAAATAATAACTGGAGTTATCTCATTAACCTGCTGGTTATCGAATAATTGAAATATTGTACGCATTTTTGATAATTTAGACTACATTACTGGCTTAGTCAATTAGACAGAACGAATGACGCGGTAATTAAAGTGATCGTTTTGACACTGTCAAAACACCAAGTGTTGTGAGTTCGGTCATCACATGGAGCAAAAAAGTGTGTGATACACAAATAGCTAACCACAATTAGACTTCATGATACTTTGAGCTCATTCTGCGTAAATAGAAACACCAATGATTAAATTATGTTCGGGTACTTTGAAATAACTACACTGGAACATTGAGACAACTACTATCTTAGTCTCCCCGTGACCATGGTTGCTGAAAAGCAACCGAAACGTCGGAGAAAGTGTAAACTTAACTATAAATCGTTTTAATAATTTAATTATGTAGGTTACAAATTAGTAAAGTTTAATAATAGTAGTATCTAAATTATATAATAAAGTGTCAAATAAACAACGCGACAAAATTCGTATATAGTAGTTTAATTTCAATTAATAACATTCGCGTAAACAGAAGACAATATTATACAAATAGTTAATTCAATTCTGTATGATTTTTGTGTCCGTCATTTTAATGTTTATAAAAATACTACGCAACTCAAGGATTATATTTTACCTTATAATAAAGTAAGGGAGAAGTCATTATTTTATGAGAGAACCACTCAATTTTTGCGTATATCGCGCGGTTTATTGGTTTTATTCGCCATGCAAAAGGTTTAGGATATTCTAAGTTTAGGCTAGATTTCAAAATTTTTAAATCCAGAGCTAATTTTCGTGATTAAAACAGTTTTAAATAGAGTTTCGATTTATTCTAACAACGTCAAATATGACAGTTTACATAAAAGGTTATGAGGAAAAAAAATGTTATTTGTAATTGCCATTTATTTGACGTTTATTTAAATGAAGAATACTAAGTAATATATACAACACTGAGACTAGATCGGCACTATATTTTGAGCTTATGATTTATTGAGACACAAAGACCTTAAACGGTCACCCATCCACGATCACAATAGCAACATTACTTAACTACACGTATTGATCAGTCTAAACGGTCACATCGTCCCTTCTATATTTAAAAGCTATGAAATAGAATGAAAATGTTATTACATGTCCGTCCGTATGTCTAATTTTAACACAAATATATGACGTCCATAGATCACTGCTGCGCCGGCGTCGCACATCAATCTGACGTGTCGGTTTGTCTTTGTCCAATGTTCTACGGAACTAATTCAAATAGCTCTGTTTGTTACTAAAATAATCGAAGATGTATGGATATTGCTAGCTGTTGAAATAGCTTTTGTCGTGAGTTTGTTATGTTGCGAATATCTTACATTATTTTATACATTTTGTTTAATACGATATTGTTAGTACTAGTGGTCGTTCAATGGTCGTAATAATTAATAATTAATTTAATTTAATTTAATTTTTGTTTAGTGATTATCTCTTTATAGTATTTATTAATTTATTTGCATCAATTGCTCACTGCATTTACAGTTGCCCAACACGTGCAGTGATCCATAATACATATAATTAATAACTTTAAAATAGTGAACAGTATTCAACAAATTTATTAATTTTATTGGTAAATATGTCAACTTCTGGATATTGAGCAACCAGAGTTGAGAAGTCTCATAGCCTGATTGGTCGGAGCAAACTGAGCAGTACAAGTACGCACTCTCCGCACCACCAACAATGGACGCGATCGCATTCTAGTGTACTGGTCGGGCACGGACAGGGCACAGCGACACAACGCGGGTGGGTTGTCAACCCTATTGTGCAACAACAAATAGAAATGTACCATGAGGGCACATTTACGCAAGTGTATCTATTCCTACCATACCCGATACGAAAAACGAAGGATATAAATACGGGTAATACCCATACATTTTCGAAAACAGATATCTAGCAAACTTACGCTGCACACGTTCTAACATCAAGGTATACTTTTATTCGTGCGGATCCCAGACAATGGAGTTAAACTCTAAAATACTGCGAACAAATGAAAAGTATAGTGCCACAATGGCACTCCTGTCCTGAAATCGTGCTGATTGTCTCATGACGAAACCTAAAGATTTAAAACCCCTGCTGCACAGATTCGTTATATGGTCATTGAACGTCAGCCCAACATCCATACTCAAACCTAAATCGCGTATCTGCATTACGCGCTCCAACGTTTCACCCGCCATTTTGTAGGTGTATACATATGGTGATCGTGATCGAGTGAAAGTAATAATTTTGCACTTTGCTATATTAAATTCCAGCTGGTTACGGACAACCCAGGCAACAACATTCTCGATGTCTTGTTGGAGCGCGTCGCTATCTTCGATACATCCTATACCCAAGAACAATTTCAAATCATCGGCAAACATGAGACTCTGTGCCGTCTTAACGGCATTCCGCAAGTCGTTCACCATAATTAAAAACAAAGTCGGTCCTAAAACAGATTATCTTTAACTATGCCAAATCTCACACTTCTTACACGGAATATGCTTAAAAAGGTATGAAATATATTCTCTTCACGTGTTTAAGACTGCGCCGAGCGTAAGACGCGGATGGACTGAATGACAGAGCACGAAATTCAAATCAGCGCGCGGCCGCCATAGTAAAATTGTATGAAGGATTTGAAGTGCTTTTTTCATAAATATGTATCTTTATTGTCAACCAATAACTTAAATATTTGGGACGGAAAAATTGTAATATAACTATTTATGTTTCGTTTAAGCTGTAAAATAGGATAGATTTCTAATGTTATAATCTAAAAATCACGTAACACGAGCTTACGTCTTTGCATTTTTCGGGCAAATTTACGTAATTTTGTAGGCGAAAATATTTATTATTTCAAGTCTTTTACATAGAGTAGTTGTAAACACATTAATTGTTATGGTAAATGTATATTTTATATTTGTATTAAACAAAAAATGTTGATTTTATCAACTTAACTGTGACCGCCTGTTTTGGCACATTTCGTTTGGCGCAGTCTTAAGATATGTGTTGTTGAAATGAGATATTATGTTGCAAAAATCAATATCCTACGACAGTCTTGCCACGCTAAAGATAAACTTTATATTTCAGTTAGAATTATTCATATTATTATACATACATACATACATAGATTCACGCCTGTCTCCCAGAGGGGTAGGCAGAGACTACGGATTTCCATTTGCTACGATCCTGATACACTTCTCTGGCTTCATTCACTTTCATCACATTCCTCATACACACCCGTCGGTTCAAGGTGCTCTTAACCTGGCCTTTGTCCAGAACACCTCCGATCTGATCGAGAAACGTTCGCCTAGGTCTTCCTCTTGCGACTGTTCCATTCACACTAGCCTTATAAACTTTCTTAGTCAGTCTTTCCTCGTCCATTCTTTCTACTTGCCCAAACCAGCTTAACATAACCTTTTCTATACTTGTCACTATATCCACTTTCATGCCGCAACTCTCTCTAATCACACTATTCCTTATTCTATCTTTCAGAGTCACAACACATATATTTCTAAGCGCTCTCATTTCTACAGCATTTATTCTGCTCTCATGCTTCTTTTGCCATACCCAACTTTCACTTCCATACATAAGTGTGGGCACTAATAGTCCTCTATGAACAGCCAAACGTGCCTTTTCGGATACATTTCGGCTGTTCACAAAAGCGCGTAGAGCTCCATTCACTTTGTTGCCAGTAGTCGTTCTCCTTTCAATATTATTATACAAGCATGTATATATGTATTATATGGAATAAAAGCGTTAGAGTATAGACTATGTAGTATATAGTAATTTTTTATGGGCAAAGGTATATTATAACAGAAAGCCATGCTTTTAGGTCCCATGTAATAGAGGGCGTACCTATTGCCGGTTACCGGACACTGTTTTAGACTATGTGCTGCTACTGAGTTGCCCTAAAACCCAATAATACTTTCTGATCCCTATATTTCAGACGTAGAAGTCACATTCACTACGAGTGCGTCATTGAGGCAGTCAATATATCGAATTAATGGTCAGAATTACACCAACTCACTACGACTATCTGAAAATCACACGGTTTTTAATACCGTATAGAGATCAAATCTTTATGGGGTATACACATGCAAGTTTTTTAAAGCAAGTGTTATGCTAGCCCTGTTTCTTTCTCATAGTAAGACAAAGATAGTACACAACTTGCATAACGAAACTTCCCTCAGGTAAACGAGCCTGCAGTAAGACAGGAGTACAGAAAAAGGAAACTCGAATATTTAATTCATTCGAATTAAAATCGAATATTCAAAACTGATTGATTCGATGATGGCAAGATTAGTATGGGTCGTGGTCGATCTATATTTTGTTCAACGATCTTTCGAATTATCTTTTTTTAGATCTTCCACCTAATACTTACAGTATAAGCAGCGATAGCTCAGTGGGGAGACCAACAGACTGCAATGCAGAGGGCTCGGGTTCGAACCCACGTCGTGTACCTCTGGCTTTCGGAAGTTATATGACTTTTCGAAATTATGTGCGTATTGATTGAGAATTATCGCCTGCTCCGTGCCTCGGAGAGCACGTTAAGCCGTCGGTCCCGGCTGCCATGAACATCTATGGCAGTCGTTATTGGGAGAGTGTCGACACAAAAGATCCCACTGGGTCGAAGTGTCGCCGGTCTGCACTGACTGGCCCCCACATAAGATACATAGTCCTAATACCACGTGCATAACTAAAACTTTCCGTAATGAATAATGATAGATTACCAAACAATAAAATAAATATCCAAGCTTCACGCATTCGAATATTCTTTAAAGTTTCAAGTATTTCGATTTAATTGGAGAATCGAATAATTCGAATTTTAATCGATAATCGTGCATTGCTTGTTGGTGTGAATTGGTAGTGGTGAGTTAGTCACTTAAGCTACTGCGTCATCCGTGCATTCCAAATTCAAAAGGATATATTATGTTCTTTAAATATATTTTTATAATTGAAAATATCAGAATTTGCGATAACTGTATAAATTATTACATAAATACGATGTCATAAAAGAAAGTAATAAAAACATCTATTGCATATAAATTTAAAACAGGATAAATATGTGACAGGCTGTGAGTGAGCCACTGTGCCGACCGGGACAAGGGCTCGCCTACATAAGTGTGGAGTGAGACTTTATTTAATGTAAATATATTACGTTTCAGAAAAAAGTCACGATTATAGTTTTGATTTCCAGGGTTTCATTTTATCAAAAATGAAACCCTGAACATTCAAGAAACATCCAGACTCGGAACAACTATTCTAGGACACACAATTTTTTGTACAGTGTAGGCATCGAAACCACAAAATATGGCACTGTAGCAGAGACGAAGTGACCAATTAAACCATTACGCTATCGGTGCTGTCATAGTATGAACCAGGGATGTTGCAAATATTCACATCCGCATCCGCAATAGCGGAGCTTCCGCATGTATTTAGACATCTGCATCCGCATCCGCATTCGCAATATGTATGTATGTGGATGTAAATGCGGATCCAGATATAGCGTAGCGATAAGAAAGAAATCAGTTGTTCAGTAGTACGTGTTTAATTTATGAACCTTTGCAAAACAGGCTTGAACCTGTGAAGGCGGTATCTAATATCACTATATTAGATACTTTTTATTAAATAAGATGAACAATTTTCATCAACATCCGCATCCGCAATTGCGGAGCTTCCCCATCGATTTAGACATCCGCATCCGTATACGCATCCGCGGATGTGAGTCCTCAAATATCCGTATTCGCATAAAATCTGCATCCACAACATACCAGGCATGAAATTTTTATTTTTTTTAAGCTTACAACTATCATTACAGATAAACCCAATTCGATAGTGCGCTACATCTTAATTACATACATGAAAAAATTAACATAAAAACTCAATTGGCATGTATGGAAGGCAAATTCTAACGATTCCAACGTCGAACTATCTCCTTTGAACGTTCTTCGTAATATGTTTTAGTGCCTACATAATAGAGAGAGAGTTTATTGTCGTCTATCAAACTTTGTCCTATTACGATAGGTATTGACTCATAGGCTCAACCCTTTGCCAGAAACTCGCAACTAACCTAAATGTAACTTAAATAAAGTAACCAATCACTAAACATTAACATTCATAAGTGTTACCTTCTGACCTAAATGAATAAACAATTTTCGTCTTTGACTTTAACTACTGACTAATAAGAATTACTCGTGAGAACTCAACACTTTTTTCTCGGAAATCGAACCCAAGATTCATGCATAGCAATCACATTAACCATCGATTAATTACCGATGACTATCAATCAAACAAATATTTGGCACAGGTACACCAGTTTCGCACGTGAAGACTTAATGACCGCATTATGTATGACCGATGCGATAGATGGAGCCACTTGTCATTTTAGTTAAGAACTAATAGCTGGGCATGAGCAGTAATTGAACTAATGTGCCAAGAATTTGCAGCTCGTTAAAATAATATTGACTAACGAATGAACGATTGGCAGAAGAAGCTTGCATTTCTATGGCTCGGCTTCGAATATCAGTATGAAACGTGTATATGGGATTTAAAAAATTCTCGGTAGCACTATAAGAGTGAGTGTGCTGGGTTAACTGGCTCTTGTTACGTAGAACCTTAACATAACTAGCATATTGTGAGTGTAACAGATCTCTGTATTACCCCAACAGAGAGACACAAAAGTGTAATAAATATATATTGTGGAATCACGTCTGAATATCTTCGAAACTCTGGGCTGCTACTAAAAATCTGACAGCATACATGCATAGACATCTATTATCACGATGACTATTTCGAGAATCGAACCTCATGACCGACCATAAGTATAACTACTGTGATACTACAGAGCCAATAAGCAAATCAAGTGAACTTATCTTATAACTTAAAACTCTGCCTCCACACAAACTTAACTTCGCATAAAACCTTATAAACGCCACTAAATACTCATCTTTATACGACGATAAAAGTCGGCCATTTAAAAAAAAATATCAGTAAATATATCAAAAGTAAAGTCGTAGTATCGATCCCGTCCGTCGCTCCAATCACTTTGTATATCAGAGTTACGACTAATATTTTGTGTGGATGCAGCCTAATTTTACATATTTATGTCGTAAATTGTAATATTTATTGGATAGTTTGAGGCTGGCTGTGTGTGTGAAGGTACTACCCCGCCCCTTGAAGTAGGTGTTTAGTTATAGGGAACTTGCTATTCGCTTGTACAGACCTGTAAAGGTCATTTTAACGTTAAATAGGCGCAATTGTTTCTCGCATTCGATCCATTCGATTCATCCGAAAGTCATTCGGATACATTCGATTAATAGTTATTGTTATTCGATTGCTGATCGGTTATTGAGTCAGGCAAACGTGGAAATTACTCTACTTAATAATAATAATAATAATCGTTTATTTACTCTCTCACACAGAAATAATTACAAAAAATCAGAATCTTAAGCTAGGGGTTACATTTATAAAAGGGTGAATCTGTGTGAGAGACTGGTATCTGTACTAGGTAGACCTGTATGACAGATTACCAGCCTCTCCTGACTCCAGACAAGTTAGTGCTCGGATAGGAGTGACCTGATTTTACAATTATGTACCTTTAATATGTGAGGTGAGTAATTGAGTAGACTATAAGATATGGAGTGAGTTCGTGCACGTGTGAGTGTCTGTATGTGTGTGTGTGTGCGTGTGTGTGTGTGTCTGTATGTGTGTGTGTGTGCGTGTGAGTGTGTGCGTGTGTGTGTGTGTGTGTGTATGTGTCTGTGAGTATGCGTGTGTACAAGGGTACGTGTGTGTGCGTGTATGCGTGACGTGTGGGTGTATGTGTATACGTTTTATGTGTGTGTGCTAACCCTACGACAAATGGGGACAGATTATCTTGGGATCAGAATCTGCTGGCAAGCCAGGAGATCTGTTAGCTTGTTGATGCTGGATGGATATGTAATACTTAACAATCTATTAAGAGGGAATATGCAAAAGATTTTCAGTTTCCTCATAACTAAGGGACTTTAGCCAGAGAGAGAGAGTTCTTTTACAATTATAATGTGTAAGTGAATAAATTTGTAATTTCTCATTTATTTTGTTATAGAGGTACTTTCCTAGGAAGCCGAAAAATTTTCCAGAGAATGCTGTGGACCACCGATTCCCTATAGAAGGGCAAACTTTATGTTTTAGTCTCTTATTAGTACGTAAAGGGTTGTACGGGAGCAAAGAATGTTGTTTTAGCACTGTGTTTAAAATGTACAATTGCCGCACCGTTAGGACATCCATACGCTGGTAAAGATCCTTGGTGGGATAAAGAAAAGGCAAGGAAAGACTTACCTTAAGAACTGCCCTTTGGGCTCTTTCCACCCTAATCAGACTGGTTTTGCAGGCACCGCCCCATACTGTGACACAATATGACAAGATAGGTTGGCATAATGACAAATAAACTAGTTTGATTACATTTTTATCAGCAATGTGACGCAAATTTTTGAACACGAACATCAGTTTGCGCGTTCTTGATAAAAGAAGGTCTAGATGGTAACTGAAGTTGAGACTGCTATCTATCATAACACCAAGATATTTAATGTGAGAGGTACTTTTTAAATCATTACAGGTACATGAGTGATGAGCTAAGCACGTATGGGCAATAATAGAGTGATCGTGAAGTGTGTTCGATGGAATGTTTTTTATTGTGAAAGGTATGTATTTTGTTTTATCAGTGTTAAGTGTTAATCCATTTGTCATAAGCCACGAGGACACTGCATTGAAGCCAATCTGTGCAAAGGCATAGGTATCATCCCAAGTATCTCCATGGAATATCAACGCGGTGTCAGCAGCAAAGGTTACAATTTTACCGTTTTTTAGTTGGAGATTACACAGGTCATTGATATAGGTGAGAAAGAGTGTAGGGCCCAATACGCTGCCCTTTGGCACGCCAAAAACAATGGGCAGGTCATCGCTAATGACTTCGTCGACTCTTACCCTTTGGTGTCTGTCAGTGAGATAGTCTGTAAATAGTTTATGTTGAGTACCACGGATACCCATTTTTTCTAGTTTGTCCAGTAGGAGTGGGACAGAGACTGTGTCAAAAGCCTTGGCTAGGTCCAAGAATACGGCGATAACTTTTTTCTTTTTGTCTAATTTACACACAATGTGATCGGTTAATTCATGGACAGCATGATTAGTTGAAGTGTTTGCCCTGAAACCAAACTGTGATTTAGATAAAATGATTTTTGCCTCTAGGTAGTCAATTAAACGTTTATTTAAAAGTCTTTCTACTAATTTAGAAATAGTGGGCAGAATAGAGATAGGTCTATAATTATTGACACAGTCTCTGTTTCCACTCTTATGGACAGGAATTACTTCGGCGAGTTTAAATTCCTTTGGAAAGACACCGGTACTGAACATGAGGTTGAAAACGTACGTTAGAGGAGGCACTAAAATGTGGTGGTATTGTTTTAAGAAGGCCCCCAAGGTATTGTCCCTTCCAGTTACATTGACCTTCTTTAGACTCAGAATGTAGTTGCAAACTTCTGCTTCGGACGTTGGAGCGAGAGTGAACGAGAAAGGCTGGGAGGTAATGTTTGATGTTTTAGGTAAGTTATAGGGGTGAATTTTATCGGCTAAGTTTTTACCAATGGATGTAAAAAAGTTATTTATATTATTAACTGAGGAAATTGGGTTTGTAGATGTCAATAAATCCGTGGCGGGATTAGATTTCTTATCGTAATTCGTAACCTTTTTTATAGTGTCCCACAACGCCTTGTTATTAGTCTTAGCTGCACAATTTAGTAGGTCTTTTTCGTAGTCTATTTTTACCTTTCTCAGTAGCCCGTTACAAAAATTTCTATATCTTAAGTAAGTGATTTTGATAGTCTCATTATTCGGATTTTTCTTAGATTTAATATGTAGTTTGTCCCGGTTTTTCATACATTTCAACAAACCAATGGTTATCCAGGGCTTCTTAATACGCCTGCGATTTGAGACAGTAATGATACGAGTGTTGGATTCAATCGTAGAGTTTAATTTAGATATAAGTAATGAAGTAGCTACGTTGGCATCAGTTGAGGTATAGATGGAGTTAAGGCACAAGTTATTCATATCGATTTCTAGTCTTTTATAATCAATTTTCTTAAAAGAATACTTTTGTTGCAGTGAGTCTTTGTGTCTAAGAGCAATGAAAACACAATCATGGTCAGTTACTGAAGTCTCGGCAACATAGCAGAAGGCTGGTAGTGTACTTTTAAGCATAATATGGTCTAAACACGTTTTACTATGTGTGGGGAATTGATGTCCAGGTAAAATACCATGTGAGGCAAGGAGACTTAGGTATATTGAAGAGTTGGGGTCTTTGCTGTTAGGCATTATGTCCACATTTATATCTCCTATAATTATTATGTTAGGGGATTTAAGACCACTAAGTATTTCGCCAAGTGACTCGAGAAACGGTTGTATATCTTTATAACCCGGTGGCCGGTAAATTGCTACTAGGGTTGTTTTGCAGTCCAGATTTATTGTTACACAGTTAGCGTCTTGCAAAGGAGTTTCAAGTATAGTTAATCGCATTGAGTTTTTATAGTAAACAATCACACCTTCATTTTGTGTTAGGTTATTTTTACTTAGTGTACAGCTGTAACCATCAATTGACGGTATATGATGCGTGTGACGAAGCCAACACTCTGTAATAACAATTAAATCCCAGTCAGTATATAGATATAGATAGAATAGATATTTGATAATGGATTATTTAATTACAATTTTATACTAATTGAATTATTGTAGCTAAAGAGCAGTGACCACATGACCATGACTGCTTAAAAGACATGTCGGGAGAACATTATCTTTTTCTTCTTCTCTGTCGCTTCGCACTTGGTAAAGCGGTCGTGGTCACTTGGAGGCACATCGGTGGTAGAGGCAGACACAGTTCTTCGCACGATCTATATAAACTTAAAAGAAACTAAATTAATTGAAAGTTGTAATTAAAATTAACCGCTATGAAATCCCTATAAAGTAGATTATCTTTAACATGTAAACGTACGACAATATTAAGTAAACCTGTTACATTCTGTCATAATACATCACAGCGACAGTAGATGAAATCGGATCAAATCATCCTAAATCGCCGTGTGCAAACGTTTTTATAATGTGGCACCAAAAATATGACTGATGTTATGAGGATGTAATACTCTTTTACTTGCCTTAAATACACCAAAATTATAGAAGTATATGTACTACCTGAACCGCTCAACTTTGTCTGCGACACATAGGAAAATTTGCCCCGTTTTTGCAACATTTATCATTGACGCTCCCGCTATTATTGGTCGTAGTGTGATGTTATATAACTTATAGCCTTCCTCTATAAATGGGCTATCCGAAACTAAAAGAAATTTTACAATTCGAATCAGTAGTTCCTGAGATTAGCGCGTTCAACCAAGCAAACAAACTCTTCAGCTTTATAATATTAGTAAGTATAATTAATCAGATGTTACTATCCACAGCTAAATTAAATATAAGTCTTTACTTTATACGTCACATCTGCAATAGTTTATTTTAATTTTATAAGACAACATTGATATCACTTTGATCAATTACATAAGTGTGTTCCTTCAAACATCGAACAACAAATCAAACATAACATTCGGCAATTTGCCAAAAAGGTGAATATTAAAACCACTAAGTCATTTCTGCAATTGATATATCATTGGATACTCACACAACATTCAATGGGCAAAACTAGCTAAACAACAATCACACATAAATTTCAGCTACTGAATACTTGCTACAAAAACTAGTCCAAAAACGACTTCGAAACAAACCTTCTTAGTGCATAATAGAACTTATCAATCATGTCTATTTACGGTGCGGAACTAAATCGTGCCTTTTCCAGTATAAACCGTATAAATGTGGATGAAAGCTAAATATTTAACTGACTTGTATACGACAAGCGCCTCCTAAATGTGTCGCATAAATTCGGCCAAGTAAAAAGTCGTCAACTCTGCGACGGTTGGATAGTGTGGATAGGACTGTCATTTTTAAAGTGGTTTTGGATATATTGTCGTTCTGTTGTAATATTACATATATAGAAAATTCTTGTAGTTTTTAAGTCGTAATCATATGTTTTGTTGTATGCTAAAAGGTTGGTTGTAATGTACGCCTCTACATAACATACTAGATATGTTTTTAATTTTTGTTTAACTATCCTAAAGGTTCCTAAAGGTAAAGGAATTTGCAACTATAGTTGCTGGTAACATTTAAAAGCTTATTTTAATTTACTTATAAATGTACATTTCGGCAGTAATATATACTACAGCAGATAATTGATAAAGCTGTAAATGTAAGTGATAAGACAAAATAATTTAATCCGACATGTATTTGTAAAGTAAAAATAAAATTTAAATTCTTTAGAATTTTCATAATAAAATGCTAAGTATAGATTTCAAACTCAATAAATAGTAGCAACTGTTCAAAAGAAAGGAATAGCACAACATTTATTGGCACAACAAAAACCGTCACATCCACACAATTCGTTCTTCACGGTCGCCATTAAACGCAATAGTTACGGTTACATAATTTATTGTTTTTCATCTTTGAAATCTTACCGGAGTCAAGTAATATAAATCATGCGTTAATGCCATAGTATTATACAAATTCAAATTTATAACTCGATAAAATTGCCAGAGCCCCACACCAGGCGGGGGGTTGGGGGACGGGGGACCTAACTAGAATGCCCCTAATTCATTATAGGGTTTGATGTTTTAGTAGCAGCGGTAGTGTTGAGTTTGAAGAATTTCGATTTTACATTTTAGTATTGAATTTTTGCACTCAAAATTGTATGTTCATATTGTGTGTTTCTGATATGATGAGGTCTTTAGGGTTGTCAAGCACGTTGGTGATTATTAAGTCTGTAAGTAAAGTCTGTAACCTAAATGAGCATCATAAACTTATTTTGAAATTTATTTTGGTTTTTAATCATTATTCTACGTGTGACTATTTTCTTTCTTATGTTTTTAAAATGACAAAAATAAAAAAGGCAGTACTTATAATTGGGTCTCTAAGTATTATCTTTAGCGACCAGTAGGACATATTCGGTTACTTAAATAAAAATAGATCCAGAAGAAGTATTTTGGGGACACCAAAAATATTTTTTTAATCATATTTAATCATAATATCTTGAGATTGATTACGTTTCCAGTCTTTCAAATTACGGGTACTGTCTTTGCAGTTTCATAAAATATTATTAGACCACGTCTATTATTTACGCATAAATCAATATGAATCTAAAACACTTTCAAATGAATATAATTATAATAACATCAGGCCTTTAAATCTTTCTTTCATACAAATCGTTTCCAACCCTTCGAAACTCGAATCTCAAAAGCATTTTTCACACAAACGAATAATTCAAAAATAGAATATTAATAATCGTCTAATACCGATAGCGATCAAAATGGCCGCTTATAATCGAAGCAATTATTATCAGCCAGTGTGATTTATAAGGATTTTTGACTGTAAACCTCTTTTCTTCCATTGAGGTTTAATTGAATGATCAAATCGGATGGCATTAGCGGCGTTCGCCCTTTGTCTCTGATTTGTTTAAACAATGGAAATCAATCGGTTCGGTTTGTACCGGTTTTATTCGATTTTCAGACTTTTGTTGATGGTGTTTTCAATGATATATTAAAATGGGTCTGATGCTTTTAATCTACGGTGGAAATTTTATGTGTTATATTATATAGATGAAAGCATTCTTAATTATTTAGAATATGGCATAAGTCTCGCTATACGTTTTAAAGAAATTGTTAAATATTGTTTATTATTAGACTAATAACTCTTAACTCCTTCTGACGGTTCGAAAACTTCTGACATTTCAATTGACAATTTGCAGCAAATAATTGGAATCACTGAACCTTTTTTATACCCTCTCTAAAGGAAGTTGATTAATGACATCTGTTTTAGCAATATTTTAAATCGGTCCAACTGTCTATATTGTCAATCACATTAATATTTGTTTCATACGGGATGCAAACCTGCTACAGTAGCTAAGATGTTCGGTTAAGTTACAACCCCATCGACGCAAGCACTTTTAAAATACATACTAGACACACACACACATATTACAACATAGAACACAGTTAACCCTAACCTAACTGAAAAACCCCTCATTATACTAACCCATATTTCTAAATTATCGAAACCTATAATTATACACAACCCTTTAAATTTCAGTGTCAAATTTATTAAGGTTTGCCGATATTCGAAGTTGTGTTACCGGCATTAAACAAGGGGGTGTTGGGGGGGTTAACACCATCGGTATCACCGTTCTGGGACATATTCGTTACAGTCGTATGGACGGACCAAATATAATTATTAGTTATGAGCAGACAGGGTGTTAATATCGACTGTCGATTTTTGGTATAATAAGGCCCGATATTCGGTAGCCATGTTTATAAAATGGAGGTAATTATTGTTTGTCTAAGGAAATTAATTGTTTGTAATTATTGATGCTAGGTTTTTATGGACGTTTTGTAATGTTGATTGAATTGTTGATATACGGTTAACGGATATAGACTGACACATAAATTATGCTTGAAGAGGTAGGTAGGTAAGTATTGTGGCACACAGTTTTTCAGCTACATAAAAATGAATCTTGGACGGATACGGCAAAATAAACTTTCAGTTGAAAAAAGCAAAACAACAAAACGTTTACATTTTACTCATTAATCCAATTCTTTCTTGAGAGTGGTTTGACAACATTTTCTTATGAAAATCTAACAACCAGGGCAATGATTAAAACTACCTGAAATCATTGATTTTAATTGTTTTTTTTTTATTATAATCTAGTGCCTAGGTGGTCCTGTGGCATAAGTTTACTTTTATATTTGTTTACGATCGTCCTTATTCAATGCTTGCTTTGGGCAATGTGTCTGTTCTGTTAGGTATTTCTCACTGACAGCATATTTACCTGGTAAACACCAATATTGGGATTTACCAGGTAAATATTCTGTTTCAATGTTCCACGGAAATATGATGAGTATCTGTATCTGTATCTTATGAGGGGGCCAGTCAGTGCAGACCAGCGACACTTTGACCCAGTGGGATCTTTTGTGTCGACACTCTCCCAGTAACGACTGCCATAGATGTTCATGGCAGCCGGGACCGACAGCTTAACGTGCTCTCCGAGGCACGGAGCAGGCGATAATTGTCAATCAATGCGCACATAATTTCGAAAAGTCATATAACTGCCGAAAGTCAGAGGCGCGCGACGTGTGTTCGAACCCGAGACCCTCTGCATTGCAGTCTGTTGGTCTCCCCACTGAGCTATCGCTGCTATTTTCATAATCTAATATACATCATATATTAATATACACGTTGATACATTGCCGAATAACAAGAGCTTCGTTTATTGATTGATAACTTCTTAAGTACTCCAAAAGCAACTCTTCATAACATTCCATCACATCTCAGCATACTAGCACACATGCGTCAGTACTCAGTACAATTTTCTTCGACTATTTGATTGAAAGCAGAGCCGCCTTTATCAAGCCTCTGTTTCAACATCATTTGAGCAAGAGATAAACACCGAACTCCACTTTTGCACCGACGCAGATAAGTAAGCACTTAGCACACAAACTATGCATAAGTAGAGCTTTTTGATAATTCGCCGACGTACTGCCAAAGACAAAACTGTTGAAAGAAATTAGAATTATAATATTTTGCATAATTCTCGTTTGTCTGTGCGTGTTTTAAAATGTCTTCTATTTGTCTCATCGGTTATGTTAACTAAGTATTCTGAGTTCAAATTTCTGTTAGGAAAAGTGTCAATAAAAATTCAGCCTTATAAAAAATATATATAATATAATAATAATAATATTCTATTACATACACACAACACCATCTAGCCCAAACTAAGCAGAGCTTGTACTATGGGTACTAGACAATGGATAAATATACATAATATACTTTTTTTTTGCAAATGCATACATATTATATAGAAACACCCAGACCAAGACAAACATCCATGTTCATGCACACAAATGTTTGACTTGCGTGGGAATCGAACCCGCGAACTCAGGCGTAGCAGTCGGTTACACTAACCACTACGTCATCGAGGCTCCATATAAATATCTTGTGTTGTTTTTTCTTTCCTGTGATCTTATGTTTCCTGCGTAAATATTACCAGAGTTTTAAAAGAGTTCAGTAAAGCTGTTTGATTGGACCTGAACCTGAACCTGATCTCGCTCCGATCGTGTCAGACTGCTGGCTCAACGGAGTAAGAGAGTAAGAGAATAGAGCGTGTCCTTTTGTTTGTTCTATGATTTTTGCAGATTAATATCGCCTGTGCAGATGGCTCTCCGTTAACATTGGCTGCTGTGGTCGAAATTTGGTTTGGAAGTCATTATTGTCACCTTCATTGTATGAGGAAAATTAGATTTACTGCATTTAAACATGTTGGATAGTGATGTAACCCTATGATTGAAATTAAACTACTATATACGGATTTTATCGCGTTATTTATTTGACGGTCTCCCCGTGACCATGGCTGCTGAAAAGCAACCGAAACGTCGGGGAAAGTGGAAAATTAAATTAAATCTAAATAGTTTTAACAATAATTTAATTAGCTTAAAAATTAGTAAAGTTTAATAGTAGTAGTAGTGTCACAATTTTCAAAATTAATTAATAGAGTGTCAAATTAATAACGCGATAAAATCCGTATATAGTAGTTTAATTTCAATGAATAATATTCGCGTAAACAGAAGACAATATTATGTAACCCTATGAGATTTATTTCATTACTACATTTTTACACGGCTTTGCTCTCCTAATTGTAGGTTAGGTCGGTAACAATTTTTTTCTGTATAAATGGTACCCTATGTCCATCCCTGTACCGCGGACAAAGTGTATGCGAAATTTCATGATGATCGGTCGTCGTAGAAAAGGACATGTGATACCTTTAATACAAAAAATGCTTTTCTCGAGGCATAGAAATTGATACACGCGAGGGAAACTGCGAGCAATATCTAGTTAAATAATATTTTCTTAAACAAATCCGTGAACACTTGTGGAGTGGCCAGTACGCGTGTACAGAACACCTCTCACGTTCGCCGTTCGGCACATTTAGCTGTATGATTAAGTCAATAGGTGGCGCTGTGCGCTGTGGACACTTATACCTACATTACTTACAGACAAACGGTATTTGTTATACTTTGATATCTCTCTGTTGTATCGATTATTGGTTTAATGAAGGGTGAAGTGCAAACTACTTATTAGTGGGAAGCACAGAATAACGGCTCGGCAACGGAGTTTGGTTATCATATGAACATATTTAATTGTAATTACATAACAATAATATTATTTTTCGTTAATTAAAAACCAATTGTGTCTGGCCAGTACGCAATGCCGCTACGTCTTAAGGTTAAACTAATATTATCATGTCTGTATTTTCTACCTAGCTTTGACAGTGATAACCTAGTTAGACTCTCCTTAGACTGCAACGCGGAAGTCTCAGACTGGATCTTACGGCATGAACCCCTTTTCAAAGTTATGTGCATATAGTCTGCACCGCACAATCATGCTAAAACATATTTTTACAAATAGATTTTTGCATTTCTAGAGCCATTTTTGTACAATAGACTAAATAGAGAATTGAGCATTTATAAATTAACTCATTTTAGCTGTAAAACTTAATTTCTACTTATATTCAAACTCTGTCATATGACCAAACCGAGAAGATACTAGCAATCTGGAAAAAATTTTTGCAAATTTAGTTTTAAAGTAGAAAATTAAACTTATTTTAATTGTTTATACTTTTACCTTTAGTTTATACCATACAACTTTGGAACGGTCTTCCGGCACATGTGTTCCCTCCCTTCTATGACATTGGGTCCTTCAAACGTGGTGTGAAGAAGCATCTGGTCAGACCAGCTTGACACTGGCGACGGCTAGAAGACATCTGTCTTCTCCTCGTCGCCACTGTCTCTGGATTATAATTGGGCTTTCTATGAGATCCTTTACATTCACTTTGCCGTATTACTATAAAAAAATAGTTATTATAATGTAAATTTATTTATACTGATAATATGTATATAAGCACTTTGTCGCTCGAAACACAGGTTTAACCTAGTTTGGGCAAATATCTATAAGTGCGGGTCGCGACCGCATGTGCAAGTGATTCGCGCGGCCTCGTCGATAGTGGTTTTGCCGAGGAACACCGTGGTATGTTTAGTCGGTATTCCGGGAGGTTTACCCCGGTGAGTCCGACTTAACCCCCAGTAAAACCAGGTACAAAAAAAAAATATCTATAGGTGTTATAGTTAAGATGCAAATGTAAAACTAAGAATGTATACTAAAATAAATAAATAATAATTATTATATTAAATAGTTATCACTCGCTTTAACAGTGAAGAAAAATAAAGAAAACAACGTCTTTGGGAAATACTTATGCAGTTTTATAAGACGTTTGAAATTTGCCAATCCCTAGCTAGTCAGAGGGTTCGATTGAAATATTGTTTCATTTCATACAAACTTATTCAAGTGCTTATGAAATTCCGCATTTTTAAGCCTTCCACCAATTCACCACGTGACTGCTCATGGGAAACACAGGAGAAAATCTTTTTGTAAACAACTTGTTATTCTTAATGGCTTTGAATTTAAAATTTCAGATGTTATGTTTTATTTAAGAGTAAGTCAATTCCAACTGTTTCGTCATTTCTTTAATCAGATATTTATAATATCCTAACGTTAGCGTACACGTAAAACAATACTTTAAGACTGCGCCAAGCGTAAGACAGATAATGACAGAGCTGGTGCGGCGCATATTCAAATCGGCGCGCGGCCGCCATAGTAAAATTGTATGGAGGATTTAAAGTGCTTTTTTGATTAATATGTATCTTTATTGTCAACCAATAACTTAAATATTTGGGACGGACAAATTGTAATATAACTATTTATGTTTTGTTTAAGCTGTAAAATAGGATAGATTTCTACTGTTATTATCTAAAAATCACGTAACACGAGCTTATGTTTTTGCATTTTTCGTACAATTTTACTTAATTTTGTAGGCGAAAATATTAATTATTTTAAGTTTTTTACCAGGAGTAATTTTAAACACATTGATTTTTATGGTAAATGTATATTTTATATTTTTTTAAACAAATTGTGTTGATTTTATTCACTTAACTGTGACCGCCTGTTTTGGTATATTTCGCTCGGCGCAGTCTTAAGAATTTAATAGGATATTGCTTACATGTACAAAGATCTATACCCTTTTATTAACATCATTATGTTTTTACTGAGTTCCTAAGCAAATAAACTTTATTATAATTATTATACTGGCAGCCTCCATGGTGTAGTGCTTAGTGTAACCGACTGCCACGCCTGAGGTCGCGGATTCGATTCCAGCACAAGTCAAACATTTGTGTGCATGGATATGGATGTTTGTCTTGATCTGGGTGTTTCTATGTTTAATATATGTGTATTTACATAATATGTACGTTTATCCATTGTCTAGTGCCCATAGTACAAGCTCTGCTTAGTTTGGGCTAGATGGTGGTGTGTATGTGATATAATGTTATTATATTTTACTGTCAAGTAAAATCCAATAACACTTAACACCATTAGTTCCCAAAGTGGTCCAGGTGGACCCCCAGGGGTCCACGGGAGCCTCAGCGGGGGTCTACATTGGCGTGACAAAAAAATAGGGGGTCCACAATTCGTAAGCGTCCACGAAAATTTATTTGCTTTCGATAGTGAAGAACTAATATGTTGGCTTGACTTCACCTATCAATGTAGGCAGATAATATTTTAAGAACCTCAGCGACTGTTACTTGTAAAAACTTGCATATTCCATATTCAGTACCAGTGGTCTCCGTCTCTTATTAACGAAAAATAAGGAACCTCTACTTTACCTCTACTTTTTTTTAATTGTACCTACTTTCTAGTTATATGTTGATATTTTATATCTTTTGCATGCCTACGTGGTTAAATATGGCTGAACTTTCAATATGTTTTTTTTGTCACCATTTAATGTTACCCATGTTTGCAAAATAAAATTATCTTATCTTATCTTATCTTTACACAAACCAGTAGTCAAACCCAATACAGTACCACTATGCCACTGAGACAGGCCTTACTAGTACGTGACTGGTATAATAATATCAGCCCTGTATTAAACTGTCCCACTGCTGGGCATGGGCCTCTTCTCAGTGTGAGAAGGGTTAGGCCATAGTCCACCACGCTGGCCCAGTGCGGGTTAGCAGACTACACATATCTTCAAAAACATTATGGAGAACTCTCAGACATGCAGTTTTCCTCACGATGTTTTCCTTCACCGTTAAAGCGAGCGATAATTAAATATTTAATACGCTTTTAGTTTCGAAGAGTTAGAGATCGCCTTGGGATCGAACTCGAGACTTCTGCGTGGCAGTCCAACGGTTTCCCACTAGGCTATCACTGCTATATATAGTACGTGAATGGTATATTGATTTTAAAATACTATATAATCTACCATGATTTCAATACTAAAAACTGAAAACCTGAAGCTACAACATTTCGACTAACAAAAAAAAAGCACACACATTCAGCATAAAAACTGTTAAAACTTTTTTTATCCTAACCCAAGCCCTATGCGTTCCAAGCAATTAACATCTGTCAAATTAACAAACATTTTTTTTGCTATTTCACACACCAATTATAAGAGCGTGTACACATCGCCTCGCGAAACATTTGGCGTTCAACATCGTGCGACTAATCCGCGTAAAGGAAGCTATACATCAAGTAAAAAAACGTCACAGTCGCCCGTGTGTCGCGGGCTTAGAATGAATAAATTATTTGATTATGATGAAATATTAGGCAGTTTATTATTAGAGTGTGAAAAGAGACAAATATATATTTAATGACAGGGTATTGACCGAACTTAGTAAGGCATTTTAAGATTTAAAATATAGTAGGTATATATGTAGACATCTCTCTCTTTTGATTATCGTGTAACAATAGAGGGGTTAAACTACTATATACGGATTTTATCGCGTTATTTATTTTACACTTTATTAAAAAATTTTGATACTGTCACACTACTACTAGATACTATTGAACTTTACTAATGTTTAAGCTAATTAATTTATTAAAACTATTAAAACTATTTATATTTAAGTTTACACTTTCCCCGACGTTTCGGTTGCTTTTCAGTAGCCATGGTCACGGGGAGACTAAGATGGTAGTTGTCTCAATGTTCCAGTGTCGTTATTTCAAAGTACCCGAGCATAATTTAATCATTGGTGTTTCTATTTACGCAGAATGAGCTCAGAGTATCATGAAGTCTAGCTGTGGTTTGCTTCTTCTTGGGTTTGACTATTTGAATGACAGGATCCCAAAATAAAATCCGTATATAGTAGTTTAATTTCAATGAATAACATTTGCGTAAACAGAAGACAATATTATGCTTTAGCCTTTAAAAAAATATGTAATTAAAATCTTATTGTGTCATGATCAATAATGTTATTACTAATAGTAACATTTAAATATGATGTACTTGCATCGTTACTTATTTTAGTATTAATGATCTTTTTAGGTTGTTACATTTACATTTTTAACAGTGAGAAACTTTGGCATCTACAATTCGGTTGACATTTAATCTCATTTTGTCATAACCTGTAATAGATTTTATTCTAAAAATAATTCATGCGTTAGCTGTTAGATTTATATGAGTGGGTGACCTTATAAACACTGAAGAAACGGTTAACCAGAGCACTGACAATGTAAATTAAGAATTTTTGTAAGATACTTGGCCGAAATAAACCTCACCTACAAAAAGAACGATACTCCAAACCAAATATTTCTTGTGGAATCAGTCAGTTTGTTTTATTTAAGAGATTCCGAATTAAATTAAAATTATACACACACACTGCGAACTATATTAGATAAGTTTAGCTTGACTATTAATAAATACCAATCATTTCCTATTGTTTTACAATCCAGAGAAGCTTTATACAGGTATGTCTATGTTTTTGAGTTCAGAAAATAACTTATTTAGTCATTAACCCACGACTCAAACATATTTTCCGACTAAATAAAAATATCTGAGTCCATTGTTTGTCGCCATAACTTCTTGGAACCTTTTATTCTCCCCTTCTTTAATAGTATTAGCGTGTTTATGTAGTGTTGTTAATAAATCGGCCGGCGCCATTAGTCCGGGTTCGAATCCCGGCGGAAAGCATGCGTCTTGTTGATTTGTGACGAGCGCAGATGGATGAGGGGGCACTCATTTCAGTTACTTTATTTTCAGTTTCTTTGTAGCTTTTCAAAGTGGTTTTGAGTTATTACTAAGGTTTGTAGTTTGAAATTGAAATTGTATTTTCTTGTGGTATTAAAAGATTTGTTTTGTGATTATGAATGAAATGGTATTTTTTATTTTAAATGAACCATTCGAATAATTTTGTCACTAAATATTCTGTATTATTGAATGGTTTCGAGTTGGATAGTTACTTTTATAATGCTTATGTTTTATTATGATTAAAGATTGATACTGCCTGCTTTAATGTTCTGATCTGAATAAACCACGCATATAGTTGACCGAGCGCTTCTGGGTTCTATTTTCAGGTCAGGTAAAGTATTAACTTTTCCTGTAAGAAATCTCTTAGTGTAGAGTCTGAATTCCAGTAAGCTTTGTACATTTATTGGGTAACTTTCCATTCTCGTTTCTTTTTTTTTTAATGTCTAGCTCCTGTCTTATATAAAGATATTGAGCCTTTGAACCCCTGAAGGAGTAGGCAGCAATGGTCCATCAATTTTTACACATCTCGCACTGATGTTTTGATCTTAAATAAAGGCAAACCGATAAAACTCTCGTTTAGGCACATTTACACCCTAAGCAGACACTCAAAAGCACCGTAATAAGAGCTTGCCCAATTGAACTTTAAATCTAACGATCACACGAAAATACAGCAAGCCTATGTTATGACACCACCAAAGCATGCCAAGCCACACAATCCTAACTAATATTATAAATGCGAATGTCAGTTTGTTTATTACGTTTTCACGCCTTAATTACTCGGCCGATCATCATGAAATTTCGCGTACACTTTGTCAGGGGAAGGGAAAAGAATAGGGTACCTTTTATCCAAGAAAAAGTTCTGTTACTTACCTAACCTATTTACGCAAGTGAAGCCGCGGGCAAAACCTAGTATACTATAATAATAGTTTTAATATATTAAACAAACACCACTTATATCCCAGTGCAATATAATATGGCAAGCAGATGTTCCAAGACGCATAAATCAGTATAATGACGGATATATGCGACACTTGTCGGCTTTAACCGACAACGTCACAATGATGTGTCGGTTATGTCATTTGCATGTGTCGTGTCATGTGGTAACACTATTAAAGTTATTGTACACTTTTGTGGATGTGTATTATGTAATTAACATGTAGTTATAGGTTAAATGGATTAAGTGTTAAGTTAAAAATAGATTTGACGCCATGTTAGCTCCGTAAGGAGTTAAATAAATTGTATTTTAATTACTAAAATATTTCACTACTTATTATGAAACAAAGTCCACCGCCGCGTTTGTCTTTTTGCGACAAACTCAAAAACTACTGAACGGATTTTCATGCGGTTTTTACCAATAGACAGAGTGATTCATGAGGAAGGTTTAGGTGTATAATTTGTTATGGTCTTATACTATCCGTGGGTTACTAGTAATTTATAAAGGCCTGCATAGTATGGAAAGAATTAGTATACGAACAATCTAGTTAAAACATTAGTTTTATATAGCGTTTTTAACAAGCAAGTGTGGATTAGGTAATAATAGCACATTTCGCGAGCTATGATTTTAAATCTTACGTAATAGGTAGCAATCCTATAGCTATATACTCCATGCTGCTAGAAAATTTATTTGTAGCAAAAGCCAGTACCTTTTTCCTGACCCGAGGCTTGAATCTGGGACCTTATGCACAGCCGTCACATTCACTGCAACTGCCAAAAAGACGAACTAGACAAGGTATTTTTTTATATTTTATTCTTGAAATGTAGACCTTTTAATTAGTTCGGTTTAGACCTGGATTATGTAGACATATGTATTAACGAATTCGGCTGTAATATGAACGCTAATTTTACAGAAGGTGCATATCCTACGCCACTTCCGATATCCGTACGCCACCGTTACTAATTACCATCAGATAGGCAATAAGTTTACCGACCCATACCTACATGGTACGTGATTCTTGGATGGATGGGTATATTAACAGCTTACCTATCTTATAGTAGCAGTAAACCTGGTCGTTCCGAAACTCTATTTAAGACGACAATAAGTTTCAACAAAGAAAAATACGTCGCAGAGGTAAACTTCACCAAAACCGCAAACCACATTGCAACCTGCTTTCAAGATGACAACATAATTTTGAGCATTTAAGTATTACTGGCTGACACACATTTCATTACTAAAGCATACAAAAATTAAAAACAAAACCGCCTCCCTCTTATCTACCGCCATGTCAAACAACCACTTGTTCTCTTTTCAAACTCGCCGCACCGCGCCGCTGTGCAAGCGCATGTGTCAACATGGCGGCTGCGTGCGCATCTTTTAAGACGTATTTGTTTAGCAATTTGGTCTTTGTAATATGATTATATAGTTTTCTGATAAGTTCGGGTTGTTCAAAGATTGAAAGGTTTGGTCATATGCGTTTTAGGAATGTGAGTATAAGTAAATTGTCTCTTTTTATTTTAGAAGGTTTTTTAAGAACAAAATACCTTGTAGAATAAAAAAGTCAGCTTGTAGAAACAAAGATTATGCTTGAAACCTTTCAACAACTAAAGGCTTTATTTATAAAAATATCACTAAGACTTACCTACAACAAATTTAATAATTATTCAACTAACATTCAAACGTGACTTTATTCAGGATTTTTTTTATGGTTTATGGTTTATACGTAGAGCCTAGACAGCCTAAGCAGCGATAGCTCAGTGGGGAGACCAACAGACTGCAATGCAGAGGGTCTCGGGTTCGAACCCACGTCGCGCACCTCTGACTTTCGGAAGTTATATGACTTTTCGAAATTATGTGCGTATTGATTGTCAAACTGGCTATCTGTCAGAGCCAATGAAAGAATGCAAGAAGCAACGAATGAGGATGTGAATGAAACTAGAAATAAATTTATAAGAATGAATAAGGTAGTGAAAGATGTAATTAAAAGGAAAAAAGAGGAATTGAAAGACGAGTTTGATAGAAGATTATCTGAAGATTTCCGGACCAACGCTAAGTTCTTCTGGAAATCCATTCGCTCGGTTCGAGGTAAAACCGTAACCACAGAGCTGAAATTAATCAGAGATAAGAATGGAAGTTTACTGAGTGAAGAAAAGAGCGTACTGAAGCGATGGAAGGAATATTTTGAAAGTTTATTTGAAAGAGAGGAATGGCAAGGGCAAAGTTTCGAAATGAATGATAATGATAGTAGTAATGATGAAAGCCCTATTAATATGGATGAAATAATGAAAGCTTTGAAAAGCATGAAATTAGGCAAGGCTGGTGGGTATGATAGGATTACAGTCGAAATGCTAACAGCTGGACAGGGTCTCATAGCAACTCAGTTGTGCCGCCTTTTTAACTTGTGCTGGAATACCGGCCGTGTACCAAGTGATTGGTGCAAGGCCGTCATAGTACCTTTATACAAGGGAAAAGGTTCACAGCAACATTGCAAAAGCTATAGAGGCATTAGCTTGCTCAGCGTCGTCGGTAAATTATATGCGAAAGTGTTAATTGAAAGGGTTGTGAAAGTAACCGACGAGAAAATATGGGATGCACAAACGGGATTTCGAAAGGGTATGGGATGTACGGATCAGGTCTTTTCCTTACGGTGCATAGCCGAGAGAGTTTTGGCCAAAGGTCAAAAGGTCTATTGCGCATTCGTGGATCTGGAAAAGGCTTATGATAAAGTGGTGAGGAATGAACTTTGGTCGGTATTGTCCATGTATGGAGTGAATAGCACCCTCACGCGAGCTCTGAAATCTCTTTATGATGATTCCAGAGCTTGTGTTAGGATAAATGGGACCTACACAGAATGGTTTAGCATCGAAAAAGGTGTTAGACAAGGATGTGTAGCGTCACCTTGGCTGTTTAACCTATACATGGACAATTGTTTAAAAGATTTAAAAGATTGTGAATGGGGATTAAGAATGAATGAGTTACTTGTCAAATGTCTGCTTTATGCCGATGACCAAGTAATACTTGCGTCATCGGCAGAAGAGTTGCAGGCGATGGTAACTATTATGCATGGTGCTTTTGAGAGTAAAGGAATGAAAATAAATGTAAGCAAGACGAAAGTAATGGTATTTGAAAAGGAAGAGTGCGTGACGATGTGTAATATTATGATTGATGGAGAAAAAGTGGAGCAAGTGAAAGAGTTTGTATATTTGGGTACTTTGTTTACAAGGGATGGTAAACATGAGGGAGATATTGAAAGGAGAACGATTGCGGGAAACAAAGTGAATGGAGCTCTACGCGCTTTTATGAACAGTCGAAATGTTTCCGAAAAGGCACGTTTGGCTGTTCATAGAGGACTATTAGTGCCCACACTTATGTATGGAAGTGAAAGTTGGGTATGGCAAAAGAAGCATGAGAGCAGAATAAATGCTGTAGAAATGAGAGCGCTGAGAAATATATGTGGTGTGACTCTGAAAGATAGAATAAGGAATAGTGTGATTAGAGAGAGATGCGGCATGAAAGTTGATATAGTGACAAGAATAGAAAAGGGTATGTTAAGCTGGTTTGGGCATGTAGAAAGAATGGACGAGGAAAGACTGACTAAGAAAGTTTATAAGGCTAGTGTGAATGGAACAGTCGCAAGAGGAAGACCTAGGCGAACGTTTCTTGATCAGATCGGAGGCGTTCTGGACAAAGGCCAGGTTAAGAGCACCTTGAACCGACGGGCGTGTATGAGGAATGGGATGAAAGTGAATGAAGCCAGAGAAGTGTGTCAGGATCGTAGCAAATGGAAATCCGTAGTCTCTGCCTACCCCTCTGGGAAACAGGCGTGAATCTATGTATGTATGTATGTATGATTGTCAATTATCGCCTACTCCGTGCCTCGGAGAGCACGTTAAGCCGTTGGTCCCGGCTGCCATGAACATCTATGACAGTCGTTATTGGGAAAGTCAATACCCTCTAATATCCTGACACTGGTGTAGCCTTAGGGTATCGTTAGCCTTCAGGTTGCGGAGGTCAGGTGGCAGCCGCTCCGTGTAAAAACTGATATCCAGTCAAATCCGGTTAGACCAGAAAAGCCGACCCCAAGTGACTTGGGAATAATAAAGGCTAAGAGAGAAGAAGACGTAGAGCCTAGACCCAGTAAATGAAAATTAGCTCGTCCTTGATTAATAGGACCCTAAAAATATAGCTGGTAGGTGTAAAAATACACTACCTACTGCCTACCCAAATATTTAGCCATCGTCCACGTATATAATAAAAATAATAATCATTTATTGGCACAAAGGTATTTTACAAGAGTTCACATTATAGAGTTTCATTTATTACAGGTTTTATAAATAATTATGGCTATCAATTACCATAAATATAGTCATTACATACATAGGCAAAACATGAATGCAATTTCTTAACATAAATACTTTTTATTTTAATACATGTACAAGAACCAACTTCTGCATTTAGTCGTATTGGCGTCCAACGCGACCCAATCTCAGTCAACAAAGCCAGTACAAGATTCTAGAATTAAACAGTTCAAACTTCCTGAGCACCGAGCCAAATAAATTCATTTTATTTTCCTTCTCCCCTTGCCGAAGTATTTCACTCACTCCGCTTCGCTATTAGAATGATCCTGTGTTTTTTCTACATTGTTCAATGCTTTTTCCGAGTCGGTTAAGCATTACGCAATAAATTTAAGAAGTACTTTCAAGCAAGTATGTATGTACGGAGTTATTTACCGATCCTTTTTGGTTGCGTGTTGTTATTTTCATTCTCAAGTAAATGAAGTTTTCTAGAGTTGTGAACTGTTTTCTCTTTGATTTAATATAATGAAGTAAGTTCTAAACTATTTGGGCAAGTATTGAGGTGGAACTGCGTAGACGTTTTTAAGTTATGGTTATTTTAGCTTTTCTGTTCGACATGTTCAAAGTTCAGACCCAAAATAATAAGGGAGGACCCTGTTATAATTTAACATCAAATGACTGTTGAGTTAAAATCACCCGCACAACTTACTCCCACAAGTTTAGTAAAACTATATGAGATTATAATAATGTTTTGATCCAAAATTATTGATGTGAGCACTGACGGTTGAGTATTATCTTAATTTTGAGGTTAAAAATATTACACAACTATGAAAACAAAAGGAAAACCTAATATTTCAGAGTCCAGTCTGAAAATTTCGATATTCATAGATACCTTATATAATATATAGTTTGTATCTTCGTAAAGACACAAACTATATCTATACTAATATAATAAAGCTGAAAAGTTTGTTTGTTTATCGCGTTCGCTAATCTCAAGAACTACAGGTTCGAATTGAAAAATTATTTTAGTGTTGCATAGCCTATTTATCGAGTAAGGCTATAGGCTATATAACATTACTACCCACGGGGGCAGCGCAGTAGCCATAAATGCGAGTGAAACCGCAGGCACATATGTATAGTTATTTATATTTATGTACCATGTTTTGACTCAGACTTTATATCTTAGAATTTCTCGCCAAAACCTTAATGACTTAATAAAAACTTAGGAATTCAATCAGAGATAAGTGTAACTTTTAATGTCTTTGGATTTAATTGACTCCTTACACGGCCCACTGCGTATGAAATTTCGTTGCGATTGGTGCAGACGATATAGCTGTTTAAAGTAATAGCAGTAAGTTTAATGTTCGAAAAACCTCTTATACAACAGCTTTGTCCGTCCGTCCGTCCGTCTGTCTGTCTGCCTGTTATACAACTTTAAGCTCAAGAGCCGTAAGAGCTAGAGACTCGCGGTCAACGGCATTCTACTTAACATAGTTGATATACCCCGAAATGACTATGACCTTTGACCTCTGACCTCAAGGTCTCGTGGTATCACGTGACCTTTGCATATTATTTAAACCATTTTTTCGATCTCGAAGATTTACGGCAATTCATTGCTGTTTCTCACTTGTTTATATGTTTATAACACACCAGTAATAGTCTAAGATAAAAAAATCTTTCGATTCGACATTAATCACAATTACTGCGTCCATATTTATGCAATTCATAAAATATTATCATGGCTTACTAATGCCTGCGGCTTCACTCGGACACAGGCCTTTTTCTGGATAAAAGGAATACCCCGACAAGGTGTATGCGAAATTTCATGATGGTCGGTCAAATAGTTAAAACGTGGAAGCGTAACAAACAAAGTCACATTTGTATTCAGAATACCAGTTAGGATTAAAAATCAGCCTATTGCATCTGCTAGACAAAGTCTCTCTCAATTTACGTCTAGCATTCAAAACAAATACAGTCCGTCATTAATTTTTCATTCAAAACATCAGCACCTCCCATCCCTTGAAAACCATTTGTAGAAGGCATCAAGTTAAGTCGGTCGTATCAATCCGACCACGTAACACGTCCCCGTACTGTTGTTTTGACCTACTCTCATATTCGTCAATGGTTTTTCATAAATATGCAACACACGACATGTAGTGTGGCTAGCGTGAAATAGTTTCGAGAGATTTTTTTGTCCAGAATAACACGCCTGAATGAGAAGTGGGGCCTTATAGTGGTGTAAATTATTATATCGATAAAAATGGAGTGAACATGATTGAACCGATAGGGTAATGACTTAAGTAGTCACCGTACAACCGCCACTGCGCCAAGTGTTTTGTTTCCGCACGGGACAAAAAATTGACAACATCACGAATGGGGCAGTAGTCTAAATGGTAGACTCATAACTGCCAGCCGAGTGTTATAGGGTTGATTTCCACACAGGACAAACAAATGGCTGTTTAGTTCCGAGTCTAGGTGTGCCTTGAATTCGTTGTCCTAATGTTTTGAAGTTCTCCATGGAATCATGTGTACGTATAGTCAGCAATGTTCAAGAGATATTGTGTTTAAAGACAAAGTTGATATAATAATAATTCTAATAGAGTATCTTCAATTTATATTTTCAAATTCAAAACATCTTGCACCAAAGTCCTTGAACTCTTCAATATCCCAAAATAATAAAATAAATTTTTCCTCAAACACTGGCAACCTAGTAGTTCCCGCCCTTCTGATTGAACCTGAATAATAAATTCAATTTGCACACGGTTTGGCCCATCAAATATTTTGTTAGTGATAACGTCCGTTCGGGCGGGTAGCTGGGTGGTGCTGAATGTTAGCGGATGTTAGGAATAATGGCCTTATTTAGAAGTTGCAATATGCTAAGATGGTAGGCAGCCGCATTAACAAGTCAGGAGATGGTTGTGTTTCAACGGAACAGGGGTGGAATAGAGACGACTTGCTGAGTAGCGTTGTTTGTTTTTGACTGGATTCTTTGTTGTGTGTATTTTTGGATAACTATTGTGTTGGTACAAAAACCCACGTTTATGTATCCCTGAATGAGGAGACAAGGACATGCTAAACCAGGCTTTCGTTATGTATGTATGAAAGTCTTACTTAATAGTCGGAAAACCTAATTACTATCTATTGATAATTTCATATCAGGAAACCCCAATAATATTATTAGCTTCAGGTCATGAGATAATAAACTGCCGCTTTGGTCCGTGAGGTACTAGTACGTCACGAACGAAAGCGGCAGTCTATTAATTTACATGAAACTGAACTGAATATGCAGTTATGTAATTTATATATGTATTATCTCTATAATACTACGCCATCCTTATACATTTTCTATTCTTACACTTTGGACTACATAAAAATTTGCATAAAATATATAAATAGCTCTACATAGCACTACTCCATGGATGTCTTCAAACAAATTTTTACGACACTAGCGAGGCTCTCGCCGCCGTTCTAGTGGCCTCTCACAATTCCGCACCGCCTGGCCCGGCTGTTAAAAATGCTATGAATAATTATTTCTTGGCCCCACCTTCTTACGACTATACTTTCATTGCTCGATGCTGAAGGCGCCAGATCATTATGATTGACAAGGTTCTTTTAAATGTAAGAAAGTTTCTGATAATTTTAGATGCTGGTATATACCTAAGTTGAAAAGATACGAGACTCAAGATACATAGCTGGAATTTCCATTGGACTATTTCCCCCAGCTTGTAGAAGATTACTGCTAAGTGATCTGGTATTGTATTCCTATGTAGAAGTGGTTTTCTGGCTTCTCATAGAGGAGTAAGCTTTCGTTAGTAGACCAGTGTGATGCTGGCCTCTGAGTAAGCAAAAAATTGCCTTCTTTTGTAAAGAATCAGCATTGCTCGAGTAATACTTTTATAGTATATTGCATCTGTACGCTACAGTATTTTCCACCAGGCATAAGTAATAATATAATAATATTACTTGCTCATTTCCAATCGTGCTTAAAAGTGTTGCAGTCTTTCTTCTTGTTCTCTTCGTGTGGTTAATGGCCAACCTGTTGTCAAGAGTTGTTCAAGCTGCCCGTAGGCCTCTGACATGGCTTAACGAATGCTGTCAATTTGGCAACAACTGAGACCGACTTTTTACGTGCCCTCCAAAGCACGAAGACGCTCAGATATAATACCACTTAGCGGTCACCCATCTATAGACTGACCGCACCCAACGTTGCTTAACCTCTCTAATCGTTTATCGATCAGTGAATGCAACTGGCTATGAGCGCCTATGAGTGTTGCAGTACATAAATACCATTGCCTCCTCCGCTAATAGCAAATCGCATTTATTGAGCACGAAACAAGGCCATGCAGCTGAAAGAGTGGTCATATTAAATAATTAGTTACTAACTTAGCAGAGCTGACAACTACCTCCATCGAAGAATTAACCAAAATATGTGTGTATAATTCCAAAAAGGAAGACAAAAAATATCAACATGAAAAATTTTTGGCATTGCATTGCTTTTTATGTCACCCAAATAATTTGATGTCCCTCGAAATATAAATGAAAACTTGACATCTTTTTGAGCCATGACGGATTCAATCTGGATTTATTGGATGATATTGAATGCCTATTAATTTCGAACGTGAGTGTATGTATGTCAATTTCACTGTATTTAAATTATACTGTCCTAGTAAATTATTTATGAATGATCATAGACATTAAAAATGTATCTAACCTTACACATTAAAAAATGTACACATTATCAATTATCAAAAAAGCATTTGAATTATTCGATTTTTCGAGAGATCCTATAAGTGTAGATATTTATTCCAATGCGTTAATTTTGACTGATTACGTACTGAGTATGATACATAAGACACATACCACAGTTTAGTGGCAGAGACATAAATAAATATTTGAACAAGTGATCGTGAACGGAACAGTCGCAAGAGGAAGACCTAGGCGAACGTTTCTCGATCAGATCGGAGGCGTTCTGGACAAAGGCCAGGTTAAGAGCACCTTGAACCGACAGGCATGTATGAGGAATGTGATGAAAGTGAATGAAACCAGAGAAGTGTGTCAGGATCGTAGCAAATGGAAATCCGTAGTCTCTGCCTACCCCTCTGGGAAACAGGCGTGAATCTATGTATGTATGTATGTGATCATACAATTGTATTCGTTATTTTTGGTAACTATTATTAACCAATTTTTTTGTAGCGTGTAATATTCGAACTCCCAACAGCGCCTTTTAAAGGACAACACCATAATTGAAAATCTATTGCAGGTTAAAGAGAAATTAGCTCATCGAAAATACTTCACGAGTGTATAACCACCTTTTCGTTATTCGTGTATATTCTTTCGCTAGCAGAGGTACAGCAAAAAATAACCCCAGCGATCCTGTTAAAAGCACCCTACAACGCCGACCTCGTGCCGTCCATCACACAACTTTGTGTCAGAAGCGCGCCATAAATCCACAAGTTGTTCGCATCATCTATTTGTATCATTACGCTTGCTTTACTACACGATATAAACAGAGTTTTGCACTAGTGTTTTAAGATTATTTTTTTTTATTTCACACGCAACACAGTAAAGAGTAATAGTATTACACCTTTTTTATATTATTATAGTTTCGGTTGCGAATTACTACAGTAATGTGGTAGAGGATTTACGTCGGCAATGCAATGAGTAGGATTCAAAACCAGAGCTCTTAATCGCAAGTCTAATGACTCTCTCACTGTTATTGTCGCTTTTAGGCTCTACATGTAACAAAAAGAGAACGTAATGTAATTTTTTCACAATGTCTAGTCACTGCCTATCCTTCCGGGCAACAGGTGAGTATGTAGAAGTGTAGTAGCCAATATAACACAAAAGTCGCTATACTTTTTAAAATTCATTAACTTTTCTTTGCATGAAAGTGTAAGTTGTAATCAATGAAAGATAATTTTTTACACAGATTATCCAAATGTGTTTATTAATAAGTTCGTTTTGTTAAAAGAAATATATAATTTTACTTTGAAATATTGCTGTCTATCAGTTACATTGGCAGACTTAAGTCTTATAACTTCTGAAAGTCAGAGGTGCGCGACGTGGGTTCGAACCCGAGACCCTCTGCATTGCAGTCTGTTGGTCTCCCTACTGAGCTATCGCTGCTCAGTAGACTTGTTACTATGTTAAATATAAAATAACATTTATTTATTTAATTAAAATTAAAATATGTCGTTACTCAACATTTCCTTATTATATCTGAACATGTTTTTAATATAATATATTATATTTAATACGAAATTTATAATCACCTGAATAATAGATTGTCCCTCTGTTCTTTTTACGAAATACAAATCTTAATTACATAATTGTGCTATATTCTTAAGCTCTCCTTTGAGACACCAAGGATGATACAACAAAACATAACATTTCAAATATAATATTTCCTGTAAAACATTTTATACAAACGAACACAGCTTGTGATAGAACGTACAAGACGGTTGGAGATGAGAAGTGCAATAAATCCATAACTCGTTGTCGCGACATAAATCTGTCTGATGTATTAGAGCTGCGGAATTAAAAATATAATACATTGATCGCGATTTACGAGCTCTGATTAAAGGGGTGAAGTAAACAGACACTGTGATGAATGGAACTGAGAACTTTGTAAGGCATTCTGTTAGAATTCGAAGGCTTTTAAGGCTGATATTGTTTTGCTTAGGCTTTTAGAGAAGGCTTTAGTAGCTAGGCGAGAAACGTTTGGTTGTAGCTGTGTGATGGTTTTGGAGAAGTTGTGATAGAAATGAGTGCAATGTACATCACACATTTATTTATCGCTAATGGGTTCATATAGGAATTCTATTAGAATTTAAAGGATTTTAAGGCTGATATTGTTAGCTTAGAGGAGGGTTTAGAGGGATTAGAAAGGCGAGAAACGTTTGGTTGTAGCTGTATGACGCTTTTAAAAAAGGTGTGATTAAAATGATAGTAGCCTACCTCCTTAATATTGATAATGAATTATTTAGGCATTTCTCTTAGAATTTAGAATATTTTAGACTGATATTCGTTTGCTTAACTATTATTCTTATTCTTATTCTGTTTGTTTTGCTTCGTTTGTTTGTTAAACATTTTTTCTTGTTATTTGAAGAAGTTGTGATGGGAATTAATGTAATGTCTCTCCGGTTTATTAATAATGAGTTAATGGGGAAAATCATTGTACGGTTTCGTATGATAAATGAAAGACGAACTGATAGAATAAAAGTAATTATATTGCATGAAAAGAATTAAACAGATTTACAACGGATTTAATAATGATCGATACGCGGCGAAAGAGTAAATTGTGCGATAGATCGCCCGGAAAGGTGTTTGGAACTACTACTGATATATAGCTGATGTACTAATTTATATGTAATATGGGTTTCGATGCGCGTCGATGTCAGCATAAAACTGTAACTATATGTACGGGTTTGCTCGTACAATCATATAGGCATTATTTTAGAAATCGAAAAGGTAGGCAATCTTATATAGTTTTGCTGAAAGTTTTAGTGAAATAAGAAAGAAATGTTTCGTTTTATAGATGTTGAGTAGTTTTAAAAAGAGAAGGCGTGGTGGTAATGCTATTGCTGTAACGAAATGTTATACTCTTTACTCATGGATGATAAGATATTTGAGACAGGACCCTTACTTCATTGACCAGCGGCATCCAGACTGAGGTACTTTTCTCAGTACTCATGAACAAAGTGGTTTAGTATACTGTGGTATTTTTGGTATCAGAATACTAAACTAGTCTAGACTGTTTGTTCTTAAAGAAAGGTGGTATTGGTATAAAAATGGCTCTATAGCGTTTATTCTAGGCATGGGCGAAGATTTCGGCAGCCTATATCACGTATTTTTTGTTGTTCATGTTAAATTGTTTTTTTATGAACAAGAAATGTGGATACACAATGGTGCTAAGGCTGTATGCTAAGGTAATGGTAGCCTCGCCTAAAGTCGCGGGTTCGATTCCCGCACAAGTCAAACATTTGTTTGCATGGACATGGATGTTTGTCTTGGTCTGGGTGTTTCTATGTAATAGATGTACGTATTTACCTACAAAAAGAAAGTATATATGTATGTTTATCCATTGTCTTGTACCCGTAGTACAAGCTCTGCTTAGTTTGGGCTAGATGGTGTTGTGTGTATGTGATAGAATATTATTATTATATTATTTATAAAGTTATTATGTTTATTTATTAATAAGTTGATTACTGTCAAAATTGATGTTCCTTTTAAATTGAACATTTCTATTGCGTATATTGTGGGATGATACTTTTGACAGCTGTCAGAGGATATGCGATCACAAAATGAGGTTTTTAAGTAGAGGCTGCAGTATCGCTACACTGTGAGGTGACTGTTAAATTTTGACAAATTTTTCATAGATACACATTCTTTAAAAATTAACTATTATACGTTAGAAGTATATAATATAAAGGATATATAGATCAAAACTTCGCCTATTCATGTATAGATTAAACATTCAGCCATGTGTAAAATACATTTATTAGTATTCACCCCTTCACTTTGCGAAAACATATTATTTTAATAAATCCCTGTAAATATGGCGATACAAACATATAAATCTAAATTAATTAATTAATGTTGACTGGAAGTAACCAATTATCCGTATTGTTATTATTATTATAAGAGTTCAGTACTCATTATCGTGGTAATATGTTATATACTTATAAATGTTCTTTTACCATATAAATACTTTTTGGAATCCTATGAAATATACCTTAAACCCAATAGATGGACCGTTAAGTATATTTCATACAAATTAAAAAAAAACAAATTAATTATTTAATGTTGACTGGAAGGTTTGAGAATAATTAAGCCTATTAAATATACATAAAAATTACATAAAATCGGTCGAGCCGTTTCGGAGGTGTATGAACACATACCTTCACCGTGATACGAGATTTATATATATATAGATATATTTTCAAATAAGTAAGTGATGACGGCAGATTGTTTTTACCCAATAACGGAGTCTGCCCACCACCCCGTCTCTTACCATGACCGTGCTAGGAACGTGTCAGGCAAAAAAATATTCTTTGTAAGGAAATGTATAAGTCTATGCCCACTAGACCGTTCCGTCACCGACCAGCAGTTCCTATAGCAGGTCGTATCGTGTTGCTTTTTGTGTCTGATACGTTCCTAACATCTTATCTTATGTGGGGGCCAGTCAGTGCAGACCGGCGACACTTCGACTCAGTGGGATCTTTTGTGTCGACACTCTCCCAATAACGACTGCCACAGATGTTCATGGCAGCCGGGACCGACGGCTTAACGTGCTCTCCGAGGCACGGAGCAGGCGATAATTGTCAATCAATACGCACATAATTTCGAAAAGTCATATAACTTTCTAAAGTCAGAGGTGCGCGACGTGGGTTCGAACCCGAGACCCTCTGCATTGCAGTCTATTGGTCTCCTCACTGAGCTATCGCTGCTCTACGTTCCTAGCATGGTCATGGTATGAGATGGTGTAGTTGGCAGACTCCTTAATTGGTAAACTTGTGGTCAAAAATTATTACGTCATCAATAGTTATAGACAGGCTGCGTCGTATGCCTTATAAAGTCTTATAACTACTATAAGAATAAACAAAATGTCTATCATTCAAGTAAGGAGAGGTTGCTGATAGGCATGGGGTATGCCAGAACAGCTGGTGGAACCATCATAATTCACGGTAAACTTAACAAAAAGATTGCCAGCCGCATCAGAACCTTGTTTGCTTGCACGCCTATCAAACTAATTCTCCAGAGCCACGCAGCAACTATACGGACAATACGAAAGTAAATAATCACCATATATCACTCAAATACTCAACACGCTTTAAAATCTCGTGTTACAGTCAAACCCTCTAAAATAGGCATAAAAGGAAATGGCGAATAAATCAGCAAAATGTCAGGCTAGACAAATAAAACATGTATAAAACAAAAAATGTATTTATGTGCACGAAATTCGCAAAAAGAATTACAAGCAATAACATGCAGTAGTGTTAATATTGCGTGTGTAAGAAAGTTGTGTGCTGAACGATTTTAGATCTTATGTTGATGGGGTTAGGGTTCGTGTTGATGGCATTAGACAGCGTGGTTGTGATTTAGTCCCTATCGGCCGTCAACCTGATTAATGTCGCTAGTAAATCAGCGGATTACGACAATGCGAGAAATGACGAGTCGCGGCCGGATCGCAAGCGATACTGGGGTGTGGCGCAAGTTAATAGAAGTTCTGGCAAGTTCACAGTCTATGAATGGCAAGTCAAAACCGTTTATTTTAGGAGAGATTTGGGAAGAGCTTTTTTATTTTCAAGAAGCGTCTCACTAATAAGATATAAATAATCTGCTCTCAACTACTACTTACATATAACTTAATTATAATATACATATAAATACAGCATGTGCACGTAAAATTTTAATTCAATATCGAACTTTTCTGTGTGTGCACAGAAAAGTTCAATGCATGCTGTGTGAGCAATTTTAATATTTTAATTTATTATATTTAACTTATTATTGTAGGTACTACTTAAATGCAATATCACATAATTATTATTTTCTTAGCCGAACATTTTTGTTGAATTTGAAATAATCTTACTTTTTAACCGACTTCAAAAAGGAGGAGGTTCTCAATTCGACAGTATGTTTTTTTGTATGTTTGTTACGCGATTACTCCGCCAATTATGAATTGATTTGGATGATTCTTTTTGTTTGGTAGGTCATTATAAAGACGACTTCTTGTCTCAATTATAATTTAGTATTCTAGATTTATAAGTGAACAAACCACTAATAGACATATCAAAACCTAAAATAACAATCAGTACATTACATAAATACTATCTCTCTGTATAAATAAATTGCATTTCACGTAGTCTAAAGGTGAAATAGCACCTCAATGCACTGCGTCATTCTTTCTCTCTCTTTGCTGATCTGAAAAGCTCCCGAAATCGCTAACTTCTCATCACATGCACCAACAAGTCAGTCGCATCGAATTATTGAGTAAACACATAGCGTAATCGCGCGATCGTTTCATTTAGAACCAATGCAAGGGTATCGGGAGAAATATTGCTAAGTATATTTTCTAATATAAAAGTGTCAATTGCTTGTAATAGGATTTGAATTTAACAAAACAGATTTGCAGCTGTTTAGGTAACATCATCTATACTTGTATGAATTTAATAACAAAAGATAACGAACTTCGATTTTCTGGCAGAAGCATCTTCGCCTGAACTCAAGCCTGCCAGTATTTTAGTCAAAATAAAAAAGCATTGGGTTTACCGAGAGACTGTCTTCCAACGTATGAGGGTTGATCTTGAGTAACCGGATTAAAAAAGAAGCTTCACTCTTCAGGAGATCGCAGCCAAACGACCTTCAGCGACGTCGCTGTGAATGCTATGAGGTGAAGAGTTGTCAGCTGGTAACACGGACTCTTTTTACAGGATTGGTAACGTATGGCTGATGTTGTTAATGAAGCCACTTACGAATACGCAGGCAAACTAAATAAAACTGGATAACTCCGTGTCACGCAGTCGCATCGGGTTCACGCTATTGTGTGGTGGAGCAAAACCACCAACCATGGCACAAGCACGACTTTACCTGGTCAGTTTTTATTACTTTAGAGTGTACACTGTAGACTCCTTAAGATTAAAGCTTCTATGAATTACAGTTTTTAAGGTACAGCAAAAATAAACACATTGAAAACACGTTTCTTATGAAGAAACTACTACCATTGAAATTTTCTATGGTAATTTCTGCAAGCTTATTACGTTTCAAACGATAAGTCCTTTTAAAGTGGAGAATATAACCGGCGTAGACTTACAGCACATCCTAATAACTGATCTATTTGTAGTTTTACGATCTAGTGACTGAAATTCATACTGCTTATGGCCAATTTAGTCGGCCTCGATGGCGTAATGGTTAGTGTAACCGACTGCCACGACTGAGGTCGCGGGTTCGATTCCCGCACAAGTCAAACATTTGTGTGCATGAACATAGATGATTGTCTTGGTCTGGGTGTTTCTATGTATAACATGTATGTATTTACAAAAATAAAAGTATATATGTATGTTTATCCATTGTCTAGTACCCATAGTACAAGCTCTGCTTAGTTTGGGCTAGATGGTGTTGTGTATATGTGGTAGAATATAAAAAAACAGATTATATATATTAAAAAAATCCTATCACTTTAAATAAAAGTGGAAGGATAGATTTGTTATTGGTAACCAATATAATAGTTGGTCCTATTGGCAAGGTATAAAAATTAAAACTAAAATTAACACTCAACAAGTATAATTATAATCTGAAGGTTAGATAAAGATCAAACAAGACTTAAAGTATCAGTCACGTCTTATAAACTCATAATACTGCGAGTTGTGACGTCACCCGGCGACAAGATATAAATTAACAAAAAAAGGCAACATATTTCACTTTGATTTATTCGAATACATAATCAAAACCATAGATTATACGTGCAATCTATCAGTTAATAATAATTTATTATACACATGGTCTCTTAAAAGTAATATAACTTTTGATAGGACAATATTGTAGAGTTTGTTTTAAAAGATGTTAACGCTAATGATAGGTTTATTTTATTTATTAGGGAATCTAAATAGTAGTTATTAAAAATATACATAAAGTCCTTAATATAATTAATATCAACTAAGTAAATATACTAGGTATCGACAACATTTTCCACAGATTCGTTTTAAATACTAAATACATATTTTTCGAACGGTACCTTTTTTCAAGTAACGAGTTGTTTTAGCGATTAACAGTTCAATTTTGAGATAAATTTCATAGATGTAATTTCGTAAATAAAACGATCGGTTTTTAAATATAGATACCGGGCGTTAGTAGACATTAGCTGTTGATAGACTAAGAGTGTTATAACGAGGGCACGCCACGATCGTGGCGGTAAGTCCCGTGATTGAGGAGTGGCTGGAGAGGCGGCATGGCGCCCTCACCTTCCGGCTGACACAGGTAATAACTGGCCACGGTTGTTTTGGCCAGTTCCTGTGTCGTATACGCCGGCAAGAGACGCCCGGTTGTCACCACTGCGGCGACTGCCGCGACGTTGTAGAGGACACGGCGCTGCACACTTTGGCGGTTTGCCCCGCCTGGGCATCGCAGCGCCGTGAGTTGATCGCGGCTGTCAGATTCGTTGCCCTCTCGCTCCCGGCCGTAGTTCAGTCTATGGTCCGGAGTGAGAGGTCGTGGAACGCCGTCGCCTCCTTCTGTGAGGAAGTAATTTCCATCAAGGAGGCGGCGGAGCGGGAGAGGGAGCGTTTAAACCCTCTCCCCAACCACAGAGCCGGGCGCCGGAGGGCGCGGGACGACCTCCAGCCACCCTGAGGTTTGACCTGGGGGGTGGCGGGCTTTGTGGGCCTGCCCGCCATCCGCTCAGCACCAGGTCCGAGAGGCGGCGTGCGTGTTCCCACGCGCGCCTCTGTGTCGAGTCCGTCTCCCCTCTAGGGGGGACAGTTTGACAGACAATTATAGTGAGAAGTGCCTTTGGGTAGGTCTTTTGCGTAGTGGCCTGCCGTTTCATACGGCGGGCCGAAACCTCGGCGGGGTCGCGACCGCATGCGAAAGTGATTCGCGCGGCCCCGTCGATAGTGGTTTTGTCGAGGAACACCGTGGTAGGTTTAGTCGGTATTCCGGGAGGTACTTTAACATCTTTACCATCTTTCTTTTACCCCGGCGAGTCCGACATAACCCCTCCGCCCGCCCCCGCGGAGAGGTATGCGTCATGCATTCCCCCAAGTAAAAAAAAAAAAAAAAGAGTATTGTATCGACCGGGCACGCCACGATCGTGGCGGTAAGTCCCGTGTTTGAGGAGAGGCTGGAGAGGCGGCATGGCGCCCTCACCTTCCGGCTGACACAGGTAATGACTGGCCACGGTTGTTTTGGCCAGTTCCTGTGTCGTATACGCCGGCAAGAGACGCCCGGTTGTCACCACTGCAGCGATTGCAGCAACGTTGTTGAGGACACGGCGCTGCACACTTTGACGGATTGCCCCGTCTGGGCATCGCAGCGCCGTGAGTTGATCGCGGCAGTCGGATTGGTTGCCTTGTCGCTCCCGGCCGTAGTTCAGTGTATGGTCCGGAGTAAGAGGTCGTGGAACGCCGTCGCCTCCTACTGTTAGGATTTCCATCAGGGCGGCGGCGCCGCGGGAGAGAGAACGCTTAAACCCTCTACCCAACCGCAGAGCCGAGGAGGAGGATGGAGGGCGCGATACGACCTCCAGCCACCCTGGGGTTTTACCTGAGGGTGGTGAACTTCGAGGGCCTGCCCGCCATCCGATCAGCATCAGGTCCAAGGCTCTATGTCGAGTCCAGAGGGGGGCAGTAGGGTTTTGTAAGTGAGTGCCTATAGGGTAGGTCTCTTCGTGTAGTGGCCTGCCGTTTCATACGGCGGGCCGAAATCTTGGCGGGGTCGCGACAGCATGTGCAAGTGATTCGCGCGGCCCGGTCGATAGCGGTTTTGTCGAGGAACACCGTGGTAGGTTTAGTCGGTATTCCGAGAGGTCCATTTTCATCGTTTCAACATCTTTCGTTTACCCTGGTGAGTCCGTAATAACCTCTCCGCCCGGCCCCGCGGAAGGGTAAGCGTCAAAGTATAACCCAAAGCAGTAGTAGAAAAAAAAAGTTTTCCTGTTATAACGAAAGACATAGAGCAATTACAATACTTACAAAATAATGATGACATGCCAAGTCCATGTATGATGCATGTAATTAGCAACCTTTTATTAAATAGTTATGGTAAATCCAATATGTTTATACATGTAATCATGTTAAAACTGACATCCATATATGTCAGTTTTGACATGCTTACATAAATGGTGCAATAGTTTAAGTAATCATGTCTCTACTGTACGAGTACGGAATATTGTAGATTTCAATAAGAAAAACTATGCTCGCAATTTTGTAGATCCGATGTCGATAAGAAAAATAATTTGTGTAATCCACCAAATGTGTACGCCAACTGTGGCAAAAAAATTACAACTAAGTGAAACGTTTCTACCACCTGCACATCAAATCCTATTGTTTTCCGAATCGAGCAATTTACTTTATACATACATTAACATAATATGACACTTAAAGCCGAAGTCAATGTCAATTTAAAATATATAATGTTAATAAAAGATTTCCATCGTCATTAATTGCATCGTTCTTAAACTCAAAAAAAGAACTCAAAACTCAACATTTAAAACTGTGCAAGTGTGTGTGTGCATCTACGTCACAGTGTAACTGACAAATTGATTTATGTAGTGTAGGGGACCGACAAGTTGTTTTAGACCGACTCACCCCGTGCGCAGCTACATATTCGAATTCACAAGATTTTATGTTTTTAAAATTGTGTTTATAACATTATATTGAAAGAAGAGTTACGTTAAAAATCTATTGAAAAAGAAGAAGACCTCGATGAATGTGGGTTTGTATCCTACAGAAGGTATCAAATCCACAAATTGTTCTGGATCTAGATGTACTTTGAGTCCCTTATTTGTATGTTTGTAAGGTAATGGTACAGGACTTCTACCCAAATGCAAATGAAGTCCTTTTAAAAAAGAAAGCAGAATGTTTCCGAGAACGGCAAGTCTTAGTGTAAGTTGTATTAACATGAGATGAGAACTTATAAAGCAAGTCAGACATGTCACAATGAAAATAGAGCAATAATGTAATAACGATTTTATTTCGCATGGCATAGACGCATAGATAAATACCTTATAGGCTAACATACATACAATTTGTGTTAGTATTTATATAACTTATTAACTATGTTAGTAATGCTTCACTTGCACTCTGTTGTTGTGCGTTCATGTGGCACTTGTCCGCGGAAGCGACGGAACACCACACCCTTCGGCCAAAAGTCCTCCTTCATAAATACATGAAGAAAGCAAGTTGGTACTCGCACCACGAACGCCTTGAAGTTGACGTTGCGATGCGATTCCAGCAGCTGCACTCTTGGCATGTATTTTGACTTCTGGCGTACATACTCTGCGATATCCTCCGCCTTAGTGGTGTAATGCAGGCGAGAGATGTACGCCGGTGTGTTCGGTACTGCAGCACGCAGATTTGCACCAGGCTTCACAGGAGCTGTGCTGCAGCAGTTCTTATTGGTTTTCAATATTACCGCTTCAACTTAAATAACTTTGTATTGTTTTCCTGCAATGACTAATGCTACAAGGTTCTTTAAAGTGGCACTATGCTATCAACAGGCGGTTTGTTGTCCAATTCCACCTCATGGAAAGGCGTAAATAATAGTAAATTTATTTCAAATAAAATCCATATTGAAGACATCAATAAAACAGAAAAATTGTAGACAGCGTCACTTGCTAACATTCTTATTCAAAGTGCACAGTTCCTCTAGAAGCTTTATGATTAAGGTTTTTAAGTAGAGGTAATCAACGGAAATTGACAGAAGGTTGTTTTTTGTAAGCTTTTATAGGGTAGGAGCACTCTCTCAGTCAAAACCCCAGTTAAGCGAAATTCTATGTCTAAGTGGAGACACAGAAACGCCTTACATCTTTATCCCGAAGGACAAGAAGCTTACGCTTATAGCGAATACGCTCAGCTGCTATACACAAACATATTTTTTATTTGACGCTCGACACACCCTTGCCATGCCATGCGTGCTCACATCTCCAACCCTGAGAGCTACAAAACGCTCGACGCATTGTTATACAGATTCACGTGTTGTATTTGCCGCTTGAAATTTACTCTTGCTTGTTAAGCTTATTCGCTTGCTGTGTATGTGTACCTTCAAGTTAATGTTGTGCAAACAAGCGAAGACAGCTATTAAAAATTCAAATACCACCAAAACACTTAATTGGATACATTATATACATATTTTTATTTCAAATCAATTGACACCTTAAAGTTTTATGATACAGCTATAAAACTCTTCGACACTAAAATGGTAGATTTAGTATTGGACGACCAATCGTGTTCTCCTTGGTTTATGGCCGATGACCATAAGTTTAACGTCACCAATCCGAAGTGGCGTGTATCGTAAAATAGATAAATAATGATTTTGGACTTTTTTATTTGGTCGGATAAGATATAGCATGTTGCATGTCTCTATTGAATATTGATACAGTTTTTAAAAGTCGGTCTTTATGTTGTCATTTTATATGTTTTAATTGATACAAATTATAATCTTCTTTTATGAGATATTTGGCTGATAATACCGCTTTTAGAATCACTATAGTTTATTGTTTGACTGCCACGCCTGAGGTCGCGGGTTCGATTCCCGCACAAGTCAAACATTTGTGTGCATGAACATGGATGTTTGTCTTGGTCTGGGTGTTTCTATGTATAATATGTATGTATTTACAAAAAAAAAGAAGTATATATGTATGTTTATCCATTGTCTAGTACCCATAGTACAAGCTCTGCTTAGTTTGGGCTAGATGGTGTTGTGTATATGTGGTAGAATATTATTATTATTATTGTTTTATTCTACTAATGTTATGAATGTGAAATTTTGTGACGTTGTATGGATGTAAGTTACTCAGTCTCTGATATATGTATATATATCTGATATATATCGATCAGTCAGCGATAGCTCAGTAGGGAGACCAACAGACTGCAATATAGAGGGTCTCGGTTTCGAACCCACGTCGCGCACCTCTGACTTTCGGAAGTTATATGACTTTTCTAAATTATGTGCGTATTGATTGACAATTATCGCCTGCTCCGTGCCTCGGAGAGCAAGTTAAGCCGTCAGTCCCGGCTGCCATGAACATCTATGGCAGTCGTTATTGGGAGAGTGTCGACAAAAAAGATCCCACTGGTTCGAAGTGTCGCCGGTCTGCACTGCCTGGCCCCCCCACATAAGATACATACATACTCAGTCTCGCGTCAACCGTTGAACGGATTTGATCAAAACTAGACCAAGTTCTGTATACATACATATAGTATACTTTTTATCCCAGTAATGCGTTCGTTTGTGGTAATACAAAGTCCAATTTTAATGTTATTATAATAACACTTTAGTACTGAACCTATCAACAGATGACGCTGCTAACGGCATTTATTTTTGTTTGTATTAATTGCAGCTTGTATGGCGCGACGGTGGTGACTGTGTCTACTGTGCTTGTTCAATTTCTGTGATCCATAAAAAAAGTAGTTCCGAATTCTTGTCTGTTGTCTGAATATCTGTTAAGTCCCCCGCGACACAGGAAGCACACCTAGTATCTTTTAAAAACAAAAGAGTATGGAATCTGAGAATGTGTCCGGAAGACTAAAACTACAGTTGGCGGAATGTACGTCTAAGAAACCTCTACCCGACCTCTATACGCCTACACCTTCGAAGTTATAGGTGTGAGGTTGTATGCAAGTATTTTATTAAATTTATAATATAATATTTTCAATATTATGAAGACACTTTTTAAGCAAATGAAACTGCGGACAGTATCCAATAATACCTATATCATTTTGCTCAACTGGTTTCAATAAATCATCAGTCCAGTGTCAATATTTCTATGGATGGATAAATATTAAGTTTATTAATTTATGTTTTCCTTGATTAAATTTGTTTAGGAAATACCGGCTATGCGTGACGAATGGGTATGGTTACTGTCACCCCTCGGATTTCTTTGTAATCGTGTTAATAATATCTTTATGGGTTTCTATTAAATAGTTGTTTTTATTTTAATATTATTATATTGTGTGCTTGTGGTAGAATATTTATCTACATAGATTAACATCTGTAGAGGTATCTAGTAGTAAATCGACTTTATCTGCACTACTTTTATTCTGGCATTTACGTTTATACTGACCTGAATGTAGAGACATTGATCATCAAACTTTGCGCTGTTATTGAGATAATTCTTTCAGAAAACTAAATAATATTTTTTGTCGGCGCTAGAATTGAAATCTTACGATCGGAGTTACGATTTGATAATTATTTCTATCATAAACCTAGTTAGAGAAACTATACGTTAGTAAGTAGTGTATAAACTAAAACACACTACTAATCCTTTTATTAAAAAGTAAGCAAACACCGATCTTATAAACGCAGCCGAAGCCTTCACTCACCTCAATGAAGCCTCCAAAACTTAACAAGTAAATTCAAAAATTATCTCTCGTGACACGCGCTCCAAGTCTCCGAGATACGACTGACATATTTACGACGATGGTTTAGGGTATAAAACTAATCCCTACGACGGAGGGGGACTACAAGGTAGGGGGAGGAGTAAGAGGGGGTCCGAGGGCCTTTATTTCTAACATTCGTCACATAGTAGCAGTAAATTATCATACTACGCCATGATATGACGTGGGCCGCCCATTAAAACGCGTTTGATTTAGATGAGGCCATAAAATTGATTTATGCTTTCACGCTAACAAAACCCGTAGTACTGAAGCAACTATTATATTAACATTTTCGTGGATAACCTTTTTGATTTTGGTACGTCATATATCATCTTCTTGTACAAGCGATTGTCAACTTTACAACTATGATCAAAGATTCAATTTCGCTTGTAAGTTTAATATCAAATTAAGTCATTTATAATTGAAAAAAACTTATTCAGTCGCGTAGTTGCATTCGTTTGTTGTAATACATAAAAGTTACTCTATTTTGTTTGGTATAAAGTTGAAAATGTTTTAGCATTTACCGTCGATCGGGACATTGTTTTTGGATATCGGTCCCGCGTAATTTCGACTATTTTATGACATTGTACTTTAATATAATATGTTGTGTTAAGTTAGATGGCTGTATCTGATATTATGAGGCAGAATTTCGCTATTGAAAATGTTAAAAGATGGTTGACAATATTGCTTGTTGGAGAGTACCTTCATCATATCACATCTGCATACAAAACATAGTTTAGTACAGAGTATACAAAACTGGCGTGCTCTCAAAATACGTGCAAACACTTTGTAATCAATCAATGTAAATCAATTTATGTAAAGCTAAGTAGTAATAGCAGCGATAGCCTAGTGGGAAACCGTTAGACTGCCACGCAGAGGTCTTGAGTTCGATCCCAAGGCGCGCATCTCTGACTTTTCGAAGTTATGTGCGTATTAAATAGTTAATTATCGCTTGCTTTAACGGTGAATGAAAACATCGTGAGGAAACCTGCATGTCTGAGAGTTCTCCATAATGTTCTCGAAGATACGTGAAGTCTGCCAACCCGCACTGGGCCAGCGTGGTGGACTATGGCCTAACCCTTCTCACAGTGAGAAGAGGTCCGTGCCCAGCAGTGGGACAGTTTAATACAGTGCTGATATTATAAGTAGTACTGAATCAATTGCTATTCTTTTTAAACCTTCAGTTTTGCTACTTTGCTACCGAGAAAGATCGACATAGCTTTATTATGTATGCCTTTTTGCTGCACTTATTTTAAGATATACTAACCAATATTTCTATTAAAAACCTACCAGAGATAAAAATAATATCTGACATAACTACTAAATACTATGGAACTTCTGGTATGTATGTATGTATGTATCTTATGTGGGAGCCAGTCAGTGCCGACTGGCGACACTTCGACCCAGTGGGATCTTTTGTGGCGACACTCTCCCAAGAACGACTGCCATAGATGTTCATGGCAGCCGGGACCGACGGCTTAACGTGCTCTCCGAGGCACGGAGCACGCGACAATTGTCAATCAATACGCGCATAATTTCGAAAAGTCATATAACTTCCGAAAGTCAGAGGTGCGCGACGTGGGTTCGAACCCGAGACCCTCTGCTAAACTTAACTTAAACTGAGAACTTCTGGTAAATCTTTATTTAGTAGGTCAAATAATAAACAAGAAAGGGCTTTCATATTGGCCTCAATTAATAGCTATTTTAAATTACATTATAATTGAATAAGCTATTTCTAAAAGGACACATCTCCAATACTATAAGTATACGACATGTGCCCTTTACAAAATTGTAACGTCTCTCATTTTGTGTAGCATACATTGCAATGAAAATGAACAAACTGACTAAAGATCTATGCAAGTATAACTCTGTCTATATTCAATTCTACGGCTGGGTCTAAATTAATACAATCTGATGATATACGTGTAATAGTCAAATAAATTGTGCATAGATTTTCTAAAAAGCGTCGCTATCAATGAACTAATGTTAAGTAATCAAATTGATTAATTGAAGTGACTAACCTAATATAATTGATTATTGAGGCATTCTGTAGAATAAACGATCAACCTATCAAGTTGCGTCAAGAACTGTGAACTCATGGAAGACCCTCTGCACACATGTACGTATACACGTATGTATATATGTGTGTGTGTGTGCGTGCGTAAATGTTAATGTATGTGTTGTGTGCCACCATCATAGATAAGAAAAGGTGGCACTATGAATTATAAATTTATAACCCAAAGTTTAAAATAATTGCTGTTAGTATTTTATTTATTATATAAAGAAATTTTGATCAGTTTGTTTTTATAAAATATTATAAATATTAATTGTGATACGTCACTTAAATAAATTACTTACTACATGACAGTTAGAAGCCATGAGTTCTGTAGTTATGTCGAAAATAGTTGACAAATTGAGTGATGTGATTGGAGGCGATCGACACGTGACTCTTGTCGACCAATAGCGGCAGCCCTCTTCTCCCGAGTTATGTGTCTCTGTTCGTGTCATAACAAATTTGTTAATAATGCTTTATTGTATTTTTTATTTGGTTTGCATATTATCTGAGCTTTCCTTCAAGTAAACTAAATGATTGTCTAAGAAGCGGCTCCACGTAAGTAATACAATGGTTAGAAATCGAACCAACGGTCTTTCGATCGCAAGTTAAATGTCTTATTCGTCGCTTATAATCTAATATACAGGCTGTCCCAGAATATGTCAATCAAATTGTAACGGGAGATTCCTTAGGTAAGGAACTTTCAAATGTGCTAAATAAAAAATAAAAATAATGACCTTAGTGTAAAATAAAAAAATCGAAGATTTTAAAAAAGTACGATATTCTCCAAAATTATGCTGCGATTTCAAAACTAAGATGCAGATTTTAAAAAAGAACGAATTTTTTAAAAACTTTCATTTTTATTTTACACTAAGGTCATAATTTTAGTAACCTAAGGAATCTCCCGTTGCAATTTGATTCACAGATTCTGGGACACCAACATATTTACTTTCGAAACGTTAAGAATCATTATTCTAAAAGCTTAACATTACCTGCAATACCGATTTCCACCTTAAAACAACCATACCGCAATGAAGTTGATAAAGACCTAAAAATTTGGAGTCGTAAATATTTTGATTTGACGAAAATACAGCCGTCAGCCGCGAGATTACAATAGAACAGTCAAGCGTGATCGAGTCATGGTACTTATAAGACCGGCTTATTTATTTTACTTTTTCATTGCTAAGTTTGCAAAGAAACACCACCTGGCTACAACTCTAACCCCTCCAAGTTTATTATAAGAGGGTAGTACGTAGCCAGGTGAGCTAAATTCTTCGTGACGTCACCAGAGAATCGACAACGGTGACCATTTCTACTGAAAAATATCGTGTATATTGTTTCCTTGAGTAAATAGCAGACACGTTAATATGTCTTTAAGTTTGAATGATCACATCGGAGATATTACAGAAAAAGACCATGTTAGGAGGTATCCCTCCTTTTTTTCAGCCAATTTACTTTGAATCCTTGGTAAAAAGACATTCGTTTTCTATGTCAAATCCAATCTCAGAAGTATTATTACCGCTTTTTGGAAGAGTATATTCTAAGGACTAGGTTTCTCTTATCTCTTTATTATATACATATGTAGATAGAACAGCGAATTACCACAAATACTATACACAATAATAGCTTTGATTAAAAGTTATCACATCTAAACCAACCAATACGTTTCGAAGCTATTCAAACATAAACATACAGACTTACAAAACATCAAAGTTAATACACTTATTTTTGGAAATAAATGGTAGAATGTGCGCTTATAACCGGCAATAAACTCGCCTATTCCTTGAGCTATAAAAACTTAACTATAAAAATGTGGCTGTGCAATCGAACTCTGCCTACCCGTCTCTGAATAGAAGCATAATTTTTCTAGAGGTCACCAACAAAGCTTACACAAAGCGGGCCCCTAAAACAATGACCCCAATCGCTTTACGTGTAGGCAAAATATAGTATAGCAACATAAAATTTATGTTGAACATAAATTTCATTAATTACCTACGAGGAGATGATAAATGGCCACTAGTATGGTGTATTTAACAAAAATAATCATTATTGAATAACGAGCTATCGTTCTGCTATTGATGATTGAATTTATTAAATTGTGAGAAAGTTATTGGCGGTGTGGTGACATTGGAATTCAAAATGGTGACAATGATCGGTGATTATTGACTGGTGATATCACTTTGGTGATTTTATTGGTTATTATTTACTGCATGGATGACCACTACTATCTTAAGTGATGGCCTTCGCTATTGCCACTGGATCAAGTGTTGTGGGTTCGATCCCCACACGGAATAAAAATTGTAAGAGACCATTTCTGGCGAAATGTGGACGAAATACGCATCTGTCAACCATTTAAGGGATGAAGGCATGAGAATATGTATAATGTATATGTGTGACAGAATATTTACAGGAACACCTTATTGCACATCGTATTAACGGTGAAGGAAAACATCTTGAGGAACCCTGCATGTCTGAGAGTTCTCCATTATTCCTAGAACCATTTTTATATAATAGATTAAATAGAATTTTAGATATATATAGTCTAAGTTATAAACAATGTAATGTTATTGTTATCAAACACCTGCAAACACTGACCTACTCCGATACGGAGAATTTGCTTATAGTTGTAGCCTTAAGTCATTAGTAATTTGTAATAATATATAATCTAAGTTATTTTTATTGTATCAATATGTATACATATTTATTTTAAGTTTATGCACATTGACCTAAACCCTAATATTACTTGGCATATATTTTTTGTAAGTAGAGAAATAGCCTGAAACACAGGTCTAAACCTAGTTCAGGCAACCAATTAATAAAACCTAGCGCTTGAAATTAAATTAGAATGCACAATGTCGGCCGATTAAAGTATAAGTGAAACACAGGCCCAATCATCTCTTTCCCCCTTCCCGCTCCTTCTCATTCCCACTTCCTTTCCTAAAGGGTCGGCCACGCGCAAGTGATGCCTCTGGTGTTGCACGCATCTATAGGCTACGGTGACCACTTACCATCAGGTGGGCCGTATGCTTGTTTGACACATGTTGTATAAAAAAATGTACCAGATTAAGGATAATTATAATTTATTGTCTTATAATATTACTAGTAGTTTTCCCGCTGTTTCACCCGCGTAAGTCCCGTTCCCGTGTGAATATCGGGTTTCATCCCTTTCACCCCCTTCGGGGTGGAATTTCCAAAAATCCTCTCTTAGTGCTCCCCTACACTCTCCAAGGAACATACATGCCAAATTTCAGCTTCTTGCGTTCAGTAGTTTCGGCTGTGCGTTGTCTATCAGTCACTCAGTAACGGAAGAGTTTTATGTTGTATATAGATGTTAGACTAAAAACAAAAATGTATTATTATTTAATAAATAAATAAAGAATGGAAATAAAGAATATTCACGAAAATATGTGAAGTCTGGCAACCCGCACTGGGCCAGCGGGGTGAAGCATGGCCTCCTTCTCACACTGAGAAGAGACCCGTGTCCAGCAGTGGGACAGTTTAATACAGGGCTGATTAATATCAATATTCACTAATCATAATCACTGCCTGATAATCTCCATTGAACCAAGCCCACTGCATTCTTTCGAACTTGCATTAAAGAAGCGAGAGACCCTATGACGTCATGTGAGCTCACAGTTCAGACGAGCTATCAATGTGTCCACCCAACATAAATAATGTAAGCCTGTCGATTGATGGAAGGTAGTATGCGGAATGGACGCAGTATTATCATTTTATTGACCATTCTACTTAATCTGGGTAGCCCAGAAAACAAAACTGTGTTTTTTTTATTTACTACTTAACAATGAAAAGAATTTTGTAATTGTAATATGTGTATTAAATAGTCAATTATCGCTTGCTTAACGGTGAAGGAAAATATCGTGAGGAAACATGCATGTGTGTCCATGTTCCCTCACGATGGGGATGAATGTGTTGAGAGTTCGCTATAATGTTCTCGAAGATATGTGTAATCCGTGAATCCGCACTGGACCAGCGTGGTGGAATATTCTCCAATCCTTCTCAAACTAAGAAGAGGCCCATGCACAGCAGTGGGACAGGAAGATATACATAAGTCCCACTGCTGGGCATGGGCCTTCACCATTAGCCCTGAATACATACATATACAGGGCTGATGATGGAGAGTGCCGTTTATATACACGGATGATTTTTTTTATTATTATACTACTCAACAAGACGTACATCTTATCGTAAGAGGCTTAAGGAGACCGAAGGAAGAGACGTGCAACGAGAAAAAAAAACAATTTTATTTTTTGTTGTACTGCTTACCATCAGGCGAAGAATATAATTTATTACTGGCAATAAAAAAAATTATAAAACATCTAATGCTGACTGCTGCAGGTTTATAAAAAAACTAATTATCTGTTGTGTTTTATTTAATATATCAGAAGTCCCAGCAACTGGTCTTACCATGGAATATTGTGCTATTTAACGGTAGCAAAGACCAAAATCGGATTTTCTCCATATCGACATTCATGTAATGCGATTTGTATGATTTATAGTGTAATAAATAAAGATGCAGATCAATCCAACGGTATTTTTAGTTTAATCTCTAGATCAAAATGTTTATTCTTTGTCATCCATAGATTAGACTCTACGATAAGCCAGAAAAGATGTCTATCCGATTTAACGACTGTCCTAACACCTTCATTATTTTGACGACACATTAAATTGTTACAAAGAGAATAACACTCCAATAGAGAGTACTTTTGGAGTCTAAACCTTTTTAATGAGATGGACCACTAAACAGTTTATGGTTCTCGGGGGCCGCAATAAAACACGCGAAACATTTAAATAATTATGTTACGACTTTGTCGGCAAGGAATCTTCAATTTTTACGACTTATTTCTTTTAAACGTTTCAGGAAGTGTGTGAGATTGTTTTTTGAATGGCTTTAGTCGGGCGCTTACTCTTCGTAGCTAGTAGATTATTACGTTATAAGGAGTTGAACAATGTTGTAAAATGCGAAGAGGAATAATGATGTCATTGTAATAATGACGTAGTTCGATTCAAACAAGATACTCGATCTACCAGAGTTTTTAAAAAGAGCCTTTTTATGATACAAAGATGACCAGATACCAATGCATTCAGCTATGATTCTCGGTCCCACAAAATAGGAAGCGAGCTTATCGCCATCAACCTGATGCGGTTGCAGCTTCCAAAAAGTGCTACTAAGAATTTCGAGTCAGATAATCCCAGTAAAACTTTGGCCGTTTGCATCTACAACTACCCTGCCAGTAGAAAGAAATATTATTAGCTATCTCCTGACAGTAAAGCACTTTCTTAAAGAGGAAGGCAAACCGTACTCACTGCTGGAACACAATACAAATTCGGCTGTTAACTTAGGATAATGGTACTTTCCAGCCAGCTTGCTCTAATAATCTAGGACAACTATCATGGTCGAATTCTTTATTGGATGCTCATTAAATAACTAGTTCTATCTTCGAGCAACGGGAAGCCCCTATAAGATATGCGGAAGAACTTGGGTCAGTCCATCTAAAAACATTATTTTCACCCTAAAGAAAATCATAGGAACATAATGAATCTGTGTACTCGTTTAACTTATTGTGCCAACGGAGAAGTTTGAGATTTGGCATAGTTAAAGTCTATATGTAAATCCGTCATTCTATCACTTCACTATCACTACATATTATAAAACAAAGTCTCCGCCGCGTCTATCTGTCTGTCTGTCTGTTTGCGATAAACTCAAAAACTACTGAACGGATTTTCATGCGGTATTCACCAATAGACAGAGTGATTCATAAGGAGGGTTTAGATGTATGTAAGTAATTTGTTAACGTTTTGAACTACCTGTGTTGCTAGTATATTCTAAATTAAAGTTACTGCAATTTTTTTTTTTTTTATGAATCATGATCGATTTTTAACCACTAAGCGACCACTAGTATTCCTAAATTGTTTAATTACTTACTCGTTATGCTCTTTAGAAGGCAACGCGTTCCTAGTTAGGTTATCGGAAATGTCTGATCCTCGCCACTCATCCTCTTATGCTTTCAGTTTAAGCGATATCTTAAATATAACTAGGTATCCCGAGGCGCCCTACCGTTCTTAACATAACACTATCAATTTGACACAAGGGAGATTTTACAGAAGTATGTAAAATACATTTAATTAACAAGTAAAATAAACAAGACTGTGAGCGATGCAAACATAATAATGCATAAAAATCAAAAAGGTATATTGCATAAAACGGTCCATGAATAACTCATAGGATTGTTTCATTTCATTTTATTACGCGGCCAGCACGTCACAGGGAATTTTGTTTAATACACGAATGCATGCAGTAAAAACGTTGTTTTTATAGCTTTAATAACTTCACTGCGTTTGTGCAGCTAAAATGTCTAGATTGTTAAGTTTGAACGATTCCAAAGCGGCGGGAAATTACGATGTCATATGTTTTTTGGTGGAGTTCTGTCTGTTATTTTTGGCAGGTGATTGCCGCTGATTTTAAACATCCAAGCTCTATATGTAAACGGGTCGGCAGATATGTATTACTAAACCCACAATGCGGTGGCTATGTTTTTTTATGTTTACGTAATAGAGACAAACCTATCGCCATGTGCCAGGCAAATTTAGCGGCGGCTACGAAGGATATATACGTATATTATTATTTTTATTTAATAAAGACAAGTACGGATCGGGTCCGAATTCGCAGTGGACTCTATAGATCTACAAATAACAGACACAAAACACCGAGACTCATTTATGAATCTCAGAAATAATTGTCCCGTTCAAGATTCGAACTCACAACATTCCGCTTACTGTGTCGAGTGCAGATATATTATTACATACTAAAATACAAAAGACCCGACTCAGTTAACATCCCATCGATCACTGTTTTAAGCCTTAAACTTAAACAAACCAACAGAATTGAAATTGATATTTATCAATCAAAATGACTATAATTAATTAACGAAAAAACACAGACAGAATATTTTTTCGCGAACATTATTGCATATTGCTGACGTGACAAATGCCGACGTTGACGGTGCACCGACGCCGACGTCCAACCCTCACGGGGGTGAAAAATGGGCCGTGTAATGCCGCCTTTATTGCTAAATTAATATCATTCAGCGGACTGATTTTTGATAGGTTATTGAATTTATTGACCAAATTGATGTGCTAAGGCAAAAGTAAATGGGTGGACTAGTTCTTTTAGTTAAAGATCATCATCATTATCTTTCATCGTCTTGAATCTCGTGAACCTTATGTAATTTATAGAAATTGAAACTCTTGCTAACGCTTCCTAAACTTGTAAATGTTCTAGGTAAAATAGTATGGACATATGATTTTATCACATTATTTTGATCGCATTTCTCTACTGCGGTGTTATTTTACTTAGTGCGTTCGTACTTTGAACAAGCATAATATGATCAGAGAAGAACGCAGTGCAAAAGAATATCAACATTACAGAATCAGGGGAATATTGTAAATAGGACTGATAAATTGAAGGTTTTGGAATGGTCAACTAATCTCAACGTTACAGTAATGCCAATATACAAACACACATTTCAAATTGAAAAACCGCTTGTTACGATTAGAGGACAGAATTCATCGCCCATTTTGTTTGTTCTATCTATTGGAGATAGGAAGAGAGAATCTTCTTACGTCCGTTTTCAATATCCTATCTATCTGTTACTAGCGATAGGTTTTGGCATTAGCTCCATACAAGATACGTCAAAAGTCTAGTAATCAAAAGTATCTCCAGTAAACAAATCCACGATATTAAAAACGGTCGTAAGTGAATATTGACAAACTGCACAACTGATCATACTGATCTCGTAGTGGACAAGCGCTGGTCGCTGCCATCACACCGAGAGCTATATGTTCGAATCCCAGACGTGACCATATTTTGTGTGATTTACAAATAATTGTTCAGAGTTTATACTGTTTATTTTGTGTTAATATTATTTGTAGTTACCTATGCTGATAAAGATTAGGCCAGAATTAATAACTAAGATAACAATAAATATTTATTTAGTTTTGTCTTAGGTTACCAAATAGATTAGATGATACTTTTAATGTTACAAGATGTCCGCTTTAAATCAAACGGTAATTACAAACGATGATTGTCATGTAACCCGAAACCACTTATCCACAGTAACTTATCTCTGTCAAATGATTTGATAACAATTGAAATGTAAAACTAAATTAGACATGTATGTGAAACAAGATATCTTTAATATAAAGAACTTAGATCGTTTATTGATCTTATGATTATGATTAGATATTTCATTTGTCAAATATGTTTTTAATTAATTTTTCAATTAATAATTATCTGAATAGAAAACCAATCCTTGAAATTCAAAAAAATTCTCGGCCATTCATTTTTCTTTTCGTGTGCTAAGTCGCCAACCTGCTGTCAAGAGTTGCTTAAGCCCGTAGGCCTCTGACATGGCTTAACGACTGCTGTCAATTTGACAACAACCGGGACCGACTTTTCACGTGCCCTCCGAATCACGGAGACGCTCAGATGAAATACTTACTAAGCGGTCACCCATCTATAGACTGACCGCACCTAACGTTGCTTAACCTCGCTTATCGTTTACCGATCAGTCAGTGCTACTGGATATGGCTTTATTTTCTCGGTGATGCAGCGGCATTAAACGCGACGGTTATGCATGAGATCTGGAGATCGATTCCCAGTTTGGGCAAAGTGTGTTATATTCTCTGTAGTAGTAAAAAACTGGCAAATATCAATGGATGTTTGGACATCTAGTCCAGACACCCATTGCTATTCGCCAGCTCTTTACTTGGATATATCCAGACTCCGTACTGCGACACAGAATATCATACGAAAATAAAGCCAAAAACACTTTGCATGCCCCGAACATCGAACCCGGTAACACACGAAACTAACAAGGTCAAAGTCAAAAATCATTTATTCACTTAGGTCACAAAGTAACACTTATGAACGTCAAAGGGGTTAGTGAGTTACATTTACTGAATTTACATTTATGTTAGTTGCAAGGTTCAGGCAAAAGGTTGAGCCTATGAGAAGATACCTGCAAGAAACTAAGGCCACTCCTTTAAATCGCGATCAACTTATTATTTCAGTATTTTACAACACATTTATGTACCAGATCTTGCAGTCATTATGCCATATGTAACAATGCACTCATCTAAAACTTAATTCGATAAAACTATGTAAATGACTCAGTCAGTCAGTCCATCACAACCATACCCACCCTACGTAATTGTCCGTATTTAATCCTCAAAAATACCTCCTCACTGTTGAACAACCCCCCCATCAGACACATAACTCAACCACCCCCACCCGTCATATTTCCATCATACGTTCCGCGCAAAAATACAACTAGATTCATTATCAGGCCGATACATCAACCCCCATAATGGCTAGGGGTGTAGGTTGATTCATATCCTATAAATCAATGGGGTGTAACAGTCCGAATATGGTGGAGGGCACGAATGGAATGGTCATCTGTAAGATGTTGTATTGCATGCTTTGTTTATGTTCAAGTTTCGGTGTCAGCAGAAATGTCGGTCTGTTTTTTTATGCATTGCTAAATGAATTTTTAATCTATCTAATATTATATGTTTAGGGTTATATGTTAATTACTTAATCACGCGTAACCGTTGAACAGATTTGGTATACAGACTATTTCTACAGGCCATATCCTGGATTATTTAGCATACTTACAGGATATTGTAAGATTTTATCCCGGTATGCGTTTTCATGGGATTCACGCGGGCTAAGCTACGAGCAAAATATAATAGTACCTCATTGGTATTTGCTTTATGGATAGCCCGGTTTCAGATTTGATTTCGTTTTTGAGCAGTATTTTTATTATTTGCTCGAAGGTTAGACTTATGCTGGTGTGATAGCAAGATCATTCCTCATTGTGTGGGAACGAAATATGTATAGATAATGGCTGTGTATATACATCTTTGCTTATCATTCTCCTTAAAATATACCTAGTTAATGGATCTTTCTTCTCCCTAGCCTTTATTATTCCCAAGTCACCTGTGGTCGAACCGGATTTGACTGGATATCAGTTTTTACACGGAGCGGCTGCTACCTGAGCTCCGCAACCCGAAGGCTAACGATACCCTAAGGCTAGACCAGTGTCAGGATAATATAGGGCACTGTCTTCCCAATAACGACTGCCATAGATGTTCATAGCAGCCGGGACTGACGCGACGACTTAACGTGCTCTCCGAGGCACGGAGCAGACGATGATTGTCAATCAATACGCACATGTTTTCGAAAAGTCATATAACTGCCGAAAGTCAGAGGTGCGCGACGTGGGTTCGAACCCAAGAGCCTCTGCATTGCAGTCTGTTGGTCTTTAATGGACATACACAACAACTGGTCACGTCATGGTTTAATGGATATAACATAAAATATAACGTAAACTAATTCTATTTACTGGCAGCTTAGATCTCATTCCCTTACTCTTAATATAACTTTTTACATAATTTATCCACCCTTCCTTAAGTCTGCTTATGCTCTCAAATACACAACCATATTTAATACCAACTATTAAAAAATATCTTAAAATTACAACATGTTATGAAATATCATACAATGCAGCCATAACCTTACTTCGACTAAGCACTCAAAATAAAACCATTCATTCTAATAATCCAAATTCTATTAACACGGCACATTAATTCAGCAGTCCTTTTCACTCATCTAAAAAAAATCTCTCTATCTCTTTCCACGGTTCTTTTGACATATCTCCGGTTGTCGATCGGTGATCCTTCGTCAATTGTCAGTTACGACGGTATCTTTGACGGCCGTCACTCACAGCGCGGACGATTGAATAAAATGTCAATTTTGCACTTACGTCCTTACTTTTGTAGAGCGCTTGACTTTTTAAAGGGAGATATGGCTTCGATGGAACATTAGACGTACCATTAGTTGAATTTTCTTACTAGTAGAAAGTAGTGTACTACTGTTTGGTAATGTGTATCGTTGGTATTACAAGAGTGATCTGTGGGATTCGATTAAGCATTCGAGTACTGAAGCGAGTCTAAGGATTTCTAAATATTATATTATATTCCTACTATTGTGTTTCGTTCGGTGAGTGAGAGTGCCGGAGTCCCAAGCATCCCCTTTCTCCCATTCCCGCTCCTTCTCCTTCCCAATTTCTTTCCTAAAGAGTCGGCAACGCGCAAGTGATGCCTCTGGCGTTGCAGGCGTCCATAGGCTACGGTAACCACTAACCATCAAGTGGGCCGTATGCTAGTTTGCCACCTTAGTTGTATAAAAAAAAAACACTACCAACAAAAGGTCATCAATAAAATTGGCAACAGCATATGGATAAATGTATCGCACTCTTATCTTATACATTAATGTGTAATCGAATCATGTTTCGAAAATTGACGAGGATTCATTCCAGGTGAGATAATATTACCATAACACAAAGTTCAGAAAATTACCTTAATTATTAATTATTAGTACCCCATATTTTTACTTTTAGTTATATTCTTCTCTTTTATAACGTGATCCTAAAATTACCAAGAACAACTAAATCCCAAGCAGTTAGTAGACTGTAGACAAAACAAACGTTGTTAGGGTCAGTGAAAAACAACACAAAACACAAAAATACGCGTGAATATAAAGAAACAAAGGGATCCAATTTTAAAAAAATCCATGTCTACTGACATATTCTAAAATCGCTTCACTCAAGTGTCTAATATGTGAGTTGGTCTGTTTTTTTTATGTATGTATATGTAACAATTTTTTATTTGTTTATTCATCGGCAGTGGCAAACAAGCATGCGGCCTACCTGATGGTAAGTGGTCACCGTAGCCTATGGACGCCTGCAACACCAGAGGCATCACTTTTTTTGCCGGCCCTTTAGGAAAGGAAGTGGGAAGTAGAAGTAGTGGGAAGGAGGTAAGAGGGTGATTGGGCCTCCGTTACTCTCACTCACCGAACGAAACACAACAATAGGAATACTGCTCTTTCACGTCGATATTCTGTGAGAGGGTAGTCCTTCCCCGGTCGAGCCGGCCCATTCATGCTGAAATCAGCGAGGCTCTACTACTCTACAATTATAATAATTTATTGGGCTAGTCTTCTGTAGCAATACATTGTGAGCTAGGAGTTGCTCTTGCTATGATTTTAATACCCATTCTTTGTATATGCTCGCCTGTTAAGGTTTCTCTTTTCACTTATCCCTTGAGCTTGAGAAGGCTTGATTCATCCTTTTTCAACAATCCCATTCATATTTATTTTATAGGTACGTACTGTCCATATTTAACGACATTAAATAATCCTATTAGAATACCGTAAGCACAATTTATTTATGCATAGAGACTGTTCTGCCTATCTCTATGCATAAATCTTCTTCTCCCTTAGCCTTTATTATTCCCAAGTCACTTGGGGTCGGCTTTTCTAGTCTAACCAGATTTGACTGGATATCAGTTTTTACACAGAGCGGCTGCCACCTGACCTCCGCAACCCAAAGGCTAACGATACCCTAAGGCTAGACCAGTGTCAGGATATTAGAGGCTACTGGCTTTCCCAATAACGACTGCCATAGATGTTCATGGCAGCCGGGACCGACGGCTTAACGTGCTCTCAGAGGCACGGAGCAGGCGATAATTGTCAATCAATACGCACATAATTTCGAAAAGCCATATAACTCTCGAAAGTCAGAGGTGCGCGACGTAGGTTTGAAACCGAGACCCTCTGCATTGCAGTCTCAATAGACTGGGAGACCAATGTCTCCCCACTGAGCTATCGCTGCTCTAGCTATCTCTATGCATAAATAATAACAATAAATATAAAATAATAACTAAATATATTGAACCAGTAAACCAGTCTAGGAATTATTCCTGTATCAATTATCGTTGCTTAAATATTTGTAAGGTCCCCTGACTTTGCAAATACTTAAACAACGGACACAGAGAACATCCAAATTTGTTTTTTGGATCACACAAAAGTTTGCCCCGTCTTGAGATCGAACTCAAAACACTCACACACACTTAAACTACTATTAATAATATCCAAACTACCTATGAGTACTAAGTACTTACTTATATAACACCTAATAATACTATGTTCAAAATGAAAATCTAACACGAAATTTCACAGTCAGTTTAAAACATAATCGCCAACTAACACCCCTCAACCAACGAGGCATCATATACATTTTCAAACATAAATATTAAAAGTTATAACTATATATAAAGTTATAAGTACTTGAAACTCAATTATAGAGCATGATCAAGCAAAACATCTTCAAACATCACATCGATTCCCATAAACTCTAAAGAGCATCAAACAAAACTGACAACAGCTAACTTGAACACGAAAAAGTTCACGAATCCACCGAAATTCATCAATAAATATACCAAGTCACTACCAAACCATTTGGCATTAAAAAAAAACAACGAACTGCTGACAAAAGTCTTTTGTCAGTCGCGAGCCTGACATTTGTCAATCAACCCTCCGCTCCTGTCAACTGTCAATGACAATTAATGGCTTCCCATACAAAGTTTTATGGCTTTTATTACCCGAATTGTATGAAATGATTAATGCAAACACTAATGCAAATCCACGCGGGCGAAGCACGGAGGCGACCATTGTGATTTTAGTAGTTTTTGTATAAAATTGATTTATTGCAAATTTCGCAGTTACGGTGCTATGCGTCGCAGTTGTGGGCGTTGAATAGGTAGAAATGTTTTAGTGACTGTGTGCTCCCAGTGATTTATATGATTGAATTTCTAGAAAAGTTTCTAACATCACACTATTCGAAAAAAGACGGAAATGAGATTGATTGACAGCAGAAGTATATTACAGACACATTTTGATAGTTCTCTTTAGGTTTCTTTGTAACTACAAGGAAGAACATTAATTAACTAATGAATTTTCTTAAACCTAAATGTATTTGGTTACTCTTTTCTTTAATTTTAGACATTTGCCACATATATATATATATGTCTTCTGCCTTTCGTTTACCCTTTTGACACGACTCAGCTCTTACTTTTCCATTCGAAGCAGCGATAGCTCAGTGGGGAGACCAACGGACTACAATGCAGTGGGTCTCGGGTTCGAACCCACGTCACGCACCTCTGACTTTCGGAAGTTATATTACTTTTCGAAATTATGTGCGTATTGATTGACAATTATCGCCTGCTCCGTGCCTCGGAGAGCACGTTAAGCCGTCGGTCCCGGCTACCATGAACATCTATGGCAGTCGTTATTGGGGGAGTGTCGACACAAAAGATCCCACTGGGTCGAAGTGTCGCCAGTCTGCACTGACTGGCCCCCATATAAGATAAGATAAGATACTTTTCCATTCACTTTGTTGAATAAAGGTACGCCTGGGTCTTCCTTTTGCTCTCCTACTTTCAATTTTTCCCTCCAAAGTTGCTTTAAATAAGTCATCATGTTGTATCAAGTGGCCAATCCACTTTCCTCTCCGGTTATCTATAGATTTAAACAACTGATTCAAATGAACTAATGTATAGATTACACAAATGTTTGTCCGAAAGTTTTAAATCACACGAAGCCACTGTACTAAAATCGTACGAAAAAGTGTCCGTATTTAGAAGAGTGAGCTCACACATTAGACTGTGATCGATAGTGTACATATAAGTGAGGACAGCCGTGGGAGAGCCACGCCGCAGCACGTATGGGCCGGCTCGACCGGAGTGATACCAGGGCTTTACAGAAAACCGACGTGAAGTAGCGTTTGCGTTGATTCGTCAAGTGAGTGAGGGTACCGCAGGTCCAACCGTCCCCTCCCCCCTTCGGGCGGGGGGCAAATTTAAATCTAATGCAACGCTCTTGTGCCTTCTCTGGTGTTACGGGTGTTCATGGGCGGCGGTAATCGCTTACCATCAGGCGATCCGGCTGCTAGTGTAAGTGCAAAATCATAAAAAAAAATGTTAACCATATTTATAGTTCATATGATATGTTAACTTAACGTCCAGAAAGCTGACCATATTTAAAAGTAGTACGACGTATCGCTAAATTAAATCCTTGGTTTGTCCCATGTGGATATCGACCCTAAAACACTCAGTGCGGAATAGTGGCGTGTTGTCCACTGACATCATTGCGCCATCGGTGCAGTTACATTCAACTCGTTTAATTTAGGTACGGTTTAATTTAAGGCAGTATTAAATACAGATATTGCATTGTAATTATTACTTAATTACAATGCAATATTTGAATTTAGATCATATTTAGGGCAGTATTAAATATCTTAGTATAATAACTAATTATACTAAGAATACGGTTTAGTCTTGTTTAGATATAAAAAACATATAATATTTAAGTTAATAACAAAAAGCTAAAATTGTTTAAAATATAATATTTTTAGCCGTAAGGACGTCTCCACTTTTTGTCTCTGTCTTTGAACTTTAGGTACATTAGCTCTACCTATTCCGATCACTGATAATTACTGATTATCGATTAAAAAGTTTGATTTATTCTCATGTTTCTGCAGCAGCGACAGCTTAGTGGGAAACCGTTGTACTCTCACGCAGAGGTCTCGAGATCCATCCCAAGGCGCGCATCTCTGACTTTTCGAAGTTATGTGCGTATTAAATAGTAAATTATCGCTTGCTTTAACGGTGAAGGCAAAACATCGTGAGGAAACCTGCATGACTGAGAGTTCTATAATGTTCTCAAAGATATGTGAAGTCTGCCAACCCGCACTGGGCCAGCGTAGTGAACTATGGCCTAAACCTCCTCACGATGGGAAGATGACCAATCCCAGCTGTGGGGTGATTTATAAAGCAGAACATATACATACAAGTAATAAATAAAAAAGAAAATATTCTAGAAGGTCTCAGTGTGTATCAAGTAAGAGCGTCGTGAAAGTTAATATAATCCGAAGCAAACGTCTTGTGAAAATAATTAATATCGATTCTGAGACAGAGCGACTGTTTTGCTCTCCTTATGTGTGGTACAAGTTATATACTGTACGCAATAATTAAATACTTATAATAAATATTATTTCAAACCAACATTACATAGTTTTTTAGGTGTCTTATACTTAGTAATTTCATTACCTTCTCTTTTCATGTATTTGGCTTAAAATGCTGACAATTTTACTTTTAAGAAGAAAGTTGGTAGGTGTATACATCTCTATACTTATCCTCTTACCGTTATTTGTATCTAGTGCCATAATGGTTTAAATATTATTTATTTATCTTTATTGCTAAAGAATTTAAAAAATATGTAACCACATAATTATAACATGCAGTACACACAAGACAACATCAATGTATCTTTGATACCAGTATCGTGGTCACGTGATGCCAATGGCGGACAATCTTTTACGAAAAACAATTTAGCAGGCCTTCATTCTATGTCAAGAAACGAAAAACTTTTGCTGAAGGGAACCACAAACCAAAACGTCATTAATGAATATTTTTTTTTGTTTTTATTGATTTATACAACAAGCGCTGAATCAATGTCGTTAAAATTTATATGAGATCACCTCTGAAGTATGACCTACCAAACAAAAAAAGAATCATCCAAATCAACTCATAATTGGCGGAGTAATCGCGTAACAAACATACAAAAAAAAAACATACTGCCGAATTGAGAACCTCCTCCTTTTTTAAGTCGGTTAAAAATTTGTTTCCAGGTAAAACGACTCCAATTTACCTACGAACAGTTAATTTTTGACACATATTCTATGGAAAATATGACAAAATTGCTCTAACCGTAGCTAATACGACTTGTTTCCTGATATAGGAGCTAGGACTTAAGACTACCTACTACATCACCCGTATCACTTTATCTTCCTAAGCAATAATACACGGCGCTAAATAATTAACTCGCTTACCGCTCCCAAATTACAGCTTCCATCAACGTCACAATTTCATTACCGCCGAGATCTGCGTCACATCACGTCGCGTCACGTCACATCACGTCACTTGTCACTTGTCACGTCAACCGTCACTTACCTGCCACTAGCGGTTCAGACAGTTCGTTAATTAGACAGTAACTTGATGTTACTGTTTTTAGTTTGTGGATTTTGTGTGATGTTAGTTTCAGCATTTTCACCATGAATTTATTTGTTTTATGAATGAGTGCGTAAATTTGAAAGCGTATTTTCGTTACATGTATTTAATTATTCAGGACTAGATAATAATAATAATAATAATAATAAATACAAACTTGTAGATGTTGAAGTGCCGTACTACTGATATATAGCTGAATCAGTTCTCGAAAATGGTCATGTCACGTTGTACTGGGATCGAACTATCATCACAGACAGGACTGTTATGGCCAACAAACCTGACATTGTGGTGATAGATCGATCAGAGCGCCGCGCAATGATTATCGATGTCACCATTCCGCATGACGGCAATCTCGCGAAAGCTGAAAAGGATAAACAAATTAAATATCTCGATTTAGCTCGCGAGGTTGTCGGCATGTGGGATGTGGATTCGGCAATCATTGTGCCGATAGTCATATCTGTCAATAGTCTAATTGCCAAGAGCCTCGATCACCATCTAAAGAGGCTCGCGTTAGGTGCTTGGATCGGGGGTTTGATGCAGAAGGCAATGTTATTAGATACAGCACGCATTGTGAGGAGGTTCCTGTCTCTGGAATCCTAACCACCGGCAGCTTAGACCCTGTTCCCGATGCCGGTGGGGTACCATACATTTTATATTTTTAAATGTATTTTTTTATATATATTTAAAAATGAAATAAAGAAGATAGAAAGAAGATAGAAAGAAGATAGAAATAAAAAGTATAATAATAATAATATTCTATCACATACACACAACACCATCTAGCCCAAACTAAGCAGAGCTTGTACTATGGTACTAGACAATGGATAAACATACATATATACTTTTTTTTTATGTAAGTACATACATATTATACATAGATGACCCGGTGTACTTCGTATCACCTATTCTAATGAATTTTTCTATATTTTCTCACCGTTTAAACATTTCCTGGGCTACGACAAACATTTCAAAACCAAAATCAACTAAATCGGCCCAGCCGTTCTCGAGTTTTAGCGAGACAAACGAACAGCAATTGATTTTTATATATATAGATTATGGCGTATAAACCGAGTGCTTGTTTGCTGGTGTGTTGTTTTACTTTTTATTTGTGAAAGACTACGCACTCACTAGACAGTTTGCATTAGGTACCAAGCGATTTTATAAGCACTACCAGTCGCCCACTGGTCAAAATTCGACCATAATTGATATAAATTTTAAGTTTGATTGTTATTAAGGTTTTATTGTCTATAACTTTAATCTTATAATCATATTTCATTTAGATTTCACCAAGGCTATACAGGTTAATTTACCTACCTTTTTCAAACAAATTATTATTTACATAACTATACTTACTCTTTCATTGACGATAGCAAAGCTTGAAGCATTGAAGCTTTCATTGACGCTTTGTTTTCTTTTTTGCTTTATTACATATAAATAAGGTAATTGTAATTGTAATTGGACTCCCTTTTCCGCATTTGAACTCTAAGTTGGTCCATTATGCGTGAGAGTCGGTTACGGAGATAGCCAGCCCAACTCCGCCCAGACGCACAGAAGTTTCCTGGGGTCTTCGCAGGCTTCACGGAGTGACCTCGGGTTGTTGAGAATTTCCTTACGTTATGCTGTTACTCCCACACATTCCAGGACTACATGGGCAGCAGATTCTTCTTCGGTCAGACATCCCCTACAGAGTGGGCTGTCTGTTGCTCTGATGTTGTAGAGATGTTTGTTCCGGGGGACAGTGTCCTGTTAGGATCCCCACGATGGTCCGAAGGTCCAATCTTTGTAGGTTGAGCAGGTGGTATATGTAACCATAGTTACGAAGAATTGTACGACGTCAGACGAACAATGCCGAAATACTACGAACGCGATTCGACTGCGTGGGTCAAATGCATGGTTATGTGCGTGTCGTGTTTTTTCATTATTTTAATGTATTTCTAATGCATATTTTATTAAAATAATAGGATTTACTACTCCTTCTCCATATAAACTTTAACTGTGCCATATTTCATACTCCTACGTCCGCGCAATTTTCGTAAAAAGGGGTACAAAGTTTTTGATGCACCGGATTCAGAAAAAAGAGAATCGAATCGAAGAATCGAATCTCGGGATAACATGTAGATTTTTATATATTTGTCATGCGAAAATTGAGCTTTAACCGAACACTTACTGACGGGGTGCCATGCTGTTTGAACGAATGCGCTGTGCTGTTGATGATGATGATTTGCTGTTCCGAATCTATGCTAACCTTAGTTTTGCAATGCTATTCTGTAAGATATAATTATCAAATTTATTTCTGAATGTGCAGTGGAAATTATTTATTACTATCAAGGTAGCAAGCAAGCGCACAGCCGGCTGGTAGTTAAATTCAAAGTCAAGTCAAAAATAATTTATTCATTTAGTTCACAAAGTTACACTTATGAACGTCAAAATATATAGATTAGTGAGTGTATTAAGTTAGAAGCTACGTTTAGGTTAGTTGCTAGGTTCACGCAAGAGGTATGCGGTCACCATACTGTATAGGAATGTGTAACATGATTAACATTAAATCGATATTATCTAACGTTGCGTTAAACTAAACAAGTGAGAATCGGCAATGAATTGCCGTAAATCTTAGAGTTCGAAAAAATGGTTCAAGTAATATGCAAAGGCCACGTGATACCACGTAATCTTGAGGTCAAAGGTCAAAGGTCATAGTCATTTCGGGGTATATTTTATTTTAGAAAAATAGGATTCCGCGGTATAGTTTTAAAACCAATGAAATAGTGAACAATATTCTATTCATCTTCTATACAATAAAATAAAACGGCTTATGTTTAACTTATCACCAGATATAGTAAAATATAACAGTCACAAATAGTAAATGATCACCAAAATTAAAACCGCATTATATTTTGATCTATTCTTTTGATCTATTTTTCTATTTTTGGGTGTGTTTAAGACGGAACCTAACATAACCTAACCCTTTCGAGACAGAATGCAGTGATTTGAGGCGTATAGGTGCTCGTTATGATATATTTTAGTAAGCATATTTTGCTGCGCAATTAGTATTTTTGGTAGTCATTATATTTAATCCCAAATGAAACTGAAGTGTCTGTTTGTAATGTCAAAACAACAGCTTTTTGCCAACTGCATATGAATTTTTATACGGTACCTACCGTATAAAAATTCACACTTATATCAAGAAATAAATTTTAGAATGTTTGTCTGTCTACTGAAAGCTGATGTTATAAGGCGTGACTTAGGCTTGTTTTATTTTAGAAAAATAATTGGATTTCGCGCATAATTAAATTACAGCCAATGAAATAGTGAACAAAATCCGATTCAAATAGAGAAGTGTATATAAAATATTAATATATATACATCCAATATAAGCCCATATATAATAAATAAAACCGACTCACAAAGTAGAAGAATGACATTCATTTAAACAGGGGTTTTTCTATACGAGAAATACAGAAATATTAAGTTTTGGATAACTCTGCGAACTGAACAAACACTTTTTAGTTAAAATCCACGAAGTCGACGTCGCTGGTAAGTACCTGTACTTAATAAAATATTAGACATCAAAATCAAAATCAAAATTAATTTATTCAGATTAGGTTAAAAGGTAACACTTATAAATTTCAAATTTACACTATTTTTTCTGCGAATTTACATTTACTGCCACGTTCAGCAAAACAAGGGTGTAGGGCTCATGAGAAGAACGGGCAAGAAACTCATGGTCACTCTTTTTAATTGTCAAGTTTTTGTTTACAAATCATAAGAGCTGTAAGGTGCTGCAACTATTTCTCCATGAACTATTACTGAACATACTCAAGCATTTAATAATTGCTTTGGTTATTACGTAAAGCTAATAAATAACTATTTATTCTTCGACGATTCGACCGACTTGCATCTATGGTGGTTACGAGTTGCCCAGTGTGAGCTCAGCGGCGCCTTCGTAGAGTGCGGATTTCAACAACTACCCTCACTTGATACTGTCGGTACACACAACACTAACGACGTATACACACTGGCGAAATGAGTCACTGAGGTGACCTGTACATTTGCTGATGACTGGATTCCACGATGTAGATAAACGTCACTTGTACACTTAGCTATGAGTATTAATTGCGAAAGTCTAGATCCGTTTACACAGGCTGTCCCAGAATATGTGAATCAAATTGTAACGTGAGATTCCTTAGGTAAGGACCTTTCAAATGGGAAAAATAAAAAAAATTATGGCATTTGAGTAAAAGTAAAAAAATCTAAGGTTTCTAATAATATCTGTATATTTAAATTCTGTATTTTTTGATTTATTGAAAAATGAAGGCTACCGGAATTATTTATGGGTTGCAGAGGACCGAGTGGGACAAAGTATACCGAGAATCGGAACAACTATTTGTGGAACACACAAATTTATGACCCATGTGGAGATCAAACTCACAACACTTGGTGCAGTAGCAGTGGTGAGGCGACCACTTAAAACTACTAAGCCATCCGTGCAGTCAAATTCTACTGTACATACAGAATGTCCGGTAATTAATGAATAACCTTAAAATATCTTATAGAAGAACAGGAGCCGTTCAGAAAAAAAAAAATGAAAAATCTATTCTAACTGCTACTTGAGATATGATTTTCTTTTAATTACCACATTTAACTTTCTTGTACACTACGATCATAAATGAATGAATTCCATCGGTTTTTGTTGTTTTATTATTAAACACTAATTATGCTAATAGATAGACAGTCAAAAGTATGACTAGCTATTGCACTTTGAAAAAATATTTAACTGACTTCATTTTTTTTCTGAACGTCCATCTGTGCTACTATAAGACATTTCAAGGTTATCCATTAATTACCGGACACCCTGTATACTCCAAAGCCTACAAAGCTGGTCATATGCTCAATTTTGCGATATGCATGCCAGGTTAATGCTGCTTCTATAGTTTTCACTTTTGCGTGTGTTTACAAGTTAAATGATTGACATATTTTTTAGGAAGTTGTTTGACTTCGCTATTAGTTTTCATGTTTTCAATATTCTATAAAATAGCAAACAGATGATTGAGACTATTTATCTTGATATCTTAGTAATTTTTTTTTAAATAATGTTCCTCCACATACGCACGACACCATCTAGACCAAACTAAGTAGAGCTTGTACTATGGGTACTAGACGATGGATAAACATACATATATGTTTTTTTTAGTAAATACTTACATATTATACATAGAAACGACCAAGACAAACATTTATGTTTATGCACACAAATGTTTGACTTGCGCGGGAATCGAACCCGCGACCTCAGGCGTGGCAGTCGGTTACATTAACCACTACGCCATCGAGGCCGATCGTTTGTACATGTATTGTTCTACAATTTTGTTAAATATTGGTCTGCCTGTCTCCGTCACCAATATTGCTTGCAGTTAACTAATATAATTAATATTAGCTCTGTTTTATCAACAGAGAACTTGTCCTACTTTTAGGCACGAGCCTCTTCTCTGTATGAGCAGGGCCACACGTTCACTAGGGTGGCTGGCGGTGGCCCAATGTGGAATAGCAGATTTTACACATCTTCGAGATCATAATATAGAACTCTCAGATATGTAGGTTTCCTCACGATGATTTCCATTGCCGTTAAATGGCGCGATAACCTATTGAATACGCTTATAAGTTTGAATAGTCAGTGTGAGCTTTGGAGGCGCACTCGAGACCTCTGCGTGACAGTCTAATGGTTTCCCACAAGGCTATCACTAGTTGCATGCTTACAAAATAATGAAACCAAAATAAGAATAGGCTGTCCATATTTTATTGGCAAACGATTGATAGCAAACTTTCCTAATCCAAGGTGAAACGGCATTGGTCAGTTGGATTGGTGGCCTTAAGAACTTGATTAGAATAGACTAAAAGGCAGAAGACTGCTAATCAAAGCTTATAGTATTATCACTCATACTGAAAGAGGCTTATGTGCAACATTATATACATTATATTGATTGATGTATGTTTACTAATCCGGGGTTGTGAAAATAATGCCTGCACACCTTGCCTCGTATTCTGTGAGAAAACCCGAAAAATATTATGTTAGTGCATAGACTGATGACTGGAAATCGAATTCAAGATCTCACGCTACACAGAAGCATTCACTAACGCTGTGTCGCCTAAGCAATTCAAGATCCAAACACAACAATCTATAAAAATGGATAACTATCGTACCTAGGTTTCAACGGCAAATAATAATGTTTGTTATGTTAAATAAAATGTCTATAAAATAATCAACCAGCTTGTTTATATTCACGCTTCACGAACAGCTGTTGGCAACACAGGTTATTAAAAATAAAACGTGTATTGTTCGCCACAACTCACTCCCGCAAACGCGACCTAACTATTTTAGATTTGATGATAAATTGTCGACTTTCCCGTGATTGGTTTGGTTTGAAACAGAAGCGACGTGAGGTACAAATAGTAACGCAGATTCGAATGACATATTCGAATACAATTGGGCAATAAGCAATACCTAGTTTGTATGGTCACTAAATTACTACTGTTGTTGACCATGTAGCGCTATCTATAAATAAAAGGACATTTTTTTTTAAATTGCAATGGGCTTGCGATTGATCTCGATCTCACCGGATGTTAAGTGACGATGCAGTCGACGATGGAGCACGCTTGCCTAGAAGATACCTATTCACTCTCGGCTTGAAGACACCCAGATTGTACTCATCGGGCAAGATATACGAATGCGAGTCTTGGACAATTAAAGAAGAACTCAGGAAACTTATAGAAGTATTCGTAATGTGGGCCTATAGACGAATGCTACGGATTAGTTGGATACAGAAGGTTAGCAACGAAGATGTTCTGCGACGTATCAACACAAAACATGAACTATGGGACACCATCCGAAAGCGCAAAATTGCCCATCTGGGACATGTATTTAGATGAAAGATACAGCCTTTTGCAACTCATTATAATGGGCAAAGAAGAAGGCAAGAGACACGTAGGTCGCAGAAAGAAGTCGTAGCTGAGAAACCTTCGGGAGTGGACTGGATTTACGAGTGCTGCCCACCTATTTCGTCTCGCAAGGGATCGGAAGAAATATGCGGAGCTGATTGCCAACCTTCGCTAGTCGGCGAGGCACTTGAAGAAGAAGAAGAACGCATTTGTGCATTGCTAGACACAATAAATAGTGTATAAATCATGAATGTAAGTTATTACATACATACATAGACGTATGTCTTTATATCCTGGGATAGGCAGAGATATGTTGACACCTTAGAGTATAATTTCCTAAAATTTACACATCTAGATTTCAGTCGCTATATGCATTAGGGATCAAAAAATCAAAGGCGAGTCTATTGACATCTACTTATAAACCCCGTGCTGCAATAGCAGCTCGTAGTTTTTAAATTGTAACTGATGATTAATTGAGAAAAGCACTCAAGAGCACATCTGCTTCATCCGAGATTCGAACCCGAGACCGCACACAGCATCCGCATTCAATACCGCTGCTGTGCCACTGATACAGTCATTGAAACAACAGACACAAAAATGCACTTGAAAACAAAGAAACTTTAAGTGCACTGATGACGTAGTGATTTAAGTTACTGGCACTGCGCCGAGTGTTGTGGGTTCGAATCCCATAAGGGACAAAACTTTGTGTGATCCATATATGGTTGTTCCAAGTCTGGGTGTTCGACACAGGATTTATACAAACCGCGGGCGTTGTCTTTTCTTAAAAACATATATGTATATCAATATAATACAAATGATTAATGATATAACTATTAACCATTTGTATCACAACTAAGAATAAATAACAGATTTAAAAGCAAATGCTATGTACCTTTAACACTAAAACACATTCACGCAGAAAAACTACTAAGAGAATTAATAAATCAACATCTTTTTCCTTCTATTCAGTGCAATAGAGTGCAGTGCATGATAATAATATACCTGAAAGTATGAAAATACTCTTCTACTCAGTTACCTACTCTATGACCAACGTTTGTAAGACGTACCCCGCAGTGGGAGGAGGGGGGCGCACAGATGCGCGCGCGCAGACGCCGCTGTGACGAGCCTTGACAGACATAAATCAATTGTCAAAGCATCGGCGGTAATCTCGAGTAATGGAGGACAGAATTGTATGGATGTGACATTTTCGTTTTATAAGAATAATCTGAAAGAAAGGCACGTGATACAATGGCGCTTACACTGATCGATCAATAATAAAACCTTTATCAAGAATGCTTAGTGTTGTCCTGCGTTTACACTAATATTATGCATTGAAATTAAACTGCTTTTTACAGATTTTATCGTAATTTATTGAATTAAACATTCAATTATTTAAATTTTCTTCTTGTTTAAGACTTATCCTGCACTAGAAATAATTTCAGTATGGCAAGGACTTTACCAAAAATTGTGTGATTCATGATGATGATGATGATGGCAGTGGCGAGTTGGCCACTACCTGCCACTACACCGAGCCACTACATCATCTACAGGCTGATTGGTAAAAGACTGGACATATTGAAGGAGGGTATTCAGTACTCGATTCTAAACAAGAATATCTAAAAAAAATAGGTTCTTATAATTTGACCTAGTTATCCAATAAAAACTTAATTTGTGGACACTCTTGCGCATATACCAAAGCTAAACAAAACCTCCACCCCCGCCCCCCGCTACCGCACCCCGTACTCTTCCGAATTTGCACCCCCGCCCATCCTTTTCTTATCCAAGCTGTGTGCGACCCGCGCAGTGTCCACATTTTATGGATATTTCATACAAATTTTCATAAAGGTTTTCTTTGCAGGTTACACAGCTTTTATTTTTTTTATTTATATACGTTACGTCAGACCTTAAATTATCATGTTCTTAAGTATGTACAATGTTTAACGAGTCACACTGTATACAGTCAATATATAATTATACTTACACTGTCTACGATGATGCAGTTAATTTTCAGCACTGGACTAATGGTCGAAGAAAGAGAAAAAATTTTTAATTAAAAATCTCATATAGTCGCGATCAAAGTCATATAAATAAATTTAATGCCAGACAAATCTCCATCGATTAAAACGCTATATTATTATGTTTATGTAATTAACCCTAAGAACTAGGCAAAGGTACATTATACCATCCTTTAGATAACCTTTATTAAGAACGTTATTCTGTTAACTCTTGATCATATGATCGGATTGATAGACACAGATCATCTTCCTGATAAGATAAATACATCGCTAAATTTGTTATCCACATTGAAATGACAATGATTGTCATGTATTGATAACTATGACGCATAACTTGTCATCTAAAGAAATTTTTCACAATACAGACACGATACATCTTTGATATCAATACTTACTCTCAGTTAATAAATTAACAAAAGCAGCACAAAATCAAAGTTAAATATTTGGTTTAAATAGAATAATGTAATAATTTTCTGTAAAACCACTTTTTCAGAAGATATTTATCCTAATTTCTCCCTATAACCTTGAAATAGGACTGCTTGTTAGGAATTATTTAGAACTAATTAAAATTTGTGAGAATAGTCCGTTCAGTCAAAATGATCCTATCAAGATAATTGAGCCGAAGTGAAAAGTCTTCACCATGAAAATAGTATGTTCACGTGTGTTAGTGAAAGAATTCCCTATAATGTTATTTAGTCTACGATTAAAAAATTGCTAATATAAAAAGGTTTCTACCCAAGAAGTTTCTAGAATGTAGAGTTAAATATACTTATTCCTAGATAGTATTTCGCCTACTTCGCAGACGATGACTGAAAATTATCGTATGCATAATATTTATATATACCTAAAGAACTGTATCTATTCAACTACTTATATGATATATCTGCATTAGTCTCTACTTACAACTACGTACGGAGAGATATATTTATATTTGCATCCAATGTGAGGTCCATGTTTGATGCCTAAGGTATTACAAGGTTTTTCAAAGTCAACGTAGAAGTGTGAGTATATTTCGGTTGTGTCCAACAATTTCCCGCAGGACAGGTTTAGCCTAGTGCGAGGAATTGAATTGATTTAAAATAATTTTGAACATTGCAAATAAATTCTTGTTTTTTGAACCCTGTTCTGTATTATTTGTAATTTTTATGGTAATACAAAATATTTTAATTTATTTTATCATTGCTTAAGTAGACCAGTATACAGCCATACCAAAGCTAAAATTCATAGACACTATCCAGTCTTATCCATACAAAGATGACTCTCTCAAAGGGCAACGAGCACAGCTTAATAAGTCCAAATGGCGTCGGCGACAACAAAAACGTGTTGTATCATATACCAGTCGTGGGAGCCGATCGATAGGTTCAAGTGGTGTCATGTGTTTGATTGGATGGTCAGCTGGTGAGCCAGCACGACACGAGACAATCCTCTGAGTCTTAAAACGTCTAGCACTTGAGCAAATCGTCGAATGTTATTTACACTACTGATATTAAATGGTAAAGTTTTGGAAGGTTGTTGGGGTGAACTTAAACACACTTAGCTGAAGCTTTGTAGACAAATAGACATAGTAATGAATTTAAAAAAATATTTTTTAGTTATGGTTAGGCGAAGTTGTAGCAAAATACAGTGTTAGACTGACCTCAAACTGGACAAGGATTATTTTATCATGGTAGGTAGTCATTTTAGCAGTCACGGGGGCGACACCGTGAAATAATGTATCTACGTGTATATAAAAATAAAATAAATAAATAAAATCTAAAAATAAAATCTCTTTATTTCAGTCTCTGTTTTTTTTTAGGCCCATAATATTGTTAGTAGTACAACTTAAAAAACTTAAAAACTATGTTAGTTAAATGTGGAAATTAATTTAATTTAAGTATTTACCACCCTCTGGGGCCCCGGGCACACGCACTTGTGCTTGAACCCAGTGCCACAGAAGGGGGCTGTCCAGCTTGTGGCTAAGCACGTTCAGGATGGTGTTGGCACTCCCACGCGTACGGAACATCAGCGAAGCGATGCGGCGTCGCAGCACAGTGTGAAAGCCATCTGTGTGCGCGTGCGATATAAGTATGTAAAAATTTCGTGTCACGGTGTTTGTGGTCGCTTTCCTCCGAAACAGCTTGTCGGATCTTTATGAATTTTTTTGTGTGTTTCAATATATCTGAAAGTATATTTCATGGCGCTAAGAAATAATTTATATGGCAGAACAACGTTTTCCGGGTCGGCTTGTAGTAATATAATATTGAGACGCATCTGTTTCGGTACATTAGAATATTGGGGATATTTAAGCGTAACCTTACATAGCCGGAAAACATTGCCGTATTACACTTATACCTCTTTCAGATATATAACAATACAAGTCTATATTTACAAAGCCTGCAACGTAAGCTACATAGAAATTATTTCTATTGCATCTGTAAAAAATCTTATAGGAATTTGAGGTTTATGCTTCGTACAGTGCGAGGGTTCACCAATACGAAAGCTGTTATAGCATTATACAATGCATTAGTTAGGAGCCAGCTAGAATGTAACGCAGTCATTTCGGCTCCGCATGAAACTAAATATAGTCTCATGTTGGAGCGGGTACAAAATAATTTTATTAGATATTTATACTTACGTTATTATGGTGTCTATCCATTTTACCCCTTATTGTATCTTACTTTATTTATTCCGGGTATGGCAGGATACAACGAACTGAGGGTTAGGAGGGAATTGGCACTAATTATTTACTTTTTAATTTTAGGGCAGTTGGGTTTGTGTTTGCCGGACAGGTACGTATGGCGACGGCGACAGTCGCGGCTGCTAGTAGTACCGCGCGGTCGAACCAACCTCATGAGTGAGGCGCCTTTGACGCGCGCACTCCGCGCACTTAATCTCATAGCCTTGAACGTGGACATATTCTGTTTTGCTCTGAGTGAATTCACAAGGATATCTTCTTATAAGTTCTTTTATTTTTTTTAATAGTGCTTCAATATCGCTTTGTGTGAATCCTGTAAAGATATTGTTTATGTCTGTAAATAAATAAGTTGCCTCTTAATATCACTCAAACAAATGTAACCCTTTTGTTGCACCTCATTTACATATATAAATTATAAAGCAACATAATTAACAATCATTACGAACGAGTCATCTGTCGACTTGCACGCCATAACTATCAATATTTTATGTTTTAAACAGCACTTTAACCCTCGGTAGATTTTATTAAACACAGGGAAATGCACCAGCTGTCATTCAATTTGAATTTTATAGCAGGACGATTAGGTAATAATATTGTACACGGCATAATACTGTTATTGACACGTCAATACTTGACATGCAATGGTGGAAAGTTAAGTTTTTGCCTCACTGTGGTATAGTGAAGAACGTGTATAATATTTAGTATTTTATGTATTTATCTTTCTATCTTATGTGGGGGCCAGTCAGTGCAGACCGGCGGCACTTCGACCCAGTGGGATCTTTTCTGTCGACATTCTCCCAATAACGACTGCCATAGATGTTCATGGCAGCCGGGACCGACGGCTTAACGTGCTCTCCGAGGCACGGAGCAGGCGATAATTATCAATCAATACGCACATAATTTCGAAAAGTCATAGAACTTCCGAAAGTCAGTGGTGCGCGATGTGGGTTCGAACCCAAGACCCTCTGCATTGTAGTCTGTTGGTCTCCCCACTGAGATATTTTATGTATACATGTGTATAGATAAAAAGTGCCTCTAGACTAGAACTTTAATGACTGAAACTCACACAGTGCTTATTGCGCTACTAAAATCCGTGTTGGAAGCAAATGGAACGTTTCTATGTGGACCCAGAGAAGACTTGTTGAACATAAGGTTAGGGACCTAGTCATCCTAACTAAAATCCTACTTATATTATAAATGTGAAAGTTTGTGAGGATGGATAGACGTTTGTTGCTCTTTCGCGCAAAATCTACTAAACCGATTGCGATGAAACTTGGTACGTAGATAGCTGCGGATCTGGATTAACAGTCATTACTTATTCCGATATTCCCATGGCATCGGGACTTACGCGAGTGAATCTGCGGGGCGTAGCTGGTCCTAAGTTAATATAATATTACAATTGCGAATGTGAGTTTGTTTCTTTATTACGCTTTCATACCTTAACTACTCGACCGGACATCATGAAATTACGAATGTCGCGTAAATCTAGTATTTAATACGGCCCAAACATGTCAGAGATAACCAGACACATGATACCAATAAGACATATTGTCAAACTGTTCTATACCTACTCTTTACAAATGTCGTTATTACTTTCGTTCCTAGAAGGCGCGCATCGCATAATATTCCATGCTCCGGAGCAGCGATAGCTCAGTGGGGAGACCAACAGACTGCAATGCAGAAGGTCTCGAGCTCGAACCCACGTCGCGCACCTCTGACTTTCGGAAGTTATATGACTTTTCGAAATTATGTGTATATTGATTGACAATTATCGCTTGCTCCGTGTCTCGGAGAGCACGTTAAGCCGTCGGTCTCGGCTGCCATGAACATCTATGGCAGTCGTTATTGGGAGAGTGTCGACACTAAAGATCCCACTGGGTCGAAGTGTCGCCGGTCTACACTGACTGGCCCCCACATAAGATAAGATAAGATTCCATGCTCTGTGTTTAAGCGTAACTCTTGCCTATAATCTACTTAGGCTATTGATTGAATAATAGCCAATCCAGCTAAGAAGCCGATAGCGCCATTAAATCTAAAAAATAATAAAAAGGTACGCTGTATTTGTTGGACATATCTAATTTAACTAAATATGGAGGAAATGGTATTGAGTATAGAAACAGCGTCTACCGTAGAGGTTGTGTCTTCACGACACCATGATCTACAACGATCCCACAACACTCCAACAATTGTGTTTTGAATCGTCACACTACCGTAATTGTGGACCACAAATTTGTTTTCTTTTCCCTAGTATTAACTGTATTCGTTTTTCAATGCTGTAAGCATGTGTCCCATGATACAGATACTACTAGGCAAATACTGCTTTGTTAATTCATAATAAGCCGATAAAATAATTTACTATGTATAATCACATGGTTAGCGACATACAGTGTCAGTTCATTAATCTTTGTATACAAACAAAATGTTATGTTTTTAAGTTGTAAAGGGAACTGTCCACTTTGTACAGGGGTTTTGGCTTGGAATGGACAGTCACTGATAATAATAATTATATATTAATTTAGAAGCATTATCCAGTAGGAATTAAAAAATCACAAAGTTTTGTGTCCAGGTGTTCCTAATTCGTTTGTTGTGGTGGTTTATATAAAAGTATTTGAAATAAAAAATCATTGTTTCTATGTTATTTTTTTTATTATTCTGATTCATATGTTACTAAAATGTTATCTAGGAACTGGGCTGGTGAATTTAAATGGTTTTGATATCTTGCCCAACTCAAAACCAAATAATTGTCATTATATGGGCGCAGCAACCTACTGTTCGTCGACCCGTCGTTGTTTTTATGTATGAATTCTGTTCACGCTAAGCCAATAATGGACAATTCCCTTTATTAATTTCTGACACGTGTCGTTCTTTTAAAGTTTGAGGAGACTGAGATAATCACACCGAAGTTAGACCAGTAAAGTATAGTGCTCTGGTTATGTTGAGGAACACCGTGGTGGGTTTAGTCAGTATTACCGGGATTTCGCCATCTTCCCGGGTAATGTCGGAATACCTAAGTAAAAAAAATAAGTGTGGTATAGTGACGCCCTAAGATGTGCGAAACGAAAGCACTGCATTAGGCTGTGCTGGTTGGATCGCTGATGCAGGTACAGTTCTAGTGATCCAGCCACCAGCGAAGCCTTGATTTGGCACACCGTGGTAGGTTTAGTTGAAAGTATCTGGAGCTGTTCCCGTGTGAGCCCGTCATAACCTCTTTACTCCACTTTTACCGCGAAGAAGAATCCGTACATGTATTTTACCTGCGTAAAGAAATTACGCCGTTCTGGCGCAACGTTATTAAAGTACCTCCATTCTAGAGTTGATCGAAGCCAATTAACCTTCAGTTGCGTTTCTGAGGCAAGTCAGTTTTCAGAAACGACACCTTTGTAAACTCACTGAGCTGGCATTTGCAAGATTGCACTCTCTTCAGTTTTCGTTCCTTGCGCTGTCAAGGTAGCTACTCCATTTTTGTGGGCTCAACACATATCTATGGGTTATAACCACTTAAACCATCCATATAAACAATCGGGTGGAACATATGCTGGCTAACCTTAAAGTTATAATAAACGAGTCTTTATTAACAATATCATCATAACCACAACTAAATATTGAATCTTCTTCTTCTTCTTCTCCCTACCCTTGATTATTCCCAAGTCACTTAGGGTCGGCTTTTCTAGTCTAATCGGATTTGACTGGATATCAGTTTTTACATGGAACGGCTGCCACCTGACCTCCGCAACCCGAATGCTAACGATACCTAAGGCTAGACCAGTGTCAGGATATTATAGGGCACTGATTTCCCAATAACAACTGCCATAAATGTTCATGACAGCTGGGACCGACGGCTTAACGTACTCTCCGAGGCACGAAGCAGGCGATAATTAACAATCAAAACGCACATAATTTCGAAAAATCATATAACTTCCGAAAGTCAGAGGTGCGCGATGTAGATTCAAACCCGAGACCCTCTGCATTGTAGTCTGTTGGTCTCCCCACTGAGCTATGAGCTGCTTTACAACTAAATATTGAATACACTTCCAAAAACCAAACTGATAGTCCAAACTTATGACCAACTCATTAAACGGAATACCACTTAATCGATTGGAAGGTTAACCTTTGTGTTTAAATTGAACCTTATGACCTGGTAATAAAGGCGGACTGTTGGGAGTCCCCCCTCTGCTTTGAAATATGAGTGGTGCCGTCACGGCAGCAGTGATTGATGTGTGCTGACTGACGTGTGCGAGGCGCGGGGTGTGGCGGTTTGACGTGTCAAGGGAAGAGACATAGCGATTCATATGGGTTGGTGTTCTGTATCCAGAAAGCAAGTAGCGGAAACTTAAAAACAACATTTATTGAGTACAAAACATTGTAAGATTTGTGCCATGGATGTTGTATCTTGATCTTGTATCTGAAATTTCAAAAACGTAGTTATTTAAGTACAAGGTTGAAGATATTCTAATCTTTTCAGTTTGTAAAGGTTAAATTATAAACGGTTCTATAAAACCTATATTAACTGTGTTGTTGTGTATATGTCATTAGCGCTACCTATGTATTAAGTTTTGCGAATTCATTCAAGTTTATGTTATCAACCAAGTTTTGGCCCTACAACACAAGGATCATGTATGTATGTATCTTATGTGGGGGACCAGTCAGTGCAGACCGGCGACACTTCGACCCAGTGGGATCTTTTGTGTCGACACTCTCCCAATAACGACTGCCATAGATGTTCATGGCAGCCGGGACCGACGGATTAAAGTGCTCGCCGAGGCACGGAGCAGGCGATAATTGTCAATCAATACGCAAATAATTTCGAAAAGTCATATAACTTCCGAAAGTCAGAGGTGCGCGACGTGGGTTCGAACTCTCCATTGCAGTCTGTTGGTCTCCCACAGAGCTATCGCCACACAAGGATCATACTAATGGCTGGTTTTTAAACTGAAAATAATGCCCAATTCTTAACTTAAAACATAGGCAAACTGACAAAAACTCATGGCATTAGTTGCTTGTTGCATTCAGGATTCAAAGATCTGTATTACTTATAAGTCAATTTAGTAATGTAGTAATGTAATTTAGTAGTCACAAAGTGTAAGTGTATGCGCCATCATGCCATCCTACTGTCTATTTTAGATTTATATTAAAACATATACCTTAGCCCAAATTATATCATCTCTATAATATTATTAAGTTATTATTGTTATTATCTTTTTATGATTAGTTTTTATAGTCAGTAGTATATGGCATAATGGCTGCAACACCTTGTTAATCTGAGTTGTAAAATACTGAAATTATATTTAATTGGCGATTTAAAAGAGTGGCCGTGAGTTTCTTGCAGGTTTCTTCTCATAGGCTCAACCCTTTGCCTGAACCTAGCAACTAACCTAAATGTAGCTTGAGTAACTTAGTAAACTCACTAACCTATATATTCTGACGTTCATAAGTGTTACCGTCAGAATATATATGTTTGTCGGCCTCAATGGCGTAGTGGTTAGTGTAACCGACTGCCACGCCCGAGGTCGCGGGTTCGATTCCCGCACAAGTCAAACATTTGTGTGCATGAACATGGATGTTTGTCTTGGTCTGGGTGTTTCTATGTATAATATGTATGTATTTACAAAAAAAAAAAGTATATATATGTATGTTTATCCATTGTCTAGAACCCATAGTACAAGCTCTGCTTAGTTTGGGCTAGATGGTGTTGTGTGTATGTGGTAGAATATTATTATTATTATTATTATTATTATTATTATTATTATTATTATTATTATTATTATTATTACTTTGTAACCTAAATCAATAAATGATTTTTGACTTTGACTTTGACACTGAAGCCAATGCACTTGTCATGACCTGCCAGTGCAACCCGGTCAAACCGTCAAATGTTCCAAAAAGGTTCGTTGTTAACTAGAAAGATCGCGTTATTTCTCATTTGCTTTTATATAAATCATGCAACGCGAAAGTAACAAAGTGAATGGAGGCCCTTATAACTTGGCCCACAGTCGGTTGGGGTTTGCTCTGTACACATAAGCATGGCTATTACAGTTTTGACCTGGACTCTTTTAGTTTCAATTTCCAACCGCATATTGATTAAATACGACGTGACTGAACGTATATTTGTGTTGTACTTTTTGATCGATCTTGTTTTATCAGGTGGTAATCGAATGATGAATGATGGTGTGGTTTTAGTCTAAGAATAGGTCTACCCCGTCTGTATCGTATTGTCGTTTAAAGTGACTGTAGTTGGAAATGAATATTTAATTTATATTGCTTTCAGGTTCTGTACTTCAAAGAGTTGCGATCTTTGATTTATGTTTCAGAGTCGTTGTCATCAAATTTGACAATTATTTTATGGTTTTGAGAACGGAACCATTTTGAAGTCATTTCTACTTAAAAGGGAAATATTTAAATCACCGTACTTGGATTGCACGGAAAAATGTCCATACTGAGAACAGTTTGCTCGCACAATACACTTGCATGATGGACAATGACAACCGTACAATGTTCAATATGTGTTAGCGTGATAATACTGTTTATTTAAAAGAGAACAGGTATTAACGTGATCGTATTTAAATACCGTTTTGATAGATTTGACGTTTCAAGCAGACTGGCGCAGCGATGTCAGACATCGCTGCGCCAGTCTGCTTGAAAACTCTTTCCGCTTGTGAGGTAGATGTTTTTAATCTATCTGCACATTTTGTTTTCTACATGTACTCCCACATACGACACTAACCGTGTCCGTATTTTGAGACTTAACTGACTGAAGATCAAAGATTCTCTTCATCTGCAATCTGATTGTATCTGATGCACAGTGTTCCGAATCAAACCGAGTCAAACATAAAAAAATGTTACCTAAATTAAACATCATACTAAAGACTTTCTATATGTTTAATAAATTTACTCCGCCTATTTGACAAATTTAAAAATAGAACTGCTTTATTTAAAAGGTCGTTGAAGGTTAAAATTCCGTTGAATTACTTTAAATACTTACCAACAAATTGAATTCAACAATCAAAAGAAATCAATAAATGTACACAATATATTCTGGAGAGAACTCGAAAGTGAATAGATGTCAAGATAACGTCGGCTGTCGATCGTATGTCAATCAGCACAGTGTATCGACGCGACGCGTGCGCGGACAAAGAGATTTTTATCAATTATATTATTCATTGAGGTTGCTGTAAAAAGTTGATGTGTTCATTTGTGTGTTGTTTTTATGTTTCGTATTCGTTGTGTTAGCGCTCGTTTTGGGTTTGGTGGTTAGGTTTTTGGTTAAATTAATAGCGCCGTGGGTTATGTAGTCAGATCGAACGGTGAGGCACGAGACAAAAGTTGCAGTGTTCTTTGTGTAATTAGTGCCGATTGTAAACAAACGTTTCATAAAATCCTGCGCAACGTGGGTATTATTTCTAACAAAATAAGTATTTAAATATTCGTGATATATTTCTTATATTTTGACTGCTAGTACAGTGGTATAAACAACTAAACGACATACTACGAGTACCGCCTCAATTTCGGAACGCTGGAACGCTAATAGCAGGAGTATTTATATAGGTAATATATAATCGTAGGCATTATGAATATATTTAAAATATATTGATTACCTTACCAATAGGTGACATACATACATATTATATGATTTTGATATTATTAACACAGTTTTTTACAATTTTTTACAATTGGTAATATTTCTTGTCACACAGGCTTCCACAAATATTCACACAAAATACATAAATAATCCATATTTATCCCATGAAGATATTTTTATTGTAGTAGAGCCCTGCTAATTTCAGCATGGTGGAGCATGGGCCGGCTCGACCGGGGAAGGACTACCTTCTCACAGAATATCGACGTGAAATAGCAGTATTTCTACTGTTGTGTTTCGTTCGGTGAGTGAGAGTGCCGGAGGCCCAATCACCCTTTTCTCCACTTCCCGCTCTTTCTCCATTCCACTTCCTTTTTCTCCTAAAGGGTCGGCAACGCGCAAGTGATGCCTATGGTGTTGCAGGCGTCTATAGGCTACGGTGACCACTTACTATCAGGTGGGCCGTACAATTGTTTGGCAACTTCGTGGTATAAAAAAAACAATAACATTTGTTGAACTGATGAAAAATATGGTTTACTATAAGTTAACCAAACCATTGCGCAATTCATGCAATCGATATCTGAGAGATATTTTTATGAGTACTTACTATTTATAAATGTAGTATTTTATAATTCTTGTATCTATCATTTTGCAACTCACAAACGCACGTCAATCTTAGTTATTCAAGTATTTCTTTGATCGATGTGTTGCGAAAATCAAATGCCATTTTATTCGAATTATAAGTACTTCAATAGGCTAGCCCGCAGACATACTGATAACGATATGTATCAATGTTTTATTACAAATGAGTGAAAGATTTCTTCGTAGCCAATTATATGAAGACAATACTTATTCTGGTATTGGAGACGGTACATGAGTGGTAGTACTGTTAGTTGGTTTTGTTCATAGAGAGTAAAAGTGTCGGTTGGTCACATCTTTCCCATTCCTTTTGTCCTCCTCCCTTCCTGACATCCTATCTTTAATTTCTATTCCTTAGGTATTGATTAATGTGAATGATACCCCTTGCAATTAATCATATGCTTTAGCAACAGCTGACCTTCGGCAGACGCAAGGAATTTGTTTCTGTCACATGTGATAGTGTCTAATGCTGGCATTTAGACATATTTCCACACTACGTGCTACTATGGAGCTTTTCCGAAAATAATAACAAAAACATTAAAAGAAAACAATAATAATTTTTCTTGGCTGAGAGTAGCCGGTAAGACCGTTCATTCGATTCGCTGTAAGTAAACTTATGCTACCTGGCCTGTTTATAAGCACGTTAGGGCTCAGTGTGGATTGCTAAATTTCACATAACTTTGAGAACGTTACAGTGAACTAAGAAACTGGTGTTAGTTTCTTCATGATGCCTAAATAGTTCATCGTTGCTTTTTTTAAGGGCTATGTGCAAAGCCCTTAAAAAAAGCAACGATGAACTATTTAACCAATCCATCAAATCGGCAGTCAAGTAAATCTGTCTATGGAAAGTTTCTTGGAACTGTTTTAGGACGAACTAATGGATAAATACCATTAGCTTATCCTAAAGTAATTACTACTTATATAGTACTGACCCCTTTCGGGATTTCCTTTAATAGACTGACAAGGCGTAACGTATTCATTCATTATCATTAACGGCCTGTCACAGTCCACTGTTGGACAATGGCCTCTCCCTAAAGAGTGTATTTCATTACGCACCGAGCAAATAACTTATCGCTGCAGGCTTAACAATAACGCAGGTAAAGTATGTTTTTTTTTTAGACGACTAATCTGGCAGACAAGCATACGGCCTAACAAGAATACTGCTTTTTCACGTCGATATTCTGTGAGAGGGTAGTACTTCCCCGGTCGAGCCGGCCCATTTATGCTGAAATCAGTGAGGCTCTACTACTCATAAAATATGTTTACCTATTTTATTCTCGATCGTGTAATGAGCAGTTCTCTTTGACATATAAGCTACACGTGCATCAGTTACACCGTTGTGGTATCTGTGTAGTATATCTTGTGACGCTTAGAGCCGTGGTTTTGATCTCCACATACAATAAAATTTTGTTTAAAATTGGTTTACATTAAGGCGAATCTAACAAATTGCGATTAAGTGATTTTATTGTAATAAATCGTAATAAAATCTTTTAAAATAGTTTAATTTCATAAGCTTGTATGTTCCACAAATACTTGTTCGAAATCTCTGTGTTTCCATCATTTGAATATATAGAAACTCCTCCTTGATAATACAAAAAGTATAACGTATGTTTCAAAGTTTCTAATTATTTATCCTGCAAGTCTGCTCCACATGTAGGTACATAGAAAATAAGTAAGTACATTGTCATCATGTGCTGACGTAAAAAACATGCCGTCTTTTTCCACTTCAAGACCAATAAGTTAACGTAAGATACAAAATATACAAGTCAATTCACAACAGAAATCTAATTTAAAATTTCTACTAAAATACAACATCTTTCACTGGGTCGAAAATACCGTACGAGCAGCCATTTCATGCAACCCGTCAACGTCAACGTGGATTGATAGACGGGAATATATCTAGAGCGGGTCTTGCGAGCCCCCCTGCGCAACCCCCGCGGAAGCGTCCGTCCGTCATCCGTCATCGTCAAATGTGTGCACAGGGAGCCACGCGAATGTAGTCTGGACAAAGGGTTTCGCAGGTGGTTTTTGGTTAAAGTTTTTTTGTAAGGGTAAAGTCATGTTTGAGTGCGTGTGATTAGGCTGTGATAAAAAGGAGTGAAAAGGTATTGTACTTAGTTTTGTATTCTATTTTATATGTGTTGCTTTTCGTACAAGTAAAATATTTGATGATTTAATGAATTAATCGTAAAAAGGCTGTTTGACGCACGATTATTACAAACCTAAAAGTAAAGTTAGTTTAACTATTATATTGTTATACAAATCTTAAATAATTTAATAATGTTATAATACAAAAAATAATACAAATTTCTTACTCAAACATGTACTGTATTGTTTTTGATAAAACTTTGTACAAATATCAAAATCCAGCTAAAAATAATATGAATGTTGTCTACGTTTCGTATATCAGCAACATAATGACTAACGATTTAATTTATGAAAGGATGCCGCCTGTTTTCGAGTTTTCAAAAATATTTTTCACGTAGAAATTAGTTTTGATCAACACTAACGAGAGATATCTTAATTTAGCTCCGTAATCATTTCGAAGACACTCACGTGTTTCTACGTAACTATAATTTTTCTATCATTCTATGAGATCGTTTACTTTTCAACGGTTTGTCTGCGTTTGTTATTTAAGTACATTTGCGAACGTGAACCGATATTTATATTGCCGTTATTTTTTTAACTGCCATCTTTATTTCAGTCATAAATCCTGCCAATCACGGCACTTTATTTATAACGTCGGTGTAAAAATTGAATGAAATGTAATTTGTTTTTAGAAAAAAGAATTCTAAGGTATCCATTTTTGTTATGTTACCCCTCGGTATAAGCGGCTAGCGAAATTTATTGCACTAAATCGCATAATTTGATTAACGAGCATGTCATTTTCACGCGTTATTTTTTTGTCCGTCTTTTGTGCACTATCGTAGCAGTGTGCAGGCGATAATGGACACATGTCCCGTCATCCATCAGTGCGGACAGATGCCGCCGAGTGGACGGCATTTGTTTCGACAAGAAATATAGGTGGAGTGCGCTCCATTTCAATATAGTTGAAGTTTCCGAAGTAATCGATATTCTGTCGATGTGTGAGTTTTAGTCGGGAAGAGAGTTACAGTTATAAAATATGATATTGACCTGTCTGATTTTAAAGTATTGATATGTACTAACTCGATGTTGTTTAATAAAACACTTACAATTTATAAAAATGTTTACTTTTTATATTTGATTTCAGTTTGACACGCTGATTAAGCGAGTCAATCAGTATGTCACCGGTTTAAGAGTTATAACGTGTAAATCCGAAGTCTCTACATATCAAGATATACTATATCTATTATATACCTACTAGCTTTTGCTCACGGCTTTGCTCGCGTGAAAATACATTAGGTTATGTTAGCAACAGCACATTATTTACATAATATTGTCTTCTGTTTACGCGAATGTCTCCCTGAGACCATGGCTGCTGAAAAGCAACCGAATCGTCGGGGAAAGTGTAAACTTAAATATAAATAGTATTAATAATTCAATTAACTTAAAAATTAGTAAAATTTAATAGTAGTAGTAGTGTAACAGTTTCTAAATTATGTAATAAAGTGTAAAATAAACAACGCGATAAAATCCGTATATAGTAGTTTAATTTCAAAGCACATTATTTTTAAATAAAGTATAGCCTATGTTAGTTACTCGGGGATAATATAGCTTTTAATGGGTGAAAGATTTTTTTAATCGGTTGAGTCGTTTTTGAGTTAAATTCTTACAAACAAACAAAAAGCGAAAAATCTAATCTTTCCTATTTATAATATTAGTATAGACTACATCAATTAAAAATTATATATATATCTTCTTTGGAGCTACCCTATTTCTAGTACTCGCATTCCAGGTCAACCTAGAACGTGCTAAATTTACATGAATAGAGCAATGTATATAAATCCACGATGATAAAGCTAAATAAAGCTAAGGATTAAGAACATTTTTCCGATAGGAGAAAATTTTAATATAAGTAACAACCGTACCAGAAACTTCTGTTGATACAACGTATGTGTCGCGTGTGATAAAACTCAAATATCAATACATTACTCAGCACATCACAAATAACAAGGTTGCCATTCAAACTATTTTTCTCATACACATAACTTACAATAATAGGTTTAGTATCTGCTTACAAACACGCACACACAAGCTAACTATCATAAATACTCTATATTATAATATCAATAAGTGAACAAACATGCACAGATATAAAGTTTATTTTTCGTTCATGTTTTTTTCATTCACTGATCCGCCCGTGGCCGGCTCTTTTCAAAGCTCAAGGTCGGGAGGGGATGCGTCAGCTTGTTTAGTCGAGTACACGAGTGAACTGAGGGTTACTGTATTTCTACAAACTTGGCAAAACAAACAGGTACCGCAGAAACTGAATTAAAATGCAAATAATGTCTTTTCTATTTATTTTCTAGTCTTTGCTTGCAACTTTGTCCGAGTTATCTACAGTTCGCTAACGACAGCATTTACGTTGATTACACTATGCATTATATATCCAATCCCATTAAACAATTAGATAATAATTAAATTATAAAAAAAGGTTTTTTTCTTTAATTCTTGTTTTCATATAAGCCCCGAAACTACTAAACTGTTAAAACCGCATTAAAACCCGTTGAGTGGTTTTTGTGTAATACCATAACAAACAGACGACAAAAAATAAAAGTCATTGTATTGGATTCGTAGCCAGTAAATAGTCGATCTAACCATAAAATATCTTTAATATTTGCACTCTGTGTCGTAACAGTTATATATTAAATAAAGAGATAACAGCATTATGTAAAATGTCCTTACAGTTATGCCAAATCGATGCTAATTAAACAAAACATTCATCCCTGTATTAAAATTACAAACCAAAATATTTAACTGCATAATTATCAATTTGGTGTAATTTACCTATATGTGAAAATATCACTAACACCATCATTATCACATATTTGATTCGTCACAGGAAAGACCCAGTAAATAAGTGGCGGACCTCTGACTTTCGGAAGTTATATGACTTTTCGAAACTATGTGCGTATTAATTGACAATTATCGCCTGCTCCGTGCCTCGGAGAGCACGTTAAGCCGTCGGTCCCGGCTGCCATGAACATCTATGGCAGTCGTTATTGGGAGAGTGTCGACACAAAAGATCTCACTGGGTCGAAGTGTCGCCGGTCTGCACTGACTGGCCCCCACATAAGATACATACATAGTTTCATTTAAAATTAGTTCTCAGGTTCATCGTAATGCTCAAATATATTAACATTTCTGAAATTAATAATAAATCAACACCACACTGTATATAATATACTAACAAAAACAAAATGAAATTGTCTCCTGGTCCAACAATAACCATTCAGAAATATACTAAAAATAAAATGCTATTCGAAACACTATTAACAGCACAAAGTCCATACAAATCCAGCCAACTAAATCAATTAAAATAATCACCCGAAACTAACAAACGAGCGTCACATACAAAATATAATAATTATTTAACGTCAAAAATAATACGTTACAACAAAACTAAATGTTACGCCTACATTAAATAGAAATGTTACAACGTTATAATTTTGTCCAAAATAAACAAACATTAGCACACTGTGCAGCGATTAATTCAAAATATATTTTTGTTAAATGTGCTTCGTTTTGTGTTCATATTTTTCATCACTGTAGCTAATATATCTATATAACATAGACTTACACAAAGGATAAACATATGTATATCCTTTGAAATGATAAATCCTCTATTTATTTATGCATGGCACCCACATTGCATAAGCTATGTTTTTAGGTCCCGCGTAATAGGGAGAGCAAAAACATAGCTGGATAGCGAGGATATAGAATCGAAAAACGACGTTATGTTTTCATGATCATGTTTTTTGTAACATGATGTATAAATAATACTTATTCGTAACTCACAATAGCAAGATACACTCACTTTGAGCAGCGATAGCTCAGTGGGGAGACCAACAGACTGCAATGCAGAGGGTCTCGGGTTCGAACCCACGTCGCTCACCTCTGACTTTCGGAAGTTAAATGACTTTTCGAAATTATGTGCGTATTGATTGACAATTATTGCCTGCTCCGTGCCTCGGAGAGCACGTTAAGCCGTCTGTCCCAGCTGCCATGAACATCTATGACAGTCGTTATTGGGAAAGTCAGTACCCTCTAATATCCTGACACTGGTCTAGCCTTAAGGTATCGTTAGCCTTCGGGTTGCGGAGGTCAGGTGGCAGCCGCTCTGTGTAAAAACTGACATCCGACCGACTGACGGCTGACCAGAAAAGCCGACCCCAAGTGACTTGGGAGTAATAAAGGCCTGGGAGAAGAAACATTATATTTTATATACTTAAAACAAATTATTTTAATTACTATGTAGCCCTTTTCTTCTCTCCTAATTTGCTGTACCCGACAGGGTCCATAATGACCTAATTTGTATTGTAAGTCCATATTTATAACATTGTGGAATGCAATAAAATATTAAGTATTGACTATGTATTATGTAGTATGATATTGTTGTATCTAAATAGTTTATTTTTCCTCTCTCCTATGTTGCTGTGCCTCACAGGGTGCATAATGAACCGTCATATTATTTAAGTTACCGCCTAAGCCCACATTGTGGAACGCAATAAACAATTGAGTATTGAGTATAGCTCAAAGTAGCCACACGCAACAACAAAAAAAATAAAATCACTTTAACCCTTAAAAACTCACCGCAAAAACTAACACCTAAGAAAAAAGCGTCTGTTTTTACTCACGCAACTTAACCCTACCTCGACGAGACAAATGGCTGGAGGGTCGGCGACATCAATCTACTTATTACGAGACCGACCTGGACTAAATCATTTATTGTACGATCTAAATCTCACTATTTACTCCATGACCATGGACGGCTATCAGTCAAGAGATTCGAGAACGTTTTTGGCTAGTAATTTTAGTGGAATGGTCCAAAATTTGAGTTATTGTTTGATAAATGGTTAAGTGTTATCGAAAGCGGTGATATTGTTTATACAAATTATTATTTTATTTTTCAGCGTTTCAGTATGAGTAAGAATGTAATCGCATGATTGTACATACATACATACATACATACATAGATTCACGCCTGTTTCCCAGAGGGGTAGGCAGAGACTACGGATTTCCATTTGCTACGATCCTGACACACTTCTCTGGCTTCATTCACTTTCATCACATTCCTCATCCGTCGGTTCTAGGTGCTCTTAACCTGGCCTTTGTCCAGAACGCCTCCGATCTGATCAAGAAACGTTCGCCTAGGTCTTCCTCTTGCGACTGTTCCATTCACACTAGCCTTATAAACTTTCTTAGTCAGTCTTTCCTCGTCCATTCTTTTTACATGCCCAAAACAGCTTAACATACCCTTTTCTACTCTTGTCACTATATCCACTTTCATGCCGCATCTCTCTCTAATCACACTATTCCTTATTCTATCTTTCAGAATCACACCACATATATTTCTCAGCGCTCTCACGCACGATTGTAATGTAGCAATATAAAAATGAGTACTGATCATGTGATCAATGTGATCAATGTGATCAATGTGATCAATTGCAAATACTAAGAACGATTTTACTACAAATCTTTCTTTCCTTGCTAAGTTGGCAAACAAAGGCCCACCTGGTTTCAAATGTGGAAGAACACATCATTGCCAATTTATTAAGTTGACCGCAGAAGTAAGCTGCCTCTTCTACGTAAGTACTGTCTACCGAGGACTTAAGGAACCCGATGTAAAAGTTTCTTCGTTTTCATCGATAACGTGAAAACCAACGTTGTAATAGTCGAAACGTCATTCATTTTAATTTCATTTATTTATTCAAGAACAATATTATACATTCATTTAAAAAATACCACTAGGAATAAACCTCCTCCTCGACAGTTTATCGGATTCATCTCATCAGTAATATGATACGTATATATATAGGTATGTATGTATGTATATCTATATATTTATATATATTTTATATAGATTATTAATATGTTTATTGGTATGTATATATTCATCATCATCATCATCATCAGGCTATAATAGTCCACTGCTGGACATAGCCCCCCCCTAATGAGCGCCATAGCGCCCTGTCTTCGGCTTGCCGCATCCAGCATCTGCCTGCAGTCTTTCGCAGATCGTCATCCCATCTGGTCGAAGGGTGTCCTGTATATATTATGTAATATATTATTACTATTGTGATATTTTAAGTATATTTACATGTATGTTTCGCGTTACTGTATGCACCTACTTCTTTTTATCTCTGCATCACCCTAAGGTTGACTGGAAAATAATGCCCTTGGCATTAAGTCCGCCATTGTACTATATTTTGTGCATAAAGTTTTAAAATAAGTGAAATAAAATAAATAAATAAATTCTGTGTCGTGGGGACTCTACAAACATTCAAACAACGGATATAAAGAACACCAGACTTGGAACTACTATTGTTATGACACACAAAGTTTTGTCAGTTTGAGGATCGAACCCACAGCACTTATCATCCGTGCAGTCAAATGTGGTTGTAATGCAAATCTACCTTCTCCTTTAGAGATAAAGGCGTGAGACTTGTCACGTCGATTGCTTGCGGCATGACGTCTGCGCAGCCATCTGAGGCTAACAACTAACAGATACAAATATTAACAAAATAAGGTTCCTTCCGCTGCGCGGCCGTCTCCAAGTTAAGTGGTCCCTTCTACCCGGGACCACGTAACAAAGCCTTCCACGAACCACGCCCTGACTTTGCAAACACGTAGTTAAAGCTTAATGTAACTCTGCTTAATATTGTGTAATTATTGTTTCAGTAGTAATTAAACTTTTGTATTTCTGTAAAAAAAATTTGTATTTATCTCTTCTTAGCATACAACCCAGATCAACCTCGCCTCTAAAGCAGGTTAAACAGCATAAACGTTACAGACTGTCTGTAAGCATGTCTTTTTCAAAATCTTTCTTTTCCAATGGCGATACAAATCTGGTACTTAAAACTACACAATTTGGACATTTTTATATACGGTAACTACACCTTTGATAAATGTATAAATAAAAGCTACGGGATATCTGAGTAAGCCAATGGATATAATGCGGGTTCTACTATATAGTAAGCTTATTCTTGATCAGCATGTCGCATCCATCACCAATAAATCGTTTCGTATGTTGGGAGGATTTTAAACGTCTGACCACCCTATTACTTCTTTATAAAACCATTGTCCGGCCAATATTGGAGTATGATTGACTGGTAGGACCACGCTGGTTACAGCATGAATGGGCCGGCTCGACCGGGGAAATACCACCCTCTCACAGAAGATCGACGTAAAATAACAGTTTCTGTTATGTTTCGTTCGGTGAGTGAGAGCGCCGGAGGCCCAATCACCCTTCCTTTCCCAAACCCCATCCTGCTCCATTTCCCTTTTCCTTCCGGTAGGCAGCGACTTGGTTGTGTTTCTTGACATTGCTTCTGTAATGCTAAGAAAACACAACCATGTGTATGAGCCACGGTTCTCGCTTACTATCAGGTGAGCTGCTGGTTCGTCTGTCACTGACGAAAGCAATAAAAAAAATGCCTCTGTGCTGTGGAATCCCCAGTATAATGTATATATTGACCAAATGGAAAGGATCCAAAAGAAATTTATGAAAAACATCACTTGGCGATGTGATAAAAATTTAATTACATCACATACTAATAATTCGAAAGTGGCGAATTTCCCGACCCTAGAATCTAGACGTGTGAAACATGATTTAGTTTTTCTTCATAAGATTAAAAGCAATCATGTGGACTCCCCTTAACTTTTGAGTAAAATAAGTTTTGGATGTCCATGACTTAGTGCACGAAAGATGTCTGTGTTTCATATTCCCAAAGCTAAGACCAATTATGGTTTGAACACTTTTACCCTAAGATCTTGTCGCGCGCATAACAACCTAATTGAAATTAGTGAGAGCAATGATGACATAGATATATTTCATATAACTCTGGTTAAATTTAAAAGATCGCTTGCCAATAATCCTTCACAATAGTTAATAATGCATATCATATTATACATATATTATACTGTTTTCCAAATTGTTACTTATCCTGTTTTGTTCTATTGTCTCTTAATACTGTTTTAATATCCGTCGCAGAATGTAAAAGCAATGTGTGGAAACTCTTCTGGATTATGTTTTATTTGTATCTTACTGTCTTTATGTAATATAATACCTGTTTGTTAAATAAATAAATAATATTGTCGTTGGGACATAGCGTTACTAATATATTTAAAAAAAAGCAGCGATAGCTCAGTGGAGAGACCAACAGACTGCAATGCAGAGGGTCTCGGGTTCGAACCTACGTCGCGCACCTCCGACTTTCGGAAGTTATATGTCTTTTCGAAATTATGTGCGTATTGATTGACAATTATCGCCTGCTCCGTGCCTCGGAGAGCTCGTTAAGCCGTCGGTCCCGGCTGCCATGAACATCTATGGCAGTCGTTATTGGAAGAGTGTCGACACAAAAGATCCCACTAGGTCGAAGTGTCGCCGGTCTGCACTGACTGGCCCCCACATAAGATAAGATAAGAATATATTTAAACTTTGTAAACTTAAACTTTTATTAAACTATAATGAAGCTGTGTATATATTATATAGTTCAAATATTTTTGGATAACTATTTGGTAACTATTTGCTATTCTGAAGTGTTTGACGCTAGAACAATGTTCATTTCGATTTTGCATAAACACTACGGAACATATTTTAATGCAGCTTACACGATTGGTAGCTAAGGGTTTCACTTAAAATCGAAACTACAATGCATCTTATTCCTTTCAAAAGAACTGATATTATGTTGAATAGTATGAACCGCGTAAACGGCAATGTAGGGCGATCTGATCCACACAGACAAAATCGCGGCCATAATCTAATAGATACTACATAATCTATACTAATATTATAAAGCTGAAGAGTTTGTTTGTTTAGTTGAACGCGTTAAACTCAAGCACTACTGGTCCGAATTGAAAAATTCTTTAATGTTGGATAGCCCATTAATTATCGAGGAAAACGATAGAACTATCAATGAAAAATATTGCAAGTACGAGGCAAATTCTCTTATGTGCAGCAGACGTAGTTTCGCTGGTCAGCTAGTTTTATATAAAGTAACCGGTCATCTTTGAATCAGTATTTGATAACAGCTGTCAAGTATAGTTATAATCATTCTAAACGTCTAGTTACTCCTACAAGGAGACAAGGTCAATTGATGTACTTACTGCAATGCAGGCGGTCAATATTTTAAAGCTTTTATATATAAACACCATAGCAAAATATATCCATATTAATGATATACTTATCTTATCTTATCTTATGTGGGGGCCAGTCAGTGAAGACCGGCGACACTTCGACCCAGTGGGATCTTTTGTGTCTACACTCTCCTAATAACGACTGCCATAGATGTTCATGGCAGACGGGACCGACGGCTTAACGTGCTCTCCGAGGCACGGAGTAGGCGATAATTGTCAATCAATACGCACATAATTTCGAAAAGTCATATAACTTCCGAAAGTCAGAGGTGCGCGACGTGGGTTCGAACCCGAGACCCTCTACATTGCAGTCTGTTGGTCTCCCCACTGAGCTATCGCTGATCTTAATGATATACTTACTACATAGTTTACTTATATTATTGACATGAACATTTTTATACTCTCATAGTTTCAAGGAAAAAAATTATGCAAAGGGTCCAGTTTATTTTTCTCGAACCAAATTGCATAATGCCAAAGCTTTGTAAACAAGGACACATAAATACAAAAAAAAATTTGATTTTATAATATTCGTACAGCAAACTGGAGCAAATACCGTCATTATAACACAAAAGTAAAAGATACATCAACAGTTGTAATAATTAAACAAAAACGAGTTCTAGATAACATCAATTACACTTTTTGTAAGCAATTCAAATGATTTGTACGTCCAAAGATCTAGCCCACAGATGTTCAATCAGTAATAATTAAAAAAAACATCATAACCCAAACACTATGCAACGATTTTATTACTGAACCTTTTTTTATAAAAGGCCCTTAAGCCGCTAGTTAATAACAACAAAAATAATTTAATATCCATTCGACAACTATCATCCCCGTCACTGGTACCATAAATAAACGAATTTACAGTCCAGAAACAACTATAATTAAAACGTAGAAAAAATAAACATGGTATTATTTCATTCGTTGCCATAAAAAGATGATAAACAGCGCATAAATCATGCTATCCATCTCGCGACTGTGGAGCCCCATAAATTGTGGGCAATGGGCCCCCGATGGCTGGTCGGGGGGCCCCGCCCCTCCCACGTTGTATTCATTAATTTGATGATATAAAACAAAATGTCATTTTAATTAGTCGCCATTATTAGACGCACAATGACAGACAGCGGTCTGGGGGATTGGGGGACGCTCGTCTTGTTTGGGGTTGGGTCGCCGGGGCCATTGGGGACACACGGACAAACACACCTAACTAAGGCGCTCACCTGAAAACTCAAACATAGGTTTCTTTTTCTTAAAACTTGTTGGCTACTAAAGTTAAATGAAAGAAATAATAAGCGGATGTCAGTAACATTGTGTCTGATTACATGTATCCAAAATGTACCTGTTTTCAAACTAATAATTATTATAAGTATCTTTTAACTTATTGAGTATCAGCAACACACAGCAGTGTGTTGCTGATACTCAATAATAAATAATAAGTAAATATCTATTGTCTCTGGCCAGCAGGCCAGAGACAATAGATATTTACTTATATCTGGTATTCTAAGACCACACTCTGGTACTCTAAGATTAACGTATGAATTACAAATGATAATTATGTCTTGCTTTCGATATCAGTTAAATTAGTACTGGTTGCTTTTGACCTAGACAGATCTTTGATTCCACCGACCCAGTCTGTGATGAACATATAAAAAATTTATCGATATGGAAGGTGTATGTTCAAACCCATCCAATTGAGTAAAAGTTTATAATTACCGCAACTTAACATACACTACATGTTTTACTTAAAGAAAACGTCCACAAAACCATTCCGTATATTTTCTTTACCTGTAGCGACGAATACTCGCCTTCAAGGGTTTGACTGACGGGCCGTCTGTCGCCTTCGACCGCTACCACTAACAATAGCCACCTATCCATTACTCCTCATCTTCGCTCACACAAAGTAGCGGCCCTTACTGAGCCGTCAACGTATATGAGAGTAGAGAAAAATTTCGGCATTTTGGGTCATGGTGAAGGAGGTGCGTAAACGGCGATGAATGACGTCATTATTGTGATAAAGACGAGGTTTCGTAGAGTTAAGACGTCTCGTTGAGTGATTTCGGGGCTCGACAGATTTAGTACTAGCGGTGGACATGCTTTATGACTGGTTAATTGGAGGTTCGCGAGTTTTTTGTCGGTAGAAACTTAGGTATGTGTTTGTTCAAGGTATTGTTTTGTCTCATTGGCCCCATGGTATAAACACGCGTTTATATTTGCGTTTGTTTCGAGTTCGATGCCCGGTCGGTTTAAATGTTTTTCCAATCAGGAAAGTTTATATAGGCTCACTCTCTGTTCCGTGTGACCTATTAGTCACTATATATCAATATTAGTAGTGAGATATGGTTGATGATATAGGCATGCCATCATCTGACGTATGTGACCTAAAATATAGTTGATGAGATGTGGGTGGTCTCGCCTCTGCCTATCACTTCTAAGATGGCTTGATGTGAGTCTATATGATAACTATGAGGTGGGTACAAGATTAAGACTAAAGAATCTATTTAGAATACTGTTTCAATAAAGGACAAACATTACCTCACAAAAAAACCAAATTATTCAAAAAAAATTCGTTTGTATAATCTGAATATTGATAACAATGATATATTTAAAAAAGAAGATTTATAGGTAGTTATAATGTAGATACCCTAAATAATATTATAAAAGCGAATGTGCGTTTGTTTGTTACGCTTCCACGCCTTTACTACTCGACTGATCATCATGAAATTTCTCGTAAATGTTGTCAGAGGAACAGAAAAGGACATATTATACCTTTTATTTAGAAAAAGTACCATTACTAATCTTACTTAACCTACATTTACGCAAGATGCCGTAATACTATACTTGTATCATATCTTTACAAACTCATTCATGAATGTATTGCTCACTATAAAAACATGCTTACCTAAATATGTCTATACAAGCTTCGGGTGCCGCATGCCGCATCAATTATTGTCCAAAATTATGACTAATTGGAGTCTTTTAGGATATCGGTACGTCAGCAGACCGCGACGAATATGACATGAAATTGTATGTGTTTACATTTGGTATTCCATATTTAGATTGTTTTGTTGGTCGCGTGGAGATTGCACTTATATTTGTAACTGAGTGTCGAATCCTGAGTTTGCTTTATGAGTCGGTAAATTGTTTGTAGAAGCGATAGCATAGTGGGAAACCATTGAAATCCCTTGTAGAGGTCTTGAGGTCGATCCCAATGCACGCATCATGACACTCAAGCTATGTGCGTACTTCTTCTCTCTTAGCCTTTATTATTCCCAAGTCACTTGGGGTCGGCTTTTCTGGTCTAACCGGATTTGACTGGATATCAGTTTTTACACGGAACGGCTGCCACCTGACCTCCGCAACCCGAAGGCTAACGATACCCTAAGGCTAGACCAGTGTCAGGATATTAGAGGGTACTGACTTTCCCAATAACGACTGCCATAGATGTTCATGGCAGCCGGGACCAACGGCTTACCGTGCTCTCCGAGGCACGGAGCAGGCGATAGTTGTCAATCAATACGCACATAATTTCGAAAAGTCATATAACTTTCGAAAGTCGGAATTGCGCGACGTGGGTTCGAACCCGAGACCCTCTGCATTGCAGTCTGTTGGTCTCCCCACTGAGCTATCGCTGCTACTAAGTTATGTGCGTACTATAATAGTTAATTATCGCACGCTTTAACGCTGAAGGAAAACATGAACATTCGTGAGGATACCTGCATGTATGAGAGTTCTCCATAATGTTCTCGAACATATGTGAAGTCTGCTAACCCGCACTGGGTCAGCGTGGTGGACTATGGTCTAACCTTTGTCACATTGAGAAGAGGCCGGTGACCAGCAGTGGGGCAGTTTTATACAGGCCCTATATAACATTATGATGAATTGATTGTTGTTGAAATTTCTTAGTAACAAAACGGAGTAAATAAGTCTAGTAGAAGATAATATGCCTACAAAAAAGCTGGCGAAATGAGAGTAGAAAACACGTTAACCTATTAGATTGGAGATATGCAGGAGTGCGTTCAAGTGTTGAGTTCTGCCGCCAACTAAGTCAACAATAGCGATTTTCAGCTTGAAAATTGTCAGCAGTAATTAACTAAAGTAATTAATTTATAATTAAATTAATTACTGTATAATTAATGTAATTAATTTACCTATAATTAATCGGACGTATATCATTACAACTGATGCAATAGGCTCGTATTCTACTGTTTAATCAATCAATCATGTATTTAATTGCAAACATAGGTAAATACAGAGATGGGAATTGTGTTTTAGTCCACCATGTTTGCCAATACCTGGCGTTCAAATCCCACATTAAAACAGAAGGCGATATCCTAACTAATATAATAAATGCGAATGTGAGTTTGTTTATTTCTTTTTTTGATTGTTACATTTTTATGCCTTAATTACCTGACCGGTCATCATAAACATTCATATTCAGGTTGTCAGGTGAACAGAAAAGGACACAGGGTACCTTGCATCCAAAAAAAGTAATAATCTACATTGAAATTAAACTACTATATACGGCTTTTATCGTGTTGTTTATTTGACACTTTATTACATAATTTTGAAAACTGTTACATTTCAACATTTCAACTTTATTAATTTTTAAGCTAATTAAATTATTATTAAATCTATTTATATTTAAGTTCACACTTTCCTCAACGTTTCGGTAGCTTTCCAATGATTAAATATTTCGAGTACTTTGAAATAACTACACTGGAACATTTAGACAACTACCATCTTAGTCTCCCCGTGACCATGGCTGCTGAAAAGCAACCGAAACGTCGGGGAAAGTGTAAAATTAAATATAAATAGTTTTAATAATAATTAAATTAGCTTAAAAATTAATAAAGTTTAATAATAGTAGTAGTGTAACAGTTTTCAAAATTATGTAATAAAGTGTCAAATAAACAACGCGATAAAATCCGTATATAGTAGTTTAATTTCAATGAATAATATTCGCGTAAACAGAAGACAATATTATACTAACCTACATTTACGCGAGCGACGCCGGGGTGAAATCTAGTAGTTAATATATTGAGGATTAATTGCAGTTTATTGCAGATATAAGATATTGCAATTACTTCATAAGCTACTGTTTACAATATTACTCATACAACTTCACAGCGTATGTATTTGAATATATGATAAACATTGGTGTACACATAATGATTAGTTTTAGAATCAAAGCAATTCAATTTTAGGAATAAATTAGAATTAACGGGCAGTTTCGTATATAGATGCGCTACACAATATAAAAAGACACTCAAATTAGTACGCTAGACACCGGCAACAAGCTGTCTTGGTGGAGCAGCGATAGTGAATGGGATGCTATAAGGTATTGGATTCAAATCCTGGTTCGATTTTTGTTAAAAACATCTCAATAGCAGACCAGAGTAAGACAGATGACTGTGCTGTACACCTTTGTGCCTTGTAAGAGTATAAAAAAAAAAGATCGTTGAAAGATCCTGTATATCTATACTGTATACAGATTCTATTCTATAGCGATTTACTTAAAAACCAACCACTTTTATAATAACCGTTACCGTAAAACGTTACTACTGTTAAACTATTGAAAGGATTAAACAATTTAGATTAACTCTTTTCTCGGCGTTTTGGTTGCCTTTCAGCAACCATAGTCACAGGGAGACTAAGATGGTAATCGTCTATTTTTTTGTAAATATAGTTATTTCAAAGTACCCGCCCGCACATAATTGAACTAGATGTGCCCGCGGTTTCTGCGCCGCTCCCGTGAGTCGTAGCGTGATGTTATATAGCCTATAGCCTTCCTCGATAAATAGGCTATCCAACACTAAAATTATTATTCAATTCGAACCAGTAGTTCCTGAGATTAGCGCGTTCAACCAAACAAACAAACTCTTCAGCTTTATAATATTAGTATAGAATATTGGTGTTCCTATTTACGCAGAATTAAATCAAATTATTATGAAGTCTAGCTGTGTTTTGCTTCTTCATTTAATTTTATTGACTGAATTACTGGATCCCTACATTCCAATCAATACGTCATTCTCTAATGAAATTCAGGTGTTTCTTACTATCAATAGCCCTGTATCAAGTAGATTAATTTCAATAACATAAATAACTTTTTTGAAAAACCTCCTACCTAAAATGTTATATTTTATGACTAATTGCTGTCGACATTTTTATATTTGTAAAAATAGCGTAACTGAGTCTAGTAGCGCTATTTTTAAACCTCTTAAGTGGCACATATTAATTCATTGATATATAATTTTAACCTGAACAGCCGTTTCCTGAAAAGTAAATCAAACTTATGTCAAGTGATGTCATTGGCTGTTGCTAATTCTGTCAGCCAATCACAGCAATTATTATTAACCTGCGGTTATTAACATGCATTTGAATGTATGTTAACTTTTAGAAACTGAATGTAAGAAGGATCACGTTCACGTAGAGAACCCTGCTCTTTGTATAGTAGCTATATCGACAATAGAGATTGGTCTCTTAAGTGCACCGGAATCTTTACTCACGGTAGTAACACAAAACTAAGTTATGAGCAGTGGCAATGTAGGTGGCGCATTGCTTATGAATGCGATTGCTGTGCTTGAAGTCTCGGTTTCGATTCTCATGTTAAGTGTTATCAGGATTTCCTGTCTAGAAATCCTCAATGGCTACACGGAGATTAGAACTGCTTCACCTGCTATTACATGAAGCTTAAAAACATACATCCTTGACTACCACCTCCAAGATATAGACCTGAGTCTAGAGGGAGGATAGAGGGTATATATGGTTTTCTGTGGGGTATTTCCATCATTGAGTTCAACTAGATTTTATTGGCAATACCGCTGCATCGCTTACCTGTAAAAATGTTGGAGTTCTGTACATAATTCTGAAAGAACACTTTTTCTGAAAGATACTTATGTACATTATGGACATAATATAAGCAGATAAATGAAACGCATGTCTGAAATGTTTGCCTATCAATGTGACAAGAGCTTTCATTCAGTAGTCTAAGATAATACGATCATTTCAAGCCAGTAAGTCAAGAATATCTCAGAAGAGCTAATTCTTTAGATCATGATACTTACATAATATAATATATAATATAATATAATATTCTTTCACATACACGCAACATCATCTAGCCCAAACTAAGCAGAGCTTGTACTATAGATACTAGACAATGGATAAACATACATATATACTTTTTTTTTTGTAAATACACACGTATTATACATAGAAACACCCAGACCAAGACAAACATCCATGTTCATGCACACAAATGTTTGACTTGTGCGGGAATCGAACCCGCGACCTCAGGCGTGGCAGTCAGTTACACTAAGCGCCATCGTGTCGTCATGATACTTTATTATTTATAATATCCATACACACACATATACACACACACTAACACAAATTGTGAGATAAGAAAGTAAAGACCCTTAGAAAAAAATAAAATAAATGTTAAAAAAAAGTAATTTTTTTATACTCTGTAATTATTATTATATCTTTTTTCTATTACATATTATCACAGTTACAAATATTATACGTACAAAACTGTTATTTATAATGTATTCAAAAATATCCAGAGATGGGCCCAGCGTCTTTAATACAAGTTATTTACAATAACTTAGCTAAGATGCCGGTCACCACAAAGCATTGTAAGACTGTAAAATGTAAGTACGATTATACAGTAAGAACTTTGTATTCATGACCTGTACGTTTTAATATGTATACCTACTATTTCTTTGAAATGGTAAAAATATTTTTAAAAAAAATATTGATATGAATAATATTTGATTTTAAATTATATGTTGCTTATATATGTGTGTATTAAGTTTTTTCACTTTTTGGCACAGATGACTAGCGATGGGTGCTAAGTTACTAGTTTTGGTCTTCACCCCAGCTAAGCTAGAATGTTTGTGTCAGGAGTAAGTTCACGTCGGTATTGCAATAGGTGGGATTTGGTGCCACGACCTTTCATCGCAAGTCCAATGCCTTATCCAGTGGGCTACCGTTACTTCTTTTATTTTGTTTACGACAACTCCTGCGCTCGTAATATTTCTTGTGTCACGGGGGACTTCATAAACATTCAAACAACGGACTCAAAGAACACAGTCTCGGGACAACCATTTATTTTGTGGATTTTACAAATTTTTGTCCCGTGTGGGGAACGAACCCACAACACTCATCGTGGCGGCAGCACTTAAACCACTACGCCATCCATACAGTCTTCAAACTTTACTTAAAACCAATCCTCAGATATATCAGATCAGCTTACCTCTTTGTGTTTCTGAGTTATCGGCTGTAGATTGATAATTTATTTGAATGTATTACGATATGTTTTCCTTTAAAATTAACTACTTACTCCTTCATTATTGGTTCCAGTCTTGTTTTAGGATATCACGTCGTCCTAGTCGCCTTTCAGGTTATATTTGTATCAGCTGAGATGTTAGATTATTCAGACGTTTGGTGACCTTACTATCTTTACGATACTGTTAACTACGAGATAGTTTACCTTATAAACAATTGATTTAATAGATTGCATATAATATAATAACTGCAACGATAGCTCAGTGGGGAGACCAACAGACTGCAATGCAGAGGGTCTCGGGTTCGAACCCACGTCGCGCACCTCTGACTTTCGCAAGTTATGACTTTTCGAAATTATGTGCGTATTAATTGACAATAATCGCCTGCTCCGTGCCTCGGAGAGCACGTTAAGCCGTCGGTCCCGGCTGCCATAGCCATAGGGTATCGTTAGCCTTCGGGTTGCGGAGGTCAGGTGGCAGCCGCACCGTGTAAAAACTGATATCCAGTCAAATCCGGTTAGACCAGAAAAGCCGACCCCAAGTGACTTGGGAATAATAAAGGCTAAGAGAGAAGAAGATAATATAATAACTGCCTGGTGTCCTTAATAAATACTGCGTTAGTGGCACAACGCTATTGGATGAAACCGCTGTACGTAAGGTCTTAGGTCTAAGTCCAGGGCAGGCAGTGTTATTGGATTTTCCTCTTAAGAAATTTTCAGTAGCAAAGCCTAGAACAGTTCTTGGTTAACGACAATAGGCTCATCTTATTTTGTGCAACCTATAATCATAGATAGCGTAATGTGAGTGTACCACTGGTGAGACTATGCTGATGACTAACCCAAATATAACGCCAAATTTATTCGTAAGTTCAGACTTATTGTATATTATACAAATGTACTGCAAGTATAACTGAATACGTTGTCTTCTCCTCGTCAAGTATCTGTGTAATCTTTCTTCAAGACAGTTTATCAAGAACAAAATAATAATAATAATATTCTATCACATACACACAACACCATCTAGCCCAAACTAAGCAGAGCTTGTACTATGTGTACTAGACAATGGATAAACATACATATATACTTTTTTTTTTTGTAAATACATACATATTATACATAGAAACACCCAGACCAAGACAAACATCCATGTTCATGCACACAAATGTTTGACTTGTGCGGGAATCGAACCCGCGACCTCAGGGCGTGGCAGTCGGTTACACTAACCACTACGCCACCGAGGCCGAATTGTGAGGCAATATTATAACTATCATTGCGCATCGGATCAACATGGAGGTACGTGTTGGATCCAAAGACACGCATATACATATATTCTAAGTTATGTGCGTATCAAATAGTTAATTATCACTCGCATACAGCCAAGGAAATTATCGTGAGAGTACCGCTAAGAATTTTCCATGATGGTCTTTTAGTTATGTGAGTTTTACTATTTCTATGACGACTCGATGGCGTAGTGGTTAGTGTAACTGACTGCCACGCCTGAGGTCGAGGGTTCGATTCCCGCACAAGTCAAACATTTGTGTGCATGAACATGGATGTTTGTCTTGGTCTGGGTGTTTCTATGTATAATATGTATGTATTTACAAAAGAAAAGTATATATGTATGTTTATCCATTGTCTAGTACCCATAGTACAAGCTCTGCTTAGTTTGGGCTAGATGGTGTAGTGTGTATGTGATAGAATATTATTATTATATATTATTTTACTAACCAACTCTATACCTGCATCGATACTTACTTAAGCTCTCGTTAACTATATATAATAACTAGCTGTGTCCCTCGATTTCATCTGCTCCACTCCTTATCGTCGTAGCGTAATAGTAGATAGATAGATTTCTCAAGAAACGGACTATAAAACGCTAAAAGGATTTTTGAAATCTGTCTGGTAGGTCTAGGGATTTAGCACATTCAAAGAAACACTAACTCTGGCTTAAATTATAAAGTTGTGTGTGATTACTGTACTCATTAAAGGAATATTTACTAAACAGAGCCTGTTAAAGGACAATTATAATAGAAACCGAAGTTCAAAAATTTTGCCGTCAGCTATAGAAGGTGGTATTTTTTTATTATCTTCATAATGAGTGTCTTATGTTATAGATAGATTGAAGCCAAAAGCGATATGGATGTTTAAGTGTATATCACCTTTAATTTGTTACTTATTTTTAGTTTGCATGTGAAAAAAGAACGTAGTTAATAAAATCCTTTGACTCTGGTCTCGAATCCGAATCCGAACATTGTTATAAATTGGTCTACCTATGTTGAATCGTAGCGACAGTGACTGTTGTGCATAAAGGCTCTGGTTTAGTGAGTGCTACTGCTTTGCGCGAGGGTTGGATTCCCGGCTTGGATGATTTCTGGCAATGTTTATCGTATTTTCCTATTAAGAAAATCTTAGTAGAAGCACGAAGAAGAGAGTAATCGGTAATAGGCTGTTCGCTATTGCTAAGGACCCAAAACCATTGTTGGTGAAATGTGGGTGGAAAATTACACTGCCAACACTTTCGGGGTTATTATAGGCGTGAAGCTATGTGTGTATGTATTGTTTAATTTTTGTGTATGTATATGTTTGTATTATATTGTGTACTAGCTATTTGAGTTCTATTTTGAGTAGTAGAGCCTCGCTGATTTCAGCATGTATGGGCCGGCTCGACCGGGGAAGGACTACCCTCTCACAGAATATCGACGTGAAATACCAGTATTCTGTTGTGTTTCGCTCGGGGAGTGAGAGTGCCGGAGGCCCAATCACCCCCTGTCCCCCATTCCCGCTCCTTCTCCTTCCCATTTCCTTTCCTAAAGGTTCGACAACGTGCTAGTGACGCCTCTGGTGTTGCAGGCGTCCATAGGCTACGGTCACCACTTACCATCAGGTGGCCGGGCCGTATGCTTGTTTGCCACATTAGTAGTATAAAAAAAAGCCTATCCACGCAACATCTTCTGCGTCACTTAAGCTAATTTTTCCCGTTTTTGCTACATTTTTCATTGATCCTCCACTCCGATTGGTAGTAGTGTGATATTATATAGTTTAGCCTCGATAAATGGGCTATCCAACAGTAAAATAATTTTTCAATTCGAACCAGTAGTTACTGAGATTAGCGCATTCAACCAAACAAACAAACTCTTTTGCTATCTTTATATAGCTATTAGTATAGATTAGGGGTAAGATTAAATAAAATGAACATTTAAAGTATGTAACATATATATTTCTTTGAGCTTTTAATTGCATTTTGAAATACAACATAAAATATTAAATAAGATTATTAAATTTGGTAAAATCAATATTATTTCAACACCATTTTTTTACTTTTTTTCCTTAAGAATGAGCAAAAATCTCTCATCAGAGCTAGCGTATACATAATATTTGTCGTATGTTTTCATTATTATCGTTAAAATGATAGTTTTCTTACGATTTCGAAAAGTTTCGAATTATTAACCATTATACTGAATATTCGTAACTATACTTGAATAAATGAAATTAAAGCATCAAAAAATAAAATCGAAAATATTTTTTTATTCTTAATTGTATATGCCATTAGAAATGTCGTATACCATAGAGAAATCGTATCATTATTTTAATTGTTACGAATATCCAGTTGACAATTAAAACTTTTTGTTGACGTCATCTGAAACTTACATTAGACAGTTTACAATATTTTTCACTATATATATAAAAGAGGTTCATCACTCTCCAGTGCCGTATATACATTGTCGTATATCTGTCGTTACAAATTGGAAGATATATCTCGGTATATCTTTATGTTCTAAACGTATACGATTGTTATCATCCCTTTTAACGAAAAAAAATGTATATGTATCACTTTTTTAAATATAGGTTGAATGTACAACCGATTAATGCGCTGGTATATTGGTATACAAGTGTTCACAGATGTAGTTTACCTAATATTATGTTCTTAATACTAAATAATAAATAGCATCCTCGCGTTAAGAGCATACCTATAGCGAAATTTACACTAAGGAGATTGTTATATTGCATTCTATGTCGAATTGTATGTACAAGACGAACAGAAACGAACGAGATTGGATCTCCGAGATTATACGCGTCGACGGATCTCTTAAATTCCAAAAAAAAAACAAGAAAATCATCAAAATATACATAAACTAACCACGTTAACCCTAACTCTGATTTACATAAAAATTAAGTAACACGAAAAAAATGATATTGCAACGAAATTTCTGTTAAAATACTGAAAGTCAACGCCCACTACTCCACTAATGCGATAGACTATCGAATCACATGCGAAAGGCGATTGCAATTAAACAAATCAATTTCCACGATTTATCCTTTTTCCAAAGAATTAATTAGCAAAAAATATACATTTACAAAAGAGATCGAATCGTATTTTATGACTTAACGTGACTTATATTTACATTTATCGAAATGGAATTATAACGTAGTGTGGAAGATAAGCCACGGGCGCGGGCGACCCTTACAACAACCGATCACCTAAAGGCAATATTTTGAAAATATTCTCTTAATACCTAAAACGAACGTAAGACGTTTGGCGTATACTTAAGTCGCTATTAATTTATTACACTAACCGATCTATGCGGTGAAATCTAACAATAATTACCTAAATAATTAAATTGGCAAAGAGTTTCGAAATACTTAGCGTCGCGGCTGCGACCTAACCCTAGCAAGGTTTAACGTAGCAAGATATGGTATCATCACAACTGCCGGCCGGAGCTCCAGCCTACACGTACTTACTGGAGAGCTGCTTTGCCAGTTCCGTGTACTTGAGGAACTTGGAGTGGGGGCTCTCGTCGAACGACTGCGAGGGACTGCGCGGGTCCTGCGGCGACGCGGCCGTGGAACCGGACCTCTGTGCGCCCGGCGACCCCGCGCCCGCCGGCGCCTTCAGCGGCACCGGCTCCGGCAGCGCGCCGTCCTTCACGAAGTGCATCTTGGACAAGTGGTGCCGGTAGGCGCCCTTCGATATGAACGGGGTGTCGCACAGCGCACACTTCATTATGGAATCTGTCACGACGGCATCGTTGCACGCCCAGCTGAATGTGAGGATGCTTGGCGGGCCAGCCGGGGACGGGGCTGGGGCCGGCGCGCGAGATGGGTTCGTCTCTGTCTTATCGCATAGTTTTTGCAGAGCAGCTAAAGGGTGGCTGCCACCGCGGCGCGAGGAACTAGGCTCGCCAGAAGAACCGCCACCGGCCAGGTTGTCAAACATAGAAGACAAGGCGCCCAAGCTGGAAGCAGGCTTGCGTTCAGCACCTGGCGTGTTGCCAGAGCGATCGCTGGCCGGGCTGCGTGGACTAGCGGCGGGGCTGGGACCCTCGCTCTCGCGTTTGGCCACCACTGGCTTGACATCTTCGTCGGCTGTGCTGCTCGGCCGCTGAGGCTCTTCGTCCTCGTCTACTTCAGTCTTCACTCGCACGGGCTGGCTGCTCAAATCAACGCCATTCTCGCGTTCTTCTTCCTCAACCTCTCTCTTTATCCGGACCTCGGCGGGGCGGTCCTCAGAGGCAGGTGTCTGGGAGCCGCGCGTATCTGGAGTGGTGCGAGGGGTCATGTGATAAGTATCTAGCTTCCTATCTGGAGTCAAAGATTCTACTCTACTGCCACCCCGCTCGGACATAGAGCTGGACTCGCTTCCACTGCGCTCCCTGCGTCCATATCCTTGCTGATGATGGTAATTTCTCAACATGCTCATAGTCTGAGGATCCACAAGCGGTTTTGTATAGTCTACGCTCTCATCTATGCCTAATCTCTTTAGGATACTAGAACCGATTGGCGCATGAGTGGCGCCGCCCGGCATGCCAGGCACAGTGTGCCGCGATCGGGTATCGAAACTCTTTTCTATCAATTGTTCTATGGCGTTGAGAACCGAAGGCGACGAGCTTTTGTCATTGCTCGCATTAGGGTCTTTGGAACTCGGGGAGGAATCGTTCACAGAAGATGGGGAGCGGTGATGAGCTGAGCCAGGGGATGGCAGCTCTTCATTGATGCTCTTGCGGCCATCCCGGCCAGTCGGAGTAATGTGGCCAGGTACGTCAGGCGGGATGATGTTGTTAGATAATAATGCGCTCTTCAAAAAGTTCCTTTGGCTATTCGACATGGGTGCACCTATACATTGTCGTATGTGTTCGACGAAAACTGCAGTCTCAATTTTGTCACCGCATTTTTCGCAAGTGATTCGGCTTCCAGCGCCGAAATCTCTAATCGGTTTACCCATAGGTACCCCGTTACCCTCCCCATTTTTGAACTCGTGCTGTGCTCTCTCCAATTCAAGGAGTTTTCTAACTGGCAGGGACTTCTTTCGTTTTTCACGCGTCTGACGCCTTCTGCCGCCACTCTCAGTAATGGAGCGCATAATATGCTCCTTATAATGAGAGTTCTTAACCATATGATTACTCAATTCCTTCAACGAACTAAATGCTTGGTCGCAAACTTTACAAGTTAACACAGCGCTAACGTGACTACTTGTGCCAGTGGTAGGTGGCACCGCGTTATTGGCCCCACCCTGTGCGCCAGAATTAGATCCTTTGCTGCCGTCATCTGACGATTTCCAAGAGATAATTTGTTCTTGCGATATGATATTGGTATAGTGCTGAGTACGTTGCATGTGGCTAGTCATTTCAGCAAGAGAACGAAAGCTCTCAGCGCACCACATGCATTTCAATATTTGTCTGGTTTGCTCCGCGCCCTTGCCTAACCACACATCCTGGCCACGTACAAGCTTTCTAGGAATTGGCATATTTTCCTTAATAAGCATATTCAGATCATTCTGACTCGGTTTGGATGAACCGCTCGAAGAGGATGAGTTGTGTGACGGAGTAGACGGTGAGCTAGACGGTGGCTGTAAAGAAGGCGGTATAGGGGCACCCGAGGATGGTGGTACAGGTACATTTACCCCGCAGTGTTTAGCTTCCTTCATATGCACAGTCAGGTCTGCGAGCGAGTTGAAGCTTTTCTTGCACCATACACATTTCAGAACGTCTTTAGTTTGATCAGCGCCCTTGTTTAACCAATGCGATTGCCAAGCAGAGTGCCGTGCAGCGGCATTCGGGGCTAATCCAGCGCCAAGAGCGGCGCTCTGCACTGATCGGAACAGTTCCTCGCCGCCAAGTCTGCTTAACTCGCTCATCTTTTCTAAAGCTTTCGTAGCGTCACTCGGTGTAGGACCACCATGCTTAAGTTTGCCGTTCCAGTCGGCTGGAACGCCTCCCTTAGGAGACAGACTAGCAGCTGCAACAGCGGCCGCAAAATAAGGGAGGTGCGGTGCTACAGGATTAGACCATGGAGACGGAGACGGCTTAAAATCTGAGATCCTTGAGCTTTTTCTGGACGGGACAGGCGAAGGCGAGTCTTCCGGGCCACGTTTTCTCGTCCCGACAGACAGGTCAAGTGGTCCGTTCTCATTCTTACTAAGGTTGACAGCGTCGTCACCGTCATCGTCATCGTGAGGCGAGTCGCTGCGCTTGGTGCTGAAGTCAAGTACTGCGTCAGCGCGTTCGGAGTCGATCATGTCCTCCTGGCAGGACATGAGGAGTCTCTGCTGGGCAGCGGCCGCGGCTGCAGCGCCGAGGTAGGCAGCGACGGCGGCTGAGTGCGGAGGCAGCAGCGCGGCCGGCAGTGCAGCCGTCAGCGCCGCGGGGAGGGGCAGGCCCGCCCCGCTGCGACTCGAGTACACCGAGTCATTGGAGGGACAGCGTGGCGCGCCCGACGACTCCCGCGACAGACATCTCGGGCTCTCCCTGGGGACAAAATCGTGACGCAACGTTAGTTCGACCGACATAATTCACTTAGCGAAAATTGCCGCTGTCTCTGGCCAGTCGTTATCTTAAACCGGTTATCGACATTTGAATATCGACGGTAAACAAAACGTATGCAAGTTCTTTTTTTTATGGCCATTTTTAATAAATTAATAGCTTGATCGTGAATAGCAAATAGATACACTAATGGGTTTATATCGTTTAATATGGATCTAAAAAAACTTTATTGCTCGTTGTTCATACGTCCTTGTTTCGAGTGAGGTTTTGTTAATTACGAAAATCAACCAAAAGTTCCTTTAATCTGGGTTGACGTTGACATTACTTTTTAAGTATCTGACACAAAAGGAATAACTCGTCAATCACGTACGGCATTATTATAAATATAAGGTAAATCGGGTACAAATAGGTCAAGTCTTCATCCATATGAATAATCAATTGGATTTCAAAGAAGTCATATTAACGACAGCTATAAAATTTAACAATCAACATTTATAGCGTATCGAATAGATTAAAATATTAAATCAATAACATTGTAAAACAATTATTCAGAGAATCGTGGTGATATCTGATGTGATAAACATTGCAAACACAATGCTTGATGACATCGTTTATCGCTTATTTATGAGACAATAAAATATCCAATAACAGGTTCTATATCACGGAAAAGTGAAAGAATATCGAAGCTCTAAAGAATTCTTCCGAACTCGCATAAACTAACAGGATCGACTAGAGAATCCAATACCATATTTGGAACAAAAGTTATAGTTTTCGATAACGTAATAAATAACATGTATCGCATTATTATGTAGGCTTTTGAACTTTTAAATATTTACTACAAAATCATGTCAAACACTTAGAAAGTAACTTTCCTAGCGATTTTCGTATAAGTTCCGTTTGTATCTGTGTGCAAACCAATTTAAAATTGGAAGGACACATAATTTTATACAAAAATTATTTTAATAACAATAAAAATAAACAAAAGCTACAAGAAAACATAATTGTTAGCAAAATAAATGTTTTTCAACAAAGTCTGCTCACAAAACAGTACAGACAAAATTCTAAGTGGAATAACAAATGTTATGTATTTTATCAGAATTCAATAATTGAAAGTTGAAACAATAGGAAACGCTATGAATGATGAATTACACGAAACAATAAAACACTTGAACAAATATAAAACCTACCTCACGTGGTCGGGCTCGACAATCATTTTAGACGAAATCTTTTCAAAGTACTCCAAACTGGCAACGTCGAAAAACTCTTGGATCCATCAATACAACACTATTACGGATATAACACTTTGTTCCAATACAACAATTGTGACTCCCCAAAAAGAGTTGAAAATGTAAACACGTCGCGAAAGACGCGCCGCGATGCCGGCGGTCGGGAGGGAAGTGCGCGGTGCCTGCGGCGGCGGTGGCGGTCCCGCGTGGAATGAGACGCCGCGTGATTTACGACCCGCCTGCAGCGCCCCCGCCCCGCACGCCCCTCGCTAGAGCAGGACAGGTGCCGTGGTAACGGAGCGTGCCGCGCGAAAGACAGAGACAGCTATTGGTATCCTATTTCGGGGGGTGGCGCTGCGTAATGCAAGCGTGCGTGCGATGCGCGAGGTGGACGTGCAGTGACGGGCGATCGTTCCGATGACAGCCGACTGACACAGCGGAGCTACTCCGCAAAGCTGAGTCACAGTCGTAACACCAATGAAAAATGTACAGAGCATCCTTGATGGCCAATAGGCGCAATAACTTTTTAACGAGATTGTTTACGGAATGCCATTTATGTAGGTAGTGCAAGCAACGTAGAGGCCCGCTCTACGAGGTAGTCTGAAGTCTCGGGGCTTATAGAAGATTACCCGGACAGGGTTGACGGCGTTGACAAGGAAATGGCGCGTTAACAAAACGCCGAGACGAGTCCTTTTAACGACTCACGGACAGACAGGGGACGCGGACGGATTTACGCGTATCACGAACAGATTTCCTGCTTTGACAAAGGGAAAATATTTTCTCATGTTTATTTTATTTTTACGCGAGGAAACGTTAGGACGTTTCCGAACGACAATATAAATGTCAGCCGAGGAATCGTGAATGACACAACAACACATCTATATCAACAAATTAACTCAGCAAAGAAACTTTGTTCCGTTAATCTCCGGAAACTTGTACGAGTTTTAGAGTCAATAATACTGTTTTTTTTTATTATCACCGAGCGATCTACAAACTAAATGTTATCGTTGATTCCGATCGGCACAACTGCTATAGTGATTAGACAGAAACCTTTTCGTAGATGCAAAACTTTAAAAGTTTTAGAACCGCAGCTGTTTATTGCTTCCTATAAGTATTAGCCGACTGCGGGTCAATCAATCACGTGTATTTATGTGACAACTATCGCCGACTCGTTCCCCCGCTAAACAAAAATAACCCGAGTGGGTTGTGACATAGACAAAAGAATTGTGAGCTATTTTTTTTTGTTGAACGACAGATGATAAAAATGTTTGAGTGGATATTTTTCAGTCTGTGGTTCGGTTTGATGTTTAGGAATTAGGACGGATTGGTATAATGCGTTGATGTGAGCATAGTGCGGGCCGATGTATGGGGGACACCTGACATCGTTTGAATAATTTTGCACTAACAAAGCGAATTTTATATCTGTCACAGATGTCTACGTTGTAATAAAATTGCAGTGTGTCTGATGCCAAACATTGTGTGAATATTTTGTTAGGAGATAAATAAATAGTGTCTTAAATGAATGACGTGACTTCTAGAAAATTACGAAGATAATACATAATAATATACACATATGTGTGTCACGCCTTTTCACCAAGGTGGTAAGCAGAAATGTATTATATGCATATTTAGTCAACTATGATTTTAAATCCCTCATAATTGAAGACTAGCCCAATGTCACCTACTAGGCATCTTTTCAGACTCTGTGATGTTACAGAGAATTTTCTTACAGAGAAAACCAATAAGATTTTGCTCGACAAGGGAATCGAACCCGGGACCTCAGGCACAGCAGCCGCATTAACTACCGCTGCGCCAATAAGGAAATCAAATTATGTATTTTATTGTGTTTATGATATTTAACTTAATATCAACTGCTTTTCGGTATTTATTATAAACATTTCCGTGAACCTTGATCTATAATAACGTCATTCATATTGTTTTACGATCTAATCTTGTTTGTTTTAAAGGCGGCTCGTTAGTTAAGCTGTACTTAGATCACGATATTGAAACGAGGTACACACACGTACCCTATTATTCTTTTGACCTCCAATATATGTTTAGTCCTTGTTCACAAACGTTAAAACAACGGACACAAAGAACATCCATTGTATCGCACAATTTTCGGTATCGTATGGGGCTCGAACCCGGGACTCGCTCACTGTTACTGGTAAGGCGATTACATAAAACAATAAATACAAAGAACACCCACACTCGGAAGAAACATTTGTGTATCATACAATTATTATCTGTATCGCGTGGGGGTCGAACCCACAGTACTAGCGTACGTACTGGTAACTAGCAAGACCACTTAAACCATAAAACAACGGACTCAAAGAATACCCAAACATGGCCTTTGTGGGGATCGAACCCGAAAAAAACGAAAGCAGCGATAGCTCAGTGGGGAGACCAACAGACTGCAATGCAGAGGGTCTCGGGTTCGAACCCACGTCGCGCACTTCTGACTTTCGGAAGTTATATGACTTTTCAAAATTATGTGCGTGTTGATTGACAATTATCGCCTGCTCCGTGCCTCGGAGAGCACGTTAAGCCGGCGGTCCCGGCTGCCATGAACATCTATGGCAGTCGTTATTGGGAAAGTTAGTACCCTCTAATATCCTATCATATGACACTGGTCTAGCCTTAGGGTATCGTTAGCCTTCGGGTTTCGGAGGTCAGGTGGCAGCCGCTCCGTGTAAAAACTGATATCCAGTCAAATCCGGTTAGACCAGAAAAGCCGACCCCAAGTGACTTGGGAATAATAAAGGCTAAGAGAGAAGATGGGGATCGAACCCACAGCGCTCTCAATCGTTTCAAAACTAAGTCTAAGAACTTACAATTTTAATATTAAATAATACTAATTTCAATTATATCCAAATTAACATAGAAATAACCATCTTAGTAATAAAAATAAACTAAATGAACTTAATTAGTTAAAGTTTTGTTTCGACTTCATATTTTTTGTTATAAATGAACTGAAACATTTTAACAATTAGTACATTTAAGTACATTTAGAGAGGCCAGACTTTGATAATTTGATTCGTGCTAATTTGCCCGATGTTGTAATTAGAATAGGCTGAGATAATAAGGCGATAGATTAATTTTGCTCAGTTTGAGATAATATTTAAAAATTGGTCTAATGGTGTGCAAAAACTAAATGAAAACATAAAAAAAAAGAAATCAAAAATATTTACATTTGTGCCACACTCACATTAAGGTAACAGGAAACACAACCAATAACCATAAAAAAACTAATAAGGTTCTGCTTCAGCAACGTTGCAGTGTTACCACAACGCTGGTATTCTCGCAGAACCTACATGATTTCGGCGTATGTAGGCAGTAAAAAAAACAATACAACAATTTATATTAATTAGGCAAAAGGTGGTCATAGATGCCAAAAGTAATTATTGGTCTTTCTTTCTTTTCGTGTGGTTAGTAGCCAACCTGTTGTCAAGAGTTGTTCAAGCCAGCCGTAGGCCTCTGACATGGCTTAACGACTGCTGTCAATTTGGCAACAACCGGGACCGACTTTTTACGTGCCCTCCGGAGCACGGAGACACTCAGATGAAATACCACTAAGCGGTTACCCGTCTATAGACTGACCGCACCCAACGTTGCTTAACCTCGGTAATAGTTTACTGATCAGTGAGTGCAACTGGCTATGAGTACCATAGGCATATTTAATTATCTAAAAAAAACTGATCGGTTCTTTAGTGCAACGACTGCTGTACAGGTGTCAAGTACGAATACTGGGCAATGTTGGGTTTTTCTCTCAAAGAATTCTCAGTACCAATACGAGTTTAGAACTGTGCCTGGAAGATGACAATACGCTTGTCCTTTTTCAGGTAGGACTTACAAACCCTACGGGGATAGTGCCGTGAAACTATGAATAGATATGTAAAATAAAGATTTATAAATTACGATTATAGAATCAATCAGTCTGTATAACCCAAAAACGTGGGCAAAATGTTCTAAAAATCCACAGTTCGTTTACTACGTTTTTGGTCCCACATAAAAGGCAACGAATATATCCAAGCATTACTTTAATTTCTATCTATTGATAATTATATGAGTTACAGAATTAGTTACGTAAGTATATTTCTTATTATAAAAATATCTTAGTAGTATAACAAAGATTTAAACAGAATACTATTAGAAACATATTGTAGCTTGGGCTTAATAGGACTCAATAGTTAACGAATAAAACTGGCAAAGGTCGTGGTTTCGATCTTAACAACTTGCAAGATATCATTTCACTGGTATTTTAGCAGAAATTTTGGACTAAACACCAGTTAAACCCTAACAGAAAAATTAAGTTCAATAGGTTTTGTATAAGAAATCTGAATAATTAATTACTTAGCTATCTGACTATTGACGTATTGTATCCTTCAGTGACTTGAAATAATTAATAATTTATAGGTATGTTAACATCGTGAGAAAACATGTCTGAGAATTCTATGTAATTTTCTTGTAGATATGTCAAGTACACTGCTGTTGGACTATGGTCTAACCTTACATAGAGAAGGGCCCTTGCCCTGAAGTGGAACAGTTCATAAACAGGCCTAATATTATAATATATTTAATATTGATCCATGTAGACGCACAATTTTAACGCATTGTGCGTTGATGCACACGACACGGTAGTTTCAACGAGTATTAAAGATAAATATTATATACCTTCGTAATATTAACTTAAGCATTCTAGCTTAGCTGAAGGGATTAACAAAAATATCAGCAATCTTCTCCCTTAGCCTTTATTATTCCCAAGTCACTTGGGGTCGGCTTTTCTGGTCTAACCGGATTTGACTGGATATTAGTTTTTACATGAAGCGGCTGCCACCTGACCTCCGCAACCCGAAGGTTAACGATACCCTAAGGCTAGACCAGTGTCAGGATATTAGAGGGTACTGACTTTCCCAATAACGACTGCCATAGATGTTCATGGCAGTCGGGACCGACGGCTTAACGTGCTCTCCGAGGCACGGAGCAGGCGATAATTGTCAATCAATACGCACATAATTTCGAAAAGTCATATAGGTAACTTCCGAAAGTCAGAGGTGCGCGACGTGGGTGCGAATCCGAGACCCTCTGCATTGCAGTCTGTTGGTCTCCCCACTGAGCTATCGCTGCTCAACAGACTGCTGCTGCGCTGCTGAACAAGAATATCAGTAATATTTAACTCAAATTGCTAGTAATATTTCTGTTCAAATTCATTTCTATGTATAATATGTATATTTAAAAAAAAGTATACATGTATGTTTATCCATTGTCTAGTACCCACAGTACAAGCTCTGCTTAGTTTGGGCTAGATAGTGTTGTGTGTATGTGTTAGAATATTATTATTATTTATTTTCCTAAAAGATAATTCCCGCACTAGAAATCCTATGTAGCTTGGAACTTTACTAATATTCAAACCCAAACTATCACCAACCATCACACAATTTTTGACTGCGTTTGGGGATCGAACCCACAAAACTTAGCGGGCGACAGCACCGAGATGACTACTTTAATCACTACGTCATCTGCACTATCAAATATCCAATTGTTTTACAACTTTTCAGCCGCTATAAAACCATTGTAAATGTTAAAAAGTAGTAAATATTCAAAAAATCTAATCATCACTACATCAGACTTGCGAAAGATAGGTTAAGGGTCCGATTTCTACCACTGCACTTACCTATCGATATGAAACCACTACTAACCCAAGTATAATAACTTAGCTCAAGGAATTAACAAGAATAGTTACCAATAATTTACGAGTCAACTTGTTATAATAGTAATTTTCATTATTATCTTTTCTTTCTTTTTAAATAAGACAACTCCTGTACTAGGACTCATTCCTGTGTCGCGGAGAACTCTACAAACATTCAAACAACATAAATAACGCTCAGACTCAATACAACTATTTGTGGACCACACAATTTTTTGTCCCATGTGGGGATCGAACCCACAATTACGCAGCCAAAATCTTTAAAAATATATCGTAGCAATGTTTATCTTGCATATTTTAATATTAAATGCGCACCACAGTATGTTATCATATTATGATTGACTAACATATGTTATTCGACAAAACCGGTACAATATTTTGGTGGAAATTCACTGCAATACATTAAGAGAACCAGATGCTTCAAGATGCAATCATTTATAGACGATTTGAATGCGCAGCACTCACGTCTCTACTAGGGGTCGCAGATTCGATTTCCCCTCAGGAATAATATTTGTTTAGCCTAATATTTATTCTGAGCCTATTATTTATTGAACAACGTATTCGGCGCAGGGACTGTTAGAAGCTGAATAAGATGATTCAGTTATGGATCTTTTTTAGAAAATCAGTTCAACGTATTTTAAAAACATTAAGTTCATTTTATATTTGTGTATTTAGAAAGAATATTGTTTATTTTCATAAGATACTATCTTTTTACCGCAGCTTCACTCTATACATGTAAAGTACTTTTTTTAAATGAGAGGTAAGTATATCCTATTCTATGCCCCGGAAATTTCCTGTTGATCGATCGAGTAGTTAAGGCGAGCGAGAAAAACAATATAGCGATAGAGATAATAGTCAAGTTCGAATTTCAATCCTAAGTGTGACAAAATGTAATTGAGCTTTTCTGTAAAATTTTTTTACAACTTATTTTGCATACATTCATACGGTCCACCTGATGGTAAATGGTCACCGTAGCCTATGAACGCCTGCAATACCAGAGGCATCACTTGCGCGCTGCCGAACCTTTAGGCAAGGAAGAAGAGAAAAAGAAAGTGGGAGGGAGAAGGGGCGGGAAAGGGGAAAGAGGGTGATTGGGTCTCCGGCACTCTCACTCACCGAACGAAACACAACAGTAGGAATACTGCTATTTCACGTCGATATTCTGTGAGAGGATAGTCCTTCCCCGGTCGAGCCGGCCCATTCATGCTGAAATCAGTGAGGCTCTATAAATTCTAAGCTGCAGTACAAAGTCGTGGTTCAAGCAAAGTGTTGTTTGATTTCCTTGTCAGGCAATCCTCAGTAGCAGCGACTAGTGAAGCAAACGTGTCCAGTAGATAAGAATAAGCGTGGCTTGTATCACGTGAAATTGAACAAATAACTGGTGAAACGTAGATGCAATACAACTATGCTTCTTTGTACACGCATAAGTCTATATCCATGAGATAGAGTAGTAGGACTGACTAGCCTGTTGGACTGCTACACTGCGTTGTCTAGTTCGATCACAATACACATCTCTGACTTTTCAGAGTTATGTGCGTTTTGATTAGTTAACAATCGCTTGCTTTAGCGGTGAAGGGAAACACGTAATGAAACTTGCATGTCTGAGAGTTTTCTATATTATTCTCCAAGATATGTTAAGTCTTCCAACCTGCACTTGGCTGACGTGGTGGTCTTTAGCCTAACCCTATCTTTGAAAAGAGGCCTGTTGTCAGCAGTGTGGAACAGTATATACACAGTCTGATATCATATATTATTATTATAAGTGTACGTGGAATTTCTCTCTTCTCAAAGCTAAAACAAGCTCATTTAGAAAATACTTCTTTACAGAAGATCGCAGCCAAATATCTTAGTGTTATTTTCTTGGAGTGAATAGGGTTGTAAACACAAATAAAACCACATTAAAATCCGTAAAAATTGGGTTAAATGTTAACACAATTTTAGCAGAAACACACGCAGCTAAACCCAATCGCCCGATCTAAAATCTAAACAATAGATTCTGAAGGAGCACTGGAAGCTCAAAATGATTGATCACGCCACCTCAGTGCACCTAATTGACATTGATTGAACTGGCTTAGAACATGACCAAGATACAAGTGCTATTTCCTAAACCTTCCAGTTCCTTATATCTATAAAGTTAATGTTTAGAATTGATTGACAAATACTACATGATTGAAACAGATCTGGTTAAAATACCTGGCCGGACGAAAGATAAAGATTTGAAATAAAAGATCTTAATACAATTAACATATTAATGATATCGTCAAGTTTTTAAGTAAATACCGATCAGTGGAGCTTTATTCGTTTTATAATCGAGTCTTGAAAGACATATCGATATAATAAAAAGTTACCGTCTCATTGGTAGTGATGCGTCACTTCCAATCGTGCGGTAATGGTTTGTCTGGCACAGGTTTACCCTAGTACAGGCACCCATATTATATTACCTATATCAATTACTCTACGGACTGTATTCACGATTTACCACTGTAATTAATAAATGAATAATTATTATAATATGAAGTGGCAGTAGACCATTGGTTAAAGCATCGGACATGCTATCGAGATGTCTTAGGTTTTCGGTTGGACGTAAAGACATGTTTTAAGCTTAGCTAATAGGGTAAACGAGAATGCTAGTTATTTGAAAGTACTACTCTTTCTAGCGAGTCTAATTTGGACGAATTGATTACACGGATACCGTAGCGAGCAAGACCTCACGTCGCTGTTGCCATCTTTACTGAGTGTTGTGGTTTCGAATTCTACGCTGGACAAAACATTTTTGTGATTCACAAATGGTTTTTCTAGGTGTACTTTCTGTCTGTCGGTATTGTATGTTTGTAAAATCCTCTGACACAGGGCTTGTGCCAATTTCTTTTTCTATGCTTTTATTTATTTTGCCTTTCTGTAATGAAGTTTTCAGGGTGTTCGGATTTGAATTAGGCACAGTGCGATATTAAGTGGTTGCCTCCGCACTTGCCAGGCGCCGTACTGTGGGTTAGATGCCCATATAGGACCAAAAAGTGTGTAATTCACAAAATGTTGTTATTTCGTCCGTTGTTTGAATGTTGGTAAAGTTTTAAAATAAACATTATGTAAGGTTACAGTTGTAACATAAACATATAATTAAATTGGACGAAATGATCGAATCCAAAATTTGCAATTATAATTTTAAGTTAAATCCACAAACAATTACGTCAATACATATAATTAAATATTGAAATTAATCGATTGCACCTGTCCATATATCGATACGATTCGTTTCGCGTCTGATCTGATTAACGAGCTATATTACAGTATAAATCAATAGCACATCGATACCAAAGTAAATAATCGATATTGTCTCATTGTAAGGTAAATGATGTGACGTCTTATGTTCTGATTGTTTTTAATATTATATTTATTATATCGATTCTACTTTAATAGTATACAGGTATAGCCTAGTTAACTGTCACGCAGAGGTCTCAAGTTCGATCCCAAGGTTCTGACGTAGTGTGCGTAGTTATGTGCGAAGTGAATAGTTAATTATCGCTTACTTTACCGGTGAAGAAAAACAGCGTGAGGAAACCTGCATATCTAAGAGTTCTGCATAATGTTTTTGAAGTTATGTGAAGTCTGCCAACCCACACTGGGTCAGCCTGTTGGACTATGGCCTAACCCTCACACTGAGAAGCGGCCAGTGCCTAGCAGTAGGAAAATTTGTATACAGCGCTGATATTATTATTAGTCAGCCTTGTTTTCTGAACTTTGGATGAACTACTGTTGCAAATTACTCGGTGACTATGCGAATGACCTGGCTGCCACTAGACGAACTTACTTTAACACAGGCAATCAGCGTAAAAGTGCAACAGAAACAGTGTTATTTTTTATAGACTACGATAATTTCTTGCCACCTGGCAGAGCATAAGCCAGTTTACCAAGTTGTATAAAAAAAAGGTAAGGCTCAATATAGTACTCAATGTTTATCACACAAATAATAGCACCCGGTTGAATTTGAACCCACAACACATGGCGACTCGCTTTCCATGCAATCAGCTAGGATAAAAGCAGGCACTGTTTCAAGTTGGACTCTACTTAACCTGACCATTTTTCATTTATTAGGTACTCTTTTGTAATTGAAGTTCGGCTGACTAACCGTAAGGCGCCGGCCATACTGCGGACGGTCAGCGGTCAGAGTTCAGAGTTCTGCGTTCCGCGTTCGCTTTAATGTATGCGGTCTTATAATAATAATAATAATAATATTCTACCACATACACACAACACCATCTAGCCCAAACTAAGCAGAGCTTGTACTATGGGTACTAGACAATGGATAAACATACTTATATACAATTTTTTTGTAAATACGTACATATTATACATAGAAACACCCAGACCAAGACAAACATCCATGTTCATGCACACAAATGTTTGACTTGTGCGGGAATCGAACCCGCGACCTCAGTCGCGGCAGTCGGTTACACTAACCACTACGCCATCGAGGCCGACAAATCGTACACACATAAAAGCAGTCAGACCGGGGCGGTCTTAGCTCGCTGTGTGGGCAACTGTGAACGCAGAACGCAGAACTCAACCGCAGAACGCAGACCGCGGGTCATTGTGTTCGGCGCCTAAGCGTTTACCAGTTTGGCACCTATTAAAAAAGCACGTGTCATTTTGCAATCGAAAATTGACGACTCATTCTCACAATTATTTTTACTGTCACATGGTGATCGTTGTTGCTAACAACGCTCATCACGTAGCAATGATATCTTTGACATATCAAACATAAGAATAGATTAAAGAAAACAAATCAGTCCTTTAATTAATCAATCGTTTACACAAAGTACGCGTTGCTTCACCAGCACACATCCGTCTCAGATCGTAATCATTATTGATCACTCATATATCTCAACGATTAATTACTAATATCTGTACATCAATCGGTTATACTAATAAATAATCATTAAATTCCATTTCAGTCTAACAGACACAAGATAGATAAGTTAGTTTTGCAACGTGAATTTTGGATGTTTCATAAACAGTTACTTAATTTTATGTTATTGAAATTAACTGTCTTATTTTTTTGCGTAGTGGTAGACTGTTGAATTGCCACGCAGAGATTTAATATTATATGCGTATTAAAAAGTTAATTATAGCTTGCTTTATCAAAGGAAAACTTCGTGAGGAAACCTACTTCTCTGAAAATTCTATATTATGTTCTCAAAGTAGTGTGAACTTTGCCATCCTGCACTGGGCCAACGTCCTGGCTACTACCCATCATATACTAAAAGAAGCTTGTGCTCAGTAAGACTAAGAAGATATATTTTTTTACGTTTATACTGCTTCTGATCATGAGATCTTCGATGTCCAATTGAAGAAACTTGAATGGGTAGTTCTGTCAGGCAATTCTTAGTAGCATCAGGCATTTTGGAAAGAGAGGCAAGACTTACGTCGGACCCTCGCTAAGAACATAAAACTGTTGGCTCCGGCTGTTATAAAATCTCTTGTCAATGTGGGAATTCAGTAACCTCAAGATACCTTAAGTAGTTGATATTCAGGATATCTCGAGGTTACTGAATCTCCATTTATATTTACTAATCAGACTACTAAGGCATGGCAGACTCCAACAATTAGATTCACAACTGTAACATAGATGATACAAAATTCGCGGAATGCGTATATGCGCGGAATTTTCCTCGTACTTACCTTATTAAATAATTTGCACTCTTAATAAGTTGACTGATAATATGGATTAATGAGAAATCATATGATTAAATCATTTATCAATTTAGAATTAACGATGTGTTTTTGGGTTTATCTACCAGAAAAAAACAGTAACACATGGTTTATTCTGTATCTAAGTGTAATCGACGACATGAAGTACTTTATTACGTTGGACCTATACGGTGGTAAAATTTCAGTACCTTATACCCATACCTTCGATTATGTACAGGCGCGATATATGGACGAGTACATAGAAACGCTTCTAAGCTTCAAAGATACATAAAGTGCGTTGCACCTTGATAACATACGATAAAGTAACACTAAACACACGAGAACTTTTTAAAATTACCAGTTACTATTCTGCTGTATTTAGCAAATATTGAATCATGATTATAATAGTCCCATATGTAACCTTCAATGGACTGTGAAAGCTAATATTAAAAGTCATTTATATCAGTAGTTAGTTGCTTTGAACACAACAAAAAGATCTATATTACATCAATCATTGAACATTTACAATCAATAATTCACTCCAAAAAGAATTTCGAAATGAAAATTGATGGCGCGTCAATTCGAAAATTTTGGATCATTTTTAGTTGTTCTGCCCACTATAACTGTCATTGAAGAGTCATTCATTTCTGTATCTTTACCAACTTCATATTGCATTTCAACACCTTTAAATTGAACCTTATTTGCTTCTAATAAGATATAGTATCAATGCATATTAAAATTTTCGTATCTGTATCTAGCCCAACTTATATTTCAGCTTTTATCATGCAAATTAGGACCTTCTGTATTTGTAACAGAGGTTACGGTGGCGGTAAATGTATGTTTGGTGCGTAAGTACTACTTTCGGTAGACAGGCATTGTCAACTGATCAGAGAAAACAATGGGATCATTAAAGTGGACACTGTGGAGTGATGCGCGGACCTCCTCGTTGACAATGCGTATATGGGGTTATGAATGAGTCTGTTTGGTTCGAGATTACGGTTATGGAGTAAATTGTATAAAATCCTAGACGTTATGGACAGTAGTAAACAAACAAGTCTGGTTTACCTGAAATAGGAGAAGATAGTTCAACAGAAGATGGTACTGGGAAAAAGAAGAATTTGACCGCAAAGTCGTAACAAAATATTGCAAAGTAACTCCTATTTTCAAATCCTAATTGAATAAAACAACACCTAAACCTATTTACCTTGTACAATAAAATCCTAATAACATCAAAAACATTTGTTTGAGAACATGAATTTGGCCCTCAATGATTTGTAGTTCAAAAACCTAGAGCTTTTAATATATAGTTGCACTTACTAATGCTAATTTTATGGACTTCTCCATAGAAAGTAACTCACCTTTCAACATTAGGGTCTTGGATCAAGGTAGCTGGTATGCTGTGCTCGATGTCATCTCGTTCATCGGGCGCGGGGGAGGTGCGGGACGCGGGGGACACAGAGCGCGATGCGTCGCCCTCTCCCCCCTCCTGCCTCTCCCCCCTCTCACTTCGCTCCTTCACTCCGCTTTCTGGACTGTTCTCTTCTTCTGAGGACAATAAAGAAAGAGATCTTGAGATTTATCGTTAAATCTTAATAAAATCTTTACATCTATACTAATATTATAAAGGTAAAGTGTTAGTTTGTTTGTTTGATTGAACGTGGTAATCTCAGGAACCACTGGTCCGAATTCAATAATTATTTTAGTGTCGGATAACCCATTCATCGCGGCAGGCTATATAACATCACGCTACGACCAATAGGAGCGGCGCGCATCAATGTAAAATGTTGCAAAAACGGGGAATATTCTCTTATGTGAAGCAGACGAAGTTGCGTGAGTCAGCTAGTATATTTATATTAGCGTTAAAATTCGAAATCTATAAACTAGTTTTTAATTTGATACAGGGTTTCATAGAAGCCAAAGTTAAAGAGCATCATTTATTTTTATGACCTGAGATTTAAGCTTTTTGAAAATCTTTTGAGAAAATTGTAATTCAATGCATATAAACTTATATTTAAAACTCATAAGTAACGTTAACATAGGTCGCTTGGTCGTACTTTGATTGAGATGATGATGTAGTAACAGTTAACTTTTTAATGAAGGATATCATAACAAAGGGCTTGCTTTTTATTGTAATAAATGATCTTAGGATAACATTTAATTCAATTTGCACCGATTCTTCAAATTTTATTGCACACAGATCATAGTCATAATATCAATATATAGTATACATCCGCGTCTCAACAATAAGTTACCGTAGGTATCTCAATCACTAATGAGATGATAAACGTCAAAGTCAATCAATAAATCACATAATTATATCAAGCGATCTTTGGTCATCGTGACATCCGAGTGGAAAATTCTGTCACAAACAACATGACGCATTTTAGTCAGAACCAATTAAAATTGAAAACAAAGCAACTCAAATTAATCATGATAAAGAAGACATTTTAAAATCATATCTAAATCGATTTAAAAGAATACATATAACATTTTATTGCGATCGTTCATCATCTAAATGTAATAATGAAGTGATAAGATAGATATTAGCGATAATATAAGGAAAAATACAATTGTAATGAGGCCGATCGTTGCGCAAGGCATACAGTATTCGATTTATGATTGATTGGTTTTTCGTTAGTTATGTCCATCGATTATTCAAATCTTCTGACATAATTTCGACTGATACCGATAATCGATGTTTGTCTGATAGCAATATAGTCACCTATTTAGGAACAGATAATGTTATTGGTAATATTGCGCTTTTCTTTATAAATGCGATAGTCGACATTGATATTGTGTTCAGTTAATCAACGTTGTCTTTGTTTACTTCTAACAGAAAACAATAATTAGGGTTATGAGGTCTTCTTAATTTGGCTTTTCTAATTAAGAAGGTCATATCAGTTTATTTTTATTCGTTCTTGAATTGATAGGAGCTTTGTCGATATTGCTTTTTTGGTACGTACTACAGTAATGTTTCGGAAGATATTTTTCAATTCGTTGAACAATATTGTCTTGTCTTACTTTATTATTCATATAATAACGATGGATAGTAACTGTTAAAATAGCAGACCTATACTAAAATTTGTTTACTTTTAAGTACATAATTGAGACAAGAATTGAACAAGAGGTGGTGTCTTCCAAGGTGTATTGATTGTATAGATGTTTTGTCAAAGAATTCTGTATTTATAACTAAAAAAAGGAACTCGTTACTTGTCAACCGCATCAATATACAATGATTAACAATACAGAATTACGATTCTACACTAAAAACTGTCAGGACGTTTTACCAGCTAGTTTACCTTTCGGCTAAGAGTGGAGCTTACAATACGTTGCCGCAAATAGAGCTTTATTTATAAACGTCATTAAATCAACTTAGTTTATAGTGCAGCTAATATGCTTTAAATACTTTCCGTAAATTTACATCTGCATTTATTTAATTTTGAATCTAAAATGTGGAAATAATATAACCCTGCTGTACCATTTTAATGTAATGATGTAGACGTGTTGATACATATAACAATAACCTAATATGACGTAGACACAACAGCAGGTCACGATGAACCTCAAAAGCCAAAAATCTAATCTGAAAACAAAGTGTCCGTTTGACCGTAACGAAAGCGGCAGTAAAAAGAGAACCCACAGATTATGAAGTTATCGTCTGTCCGAAAAACGCATTGTAAAAAAAAACACCGTATTTGAAACCGGATAGTCGAATTGGCGCCGCGGTGGCCGGCCGGCTTATTTCACTGCCCATTGGGTCGTGAACCGCGTTTCTGCTTGTTAATTGATTAAAACGCAACACGTCAATCCGGGCCGGATGGCGAAGATGCGGTTGAGGACGAATCGCCCGCGGCGGTCTGCACTGTGGCTAGTGGTGGTACCTGTCCCGCGGTTTCGAAACGGGACAGGCCATATGTGTGTAGTTTATTATTGTTAATGGTGACTTACCAAGTAGCTTACATTTAACACTGTCTGTTTTAAATAAACATACTTATTATCAATTGAATTATCTAAAATATTGGCATTATTGTTTATGGCATTCATGACGCGAGATTTTTATTCGATCAAGGTAACAGCTGTGTACTCTGAACCGATTATAGCAAATTACTAATAATATTAGTTGGATTTCTATTTATATAATATCGTATGATTGAGTTTGAAATTACTATAAAGTTTAATCACACAAACGACGATGACAATTATTCGTTTAGTTAAACATTCCAGAATCTTTTTCGCACAATAACGAACGACGAAACAATATGTAGGTACAGAAGTCAGATTGCATTCACCATTTAATATCTTGTAATTAAAGTAATCTTTGAGAATTAAAAACAACTATGACATAAATTATACTTAAACAAATTCGCTCCACTATCCCGGACTTGATAGATCGATATTAAAATTACCGTTCCGAATCCCGGTGTTTCTCACCACTACGTATCTGTATGTGCCAACCAGCCAATTGATCAAAGGAGTTGATCGGCCGCTGGCTGGTTCTGGAGGTGACCATGATACGTTCATAGGCTGCGTGTTTTAATGAAACCCTTTGCTGTTAGTTGTTACGAGTGTTTGTGAATTATGCGATTCGCTTTGACTAGGCATGGGATATTGCCTTTTGTCTTTTATTCGATTGTAGTTTGGGGTAGTTTTGTATCTTATTTTAAATGTAGTGTTTTACCACTGAGGGTCTTTTCCGGTGTTTATAAATTACATCATTTTTTTTGCTAGACATTTCGTTTCTAGTAGACAAAAATGCGTGATTAACGCTTTTAACCTGTCAAGTCTCAGAATGCCAGACATCATTAAAACCTATCGTGTTTGGCCGCCGGTGTGCCACTGCGACTCAATGGATTAGTAGTTTATATCACCGCTATCCTTTCAAACTTTTTGTTAGACACATATTAACAGACCTAAAAATAATAACAATATTCTATCACATACACACAACACCATCTAGCCCAAACTAAGTAGAGCTTGTACTATGGGTAGGTACTAGACAATGGATAAACATACATATATACTTATTTTTTGTAAATATATACATATTATACATAGAAACACCCAGACCAAGACAAACATCTATGTTCATGCACACAAATGTTTGACTTGTACGGGAATCAAACCCGCGACAACGCCATCGAGGCCGATATATATAATATAATATATTCAAGATGATAATATACAATCGTTTGGTCAAACAGATAATAATAATAATAATAATAATAATAATTTTATTGACACAAATTAAGCTACAGTAATTTAGAATTCTCTGATCCCTGCACTAGTAAAAACTGTGTTGCAGGAGCCAGTGTCTTCCCCCTATTACAAGTTAAAAATATTTTATGTCATTAAATTAACACATATCATAAAAAGGAATATTTTCTAGTTTCACAAAAAATTAAAACAATAAAAAGGATTAGTAATTAAGTTACACTTCATTTCAGTGCTATTACACTAGTAAGCGATTGCTTATGTATGTACATGTGTGTGTGTGTGTGTGTCTCTGTGTGTGTGTGTGTGTGTGTGTGTGTGTGTGTGTGTGTGTGTGGGTGTGTGTGTGTGTGTGTGTGTGTGTGTGTGTGTGTGTGTGCGCGATGATTGGCCCTACGACAGTGTCTTGGGATCGAAATTTTGGCAGTCCATCAATCTATTGCACACCAATGTTAAGTTATAAACGTTAATAGATTCTCAACATCATTGTAGTCCATCGAATTCAACCATTTGAAAACAACATTTTTAAATTCGTTATTGTTTAGTCCTTTTATTTTATTTAATTTGTTACATTTGTTGTATATAAAAGGGGATAGAAAGTTGAAATGCTTCTGCCCAAGTGTAGTTTTAACTTCAGGCACTGGACAACGCTCTACTCGTTTTGATGTACGAGGTAAGGTTGGTACATATTTCTTATGGTAACGTCGCAGAATTTCGTAAATGTATATCTTTCTTACAGATAGGACACTGGTCTTTCGGTAAACTGATGTAGTAGGATATCTAAAGGGTAATTTCATTAGTACTTTTAATACCGAACGCTGGGCCCGCTCTGCAGACAATAGATAGGTTTTACCTGATGATAGATATGTGATATATGTGATGATGATAGATATGTCGATAAATCCTAAATGTAGATTACAAATGTTGAAATATTTTTAAATTGGTTCTCCGTCACCTATCGTTACGATCAACAACTGTGACATGACTTGGTATTAGATATAATTAATATAAATTTTAAGCATAGATAAAATATAGATAAATATATTTATATATTGTTGTTGTTAATGACAAATAGTGTATTCTGCATGGCGCCACGAGTTTATAATCACTTACCAAAAATGTTATTAAAAAGTAGTAGCTTCGATGTATTTAAACATAAAGTCAAACAATTACTCGTGGAAAAAGCCTATTATAGTGTAAACGAATTCATAAATGACATGCAATGTAATAATAATGAGAAATAACACATGATATTATTTATTTATTGACTAGACATATTTTAATTTTTAATTATTGTTTCACATATAATATGTATATTCTTAATTGACTTGTACCACAATAACATTGCCTGACATTTATTATTTTTAATAGAGTTATTATTGTATATAATTTATTAATTTTATGTGATTATTAGTAATGTACATAGCAGCGATAGCTCAGTGGGGAGATCAACAGACTGCAATGCAGAGGATCTCGGGTTCGAACCCACGTCGCGCACCTCTGACTTTCGGCAGTTATATGACTTTTGGAAATTATGTGCGTATTGATTGACAATTATCGCCTGCTCCGTGCCTTGGACAACACGTTAAGCCGTCGGTCCCGGCTGCCATGAACATCTATGGCAGTCGTTATTGGGAAAGTCAGTACCCTCTAATATCCTGACACTTGTCTAACCTTAGGGTATCGTTAGCCTTCGGGTTGCGGAGGTCAGGTGGCAGCCGCTCCGTGTAAAATCTGATATCCAGTCAAATCCGATAGACTAGAAAAGCCGACCCCAAGTGACTTGGGAATAATAAAGGCTAAGGGAGATGATGATATTAGTAATGTACAATCATTAAAGACAAAATACCTAAAAAATTGCATGCCTTCAGGCGGATTATGGAGAGACTAATTTAATTGTATGTTATCTAAATTACCCATTTTCGCAATAAATGAGTTTGAGTTTGAGTTTGAGTTTGATTCTAAATATAACATTTGAAGTCTTTATGAGATGTTGAGACAAAATTTAAGTGCAACTGGTCATATATTTTCCTTTTTAAAATAGGTTACTAAAAATATGTGTCTCAAATTACAATCGTTCTTGTTAAGACTGCGCCGAGGGTAAGACGCGGTTGGACTGAATGACAGAGCTCGAAATTCAAATCAGCGCGCGGCCGCCATAGTAAAATTGTATTAAGGATTTGAAGTGCTTTTTTGATAAATATGTATCTTTATTGTCAACCAATAACTTAAATATTTGGGACGGACAAATTGTAATATAACTATTTATGTTTCGTTTAAGCTGTAAAATAGGATAGATTTCTACTGTTATAATCTAAAAATCACGTAACACGAGCTTAAGTTTTTGGTTTTTTCGTACAAAGTTACGTAATTTTGTAGGCGAAAATATTAATTATTTTAAGTTTTTTACACGGAGTAATTGTAAACACATTAATTGTTATGGTAAATGTATATTTTATATTTGTATTAAACAAAAAGTGTTGATGTTATCAATTTAACTGTGACCGCCTGTTTTGGCACATTTCGCTCGGCGCAGTCTTAAAACCTATAGCTAAGTTATTATGCTTGTATTGGGAATGGATTCACGTCAGTAGTGCATTGAATAGGATTCGAAATCGATTCGTGATCGAAAGGCCTTTCGATCACAAGTATGATGCCTTTTCCATTGGGCTAGCGTAAAGTTATAAAGCTTTGTTATACCATAACTTATTTCTTTAAATTCTTTGATATGAAACGATTAGCCTTTATTGTCGAAACCAATAATATAAAAATATATAGTAAAATAGGCACATCAGGACCGTAATTGTTTGTTAATTTTGCAGAGCTATTGCAATTTCTAATTGCTATTGCAAACTACCTCGATGGCGTAGTGGTTAGTGTAACCGACTGCCACGCCTGAGATCGTGGGTTCGATTCCCGCACAAGTCAAACATTTGTGTGCATGAACATGGATGTTTGTCTTGGTCTGGGTATTTCTATGTATAATATGGATGTATTTACAAAAAAAAAGTATATATACATGTTTATCAATTGTCTAGTACCCATAGTACAAGCTCTGCTTAGTTTGGGTTAGATGATGTTGTGTGTATGTGAATGAATATTATAATATTATTATATTAATTTACTAATTCCTATAGATTTTCTACACAAATATCAGTATGTAAGGCAAACTTAGAAAGGTTTATTGAAATTAAACTACTATATACGGATTTTCTCGCGTTATTTATTTGACACTTTATTACATCATTTTGAAAACTGTTACACTACTTCTACTATATAACTTTACTAATTTTTAAGCTAATTGAATTATTATTAAAACTATTAAAACTATTTAGATTTAATTTAATTTTACACTTTCCCCGACGTTTCGGTTGCTTTTCATCAGCAATGGTATGAATAATATTCGCGTAAACAGAAGACAATATTAGAAAGATTTTTCATTAGGTCAATTTTGATGATAAAAGTTTCTCTCAACAGACGCAGTAGTTACTCTTTAGCCTTAAGGGGTAATCAAAGCTATCCTATTGTTATATTTTTCGAGCATTCACATGAAAGTTGATTTCTTCAACAATCAACTTTTCAAGCGAACTGTATAAATTGCACTACTAAACCCATTACATAAAATCCAACTTTATTCTGATGAGATTTAGGTTCAATTTTAATTGAACAATAATGTCGACCCATTTCGTTAAACAATCGATAATATCAAGATTCATAACGTTTTATTAAGAAATGGTTTAGTTAACGTTGTCCTCCTAACAATCGATAATCGGTAATCGGTAATCGTATCGGTTTCACGGCGATTTTGGTGAAATTGATCTATTGTCTTGCAGCTTCAGATTTCTTCGTCGATTTCTTATGTGACGAATTGGAGTGAAAAATGTACTTTTAGATTGTAATAGTTGACCCAATCTGCGATGCATTTTAACTCTATACTTCCTAGTTCTATAGAAACCATAACAAATTAAATATATTTATTGTTGACTATAAAGTAATCCATACATAGTATTCTAAGTAAATTTTTGTTTTACGTAATGTATTGTCTGTGCTTTCGTCAATCTATTTTAATAATGCATGATGGGACCCTAAATTTTTTTTGTTGGAATTCGGTAATTCTTATTCCAACAAAATTCTATTCTTCGTCTCTCTTAGCCTTTATTATTCCCAAGTCACTTAGGGTTGGCTTTTCTGGTCTAACCGGATTTCACAGGATATCAGTTTTTAGACGGAGCGGCTGCCACCTGACCTCCGCAACCCGAAGGCTAACGATACCCTAAGGCTAGACCAGTGTCAGGATATTAGAGGGTACTGACTTTCCCAATAACGACAGCCATAGATGTTCATGGCAGCTGGGACCAACGGCTTAACGTGCTCTCTGAGGCACGGAGCAGGCGATAATTGTTAATCAATACGCACATAATTTCGAAAAGTCATATAACTTCCGAAAGTCAGAGGTGCGCGACGTGGGTTCGAACCCGAGACCCTCTGCATTGCAACATCCAACAAAATTCTATTACCAACATAAAATTAAATAAATAAGATATACTGGATTTTAAGTTGTACGTTTGAAGTGTACTAGACCACTTATAACTGGCGAAACATGGATGTATGTATACGTATACATCCATGTTTTGCCAGCTGTATTTAAGGCTCCACCTAATGGGAGGCAATTAAGAAAGGTTTTTGTTATATACATTTCCAGACTCATTAATATTATTGAGAATATCTTAACAGGAAAACTCAATAACACTTTAGCAAGCCCAGGATTCGAACTCAGAACATCATGATCTGCTGCAAATACAAGAGCAAGCTTATTTGGCAGGACCTATCAAGTGATTCTTATTTCTTACTAATACTATAACAGGTTCAACCCATCTCGCATTAGATAGCTTACCTATGTTAGTATGTATGTATCTTATGTGGGGGCCAGTCAGTGCAGACCGGCGACACTTCGACCCAGTGGGATCTTTTGTGTCGACAGTCTCCCAATAACGACTACCATAGATGTTCATGGCAGCCGGGACAGGCGGCTTAACGTGCTCTCCGAGGCACGGAGCAGGCGATAATTATCAATCAATACGCACATAATTTCGAAAAGTCATATAACTTCCGATAGTCAGAGGTACGCGACGTGGGATCGAACCCCTCTGCATTGCAGTCTGTTGGTCTCCCCACTGAGCTATCGCTGCTCACCTATGTTAGTAAGTGGCGACTTGTAGCTGCTAGATGGATACACGTTAATATCTTTACAATAAAGCATTTTACATATGTGATAACGTACCTAATAAGCATATTAGTTACCCCAACATTCCAACTGCAATTGTAAACCATACGATATCGGCGCTTAATTTAACAGATACGTTTTCACTTACCGTTGGTTATCAATCCGTTATCACGTGATCCATCAAATAGCAGATGTTTGTAATCCGAACTAGTGAGATAACGGTTTCGCAATAACTGCGGTAGAATATTTGCTTAATACTTTTGATGTTGATAATCCCTATTTGTCCATGTAAATATAACTATGCGTGTTATCCTTGTAGTGACGTATGGGGATTATTATTGTTATTTCTGTTAGTATGCTTCAGTTTATTTTTCTTTACGTATTTAAAGCCAAATTTGGTGGCGCAGCGATAGTGAATGCGTCTGCTGTGATCTTTGAGTTTTATTTAGGGGTCGACATTTTGTTGTTAGGTTTTTCTATCAATAATTTTACACTAGCAGCAAAGAGTATGTCAGCAGCGATAGCTCAGTGGGGAGACCAACAGACTGCAATGCAGAGGGTCTCGGGTTCGAACCCACGTCGCGCACCTCTGACTTTCGGAAATTATATGACTTTTCGAAATTATGTGCGTATTGATTGACAATTATCGCCTGCTCCGTGCCTCGGAGAGCACGTTAAGCCGTTGGTCCCGGCTGCCATGAACATCTATGGCAGTCGTTAATGGGAAAGTCACTACCCTCTAATATCCTGACACTGGTCTAGCCTTAGGGTATCGTTAGCCTTCGGGTTGCGCAGGTCAGGTGACAGCCGCTCCGTGTAAAAACTGATATCCAGTCAAATCCGGTTAGACCAGAAAAGCCGACCCCAAGTGACTTGGGAATAATAAACGCTAAGAGAGAAGAAGAGCAAAGAGTATGTCATCAAATCATATATTTATCACAAGAAACAATGAACTTAAATACGATACTATACTTAATTGCTATAAAGTTCATGCTGTCAACTTGTTTAAGTAAAGATTGACGTAATATTAACGAAACTAGAAATGTAATTATTAAAATATGATTTAATAGTCCTGTTTCTTTTAGGTTACTGTGCGCTCATGGCTTCTTTAAAATTCTGTATTATTTCTGCAAAGATGCTAATAATTATCGCAATCAATCCCATCTCAAATTAGGTGACAATTAGATGTTCCATTACCATTATAAGGCCAATTTAATACACAAAACCGTTAATTAAACACCACACACAAAGCAAGTACAACAAGCGAACCGGAGTGCATTAATAAACTAGTCTTTAGAAACGTTCAAAGTAAAAGTTTCAAAGCGTTCAATCAGTCGCTGCGGTGTCGTGGCTAATTTCCTCGATCCTCGGTCGTGCAGTAGTCGTTGCGATGTCGTGTCGCTATCTGCGCTGGACAGCACAAAGGCAAGAACTCTTTGTTGTCGCGATCTATTGAAATTGAACGGGACGATATTGATAGGTCAATTTTAATTTTTAATAAGTTATAGTTGTTTATAGTTTGGTGGTTTCCTAATGTTTATGTAGGTATGTTCGAACATACATTGTTTCACGCCAGTTTTGAAGAGGTAGGCATCACCTATGCATACCTACGACACACAAATATCTCCAACTTTAGTTTTAAGTTGCCTTCTACCGGCACAATTCCAGACTCCGTACTGCTTTTGGCAATTAGATCACAGAAACACCCAATTACAACTTCGTATGACTCGAGAAACGAACCCGGTATCTCAAAATCCGCGGGTTAACGAGGCGGATATTGTATACTGATATTATACTATCAATATATTAGTCATTACCCTTTCTTGACTTTGTATAAGATAAAATGAAGTTCCGAAATCCAATTCATTTAGAATTTGACTTTGAACGCAGCTGCAGGTCTTTATTTATCAAGGATTAAGAAACAGTTAGGTACACATCATCAATCATTATATTATTATAAATATTATAAACATACATTCGGAATAATACACATTATATAATACAATACTTAGGACATATGACTTTATTTAATGCAAAATTAGGAGATTCAATTATTATAGTACTCGATATTATAACAGAATAGTTTTAGATATAAAGATAACTATGTAAAACAAAATTTCGAATTTTTGAACATTATGGTTAGTGAACTGTTATGAATAATGATTTTCAGACAAACAAGTTTAAGAGAAGAAAGGGGCTACCAAAAGAGATCCATGCCCAGCAGTGAGCAAGTTTATAAACAAAGATAAATATATTGATTTTCTAGGTTTCTTTCTTGGTCTTTACGGAGGCTTACCTTGAGGTTATTATTCGGCTACGAGGCGATACGCCCCTTTACTTTCGCCCCTTTCATAGAAAGCTGGAGGCCCGCTTCGCAGGGCTCCTATTTTTGTGTGGATTTTAGAAGAAACCTAACTAATACCTACTACAGGGCGAACCTTGAGGGGCGAACGGGCTCGTAACTCATTATTCTAATGACAAAGCTACCTAAATAGAGAGTTTATATTGTTATTAGTTGGCTCCCCCTACAAAGGCTTTTAGAGCATATCACCAACATATTAGTAAGTAAAAGTTGTAAACAAAAGCAACTGCAATAAATTCCATTAACAAATAATTTAATCACTGCACTATCAGTAAACAAAATACTGCAGCTCTTTTTATTCTCACTAACCAAACGAACTAACTGCCCCTTACTAATTACAAACAATGTTTTAAAAAAAGCATCAAGACTGCTACATCACCGATCTGTCACGTTCCTGTGCGTGACGATAAATCGCACGCACGCACGAACACTATAAATTCTGCTCACCACCGATTGGTGATCAGATGCATCGAATTTGTCCTTCGAGCCTCGAATTAAGTGATCCAATTATAATCGACCGGTTTGATACATCGTGATTTTATTTCGCCGTGTTATTATTGCGAATGACTTGAGAAATGAAATGTATGTAATTACGTTCCCGTTGATAAATAATGTTGAATCAATCATGATATGCTAATTTATTTGTATGATGTGATGATATATTGCACAAGTAAAGATAAACGTTAAGTAATAAAAGTAATCATTTTCATTGCCACTGCTATCACATAAAATAAAATCTCAGTCATAGTTGTCGTCATTAGTTCTTTACTTTGATGATTGGATTTAGCTTATTTTGTAATTGACGCTTTTTTTATATAAAGTGGTATATAAGGCATTCGTTTTACAAAAGATAAAACAGCCCTGAATAATAATGAAAAGATTGTTACAAAATTATTTTAAATTTACTTCGTATGTGATATTTAAATGTTAATCTTTAATCCAAATGCTGATATTTATGAATGTTGGAAGTTGAAATACATTTGTTATGATAGTGGTCATTTTGTACAATAAGTAAAATCATATACGAGGAAAAGCTACAAAAATATCACAAAGGATTCCCTTAAAATAACTAAATGATTATAATAATATTGCGACTATTTCTTATATAGTGGTTCCAAATTACACCCAAAACAATCGGTCTAGAAAATATATTTTTAAATGAATTCCTTTAATATGCGCACTGAAAATGGTCAACTTACAACAAGTTAAAGTTTTACGTAACATATCTAAGTGAAAATTAAACTGTATAAAGTCTACGGTAACAAGTTCAATCAGCAAAAGTAGTGTCCAATGTCGAGCATGACGCACGGGCTAACCCTTCGTCACATTTGAAGGGGATGACTCGCTCCATGACGCCGCTACAAATCTACGGCTAAGCGGCGGACAAGTGAGTGTAAGTTTGTATTGCGAGTAGGAATCATATTTTAGTTGGTGACCTTTACCAAATAGATACTGTATGGAGCTTTATTTTTTAAAACAATTCGTTTGCCAAGAGGTTTGTGTTACGGATTTTTCTTATAGACAATTCTCATCGTAGAATCTTCATCCGTACTTCTGAGAGACCAGTAAGCAATAAGCAAATGTTATTAATAAGCAATAATTGTATATCAGATAGGTATTCGTTAAATATGGAGATACTAATTTAGATATGAATTTAGTAGTGAAATGTTGTCACTTAGTCTAGGCTAGGTCTACCAAACTTTTTCAGAAGACTAAATAAAGCATAGAACATTTGAAAAAAAAAAGACGTGGTCTTTTAACATCGTGATTTGTGATGTGATACCTGATATTTAGACTCATAGCTATCTCTAATGTCATGACAAAATTCCTCTAAATCTACAGCCTCTAGTGCAAATAAGTTCAGATCAAAAGCTGCCTTGTTAAAACACGAAAATATACCCACAGTTTGCGCTGACAAAAAACTACAATATTGAATCCTGGCTGTCCCAACACAAAGCGCGGTATCTACGGTAATTGACCGGCGCGCGGCGTCCCCGGGTGTTCGCTCGTAAAATGCCTGATACCGCGTTGTGCGCGTGTGTTCTCGATAGCGGCCACCGAGGTGAGCCGGTGATAGTACGAATAATGGCGGTGATAGAAATGTGATTAAAAGATTCGTGTTGCAGCTCAAGATTATAAAGTTGAATCTGGAGAGTATCCTTAAGAGGTGTTGTTTGGATCGGTTATATCAAATATACTTCTGTGTACATTCTGTATATACTAATAAGTCTGTTTATTTTGGTCACTAACGGTAACTTAAGCTTTTTACATTGAAGATGTATTTATCTCCTAAAGTGATATTTCGATTTACATTAGAGTAGCTTCGGACACGAATGATTAAACAGTGGTGTAACACACCCTTATATCATGTTTAGGTCTTATATAATAGCGGGTTTCTATTAAAGGGCATTCAATTAAAATATAAATATTGCTATAAAGGTATTTTGCGAAGTGTAACCATGATCGCGTATTTTTTAATTCAATATTTATTTCTGCGTCAAGTCATGTAAAAGACATCGTAAGCTTTACAATTTCAACACGAAGTAGTTTACAAAGCTTAGCAATTTTAAATGAAAACAAATAAAATCTTTACCAGACTTCCAAAGTGAAATACAAAGACGCAATCGTTTAGCAAGAGACAATACAAACATCCAACCCTCCAATGACCACTGCATCATCAATGACGCGTTCAGACGTCGGCATGACGCGGCAACGCACGCAACAAGTAACAAACAGAGATTCAAGTGTAACTTGTCACGATGGCAGCACTGTGCGAAGTGTCGCGTTGTTTATCGCTTTGTGGACTGGCCTTGTGAAGTGGCCTCGTTTGGACGAAATGTTTGTGCTAGTGTTTAGATCTTAGGTCTGGTGACAGTGATGTTTTTAGTTTTGCACTATATAGATGCCAGGTTGGAGTTTTAGGCAGTCTGTTTCTGAGCATGACGTGCATTTCTCTTTGATTGCTAAAGCTTTGCAATACAGTATTACTTCAAGTGATAAGGTACGTGAGTAGGTGTCATGCCGGTGAACGGGTTCTATTAAGTTATTTTATTATCGTAGACTTTAAAAACATTTTGGCTGTATGTTGCATTTGGACTGACACAAGTACAAGCACGTGTTATTGGAATACGTAAATATACTAATAATACTAATTTAATTGATGTAGTTATTACTTATTTAAGTGCCACATTTATTTTATTATTTTTGTAAATTTTAACATGTTTGTAAGTTCTACTTAACGCTTCGAATAACTAATCATTCATACGTCATACACCTCTATAATTTTATCACAGCTCAAAAAATCCAAACATATTATTTTCATGTCACTACAAAAAAAACGATTCAACACATCCTCACCCTTTTTCCAAAAGCATATTTTCTTCCACGGCGCTGTACATTAATAAACATGTATGATATCCAGTATCTAAACATTCCCAGTATAAAGCGGCGCAACAAGTATCAATTTGTCGCTGTCACTCCGCGGCACCGGGAGGGTTGACTCTGCTTAGTATACCAACTATTTCGGCTCTTACTAATGTAGATCTTGTAATTGATTGCTATCGAGGGTTTTTGTGTTGAGGAGTACGAATGTGGAGAATGGCTTTTAGATTTTAAAGTATTATGTTAGAGTAGTATAAATACGTCTGGTAATGACGTGGGACCGCCTCGGTGGGTTGTAGTGAATGGGACTGCTGTGCATCAGGTCTCGGTTTTGATTCCTAGGTAAAGCAAATTGTTATTTGGTTTTCTGTCAAGAAATCCTCCTAGCAACAAGAAATTTGCAAATGTGCTTGGTAGAGCATTAGGCTCGTCCCCTTTTTACGTGGGTTATAAAAATTTATTTGGCAAAATGTGGATGTAATAGTTTTTTGTCTACCCCTTAGAGTCACGTTACTACATATTTTTGTGTGGTAATGACATTGTCACTTGATAAAGTCTTGTAAATTCCCTGCGACACAGGCATTGTTCTCAGTGTGGGAGTAGTCTATACTTTTTGTTAGTATGTTAAACAATTAATCTGTTACAACTCTTAATAAGTAGTGTAACAAAATGTGTTTGTTGGCCATTTCTCACGCAAGAAAGAAGCAAGGAACCGAAGTCTTTTTTGCTCTGTTATGGTTTATGGGTCGGTAATGAGATAGGTAGTTTTTTATGGCACTGCTTTTTCCGGCACGGAAGCGAAGCCATGGGTCAAAGCTAGTGTTAGTATATAACTACAAATCCTAGCATAGGTTGATTTAGATGGCAAGTATATTGTTTACTATTTGCCAAGATTACTTCTTAAGACCTCAAACGTTTTAAAAGAATACTCAGACCTTACATGTGTAAGGTCTGAGTATTCTTTTAAAACGTTTGTTTGTATATAAAAACAGTCGAGTGTATATAAAAACATAATTGAAAGTCTGTGGCATGTTGTTTATTTTTCAGAATATGCCTTCCCTGTCAATCGATAATTAATATTTTAATTATAAAAATCTTAGAAATACGTATCTTGAATTGAAATCTACAACCGCCTACGTATAAACAGCGTTGAATTAATTAGAATGCCTCGTTGGTTCAGTGCTATAAATTTGCGTGTAGATTTATTGTCGATCATGAAGTCCCCAATTCTATTCCTGGCTTGGATGAAATTATACTTCTAGAAGAAACCCCGAGTACATCCACGTGTTTTTTAACGTGTTATGTATCTATACTCAAATGTAATGATAATGTCTATATATTTAATCGTGATTGATTTACCTTTAAACGGCGCTTGTGAATGATATCTAATCCGATATTATATTGAAATAATGCGATAGAAGATAATTTTAAAGGATATTAAGTATCATTTTATCCAAGGCTCCAAAATTTGAAGTACCTAGCTTTATATTTTTAATACACGAAATTGTCAATAACAAAATGTACGTTTTTTAAACGGAAAATTATCAACAGCATCACGAATTCTGCGACTGTACTTGGTGGACTGAAATATTCTCTATCTATCATATTTCACAAAAACTTTACAAATATTCAAACAACAGGCACAATGTACACCTAGACATGTAACACCTATTTGGAACTTGGAACACACAGCCGTAAACTCAAGATATACATATCTACTATGCTGATATCAACCATTACAACTAGTGTGTTATAAGCAAGTTCTACTTAATTTGGCTGTAGCGAATCGACTATTTTTCTAACAAAAGCAACATAAATCATACCGCCAACGTTATATTCTCGCACTACCTGATTACAAGACCTGCTTACCCTCAACATAAATCAACTAAACTTTTACCTATGCGAAGATTGAACACGTACAGATAATTATAAGCCTCGTTAATATCATAAATATCGATCAATGTCGTAGCCAAGTTAAATTAATACTCTCGTGAATCGAATGTCGTCGCTTATCAATCAAGCACTGGCGTTGATTGATTGGTGCTGTCGACCGGCGAAACAAAATCTAGTATCAATCATGCTATCGACGAATATCAATGGTGATGGGTGACATTATTCATTTATAAAATTAGCAGCGCGCGGTGGGAGGGTTAGGTGGGTAAAGATGTTGATGGTAATGAAATAACCTAAAAATATGAAGTGTATTCGTTGCTTAAATTTATAAAGATATTCATTTTAAATGTGTAGAACCGGTTATATGCAAATAACGGACAAAAATTATTGCTATAATTTTGTTTCAGGATGGTTGTGGTATGTATCATATGTGGGGGTCAGTCAGTGCAGACCGGCGACACTTCGACCCAGTGGGATCTTTTGTGCCGACACTCTCCCAATAACGACTGCCATAGATGTTCATGGCAGCCGGGACCGACGGCTTAACGTGCTCTCCGAGGCACGGAGCAGGCTGGTTGTGGTATAGTGCAATCGATTTCAGATCAAAGCGGTGTTAAGCTTTAGAGTCGAGAAATTCTTAGTAACAGAATAACGTCGCAAGCTGTGACCCTTTGACTGTACAGGCTTCTTTATTTTGTTTCGACCTTCGTTTATAACATCTTTTCTATTGATTTTCTAATTATTTTTATATTACTTACTAACTCTTTTCGCATTTGTCGATTGCTAATAACTTAATTTCTACGTGTGTTTATGGAAATCAACAGCTTACGCATAAAAAATTACTAACCATATTAACACATTACGAGTCGATAAAAATGTTAAAATTAAACGCTCATAATAGAAATCAATACATTTAATTTTCAACACGCAATTTTTGGACTGGAAGTTCAATATCTTAGCTATTAGAATATCAAGTGAGGAACGTTATAAACTATATAACATCACGCTAATAGCCACGGGCGAAAAGCAGTAAACAGAAACATGGCTACAACCGCGGGGACGGCTAATATTAAAATAAAATTACTAGGTAGGTACTTCAACACATATTATACACCTTTGCTCACCACAAACGTAACTCTATCTTAAGTTATTAACAAAGTGTCCTAATTATATTCAAATAATAATTTCAAATCACTAAACTAGATCTCCGGTCGTGACTATATATCATCATCATCATCATCGGGCTATAATAGTCCACTGCTGGACATAGCCCTCCCCTAATGAGCGCCATAGCGCCCTGTCTTCGGCTTGCCGCATCCAGCATCTGCCTGCAGTATATATATATAATAAAGTTATATGTGTATATTTTCGATGTATAAATCACTGCTTGTTAACGACTTTGTGTATAAATCACCTCTAATGGCTAAAAGGAGTACTACTTTTGGCAAACCACAGATTCTCGCTAAAGAACACCGATTCCTACCAAGGATGCTTCGCGAGGCTATTGAAATCAAAAAACATCCTAATTTTAATAGAGAAGATGGTTGGAATGTACCACCAGCTTGGGATCCAGTAATAAAAATAGTCGAACCCAAGAAGAAGCAAACCACAGCTAGACTTCATGATACTTTGAGATCATTCTGCGTTAATAGAAACACCAATGATTAAATTATGTTCGGGTACTTTGAAATAACTACACTGGAATATTGAGACAACTGCCATCTTAGTCTCCCCGTGACCATGGCTGCTGAAAAGCAACCGAAACGTCGGGGAAAGTGTAAAAATAAATTAAATCTAAATAGTTTAAATAACAATTCAATTAGCTTAATAATTAGTAACGTTTAATAGTAGTAGTAGAGTAACAGTTTTTCAAAATTATGTAATATAGTGTCAAATAAACAACGCGATAAAATCCGTATATAGTAGTTTAATTTCAATGAATAATATTCGCGTAAACAGAAGACAATATTATGATGTACATAGGGTGATGATGAACATTGTAATAAGTGGGCACTCCAATGCCAATCGATACTAAATATTAATTTAGTGTCAAAAGAACGTTTTTAAAGAAATGATTTTCATTTTCGATCACTTGTAATGCGAACTGTATATGTGTATATTTAGATTAATGACTAAACCATTAACAGGACTTAAACTTCAATATTAGTATACTCATTTAAGAAAATTCTAATATATTTTTTCTTATTAAACTTTGACGTTTATAAGTGTTACTATGTTACCCAAGTGATTTTTAAGTTAAATTGTTCTTATGAGAAGGTAACTGAAGCTGCAATGGCGTAGTATATCGAATAGTTTAATATTGAATAGTTTAATAATAATTTAATTAGCTTAAAAATTAGTAAAGTTTAATAGCAGTAGTACAATTTTCAAAATTATGTAATAAATTGTCAAATAAACAACGCGATAAAATCCGCATATAGCAGTTTAATTTCAACTACTACATTTAATATTTTACTTGTATTATTTGTGGCACGGTGATTGCTAAAGATGAATCTAACGAAATCCTAAGAATAATGTTAGAGCTTTTTTTCTTGTCACTGCTGGCGTTCCAGCTGTACTTGAACGCAATGGCTTGGTACGTGACGATGGGAAGAGACCGGACGGAATGTCATTGTTGTCTTAGAAAATGGGCAGGCCTTTGGTGTGGGACGCTACATGCGTTGACACCCTTGCGCCATCACATCTTCCGAGTACTGCGGGATGTGCCGGCGCTGCTGCTGCAACCGCGGAAACCCTCAAACGGCGCAAATATAGTAATTTAGTTGGAAATTATATTTTTGAGCCGTTTGGGGTGGAAAAGCTAGGTTCATGGGGTCCGAGCGCTCGTATTTTGGACAGTGAGGTCGCAAAAGCCTGATCGACGTTTCACGTGATCAGAAGGCTGGTCTTTTCTTAGCCCAAATAATCAGCATTGGCATTCATCGTGGCAATGCTGCCAGTCTTCTGGGCACGTTACCAGTTGACAGCGATGCTGAAGAATTATACGATGCCTAAAACATTTTTGTAAATATTTAGTATTATAATTATTTGTGTTTTTGTAATTATGTTATCTTTCTTAATACGTTTGTAAATATAGGTTATTAGAGTTTTTCAATGTTTTAGTAAGATAGCACAAAAAATCTGTTGCTCTGCGACATTCTTGTTTTTAAAGCATACTAAAAGAAATATTTTTTATGATGACGCATACCATACAATCATCCATTCCTTATTTTACTCCCTTACGAACGAAATTTCCTACAATCCTTGCTTACAGAAGTACAACATATCTAGACGCTTACAATTTAAAAGACATTAACTGCCAAAACAAATTTGTAACCCCAGTGGTTTAGGCTCTACGTTAAAGAATCATTCTGTCAGTTAAAACAGGTAATTATAATATACTTATAGATAACTGAAAAAAGGAATGATTAGAAGTAATTGTAATATTGAAGTATTGAATAATATAAAATAGAAAATATGGCGTGATCTACGAATAGTTCTTCTGGGTCTGTGTATTCTTGGCATCTGTTGTTGCATTGTTTATAAAGTCTTCCGCGATACCAGGTCAATTTCTAATGCAGGCGATACGATTAATTATTTTTTATGAAATATGGGCTAGACTTACAGGCTTCTCCTAACACTGTAGCAGACTAGGCAAGCACAACGAACCTTAAGTAGATAGCAGCTGTATTGAATTACTTGCAATTCAATTTTAGGTGGTTCTAAAACCTTAAATTGTGTTTAAAGCTGTGCACTGTACCACATATACATATGTACATATATTCACGCCAGTTTCTCAGAGGAAGACAGACACAATATATTTCCACTTGCAATAATCCTCGCATCTCCTTCTTGCTTCATTGCCTTACATAGCATTATGCACAAGCAAGTATAGATGTAGGGCACTTTTATCCTAGTCGCTAAAGTAGTTCCTATTTCAGCGATCCAGCTACTATTCAAGACAGCAAGTTAGGCTGTGCATCTTCCCTCGGGTGAGCCCGACAAACACTGCTCCCCTTTTCCTGCAGAGAGCGATACGTAAATGGCATCTTTTTTAAAATGAATGGCTCTGATCTGAGAAAAAGCGACAGCCTAGGTCTTCCTACCCAACAAAAAAACAAAATCAATTTGATAGCGACATTAGAATAATTGATTATTTTATTGGTTTATTTATATTTATCGATTAGATTTAATATTAATCGAATAAAAACGATTAAATTATAATATTACATCGGGTTGTAAACTAAGCAGGCAATAAAAATGCACTGTCAAGAATCTGTCTGTCTGTTTGTGTCAATTAAAATATGGATATAAAACGTCATCTAAATGTGAAGGTTAACGGTTTTATAACATTTAAATATCACGATTATCACGGTTATGAATCTGTATGGACCACAGATTAAATAGAAGCGTTAACTATAAGTTTATTGTTTTTTTAAATATCTGATGTTAGTATTTGTAAATGTCACATCTATACACATGTATATTGAAGCCTATCGATTTCTTAAGAGGTTGGCAAGATGTATAACATGTTTTTTTTTCTAAATATTTCGAGTCTGTTGCATTGGTCCTATAGTACAAGTACCTAAGCGATCAAAGGTCTCAGATGGGATGCCCGGCAGAAAGCAATAGGATTTAACATAAAAAATAAAAATATCCTCATCATCATCATCATCTCAGCCGAAAGACGTCCACTGCTGGACATAGGCCTCCCCCAAGGTTTTCCACACAGACCGGTCTTGGGCCACCCGCAACCAACCGCTTCCCGCGACTCTTACCAGGTCGTCGGTCCACCTTGTGGGGGGCCTACCCCTGCTGCGTGTTCCGGTGCGTGGCCGCCACTGTAGAACCTTTCCGCCCCAACGGCCATCGGTTCTGCGTGCTATGTGCCCTGCCCACTGCCACTTCATCTTGGCTATCCGGACTAGCTTATTATTAATAAAAATATAGCTAAAGAAATATGAGTATCACTTCAACCGAAACCATAGAGGTATGATTATGTATAAACACTATCGAAAGCTCTGGATGTGACCAACACAATGAACAAACAAGTCGACTTTCAGCTTAGATATTCTTTGAATCTATAGATTTTGAATTTGGTCGTATATTTTGCTTTACTTGCAAACTCAATGAAAAAGATAGTACTCATCGCCACCTAGTCATCGAATGAAAATCGAAATCACAGTATATCCAACCATTTTCCTACTAAATAGGAATAAGAACGACCCTATTCTAAAGAGATAAATGTTAATCTACACAGCGACAGATAACCCAAAAAAGCGGCCGTCTCGAAACAAACATTGGGACATATCTATCGGTCTAACCGACCCCAACGTTGGATTAGCCGGGTACGCGTGAAAAATCCCGGACGGACGGTGTCCGGCCCGATGCGATCCGTATTTGTCAACGCTCTGATGTCCGAACATCATTTTCATTAGCAACGAGAGTCTCGGTCATTTGTACCAATGTTTAGTAACAGATAGGGTAGGAGGGATCGTTTTTTCGTTAGTCGGTTTCGGATATAAAATTTTAGGGGTAAGTGTTATTTTTTCATATTTCTGCTTCATGAATGCTGTGAGGTTGACTTTGCTTTGAACACACATGCAAGGGAATCGATTCCCACTCGAGATTTGATTGTGATTATCAGATAGCATCTACACTTTATTTATTATTATTATTATTATTGGCTTTATATAATATTTTGTAAAGAATAAATAATTTAAATATACGTAAATACTTAATGTCTGACCTATATCCTTGAAAGGGTAGGCATATGTGTATTATATCTAAATTTAGGCATGCAATACGGTATCAGATAAAATGTTCGGTATAATTTAAATTATAACAAAAAAATTCTAAGCCTTCGAAGTCGATAAAAAAATATTAATTCAGGTCATAAAGTAACACTTATGAATGTCAAAGTACAATAGTTAGGTAGTTGACTAAAGGAACTACTATTAAAGTACTTCGCGAGTGTGCGCAAATTAACCAACCAAAGTTTCCTGATAATAAATTAACGCATAAGTTATAAAACAGACAGACAACTTACATGTCATTCATATTTTATACATAACTAGCTGTCTCGACAGACGTTGTCCTGTACACAAGAAAAAAAACCTAAATCTAAACCGTCCTCGAATCCACATGAACACACATAATTTTTTTCATCAAAATCGGTCCAGCCGTTTAGGAGGAGTTCAGTGTCATACACACGTACAGCAGAATTATATATATAAAGATATACATTATGAACAAATACAGGCAATTCAAATACGGTTATATTGTTTAAAAATAAAAACGTCATCTTAAACACAATTCATGACTTTCATGACACAATTTAGACTTCCAAATTATCAAAATATTATAATAAACGAATTCTTATATTAAACTTTATAATTATTATGTCAATAACATAATAAATAACAAATTAAAACATTATCCTTAATTAACGAAATGTTAAGAATTATCTTTATCTCAACATATTTACGACATTATTTTATTTTATCGGATAAATAAATTAACGATTCATTGTTAAAAATAAATAGTTTTTGTCATTAATTATGAATCAATGTTATAGCTTCTTAAGCGACTTTTGAATAAAAATTCAAATCGTAAATGTTTGAAATTATTATAATTGATTTACGGACAACTTGTTTTCTTTATTGTTTATACGTTTATATAAACAATGTTCAGGCAAATAAAAAGTTTCTTGTAAACCAATCAACGGCGCTTTAAAATTTATTTATACTTTTTACCATATCGCTTAGTTGTATTAGCATTTCTAATTAAGTATATCGGGGAATATAACAATGTGAAAAATATAAAAAAGTATTAAAATAGTACTGCTTACTTATATAAAACGAGCTTATAAATACAAGGTACATTTGCAATATTTACGATTTGGATTTTGTTACCAAACAAGTCCGTGTATATATTTATTTCATTTTCATTCATAACCAAAGCCTCCCTTAAGCCACTACGCCATCCGTGCAATCAAAACATGTTATATTAAACACCTTCAGTTTTATATACATCTAAAGTCTCGAATAAGCGTACAGCTCGGCTGATAGTACGAAGTTTCTATAGCTTTTCTACACTTGCAACACCGAAAGTATCACTCGACCACTTAAGGAATTAGTCTTGCTAGCGTAAGAGACAAAGATTCCTATGTCTTGCAAGGCCTTTTTAAGGAGCTTGGAAATCTAATTCGTTGTAGGAACACAACTCAAAGTCATTTAGCTACGAATTACTGTAGGGTAATTTTTTAGGCAGTCTGTTTCAGTTTGATTGAGTCCCAGCAATCCAAATACCGCTATTCTGGAACAGTTTCACCAAGCTCACTTCGTGGCACATAGTGAATATGACTGCGAGTATGCACTTTACGATCAATTTTCAATGTGATATTGGGTTTTGTTGACACAAAGTCAAGAATTTCTTACATAGCCGTATGGAGCCTGTCTCTGTACCCAGTAGGCAACAATAGAATCACATGCTACTACGTGGGTCTTAAAAGAATACTTGGCGAAGTGTGCTTGTAACCTTTGACCACACTTTCGGACAAACAGTCGTGAGGTGAATGTACTTTTATACGTTAATAAGCCGAAGATTGCAAGAAACCTCTAACAGAACAATTATATAGGTATTTCAGGATTTAGTATCTTACTACTATTTTCGGAAAGAAAATTGTCAACATTTGCCGACGAACTTTCTCTACAATGCGTAACATATTTAAACTATTAATTAGTGTCAATTTCTAATAATTAAAATGATAATGTTAGTTCGTTGTCTTCTTTATCGAGGAAAGCCACATAATATAAGTATTTTTAGGCAGAATAAATCTAATATGATTATTTTTATTTTATTGAATATATTATTATTCGATACTTTGTTTGTATTTTGATTGACAATTATCGCCTGCTCCGTGCCTCGGAGAACACGTTAAGCCGTTGGTCCCGGCTGCCATAAACATCTATGGCAGTCGTTATTGGGAAAGTCAGTACCCTCTAATATCCTGACACTGGTCTAGCCTTAGGGTATCGTTAGCCTTTGGGTTGCGGAGGTCAGGTGGCAGCCGCTCCGTGTAAAAACTGATATCCAGTCAAATCCGGTTAGACCAGAAAAGCCGACCCCAAGTGACTTGGGAATAATAAAGGCTAAGAGAGATGATGACTTTGTGAATTATTCATAATTGATAAATCTTTACTAATATTATAAGGCCAGGTTAATAGCACCTTAAACCTGCGAGCGTGTATGAGGAATGTGATGAAAGCGAATGAAACCAGGGAAGTGTGTCAGGATCGTAGCAAATGGAAATCCGTAATCTCTGCCTACCCCTCTAGGAAACAGGCGTGAATCTATGTATGTATGTAATATTATAAATCTGAAGAGTGTTTGTTTGTTTGTTTGAACGCGCTAATCTCAGGAATTACTGGTCCAAATTGAAAAATTATTTTAGTGTTGGATAGCTCATTTATCGAGGTAAGCTATAGGCTATATAACATCACGCTACGACCCACGGAGGCGGCGCAGTAATCATAAACGCGGGTGAAACCGCGGGCACGTCTAGTTAAATGATAAACCGAGATAATACTGGTTTTTGCCTTTGTTTAATCATCATCATCATCACCATCATCCACGTGTAAAGCTGGCCTTACAAATATTGAAATATACATAATAGCGCACTTATTCTTGAAAAAATAGAGCTTTATAACACCTACATTTCAGTTTTAATTTTTTAATCTAAACCAATATAATAAAGCTAAAGAGTTTATTTGATTGAACACGCTAATCTCAGGAACTACTGGTTCGAATTGAAAAAATATATTTGTGTTGGATAGCCCATTTATCCAGGAAGGCTATAGGCTATATAACATCACGCTACGACCAATAGGAGCGGAGCAACAATGAAAAAATTTACAAATACGGAAAAAATCTCTCATTTGAAGCAGACGAAGTTGCGCGGTTCGACTAGTCCCTCATAATAGGAAGTGAGCCTGTTATAATCTAACGGGCACAGCTCCAGACTTCGTGCTGCCACTGGAGATTTATTGACAGAGAAATTCAATAACACATCTGCTTCATCCGAGAATCGAACCAGAGTCCTCACATAAGACAGCCACATTCACTACCGCTGCTGCTTACAGTAATTGAAACAAGGAAGACAAGTGTGAATCGGCAAAGAATTGCCGTAAATCTTAGAGTTCGAAAAAATTGTTCAAGTAATATGCAAATGTCACGTGATACCACGTGACCTTGAGGTCATAGTCATTTCGGGGTATATAGACTATGCTGAGTCGAATGGCGTCGATCGCGAGTCTCTAGCTCTTACGGTTCTTGAGTTGAAAGTTGTATAACAGACAGACGGACGGACGGAAAAAGCTGTTGTGTAAGAGTTTTTTCGAACTCTAATAAAAACGCACTTCAATACAAAGAACCTTTGACTGTACGAATGGCGTAGTGGTTTAATTGGCCGCCTCGCCGCTGCCACTGCGCCGAGTGTTGTGGGTTCGAATCCCAAACAGAACAAATATTTGTGTGATCCACAAATGGTTGTTCCTAGTCTGGGTGTTTCATCAGTTGTTTGAATGTTTGTAAAGTCCCCCGCGATACAGGAATTATTCCCAGTACGAGAGAGGTCTTTTACAAAAAAAAATTACACTTCAAACTCATATCATACACTTCTGCTTACCACAAACATCTGAGTCCGGATGTTCTTTGCGTCTGTTGTTTGAATGTTTGCAAAGTACCCCGCGACACAGGAATTACGACTAGTGCGTGAGATGCCGCTTTAAAAAAATCGATTGTTACAATATGTAAGATGATCTGATACAAGCAGAAGCCACAACGTCATATTTTATCACAAATATATACCAAGTCATAAAATAACAAACAATGATCTTCTTCTTCTCGCTTAGCCTTTATTATTCCCAAGTCACTTGGGGTCGGCTTTTCTGGTCTAACCGGATTTGACTGGATATCAGTTTTTACACGGAGCGGCTGCCACCTGACCTCCGCAACCCGAAGGCTAACGATACCCTAAGGCTAGACCAGTGTCAGGATATTAGAGGGTACTGACATTCCCAATAACGACTGCCATAGATGTTTATGGCAGCCGGGACCAACGGCTTAACGTGCTCTCCGAGGCACGGAGCAGGCGATAATTGTCAATCAATACGCACATAATTTCGAAAAGTCATATAACTTCCGAAAGTCAGAGGTGCGCGACGTGGGTTCGAACCCGAGACCCTCTGCATTGCAGTCTATTGGTCTCCCCACTGAGCTATCGCTGCTATACGATATGACCTGACGCAATCGCTGAGCACGCCAGTTGCTTAACCTCGCCGATTTTTTTCTAAACTCATGACACCTATTAAAACGCCCTGCGTCATAGATATTATAATTAAGTGTTAATTCAATATGTTTTAGAAAGTTTACATTCTTATGTAAATATATATTTAAATAACTATATATATTTTGGATAGTAAAACTTAAGGAATTTAATGTTTAACATGTTGCTAATGAAACAAAAGATCGGTTTAATGAGTAGAGGTGCTTGGTCATCATTAAATTTTATTATTTTATTTCGGTTATAAAAATGGCGATTAGAAATTGAGGATTAAGCGTTAAATAAAATAAAATTCTAGAAAGTACAAATTTACATATTATGAAGTTAGTTTCAATTACTTTTTAAATATATTGTACTGTATACATACTTTATCTTGTACAGAAATATACGGCCAGTCTGATGGTAAGCATCTGTTGCAATACTAAGTGTACCTTTCGAGCAACGCTGACTCCGAAAGAAAGGACTTAAAGCTAGGATGAAAAGAAAGGAATGAAAAAGGTACATATGTATCTATGTGAGCTTCCGCAACTCTTACTTGTTGTTTGAAACGCAGTAACAGTGTAAATACTGTAACACTGACTAATAAGATGGTACTAATTACGCCTGACCCAAGAATTACCATCAGATGCGCAAGCGCATACTTATTCGCCTAAGAAAGTAAACCGTCAATCGATTCCAAAATCAAATAGTACACTCGTGTACAACTGTTAATCATTTATAGTATTCCGTATTTGTGCATAAGTGTATGTTGTTCTAGTGGTATACTCGCTAGTCGCTAGTACAGTCGAGCACATTGTAGCAAGTACACGTTTTAAGTTGTGTATACACACGCGAGCATCGTCGTAAGGCGCCCGGAGGCCGGCTAGTGTAAGTACCGATAGCATGCAAACTTTGCCTTAGATGCGTAATAATATTCTACTAATATATTAATAGACTTATCAAATCAAGCGTACAACGTTTTACAATTTTGGATGAAACATAAAATATAGAGAATGGTTTCTCTATGTATCAGTTCAAGATACAATACTTTTAGAGATCGATAAAACTCTTATACAATAGCTTTGTTCGTCTGTCTGTCTGTTATACAACTTTCAACTCAAGAACCGTAAGAGCTAGAGACTCGCGGTCAACGCCATTCGACTCAGCGTAGTCGATATACCCCCGAAAGGACTATGACCTTTGACCTCTGACCACAAGGACACGTGGTATCACGTGACCTTTGCATATATTGTTTTTCGAACTCTAAGATTTACGGCAATTCATTGCCGTTTCTCACTTGTTTTATTCTAGTTCATACGTTTCCGCGAGTTTGTTATAATATATTTTTACTTGACTGTGTTAAAGCAAGAGAAGGCAAGATTATTGGATCTTTCTTTTCTTTCTTTTTGTGCGGTTAGTGGCCAACCTTTTGTCATGAGTTGTTCAAGCCGCCCGTAGGCCTCTGACATGGCTTAACGACTGCTTTCAATTTGACAACAACCGGGACCGTCTCTTTAAGTGCCTTCCGAAGCAAGGAGACGCTCAGATGTAATACCACTAAGCGGTCACCCATCTATAGACTGACCGCACCCAACGTTGCTTAACCTCGCTAATCGTTTATCGATCAGTGAGTGCAACTGGCTATGAGCGATGATGTATGTTTATTTCTTAAATATGTTATGTTGCCTAAATTGCATAACATATTTTTAATAAATGAGTTACCTTTCTATTTATTTTTAAGAATTATTGTGTGATATGGTATATAATTTCTCGATAAAATAAATATGTCCGCTATTAGCAGTCTTCTCGCAGCTATTTTCTGTTATTTTTCTTTTATAATTTATAACATTTTAGTATATTTATTTATAACTTGTTTCTATTTGTTTAAGTACGAGCTTGATGTCACCGCGACTGGTCTTTTATGATTAAGAACCCCTGTTGAGCTATATTTAACGAGGCTAATAACTACCAAGAATAAAACATATTTTTTGTCTTGCTATCCGTACGTAGCAATACAAAGCTGTCAGCACCTTTAGTTCTTAATTTAAAATATAAACATACAACGGTATTTCCAATTTTTGTTTTATGAATTAATGCTACCTTTGTTTCTAGTAGTAACTCTAGCAGTTAGCACGATGTCATAATAATGGGTGGTATAAAATTTATATATTAATTGTTGTTGCATGATTGACTCTGCTTAGAGGTATCTTATAATGGTTATAATGCTAGCTAGGTTTTATATGTGGAATGGCAATTTTGTATTAATATAAATACTGATTTTGTGTCTGTCAAAAAACGATATGTTTGCATTATATAACAGCGCCACTAGTGGCAAAAATATGAACTAATTGAAATTGTTTGGTAAGACAAATATATGTTTACTAAATATATATCTACGTTAATCGTTTCATGGGCATAGATAACTCAGATTTCGTCCTTTTTAATAAACAGGTACTGAAGACTTGCTTAACTACACTGTATTGATTCAGTTAATGCATTTTCAATATAATCTTCTGTAATTTGAGGCTTTTGGACGCCATTTTGTACTTTATTGGCAACTGTCGCCTAATTTTAAGCATGTGTGTATTTACTTCATATGTGTGTGTGTGTGTGTGTGTGTGTGTGTGTGTAGTTGTAATGACTATTAGTACGAGGCCAGGATGTCTCTTTTTTGTAAATGTATTTAAAAGGAGACAGCTATATTAGAATGTGATTTTAGTACGACCCTTTATATGTTAAGCTTCACAAATATGAACATCGTGACTTCGAATAAGTAATATCATCCAAATGTCTGACCTTCTTCAAATCTCATTTGGTTCATTAATATTGTTGTATAATAACCATTTACTTAAAACACTATGTATGTACAAACGAAACTATTCATTAAAATAATATTGCAGCCTATTTGTTTTCTTTATTACTTTAACACACAGGTATTAAAAAACCTTAAAAAATTATACACTTGAACCTTCCTCATGAATCACTCTGTCTATTAGTGAAAACCACATGAAAATCCGTTCAATGGTTTTTGAGTTTATCGCGCACAAACTGACAGACGCGGCGGGATACTTTGTTTTATAATATGTAGTGAACATTTTTATTGAAAAACTGTCTATACAAAACAACAGCTAAGAAAGACTGCATTTTCAATATTCCTAAGTGATTTCTATCTAATATATCTCCAATTAATACTGCAACAAGATACATATCATCTCGAGCATTTCAAAAACAGTAACACTCGCGGACAGGTGCAAGCAGTCCGCACTCTCATTGCTAACGTTACATTTGATCCAATTGAGCGTCTGTCGGTGAGCGCTGAGCGGTAAGCGGTGAGCGGTGAGCGGCCGCTCTACGGTCTAACATCGTAGCCGCGGCGGCCGATGCACGCTGCACTCAGGGGCGGGGTCTCCATGCGTTTTGACCAATGATTTCGCTCCGTTCAAGCAAAACTAATTATACTGATTTATGCTCCCATTGTTCATTGTTTTATGTCTTTCTCTTAGTGTACACTTACAAACCCATATTCGTATGTAGATAAGTGAGTAACTTGATATATCGCGTTTTGTTGCCTTTTTATGTTTTCGTGACTCGCCCGGTTGTGAGTTACGGTTGTAATTAGCCGTTTATTTTCATGGATACGAAGGCCTTGGGTTGAGGCCACTAGATGTGTTCGCGCAAGGGGATTCACTTGCGTTTACATAATCGGACTACTTGCGTGATACATAATTTGATATGATAATCCAGTACGCTTGCACTTAAGATATGATCGGTACAGACTACAATCTGATAAGTGTATAATACGATGGAACAGTCGGTGTGTCATCATAGCCGTGCGACCTCGCTGCCCTCACGTATTGTGCAAAGTCGAAAACCCGATACATTAACGCCATCCAGACGTCGCCTTTCACTCGTTCCGATGTATAAAAATCCAATCGCTATATAAACAACATTTAAAAATGCCAACATAGTTAAAAAAACAGAAAATGCCAACATAGTTAAAAGAACATAAAAAAGAGACTGTCCAACGAACAGTTACAATGTGGTCTTGAGCCGTAACAGAAATCGCGCGCGATGTCAGCACCCATTGTATATCAATATTTTATTAAGCATATTCCAGTCGGGTAGGAGTCAAGAGAAACAGAGCAGCAAATGGTGTCGTCCGGCACGGCAGCTGCGGCGCGTCGCATTCACCTGTCTCGGGAGCGCGCGCGCACGTGGGCGGGGCCTGCGCGGAATGCGCGGTTTTCGCGCTTTTTTCCATTTGCCCCGTCAACGGCCACCGGAATTCGGGTGCGATATTTTCTTTAGTTGGAATCCAAAGGCTTTACCGGGACTTGATATATTTATTCCTCTCCGGCCCGTTGTCTTTTAGATTTATGAGAGTCGATCTTTTTATGCGATTTATTGGACTTTTAATTCAGGTAACGAAACGTTTCGTTTAGAGTTATGATATTTAGAGTTTGACCTTAACGTCTTTTAGCTGTTTTTATATTTTTTGCCGGTGGTATTCAACTGGAATAGGTATGGCTTTTTTGTAAAAATATTCAGTGATGCATTTAAATTCCAAGGCGATTGGTATAGGGTCAATAATGTTATGATAATGTAGTCTTAGAATGTATATTCTATGCACGTGATATAAATTAAAGCGGCGGTAGACCAATGGATATAGCACTTGCGATTAAGGTCATGCGATCGAAAGCTCGTGGGTTCGATTTTCACCCATTGCAATATCGACGTAAACTCGCTTCTATCATAAGCGTTTGGCTTAGTTGGAGTTGTTAACAAAAATACTAGTAATGTGCAACCCAGATTCACAGTAATCTTATTTAAATAAATGCACTAATTCTAATATTCCACAAAATGTTTGTAGGTTATAAGGAATATAGATTATACCTACTGGTCAGACATTTATTTATTTCAAACATGATTAAACATTGAGTCTTCATTGATTATATTATATTCCATAAGCTACAGATGCACCGGCAGTTGTCTATGAGACTGTTGTGTGTGGTGTCTGATTCCCAGGTGGGATTCCCAAGTGTTATTGGCTTTTTCTGACTTTCTGTAAAGGCAACTTTAGCATGGAGACTGGAACTGTCCTATAAAGCAATAGGTATGGGGAAAGCAATAACGTGAAACCTAAATTCAAATTTGATGATATGTCGCTGTGATAAATCTCTGCCCACCCCTTCGGGGATTTAGTCGTGAGGGTTTGTTCTCAATCCACATACTACATACCACATAGTACATAATTAACTAAACTGAACAATTACATACAATCACACGGCAAATCTAAACACCATAAGAATTCATCATTTTCATTAACAATTCGTGTGTATTTAACGTAACCGTCTAATCGCGTGCGATAAACCAAGTGGGTCATGGAGGGCTATCAGTCAAAAAATAAACAACAATAATACACAGAAATCTATGGGGAACGGGGCGAGGTTGAGTGGCTTCCGTCGACGCAAGATTGATCGACCGATCGCAATTATGAAAAATGATTTTGTGATAGCGGGGACGAAGTGACCGGCGGTCGCGGGCGACAGGTTGACGCTTTTTCATGGTTAACTTGTATTGTGTTAACCTGTTAATGCCCGGATACTGTGCAAAAGACTACAGTTTTTAAATATTATAATATATTACTATGGGTAATAGAAGCAAATGTTTTAGTTACACGGATGAATCTGATCGTTTAATAATTTTGATTGATACTGTAATTTTATATTTTTGTTTTGTGTGACTCTTAGGTTAAGAAAGAGTTTTATTAAAGTTTCTTTTTTGTTTAAAATAGCTGTAGACATATCCAAGAAAATATAAAAAGATTTGAAATAAAGATATAATGTTGCGCTGATACAAGTGAAAAATATATTTACAAGCCCACGGCGTGATAGTTAGCGGTTACTGTAACCTATGTGTATTTCTCAAGGGACCTCAAGCATTGCCTACTCTTAAAAAGTGTCGCTATCTACAACAAAATGTTCTGCCCTCTTACAGGACAAAGTTCTTAGCTATCCTGCTGACAATACGCCGTCTCCTTAAGAAACTTGAAGCCCCTAAACCACAGAATCAGATCATAACGTTGTTTGACTGCGAGCTTCTGTACGACTGTCGTAATTGCTCTAGTTTAGGCCAAATCCTTGCTGAACTGGAGATTTCACTGCACCGTAAAGCGTATGCAAGTATTCTACGTATCTAAATACCCTTTAGACCCAAATACTCCTTGCGTGAGTCGTCTTATTATAACAGAAAATGTTCGATACTCATTACTAAGATGATCTTCATTAAAATTGTAATTCGTATTCCATTGCATTTCCTTATCTTCTGATTACAAGTGAAAGCGCATAATTGAACCGTAACACATAAATATATCAAGAATTATCGATGACATGTAACGTGAGCATTCAGTTTGACTTGTGATCACGCACCTCAAATTAGCATCGCTTCCTTGATAATCAGATTTATGTATGAGTAAATTTGTATGCATTACCAAGATTTTTTTAACTATCTACTGTTGCTATCGAACATAGAAGCCGTCTTGTTAATATCATAAATCTGAAAGTTTATATAGATGTTTGGATGTATGTAATATAGACTGGCGTAGTAGCTTGTGTCCGTTGTTTAAATTAATGTAAAGATTCTCGCGACACAGGATTAACAGCAAGTGCGGGAGTTGTTTTTAAAAAAACAAGTGAGAATCGGCAATGTATTGCCGTAAATCTTATATTCGAGTTCGAAAAAATGGTTCAAGTAATATGCAAAGGTCACGTGATACCACCGTGATACAGTAACCTTGAGGTCAGATGTCATAGGTCATAGTCATTTCGGGAGTATATCGACTATGCTGGGTCGAATGGCGTTGACCGCGAGTCTCTAGCTCTTACGGTTCTTGAGTTGAAAGTTGTATAACAGACAGACGGACGGACGGACGGACAAAGCTGTTGTATAAGAGTTTTTCGAACTCTAAAATTATTTATGCAGTTGCATATATATAGGTACGTTATCCGCAAATGGTTGTTCCGAGTCTGAGTGTACATTGAAACAACAGACGCGACACAGGAATTAAACTTAGCGAGGAGTTGTCTTTTAAAAAAGAAAATATTTCACATAATATTATCTTATGTTTACGCGAATGTTATACATTGAAATTAAACTGCTTTATACGAATTTTGTCGCGTTATTTATTTTAAAACACTTTTATTCGTTCCAAAATTATGTATAAAAGTGTTTTAATTTCAAAATTTAACACATTCACGCGTAAACATTTGAATGGATTCGGATGATAGAAATATCATGTGTATCAATATCCTATATTACACAGGATACTTTTTATCGTAGCATATAAGTTCGTTGATAAAAAGTTATGTTTGATTTAATCGAGTGGAAAAATATGAAAAGTATCATGTTTCTAATTATCAGCTATGTGCAATAAATGATATAATCTCTGTTATTAGACTTTTATTACCTACTTGAGATACCTAATTTTGTTACGAATGCGATTGTAATGGAATATTTCTTATATGGCACGGTTAAACTACAATACCGTTAGCTATCAAGTTTGGCATCAGTGGCGATGTTTGCCGATGTCCAATGATGAACTGATATACTTGAGCTCATTCTGCGTAAATAGAAACACCAATGATTAAATTATGTTCGGGTACTTTGAAATAACTACACTGGAACATTGAGACAACTACCATCTTAGTCTCCCCGTGACCATGGCTGCTGAAAAGCAACCGAAACGTCGGGGAAAGTATAAAATTAAATTAAATCTAAATAGTTTAAATAACAATTCAATTAGCTTAAAAATTAGTAACGTTTAATAGTAGTAGTAGAGTAACAGTTTTTCAAAATTATATAATAAAGTGTCAAATAAACAACGAGATAAAATCCGTATATAGTAGTTTAATTTCAATGAATAATATTCGCGTAAACAGAAGACAATATTATAATATACATAGGTTGATGATGAACATTGTAATAAGTGGGCACTCCAATGCCAATCGATACTAAATATTAATTTAGTGTCAAAAGAACGTTTTTAAAGAAATGATTTTCATTTTCGATCACTTGTAATGCGAACTGTATATGTGTATATTTAGATTAATGACTAAACCATTAACAGGACTTAAACTTCAATATTAGTATACTCATTTAAGAAAATTCTAATATATTTTTTCTTATTAAACTTTGACGTTTATAAGTGTTACTATGTTACCCAAGTGATTTTTGAGTTAAATTGTTCTTATGAGAAGGTAACTGAAGCTGCAACGGCGTAGTATAACGGCCCATAACAAATAAATTTAAATTAGACTCTTTTATGAATAAGTCACAGTCGTCTTTATTCCCAACAAAATCCATCAGCAAATATTGAATATCTCTATTGAATATCGTTAACAAATAAGAAACATTTATTTATTGCATTATTTCAATAAACGCTTGGCTCGGAATAACCTTCAAATAACTGACAAAGACCCAGACTCGGAACAAGTATTAGTGTATCACACAAATATTTATTTCTTGTAGGCAGCTTGTAGGTATTGAATCTACAATACTTAGCGTTCATCGCATCATATACCCATGTCATACCATCAGTTGAAACAGTCATTTGAAAATAAAATTCCACAATGATTGATCACTATTGTGAAATATTGTCTTCTGTTCACTATTGTGAAAATTTGCAAAATCCTATTCATCACAAATAATCTATGTTATAATATCTATGTAAGGTATATTAAGACAACCAAATACGCCATACAGAGTTAGATTAATTTGATTATAATGGTCTATTTTTAGATATATTAGACAGTAAGATAATATCATTTTGGCCATAATCATGTGATTGATACTCGTTATTAATAACGATACCAATAATTGATAACGATACCTAAAATTAGCACAATATATTTATTATCGAGATAACAGTGTAAAAGAATTTGGCAATATCCTGTAATCAATAATCTACTGCTCATCATACTTTAATAATATTGTATTTGCGTAAGCAACTGATTGTTTGTTACATTTATACGACGAAACTGCTGAGCCGATTTCGATAGACCTTTACGCAGAACCCTGCAAAAGGACAAGGCTGCAAAACGCAAACGAAGTACTACATGTCAGTAGACCAAATTTGTTAGTTAATCAGAATTAAACTTCTGCTATTGATAATGGATAGACTGTAAATGCCGGTGAACCAATAGAGAACAAAACATTGCTTCTCCATTTTTATTTCTTCATTGGTGATACCCCATACACATAGAAGCAGAAGCAATTAGTAAATATTATACAGATATTCAAATTTTCAAAAGAAATTTATTAATACCTTCACCCTACAGTAGACAGCAAGCAGCTTAGTTGAACCAATAAAGAAAACTTCTTTCAAGGTACCTATTTATCTTCTTCTTCTTTAATTTAACAGCAGTTCTCTTGTCGGTGGAGTTATCGCCATATATGCATGTCTTATTATATAAAGAGTAGTAGAGCATTTCAGCATGAATGGGCCTGCTCGACCGGGGAAGGACTACCCTCACATAGAATATCGACGTGAAATATCAGTGTTCCTACTGTTGTGTTTCGTTCGGTGAGTGAGAGTGCCGGAGGCCCAATCTTCCTCTTTCCTCCTTCCCGCTCCTTCTCCTTCCCACTTCCTTTCCTAAAGGGTTGGCAACGCGCAAGTGATGCCTCTGGTGTTGCAGGCGTCTATAGGCTACTGTGACTACTTACCATCCGATGAGCCGTATGTTTGTTTGCCACATTAGTCGTATAAAAAAGAAAAAAGAAAGTATTTATACACATCCTTATTCCTAAACATCTCTATAGATTTTTTTATCTACTAAAAGGAAACCCACAGCAGTATAAAGAAACTAAAATACATAAATTGCCTAACTAAAACAAACTTAGCACTCGACGGTGCAACTCGCATTAGAATAGCTCGACAAATTCTAAGGCTGTACTAAAATATGCTTTCTATATAAATCCAAGTGTGTGAAATCCTTCGGCGGTCAGGGCGTCCAATTTCGGATTCGATCACATTACCATAACGCGAGTGCGAGAGTGCGCGATGCACTGCCCGCCTGTCTCACACACTGGTTTTTAAGATGTCCGATTTTATTTTGCATGTGCATTTTTGGAGTGCTGATTTAAAGTGTACTTTGATGGGCGAAATTTGTTCTTTAATAGGAATAAATGGACATGTATGTGCCGGTGACATATATGTATATTTATATATACTGAAACATGTTGTTCAGTCTCAAAATTAAGCAATTTTGAGACTGAACAACATGCTTCAGTCACATAAGCATGTGGCTGTGAAAATGTAGTTGCCGTAGAAGGAAATTCCAAAAACTGTTCTATATTTTTGAATAATATTTTGCTGTTTATGATTATTACCTTGCTGACAATTTTTTTTATTAAAGCATGTTTACCTTATAATTCTGTTTGTACATAGTTATGACTCAAAAGCACATAAAATGATTATTTTGACAGTTGACAAATAAATAAGACTATATTTTAAAGACAAGCGTACTTATATCGATTAGAGTTAGGCGACAGTAATCTAGAACAGTCATAAAACATAATTTTACGTTACAAACCAAACACTGATAACGTCCTACATTTTCATTTGAAGATCTATATTGGCCACCTATCAACACAGTCCCATCTATCAAGTATTACGATAATACTAAAATGATTGATTAGTAAACATAAAATAATATTCTATATGATTAGTAAAGATAAACAGATAAAATATCTAATAAATAACCACTGTTAAAGCTTCAATGCAATTTGAATCTTATCGCGTAGATATACGGTATCTATTAGATTGAATAACCTTTGTATCAGTATGATAACGCGGTAATATCCTCCTTTTGTTAATTTGTGTGCCGCTGAATGTCATGGTATCACTTTATACGCTAACTTATTGCTAAAGGCTAGTTTATAAAACGCCTACGATCCGACGTACTGTTATATATACCTTATGTATATAATAGCGCATAGCATCCCTAACCCTAATGCCTACTCAGCATTTCTGACTACAGGCAGCATTTTGAACTTAGACAATACGTCAGTTCGTATCGATAATTCGCGCGTGACACTTGCCCTTTAAATCGAGTCCAATATCTGTGTAAATAAATCTTTTAATTCTATAATTTCTATTTTTTTAAATAGCAGTCCTTTTTGAAAAACCCTTTCCTTATAACAGTATGCTCAGGTGTATCGTTAAAATTCGATTGGCCCTAAAATGTTTCTTCTATGATCTTCCTGACCTCTGCCTTTCTTTTTATGGTGAAATAAGCTTTGAATTTTTTTTGTAAATGTTCATTAAAATATTACGTTATCCAGTAATTGCACTATTATTTTTTATTAAAACCGGCGAAGTAAACATAAGTGATGAATTATTATTATTATTGCCGGACCAAAGGTCTCCCTTCTCTTCTTCCACTTTGATTACTCCACCAAATGCACTGTCTATTCCTTAAAAAAACAGTCCACCTCATTCTGCCATTTATTTCTAGATCTGCCGTGTTTCTTGCTATAACAGTCCTCTGAGTAGTGTAAGTGATAAATATGAACTAAAAGTTGTAACATAATCTAATTCAATTACAACAATTACCGATAAAGAAGCAAGCTCGACAACAACCAATAAACTCACACATTGAACTCAAAATAATAAAAAACCGAACTAAATACGACTTGCTCGCTGAACTTACCAGCCGTATGCCCCACAGCAAACACGCCAACTATTTTATATAGTATTTAGATGCACATTAAGAGTCATCTTTAACCGGAGAATGTTCCAATCGACGACCATTTCCATACCACTTGTTGGGACACTTGACTATCCAGACTGGTGTATGATATTCAGTCTAGATTACTTTGGAATAGATAGGACCTCATTATATTGCGCTGACTAAGATTGTGTATGGAAGAAGTTGGAGGTGTGGAAAATTGTGGTTTTAAGGACGATGGAAAGTTATACTGAGTTGAAGATGTCAACTCGTGGAATTTAATTTGAGGGTCTTAGGAAATAGTGTGCAGCGTTATATAGATTTTAAAAGCTGCGTTTCGGTTAAACATGGTATTGTATGGGGTAGGATATTTGGTGTGCAAATTTTAGTTTATATTTTTGTGAATCAATCTTATTATCAACTTGGAATATAGATTTATATAGCTCTGTCTCCGTATAAGTTTGAGTGTGATCGTAAGATTTGGGTTTGGTACCCAGCCAAGCAAAGTGTTATGGATGAGTTTTCCTATAACCAAATTGTCAGTAGCGGCACGAGATCTGGAATTGTGACGTGTTCCTATGACTTAGAGCTACATATCATAGAAAATCTACCTTTAAGGACATCCATAGAGTTTGTGTATAACTTAATCGAAGTTGATTAAGTATGAGAATAAGACATCTGTCTAATGCTTACAATGAAATAGGCATAATGTTAAGAGGATTTAAACCGTCTTTTCAAACTATAAAAGCGTGTGAACGCAATAAAGATTTTCTGCTAGAGATGAATTGGAAAGCGCAAGTACCGATTCCCAATCAATTAAAGCAAACCAAAGCAAACGAACAAAACCGACATTAACCAGTCCATTAACCCTAAAACGCCAGTAATTATAAAGGTGGCGGACGTGAAAACAAAAGACTCGGGTGCCGAGGACGAAGCTAACCTGTTAAGAATGCACCGACTCCGAGAGAGGACGCGTCCCGACCGCATTTTATCACCGACTAATGATCTCCGGCGTCTGCGCCGCGTAATGAGAGCGCCCGACCGCCCTCCTCACAACCAATAAAATATTTATGAAACCATCCCCCGCCCTAATGGAACGCGTCAACCCGCCCGTTAGAAAACTCCACTCGCATTAACCTCGGAACAAATTATCATTACTCCACATACAATAGCCGATCGCATGTCGCGCACGCAGAATACGACTCGTTAAGTCGCCGCGGATTTAAGAGACAGCTTCTAAATATCCAGTGGCAGCGTGCGCATGCGTCCTGAGATCTGTATCGCGGCGCACAATACCGAGGCCGGCCGTCACGACGGTAGCAGAAATATGGACGCAGCCCGCCGCCAGCCCGCTTGTTTTATGTTAATGCGAGGCATAAACGGCTAGCTGCAGGAAAAATAACGCGCCGACGTCCACCGTGATGGAATACCAGATACGCAGACGGCGATCGTTAGCCGACGAGTCGAGGCCAGACCAGCGATCGCCACCTAACGCCGGCCATTGTCTCAAACGCACGAGGAAGTCGAATAATTAAGGCTCGCGCGTCGTCAGTCCACCGTGCATTCCCATAGACGCTATCGCCGCTGTCGATCTGCTGCGAGCGAAATACCGAAACCTAATAAGTCCGAGCCGAGTCTCATTTGTGTAAGGAGTCGTTTAAAAAAACGAACAATACGGAGGCGCCCGATAAAGGAGACGGCCCAATAATTTAGGGTCATTGTTTCGCCTCTTAATTTATGGAGTGCGGGCGTACGATTGATTTGTAGGTTTAGGAGGGAGATTCCTTGGGGCGAGAGTGTTGGGATAAGCGCTTTTAAATCGGCGGCGGATTATCGCGAGACGTCGCCGGTCGCCGGATCGCGCGATGCGTGGCAGAGTTGCGGGCGCGGGTGATGCGCGTCAACCACTCAATATATTCTCGGCGATATACATACAATGCTCGGCGGCATTTAAAATGCGCGATAGGATTGGTCGGTGGAGGCTGGGCGGGGTGCACACCATATACGCGTTCGTCGTGATGCACATATTAAGTTAGAACGCGCTGTACATGGATGCGGCGGAATTACGATAGGCACCGATGATGTCTAGGATCGTGAGTGTCCCTCCGGTAGTACAATGGCGAACTCGGAGAAAATTATTAATGCCCTCAGGTAGTACGGTGTTACATTAAATTGCGGGTGGCGAGGCTGCGATGCTATTAAATTATCGGACGCTCTGATGTCCTCCTACAATGCAATGCTTGATAGTAATTCACTTGGCCGATGCTCGCGTGGTATAATTTTCGAGTCCATTATGCACATACAAAGTTAAATTATTGCGAACAATATTTGACTTGGCTTGTTTGCTCTAGTACGCCTACATATCTGAGAGTGTTCTATGCAATTCTTAATTGTCTATCACTGGTATATCGAGGAGAACTATCCAAAAGGACAATAATTTTGATAAATATGCCTAGGGTTTAAGTAGAAAAGGTGTAAGTATGTTGTTTGTTTTGAAGTCTGTTCAAAAGAGAATTGTCTTGATAGAAACAAACATTCTTCGAAAAAGGTTTAACTACAGACATGTGCATCATTCCATTTTTAAAAGTGTCTTCTTGTCATTAGCCAATAAAAAATCACCTATATAGGTACAAGCACACTCCACAAATAAAGTCCTACGTACACTATCAGGCATCGGGCGTCTGCATTAATTGGACCAGACGATCTCAACGGAGCAGATTTCACTTCTATAAATGGCTCGAAACTTTATGGTATCGGTGGTGCGTTGTTGCCGTCAACGTGCGCTTGCGCACTCTTGTAATTGGTCGACCGCCGTTTGACATTTACACGAAGCTAAGATGGCCGAAGATCGGATATGCGGACGTGTAATTGACAAATAGTCTGAAGGCTTAGAATAAATTGGGATTTGCACGCAAAGGTTTTCGTTTTGCTTAGAACACGCGATCTAAGATAGGTCAAGCTTGTAGGTGTCTGTTTGGAAATGGATGGGTTTTCGTTTTGATAAGACTGCGAGTTCAATAGAATGTGTAGGATGTAATTCGGAATAGAGTTACGTTTAGTCACTAAATAATGCCTACACACTTCGGACTTGATCCAATTTGCAATACAGTCAAACTAATATAGCATAAAATTTGGCACTAAATATAACTACAATGTTACTGAGTTTTCTTACTGACATGCTTTCATAACAGAAAAGTATCAGCGAAGAAATTAGCAATGCGAGATTGTTACTTAAACTTATCGAATAATTTAAATAAATTCTCAATAACACATTCGAAATATTGATCTAATCATTGTTGTTATTTGCATGTGTGAATGATAAAATAAAATATTGTTATGGTTCCTGCGCAAGGATTCAAGTACATATCTGACTGTATATTAGCTCAATTATATATATTTAATTAATTCATTCGAATAATTAACAACAAAATTACTCGAATATTTAAACATAAAAAATTTCGATTAGTAAATTGCGTCACCAAAAAGAACAATAATTCAGGGATGACGAAAAGAATACTGTAGACGAACCAAATTAAAAAGATGATCCTTATTGATACAAAAAAAATATTAAGACCCGACCTGACAATATATGAAGGTCAACTATTTCACGCTGATTATAGGTCCAAGACCCACATTATCAGTTAATTCATAGTTTGCTTGCAAAATTTTCTTCATTATTAATTCTCATAGGTAGGTGGCCATTTCAAGCCTTCAACTGCACGATTATAAATCTCTTTTTTTATATAACATTGTTTGCACTATTCCCTTAGTTCAATAGATAATTAGGGTGCAATTATGAGTTCTCGAATGCAAATTTACTACAGCTATTTACATTCGAAGTTTAAGTATGGTTAATAAGTAGTACTCACAATCGTAATAATTGATCGACCGTGGTGAAGAAAAAACTGCAGGCATTGTAAGGTTCTGTAGAAAATATTATTAGTCCAAGTCTGAAGGTCAATTCTCATGATAAAGTTATGTTCAAATAGACCTTCAATATAGCGCAGTGAATATCAAATGTGACTGAAATGCAATTAAAGTTCATATTTCACGTTTGTTTTACTTACTTTGTCAAGTGTGTATATAATGTCAATACCAGACAGAATTCAATTCTATCGTGTCTGGTCAGCGGTGTGCCGTTGAGACTCAATAGGTTATGAAGAATATACTTTGTGATATTAATAGCATTGAGAGCCTATTAGGACTCTATGTTGATATTTTTTAATCCGAGAGATAGCCAAAGGAGAGCTCATCAGAACAGCTGTATTAGAAAAAAAAAATAGCTCTTGACCCGTCCAAAAATGTCAACATATATGGTAAAATTATTTTGGTTTTGATTCGTCCATCGGCGTCTAGACGTCGGTGTCCAGGCACAATGCTTTGATAATTGTCTTGATATCGTTAAACTGGCAAGTTAATTTGAAATCAATGTCAATCTGCAATAGTTGTATTTCTTTATAAGTTACTGTCGCATTTGGATTCTGTTCCAGAGAGTTTGCTCGGCGATTTATGGTCAAAGAGACAATGTGCACAAGCAATTAGTCTTAGACATAACTGTGTTATTATTGTAAGTTTATTTTACGAGTCGTATGGTGGTTCAATGGGATTGACGAAGTGGTCATTGAAACTACTGTTTCTTTGTTTTGTTGTGTTATTTCCAGGTAACTTTTAATAGCTGCCAAAAGGTCGTTCTTTGTTACTTGGTTCTTATACAAATATTAGAATGGCTACGTGATGATATGATGAACTAAGCCTAAGTAGTTGATCATTTTGTTGAATGATTAAATATTTCCCATATCCATCTTTCAGTTTAAAAACAATATACAGCATATTGATTATTTTGCCTTTTATCATTAAAAGAACACAAATTTGAAAGGACTGTAGGGACTTTTTGGCAATTCGTTTTATATACTGTAATTCATTTATATGCCATTTTCCAGCATCATACGAATAATTTCGAAGTTACAGTATTTTTATATCTACATATTTTAACGTGTCAAATCAAAACTTCAAGATACATTCATACCTACTTTATCAGATTCATACATGTAATTACTTCACATATTACATCAACCAATTACAGAACTAACTCACTGTATCCAATTACAATTCTCGAAGGAACTCTAAAAATATTAATCCAACGTTATAATCAGAAGCAATTCAAATTAACATACGTACACATGAATGTTGAAAATTAATTGTTTTAACAAACAACTGACATTATTTCAAGGCGTGAAGAATATAATCATAGGCCTGGAACATTCAGACAGACTTTAGAAGTTACGACTTTTATTAATACGTGTTATAATCTCTTACGATTATAGTTACAAAATGGTGGTGCTTACGTTCTATTGCTTTTGTTTGAAAAAATGTTCGTGTATGTACCCGCTTCGGTATAATGAAGGTATTAATTTTTGATGTATTATTTAAGCTCTAAGTACGTAGAACGTTTTATAAGCATCTAGAGATAGGCCAAGGAGTTGGAAGCTGGAAAGATTAGGATATTTCAGTGAGAGTCATAGACGTTGGAAGAACGTAAGGATGACATGAGCCTATAAAAAACGTTAAAGGGTTTGTATAATATACTAGATATTGCCCTCACCTTCGCTCGCGGAAATGTAGGTTAGATTAGATCAGCAACGGTACTTTTTTCTAGATGAAAGGTTGTCTTTTTCTATTCCCCTGAAAACGTGTATGCGAAATTTCATAATGATCGGTCGTGCAGTTAAGGTATGGAAGCGTAACAAACAAACTCACATTCGCATGGTACGGTGTTTTTTTAATATTTTTTATTTAGAACTAGATGTACTCGCAGTTTCATCCGGGTTTATGATTACTGAACCACCCCCGTGGGCCGTAGCGTGTTGTTATAATAAAAAAATAATTTTTCAATTCGATCCAGTAGTTCCTGAGATTAGCGCGTTCAAACAAACAAACTCTTCAGCTTTATAATATTAGTATAGATAATGTGTGCCTAGCTTAATATATATGCATATATGGCAATCACAATAGCATCATATTACATAGAAACCTACAGAAACTGTCAATAACTCATATATTAAATAGCATATTATTTATTGCCATACAGAAAATTAATTATCACTTATTGTAAAGATAAAAGAAAATATTGTGAGATCACACACGATTGAATCGTAACTGATATTATAATGCGAATATAAGATTGTTTGTTAAAAAAATCTCAATAGCAGACCAGAGTAAGGCAGATGGCTGTGTTGTACACCTTTGTGCCTTGTAAGATCGTTAAAAAATCCTGTTGCCTTCACATAGATTATGACACTAAGGGCATAGTGAGCACTAAAAGGTGTTTATCCAAACACTTGTGCACTTTCATAAGTAACTCCTAGATGTCTCTTAAGATTAGCCACCATGACCACCAATCGGTCTAGTCAACATTAGGTATTATTACTTTGTATGCTTACTTACTTATAAAGTCTATCACGAACTTCCTGACTAATATTATAAATGCGAATGTGAGTTTATTTGTTTGATTTTTTGTTACGCTCGCACGCCTTAACTACTCGACCGATCATCATAAAATTTCGGATACACGTTGTCATGGGAACAGAAAAGGATATAGAGTACCTTTAAACCAGAAAAAAGTATGGTTACTTACATAACCTAACCTATATTTACGCGACCGAAGCCTCGGACAATATTTAGTACATACTTAATAATGTTGAAGTAAATGTGTCATACATTTTAATCCACATTTAATAGGGATGAATATGGATTAATCTCTTTTATTATAAGAAATATAAGAACAGACTGCAATGCAGAGGGTCTCGGATTCGAACCCATGTCACGCACCTCTGACTTTCGGAAGTTATATGAATTATCAAAATTATGTGTGTATTGATTGATTGATTGACAATAATCGCCTGCTCCGTGCATCGGAGAGCACGTTAAACCGTCGCCGCGTCGGTCTTGACTACCATGAACGTCTATGGCAGTCATTATTGCGAAGTCAATGCCCTATAATATCCTGACACTGGACTAGTCTTAGGGTATCGTTAGTCTTCGGCTTGCGGAGGTCAGGTGGCAGCCGCTCCATGTAAAAACTGATATCCAGCCAAATCCGGTTAGACCAGAAAAGCCGACCCCAAGTGACTTGGGAATAATAAAGGCTAGGGAGAAGAATTATAAGAAGATACTTGTGCTTAGCAATAAGTTTGCAATGAGATTAGATGAGCTCTCTGGAATATCTGCTAATGAAAACTGAAACAAATACTTCTTTGCTACAGAAATCAGCTGTCGAGTACTCTTGTGCTGTATTCCTGCAGTATGTAGGCTTGTGGAAGTTGTTTAAAAGAAGCGCCTTAGGTATTATTAACAAGAGAAACTTTGGTTTTTATTCTTTGATTGAATCGCAGGCACTTATTTTAGAACTTTCTTTCTTCACCGTGTGAGTTGTAGGTAAGTACCATTGATATCTGACTGCACGAATGGTACAGTGGTTCGATTGGTCGCCTTGCTGCTGCCACTGCGTCAAGTGTTGTGGGTTCGAATCCCATACGGGAGCAAAATAAGTGAGATCCTTATAGGGTTGTTCCAAGTCTGGGTGTTCTTTGTGCCCGTTGTTTGAACGTTTGTAAAATCTCCCGGGACATAGGAATTATTGCTAGTGGAGGAGTTAACATTTTAAAGAAAAATAAACGACAAAACCGTCTATAAGCTACAGAAACCGCTATCAAGCAGGTCACATGCTTTCTGCCACCTTAGTGTGCCACAAGTCAATATTTCTGCGAAGATTAATGTAAACGTAAAATTTTTATCGTTGTATCTCAAAAATATACCACACAAAATCAAAATGGCACTTTAATATATCCGTTAAAAGGGTTTTGATTGATCAAGATGTCACGTGACGACGCGGCGACTGTCCGGCGACTGATGATTGATACGCACTGTTAGACAATCGCGCGATCAATCATCGCGTCGCCAGTGTGGTCCGAGCCTTACGGACGTGGCCACTGAGCTATTGTTTTATAGAAAGTGAGTTGTTTTGTTTTGTTTACGTGACTTAAGATGGCTGCACTTCAACTTCAAGTAAAAATGTTCATTTTGCAAAAATATGAATACGTTAACTTTTATCTATACTAATATTATAAAGAAGAAAGATTTGAGTTTTTGGTTTGTTTGTTAGGATTTAACTCAAAAATTTATCGACCGATTTAAGAAATTCTTACACTATTGGAAAGCTATATTATTAACGAATAACATAGGCTATATTTTATTAAAAAAACAATGTTACTTATATAACCTGAGCTACTTTTACGCGAGCGATGCCGCGATCAAAAGCTAGTATATTTGTATAGCGGTACTATGCGACGTTTCGAGTTCGATACCCAGGACTGGCAAGGTATTACTGGACTCATAGCCAGTTGCACTCACTGATCGGTAAATGATTAGCGAGGTTAAGCAACGTTGGGTCCGGACAGTCTATACATGGGTGACCGCTTAGTAGTATTTCATCTGAGCGTCTCCGTGCTTCGGAGGGCACGTAAAAAGTCGGTTGTTGTCAAATGAATAGCAATCGTTAAGCCATGTCAGAGGCCTATAGGCGCCTTGAACAACTTTTGACAACAGGTTGGCCACTAACCACACGAAAAGAAAGATGTAGAATTAGCGTTTTCTATCAAAGACATCATAGTAGCCGCTCGAAGTCTGAAAATTTCCCCGCTAAGCGGCAATAGAATTGACCCCTATTACGTAGGACAAATCCATAGCTGGCGAAATATAAACGTGATACACCTCTGCCTAGCCCTCGGAGATAAAGGTGTGACTCTATGTATAATAATAATAATAATAATAATTTGACGGCCTCGATGGCGTATTGGTTGGTGTAACCGACTGCCACGCCTGAGGTCGCGGGTTCGATTCCCGCACAAGTCAAACAATTGTGTGCATGAACATGGATGTTTGTCTTGGTCTGGGTGTTTCTATGTATAATATGTATGTATTTACAAAAAAAAGCATATAATAATATGTATGTTTATCCATTGTCTAGTAACCATAGTACAAGCTCTGCTTAGTTTGGGCTAGATGGTGTTGTGTGTACGTGGCAGAATATTATTATTATATTATTATAATATTCTACCACATACACACAACACCATCTAGCCCAAACTAAGCAGAGCTTGTACTATAGGTACTAGACAATGGATAAACATACATATATACTTCTTTTTGTAAATTCATACATATTATACATAGAAACACCCAGACCAAGACAAACATCCATGTTCATGCACACGACATCAAGGCCGAAAAATGTATGTATGTAAGTCAGATGAACCTTGCCGTGAGTCGGGTGTGAACAAAACCGTTGCCAGTCAATCTGCCTACCAGCCAAATGCAAGATCATAAATCATAATGAAAAGCTTCAATGCTGGGTAGTTCACAACAAAAGGAAGCTTGTTTTCAGAAAAAAACCATACTGGCAACATTAATAACCAGAATTCGGAAACAATTATCGATTTCCTATCACGTTTATCGAGTCACCGCGACTTGTCGGCGCCGGCGCATGCAGTGATCGATCGCATTTAACACCAGGTAAACACCCCATATATGAAATGAAACTATCACTTTGCTTGACATAAAAATACCACCCTATATTCTGCATCTACAATAATGCTTGTTCAACCTTTGCCTCTCAAATATAAGGTTCATTTTCATCTGATTCCCGGATGTAGGATGTCGTCGACAAAGTTTGTTTGACAAATTAATTAAGCGAATGATGGATTTGTCTGCTCAGAGTAGTGATTGATGATTTGACAATAATTTTGGGGTCGGACGGGCGAATGTCAACAGATAAACAAAAATAAATGGGCACCGGACGTACTTTGATAACTCGAGGAGTTGGTAACGTAAAAAAAACTTGATAAGTATTGAAACTTCTTTTAGAGCGTCAGATTTGAATGGATGGTAATTGAGCTTTTCGACTAACGTGTAGATGCACGTCACTAATTTTAGTGTTGAAGAGACACGGCAGACTAAATAGTACGTTAAAGTACATCCCTAATAAATCCTCCAGTCATTTAGCACATGCATGACATGTATCGACAAAGTAACACTGTGCTTAAGCAAATTAAAACGGACACACCAAAATAAATTAGTAATCGATAAACACCGATCATAAACAAATCGAAAACTCGTTTAAAATTTAATATAATGCTCATAAATACTTGTTTTTTTATTCGCAAAACGTATCACCCATTTAGTAGGGTGTCCACAATAAACCTGTCACGTAGGACAGTCCGATACCCGACATCGCACTTATCAACGGACATAACATCTTCAAGTTTACGACAATCTTGCGCTGGACGCGCGCGCATATAAATTTGAACAAACGTCAAGACAGTCCGATTTTATTTTACTGATCATGGAAATTGTATCGATATTTCAACGATAACGTTATTGTGTTGCGTCGGATAAAGATACTTTTTATGTTCGCGTTCGTTTGATTTTTATACGATCCGAGAATCGGATGAGAGTGGGAATCGATTATAATAAAGTTTATAGCTCATGCTGTGACTAATAATAACAATTGAGAAAAGTTACTGTACTTACAAACCAAAGTCAATGCACTTATCACTCAAATGGTATTCAGTACCGTAAGTTCATATTTAAGTTCCAACTATGTCAGTGGTCGCGTACAACGACTTATGACAACATCAAACTATTTTATTTATACCGATAAATATATTAAAAAGGCAACACAACTTTTGATTAATTTTAATGTACGATTACCTTTTAATAGTCCACAATTATAGACAAAAATATATAGAAGATGCATTTTTGTTATTATTTTATGCACAAATAAAAATAACTAGACGTAAATATTTGAGCCTCAGAACTTGCTTCGTATGGATATCAAACTCACTGATACAATAACAAGTTGACTTAAAACCAGTGCACGATCCGAACACTTCTATATAACATACGCGTTTTATTTAAATAGCTAGAAAAATGTGTTTCGTATTTACGTCTTCGTAAAAGCTCGTAAAATCAAACCTTACTGAGTAAAAACACACAACACAATCTAGATCGCAACACACGAATAGCGAAATCTAAAAACCGGTTGTTCGCTGTAATTCTAATTAGGTAATTCGAGCAGCCGGTACTAATGGCATCGGTTCGGTGCCATAAAGCAGCACAATCTGATCGTGTGAACACGCTGTCCGCGTGTCCATAGCACATTGTCCGTGGACATGCAACGCTTTGTCACCCTAGCCCACGCATAAGATACCGATACGACGCGACGCTGTAATTATTGTGCCGGGACCGCTGAGAATTACTCTGTCCTGGAAATGCTGTTCGGTGAAATGGTGTTAATACTTAAGATAATACGAATGGGGGATTTAACGTTATTTTTTAGTTTGAAAATATCGACATCGAACGAATATATATATTTTAAGAATTTCTTAATTTTTTAAACTGCTCGTCTGATTACTAACCCATTTAAATTACGTTCTATTTTTATCTTTTTATGCAATAAACTGGCAACCGTCTATTCAGCCTGTCAGATGTTAAGCTGCTACCGTAGCTTATGGACGCTTGCAATATCAATAGTATAACTAGCGTTGCCGGCCCTTCATAATAGTGGTCGCTGTCCGATTTGCGCAAGGGACAAAGATTTCAAGTCCTCTGCTTATAGAACAGCGTGTTCTAAAAGAAAACATTGCCATCTCAGAACTATTTTGCCGAGACAGAGAATACTTACTCCGTTAAGAATACCTACGGACTTCTAATTTCGACATCTAATGAGTCCGCGATACCTCAAATCGATAAATTAATATGCTTAATAATGACCCACTTCCCTCTCCAAAGATGATACTCTTTAAAATTTCACAATGGTAATAAGTAATAACGCCATCAAAAAATCCTATCACAAAACCTATATTTCCTGGGCATTATAGGATTTTCATGAAAATCAAGAGATATCGTGAGCAATATCTCTTGAATTTCATGACATAATTTATTCTCATGTTTTCGCTCATTTAATTAGAGAATACATTCAAATTGTTTAAGTAAATAATACCATTAACCTAACAAATGTCACATTAAAATTCATTCATTACTAAAACATTAGCGCTAGAACATTACACTAAAATGCGGAACGAAAATTCGTATCTTAAACCGAGAAACGTTCCGAAACATCGTCCGAAACACCGTCCGCAACGATAATAATACGTCAACGCCAGAACGCTATCTAAACGGCGTTTGAAAAGCTTCCATCAATGGAACCCTGAGTGTGTATCCCTGTATCACGGGGTATCACCGTCTTGTTGCCGATAATTTATTTATTCGTCTGTCCTTTTTGTTTAGAGGTTCTCGAGATCGATTTAACCGATTTAAAGGGATCGGCATTGATTCCTAATTTAAAAGTCCGCTTGTTTTTAATTGTGATTTTTTAAATGCATCTATCAATGGTAATGGATTTCCAAGCTTAAATGGATTCGGTTGCTTTTTTGTTTCTTTTTTAAATATTACGCCCACTTTGGAGGTTAGTCCTAATATCATGAGGTATTTTTAAATACAGAAACAGGCTTAAAACACCGCCAGACTTGGTGTGATTATTAATATATAAGAAAACAATGCAAATGCAAATGCGACTTTTTGAAGTGGAATGTTACAGAATGATTAATTGATTGATAATATTAACGTTATAACAAAGACACGCAATTGCAAGCTTGGTGACCCTTTATATAAGAACTCAAAATGATTAGTTACTCATAACAACAAAATATACAATCTTTTCTTCCTCATTTCCTCATACGAAACAATACGCTCAAACGTAACCTCAATTTTATTACCTCAACTCTCATCTGCATTTAAGTCATAAAAATCTAATAAATCCATCGGAAACTTGCGTTTGTTAGCCACATTACATGGCAACATTATGAGCATGGCTTCTTTACAAACAAGACTTGGCAATATCCCTAAACAGGTCATCAAAAACGGCTCAATATTGATAAAAAACACAATAAAATACACGGGCGCCTCAATCGGAACACACTAAAACTTTTTATAGCCACGACTTGAACCGTTTTGGTCATAAATAAGGCATTCTGGACGTATACACGCGCGATTGAAGTGAGAAGAACCATAAACCATGGAAATTACGATTGGAAGAAGATCTGGAGGGAAATTAACCTGGCAACTATGTAGGCACGTTGGAGGCTTTTGTTTCATTGCATAGGGTAATGCAAGGTATTTCGATACAAAGTAGTCTGAATAATGGTAAATCTGGGGTCAGAATCAATTTTGAATCAAGATAATTGTTGAATCAAAATGAATGCCGATTTACTGTCGTTTATTTCAAAAGACATAAGACATTTTTAGATTTGATGATATACATGTTAAGTCAGTCAACATAATAAAAAATAGGAATTGGTTCAAATTTAATATATTTTAAATTCGATACTTCACTAAAAGTTTTCTGACTGTTTGTGACTGTGCTTCTTAGGTCCAGGATTCGAATATATAAAGTTTAGAATGATTGCTTGCTATGTCATGGAAGAACCGAATAACATGACAATGCAATAGAAAAAGTTTTCAGCATTTCAAAAAAGGGAATTCTTATAGGATAATCTTAATATTATTCTTTTAGACTCTACGATCGAAGATCTTTTTAGCAGCCAAATCGTGAACTGACGATATTGTTATTTCGCTAACCTAAAAACCTTCTTGAGTTACGAGTTTTGTCGTTTCGTGTGACGATATCGTGTCCGAGGGTAGAATTATGACGGACGGTAAATCAGGCTTGGTTCAAAGTTCATCGAACCTGCGTGTCCAAATATCCGGACATATTCTGTATGTTTAGTACTACATTAAAACTCTGTCAAATGAGGCAGTTTTATTATCATTTTTACGACAAGAAATCTGATAGTAGGTACGTCTTATACACGTTACCAATGATTTTTATACGATTTTTGTTTTAGTGCGTATGACGGTAGATTAATTTTCATTGTTGTAAAACTTTTTTAATGGTCTTTTAAGCGTTCCGTTACGGTTTATTAGAATATTCGGTTTTCGTTACATGTGTTTGTGATTTTATCGGATTGAGTGTACAGTTGTTTACTGATAGTAAAGATTTGTATAACATAGTTAAAATTAATTAGTTGTAAATTGGTCATCAACTAAATGTGAGGCTTGGATGTTGAAGGATTATGCAGTGTATTGACTCATACTAGCGTGCTGGCCAGATTCTTAATATAAGTAGATGCGGTGGGATTCATACATAGGTACACAACAGATGAAGTCGAATTAAGTAATATAATAATTCAATATAGTTTAAAAAGAACAAAAACAATATCTATGTCTGTCCTCTTGAGAAAAATAAATAAGCTCTCAAAATAAAATCATTATTATATCTACGTAAAACAATTACGTTATTTTGATTTGTGTGAATAGCAACAAAGCAAAAATAAGTTAGTAAAAACTTTAATCACGACAAAATCCTAGTACTATGAACGACAAACAATCGACTCTTGATGCTGTTATCATAATGAGCTTTCTGACATACACGATAAAGACTGCATCCTATAAATTTCAACAAATAACAAAGTAAAGAACATCCATTTCAAATATGTATAACTAAACATAAATACATCAAAATGTTTACTATTTCCTAGTGCCACGGGGTCACAAATAGATATCAAAGGTCCACTCCCAATTAGCCATTCGAATGCGGACCATAAAACTCAGGGCCACCACATTTATGACGTTCCATCAAAACCTCATAAAATTTCACGGGATATCATTTTTATGGACAATTAAAACTAGTTAATATAAAAAGTCGTTGAAATACATAATCAATAAAATTAATAAACGTAGAAAATGCGCCATAAAACGCTTGAATTGTTCTGATGAAGACGTACGTATAGTAGATGATTTGATTACAAGTAGTGTGGAACGATTTATTTTATAATCTAATAAAAATCTTGTGTTAGTTCATACCTCGTTATTAAGTTCATAAATCAAAATAATTTGGAACGTTACTAGTAGTCAACGTGAACTATATGTTCTGCTAAAACAAGTTTAGCATTTATTTTTATACTGAAGTAGTGGAACTGTGGCTCATTGAAGCTTGCAACACTTAAATGGTTCCGGTGTTGCTAGCGTCCATAGTAGAAAACCAACTGTTTAATATCAGGTAATCCGTAAGGTAATTTGCCACTTTTAGTCGTTGATTACGCTTCAGATACAGCAAAAATTTATTCTCTAAGCCATTAAGAAATATAAATCAATGATCTGTTGGCTCACAACATTACACCTTGAGAAACCTCTATACATGCAGTAACACAGCACAATCGTTAAAAATAATAACGACTCAATATGAAACTCATAAAAGTAAGCAATAGTTGGCTCACTTGCTATGTATGTTTGTGTTAATAAATATAAATAATTTATTGTTGATCTATAACGTTAATAATTTATTCATTTGAATAATTACGCCTTAGTTCAAAGCAGATAATTTCAATTTTAAAATAATAAATAACGATCACGATTTCCTGTAAAGTAAGCCATCAACCGCTTCTAGCATTCCGTCCCATCAGCACTTTCCCTAAAATAAAATATCCAATAAAAAATCACTCAACACCTTTCCAATTTAAAGGCAAACTAACAAAACTACATTTGACTATATATTTACATCCAAAAATATATTGGGAGATGCGTTAATTAAAGCGGAAGTTCCACCACTCAATCACGTCAGCTAATCAAAGATGGAAACCACCGTTTCATCTTCAAAATGATAAATTTATATAAAAAGTCGTATGAATTAAAGGGCCGGAAGAACTCGCTGTATATCCATCAAGTGAATGAAATAAGACATTTATGTGCAGCGACACGACTCCGACGCGGATTGTGAATTTTGATTTTATTATTTGTTGAAAGATTGGATATAATTTATATCGGTTAGCGTGGAGAATGTTTCTGGATTTAGTGGTAGTATTAAAATAAGTTTACGGTTGTGATTTATTTGCATAAGAAATAGGTAAAATACTATCTTTATTTTTTTTAAAGAAACGCTTCGTTGTGAGTCCCAGTTAAACCTGGGGCAGTCTTAAGAAGGAATTAGTACCACCATACAGAAGCTTGCAGCCAAGCAGTCATGAATACGCTTTTTAAGGAGACGCTGTCTTGTTAGCAAGAAGGCCAGTGTGGTCGTTTCACCTTACGTTGGTAACACACTACCATGTTTTATGAATGGTTGGCAAGGATTACCTCTTTTGGTATTGTTAGCATCCATAGACTATGGTAATTGCGTAACATCAGGTGGCCGAAAGATGTTACCAAACTTTGTAGAATCAAATAAATGAGACGGCGATTGATTCATTACACATATTTGTGGATATATACGTAGTGATATGATTACTGTGCTACCTATGTAAAATTATATTATTAGTTAACATCAAGGTCTTCGAAAAAATAATCATTAGCATATATTGAGTTATGCGTATTATTCATTGAAATTAAACTGCTATATACGGATTTTATCGCGTTGTTTAAACAACGCGATAAAATCCGTATATAGCAGTTTAATTTCAATGAATAATATTCGCGTAAATAGAAGACAATATTATGCGTATTATGTTAAATTGATTGACTAACAAAATTTACTAAGTGACCAGAGAGGAAAATATGAAAAAACAAAAAAAAAAGAATTAGTAAGTTTTTTTATTGTATTCTTATCACTTATGTATATCTGGCAGACAGCTTTAATAGGCAATAATTATTATAAAACAAAACGATTCTGTATAGTCTGCATTGTTAATATCGAAAACAGCTGACATACTGGACTAATTTGGCTACTTATATAATTACTTAATTTCTTATAAAAGCGAAAAGGCACTTGTGTCTAGATTTATAGACGTTCATGTTAAGTTCTTAAATAACATTAATATATGCGCTGTATTAATGTAGTTCTTCAACATATACATAAACCCAACATGACTATCTGAGGATCACGTGCGAAGATAATACCTGTACCCCATTTGCCTTAAATATACATTGAGATGCAGACAAAATTAGACAAACTCCCTTAATTACACGGTTTGTGCAATTCTCTGGGCGTATGAAGATCGACACCATGCAACAATGGGGCCATTGCATGGATGGCAGAGAGGTCACCTCGCCACTGCCATTACGCCAAGTAAGTAATTTGTTCTGAGTCTGAGCGTCCTGTGTCCATTGTTTAAATATTACCGATTATGCGATACCGAGAATTTCAAAACTACTTCAATCATAATATCGTCCAAACAAACACATCAAAACAAAATTACGAAAAATACAAAGTATTTATTAACGTCAATATCGTACCGTATAAAACCGATTTATATTCATATATTAAGTAGCCAGCAAATTAAAATTCCGATCTAGCCTAGAATTTATATTAATATATTTAAATATACACTTATCGGTCAGACTAAATGTCAAATTTTTTGATGTTACCAGTAAAAATGTGCTTAAAATCCGAAACATTGCATAATTTTTATGCAGTAGTAGGTTGGTGGTATTGAAGTAAGAGATAAGCGGATGTCGAACAGAACTTTACATTGATGATATTTTGCGAATCGGTCGTTTGTCAATATGACTTTCTATGAATGGTACCATTTGTGAATATAACGTTTTGGGAACAGGGACTTTGAAAAAGTATATAAAAGACGTGATACCTTTCAGGTATAATATTTCTGTTCAATATTTTATTTTGTTCAGTTGGTAATATTTGATTGAACTGGGACGAAACTTATACAGTCCCTTAAGTTAGCTTGTGGCATATTTGTTTATATCTAATTGTTTTTTATATTTCCAAAAAAACTATATCATTATGTTTTGGTTCATATGCTTATTTGGCGGTACGTAACGGTATAAAAAAGCACTTCTGACCTTAAGGGCATTGCAGTCAGTTTGTAAAGTAACCAGAAACCAACAGAAATTATTATTGACCATAAAATTACATATTCGTACAAATAAGATAATCAAAAGTTTATCTAAACAGCAAGCTGTTCAAACATATATCCCAAAACCAATTCGTTGTCATTTGTAAAAAGAGTTCTTTTTACGATCTGTTAACGACAGTATACATTTAAAACATCGTCTTGACTATGGTAATGGACTGATAACCGTTTAAAAAATATTTTAATATAATTATAATAAAACATTTATAACCCCATATCACTGCTCACTCTTATGGCTTGGTACACTTTTTTCCTTGTATTAAAAGAGATTCGGTTTTACGACTGATGCATATTTAATTAATTGCATTTTGCAATCTTTATTGACATTATTTATTGTACTAACCAACATCAAATAGTTTTATTGCTTGTTGATTGCCGATCGTAATTTACAATTATTAAGGCGCCAGTAACGGTTGATGCAAGTATCTAGCATTACTGAAATTAAGTAGTGGAATTCAAGTAGTCATTTGAAACCACTTTGAACGTCATAAAATAGTTTTATTACGCATTTATGAGTCATGAATACACTTTTGGTTCTAGATTATTTTTAATAGCATTGAAATTCATTTTCTGCATTCACTTCGATAAAAACTTACACATGGTGTAATGGTGTAATACTTTTATTTTTTAAATGTTTTCTGTAAATACTTTTATTCTAAATTTATTATTTTTATATTAATGATCAAAACAGGTTTTCTTTTGTTGTAGCGGATGACATTTCAAATCATTGACTATGAGAGAAAAGCAAATTTATATACAGAATTCTTTGATTGTTATTAGATTAATGCTTACAAGAATCCGAATTTGCTGGATAACATGAACTCATAAGATGTGTATCTTATGAGTTTAACTTTTAATTTCATATTACGTTATTTTCTGGTACATAGAATAAAGATTATTCAATCTCTACTCTACACAGTATAGTCAAGTATTTGAATAATAACAACAAAATCGATCCCCTCCAAGTCACAATTCGAACGTCCATCACTCAAACAAACAATCCAAAACTAACAATTTCTGAATCACGTCTTCCAATCCCAACGGCTGGCGTCTTACGTCAATATCAGACGTCTTGGGCGTGCTGATGCAGCACTGACCACCCTGAGGGGAGGGGAGGTCCGAGGGCCCCAGTGGGCGTCGCGGGGCCCACACGTAGGCCTGCACCGGCCGGCTGAATACTAATTATCAATTAGACAGCCGACGCAGCGGGACAGTCTTGCCGGGTTTTTAACGTCTGTACCGTTGGCACGGTTTCCACTTGTTTTAAGTTGTGGGAGTTGACTAGATTACAACTTGAACGTTATATTTAAAGGTATAATTAAAACGGTAGTTCTGTCGCGTCCTTTCTATCAGTAATCAGCGTTCCAATCTTAAATACACATATCGCAGTCTTAATAAAACAGCGACTTAACTCGAAATTGGCAATTTGAACACTAATTGTAAATGTTAAATTCTAATATTATATTTGTGTTAAATCTTTGCAATAGAGTTCAAATTTGTTTAATCCAAAATACTGAGATAAGTCTCTGTTTTATTAAGGGTGTTATATTAGAATTCGCTTACATTATTCTATTTTGATACACCGCTTTTTATCTATAGCTGGTGGCATATACTTATTTATAAACTTATGCGTGTAGTATTCGAAGGGGTAGGCAGATATATATAGCACACTTCAACAGCTACGTTTTAGGTCCTAAATAATACCTAATTGCAAACTAGACTTACCGGTTTTCAATACATGATTAATTGATTTATGTAGTCAAATTATCATACAAGGTTGCATATGACTTGCAGTGGTTTATGTGTTAATAATGTTTGCACTGTTTATTTTTAGCAATTTAATGATGAGAGTTCGATTTTGAATTTGGAAATAATTACCAATTCAATAATAACACATTTCGAGATTTAGAGAGATTAAGAAAAATCACATGTCTCCGAAGAAGTTTTACTACGATGTAATCCTGTCAATTATATAAAATATTCTATATGAAGTAGTTTGTTATGGCACCATAAAAGAATAACCAAATGATAAAAAACAAACAGAGAGTCATATCTTTATCAATGGAAACATATTGAAGTAAGTCTTTGTACATGTACAATGACTTAAACAACTTTATATGAAAAACAGAAACCTAAGTCCCTGAATCAAACTAGTCGACTATACCAGATCTGAGTCAATCGCTATTAACATAATTCAATATAAATTATTCATCCCAATAAACTGACCTACGGTACACGCCCAGCGGTGCAACCAATCGCAAGCGACTATGCGGCGACTTTTTCAAAGATTACCATATCTGCGTTCGAGAATCGCGAGTGAAATGGACGGAGCAGTACTGCAAATTGGCTATCTAGCTCATGCATCGCGTATGAATCGCTGCGACCGAAGAATCGGAATATTTAGGCGATCGTGCGCGTCGACCGGTAGCCGGTTTGCAGCGGCCCTTATTTAGATACTTTGATGTTGAACTTTCTGTGTTTTTTTATTAACTTTATTTAGTGAATTCATAAGTATCGGTGACTGTTTTCTTTTTTGTGAATTTAAATGTGTTATTGTCATTTTAATTTATCTGACTGGGTCTAATATACGTATATGACAGAGATTGACTGACATATTTAAGTCATATATCGTCGTTGCGTATGATTTATATTCAGTCAACAAAAATCTTACCCCCTTTTTATTTCAAACAAGTAAAACGTATACCTTATCATAACTAGCACTAAAACGTATTGAAATATTAACATCGCCGACAACTACGTTTTCTTAAACCGATACCTCATCAAACTTCCTCCAACTCCCCTTAAACCATGTCTTAAATCGATATTCATTACTAATGCACTAGCGAGAATAACCTAAACAATTGCACTCATTATAGACCCCGCGATCTCTCGTACATGGCAATTTTAACCCGGGAGTGCCACAAGGAGGAATTTTTGCCCACACTAATGAATCAGTCCGATTTAATGCAACATCGGGACCGTGTACATATTTAAATCAGGTACACGGTTCTTGATTATAGCAGCCAGAATCAGTTTTATCTGGATTGTGTAAAGTTCCAAGTGTTTCAACGGTTATTGCTAGATAGAAGACAATATACGAAAGAATTGTTGGCAGCGTACTTGCGGTACTGATATTATTTATAAATTTTAATTCGCTTTGTAATAAAAACCATAACTTGTACTGTTCGACTTATTTTAAATTGGATGATTCTAGAAAATATTGTAACTATAGTTTAGCCAAATCTAGATTATGATAAAACATCCATATTTAGTTATGTTCTTAATAAAAGTATACAATATATAATATTATATAATATAATAAGTAATACAATTTAGAGTTTGTATTGGTTCGCCGTCCCTTGGCTTGATATATCAAACTAACTGTGTCAAGAATAATTTATAAAACAATATAGTTTGCTTTCCAAAACATACGCACATTTAGGTTAAATAATAATTATTTGTATAGTAAACCTTAATTATATGTTATAATTATATACAATTTCAGAATATATAATAGCAAAGTGAATTAAATTTTTTATAAGCTTCAGCATATTTTAAGAAAATAAATATCCGAATTATATAATATAAATGCAGTGTATATTTACTCTACATTTATATTAATAACTAATATATAACTATATCATTTCGATATTGTTGTGTTATGATATGATCCTAAAAGTATAATATGCAAACTGAAAATACGTTCAAACCTAACTTTAAAAATAAGACAAAAAATATTAAAATTCTTTGAGACACAACCTAAGAAACCTCAACCCACCTAGTTACATTAGGAGTCAAGAGTCTACCTTCATTTGCAGTCTTCTCTTCGTTGAAATCAATTATGCCTGCGATTGTTTCGTTAGAAGCAAATTTTTTTTGTGTTTCCCTCCCACTCGCCCCCCTTTGGCCTCTTTGTATTCAGTGGACGGAATGTCTCCACTGTTTAGCTTTCTTTTGACGAACTTCGCTCCGAATGCATTTTCTTAATTCGCAGTGATCTTGTGGAAAATTGAAATGTTTTGTCTGGAATCCTGTTGTACGCAACATTTCCTTTTTACTTTGGCTTTTTAAGCGTAAATGCTTATTTGAGAGAGATAAGTTAATGAAACATGTTTTGTTGTTTTTAAGTGGTATTTAATTTAGAATCTTGTTGATTGTCCACTATACTGAAAAGTAAAATAATGATGTTGAAAATGTAGCTAAATATTAAATTCTATGCCAAAATAGGACACAAAAATAAAACCATTTTCTCAAGTGTTTTTTGTTTTTTACCAAGTAAATAATTTTTGTTAATCGTAAGCCTTTTTAACTATTTTAAAAACTAAAAATATGTGTACATCAATAATTGTGCAGTGTTAGGCACCTGAATACGCCAAACTTCGATCAATACTACGATATCATTTTTTTGTTAAGGTAAATGTGTTACACCATAATAATTATGCATGCTGCGACCTACCGACCTTAAAACGTTGTGCATTTAGCTTCTATTTACGGTCTTATTTAATTATGTAGAAATAACGTAACAACTACTGGATATCCAAATATATTAAAAAAATATATATCATAACCAATATCATCTTGTTTCATCCAAATTAACGTAAATTGACTATGGTTCAATATTAACCCTGCAGTTTTACGTACTGGGGTGGTCTAAACGTTCCCAATATTTTTCTAAGCTATTGTTGATACAACATCCTCTCAATCAAAAGTCACAATCTGTCACTTATGTTGATATATTATTGTTTATTTAGGGTATGTTACCTGATTTACCTGATTTGTACGTGTGTTAAATAAAGAAACTTCTAAACGTGGTATTTTAAGAAAAGAAATATGTATATTAGCTATAAGAAACTATAACATAAATAATCTCATAACTAGTTGCACTAACTGATCGGTAAACGGTTAGCGAGGTTAAACAACGTTGGGTGCGGTCAGTATATAGATGGGTGACCGCTTAGTTGTATTTCATCTGAGCGTCTCCGTGCTTCGGAGAGCACGTTAAAAGTCGGTCACGGTTATTGCCAAATTGACAGCAGTCGTTAAGCCATGTCAGAGGCCTACGGGCGGCTTGAACAACTCTTAACAACAAGTTGGCTACTAACCACACGAATAGAAAAAAAAGACTATACCATCCTAATTTTAAGATATTGTATTGTTGTTGTTGTGTTACGAAATTAAACCTATATATTCTTATATGTATATTTGTGCATCTCTTCTGTCTGTTAACTTGATGTTTAATTGTTTCAATGTATGCACATGTGTTGAGTTGCAATCTAGAACGACAAACATAAGCTTTGATTGGTTTTAATTTTTAATAAGATTGTAATTTGTTTTGTGCAATTAATATATAAAAATAAAAAATAAAAAAATAAAAAATAATTCTGACAACATTTTTGAAATTATTTTATAAAAGTATAGTAAGAGTAGTAAAAAGTCTTTTAGAAGTGAAGAAATCCTCTAAATACTTTATCTTTTCGGATAATTAAGCATTTCCATAAATTTTTTGTCTCGCATTATCTCTAATAAGCGGACAATCCACTCTTGATAAACTTGCAATATTTGAATCGATACCCTTTGCTTGTCGCCAGACATGATATTAAAAACCGTATATTTATGGTAAGCACCGGTAATGCACATCACTTTGCAGTAAGTCACTGTAAGCTGAGTCGTTAGCAACTTGTTAAAAATTCGTCCTTATCTAAAAAACGAGAAAAACTTCGACAATTAGTGTTTATTTATTACAATTACTTAGTATAGTGTATGAACAAATTTTATTTTCCGTTTATGTAAATTCGACTCTATTCTCATAGTTATATAGTGTATAGTCGAGGAGGGGACTAAGTTTTATTTTTTCTTTATAAAGGCGGACCCATACTATTGTCGCTCGCCGATGTCCAATATCTACGTACATTAATTATGCAAACGATCCACTCTGGAGAGGTTAAATGGCGATTTTTTGCGACAGTCGTTTTAATGCGACACTGTGGTACGTGATGCTGGAAGACATTCGTGATGTAGAATCTTGAAATGCTTTTGTTTATAGTTTTGAGTGTTTTAAGGATAATGAAACGATTTTTAATTAAATGATTTCTCTTTATTTTCGTTTGGTGAATAAATTATTCGTCTGTATTTAGGTAAATACTGAACTGTTAAGTAAATTATAATGTTTAGTAGATTATGAGACAGCGTTTGGTGAGCCTCCTTTAAACATAATCATGTGCTGTGGCTGATCACTGTACACGCAAAATCCATTAATGTGTTATAAAAATGTAATAAAATAAATGCTAAAATATTATTAATCGTAAAACTTGATAATATCCGTAAATAAAAGTCAATTCTCATTAGTCAATAGTAATAGACTCGACAAATGTCGTAACTGCAACTTGTAGTGTAGTTACGGTTTAAATAAATAAACTGCAACTTGCAGCTACGGTTTTCGTCTTTTACTCTATCGACTACAATGAATATTCTCGTTACATGGTCTAGTCTACAATAGCGGACATCTGCGCTGGCGTCACGTACGATACAGTAATATCGACTATCGACGTGGCGCTCTAATTAAAAACCGTAAACATCGCCGCGCGCCAATGGCTGTAATGTGTGCGCACCCTAATTACTTAGGCCGTTCGAATTAAAAGTATTGTTTTTTTCTTGTTAGATGTTTGAAATTAGTTTTGTTTTGTTTTTATATTATATTTTTATATTAGAGACAGTATGTTTAAGTTATTTAGTTTACTGATCAAATGATAGTACATTTCTTTAGTTTGCAATATTTATTGAAAAATAATTAGACTATATGCTTGTATTCTGGTAATCGTGTGTCACCTTAATTCTTACTCATTGGAATTTATGTTTATTCGTAAATAAAAATATAATGTTTCGCCTTTCTATGGTATCTTCCAAAGGACTTGGGCGTAATTAATCCCCACCCTGAATTTTATATTTATACAATAAAACGAAAATAAGTAGCAATTCAATCAAATATACGTTTAAATAAGCTCTTTTTAGGCAATCAAATAACCAGTTTTGATTTACCACAATTTTAAAAAGCCCTCTAAATAATTCTTTCCACATTATTCCGGACTTACTGATTAACTTCTACGGCCACATCAAAAAACGTACCTGAAACAAACAACACAGAAATTAAAAATGGCGTTACTAATTACAACAAACAGACCAATTACGCACACACACATGGAACGAAGACATTACAACAGTACACAAGTGCACTGAAGGGACGTTTCCCTAATCCATTTACGATATAACAGCTATAAATCAAACGTAATATTAGCTACATGTGTTGATAAAGCCCGCCATTTTAACAAGATGGCGTCTTGGGGAGAACACGTGAGATTATCTTTTTAATGTGTGTTTCGGATTATAATGACGAATGTTTATTGTTCTATTTTTTCGCTGCGAGCTTTTTAGGGTTAATGTTTTTATATATTTGCTTGCTATATGATTAGTGTTTTAGGGTTGAGAGAACAATTGTTGTTGATGTATACTAAAAACAAAAAATATTGGATAATTTAAATATATTCAACAAATATTAATTTTATAAACGAATGTTACATACAAATAGAAACAATTCTTGGGGTTTTAACGTAAAGAATCAATGTTTGGTAACATATCACACCCTTAATAAAACAGACTTATCTCAGTATTTTGGATTAAACAAATTTGAACTCTATTGCAAAGATTTAATACAAATATAATATTAGAATTTAACATATACAATTAGAGTTCAAATTGCCTTACTTTCAAATTTCGAGTTAAGTCGCTGTTTTATTAAGAGTGCGAATTATGTACCTACTTAAATGAAACATCTAAGGTATTTCTGTAGCCAAACATTTTATAAAACTATGCCATGTGTGTCAAAACGTTTTTTTGACTTACGCCTGTTGCCGGGCAGCAAGCCTGTGGTTTTCCACCGGCTATAATCTAATTAAAATATATTTATTAATATGCCATTCTCACGATTTAATACAGTATTGCCAATAACTAGACCATAGGAACAACCAATATTCATACAAACTTTTCCAGCTTCAAAATAAACATATCCAGTGCTTATTGTATTAATAGTGTTCACTTTTTCGTCATTACAGCCGTTAACAGTCCATTGCTAGACTTAAGCTTATCTAATTTACGTCACAATATAAATGTGAGTATATAGGAGGATTTGGTCTACTATACCACGCTGGCCAGACGGGTTGGTATAGGGTTTGATGACGAGTTTTCCGTCTCTTCGCAAAGATACTATTTGCTTCGTGTATTTTCCTTAGTCGCCGCACACGGACATATTAATTATAATAATTATCTGTCTTGTCATGATAAAAATAATTATGGTCATGTCTGATCACCTATCCACCTGTGACTGGTGATTGGAATGTATCCCCAGGGATTTTGTAATGTGTTAGGGAACCCATGTATAGAACTGGACATTAATGGTCTAATATATTATGAATTATGTTTATATCTTCAAAGGGTCAGAACTGTCTGAAAGGGGTTAGAAAATAGGGGTCCGCACATGTAATGGAGTTTAATAAAATTTATAATATTATTTATATAATTATTGTTTATATGCAAATGAGTATTGAAAAATCAAAGCTAATAATAATTTCGTGTAATTGTCACAGTCAATATTTTTAATTATAAGATTTTTATTTTTATTCCTAAGATAAGTTTGTATTCGTTCCAGCCAGTGATTATTTTAGTGTGTAGTGATGTTAATTTTTATGCAGAAATATCTTAGTACTTTTAAGCCTTATCTTATGTGATATTTTTACAAATAATTCCAACCTCCTATTCTAATACTTATTTATATAATAAATATTCACTTACACTTACAACGAACTGACTATTATTTAAAAACATGACATAGTAACTTCTTTCACATCTAGACGTAGAACTTAAAAAAATTTGCTAGTTGCCAACCCGGTATAAGCCTTTAGCATGTAACTTTCACTCAAAGTTAATCAAAAACATCCTTGTATTACACGACTCTAAGCAAAAAGTAAACGCCAAAAATGTGCATCGTCAACAGAAAGTTACAGCCGTACTCCCCGCGATATAACATATTAACACACACACTCACACACACACACACACACACGCACACACACAAGCTCAACCCACAGATGAAGCGCAAATGTGTGCAAGGTGGCTTGAAAATGGAATTAAGGGGGGGAAAATGCAAAGGAATCAACCCGACGGCGGCGCGGGGGGCGAAAATGTCCCAGACCGGACACTTTGAACGAATTATGACGGTCATTATTAGAACGTGGACAGAATTAAATTGCCTCCCCACCACCCCTCGTTCACCCCCTCTCCCCTTACCTTCCGGCTAAGTATGCCCGCATAATGATACCTGTCCAATACTCGCAACACTTATCTAAGCTAGAGTGGATCTCTATCGGGTGTTTGTTTCTCGTTTTTTCTTGCGTGGAATGAAGTGTCAATAGACTTAAGCGGAGTGTTTTGAAAATATTGAAAGGTAGTCCTGTTATGGTTAATGTTGTTTGTAGCTGTTATTTCTCGGATTTATTATAATAATGGATTTATACATTGCATTCTTTGACTACATGATTGGTAATCATTTTGTAATATTATAGGTATCATTATAAATTGCGTCACTTACTTATAAAAACAATATTTGATTCGTGAATTAGATATAACATATAAAGGTTAAAATGTAATGTATTGGAAAAATGATTTCTTAATGTAAATTGTACGGTCTGAGCTGAATTAGGAATTTTCATTTTCCAGTAATATTGGTCGATGGGGTTATGTAATGATATCTCGAAATTGAGATCAACAAAATTAAAATCCCAGATAGAAAATAAATAATGATTTTCTTTGTAGTGGTTTTAGATAACAAAATACTGTCCACATTTAGAATCTGTAACTAAGATATTATCAACTGTATTTGCCATTAAACTAAGTCTAATATCAACATGTCTTAGTGCAGGGCTATAACCGTGCCTTAGTTGCTGCTAATCACAAATCCAATAAAATATTCTAATCCCACTCGTCTTATATTGTATCAACCTATAAAAGCTTAAAGCACGCCAACACGACTTAAAACAATGAAATAAAAGAAATATTTGCTATCGCATCATACGATAAGGTACAACTAAAGTAAATTTACAGAAACAAAGCAAACATTAGGGTAGATTAGTGGACGTTACGCGATGCGGAGTTACGGAGTTAATGCCTGTATCAATAGTTCTGGACTCGCAATCAGTAGATTTGCAGTAATCTCGGCAAACGCACCGGTGATAAAGAGTAAGGGGCGTGTGGGGTAAGTCACGCGCGGCTGCTTCGTCAGACCGACGACGCGACGCGCGACTGTCCCGGTAAAGACGGGTTAATTTAAATTTAGTTAAGTTTTATTTATTGTATTGTATTTAACTTTTAGTGGAATTTATTTAATTAAGTATTATATAAATTGTAAATAATAAATCTATTAAATAGTTTATTTTTGTGATTAGTTTGTAGGTGAATTATTAATTTTTGATTAATGTTGAATATCAAAATGCTGCCAAAAGCTGGCTGCTGAAAAGCAACCGAAACGTCGGAGAAAATGTAAACTTAAATATAAATAGTTTTAAAGAGTTTTAGTAATAATTTAATTAGTTTAAAAATTGATAAAGTTTAACCGGTCGTATACCGCCGGCTCGCATACCAGCCGGCAGATTTGTACCCGTCGTAGGCCGGTGGCTCGCATGCGAGCCACCAAATTGGCGCCAAAACGCCGCGCGCCGCCTTCGCTTTAGCTTAAGCTAACGTAAAACCAATTTGGTGGCTCGCATGCGAGCCACCGGCCTACGACGGGTACAAATCTGCCGGCTGGTATGCGAGCCGGCGGTATACGACCGGTTAATAGTAGTAGTAGTGTAACAGTTTTCAAAATTATATAATAAAGTTTCAAATAAACAACGCGATAAAATCCGTATATAGTAGTTTAATTTCAATGACTTTTAAATCAATATTATCAAGTTAGTTATAAACGGGGTATTTTATAACTCGCTTTTTATTCTAATATAATTAAACTCAATTAAATACCTTTGCAATTTTCCTTCACTGCACCGTTCGCTAACGCTTATCTCTTACGATCGTCCCATTATCATGCAATATTGATAGAAGCATCGTATAAACCAACCAAGTTAAGACGACGGGCACTTCGTCCCACGTGCCCCCTATCTGTGAGATATTGTAAATATTAGGTACAATTGTTACCGCAAACAACGCCTGGATTATACCGAAGTGTAGCTCTGATTGTTGATATTTGCTTTTTTATTGGGTCGTTTAGTTTTGCCGACAAAGCTATCAAGTTGTTTGAGGAATGTAATCCGGCGGTCGTTGAGACCGCACTGACGCGTTCAGGGTTAATGTGAGACTATCATAGCGGAATAGTTTGGGGATATATTGGCAAATAACAGGTTACATATTTTTGGCTTTGCAAAATTAAAAAGATTGGTGTATGATTTGTTCTTTCAACAATCTTCTTCTCTCTTAGCCTTTATTATTCCCAAGTCACTTGGGGTCGGCTTTTCTAGTCTAACCGGATTTTGACTGGATATCAGTTTTTAAACGGAGCGGCTGCCACCTGACCTTCGCAATCCGAAGGCTAACGATACCCTAAGGCTAGGCTATTGTCAGGATATTAGAGGGTACTGACTTTCCCAATAACGACTGCCATAGATGTTCATGGCAGCCGGGACCGACGGCTTAACGTGCTCTCCGAGGCACGGAGCAGGCGATAATTGTCAATCAATACGCACATAATTTCGAAAAGTCATATAACTTCCGAAAGTCAGAGGTGCGCGACATGGGTTCGAACCCGAGACCCTCTGCATTGCAGTCTGATGGTCTCCCCACTGAGCTATCGCTGCTATTATATATAATACTGTCAAAAACAAAAACAATAAACAAACTTTGTTTTTACATACATAAAGACTAGGTTTTTTATTGTCAATATAAAGCTATTTTGCTGTACTTATTGTGAAAGTACGTATACGTACAGTAGTAACTGTTACAAAATAAATAAATAACAAGTGAGAATAGACAATGAATTGCCATAAATCTTAGAGTTCAAAAAATGGTTCAAGTTATATGCAAAGGTCACGTAATACCACGTGACCTTGATGTCAGAGGTCAAGAGTCATAGTCATTTCGGGGTATATCGACTATGCTGAGTCGAATGGCGTTGACCGGGAGTCTCTAGCTCTTCCGGTTCTTGAGTTGAAAGTTGTATAACAGACGGACGGACGGACAAAGCTGTTGTATAAGAGTTTCTTCGAACTCTAAAAAGTTGATTATTTGAATATTTACAGGTTTTTTGCACATTTATTATTTTATCTGGATGCACGGATGACGTAGTGGTTTAACTGTTGCCTCACCATTGCTACTGCGCCGAGAGTTGTGGGTTCGCTCCCCACACGAGACAAAAAATTGTGTGATCCACAAACGGCTGCGCCGAGTCTGGGTGTTCTTTGGGTCCGTTATTTGAATATTTTAAAAAGAAAAATCCCTATTGCTATGCAGTTAAAAATTATAATAATCTCAAAGAAATAATCGCAAAAATTATCGCCCAAACACATCAAATACCTACTTTGCCCTAATAAAATAGCAATAACAATAACGTGTCTCAAAAAACAAAACGCCAACATTTTCAAAATATCGCACACACATATGCCTAAACACACACAGGCGACCATTAAAACACAGTCAATTATACGCACACATATTACATATTTAGGGATGGGAAAGTGAAATTTGCAAGAATATATCGATGAAATGTAAACAGGGGGGTGTATATTGACGAGGTGCCGAGGTGGCACGAACCCAGCGAATCAGCAAAGAAACATTATTAAAACAATGGTTTTGAACTAAACACACGAGAAGCGGGTTATTACAATATTTGCTAGGATCTCGTTATTTTTAAGTATCAAACGGCTCCCAAACTTTTGGGAGGGGGCCTGAAATATGGGTGGGGTTCCACAATTTATGGTAAAGAGTTTTTGAATGAGGATTCTCTGTTTGTAAATAAGATCGGGATTTTTTGAATTTAGGTTATCTTGTTTGTTTTATAATTATATGGAAGGGAGATGGCTCGTTTCAAACTAAAGTAAACAATACAAAATTAAACGTATTGCCACGAATTTATTTACAATCCATATTTACAGAGTGTAGACTAAAAAAACATATTAGAAATATATCATAAAAGCCCACATAACTCTAATAACATTGTCATCACAACTACAAAAAAATTTCACAATTAATATAAAACAAATATTGCAAACACTGACGCCGCCTCCCAAAAATGAATAAAACTTTGAGAGCCTGCGGAACGTCATAGCGAAGCGACATAGCGTTGTAAATTATAATGTTTTATGGTTTAATACTGCAGATAAGAAGCGGGGGTAAGGAGCCTATTATTAACCGTGTTAACTGGGGGAGGCGCCGCACTAGCGTACGCGATGCGACTCGCTGCGACTTTTTGTAGTTAAATGTAAATGTTGAATAGTGTGGTGACTGACAGATTAAGTAATTTCAAAGAATATCGATGTCATACTTTTATTAATATAATAATTATGTATTAGTAGGCATTTTTTAATATTACAATACACATACTATCTTGTGAAATATATATTATTTATCATGTGTAATGTACGTAAAAATAATTTTTATTATAGGTGAACTAATTTGTCTTTATTATTGTACAACTCTTTTATCGTTACTTTGTTTGTTTAATACGATATGAAACTATTAATGCGGTGCAATTGTAAACATATTTTTTTAGAAGTGATGTCATCTATATGTTATAATTAAATGTAGACATATTTATATTTACATATCAGTATTTATGTAAATAACAATGACAATTGTCGCTTGCTCCGTGCCTCGAAGAGCACGTTAAGCCGTCGGTCCCGGCTGCCATGAACATCTATGGCAGTTGTTATTGGGAGAGTGTCGACACAAAAGATCCCACAGCTGCACTGGGTCGAAGTGTCGCCGGTCTGCACTGACTGGCCCCCACATAAGATACATAAATACATACATATATGTAAATAAAATAAATATAGGTGCATGTTTTCTTAATTTAATTGTATAACATATCCATTGAAATATAACCATCATCAAAACTAATTCAAGCCAAAAATTGCTCCAAATCGCAAAGCCGCACAGTGCGCGCACGCCCTTAGAATATGATTTTTAACGAGCCATCCCCAAGTATGTAATTGTGTCTGAATGCGTTTCGTAATGATTATTTATGTAGCAAAGCGGGCGTCTGGATAAATTATTTTTTATTGTTTCCATTGCTGCATGTTGTAACTAAAGAGTAGAACTTGGAACCCCACTTTATGGGCACTGTTGGATGTGTTTAAAACCCGTTAAGCTTGCGGTTTTCGGGGCATAGAACCACCCTCTTATTTACCATAGGTTTTAAAGTAGCTAAGGGAGTAATGTAACGCAACTGTAGATGACTGTATATAGTATAATTTATCTCATTCAATTTTATAGTCCTACTAATATTATAAATGTAAAAGTTTGTGATGATGAATGGATGGATGTCTCTTTCACACAAATACTACTGAACGGATTAAGATGAAAGTAAAAAGTATTATTGTTTATACATTAGAATAATATTCATGCTACAAACGCAAACGAAGTCGCGAGCAAAATCTAGTAGTTTACAAAGACGGAATGAACATAAGCCACATAAAATAACGGCTACTTGTGTGAGTATAGTGTTTTAAGGATTTACATACAAACATAGTGTCGGCCTCGATGGCGTAGTGGTTAGTGTAACCGACTGCCACGCCTGAGATCGCGGGTTCGATTCCAGCACAAGCCAAACATTTGTGTGCATGAACATGGATGTTTGTTTTGGTCTGGGTGTTTCTATGTATAATATGTAAGTATTTACAAAAAAAAGTGTATATGTATGTTTATCCATTGTCTAGTACCCATAGTACAAGCTCTGCGTAGTTTGGGCTAGATGGTGTTGTGTGTATGTGGTAGAATATTATTATTGCTTTTTTGTTTTTTTTCCTCGGTTATCCATAAATAAATGTGTATCAGAAATAGGTTGTAAGTGGGTTGTACACAAAGTAGCTGTGTGTCTTACTGAATGTGAGTTGTCTGATTCGCATTGTAGAAATTTTCTTACTATTCTGCAATTGTTAAGTATGACTGCCTTTTGTAACAGGCATGTTATTATTATAGTTTCGGGCCTATGTGTATCTCTGAGGAGATAGGCAGAGGTGTATTATATACAATCTTCGCTAACTATGTTTTGGCTAAGCTCGGCCCTATTACGTAGACCAGCAATTGAAAGCATTGTCGTCTGCAGGACTTAGTATCAAATTCCAGGTTGCTACTTAGATTGTTTTCACAGAGAACCACATCAAGAATGTATCTGCCAGGTTTTATTGGAGCTTTGCTGGCTAGTAATTTTGAAATCTCGAGACTCGAGCCAAGACCATCGGATTCCATTACCAGATCCCAGACCTGGAAATCCGAATGTCTTGTGCAAGTATTGTGCATCTCTTGTGCGATTCAAATTCACAATATTTTGACAGCAAGCATGCACCTGAATCCTTTTTCCACAACGCTAAAGATCATATTATTAATAATACACAATATCCCGATGCAAATTTGCTTACAGTGATACTTAATATCGCAACTATAAATAAATAATAATGAAATACAGACTGTATAATGGAACACCCACACTTCAACAAGACGACCAGAAGCCAATTCCTTCAAAAGTCTTGACAAACAGTAACAGAAATAGGGTAACATGTCATTCGTTTTAGCTGGTATTATATTGATTCTTGTTATCGAAGTATTGACGAGTCACGACGCGCCGACGGAAAGCACCACCAACAATTACTATGTCAATACGATCAATCGCTATCAAGTATTTACCGCAATTGTCGTCGTGAACCTGACTAGATTATTATTCATAATAAAGTTAGCTGACTAGGTCATTAGGTCAGTTTCAGTGCGTTTACAATAGAATTACGTTACTAATGTAATATTTAGAAGGCTTAAGGTAAGCCATTGGATATTTTTGTTTATTGATTTGAATCAACCATGTAGTGTCCAGATTAATTGTTACCAGTTTTACGTTACACTCATAAATAATACTAACATGTGGATAACGTTGTGAGTTACCACCATATTTTTTGTAAATTATTTATTATGAAAAGTATGTAGCTATTTGTTTTCCCAAAGTGAATAAAATAACTTTTCGAGTAATATGTATTACTGATATAGAAATAATGTTGCCTAAGAGTCTTGGGCTAACAAAAAACGCTCTGTTTTCCTGATTTTATGACATCACAAAATCTTTCACGGTGCTACAACGATAGTAGAATGAAGAAAACTATTTTAGTTTCTTTAAATATTTTCTTTTGCCACAATATTTTATCGTAAAGCTAACACCCAACTCTATATTTTGTGTCATACTGACTCGATCTAATATTAATAGATAGACAAACGATGAAGTCGACAGCTTTATTTTCAGTAATACTAGTAGTGAACTTCATCAGGCTAGACAAAGCTGAATAAATCGCCACACAGCGATGTCCGACACATATTTTGCACAAAAATCGCGGTGCATTTTAAATCAACGGGTTACCGAGTTGCGAGCCGGTGTATAATGAAATCGTAAATCGGCTCAGTTGCCGTGTATAATAGTGAAATATAAATTGGCCGCGGTTTGGCGCCGTCGGTCGTTGGCCGACATTTTTGCGGGATCAATTCAATCACCCGTTTTATAAAATGCACGTGCGTTAGTGAATAGTGCGGTTTGGAAATATGATAAGTAATTTTTGTGCAGATTTGTTAAGAGTAAACAAATCCTTAGTTAGAAAACAACTCAACAATCTTTTGCGTTTGGTATTTGATTATAAAACTAACAATCAACGTCTAAAATTCAAATCACATTCAAATTTCAATATATATATATATATTAATATTATAAAAATTTTCGATAAAGTATATACAATATATATACTTTATCGATAATTTAGTTACCGATAATCGTGCAACTCTAATAGAAAACAATGTCAACAAAAATTCAAACAAGGATATGAATTGCAAAAAACGAATTTCCAAAATTCGAAACTTAAACCGTAAAAATTAAAACGTATAAACCACCGAAAACAACGCAGTAGATTTATACACCGTACGAACGCTAACACACTTTCACGTGTCGATGGATCCGCGTAAAAGCCTAAAAATGGGCAAAAAAGTCCCATCGAGTCCTACATGCATCTTTTTCGCTCGGCTGACAAATGGCTATGAAATGGCCTGGACGGCCCAGCCCGGGACACTGAACGTAAAATCATTCACAAATTGTGACGCCGTGCTTAGCCTCGGTGTGACAGGGTTAACACTAAAATGCTTTGGTATCGGTAGTGTTGTGGGGTTTTAGGTTTAGTGTTCGTTAGTTGATAAAGTGCTTTAGGATTAGTGACGATTAAAGTTTATTTTTGTTGATATCATTCAATAATAATATTCTTTTTAATGTTTGATTAGAACAACGGACGATATACAGTTATACACCTGTCTCGGGACGATTAATCAGCCACCGAACAATGAAGTAGGTATGTAGTACATTTAACACTTTCAATTTAAAAGAAAACGACGGCTGTTAGATTAAAACCTAGTGCTAAGCGAACACGGTAACCCTATCACCGCCACTTTTTATCTGAACGCCATCAATAAAAAACTCTGTAAAAAAACAGAAAAACAAAAGCCGTGACGTCACGAGGTACGTTTTCGCACCGGCAAACGGCGAGCGTATAAATCAAGTGCTACGCTAGCGTGGAGTCGGCTTCGGCCGAATTGTGGCGTTTTATGGCCTTTTGATTTACACGGCCACTATTCGCTACGTATTTTAATGTGCGCTCGATAGTCCGTGTTGCGCGCAACTGTAAATAAAATTCAGAAATCGCTCAATAAAAATCGTACAAATACGTCATAGCGCTATACGTCAACGACAACAGCATTGTGAATAGCTTCCTGGACATTATATCCGAGTGCAATAACGACATTTTGTTTCACACTTGTATGTTAATATATTATACCTATATTTAAAAAATAAAGAATCAACTTGCATGTGACAAAAGATAAAAACAATGATCACCGTTCTGTTATAGCAAGATTTACAGCGAACACTTAAGCCCCGTGACATTTTGTGAAATTCATTTATGACGCGCATAAATTTAATTGTTGACTGTTAATAAAATATAACAATAACGTTATAACGTAACGTGAGACAGATGTTACAAGCACCCGGCACTAAACTCCAACTAAATCGCTGCTAGGACAATTTATAATTCACAAATGACGTACGTATTGCATATTTAAATATAATTTATGTTATTTAGTAAATTTAATTTAATTTATACCAACGATTTGTTCTGATCGATATAATATTTTGTCAAATTTTATTACCTGCTTGAAAACAGGTACGTTTGAAAAATATGAATTTGTAAAATCTTTTATTTCTGACTTGTTTACTACTCCAATACTTTAGTAAGGAGTTTTATATACTGTATACTGAGATAACTAATACATATTTACTAAAAACATACTGGCTAGTCAACGCAACCCGGTAAACAGATGGACTTTGCAAAATAATTGGTTCTACAAAATTGAACTTTTCTTACAGCTTATCAGCAAGCAGCAAGTTATGAATTTGAAATACATAATAAAGAATTGGATAACGATGTAACAATTACCAGTTTAAAGATAATTATGTAAAATAAACAGTAAAGTTTGAAACGATTAAATCGCCTAACAAATTAATAACGGCAATCTTTTTATACAATTCATTAAACAATAGTCAAAAGAAACAATTCCAGTCGAAGTACTCAATTAAAAGCACAAGTAAAACATAAAACTCTTTCCTTCCTAGCACATCCCGAATGACTTTGACGGACACGAGCGCATCATGGTTGATCAACTGGTGTCCTGCGGCCCTCCACTCACTCACTCACTTCATTCATCCGTTCGTTCATTCACTGCGACGTCGGTTTCGAGTGATCACCGATCACCTTACGTTGGTTTTATTCGTTCGTAAGCGGAATTTAAAAAAGGAACGAACAAATGGCCATTGATTTTTGAATGCAGTGTTAGTTTCGGGACCACTTTAATATTTTCTTTTTTTAAATAATTACCTTATTGGTACTGAAGTGGTGATAGGGTTAATCTTCACTACATTTCTTTGCAGTTACGTACAAAAGGGTTTATTATGATAATTGTAACAAGTTATTTAGTTTCAAGAATTTCAACCCTGAATAATACACAGCAAGGGGCGATTTTATGTCACATAATTTGCAAACGCAGGTTGAAACAAAAATAATGGCTCCATGCCGTCATCAAACCTTGTCATATACCACCAAGTTGTTATCGATGTATTGACAAAGTGTAGATTTACATTAATGCGTGGTTCGTACAACAATTGTTGAATTGGTATTGATATATCGTGGAAAAATATATTTTCGCAATATTTTCAGTCATGACTAGCTAGTCTAATGTCAGTGTTAAATCCATACACGGCAAAAGAGAGACTACCTTGATCTGAAAGATCTCAATATAACCGGTAAAAATTGAATGAAATCGCATCTGCTTAATCCGTCTAGTAGAACAACATGAGTGTAATAAGGATAGTGTTGTGTCCAGAGAGGACTTTACCGCTTATTTTCATATAAAATGAAAAACATTCTAATGCTGGGTAATTTTATTAACGAATTGCTTTGCTATAGGTTTCCTAGATAAAAAGACTTTCCTATGTGCTTCGTACTGACACTAAGCAAAAAATGTAGCGAACTATTCAACAATACACCGAACAACACAAAATACTCATGTTATGACATTCATTCATACATAGAACATGATACACATTTAAAACATTTTTACTTCGCGTGTAGCATTGTGCAACGTCCACCAGCACACTGCGTTTGTCACGGGGCGACAAGTGCGCGCGTCACGTGACATGACGTGACAAGCTGTCAGTGATGAACGTCAACGGACGTAGGGCTGTCCGCGAGTAGAATAGGGTTACTAAACATTATTAGATACAGAACTTATTTTTTAAATGAGTAACTTTGATTATCTAATTGGCTCCGTGACATGTGTTTGCGTATACGTTGACGTAAATTCGTGAGCCTCAGCAAGGTGTTGTTGGTTAGATACCAATAACATTTTTAATTATGTTTCTATTTGAAATATTCTCAATAGCAGAACAGAGACTGGAAATATTATACACAATGGGTGGTAATACCCAATAAGGCTGGGTGGAAATTCTATTAGATGGATTCAAAAACATAGTTGACAAAATCTAGAGTACCTCACTAAGCCTTTGAGGTGATACACGCGATATAAAGCTTGAAACACGCACTTAAAAAAAATCGACAGTAGCTCGGTTGAAAGCTTAAGAAAAGCATAGTGATAAATACTACAGCGTGCACTTACTTCAATGTAATTAATGAAATCAGCCTACTCGTACTTGAATAATATAAAAGACTCTCACTTGGATGGACTGACTGACTGTGACTTTACAACTTGATAAAATCTTAAATCTATACTAAATTTATAAACCTGAAGAGTTTGTTAGTTTGTTTGTTTGGTTGAAAGCGCTAATCTCAAGAACTACTGGTTCGAATTGAAAAAATATTTTAGTGTTGGATAGCCTATTTATCGAGGAAGGCTATATGACATCACGCTAAGACCCACAGGGGCGGCGCAGTAACGATAAACGCGGGTGAAACTGCGGGCACATCTAGTAATTATTATAAAGCTGAAGAATTTATGTGTCTGAGCGCGCCAATCTCAGAACTTACAACTCTTATTTGAAACCATTTTGTGTTTAATAGTCTGCATATCAAGACAGGCTATATAACACAACGCTACAACCGAAATAGAAGTAAAAAGGGGTACAGTAGTCATGAATGTTATAGAACGCTTATGTGTGTATGTACCTACTTAAAGATATTTAGTTTAAATTTGCTTAAATGCTTTGCTTTTTTTATTTAGTTTTTGAAGTTTCAGTATTAGTTCAATACTGATCCTGCAGCATATTAAGCAAACATGTATTTCTAAATAAAGCTAATTAAGAACGTAGATATAAGTACATAGGCTTGTTACTAAAACAATTTTGATAATAAAAGTACAGTGACTAAAATACGTATGTGGGTAATCTCGCAAACGCATTTGGAATAGAAGCCTCCAAAGAGCCAAATTTCAAATAAATCCACGAATTAAAATAAATATAAATGTTCGTCGATAGTTACATACATTTCTCGTATAGCAATAAAAATAATATAATTCCAACTCAACACAAATCGTGTAAAAATATAAGAACGTCTACCCACCCTCCTATAATCGCACACCCAATACAAACACCACATAAAGCATGGAACACATCGGCGAGATTACCGCCGCGAATAATCGCCGATCATAAAAAAAACCCCATCTTAACGGTCTGCGAACTTTTGTATAACATTCGAGTCACGTCCAGTCGAACTGATTGACGGGAGACGTCTGCGCCTTCAAACCACCCTCACCCACCTCCTGTAGGGGGGCGAAAGGGAGTTACCAACTTGACCTGTGATCGGAGTAAGAAACATGTGAAAAATGTCATTAATGCACTCCCGTGGTGCCTTATTGAGTGCTTTGTGGAGTAGGGGAATAGTCACGCGTTTATCGTTCGCATTAATGTTCGGCGATACAACTATGATGTGTATATGGGTTTATGTTTAATTAGTTTTTCATATATTGTATTTTCAATGTGTCGTGGAGAGTAAATTCGAGCTCTGATATTGACGCTAAGAAGAGCCAGACGCTTTCAATTGAGAAGAGCAAACATATTAAGATTGAAAATTGCAAGTCACGGTTAATGAAGCTGGATTCGTTTCGACTTCTCGAGTCTAAAGCTATACAGCAGCTATAGCAGTAAAAAAATACTTACTACCTCTTTACAGATAAAATTAACACGATTATCACAAATGGCCAAAATAAAACTCCTAAAGATGTAATTTGTTTTGGAATGGATATGGGACAAGGTTTTCGGCAAATGCAAATATTTAAACAAAAACTACAACTGACATGTATATAAATCGTGAAGGTAAAAACTAGAGAATGGGGACGTCCGCAAAGTTTGTTAATTTGGACGACATCGCATAGGACACGACTAGCGCCGAACGCACGAAGTTTGGATTGCAAGTACTTTAGAATAAATACGCTGGACGACATTCGCTTTTGTTGATTAAGAATGCTGGCGACGTATATCTGGGAGCCAAGGATTCAAGTGTGGCTTGATTAAATGCATGTTTATCAAGAAACGAAGAACAACAAAGACATTTCCTAAATTAAATTCCATCGCGAAAGATTTTTTGATATAGCTCTCTCCAGATTTGAAGCGTTAAGTAAATTTCCGCATCCAGACTTTTTAGTTTCGAAGTTCGTTGAGCCAACTACCCGAGGGCGTCCCATTCCACTTTATTGGATACTGGTTTCCATTGCTAATCTGTCTGATATGAAACCTTCAACTATCGTATAGCTTACCACTTAAATCGATACAAGTAATCATTGAAATATGTACGTAGGTACTATGACTTCAAGATTGTAAATTATAATATCTGTTTTAGATTTGTACCAACGTATTAAAAATGTGCTAAAGCTGACAATTTCCAATGTAAATACAGCTTTCCTGCATGAAGTACAGAAACAATTTGGCACATCACATCATGTGGCGGTATTGAGATTTACGAGGGACGATTACTGAGGTCAAGGTCAACGGACGAATGACACGCTAACCTGGACCTGCTGTGTCAACATGTCGTTGAGCAGAATAATTAATGAACGTTAAAAGTAATAGAGATTGAGAGATGGCTGTAGACTAAATCTGGGTATTCCAGCTCAATATTATTGATAATATTAACGAGTAACAACTGTTCGTTCCTAGTCTAGAAGCATCGACGTTCGGATATTAGAACTTTCCCTCCAATTTTCGCGATAACTGCGACATATAACTAAGAACATAAAAACTCTGCCGCCATCAATACACGCAATAACGCAAAATTCGCAAACAATAGACATTAATAAGACGGTCCGGGGAAACGGGTAGTCAGGGTAGCATAACTGCCGGCCGCGTCCAGGGATGCGCTTATTAAAACATTTTCACCCGGGCAATATCTGACGATGGCGACGTGTACAATATGTGCGCAGCAAACTCTGCCCACATGTGACGACCTGTGGGAATCGCCGAGAAAACTTCATTAAGTCCGGTGGACGCCCGTTTGGTTCGCCACCCCCTTTTCTCTAACCCCCTTTCTCCTCTTGTGACGGACGCGACGGACGGGGGACGCCGTCCGCTTATTACGTCGCGAACGTGCCGCAGAATCGAAGAAATGTGACGTAAATACGTGAAGCGTTTGTGAAAGAATCGACCCGTTGATTGGCCGCTCTTTGTGCTCGTCTGACCGTTAATTTGATCTGTATCTGAGGGGCACCCACTCATTTTTTCCACGGATTATTATTGATGCGATCGATTCGTTCTGATGGGCCGATTGAGATTTTCGCCTTTTTACTTATTATATTTCTGCCTTTTGTACTCTTGAGGTTCCGTTCGGATAGTTATCGGCCGCTAATTTTATTGTATCTCTTACATTTTCAACATTAAATTCGTCTGACTCATCGCTTTCATCTGAGCTTAACATCAGTACAACGTTTAACTGTTTAATTCGTTTAACTTTGTCTGTAAATACAAGTTCAAATCATCTTACTCAGCTTATTAAACTTGTATTTAATCCGTTGCTCGAGATAAACCATCTTAAAGTCAACCTATGTATAGTTAAGTGCCACCACTATTGCATGTATCCCACGATCCTAGAAGATCTAACTTTCCAACAACTTACACAACTCCATTATAAAATCTAACAAAAATGCACTCAGGCGCATCATCGGACCCAACACGTTCCGTTTCTCGGAAGACCACACGCGCGAGTCCGCGTTGACGTACGTACGATATAATTGCCAAGTTGCGTTCCTTTACACGCGACGACGGACAAAGTTTGCTTTACAATCATTACTCATGTTTTAAATATATTTGAGGTAAAGGTAAACAAGGGTTTTGTCAATCAGCATTGATTGACGTTAGGAGAGCAGTCGAGTTGTCTGTAGTAATGAAAGTCTGAGAAGCTAGGAACGTCCGACAAATATTTGTGGACAGACATCAGAATGAAATACGGACTTATTTTATCTGTCTGTTTCTACATCGTATCTGTATTTATCAAAGTGGAAATACCATCAGATATTCAGAACATTAAGACGGTTTTAGTCTTTATTATAGCAATAAATAATCATCTATCTACTATCTTCTGATTTTATTAATTAAGAATAGTTATTATAAGTACTTTGATATTTTACGAATAAAAATAGAGTACTCGGTAAACACAAGGCAAACCGCACCAAGTGACTAGTATCCACAAATTACTATTTTCCTCGTTGCCAAAACCCAATAACGTCAGACATTGGAGTGATGGCCGATGACTGACAGACGGACAGATATAATTATAACATTTGATGCCAAAGAAAATATATGTTTTCTTCTAATCAATCATTCGTATGTCACGTCGAATAAACGTTCGTTTCAACGAGTCTGAGAAATTTATTTTCAAGTTTCGTATGAAAATGTTGATACTGGATTCTTCGAAAATCTATTTGAATTCTAATTATTTATTCAATTTATACCTTGTTTTTTTGACTTTTTACTTTAGCTGTCTTATGAGCTAGCAATTTTACGTTAGTAAAGTATTATATTTTACTTTAGTAATACATACATAGGTACCTACTGAAACAATACATAATATATTTCAACTAAAATCACATAGGTTTTAGTAAATAACTATTTAATTCTCAAAGATATGTTTGAAATTGGATCATTTCATTCCTTTAACGTTATTTTTGCGATAGTGCAGACATGATTGATAAATGAGTATAATGCGTGGTAACCGGTGACTGGTGACCGGTGCATTCGTTGTGTTATCCTTTCTTATATTATCAATGCGAATGTATGTTTGTTTGTTAAGCTTTAACGCCTTAACTACTCGACCGAACATTATAACATTTTGCATATACGCTGTTGCGGGTACAGAAAAGGTCAGAGTACCTTTCATCCAAAAAAAAGGACCGTTCCCGATATATAGAAATTGACTGACAAAATAAAATATATTATGTACATTATCGCGAACAAAGTCACGGACAAAACCTATAGTAGTATTATGATAATCTTTATACTACGATAGCAAAATTGTTTATTCAGTCACGCTACTTAACAAGTGTATTTTTTTTTGTTTTGTGTGGAATAGTTAGTAAGCTAATTTTGGAGTGTAATCCTACGGCACGCACATCTGACTTTCCAAAATGATGTACGTATTTAAGGGATTAAATATAATAATGACCATCAAAAATACTAATTGCACAGCAAATATTGCACAGCATAACGAGCACCTATACGCCTCAAATCACTGCATTCCGTCTCGGAAGGGTTTGGTTATGTTAGGTTCCTTCTTAAACCCATCCAAAAATAGGAACCCCTCGAAGCGGGGTTCCATCGACTTGGTTTCATCTCTTTAAATATATTTTGCTGTGCAATTAGTGTTTTTGGTAAGCATATTTTGCTGTGCAATTAGTAATTTTTTGCTGTGCAGTTAAATACTACCCCGTATTTAATAGTTAATTATCGCTCGACAAAACAAGATAAACGCATAAGGACTTTTTATAAATGTGTGAAGCGAACTTAATACATCTTCACTAGGCCACTGTGGTGGACCATGCCTTACGCCTAACCCTTTGTATATTTGGAAGAGATCTGTACTAGCATTGAAGACTGCTTAAAAACAAGACTGTCATTAGTATAAAATATAATAAAAATATATGAAATAGTTGATTGCAGCGATAGAAATAATAATAATAATAATAATAATATTCTACCATATACACACAACACCATCTAGCCCAAACTAAGCAGAGCTTGTACTATGGGTTCTAGGCAATGGATAAACATACATATTATATACATTTTTTTTACTACGAATACGTCTAATTTCTTTTTAACATGTATCAATCATCTGAGTATTAGTAAACTACAGTTTTCAATTACAAAATGTAAACATTACTAAAAAAGATTCGCTCACCTGCAACTGCATTCTCTCGTCAAAACATGCATCTCAGTATTGTTACTCAAAAACAAAAACATACGACAAGCTGTGACAAAGATTAACCCTTCAACGTCAAACGTCTTTAAGCGACAGCAGATGGAGCCACCGTCGCGCTGTCAATCACATGTCAGCGGATTTTGTCCGTCCGTCCGTCAGTCCGTCTGTCCGTTGAAACGCGTAACTCGACTCTCGGAATCCGCTTAATCTTTATTGACATCGCATCTTTCTGTTTTATCCTCCGTTCAAGCTAATTTAGACTCTATTTTGCAGATGGTAAAGCTTATATTGTACGCATTGTGTATGTTTGTAAATACATTCGAACAGTGTTCATTAGTAGCTCGTTTTGCTTTTAAGTAGACAACGTCTGTTATTTTTTTATTGATGGATTTTTTACATCAATGTTTATGGGTTAAGAGAATATCTGTGAAAAAAGTATTATCTAAGTGTGTTTGTCTTTCAGAGCTAGACGGGAACATAAATAAAAACTGTTAGCGGTCTGGATATATTGTTTTTTAATCACAGTTGAAAATCAATGGAGCATATTAATATGTCTACTTATAAAGCTATTTACGCATTTTATTAAATGCTAGAACATGGTAATGTTTCATATTTTTTGTACTGGTTCGTTGATGGCATAAATCTTAGCTATTGAATGTGAATTGCAAGGTTTGCGTTGTGGTTTAAATAGTCATATTACCATTGCTATTGCAACAAGTCTTGTGGGTTCAGTACCCTGTGTGATATACAAATAATTTAGAAAACCTACTAGAAGGCAGAACAACACATAAAAATCCTAATAGACCATTAAATGCATATGGGATTAATTAGTTGACTGAATTCTTAACATGAGTTAACTTTAAAAAGTCGATGATGATCCGTTTCAGAAACCAGTCATGAGTTTAATTTGTGTATTTTATTTTAATATCAATAAAATCGCAATACATTATAATACATACAACAATATATTCATTATATCTTAGGCTCTAAGCCTGTGTGTATTAAAATTAATATAATAATATTCTACCACATACACACAACACCATCTAGCCCAAACTAAGCAGAGCTTGTACTATGGGTACTAGACAATAGATAAACATACATATATACTTGTCTTTTTTATTATACATAGAATCACCCAGACCAAGACAAACATCCATGTTCATGTACACACTTGTGCGGGAATCGAACCTGCGATCTCAGGCGTGGCAGTCGGTTACACAAACCACTACGCCATCGAGGCAAATATACTCGTACATTTAATAAAATCCAAATTTAATACAATTAAATAAATATAATTTGTAACAAACCAAATAAAGACGGCTAAAGGATGACAATTTTGACATATTTTAACATCAGACCAGACTGACCTCTGCAAATCTTTAATACAAAACAAAGTAACAGTCACAATACTGAATAATCCAAAGACAATTATTAAGATGTCAATCATAATTGAGAGCAAAAGATCTCTTGAATTGTACAATAAGATGATAGCCGGGCTAGGATTTCATTATCATTCTAAAACAGACGTCTGGCAAGTGACTTTTTGATTAGGGCAAAGGTTCGTGGAGTATTTTTAGAAAAGGTTTCGATCTTGATGGAGACAGATCTGACAATTTGACGTTTTATTTTGAATTGAACCAGTAAACAACGTTACAGGTGATAAAATGTTGAGAATATTATATAAACTAGCAACTCGCCCTGGCTACGCACGGGTAATACAAAACGTTAAAATTATACACCTGAACCTTCTTCATGAATCACTCTGTCTATTGGTGAAAACCGCATAAAAATCCGTTCAATAGTTTTTGAGATTATAATATTCTATCACAAACACACCACACCATCTAGCCTAAACTAAGCAGAGCTTGTACTATGGGTACTAAGCTAATGGATAAACATACATATAAGTATACCTATTTTTGTAAATACATACATATTATACATAGAAACACCCAGACCAAGACAAACATCCATGTTCATGCACACAAATGTTTGAGTGGCAGGCGCGGCAGTCGGTTACACTAACCACTACGCCAAGAGCAGCGATAGCTCAGTGGGGAGACCAACAGACTGCAATGCAGAGGGTCTCGGGTTCGAACCCACGTCACGCAACAATGACTTTCGGAAGTTATATGACTTTTCGAAATTATGTGCGTATTGCTCCGTGCCTCGGAGAGCACGTTAAGCCGTCGGTCCCGGCTGCCATGAACATCTATGGCAGTCGTTATTGGGAGTGTCGACACAAAAGATCCCACTGGGTCGAAGTGTCGCCGGTCTGCACTGACTGGCCCCCACATAAGATAAGATAAGATAACCACTACGCCATCGAGGCCGACGTAGTGATACATGGCTTATGCTTACGTCTGTTGCCTGGGAGAAAGGATCTATTGGAGGAAAGCGCAGTCGCAGTACGAAGTCTTGGAATGCCTATAAGGCGCCAATAGACTCGCCTTCTGTTACGTGGGATAATAAAACATGGCTGGCGAACTGTAGCTGTTCACACCTCTGCTACGTCTTCGAGGGTAAGTATGTACAGGATTAGGCTCACGCCTACTTCCCTGTGGGTTGATGACAATGCCCGCGATAGACAATATTTATTAATAATTAAAATGTTATTCAGTTCTCTTTATATATATTACTAGTAGTTTTCCCGCGGTTTCACCCGCGTAAGTCCCGTTCCTGTGTGAATATCGGGTTTCACCCCTTTCACCCCCTTCGGGGTGGAATTTCCAAAAATCCTCTCTTAGTGCTCCCCTACACTCTCCAAGGAATATACATGCCAAATTTCAGCTTCTTGCGTTCAGTAGTTTCGGCTGTGCGTTGTCTGTCAGTCACTCAGTAACGGAAGAGTTTTATATATATAGATTTGAATAGTTTAGCTACCGTTTTCTTCATCTGTAGATTTTTGATTTGTTTTTTTTAAAGTTACTAGTACTTTTAATAATACCTGTATCTTGGGGTACTTTTAAAGTATTAAACAACGGACACAAGGAATATTCAGACTCGGAACAAACATTTGTGGATCACTAAATTTTTGTCCCGTATGGGATTCGAAACCATAGCACTCGGCGCAGTGGCAGTGGCCAGGCGACCTCTTAAACCACTATACCAACCGTGCAATCATTCCCTGGTTAGAATTTTGTTCAACGCTCTTTCCCTATATGGATCTTGTCATGTATTATGGGGTCTTAATGGACACAAAGTAAACTCAGATTCGAATCTATCATTTGAATGGTAGACGGAGCTGCAAAACACCTATAACACAAGTCTTCTTTTAATTTGTTGGTTTCAGATTTTTATTGCAATTGAAAATTTCATAAGTGAGTAGTAAGTAAGTATGAATTTTTATTTTTCAATAGATAGGTACATACATACACGTTATTATAACAAAGAAAAACAAGAAAGTACACATGAAAATAAAAATTTAAATATTATAAAAGTAACATGACGTTACCACTCAGGTTTGTTGTTGGATAGCGGTTTATACCTCAAACCGACCCGACGCCCGGACGTACATCAGCTACTCTTGTAATATTTTACAAACACAAAAATATACGTAAGATATCTATATATATACATATTAAATGCCTCCGTGGCGCAGCGGTAGTGAACGCGACTGCTGTGCATGAGGTCTCGGGTTCGAATCCCGGGTCAGGCCAACAAAAAGTTATTGGGTTTTCTGTTAAGAAATCTCAATAACAGCCTAGAGTTAGGAAGTTGGCGGTGTTGGACACCCCCGTACCTCGGAAAGGACGTAAAGCCGTTGGTCCTGCGCCTGATCTCTCTCCGGTCGTGTGGGATTACCATCCCATCGGATCATGAGAATTAGGGCACAGAGAGTGCACTTGTGTTTGTGCACACGCTTATGCACTATAATATCTCCTGCGCAGATGGCCAGTCTCCGTTAAGATTGGCCGCCGTGACCGAAATCGGTCTGGAGGACATTATTATATATACATATATAAATTATAATTGATGAGCATATATCTTCTTCTCCCTAGCCTTTATTTTTCCCAAGTCACTTGGGGTCGGCTTTTCTAGTCTAACCAGATTTGACTGGATATCAGTTTTTACACGGAGCGGCTGCCACCTGACCTCCGCAACCCGAAGGCTAACGATACCCTAAGGCTAGACCAGTGTCAGGATATTATAGGGTACTGACTTCCCAATAACGATTGCCATAGATGTTAATGGCAGCCGGGACCGACGGCTTAACGTGCTCTCCGAGGCACGGAATTGATGAGCATATATATATATATAAATTAATAAAAAACAAATATAAATTAAAATAACATAAAATATGAGCTCAGGACTACCCGATCCAGGAATGAAACCTGTTGCAAAGATAAGTGCAAACTTATGCCATTTAACCAATTGAGTCACAGTGGCACACCGGTGCTGGCCAGAATTAATAGATTTTAATGATGTCTGGTATTATAGTCTTGAAAGATTAATATAATATTCTAACTAACACAATATAATCTTTATAGATTATCAGAGTTCGCCCGCAGCTTCGCTTGCGTAAATGTAGTTATACAAGATTAATAACAGTGTTGTTTCTGGATGAAATGTACCCTATGTCCTTTTTTGCACCCCTGACAACGAGTATACAAAACTTTATGATGATCGGTTGAGTAGTTAAGGCGTGAAAGCGTAACAAACTCACATTCACATCTATACGTATATTATAAAGAGGAAAGTTTTGATATTTTGTTTGTTCATTTGTAACGATTTAAACCAAAATCTAATCAACCGATTTTTAAAATTCTTGCTCCATTAGAAAGCTATATTATCACCGAGTAACATAGACTATATTTTATTTTAAAAAAGTACTGTTACTAACATAACCTAATCTACATTTACGCGAACAGAACCACGGGTAAAATCTAGTTTATAACATAAGTTAGGACTTCTCTGTCCAAATAAACAGTATATAGTGAAACACTAATTTCAATGTCGACAGCTAATCAGTCCATTACGTACAGAGGCAATGGCCGGCTTCAATCAATAAAGGTCATGCCATAATTGTCGCTCGTGACTGACAAGTGATCTTGTCAAGTTTATTTCTTCGATCACTGTGGAACACAGCTGGTGACTTTATTATACTGAAGGTTTTAGAACTAAGAATACCTATATAGGAAAAAAGTTGCACTAGAATATGTGCATATAGACTTGTCGGGTTGAGTAGTGGTTTAAGTCAGACCCCCATGCTCGACAGTAACTGTGTGTTCTTTGTGTCGGTTATTTTAATGTTTGTTAAGTACCATGCGACTCATATTATTTTCAGAGCGAGAGCCGCCTTAGTTCCAAAGAAAGCAATATGTTTATTCCAGAAATAAAGGAGAAGAAAACTTAGAAATATTTCCATTACATTTATTCGTAGAAAGACGAAAGCCTAACCTCAAACAAATCAATGTAAACTATTTCACAGAATCTAAAAAGCCTACACCTGACGGGCATTTCTGTAGAAAACAAACACGCAAGCAAGAAAACAAACATAGAGACACGCGAACACACACGGTGGCGACGACCTTACTTCAACGGCTCGTTGTCGGCCCGACACCGGTTTTTTTGCTCTAGTAACACTTTGGGGAAAGAATTGTATAGATGCGATGAGATAATATATATTTTATTTTTTTATATATTCTATATTTTTCCTCACTGAAGTTTGGCTAAGAAAATACGTGTATAAGGCAGTCATTGTTTAAGTCGCTTTTTGAATAGGTCATTATCCAATTATGGCTAATAGTTTCTATTGTTTTTTACAGATTACTGGGTTCTAAGGGTTTCTTATTGCGAGTATAAATTGCGTGTGATACGACTATATATTTCGTATTAAGTTTAAAAACATAATATTTTTGTAATTTTATTCTATGTAATTGATCTAACCATAGTAATTTATTTAAACTTCAATAGAATAAAAGGCTGAGATTCTTGTACATAAATTTTAAAGCTTGAATAAATCAGCCTCGATGGCGGCGGAGTGTCTCAGTATATATATAAGTATTCTGCTTATATACTTGATAAAACACTAATGTATCGGTAAGAACTATCTATATAACATAGAAAGCAACTTCATCAAAACGTTTAACCACAAACATCCAACAACTTTACTAAAACTAAATTGTACCATAAAAATAAAAAGCCTCATCCACACTACGCCTCGCTCGCCCCACTTTTTGCCTCACGTCCACATCAGCCGTATTGATTGATTGATGTTTATTCAACAGGCATTAGTTGCCATACCTGCTTTATTGATATTAAGACGTATCCCGACGCAATTATAATATTATTCATCACTATAGCACCTGTGCGAGCACTCGGTCAATCATCTCCGATTGATAATCATTGTAGTTGATGCAGGATTCTTTCGTAATTAATTCGGATTGATAGCCTTTTTTGTTGGATTTTGAATGCGTGATTGAAGGGTTTTGAGAAAAATGGATTGTAATTGTTTGTGCCTAGATATATTTTAATTATGTTCTATTTATAAAGCCTGTACATGTAGTAACGTGGTGGTGTTAGTGATCATATCATATGGTTAGAACTTTTCAGAGTCTTGGGTTTATCCCCACACGCGATAAAAAAGTGTAGGTAATCTATATGATATACCGAATCTGTTTGTTTTTTATATACGTTGATTGTTTGTAAAGTTCTGAAGGAGTCAACAGTATTTTAAAAATATTATCAGATTATACTAATAAGCAATATAAAAACGAAATGTTTATCTGCAATACCGAGATGATGCAAGTCTAAAATATAATTTAAATTTTACAAAAGATTATACTTTTTATCGTTTTCCTATCTATCAGTACTGACTAATCCATGGAAAATAACCCGATAGTAATGAAACACATAATTACTACTCTAGAAGTCATATTGTCTAATGAGCCATCATAACCAACCCTTTTTTAAAAGTTCATGCATGCTACATCACGTGAAACTATCACAAAATAAAAATGCTGTCAAATAAACATCATACTGCATTAGCAAGAAAGGACAGGAACCATCTAAAACCTTTTCTATTACTCGCTTGCACATTTAAAAGCGTTACCACGTCCAAATTTATCTTCCCTCCTACAAGATACAATGGTGCCATACTACCTGTCGAATCGAAGACCCATGTAGCTACGAAATAGTCTCAATCAGCTTCGACGACCAATAACTCTAGCTGAAGCCTCGCATCCACGTTAACGACTAGCTTAGATAACACAAGACACAGTGCATGTGAGTCCTAGACGCCAGGTTTAGGTGCCGTGGGAGAAATAACGATGAAACTGGAAAGTACTGCATCTGCATATCTTACCGTTTACGAGCGCTACACTCTAAATGTGTTCCTAGAGCCTCTTGGATTTTAGGCTTTAAAATGAGTTGTTTTTTTTCCTGGGCGTTTCGTTGGTTGTACTCTGTTTGATTTTTTGTTAGGTGTTTATATTGAAATGGTCTAATATAATGCAATATGTATCCCCACTATAGAGATAAAGCAAGACTTAAAATTAATTTAAATATGGAATAAAAGAGAAATTAACGACCCGAGACCCCGTATACAGCTCACTACTGTTGCGCCACCGATGCAGTTTCAATAATTATGCTTACTGTTTTAATCGATTTTTGTATGTTTTTTTAATTATGAGCACTAATTACACAAGAGATACAAATATTCAATATATATATTTATTGCATTCCACAATGTTAGCTTAAACGATACGTGATTAGTGATTATAAACTATTGTGTTGATCATTCGCAATATTTACGTGTACAAATGATACGAATATTTATATTTATTTGACTGCATTGCTCGTTGATTATTGTTTAGTAATATTTGAACTTATGTAGGTACAATCGAAAGCCAAGTGTATGCCTGAGAATTTTTAGTTCATTTTCGTAAGTTAATTATTTTCAGTTATTTTTTCCCTGTATGAACAAATACAGCTAAAACAAAACCTTGAACAATTTGCACTAAATTCAAAACACATATTTGTTCAACATCAATCATTTCTAAAACAACAGTTAAACAATACAATTTCGAAATACAGAGCAGGCAAGTCCTTTGTACATTTGACGTTCTTATCGACCCGACGCGACGGGCAAAAAGAAGTCGCTGACGGGAACGAGAAACGACGTCTGACGAGAAAAACGGAACTCGGAGACAACTTGGAACTGATTGGTGGGTACGGAACAAGATTTGACGTACATCGACGCAGTTTTGTTACAACTGTCATGGAGCACTTGCGTTTTAAAATGCGAGCTTTTGAGGCAAGTATTACGAATATTTTATGCGATTCAAAACTGTTTAAGTGTGAAGATATAGATAATGATTCTTATTATCAGATATCAAAATGAATTCTTTAATCCAAAAAATCCAGCTCTAGAATTCATTTTGAGAAACAAAGAGAATTTTAGCGCAGATGTCTTAAGAAATGCATAGAAATGTAGTTACTTCAATGTATAATATTGTCTTCTGTTTACGCGAATATAATAATAGAATATATTCATTGAAATTAAACTACTATATATGGATTTTATCGCGTTATTTATTTGACACTTTATTACATAATTTTGAAAACTGTTACACTACTACTACTGTTAAACTTTACTATTTTTTAAGCTAATTAAATTATTATTAAAACTATTTAGATTTAATTTAATTTTACACTTTCTCCGACGTTTCGGTTGCTTTTCAGCAGCCATGGTCACGGGGAGACTGAATCTTACTTCTACTTCAATGTATATAAATACGATGATGATAATATTCCAAGTTAGTACGTATCATGTTATGATTAGATGACATATTCTTTGAAACTTACTATCAAAACATATAACGTAATACTGTTTCGACAAAGTTAGCTTATATTTGGTATGTAATACGCATCGTGGTAAAACAAAAGCAGGTGTAAAAATAGTCTTAAAACACGTTGTATAATTTGAAAACAGATCTCTCAAAGCGCAACACCGAATAAAAACGGGTCAGTTGCCAACTTAAAAAAATGATCAGCGCTTCCTGTTTTGAATTTGGAACGACAGTTATTGATTGAGTGACGCAATCAATTAAATTCGTTTATCGGTTGATTGATGCGCAGGCGACGGCGTTGACTGATTTCTGTGTTCAACATCGAGTGCGCTATTTTTGTTGAGTGGATAGAACTGTTCTAATTTTAATGGTTTTTATTTTGCCGAATATTTTATATTCGTTCGTATAGATTATTAGAAGAGAAGCGATGTATCAGGGTGATTGGATATCAGGATTAAATTATTTTTGGAATCACCAAAGATATGATATTTAACCGCACAGATAGCACAGTGGTCTAAGTGTCCGCTTTGCCAATGCCGATGATCTGAGTAGCGTGTAACGGATAAATAGTTGTTCAATTTGTTCTTTTTCTGTTTGTGTCGCGAGGAATCATACCTAATATGGCAGATAAAAAGAATAATCTATAAGACATTTAAAGGAATTAATTATAAAAATTATTATGTACTTGTTGTATAATACGGCATGAAATTTCTGCCTAAGTATAACTGGGCTAACAGTTTGGTACTTTGTAAGACCTCTATGCTACGTTTACGTGTAAATGTAAAATCCAGGGGACACTGGGATTAAGTTTTATGTCAAAATATCTCAATTTAGTGTCAAACATTAATGAGAAAGGATTATCTCCGTCTGTCCTATAAGAACTCTTGAAATACATAGTTGCACCGACAAACAGAATACTCTATCATTCAGGATCAGATAAGGATCGCCTTTGTTCGTATCGTGAATTTTATAATTCGCACTGAAGCGTCTGCGTACGCGCATGGCATGCAGGGTTGCCATTTATTCATAAGTTCCTTGTGTTTTTTTATAAGAGACAATATTTTATGGGCGATGAATTAACTTGAATAAATACATAATTTTATATTAGATTAGAAATTATTCAAATAATAACAAATTAAAATACTATTATAATGTTATTTAAATAAACTTAATAGTCTGATTGCCTTATTGATGCCGTGGCATAAGTTAACAACAATTATATTTGCAAGCGATGGTGCAGTCTGGGGTTCGATGCCCAGTTTGGGCAATATTGGCAGTATACGTGATATTTTAGAAAATTCTGCACAGCGTAAGTGCACGTGGGACTTACGGTATAACTAGAGAAATAAATGTAAGCGCAATATACTTCAGTGGACCCTTTCAGAGACAAGAGAGACCTTTGACTCTTTACAAATATAGCATTTGCTTTGTGTAGACATCGAACTACATAACGCTTGCAACGTGTAGTAACTATAACTGTCACAATTAAACTAGAACAACATTCAAACGGTTTAAATAATAAATATCTACATTAACTGTCATGTTTATAGGCAACCTAGCCCTAGCCCGCTGGCCATCAATCAGTTGACCGCTCGGGGCAGGATTCGAGTCCCGAGTTGTTCAGATCGTGGAGATAACACGATCCGTGTATGATGCGATTATTAATACCGCGCGATTATACGCTTCGAGGTCAAGGCTCGAGTGACGATAGATAAAGAAGGATGGGTGGAATTTCAAAAGCTTTTCACAGTTATGATGTGGGAAAGTATGGGAAATAAAGTTGTATGAAATATTAAGTTAATGGCTAATAAGTATAAGGTAGTAATGGATATGCATTGGGTTTGCGATCGAGAGATCGTTTGTTCGATCTCTTTGCACTACTATTTCAGTTAGCTGGAGAGGTTTAGCCCATATTGCGTCTGTGGAAGTGCAGTTTCTGGATAGATTTCAGGTCAAGCAAAATGTTTGGGTATTTCCTGTATACTTCGTAGCAATTCTCATTGATACGAAGTCTAGAACTGAATACTGGACACGGCAATAGGTTTGTGCCTTCTGTTATAAAGGAGTGCCAGATTGAAAATGTTGAATCTAGATTTATATATTATAATGATTACACAGACGTTTATTCCTAAGATGACAATACGTGATTTGTTTATTCGTACGAATTTTTATTTTGATACCATTCTCAAAATAAATGGGCACACATAACGAAGTGTTATTTTTCGAAAAATGCCGAGTTTACGAAGTATCCTTTCTAAGAAGTGTCTTTTCCGAGGAGTGTACCAATTTCTAAGTGCACTTTTTTGGTGATTGCACATTCTGCTATTAAGCCAACCTAACCAAAACTGGTCTCCTAAAATTTTCCATGTCTTACTAAATGTGTGTATATTACCGTACGTTCTGAAGAAACAAATGATGGTCTTTGATGAGGTTTATTGAAGCTTACCTGAAACGAAAAAGTAATATTATTAGATTTTGCAATAACTAGACATTTTGTGATTGGATTTTAGACTCATTTATGGAATAGTGTATTAGTTTCTCTATTAGTCATTAAACCGCCGTAGTATGCCATGAGCGAATGTTATACATTGAAATTAAACTACAGATTTTATCCTTCAGTAAAGTGTAAATATAAATAGTTTGAAAGTTGAGTCGGTTTAAACGCTTATGTTTTTAAATAAACCGCGGTTAATCCGTATAAAAATGTCAAATTATAAATAATATTATAAATAATAATAAATAATAAATTTATTTAATTACACAAATATTACAAAACACAAAAATAATTTTACCGTTTTGTACATTAGCAGATAAAAGGAAGATACAATGACATAAGAGTGTTTTGGCAATATAATTGTTAAGCCTTGTCTCCTAAACTAGGCCAAAAGGCTTCTTAGACGAATCTAATTTTTGAAAATAGTCGAATGTAGAAAGACTTTTTCGATTTATTGTTTCCATGTTTAGATACCTATGATGTAAATATGTACATATATACTTACATAATAATTTGTGTAATAAATAATTTTCTACTAATATAATTATAATTATTTTTATTTAATACTGTGGTTTGAAAATTATCTATATATTTTAACTATCACATGGAGTTTTTTAAATTTTTGGCCTGTATCATTCTGTTTTATTTTTATTAAGTTACCTATATTTTTACAGCAGAATAGTACGTTTGCATAACAGCAGCCTTCTAGCTACTTCTATTATAAAAACAAACACCAAAATACATGTAGAAACAAGGTAAGCACAAACCCGCAATAATAATTGCAATAGCAGCGGTGCTCTCCGCGCATGCGTCGACGCCCTTAATCAGAATGCGCCGGCGCATCGCGTCAGATTATAGTGTAGATCCGTGACGTTTGCGGGCGATTATAAAGTGACGTTCGAGTAGCGTTCTATTGGATGAAAGGATCAGATTCCTGAGGGGCATTTTCTGATATTTAAAGATATAGTTTCTAAAGATTTCTCGTTGTTTCTGCGAGTTTTTTGTAATAATTTTCTTGGTAATTAGAGAACTGTTAAGAGCAGTTCTTAATTTTTTTATTCGTAAATTGGTGCTTATCTCAATCTAATTAAATTGTCAAATTTGAAGATAAAAATATTGAATATTAGTAATATGATTGCCTTATTCGTCCTGTGACATAAATTTGCGTTCATATTTCCAAACGATTATGAGGTGTAATTCTTGGGTCGAACAAAATGTCTCTAGCGACAGATAATATACCAGAGAACTTCTATATTAATCTGAAAAGTTGCCGGATAGCTACAGATGGCTATGCCTGCTTGTTCCTTATTATGTTAGTCGTAAAACATAGCCAGCACAATTTGTTCGTAGAACACACTTGCCTACCCTCCGACGATATACTAGATTAAGTAAAACTCGCTTTTCGCTCATCTTCTGAGCATAACCACACACCTTGTAGGTGCAACGCCCCACCTGCGCAACAAATCAGGAAGTGTTCCCCTGTCACAACAGTTACGGACAGCTCGGCATCAGTTTATATATTTATGTAATGCGTTTAGAAACTACGAGATTGAACATGAGGGTAAGCAGAAATAGTGCTATCAATTTCATATATTGTCAGTCACGACAGAAATAAGACTAGAGTTTTGCTACCGGCTCACTAATATATAATACTTGCAATACTTATCTATTCTAATATTATAAGGTTGAAGAATTTGTTTGTTTGGTTGATTGAACGCGCTAATCTCAAGAACAACTGGTTAGAATTGAAAAATTATTTTAGTGTTGGATAGCCCATTTATCGAAGAAAGCTATAGGCTATATAACATCACGCTACGGGCGATAGGAGCGGAGCATCAATGAATAATGTTGCAAAAACAGGAAAATTCTCTCATGTGAAGCAGACAAAGTTGCGCGGGTCATCTAGTGTTATTATACTTTTGATTGCATCAATGGCGCATCAGTCACCTTGGTCGCTGATTGTTGTGGGTTTAAATGCCACATGGGTCAAAAAATTGTGAGACCCACAAATGATTGTCAAGTCAAATCAGTTATCCAGATTCCAAATCAGGTTAACTGATTAGTAGCTATCGTGAATCATTTATCATGAGATACTGAATTCGATTGCCAAACATTTATGAAAGAATTCTTTCAGTAGCAGCACGGTGTTAAGCTGCGCCAGTTATACGTCGATTAGTTAGTAACTCCCTATTTTTCTTCTTTTTTTATGGGATAGGAGGCAAAAGAGCAGACGGATCGCCTGATGGTGAGATTACCGCCACCCCCGCAACACCAGAGGAGTTACAAGTGCGTTGTCGGCCTTTTAAAAAGGAGTACGCTCTTTTATTAAAAGTTTGGGGCAGAAAATTTCTGGAAAAACGCACAGTTGTGGACTGCCAGCCATCTAAATGATGGGGATGGAAATTCTGTCGTGTAGGTCGATGGCGAAAAGAGGCGGCAGGGATCAGTCCAAACAATTCCTTGGAGCAGTCCCCATAGTAAAAGCGATAGAAGATGCATAGCGAGGCCACATTTCTACGCATCGCCAAGGGGTCTAGCCGATTTAAAATGTCTTGGCAGTCGACGATTCGAGTCGCTCTCCGTTGAATGCGGTCCAGAGGGAGAAGCTGGTACTGGGGTGCCCCTGCCCAAAGATGAGACCAGTATTCCATGTAAGGCCGAACCTGCGCATTGAACAGTAGTAGGCGGTGGGCTGGCTTGAAATACTGTCTCGATCTGTTGAGCATCCATTCATTTATCATCATCCATCCATAGTAAGGTTTAGTATTATATTCTTGGGTCCAATCAGTTATCGATTTTGTTTGTCAGAAAATTGTTATTAGCAGCGCAGGGTATTGTTTAATGGAAATAGGTTCGCCTTCCAAGCGATCTAAATGGTGATATATTTTTGCCTATCTGCCAGCGTAATGTTATAATCCAGGTAACATCATAAAAGTATAAGATTTAATGTTCGTTACTCAAATATGCTTGAATTGCTGAACGAATTCTAATGAACGTTACTATAGCGATAAGGAGATTGCCGGGATGGACAATGTTCTCGGTGTTTTCTGTCAGGATACTCTTAGTAACACCATTGAGTATAGATATATGTTTAGTAGACGGCTAGAGATCTACTACGTAGGACTAAAACCTCTGCCTACCCTGGCTATGATAGCTAGCGTAAGTCTATATAATATCCAGCCTGCACCGTTTTAGCAATCAGTGCAAAACGTTATTGACAGCTGCTAAATATTGTGCTCTATGTTTTAAATGATTTAATATTTGGGTGAATATTTTGAATAGGAAACATGCTATGGCTGACGGTGAGTGACGTCATATTAATAGGGTTGTTTCAACGTAGATTGGTTTAGATTATGACCTGTATATTATATATATATATATATATATATATATATATATATATATATACATATATATATATATATATATATATATATACATATATATACAATACATTTAATTCAAGTTTATGGACAGGTTTCGTAAAATGTTTTAAATGTATCTAATGTTGCGATATAGTTTGGTAAAATGTTTGTATGTTTATTATTCAATGACGCGTAAACGGCTGAACTGATTTAGGTGAAACTCGGCAAACAGTAAGACCATGTTTTGAATTTATAGGTTGGATACTTTTTGTTTCGCTGTGCATACCCATGGCTATACGCGGGCGAAGCCGCGGACAAATTCTAGTATGGTATAAAGACGGATAATATAGTGACTCGATTTAAATGGGTATTGCTGCGCCAAGTGTTATCGTTTGGATTCTCGAAAGTTAGTTCAGAAGTGACAAGATTTTTCCAGCAATGCTTAAGTCATATGTAGCGAGCTTGTTACCTTTTACTAGACACAGTTTCAGATAACAAGCATTTAAGAAATCCTCAATAATATTTTGACTGACTCGGGATTTGAACCTGAGTACCTCACTAGGCAGTGAACGTTAACGGGATACTAGACCAATGGTGCATAAATAACAATAAAAAATAAACATGTGCATCTAATTCTTTAGCTCTCAATTGATAGACAATCAATCAGTATTGACGATGACAACAAACAATGAAACAAACATCGATGACAATGACTTCACGATTTATTCAATCAAGCTGCTTGATTGACATATGATGCGACGGGTATTTATCAATCAATTCATTGTCAATCAGTTACTACGTGTATTTGTACAGTCAGCAGCATAAATAGCTGATTACCTATAATAATAATAATGTCCTCCAGTCCGAATTTCGGGTACGGCGGCCAGTCTTATCAAAGACTGGCCATCTGAGCAGGATATATTATAGTGCACAAGCGTGTGCGCAATCACAAGTGCACTCTCTGTTCTCTAACTCCCATGATCTGATGGGACGGTAATCCGACGCGACCGGAGAGAGATCAGGCGCAGGATCAACGGCTTTACGTGCTCTCAGAGGCACGGGGGTGTCTAACACCGCAAACTTCCAACTCCGGGCTGCTATTGAGATTTCTTAACAGAAAACCCCACTTTTTGTAGGCCCGACGCGGGATTCGATCCCGAGTCCTCATGCACAGCAGTCGCATTCACTACTGCTGCGCCACAGAGGCAGTTATTATTATATAGCTGATTACTTAACAAATATGTGAGAGCAGCGATAGCTCAGCGGGGAGACCAACAGACTGCAATGCAGAGGGTCTCAGTTTCGAACCCACGTCGCGCACCACGGATTTTCGGCAGTTATATGACTTTTCGAAATGATGTGCGTATTGATTGACAATTATCGCCTGCTCCGTGCCTCGGAGAGCACGTTAAGCCGTCGGTCCCGGCTGCCATAAACATCTATGGCGGTCCTTATTGGGAGTATCGACACAAAAGATCCCACTGGGTCGAAGTGTCGCCGGTCTGCACTGACTGGCCCCCACATAAGTTAAGATAAGATAAGATAACAAATATGTGAAAGTATTTTATGAATTAGGTACTAGCTGTCCATCGCCGTTTCATCTACATTTATAATACTGCTCCTCTCCCATGGCTTGTTTCGTGATATTATAAGGCATACGTTACTTCAAGATAAAGTAGCTTTTAATTGAGAAATATATTTTAAAATGCGTCCAGTACGTTTTGAGTTTAAAATTTCAATCTCATCTACATCTATAAAAATAAAAATCTCACCCCTTTACAATATTAGTAGAGAAAATCTTGTTTATAATTCTGTACATTCAATTACCTCTCAACAATTACTGCTATGAAAAACGAACATTGTTATAATTTTAAAAGACAAGAATTGTAGGTTTTCCGCGACTTCCGTTGCACTAACTAAGCCTTAGTAAACGTTTCCGTTTTTTAATGATAAGTATTTTTTAAGACCACTTCTACCCCTAGCATTAATTCTTGTGTCAAGGTAGACTTTACAAATATTCTAACAACGGACACAAAGAATACCCAGATTCGTCTCAACAAAAATATTGATTTGTCCCGATTGGGGATCGAACCAATAACTTTCGGCGCAGTGTCAGTTGCAAGGCGAATACTAAAACGCTAGTTATTAGCCGTAATAACAACATATTAATAAGGTTTTTTTAATTTTGAAGTTGCCATCACCTATGACAATAATCATGAGAATGAAGATTTTGTTTTTGTATCTAAATATAAAAAAAAAATTATAAAAAGATTACACTTAAGGAGTCTGCCTACTACCCTGTCTCATACCATGACCGTGCTAGGAACGTGTCAGGCAAAAAAATATTCTTTGTAAGGAAATGTGTAAGACTGCCCACTAGACCGATCCGTCACCCGACCAGCAGCTCCTATAGCAGGGCGTATCGTATTGCTTTTCGTGTCTGATACGTTCCTAGCACGGTCATGGTATGAGACGGTGTAGTGGGCAGACTTCTTTTTTAGTTATATAATTAATATTGCTTTAACGATCTTTCTCTACCGAAACATGTTATATTAAAAATGTATATTGGATTCTTAAACGTTAAGTCTAAATCTAGAAGATTTTTCATTGTGTCTAGATATGGTTATATTGACCCGTCTTACTTAAATACTAGTCTAAGGCCAATAATCACCTTAAATAAGACCCAATCAGGCATTTAGTCCAGAATAAGGGTTCTCAAAACCGAATTCTGGTCACGACAGCTAATCTTGACGAAGACTGGTAATCTGCGCAAGAGATATTATAGTGCACATTCGCAAACGAAATTTTAAAATTCCCTAACTCACATAATCTGATGCGATCAACTACTTTATGTGCTTTTCGAGGTATGCGGGTTATGCAACACCACAATCTTAAAAACTCTGGTATACTAAAGAAAATTATTTGGAAAGATAAATACAATCACTTTCCATTAGCCCAACCAGGGATTCGAACCCACGACCTCAGGCACAGTAGCCGCATTCGCTACCGCTGCGCCACCAAGGCTGTTACAATATACATATTAGATCAAAAACATAACATAAATTCAAACTCGTGCTCCATAAAACAAAAACAACACAGCCTCCTCAACAAATATTATCCCCTAGTGCAATATGATTAAATCTAAAGTCTCTAAAACAGAAAATAAACGACGCTGGCTCTCCTAAGATCCCTTCCTTTAGTCTAAAAATTATTGAACACACTAGACATTTTATTACTGCCACACGCCATACAGAACTTTCGCGTCCGAGAATCGAACGCGTACCCACCTACAACACTTGTTTACAACTCGACCGGAGCGATATATTCAGAATCAAATTGTCGACCGATCATCGTGTTGGACTCCTACGCTAAACAATACTAACAGCACCTTTTACGAAATAAAAACAACCTTATTTCTTGAAGATTAAAGTTCAATATGAGTGCAAATAAATGTTTGTAATGTTGTTGAGTAATTTGCGACCTCTTAGTTCTTATATGTTCCTGGTACTCGAATGTCGATTCGCGGATATAAATTTTGATAAAATATTTATGTGTATTTTCATTATACCTATCAATTATATATTGAATGAGATTAATAAAGTTTATATTAATTCACGCTATTTGTATTTCCTGAACCATCACTCAAATATGTATATTTTTAAATAACTAAAATTGATGTGCTGTTCGTCATTTAAAAATAAATTGTATATAATATGTTTGTATATTATGAAAATCTGCATATTTTCAATACTAGAGATTGTGAAAATTGATATTTACAAACATCCAAGTAACTGTTACAAAACACTCAAACTCTCGTGTTCGATATTCACTCAATAAAAAAGTAATTACCAAAATAAATCTATATTACACTATTTAAATACCTATTGATATTCAACATTTCTGTAATCAATTACCTACATATAAATCTGTCCGTCATAACTTTGAAAGACGCTGTGTTAGCAGTCCACTGTCCTCGTACCAATAGCAACATAAAGTAAAACTGACCTATCTCAAAGCGAAAAAGGTGTTTCTAGTGACGCGCCGATGTGGGCGAATAACACAACAGCTTTCCTTAAAAAGAATACAAGTATTTTGCATTACTAATACAAGTTAAACTCACATACTAACACATGTTTATAAAGAAAATTTTGTTCACGATATTAACCACCCGGTATCTGAAGACTAATCAACGAGGTGTCGAAATCAAATTCATGTTACGTGATTTGATTGGCTCTTGCTAATACAGTCAGCTAATATCAGCAGTTGACATTTTTGTGTTAATTTGTCTTTAAGAAATATGGTTATAGATAGAGAACTACTGTGATGTCTGGATTAGGCTTATCAATCCAACTTGCATGCCGAATATAAGCTACTTTGTCAGATAATAAAATTAGGTATACTTACTAATTTAAATAATTCAGGAAATATACATTTGAAGTCGTAACTTTACGTTCTTGTCATTATCTAACTGTTAACTCAACAAATAGATAACGAGCGATGAAAAAAAAACATTGATCATTGATTACCATTTCATTTTCTCATTTTGTACTAATTAAAACTAATAAATGCAAAATGTCGATAATTTATTGACGACTTTGAACTGAGTTAAAAGATTCTCACGTTTTAAATATCACAACCAAGAGACGATTTCACAAAATTTTAAATATACATGCACTATTCTCCTACGGTGCCCAAACATGGTCCCTGACTGAGAATCAGAAGTCCAAATTGAAGATCTGCCAGAAAAGGCCGGATCACGTCCGAAACATTACCCTGTATTCCAAAACACGCATAGCTGATGTAGGTGTGAAATCCGCCAGGTTGAAGTGGGACTGGGCCGGACACGTCTGCTGCATGCACCCAGAGAGGTGGGCACCAATCGTCACTAATTGGGTGCCACAAGACAGTCAACGGCGACGGGGCAGACTAAAACGGAGATGGCGGGACGACCAAGACGCATTTGATAGAAACTGGCAGGGGATATCCTCCAACAGAGTGATTTGGAAGTCCAAAGGAGAGGCTTTTGCCCAGCAGTGGGACATAACATAAAGCTGATGAAAAAAATACACTATTCTATACAAAATACCAGCTTAAAGTATCAAACGAAGTTACTAGCTACCGTCATGACTAGCTCTCGTCCAATAAATACATGCGCTACAAATGGATAGAGAAGAATTATGAGCAAAAATTATACGTTTACGTATAGTGACAGGCGCGTGACGCGACAGGACTGATTGCCTGTCCGTCCGTCCGTCCGTTCGTCCGCTTGGACGGACGTATTAACATTGCGTGTTCGCGTTGATTTTGTTTCGTACTGATATTAATAATAAATAGAGTTTATTTGCGAACTTACTTAGAATTGTAATACAATAGTAAAAACAACAAGTAAATCGAAGCATTTTAAAAGTGATTAGAAGTTTTCAGTTTTCAAGAATTACTCACGTTTGCGTTAAATGTATTACATGTACCCATGTATACACATATTGATATATACAGAGTAGTAAAACCTAATGTACCGCGTTTAAAATTGGAACACAGCTGTATAAATATAGAATAATATGATTGACTAAAGAGGCGAGGTAATATATTAAAATATTTTAATTAAGAGAAACACGTAGTTGTCATACACAAAGGATATAATTAATCGAACACTATTTATTACGGTTTCCACTAACTGTACTACGTATGTAGCAGTCTAATTTTATTTTTCATGAGCAATGCCCTCAGCGTCGATTAATTACAATAACACTGACACACCGGATATATTCCAAGCCATCCATCAAGTGTCAAGCTTGCATCACTAATTACAAACACCTCGCAAACCGTATTAAAACGATGCAACGTATATTTTAATTTATAATAATAACATGTGCAGAATATCGCGCGTTATACGAATGCAGTGCGAATTCAAACGAAACACGAGCGTACTCGATGGTCATAGAGCGATATATTGTGCAGAGGCGGCCCGTCGCTTCGCACGCTTTACCGTGGGTGTACGATCTCGCTCCGCGCATTAAGTCTCCAGTCACTCTCAATCACTCAAGCTGTCCGGCCGTCAGTCATAAGCAAGACGAACGGGGGAATGTCGGTGGCCTCCTTTGAACCCCCTTCTCCCTGTAGGTGAAAAGGGGGGATGGTCAGCTCTTGAAGACAATTTACTATACAAGTCGAGTTCGCCGTCCGGGATTCGTACGCTGATGAAATTTATTTGGAGCAACTTGTGTTGCAGTTTCCTTCTGTTATGGGATTTCCATAGCGACCGTTGGAACTTATATTTTTATGGACTTTTGTGCGGGGAAATGGGAATGTATGTTTTCTAGTTCCGTTATGTATGAACGCAGTTTGTGATTTTTATGAAACTCCGTGTAACTTTTGTTTGTATTTGAAAGCAAGTACGGGTTAATAGGATTTTTTATCGGTCTGTTTTCTTACAGACTGCAGTTTCATGAGACGTTACCGAAAAACTGTTGTAAAAAGTAAACTTACTGTATTCCTTTATATGAACAGTTGCTATTCTGGTATAATATCAAATTATTGCAATGGGTGTGGTTAACTTAGTGTTAGATACATACAAAATATTTTATATGCCCGTTTAAGACACAGAAACAACATCTAGTGGAAAAATAATTAGTAAAGTAGTACCTAATCCATATCGCACCCTTAATAAAACAGAGACTTATCTCAGTATTTTGGATTAAACAAATTTGAACTCTATTGCAAAGATTTAACACAAATATAATATTAGAATTTAACATATACAATTAGAGATCAAATTGCGTTACTTTCAAATTTCGAGTTAAGTCGCTGTTTTATTAAGAGTGCGATATGTCTTTTATGCTACAGAGCACATGAATATCTGAGTATTGATTATCTATTAATAATGACGTATCACTAATTGGAAAATACTCTCACCATTACAATAAATCACATCCCAGCTTCACAATTCACACATCAAATTAACACACACTAAACTATAAAACATTAACTGGAAAAAACTCAACAAAGCAGGGCCGGTCTCAAACGGTGAGTTAACATCATTATCGGCGTTGGACGCGGGCGGGGGCCCGCGAGGGGACAGAGGGCCCTAATGTTGGGGGGTGGGGGCGGCAGGCGACACACGTCGCTCAGATGTCGCGCGCAGACGGACGTCTTTGTCGACCGACGCTTTATTTACTCTTCGTGTGGACTCGCGGCGGCTAGAAGTGACAGCGTTGAAAAACATTTTTTTGACCTCCTACTAATTAGGGCGACGGTTTTTGAAATGAATTAGGTTGACATTTAATGTTTTTGGAGTAATAATGTTGTGGATATGTATATGAAGTAAGAAGGTGTGTTGAAATAAAAATGAATTAACTTTAACATTTGAGTGATGTACAGCGTTGCCGTTCGTCGGTTTTAAGTTACAATAATTCTTAGACATTATTATTTCTATGACTACTTTGTAATTTTAATAATAACTTAGATACTGTATGACGATTAACCGGAGGTATATAAAAATGACGAAAATTGTAAACGAGTGAACGTCTATGTTCAAATCCGGAAATATTTGCTATAAAAATTAGGACATTTACAGTTTATCTTTGTCCTATGATAAAGCATTCTGAACTTCTTTCTTGTTATAGAAACGTACAATTGCCACAGACCTATATCATAGTAAGTCGTAGTTCAGCTAAAGAGCATCTATAGTCTAAAAATCGCGCAGGGGCAAGACAAGATACTCAAATACCGGCCTATCACTTGATTAGCAGGTACTTACATCACCTGTCAACGATCGATGACATTCATATGGATTAACTTAAGCTAGACCGAGTTTTAGTACGTCCAATCCTTTTTATTCTTCTCCGATGCGATCTTTAATTCTACGATCATACACACACTCACACACACACACACACACACACAAACACGTGAAACGTCACCTCTACACCTACAGCCGTCTGTCGTGTTGATTCAATCAAACTTGACAGAACAAAGTCGATGTGGGTCGGACAGTGCTGATCATCGATTTTTACACCCCCTCCCTTGTAAACAGCGTTATGAATAAACTGGCTATTGCAGGTGAATGATTGACAAGCTTTATATTATTAGAGTTACTGGTTTTTTTGTTGACTGATTTGCACATTGGGATAGTTCATATACAAAAAATATTGCAGTATTGTAGTATTTTATGATTGTGGCTTAGTTATGTATTTCTTGTCTACTATATTTAATTGTATAGTTTTCGTGCTTCCACTGAGCTCAATAATTATGCTAGGAGTTTCGCTTAATAGTTGTACTATTTACATATGCTCCCAATACTACTTAATATCAAACCATAAAATTTATATTTTAGGTTAGTTTTGCTGATAAAATAACAATACAATTATAATTAATAATTTAATAGCGCAAGTGTGTTAAAAATTATCACAATGATAGCATTGTGATAATTTTGTCTATGGTACTCTTGGTACTTCAATGTTTTATTCCCTACGACTGTTTAGCTGATTATACACTCAAGAAGTAACAACAGTGTCAATCGTGCAGTAATATTTCAAATGAAATCGCACCAACAGTTCGTATAAAACTCGTCTTAAAACACAAACAGGATCATTTCATATCACACTGTCTATATCTGAGAAGAACCTGCATGACTGCACTCAATCACACCCAAGACGCACTACTGAACCCTCTCCTACTTAATTGACGGGCCACTCCATCAAAACAACCTTAAACATTACAGCAAATTTAATAACTGACACTTATACAGCAGATTATCGACCTTAAAACATCGGCATAGAGTTCAACACGAACGCATGACTACAAAATTGCAGAAAATTTGCATCGGGCTACAAAAGACTTTGGTGTGGGTACAAGCGATTATATTCTTTATTACAACGACGTTAGAGCTTCTTGTATATTAGTTTCGTTGACGGTAATGTTGAGATATGCAGCTGTCATCTAGAAATCATATGTCAGAGTTTGAAGTGTCAAAGAAAAGACGATTGACAGAAATTGATAAAGGAAAAATTGGATGACTAACTCAAACTCGATGATGCATTTGTGGCAAAACAAGTTCTTAGAATATTGTGTTTTGTTATTTCAATCTATGAATTATGTGACATTATTGCCAATAAATTATTGGTTTTGTAAATCTATGGAGTAATTTAAATATTGTTTATTTTATTTCTGATGAATTATGTGTCATAAAGTATTTTTGTTTAGCCAATATCACGCTATTTTCCTATCAAAATAAGTCTCTATTAACCTAAAATATTTATGTGAGATTGGTTTTATTTGACGTAGATATAGTGTCATCAATAAGATGTCATAATTATAGTGATTCATTGGACAAACGATTGGAATTCCACAGATTAATTTAGTAGGAACTGTAGTAACAAGAAAAATATAGGCAAAGGCATCACCCGAAAAATTCTGTCTTCCCGCACAATGTGCTCGAAACTTTGAAAATAGTCAACGATGTTTGACAAATAGCGAACAGATGTCACTTTACGGTGGAGGTCTTTTTTTCCACAGAGTGTTCCCGTCGAAACACTGTGCGAGCAATATTTGGCGATTGTTCTCAAACTTGAAACAGAAGTTGGACGAAACTCTTAATAAGATAGCATAGCGTTGTGGATTCGGTCGCTTATTCCTTTTTGATATTTTTTATTTTGCCTGGTATTATAAAAGTTTCTAAGTCTTGTTGGTTATTGGTTCAGGTTAGGGTAGGGACAAGACATAGGTTTAGACAAGAGATTCTTTTAATAAGCTGTACTACAACTGTAGCAGCTATCATATGTGTTCCCAAACTAAATAAATGAATAATTATTCTATTCTCAAAGATTTTAGGAGGCTAAACTACTACTGCAAGAATTAATTGAATAAAATAGGAACATGCTTCGGTAGTATATGGTGTCCAAACTCTTTGCTATTCTTTGTTGAATCATTATCGGTCAAATGGTAGACTTTCGTGGTTAGTATTCAGCCTTATCTAGTTAGGCCAGTAACCCGACACCTATATATATCTTCGGCTGAGAAGAAGGAAAATACTCAAATATTTCATTAGCGCAATGAACTCTATGATCTATACATGTAGCTCATTTAATCTTGGTATATTCAAGATAACTACTAAAATCACAGTCTCATACATGCAATCCTTTAAGTTGGACACTTAATATAAACAGAAGAAAACATATAAAGGTACAAAATATTCCGAATCTATATCATAAAGAAGACATAACCAATAATTACCTTAAAAATAATTCCACCGCAAATAGACCAACAACATAAGTCACTTTAATACGAAACCGCGCGGAATCAATCTATCAATCAATAAATCGCGCTAAAGATTGAGATATTCCACTCGGGGGGCAGACGGGTGTAGACCCGCTCACCCCCTCTCCCTTAAGGGGATGGGGGTCTGTTTACCGCGCCCGTGACGGATATATCCCTCGTAGACAGCCGTCAATCATCCACGATATGATGAGAATTAATATTTCACGAGGTATTACGCCGCTCGATAAGTCTTGATATTTAAATATACTGGAATTAGGGTATGAATTATGTGGGTCTATATTCGCATCTGAGAAAGAAAATACGGTATTACCTAAATGTACTCTCTTGTGTATAAATGGCTTGTGTCTGTAGAGTTATTAGAAAATATTAAGTATTATTACAGTTTGTAATTATTGAGTTCTTTTCTTACTACTAAACACACACTAACAAATTCAATCGCCATCTTGCAATCGAACGCCGTCGATTTAAAACTAAACAAAAAAAATATACATCAGAAAGTTAGAAGTAGAAATGTGTAAACAGCTAGGAAATCAATCAAGTTGGACTTGCGACCTCCCAACCCCCTTAGCCCCCCACTGAGGGGGTGGGGTCGTCGCGACTCCCCTTGACCTGTGCAACGGACGTCTGACAGCTGACTGATGGCTTTCACGGCAGGTCATTGTTGCAACATGTCGAATGGACGGATCAAATTATTTAGTTTGGATATTATTGGGCTCAGATTTTAGATGGAATTGCTGGTAATTTTACGGAATGTAGTTTTATTTTTACTTATTTTAGACTGTCTGAAATGTTATAATCTACAAATGAGGTGATTTTTAGAGTTGAGAATATGGTTAGTCTCAGATTTAGAAATCAGATAATAGAGCACGATCACGATCCAAATATAGAGACTATTAGTTTTATACACTTCCATGTATTTTCTAATATGATTTATAGTTAGCAGAATTAATCAAATAAGATTGTATTTGATTAATTCTGCTAACTATAAATGTAACTTAATTTAACTCACTGATTATAGTTTGACTTTGATGTTCGTAAGTATCTCTTCTATCTTATCTTACATCTATACAAATAGATATATAAACATACAGACAATTTTCCATTAGAAAGGTACTTTATCCAGAATTAAAATAAACTACATATATAAATATAGTAATTATAAATGTGGTTGAAACCACGGCTAACGGCTAGTAAAACAATATATAGGTAATTATAAGGTTCATAATTTAGTTTGGCCCTCGTAATTTTTCTCACTGGGCGAAACGCAGTAACAGTGGTCCTACTATTACATCCAGTAAGAGGATGGTGCTTTTATGTAAATTGATATCCATCTCATAGATAAGACGAGAATTTGCTAAGACTTTGAATAAAATTATTTTCAACTGCAATGATAATTGATAGATGCTGTGTGGATCAAACTAATTAGCAGTATCTATAAAACTGACCGAATATGTTTTACTTGTAAAAAAAACTTACAAAATAAGTTGTACCAAAATCTCACAAGGTTCTCCGTACTCAACCTCATTCGTAAAAAACGTATAATGACATTAATAAATCAAATTTATATGTTCAATAACACGAACAGAACCAGGATTTTAATTACTATATTAAATATAAATTGTATTAATCAGTTATCATGTTAAATGCCTTGAGTTGGCTATAAAACTTTTCTTCATGTAAACGAATGTTTAATTTAAGGAAAATGTGAGGCAAAGATCAGTTATATTAAAGAAGTGACAACGCTAAGTGGCAATGTAAAATAAAAAATACCAAAAAGACAAACAATTTTTTACTAACGTATGCAAATTTTGTCATGAGTTGAGACTACTTTGAACAATATTTTCTATTCAGCTGTATAGATGCCAATAATTATCAAATTTATTTTCACTTGATTATACCAGCAACCGAAACTTACAATGACAGCATTATACACATTTGTTAGAATTTTCAGCTCGATTTCGTCACTGCACTAAATATTTTACCAAGTCGGATACGAATGCAATATAGTTATAGATTATAATTATACAGATACTAATTTTTCCAATACATTATACTTATAATTCCTAGAGATAGCTGTTCTACAAAAGCTTAATCGATTGAGACTTTTTAATTAAGTGTGGCATTCCAAGACTCGATATGATAAGGGGTTTCTTCCCCGGCTTATACCGATTGATAAATCCTAAACAAACAGAATAAGCAAAGGCATAGTCTAAGCAATTGTAGTTAACAGCATTTGTAGGTAATAATCTCTTTTCTTACAAATTGCGTGCCGTATGACCTGTCCTGTCTACCGAACCGTTTATTCTTTGGCCCGATATTGATTGACCGAGTGCACTTGACATGTTTGCAAGTGTTAAGCGCCGAGGTCGCCGTGTTTTAGGCAGTAATCGTTATTAATTGGACAATCTTTTATTATTTATGACTTATAAACTTGTAATATGACTGCGCGGATGGCGTAGTGGTTTAAGCGGTCGCCGTGCCGCGGGTTCGATCCCCACACGAGGCAAACATTTGTCGTTTATTCGACACTATGACAGGCTCCAGTGGAAGACCAGTGCCTAGTTCTTGGGACCAGGTAAATGCTGAAATGGGGTCCTGATTGCAGCAGCTGTGGGACGCATGTGTCACTAGATGTTACTTATTATGTTTCGGTTTGTTTCTTTTTTTTAATTTTCTTGTAATCGTTATGTTTTTTGTTCTTAAAAAAATTGTGCCCGTCTAAAAGCTGTAAAAGCAATAAGAATTTCTTTCTTCCTTCCTTTCATTTGTGTGATCCACAAACGGTTGTTCCGAGTCTGGGTGTTTGAATTTTTGTGAAGTCCAGCGTGACACAGGCATTATTCCTAGTGCGGGAGTTGTCAAAAATATGATTGCACGGATGGCGTAGGGGTCGCCTCGCTTCTGCCGCCGCGCCGAGTGTTGTGGGTTAGTTACGACACTAGGCAAAAAAAATTGTCATCTACAAGTCGTTGTTCCGAGACTGGGCGTACTTTGTGTCCGTTGCTTGAATGTTTGTAAAGTCCACCGCGGCACAGAAATTATTCCCAGTGCGAGAATTGTTATATAAAAAAAAAGTATAAGCAATTTGTATGGAGTAAGGTAGTCTTAAAGGTAATATAAATAATAAAATATCAGCTGCTTGTCCAAAAGTTGTTGTTTATCGCCAAGAGTAACGCCAACAATTTTGTAAATTATCGTGTGAGGCTATTTATTATAAAATGAAATTATTGTAATTGTAAGTGACTGCTTGCGAATGGCATAATATATAAAAGTTAAGTACTTTTTAAGTAAGTTTATTGTTACAAAGTCTTTATAGTGTGTATCAGTAAAATGTGGTCACATTTAAAATTGTATAGTTACTTAATAGGCCGTCAGACTGGCCGTAAGATTAAAAAGTAATTATGTTTTTAACACAACAAAGAAACACGTTTCAATTTCTCCAAAAGACACCATAAGTAATTAATGTAAGATCTTGATTCAAAATCTGTGCTATACTTTTTTTTCGAAGTGGCTATTCAAACTGTTAACTCTAAATGACGACTCGATGGCGTAGTGGTTAGTGTAACCGACTGCCACGCCTGAGGTCGCGGGTTCGATTCCCGCACAAGTCAAACATTTGTGTGCATGAACATGGATGTTTGTCTTGGGCTGGGTGTTTCTGGTCTGGGTGTTTCTATGTATAATATGTAAGTATTTACAAAAAAAAAGTATATATGTATGTTTATTCATTGTCTAGTACCCATAGTACAAGCTCTGCTTAGTTTAGGCTAGATGGTATTGTATGTGATAGAATATTATTATATTATATTATTATTATATCCAAATTCTTTGGACTGTTCACTTCTCTATAATATATTTATAAACAAAAAGATTAAATCAAAAAAATTTTGTTCCCAATATTAACACTTATACGTTGTCGATAATCTGTTCGCTCTGACACAGTCGCTCAATTAATACAGCCTCACGTCAATTAAAACCAAAATCTGTCAATCACACAGACAGACAGACAAGGATTTATCATATTAATCAATCACATTCGATTCATTATTAATTAATGAGTTTTTGTTGTATATTTTTTGGACTATTTTGTTTACACACGTGGGAACTGGTAATTCAAATCAAATAATTGAATTAATTAATATCTTGTTAGCCTATTAATTATTCGAGTAACGTGTGAAAGCTATTTTGTCGGTCGCTTGGAATACGTTTGCGCTTATATTTGCGATTGGTCATGTAGTACTGAGATCCAATTCAAGTTAAGGTAAAAAGTTATTTAGAAAAAGTTTCTGAAAAGGTGCCTACAGTAGGTTGGCCCCTATATCGTGGGCTATAAGACATAGCTGCTGAAATGTAGGTGTAAGTCATCCTTGCTTCTACATACTTGGATCTATGATATTTTATCAAAGATTATAATTATGAAGAAACATGATGAATCTACATAATTATGACTATTTTATATTGTCTTCTATTTACGCGAATATTATTCATTGAAATTAAACTGCTATATACGGATTTTATCGCGTTGTTTATTTGACACTTTATTACAAAATTTTGTAAATTTTTACACTACTAAGTACTACTATTAAACTTTACAAATTTTTAAGCTAATTAAATTATTATTAAACTATTTAGATTTAATTTATTTTTACACTTTCCCCGACGTTTCGGTTGCTTTTCAGCAGCCATGGTCACGGGGAGACTCCTCGTGACCATGGCTGCTGAAAAGCAGTTAAGCAAAGTTCAAAATTTTGTAATAAAGTGTCAAATAAACAACGCGATAAAATCCGTATATAGCAGTTTAATTTCAATTAATTTCAATTATGACTATTTTCATAATAACATTGTCAACCATTTTTCTAGCGAATAAATAAATTTGAATTCTGAATTTGAATTTTGAGCAAACATAATCCTAATCTTAACTAATATTATAAATCCGAATGTGAATTTGTTTGATACGATTTTACGCCTTAACTACTTACTCAATCTATCATCACTAAATTTTGCATACATTTTGTCAAGGGTACAGAAAACGCGATAGGGCTTATGATTTACCTTTCATCTAAAAAAAAGCTCTGTTCCCGAGGGCTAGAAATTTATTGACAAAGTTACATTGACGTGAGCAAAGCCGTGGGCAATATCTAGTTTATTATAATCAGCAGTATTTTTTTATACAACTAAGATGGCAAACAAGCTTACGGCCCTGATGGTAAGTGGTCACCGTAGCCTATGGTCGCCTGCAACACCAGAGGCATCACTTGCGCGTTGCCGACCCTTTAGAAAAGGAAGTGGGAAGGAGAAGGAGCGGGAAGGGAGAAAGAGGGTGATTGGGCCTCCGGCACTCTCCCTCACCGAACGAAACACAACAGTAGGAATACTACTATTTCACGTCGATATTCTGTGAGAGGGTAGTCCTTCCCCGGTCGAGCCGGCCCATTTATGCTAAAATCAGCGAGGCTCTACTACAAAATTATACAATTATAGCCTACAACAATATATTTGTTTTAAATTACTGGCATAATATTGACACCCATACTAGTAAAGGGTAGTATTGTTGCGAGCCGCTTCTTGTGCTTATCGTAACAGGTGCCCACGAGGTCTAAGATTATCATAAGAATGTGTTGCCGGGTTATCGTCAGCACTTAGTTTAGTGACTACCAATCTATCTTCAAGCGTAAGTCATAGACGAGCAAGGTTCGATGTCAAGCTGGTTTTACTTAAGCCAGTAGTATAGGATTAGGTTAGCATAATTATGCTATTGCATATTTTAGTAATATGCGCAAGTTCAGGTACTGGAGGCAAGTAACGCGTATAATTTACTTGCGTTTGTATGCCAGTACTTAGGTTGTTTACAAGCACGTATGTCAAAATAATATAATTTATTTATTTAGGTCAAGTAGTGATGCATTTGAATAATTTACTTTTATAAATATATTTACTATAAAATTAAATATACAATATATACAATGCGTTCCCACGCATTGCATATATTGTATATTTATTACAAAGTAGCTATATTTTGCATGGTCAAGGACGTAAGACACATCAGTATGTGTCATGTGTCTTACACTAATGTGTATTCTGTAACGTGTTAAAAAATACACATGTATAATAACGTCAAATCATTCGAAAACAATTCGAATGAAACTGTTCGCAACACAATAACAAAATAACATCTATGAACGTCAAAACTTACCTAGTGGTTCGTTCATGAATTAAGTTTCGTGACGATTTTTCAAAGCTCCTGTTATATTTTACATACAGCTTGCAGCTCCATCTATTAATTATTTATTGCAGATTCTGTACAAAAATAAGGCAATAAAATACTCATAACCGTAAAAGATACTGCATGAACTACTTCCCACGAAGGGGAAGGCATCTGAACTTTAACTAATAATTATGGCATTAATATAAAATTAACCATTTTATTGGACGTAAACTTTTTATAGTGTAGTACTTTCGAAGTGTCATATTTTTGACCTTGCCTGGAACTGCCACGTCATGAATCATGAGCTAACCAGAAGAACGCGTAGGAAACTAGACTCAGTTTCCTGTTATTGTGTTTTAACTATAACTTTTAACTAGATATTCCTTAAGAAATATTTAGACCATTCATCAGTAGCTACAATTCAAACGAAGATACTTCTAGCTCACTAGACCTAGACTAGACTGGTCGGCAGCCTGCGGCTCTTCGACGAAATGTTTAGTGCAGGCACGGAATATTATCTATTTTCTTGCTTTATAAGTATGATACCAAATATTATTTAATTTACTGTTAGTTAAACTAAGACTTATTTGACAAAGGCAAGCTCGAGAGTGTTCTTTTGATCCTAATTATTTCTTCTACTAAAGCAAAGCTTAAGTTAAAAATGGCTCTTTGAATAAATTTCAATTGTGTATAATTATATATTTGGCTCTTTTGGTCGACAAGGTTGCCGACCACTGCTCTAGACGAACTGTCTCTGATGAACATGACAGTTCAGATTGGCAGTAGGTATAACATATTTCCCGAGGCACGGTCTACATTGTTACATGAAAACATTATGACACATACGTACACATTTTGAGCTCCTGCCAAATACCTACCTGGCTCCATCAATATTTTTTTCATTACCGAACCGACGGTACAGCCACTAAAATTCATAATAAACAACAAGCAATTCAATAAATAACATATAAACGTAACAAAAAAATCAATGTAAAAGAAAATTTCTACTACCTTACACGGTCGCCGATAAAAAATAATGCCATTTAGACCGTCCAACACCGAGCCCGATTCGACTTATAGTCACTTGCCCCGTTCCGTTATTGCCCTAACAAAATGGCCTATCTGTTGTCTCTCTCGCACTCGCGAAAAGTCGTATAGAACAATGCGGGCGCAGTAAAATTTTATTGGTAGCACACGTGGGGTACATCCCTAGCCTGCATAATGCAAAGGCACGTTAGCTAAAAAGAAATATAAGTGCATATTTATACAATCGGTGTTCGATGCGACCGTCACTGTAAAGTGTGGAAATGTATTGTCAGTGCGGGCGACCAGGCTGCCATACTATCTCCTATACTTACTACAATTCATGGAATTTTAGCTTACTAGCTAAAAAACAAAGCGTATAAGGTACTTTTATAACGCATGTTCCAAGTGATATTATCATACAGTTTTAGCATAACAATATCATCAATATACATAAAAAATATCAACTAGTCACATTGTTTATCGAGTTCACTTTTATTATTATCTTTCGTTTTATAAATATACCCGAATTATACTATCAATATCAAAGATTATTCACCAAATCATTTATAACAATCAAACCAATTATGTAAAACTTCTATTGATCACGTTACTTGCAACTGTTAAAAGCCGCAACATTAGTCCAAAAATACGGGTTCCCATTCACAAGCTTAATGCCACTCATAAGTTCAAGTTGTTGCCAACGCATTACTTTTGACGCCTTTTACGCTCCTCTCGAAGAAAACAGTCTGCGAATAAATAAGGCTAGTTCTAGTGTTTTTTCTGGTAAATAAACTAGTGCCCGCGCGCGGCGCCGCCTCGTATGTTTCCACCATAGTGTTCGATTACAATTTAATGCAATGCGTCTGCGTTCAAATTCAAAATCTTAACATTCATTCTGGCTCGTAGGAAACTCAACCTTGTTCCATAATGGTAGCGTTCATTTTCATGTGTACGGTTTTTGTATCGTGGCTCAGTCGTGCCCCGGTCGTTCCGTTGCATTACAGTGTAGTAGTCTCTGTGACATCGGTCGCCTCTATTATTTCTTTTACAACAAAACTTGCATTTTATCGGTTTTGTGTCTCATTAGAATCGTTTGTGGGCGTTTATTTTAAAGTTTTAATTTTCGTGTTGGTTTCCAATATGGAAGTTGCGTCGTGATTTAGTTATGTAGTTTATACTATCAAAGGAGCAGATTTTTATCGAAAATCATTGTGAAATACTACAGCTGTTCGTTAGATTATAACATTACGTCTTATATCCAAGTTATGTTTGCTGTATAGCGTATGTAGATTCTTATTAATTTATAAAGAATATTTTATAACACCCATGTACCCACACACGGTAGCAGACATTAAATGACCATACGTTTACCATGTCGTTTTGACCTCTGACATTGTCATGGCCGTATAGTTTCCTGTTACAGACGGACCGTGGGTGGGCAAGACTACAAAGAAACAGCACGAAAACATGAATGTCAATCTCTAAATTATACATATATTTGCTGTATAAAAAGCATAGATTATATCACAAATATACATAGTACTAAGACGGTACGTAGATGACATGCCGCCATTAACCTGTTCTCGATTCACAAATAAGCAATTTTTCGTTACAAAAATTCTATATGTGTCTCAATAAAAGTGTCAAGTTTTACTAATTTGATTTATTTATCGTATTATAGTTGAGAAAGAACGCTTGTGACGTTCAAAATCTTGATTTATGTCACGCCATCTGTGTTGGTAAGGATGTCAATCGAGTAAGATTCAGCGCACACCTTACTACATTTAAGCGTACATTTTTGTGTGTAACCTTACTACATTTAAGCGTACATTTTTGTGTGTAAACTTATTACATAATCGTTTAGTAATAGGTAACACTTTTAGTGACGTTTTTACAGGTAAAAGATTCAACCAATGCCGACGAAATAGGGTCTAGAAATAACTTTAAAGCTAGCAAAGGATACACATATATTTTCTTTTTATTAACTAGTAGGTATCCACTACCTATATTGAAGGTGCCTGGTAACCACTAATCTCCTATAAAGCTAATATTCATAAAGAAGATATTGATCGTATATTAGTTGCCCTGATTTAAATTCATATCTGATTCAGGCCATTGATATGCCTATCCACCCGGAAAACAGGCATTTTTATGACTGAAATTAGTTATATATATTTACGACTATAAATATGTATTTATCGGTTTCAATATATTATAAGGTTAGTTAGATGCTATTAATATGCTAATAATACAAACGAATATAATGGAAGCACCATCCAGAAGCACCAACCAGAAGCAACATCGGTGTGGCTAATTTAAAAAAAAATTACCGTGAGGCGGAAAATAAGCTCACTGTTGAAAAGCTAACATTACCTTTCACCCAATTGTATTAGTAATAAAACTTACACTCACAATTATGAATACAACATTTGTACAATTTTTTGTTGTGTACTTAGCAACAAATAGTTGCACAAAAGTAACCGGGTCTTCACTGCTTTTATAAGTACTAACCTAATTTTTCTTTAAATATCGCTTTTATGACATCACCTTAATGTCATTACGTCTGCTGGTATCAAATGAATCACTCTCGTATTTTTCCATACGTCGTGAATGATGATACTTGTCCGCTAACAATTTATAGTATAAAAATGCAAATTTACTTGGTTTTATTTCACTAGAATAATAATACAAGGCTTATGTCACTCATAGACTGATTAATTGCTGTTAATTCTGATGATTTGACTATTTGTGTCGGAATTCGTGATGTATTAACTAATGTTATAATCTGATGCTTTATCTATGTGACAAAATCTTCAAGGTCGGCAGGTCAATTGGTTTGTTTTTTAAATTAACATTCTTAGCAATTGGGTTTGTAAAAAGATTATTGTCAACACCTCCAATTGCTCAGAGTACTTGTGTTAGGGGTGTGATTAACTCAGTAGTGCAATGCGTGGGGCTGAAGTGACAAGCTTTCGATTATGAGTTCAATGTCTGTCTCAATCTTTAGGCTACCACTATTCCATTTTTATTAATTTAAAATAATTACTAATACCAATGCGATGTGAGCATTATTTTTTTAAATTGGCTGTATGAATGGGACGTAGGTCTGAGTGGTTACCACGCTAGAACCAGGGTACCGAGTGGTGTAAGTTTAATCTCCACAGGAGAAACTAATATTTCCTTATAGACTTTTCTCTCATGACTCTCGCGAAATTTCTTTACAGTTTCTTTCTTTTTGTAACGAGTTTTAATTATATGTATACGTCACTAAAATCTCCTCCAAAGAAATTCGTTTAATTCTCAGATTAAGGAATACTCCATGTATAAATCAGGTTCCGAGTATTATGGTTTAGTGATTAGACCGTGATCCATTAACAAACATGCAAACTCTCAGATATATTATAATGTTAGTAAAATCCAAACATCACCTATGAGCATCGAAAATTCAACTTTATACTTAGTAAGTCCAAGCATACCAATCACTCAAACAACATCTGGAACGTGTAAAAGAGAGATCCGAAAATATGGTATTCTAAATTGAGATAGAAGAGTGCCAGCCTGCCTGTCCGGGACAAATGGCACAGGTGTAAGTGAATAATAATGATGCTTGAGGAGCGAATATTTTGGTCACGTCGACGGCGCAGTATTAATGGTAGTTCATTAATATAAGTCGCCTGATGGTCTGCTGGACTCGATGATATTCACGGTGAACTTTTTTTTGGATAGACTTTATGATAGTGTAGATGTGTACTGTTTCGAATTTAAAAAAATACTGGTTTGAATGGTGGTCTCACAGACCATGAAAAATAGTAAGTCTCCCAGACCACAAATGGCCTTATTTTCTGGCAGGTATATAAAGCATGTTCGATCCTGGGACAGATAAAGTGCTATTTTGTCTTCTGTTTGGCAAATCAAATCAAATCAAAATAAATTTATTCAGATTAGGTTACAAGGTAACACTTATGAATGTCAAATTTGCACAATTTTTTCCTGCTAATTTACATTTACTGCCACGTTCAGCAAAGCAAGGGTGTAGGGCTCATGAGAAGAACGGGCAAGAAACTCATGGTCACTCTTTTTAATCGTTAAGTTTTTGTTTACAAATCATAAGAGCTGTAAGGTGCTGCAACCATTTCTCCATGAACTATTACTGAACATACTCAAGCATTTAATAAAATTTTATGGTAGCCTCTAAAGCAGCAGTATGGTAAATAGGAGCATCCACTTACATGTACATTAATAATCAAGACAAGGCATGATTGTAGTCCGTAGTTTAATCTAACTTTCCAAAGCTGTACGGAGATGCACTAAACAGCAATAGCGCATAAAATTTGTTCGCTTATGTGTAACAATTGAATTCCTTCTAAAATTTGTTCACTGAAATAAGACTGCTACTATTATTATATCTGGATTTTTCACCCGGATTTTGGCTTGGTGTCTGGGCTTTGTTTTAAAGATATATCTACTTTGCGAGCTAAACCGTGGGCTTGAAACAGTTTATTTCTAGTTAGTCATCAATAACGAATAAAATATGTATACTCCTGTCAAAATCTAAAATCATTCCAACTAAGACTTCTATTTAAAGATATTGTTGGCACATTCAATCTTTTGATCAATTTGGTCAAACAGGGCATTGTTGGATTAATTTTAATTTATTACTTTGATTTGTTCGAAGATTACTTTTGGATTCCTACGCGACTATAAACATATTAAATCATTCTTTACTTGAATAACAGTTTAACACGATATCATGAGTCACGAGACATCTTAGGTTTCAATTAATCATGCTCATCAATATATTACTGACTGTTTTTTTACGCCTTTGATACTGAGGGTGACATTTATGCTCGATCTATACATGCTTAATCAGATATTTTCAAGCTGCTCGTACTTCTCAGACATTGCTTAGTGATGAATGTTAAAGATATTTTGACGCTATTAACTGCCAAGACTAAGATGGAGGTGGCAAGATAAGCCTTAACTATTCTCCTTTAGCAAAGTCTAGTCACAAGCGGCTCTAGTTAGAATAAATTGGAAAAGTAAAGACATTTGCCATACCGTACCTAAAACATGATAAGAAAGAGAATTGCGAAGTCGTCTATATACATAGGTATTTAACGCAGCCAACTCTAAAGGTTTTACATGCTTATACGGGATAATTTTGATAGTCCTTACGGAACATTTCTCAATCGATATTTGCCTGTATATAATTTTTGTTATTTTGATCCACCTAATGATAAGTTTGTTTTCTTGCTTTCACAAAAGCAACTTCAAGAAAATATAACCTTGAAAATATTCTGCCTACTGTAATGATTGAAACCGTATAGTCATCAGTTGCATAATATCCCTAGACAACTTATGCAATTACATAAGAATCAAGTTAGTCAAAGATGCACAATATCACCTAGTTGTGCTAGGAAACATAATCAAATCGGTATTTGACCCTGAAGACTACGAACATTACTGACAAACAGACCCATTTAGATAAAGATAGACATAATTTTCATTCAAGAAACCTATTAACAGCAAGCAATCAATAACTTTAACACTTAAAAGATTTGTCTCAATATAATCCAAACAGCTGCATCTTAAACCCACCGTACAAAGTATAAAAAGCTTTAAAATAAAAACCTAATAAAACTAAGCTAATAGCTCTCGAGTTGATACAAACGGACGGACAAATTTACGATGTACAAACAGACATAAACACCGAGTTTTGTACGGAGATAACTCAGCTTTATAGTCGGCGGCGTAACGTTGCGAAATAACGCTTTTTTCACTTCCATGACTCACTTGTGATAGAGACATTTTACATAATATTATTACTAATATTTAATATTGGTTTAGTAGTAGTGAATGCGACTGCTATGTGTGAGTTATAGGATTCAATTCCCTGGTTAACCAAGAATGATTGGATTTTCTATCAAGAAATTTTCAGTAGCAAAATTTAAGTTCGGAATTATGTCCAGTAGAGAACAATCGGGTCGCTGCTATATTATGTGCGTCCTAAAAACGGAGCTAGCAAAATGTGGGTTTAGAAGACCTCTGCTTACCCCTTCAGAGATATAAGCGTAACTTTATGTGAATATTGAATTATAATTGAATCTTAAGGTATAATACAAAGTAAATTAATTGTAAAGGCATTGAACTATCGACTCCTGGTTTACCCGACAATATTAATTTAGCTTAATTAAAGGGAACAAGAATACCAATAATTTACAAACCAAAATGTTAATAATTTTTATATATTTTAAAATGTTCACTTACTGTAAAAGATGGAAGAGCAATTATTTATATAAAATTGCACCTCCAAGGTTTCAGAACACCTTTTAAAGGCACTGTGTTGCCCGTAGAGATTTTTTTTGCAGAATCTACGCCAGTTACATCTCTAATGTCACGAGTATCCTTTAACTACGGTAACCACATACCTATGAGCCAAATACTTGTAGAATGAAATAGTCTAGTTGGTTTTTTTTTACACATCTTTGTCTGTGATTGAGTCTACAACATTCAACGCACTGTCAATAGTGAGGCGACCACTTTCACAACTCCGTGCAGTCAGGATAGTCTATATGATTGCCCTTATTATTTGTGTGATTAATAAGTTTTAATCAATGTAAGTTCCTGCAATTTTCTGAAAATGACCGCGCTATTAATAACCTCGAACGATCACAAGAGCTAAGTAAATTTTTGAAATAGTAAAATTTCACACTTGCGCTATAAAACGCGCGTCTCCACCGCTACCAGTCGTAAAGCTGTCGTTCCAATGACGAATCATTAACGCCTGGCAGACTTTTACACACGCGACATTAGACGCCGTCATTTTTATGTGTTTTTATTGCTTTCGTACATTTATGTGTTTCTTTCTAAGAATTTATTAACAACTATTGTTGATCTGTGTTTTTTGCCAAGAATGCGATTATTAATATAATGAGATTGAAGACGCTTTGTTGTTGTAGACTGGTAATTGGGTGCTGAAAGATGTATGGAGGAGTTTCTTCAATGCCAGGTACATTAGTTTTAATCAAAGCACACGTATTACACATGACATTAAAATTGCTACTACTCAACGGTAGTCTTGTCTATAAAAATATGAATATCAATGATGATGCTCATGTTTCCAGATTTATTTAGATCAGGTTTTTTAGACATCAAGAAATCAGAATGAGTCTGATTGACAAACATACATTTGCGAGCTTGTCTAAATTTTTCTAAGCTTGTGTAAAGCTTACAAAATTGTAAATGTATGTACGTAACCTGCTGATTACAAACACCACAATCGTGGAGAATATAGTAATGTAATGTAATGGAACTCCCTTTTTCGCATTTGAACTTTAAGTTGGTCCATTATGCGTGAGAGTCGGCCGTTTATGGAGATAGCCAGCCCAACTCCGCCCAGAAGCACAGAAGTTTCCTGGGGTCTTCGCAGGCTTCGCGGAGTGACCTCGGGTTGTTTAGGATTTCCTTACGTTGTGCTGTTACTCCCACACATTCCAGGATTACATGGGCAGCAGATTCTTCTTCGGTCAGACATGGCATTCGTAGCATTCGTAAACGAGCCTGGAGTTACAGCTATTGCTCTCTAGGGCTCTAAGTATTGCTGTGCAGTCGGAGAGGTTTGTATTCTGTAGCCTTCAATCCGTCTCCTATCGATCGCGGTGGCGGCCTCCGTGATGGCCACACATTCGCATAGGAAGATAGAACTGTGTGGAGAGTATAGTCATGACATACATTGAACTAGCCTTGAATTCGGACATTTGAACAAATTAGTATTTTATTGTTTACAATCAAATTTTAGCCATACTTTTCTGTTGCATATGGTATGTTTATTAAATAGAATTTAAACAGCAAACAGTGGCATAGTGTGCACAGCTTCTTAGCGAACCCGCTAAAGATAATAAAATGCAAATATTATAGTAAATTATGATCAAATATATATCCTGCATCGAAATTACGAACGTTAAACTTGACGTTTCTTGTCCCAACACGTAACCATTGAGAGATACCACAAACAAACTGCGGTGGGCGTTATTTCAAAAAAGTATCATCATAATAATTATTTACGATCGTAAAATCAAATGGTAGGTTGTCATAAAACATGAAAAATAACACTACAATGATGTTTCGCGTCGTGGGCGACGATAAATGGGTATACAAGGTGACACTAATTTAGTGTCGAAGCGCATTTCGAATGGTACTTTTATATTGTGATATGAGGAACTTGTATCAAGACAATAAATAGCTGATGTGTTGATAGATAGATCTAGCTGCCTCGTTTGTATATTCTTAGATATGTTGAAGAGTTGATTGACGACAAACTTCTATACAAACATCACCAAGGATGATACAGTAGACCGATGCTAGTTACGGTAGAATATGTTACAGATAATTGAACCTACTTCATAATATTCTCTAAGACATTCATATGTCTTAGAGAACATTTTGAAGTAGGTATTTTTTTTATGGAATGGGACGCAAGCTGGCTGTCGAATCGCCTGATGGTAAGCTATTACCGCCGCCCATGGACACCCGCAACACCAGAGGAGTCACAAGAGCGTTGCGTTACTTTTAAATTTGCCCCCACCAGAAGGGGGGAACGGTTGGGCCACCGGTACTCTCACTCACTCGACGAAACACAACGCAAGCGCCATTTCACGCCGGTTTTCTGTGAGGCCGTGGTATCACTCCGGTCGAGCCGGCCTATCCGTGCGCGAAGCGTGGCTCTCCCACGGTTAAAAACGGTCTGCCAACCCACAATGGTCCAGCGTGATGGACTATGGCCTAACCCTTCTCACACTGAGAGGAGGCCAGTTTAATAATGTTTAATGTTATTATTATTTTAAACTATGTATGATACCATTAAAAAAGAAAAATACACGGAACAAATATGTATGCTATGCGATTCGCAAATTATTGAATTGAGTCAAGCTGTGCTTTGTCTCTGTTATTTGTATGTATGTAAAGTCCCCGTGACACAGGATTTATACCTAGTGTAAGTATGCTTCTATATAAAAAGAATACATTAAAGGATACTTAATAAAGAAATTAATACCTGATACATATATGAATATATATTTTGCCTGATAAGAATAACACTTAAGATATATGTATATCATGGCAATACGAGAATGAAGATTGACACACCAATTGTGTATTACATACAAAAATCAAAAAGGCTATCTTAAATTTTCAAGACTAAAATTTATTGAATGATTTACATGTTTGACTTAAGACTGCGCCGAGCGTAAGACAGATAATGACAGAGTTCGTACCGCGCATATTCAAATCGGCACACGGCCGCCGTAGTTAAATTGTATGGAGGATTTGAAGTGCTTTTTTGATAAAAATGTATCTTTATTATCAACCAATACCTTAAATATTTGGGACGGACAAATTGTAATATAACTATTTATTTTTCGTTTAAGCTGTAAAATAGGATAGATTCCTACTGTTATAATCTAAAAATCACGTAACACGAGCTTTCCTTTTTTGCATTTTTCGTGCAAATTTACGTAATTTTGTTGGCGAAAATATTAAGTATTTTAAGTTTTTTACACGGAGTAATTGTAAACACATTAATTGTTATGGTAAATGTATATTTTATATTTGTATTAAACTAAAAGTGTCGATTTTATTCACTTAACTGTGACCGCCTGTTTTGGCACATTTCGCTCGACGCAGTCTTAAGACATTCTAGAGTCTTCCACGGCTATATCATCTTAACTAATATTATAAATGCGAATGTGAGTTTGTTTGTTTTGCTTTCATGTCCTATCTACTCGACCGATCGTCATAGAGTTACCTTTTCTCTAGAAAAAAGTACTGTTACTAACCTAACCTTACATTTACGCGAGCAACGCCATGGGCAAAATTTAGTTAGTAATAATACGTTACATTGTATACGTATTCAAAATATTACTAACAAGAAAACAGTTGATCTGTTTATTCATATATTAAGATGGCTGCCATATGTGCTGTATTGGTTTTGTCATAAAAGTCTCCTATAAGAATATTCATTATATTAAATTTTATTACCCACTAATTTAGCGAAAAACAGCTCATCATAATATACATTATTAATTATGTTAAAATGTTACAAATGTCACCAAACATAATTGTCTACAAATCAAGTGGTTTTTTGTCAGTCTTTTTTTATAACTACACTTATATTGAGAGCCGGGTTTGCTTGTTGTTATTTGTTCGAAGTTAGAACTTTACTTGCTTGATATTTTCTTGAGAGCTCTACTTTTCGAACAGACCGACAGATTTTTCAATATTCAGATGTGTATATATATAATTATTTTTTAATTTTGACGCGTTCAAATATTATCTGAAACTATTAAAATGGAAATATACTTTTCTAGAATTAATTTGCATGAGTTTTACTTCTCTAAATATTAGATCTTAAACAGTTTTCTAGGAAAATCTTTGTACTAATACAGCCTCGTTACAATTTTTAATAGAATTGGTTTAGATAACTACACAAAGACAGAATTATAAGCTCTCTTTTTAGTTTGACAGATAAATACATAACACGTCTTAATAACCGAAAGAGAAGACTTCGGTATATTACACGAGCATTCGCCAAATCGCGCTGCAGGCTGCCTGTCCATTGAAGCGTCCATTTTATGCAATTCTCTTCTTCTCCCTTAGCCTTTATTATTCCCAAGTTACTTGGGGTCGGCTTTCCTAGTCTAACCGGATTTGACTGGATATCAGTTTTTATACGGAGCGGCTGCCACCTGACCTCCGCAACCCGAAAGCTAACGATACCCTAAGGCTAGACCAGTGTCAGGATATTAGAGGGTACTGACTTCCCAATAACGACTGCCATAGATGTTCATGGCAGCCGGGACCGACGGCTTAACGTGCTCTCCGAGGCACGGAGCAGGCGATAATTGTCAATCAATACGCACATAATTTCGAAAAGTCATATAACTTCCGAAAGTCAGAGGTGCGCGACGTGGGTTCAAACGCGAGACCCTCTGCATTGCAGTCTGTTGGTCTCCCCACTGAGCTATCGCTGCTCGTTCCATTTTATGCAATTCTATAGGTTAATATTTCTCCGTTTCTTCGCTCCACAGCCTCGCTCCGCTTTAATGGACAGGCAGCCTTAGGTCTCACGTAATAGGCTGCTGCTTACCGAGTTCAGTTCTTAACTCTGTTCTGCTACTGAAAATGTCTTTACGGAAAAACCTAACAACTCTTAGCTTGACCCGGCAACCGTACCCAAGGACCTATTGCAAATAAGTCGTAGTCACTACCGCTGCGCCGCGTAGCAGTACAATTATTGTTATAACGTAATATTGTCTTCTGTTTACGCGAAAATCTAAATAGTTTAAATAGTTTTAATAATAATTCAATTACCTTAAAAATTTGTAAAGTTTAATAGTAGTAGTAGTGTAACAGTTTTTTCAAAATTATGTAATAAAGTGTCAAATAAACAACGCGATAAAATCCGTATATAGTAGTTTAATTTCAATATTGTTATAAAGGTTCGAATGATTATGAGTTATCTACCATTTCTAATACGATTTCTTTGGCAAACCAGCAACCATTGTCTGACAAATGACTAAAACATATTTATTGACTCTTGACAATAATATATGGACACACGTACAAACTTTTAACATTACATAAGCGAATATATTAGCATAATTTATGTAGTATTAACATTCAAATTATTGTGAATAATACATAAAACGTTTTAATGTTTGCTGATAGACATTATTATTGTATGTATGTGTCTATTTCTGTTATTCTAAGAGCACTGACCCATTTTGATGTAACTTTATGAGATGACAACGCGATTGATAGCTCTGTTATTTCGGAAGATTTTAAATTTAATTATTTGTTTTATAGTAAATATTTAATATGTTTGAGGCGCCAACGTATTTGACCTTTGGTTTCAATTTTTTATGATAATATACAATGTCACGCTATTCCCAAAGGGGTAAGCAGACTACGGATTTCCACTTGCTACGCTTCATTTACTCTCATTATACCCTGCATGCACGCTCCCTGGAGCGTGCAACAAGTAAGGCTAGAATAAAAGTACCTTAAACCAATGTTTAGGGTACCTCTATTCTAGTTTTACTTCAGAATGTCTTATATGTGATCAGAGAACATTTTACATCTGGCTGACCAATTATCTTTTGCCTAATGCTTTCTTAATCAATATTTTGTCGCCCATTCTTTCTTTTATGATAATATCAATAAATTAAAGTAACTCTGGTGCAAACAAGCTTTCTGTGCTTACAAACATAATTAATGAACACAAAGTACATCTAGACCTACAACAATCATTTATATATACACAAATAATTGCTCCGTATAGGATTTGATCCCACAACGCTCAATGTGGCGAGGCGTCTGTTTTTTTTGCTGTGTGATTCGTGTAGTTATAAAATCTTAAGAGTAAATTCTTAACGGGATCCTGTCTTAAATCTGGAATCTAATCCGAACTGGAACTGAACTGAACTCATTTTGTCTATAGAGATAATATATCTTACAAGAAATAACATTTGCCTATATTACATCTAGCGTATCTATTGCACGCCATCGTTTAATTGTGACACGTCAATAAGATATAGTTTCAGAAAATTGTCTATATCAGCTTATGTCCCTCACGTGTAAACCCAATCACACTTTGCAAAACCCGGACATATACTTTAGCACCTCACATTCGTCAGAGCTGGTGCAAGTTTACATCACAGCACTCAATCCGTTAACAAAAACTTACAAATTGACAGACATATTGCACCCAAAAATATCGCGCCTTGATTAACCAATAAATTAAAATCCACACGACATTAAAATATTAGTGTATTCACTCTAACTCTCAGTATGCAAACAACACTTTACGACCTTTTGGTTGTAAAGCTGGATTGACACGAAAGCGTCGCGATCAGTCATCGGATGCAGCTTGCAAGATGTTTGGACGACAGGGACGGATTTAAAACGGATTGAATGGGTGCAAATGTGCGTTTCAATGTATTTTTTGTGCACAATAGAAAGAAAGAAAGAATATTAAAATATTCGACAAAAAAAATTAATAAGTAAATATAAAATAAATAAATTTTGCCAAATGGGACCTAGTTCAGCATATGCTAGGCTAGAGAAGCCTAGCTGCTAGTTTTCAACTAGATCCCTTTGGTGATTGCACGGAGATGCAATAGGTAGTCGATATCGTTATAGATTTGTTATTTAACCTGTCAGGTATACCATATTGAGTCTACTAAAGATTTTTGGATAATATATTATTATCAAATAAATCCTATCAAAATTAATTAATGTAATAAAATTGCAAAGTGTTAATTGATTTTAAACAAAATAAACATAATTTTATAATGGTACATATAATTCGCTTAGTCAATTTAACGAAACTTGTAGTTTATTAGTATAAAAACCGTAAGACTATAATTTTATTAATTTTTATTTGAATAAATACTTTAATTACCTTGTTATCTCTATTTATCAGTAATTAATTCGTAAATTATTGCATTGATGTAAAAAAATACAACTATAAGCATAAAAATTAAAATATTAAGAACTGTTGAATCGTTAAAACAGCGGAGTGAAAGTTATCAGATTCCTTTCTTATCTTTTTCTATTTGGATCTATTAGTTAACAAACGGCTCATTTTAATTAGATATACCGTTTTGATGTAAATCGCTAAAAACAAACAAAGGAAACATCTATTTATAATATTAATAAGATGGTAGAGAATCGTGTCCCAGATTGTTTTGGTAAATGTCTCGTTGATACATAGGCGGTATTGTTTGAAGATGTTTAAATGGTAATATTGCTTTGTCTACTCTTTTACATTAGCATACAACGAACATTATTTCAAATTTAAATGTTAATCAAATTACTGGCATTTAGTGTTTAATGTTTGGTAAAATTTGGCTATTTTTACTTTATTGGTAGAAAAATGAAGAAATGGCAACATTAGCATTTGAAATAACGGTATCCAAATTCTATCTGGCGACATAATAGTTTTGGCATTAACGTAAAACTTGACGTATAAATCACGTACGGGTTTTGATTTGTTATGGTGTGCTTAATGCGGCCCTGTACTCAATGTGAATGAAACTAAACAGGTGCATTGAATTATGCGCGCGCTGATGTATGCACCCGATGCACAGCACGCATGCGCACAGGTGAAAATGTGCAGCGTTGCTAACGTAAATACGCGAAATGGCCGGTCAATCAACGCACCGATGTGTTAAGTTGTAAATATCTGGAGAGTGTATGGTAACATTGTTTTGGGTAACGAGAAAGAATAATAATCTTTTGAGATTTAGAGGGCTAAGGGCGGTGAACTTCGCGTGGACTATGACGTCATGTGCAGATATTTTGTTGTTGGAATGATTAATCAAACAACTATATTTTGTGATAAGTACGTAGGTACACGTCGTCCTATTACTGACTGTCTTCATTATTAAGTAAAAACGTTTGTTTTTTGATACATTTAGAAACTCGTCATGATGTCACGTAGTCAAATCACAACACAGAAACCGCAGTATGTACTTTAAATTGTTCGCCACAGCCGGTACGCCAAATTATATTGTTTCCATTCACATACGATACACAAAAAGTGTGATCCATGAACTTTTGGACTTATACACGAATGCCTTCACCGGGAAATAGACATATGACATATATTACTATACTAACACCCAGATGCTAAAAGTCTGATCGACACAAACATTCGTTAACAGTCAGTCAAACACATATCATCTGCTGGAACTAACTGAAGAATAAGTAACACCCAATCAAATTACTTGACTCGTTTCAGCTTGCGCCGGATAAAAACAGTTAAAATCAATGAGTATAATTATTAACGTTAAATAGATTCAGCCTATATTAAAGTACTGTTTTACCATAGTATGATATTATTATCTCTCTCGCCTACTTATATAGATCGGTACCCATTTAAAAACTAAGTAGGTACAACTATAAACTAAAAAACCATTATTTCAAGTCCTCCAAATCACAAGCACTTTCAAAGCCACTCAATTCCGTCCATAGCTCCCATATCTCAATACTTCCCTCTTCCCTCTAACTTGGCACTTAGCCAATCACCTCTGACATTAGGAAGCTGATCACCAACTGACATATTTAAGTGGTCCTCTCGCCTCGCGTCTCCAACATATGGTTCCACAAAAATGTTTTATGAAGATTTCAGGATTTCTTTAAGCTATTCGCTATGGTACTTCCATTTAAAATTTTATCGGACCTAATGTTTTCAGTATTTCATGGCGTAAATTGTAGAATTTGTTTGAAATGTTACGCTGGTAATAATTTGAAATATGGCTAACATTATAAAGATGGATTAACAATTTACATATTATGTAAAGATTCACCAGTAATTAGTTAGCTTTGCATGCCATCCATACTACGATTTGACTACAACAAGCATTTAATTAGCTTAGTATTAATGAAAGAATGATCAAATCAGTTTGGTAATTTCAGAGATATTTTATGTGCATCATTTATTCCTATAACATATAATAAATAAACAAATCTTACCACTTTGTAATATCCATATAGGTATGTAATTTAAAAGACAGCAATAACTATTTAACAACCTTTTTAGTAAATATAATTCCTAAGGTATGGTATAATCATTAAGGTAAGGTTTTATTATCATTATAGATTTTTCCTAATTATGTAAAGTATAGATTTTAATAATAATTATGGTCAACACTCATAAAATTTACTGTATTCCACATTGTTAACTTTGGTGGTAGAGACAAAGATAAGTTTTGATCATCGTGGACCTTGTCGAATACTGCAATTTAGGAGAAAGGAAAATCATTATTTGAGAATAGATGTTATATAATTAAAATACACTATTTATAAATGTTAAAGAAAGCGTATAGATTTACAACTTTACTGTTAGTTAATAAAATCATTATGTATTCAAACATAAAAGATCATAAACCATCAGATCTTAAGAACTGATACAATTTCAATATTTCTAAATGACATCAAGGAGACGTCAAAATTATAAAGTTATATTAGACAAGTTCGGCAAGTTCTTGTTCCAAATATTATTCGCTATAAAAGTCATGACCTGTCCGTGACTCCGAGACTACGATCATGGCAAACGTCAATGTCAAATATGCATCAGGAAATATTACGAGTATTAATGTCAATGGATTGATATTCAAATATGTATAAAAAATGTGAAACCGCACAGTTCTAGTTTTAGAGGCATAAATTCATACTACTAGTAATAAAAATGTAAACACAGATATTTGTAGTTTTTTTATTCGTCAGGCATCATAGTTACCTATATATTTACATAACATTTTGTTAACGCAAATTTAAGCTTAAGTATGGAACGAATAGACCACAAACATCTGGGTGAATTTTGCGTTCCGAGCAAAGTTGTATCACGTTTTTTACAAGGCTGCTGTCAATTCACAAACTACTGTGTAGATGTATTTACTTTTCTTATGCCTCTTAGTCTTAGCTGCCGCTAACACCCATAACACGTAGAATATATATCTTCTAAATACAGTCAAAACTTGGCTCAAGACTTTCAGATTATCTACTAACTACCCTTACAGAAGTTGAACTCAAATAATATATATTTTTTAAATCCTCGACTTCAATACGAACATAATTATGGACGTACCAAAGTCTGCAGCAACATCCATTTGTTCGTTTGTCAGTTGTATGAAACGAGCGCGGTCTGCGATCGCTTTGAAATTTTACTATCTTCACGTCGACTTTCGACAGATCAAACGTTGTTGGCTTTGTAATGAGTCCACGTCTAAACTAATATTGTGCGGGGATATATCGTTTATTTGTTAGGTTGACTAGGATAGATTAATCTAGTAATATAGACAATTTACTAGTGCTAGCCTAGTAGGCAGTTACCTTGAAATTACGATCGTTTAAGCAATAAATAATTGGTTTAAATACAGCTTAAGAAAAGACGTCATGCGAAAGAGTAGTCAACAGAACAAATTAAATAGAAAATTTAAATAAAGTAGGTGGTCGTTTTTGCATTCTTGATTTTAATTTGTGAACTTTGTATCACTTAAAAAATGCTTTTCGTCAGTCTTGCTTAAACTTAAAAACAGCTTGACAGACTTGAATTTTTTGTGAGTTTTGATCAGCTAGTCTATTTTAATGAATCGTCATTATCCATAATAAATCTTCACGTCTCCAAAATAAGCTTTACTTTATCTGACAGATTCATAACCGTCTGCTATCTGACGCTTTATTAACTCAGGTTTAGTCAGTGTAGACTTAATAGAAAGACCACTATTAAAATAACAAAATGAAAAAAGACGGTGATCATGGCACTTAAACAGCTTTCAAAATCAAATCACATGGTATCATGTAACATAGAATGTAAACGTTGCAGTTTTAGACAAGACACCAAAACTGTATCATGTTACCCCTTATTTTTTTAACACTAAACACTCTAAAAGTTTATTTTCAGACCTATGCAATGCTACTATCCAAAACTATATTAATCTCGATGATACACATATTTTGTCTAACGTTTTCAGTTATTTACCCTACTTATATCTAAACATACCACAAAATGATGAAATCAAATCCCCACAGCGAACGACAGAGCAATTTATCAAATCAAATTAAAAACGATCGGGTGCGCACGAGTTGAAATGTTGACGGTTTTTGAAACGTGTCCCAGTGGGATTTGTGGCACTTTACACGTCTATTTCTGGACGAGACGCGAAGATTCAAACTAGTGGATATGTTGATATAGATATCAACTTTCAAATTCCAGCATTAAAAGGATTCTGAAGTTTTCTTTAAGGATTAAGTGAGTTTATGAGTGCGTTATTATGTTTATGTATTGTATTAGCTACTGATACCAGTGCTTCTTAATGTTGATGTTATTGAACCTGGATGTTCACTGCAAATGGCAATAAGCCATCAGGGTCACCCATTTAAATTTTTGAGTTACTTCTGTGGCGTTTTAACATTGTTAAAGGAATTTGAGTTGAGTTTGTTCAATGGTTCTAAGAGTGATTGTATGTGAAGTTAGAGTGCCTGCGCTAGCTGAAGTGTTATTGGAAAATTTACAATATTCTCTTTCTAAATTGTTGCATACAGTGGCCAAATAAATTGTCATTTATAGATAGCAATTTATTTTCCTACCGTTGCATAGACCTAAACTGTAAAAGTCTGAGTATAAATGGTGAAATATAGAAGCCACACACGAGGGTAATTACCGTTTCTATCTAGGCAGGAATGGCGATGATGCGTCATTTCAATGTTTTGCAGGACAGCATTTTATCTTTTATCAAGAAATGTATACGTATATGTACTAGCTGACATGAATCCACATTAACTGATATAGATATTATAGTTGTCTTCTGGAGAAGTAGTGCATTAAGTCAAACATTCAATGATTAACTTTATTTACATGTAGGTAAGTATCAATCGAGCGATAACGATATATCTTTAGCTAAATACAAACTTACAAACCAAATAAATTAAACCATAAAAAAGCTAGATCATTAACAGAACATGGCACCGCGAACACACAGGTAGCCTCCATTAAAATTCGTATTCGGTACATGAAAAGTCAATTAGTATGTTCGGTGGGCTCCGCGCCATCTTGTAATTGCGTACGACAGCTGCGCCTGCGCACCTCGTGGGTGTTCGGCTCTGTTCGGCAGTACTCGCGACAAAGGGTTGCTTTAATTATGTTTTGATTGGACGTCAGAGAGACAAGAGATTGGTAGATACGAGAGGTGAAAAGAGATCATAGGTATATGTTATATTTCAGATTGATGAGAAAACTACAGGTTTATTTAGTTTTAACCTAGGTAATGCATATATGCTTTAATTAAGAAAATCTTTAGGTGGCTGGCATGTTATAAGATTCGATTCAATAGGTACCTATAATTCGAATCCGTAACTGTGCAATAACAAGTCTTACCGCAAGTGTTCATACCTATAACTCATACATCCGTATCTACAATAATATTTTGATATTTTTTATTAATCGGTATTTCCATTTGTGATTATCTGAGTTATAAATCTTTGTTTATGATTTGTTCATACGTTTAATTATATTTTAAGTAGATATATGTAAAAGTTACACAATAACATGACTGTAATTGATTTTCCTTTTTTTTATTAATATTGACAGAATTGTTTAATGGTCACCTCGCAATTGCCACTACTCCGAGTGTGGTGGTTTTAAATCCCACACGAGCCAAATATTTGTGTGATCCACACTCATCATCCACTAATGATTGTTGCGAGTCTGGGTGTTCTTTGTGTCGGTTGTTAGAATGTTTGTAAAGATATATGTATACAAGGTGGCGCAAATGTTATCACATTAAATTATATACTACCTTAAGCTGGTTGATATAAGACGGTTAACATCAACAAAAAACCTATTTTCGCACAAATTAAGAAATTATTTTATTAAACAAAATAAATAAAATAAAATTAGACAAATTGGAACACCATTGTAACCAATTGTGCGCTGTAGCCAGCTCGTTAACGGTCATAGGTTCTAAGGAATCGTCTTTGTCAACTCGCTAGGTCCGGATATTCCCGGACCCGATAATACAATAATGCAATACGACGGTTTTTTAATATCGCTGCTTAAGGTCTTTGACACCTAAGTACAGTTATCTCTGCATTACATGATGTTCTAAAATAACTAAATTATGAAAACAAAATAAATGTCTTGTGGCTAAATTACTGAATACATTTGGTTCATAATTTGTAAATCGTCAAAGAATACTATGTAGTATATGTGGTATCAATTAATGTGATAACATTTGCGCCACTTTGTATATAGTTCGAGTGCGGGACATGTCTTTTAAAAAAAATATGTACATGATATTAATGATACAGCACAATTGTAAATGATGCATAAACATACCTGAAATCATACATTTCATATTTTACAGTGCCTAATATAGTCATAATAAATTAAATTTATAAATGAAAAAATAACATGTATCCCCTTGTATGTTTTAAAAAGGTCGTACCCAAATATTTTCCTAGACAAAGCAATAAATATTGTTTTACAAAACAATAGTATTCATTCAATTCAACATCTGTTAGTACAATTCATCAAGAAGTGTGTTTGTCTTGTCAAAACTCAATATACTTACCGATAGCTTGAATATTTATTAATTACTGTAAAACATATGTTTATACATCGCATAATTTTTCAGTGACACTTAATTTTATTTATATCGCTTCAAAGTTACAGTACTTATTAATACTGACTCAACTTTCTACTGAAATTAAACTATTTTATACGGCTTTTGTCGAGGTTTATTTTTAAAACATTACATACTGTTGGAAGTAGTTTAATATTAATGTGTGACTTTCGCAGACACTTTAGACAATGTCAACATTACTTATTGCTACAGTGACACAAACTCATATAAATACTATACGCGATATTATAGTCGCCTGACTTTGATTCTCCAGTTGGTCATAATAATCTATACTAATATTATAAAGCTGAAGAGTTTGTTTGTTTATTTGTTTGTTCGGTTGAACGCGCTAATCTCAGGAACTACTGGTTCGAATTGAAATATATTTTAGTGTTGGATAGCCCATTTAACAAGGAAGGCTATAGGCTATATAACGTCACGCTACGACCAATAGGAGCGGCGCATCAATGAAAAATGTTGCAGAAACGGAGAAAATTCTCTTATGTGAAGCAGACGAAGTTGCGCGGGTCAGTTAGTGAGAAATAAACTCGTTATTACGAGATTGTGAAAGATTTACTACTAATTGTGGAGGCGAAGCGGATGTAAATGTGACTACTATGTATCAGGTCTCACGTTCGATTCATAGGTCGGGCAAAGCGATATTGCTTTTTCCTGACAATAAATTTTTCACTTGTAGCATGTAGTCATGATGTGTCCAGTAGACGCCAAAGCAAATTAATTCTATTACGTAGAATCTAAAATGCCTGAGGAATCTCTGCTTACCCCTTAAGGTATAGAGGCATGACTATGTACATGCCATATAATGTATGTATGTTTATAATATACCACTCACGATAGCTATTACGCATAAACTATTGAAGTTATTGTTAATCACGTCAGCTTAGAGGCAATAGTTTACTCAATCAATCTATCTAATGTCAATTATGGTCAATATCAACTAAATACATATTGTTTAATGCATATTGAAGCTTATCTCATCCAAATTTAGTTTAATATGTAATGTTATCTAAAACGTTCATACTAAACATGTTAAAATGCAAATATTACAAATACCAATGCATTCTTCTCAACGTTAGGCTGCGCACGCGTCCCGGCCAAAACGAGACTGTCCTGTTTTAAATACCCCCTTCCCCCAACCCGGAGACAGGGGGGTAGCCCTAAAGAAGACGTATCTCACCACCACAATCCATTGTCCATTGTTTTTGCCTGCTGTTATTTATGACGGACGACGTTATATCTATCCTTTTCTACCCGACCGAAATTTATATATCTGCCTCACTCCCACAAGGCTTCCGTCCCGTAATGCCGTAGCTAATAAATTACGATTCAAAAGATTATTTATTAGATTATTCATGGTGGAGTGTTCCCGTGCCGTATTGGTCTTTGGGACATAACAATGCAGTCTTTTCTGGCTTTTTTCTTTGTGATTGATTTGTGGCGTTTCGTGTGTCATGTCGTGATGTCAAACGGGTTTCGATTGGCTGGTTTATGGATTTTATTTGATGTTAGGACACGTGGTTTTGCATGTTAGATGTGAGTAAACAGATACGTAATGTAAGACTTATTTCTTTGTTACAATGTATACCAACGAAATAAGGTAAAATCCTAATTTAAAATTCATGTGAATATTTTGTCAGTTCCTTTGTTGGAATATGTCGGTAATTTATTCTAGTTGTGTAAGTATTCAAGTTATTTCTTTAATCAGATATTTAGAGAAAGGCTTCGTTACACATTGAACAGAGAATATTAAGCATGATTTTACAGAAACAGGTTTATTAATTCTAAATTCATTAAGATCATAACTAACATACATAACAAGGGCTACTAACTCAATAATTGCTTGTAAAGAAACTAAAAATGCCACTTCAAAGCTGACACTATCTACACAACATTAATATTATAATTTGTACCAGTATCATATTATTAACGAGATAAAAAGCTGTGGCCACCTGCGACGATGATGCTATCAAAGCTTTGGTACTGAACACATGTGATATGTAGCACTCAAAATGAAATCAAGCACACTAATCTAAGAAAAAAATATTTTATTCCACTAATTGTTTAAGCATGTAAAAAGCATGGATTAAAAGGTTCCTTGGAAAAAACAGCGCGAATGTCGTAACGGAAAAGCGGCCGCTACAATGCTACTACTGCATTCAGTATTGTAGGCTCGAATTCCATGCTGAACAATGAATAATAATTATTCTTCGTCTGGCTGCACTTTGTGTCTGTTATGTGTCCTTGTGTTGCCTTATCAAAACACTTAAAATTACTCCAAGAAATCTGATTAAGAAATGAGCTGACAGTGAATAAAATAAAATAACTCTTTTCTTTTATTTACTTTCATCAAATTTATACAGTCACTAGATAGTGAATGCTTATATAATATGATCATAGACTATAGTACCCGCTTATCATCAGGCAAGTAAATCTTAGGTTTTTTTTTTATTCATCAAAGCAAGCCTTTGATAAATATAAAAATCCTCTTGGAAACAGGCTTACATAAGGAAAGTTCTATGAGAAGGCTGATATTATAGATTAAGGTATATTTTGACTCTTTTCTATATATGGTGCTAAAAAGACATGTCTTATCGTAGATAATTTAGTTCGTAACAGGACCGGCGCCAAAATGACTAGAATTATTCAACATAACGAAAATTTGACACTTCGAAGAAAGAAAATTATGACCGTGCAGGCACAATTAAAACGTATAAGACGTATAAAAAAATGTCACCCCACCGGAAGCTGAGCCGATAATCGTTTGGAAAGAAGTACATTATTATTCAGGGCCATTAATTAACCCACACTAAAGTTTTAATTAAAAAACAAGCAAAGAACTTTCCATAAGAATGGGACGTCACAAGCGCCGACGAATTCAAAACGGCAGCGTCTCGACCGTCATAAATAATTGGGACAAAACCTTCGCGTTCCCTCCACCCGCCTCCCCCCCGGATAAGTGTCTAAAATTTTCACAATCCGGCAATAAAAAGATAATTTATTAGTATAGCTCTTATTGTTTTCGTTATTTATGTGTATGGAGTAATGTAATCTAGCTGGTGGGGGCCCTAAATAAATAATTTTCACTTTAATGTCCTCCTTGCCTAATCTCCTGAGCGGTCGGCGCTCAGTCCGCGTTTTGTACAATATAATGGCCACCCGAGGTATTTTTAGGTCTAAATAAACATGATTTGTAGGACCGTCTCTGACAGAATTTAATTTCGTTACGGCATCGCGGTGGCTCCCTCTGTCGCGAATATCTTGAATTATTTTTAATGACTCCTAGTAATTTGCATTATCGTCGATTTTTAGTACACTTTTATTTACCATTTGGAAATTATTGCCTTTTTTAATTAACTTCTTCGTGTTCGCGAGATTATAATACTAAAGTGTAGTATTATTGTGTTTATAAATACTAATAAATTGTTGGCTTAATTTTTAGTATTCATTCTTTATATTGAACCGACATATCAGATTTTACGATAACATCTATTGATGAAAATAAACCTGTAAATAATTTTTATTGACATATAGATCTAGTTTTCAAATTGCTATTTTTATAGCCACAATGAATTTATTTTTATTATAAATGACAACTTTTTGCGACATCTTTAGTCATCATCAGTCAGTTTATTTCTCTCGATTGTGGGTCTTTTAGATGAGGCGTTCAATCCACCTCTTTAGGTCGTCAAAGTAGAGATGGCTCCCCTTGACTCTACTTCACGTGGGGACGTGGTGTAGTAGACTACAAGACTGCTTACTATCAGACGAAGTGTATTCATTTTGAAAGGTGATAACAAAAATAATCCAAATCTTTAACACAAAAAATTTCGAATTTAAAACCGCCGATCCCGCACTAATCTGACAACACAAACTTCCAACAAAAGCTGGGCACACCTTCAAATCGATGCAATACTTTTTCAGAGACACATTGTACTAACTGCAACATACTTTTCAAACTACCCACACTTTTTTCAACATCCTCTATGCATTCAAAAGCGAACGTCTGAACTTCAGTGGCCATTTCTGAAAATTAGTGGACGTAGCCACCCCCGTGGGGTGTGAGGGTGCCTTACAATGCCGAGGCGCATGATTTACGCCAGTCCGGTATTATGTTTTGACTTTAATAAACAGAGCGTTTGTCATTGCAGACTGTACGACGCCGGCACCAAGTTTTATAGCGCTTCGAGTGATGCAACTTGTAATTGTGTGTGGGCTAAACTATGTAATCATGGTTACTATTAAACCACCATGATATCGATGGAACTATAAAAGGTTAAACGAAACAACCGTCATTTTAATCTTCTTTAGTTGCCTCCAAGGCTCTTTTAGTCTCTCCGCGATAATGGCTACTAAAAAGCAACTGCAACGTTGGGTAAAGTGTAAAATATTAGTAGTTCTAAGATGTTTTAGACAATATAATTTAAATGTTAAAAAGATGTGATATTTGTGTACAGTATGTGTCGTATTCCAGGCCACAGAACTAAAGATTTTTTGATGCTCTGCTCCGTGGTTAAAATTGCAATACCAATAGCATGGTCGAAGATTGTGCGATGCTTTACGAAACATCTCGCCTCTGAAAGTTAGATGTCTTAAACTGACTGTAGTGATACCACTATAATCACTCTAAGGTATCTAAGTTTAAGAGTCTTTGATATGACATATATCTGTCACACCTTTTGTTCTGTTCTGAAATCATCTTTGTGACGTAATCTCGTCAGCGCGTCTTTATGTCGAAATAAATGTAGCGACATCTATTGTCAAATTAAAATACTGACTACTTCATAAGACCCGTGACGTAAATTCGCGATTATGTTTGCGTGCGATCGTGAGATCCGAGATTCAATTGCATTCGGATGAATCATAACAAATTTTAACATATAGAAAGACAATTGATAACAGAAACAACTTATAAATAGAGGCAAGAGAAGAAGAGAGACTTTCTCTTTAGCACCTAAACCGAATACAACTATCAGCATTTAGCATATTTTACGTACGTAGATCGAGCCTTGGACCTCTTTGCTTAAAATTAAAAGACCACTAAAGCCACCTTGTCTTTTTAAATGTTAATAATATATTGTTAAAGATAACTTCCGTACTAGCTTTAAATCCTGTATCGCGTAGGACTTTACAAACATTCACACAATGAACACAAAGAGCACCAAAACACAACTATTTTTGAATCAAACAATTTTTTGTATTGTGTGAGGATTGACTCCACAACACTCACTGGCGAGATGACCACTTAAATTACTGCGCCATCCGTGCATTATATTCTAAACAAACAGAATTCTAGTTAGTTATTATATGTAGTACGACAAAATCGCAATTCCCACAACAGTATAGAAGTGTCCAATTCAACCTTCGCTTGTCTAGTTTTAATTAAACCGACAGACGGACGGACATGACGAACTTTTGGTACAGATAGAATATTATTATGAATTGAAGGTGCGGTGCCGTAACAGTTATAGCGTAGAAACCACTCGTAGTAGATAATTGGATATCTACCGATGGATTTGATGGCTTCGCCGATCTGATTAGGTGAGTTTGCGCCTTACATCATTGCTGGTTGTGAGGTCATAGATCAGATTCCCGAGTCAAGCTAAGTGTTAACAGACTCATCATTTAAGTAGATGGAATTAGTTAATCGCTTAAGGTTGCATAATTTGGTAACATAGAATAAAATAATAATCCATAGTTTATTACTTTGATCTATGACTATTTGCTATTCGCTATTCTAGTAAGTTCAAACATAGACATAATATTCAGATGCTAAACATGTTCGTTTTAAGTTTTCATTCATCATTCATTCATTCATTCATAGATTCACGCCTGTTTCCCAGAGGGGTAGGCAGAGACTACGGATTTCCATTTGCTACGATCCTGTCACACTTCTCTGGCTTCATTCACTTTCATCACATTCCTCATATACGCCCGTCGGTTCAAGATGCTCTTAACCTGGTCTTAATCTGATCAAGAAACGTTCGCCTAGGTCTTCCTCTTGCGACTGTTTTAAGTTTTATAATTGGATATTATAAATTTTCTTGCTTTATATCTTTTCACGATAAAATACGCTTTTCAAACATTAATATAACGTATACAAAGAACAGATTAAAAACTAGGATGATCATCCTTATCAAAAGATAAAAAACTCGTATCAAACACACATATAGACTTATCGTCCAGTAAGAATGCACATCATATCACAAACACGCCATCCGCGCAGAACCGCTAACAATCTAAACACGCAAGAATATCTATCGAAACATCCAAATGAACTCAAATTTAAAATATCCAACAAGGTTCATCTGCTGTCGGTACCCGCAAGCAATAAAAGGTCGTGATTACCACATCAGCATCGCCCATACCTGGCGAGCGACGCTCACCGACCACCGAGCCATAGTTCCTTCCCCCCATAGTTTCACCCCCCGTTTCCAGCTTTTAATTATAATACTTTATAGCCCTATAAATCACGACGTGCGTCCCAGGGCGCCGCCTACCCCCTCCCTCTTTGAAGGATACCAGTTCAATTCTCGCCGGGTGTAATAATTTATAAAGAAATTATTCCCTTTTTCTGTTCGAGTTAAGAATGGGTGTGACGTGTGTTTAGCTCGTGATGGGATTCTTTCTTTTTTAATTATGTATATGAAGTGGTTTTCTGTTCAGGGATAATGTAGACAAAAGAAAATACTAATCTTTTCTGTTTATAATATTACAAATATTACTCGTGGCTTCGCTCGCGTAATTGTAAGTTGTCTAATTTTCTATTTCTGGTTAATAATGCTTTTTTTGTATGAAAGGTACCTTGTGTGCTTTTTTGTAACCCTGACAACATGTATGCGAAATTTGATGATGATCAGTCAAGTAGTTGAGGCGTTAAAACGTAACAAACAAACAAACTCACATTCACATTTATAGGTATAATATTCGTTAAGATTGCAGAAGTGTAAATAACAGAATCGACATTTTTTTAACGTTAACTGCCTACCTCGATATATTTAAACGTCCATTTCAAAACACGTATCTATAAAACTTCTATACATATATAGTACGCTAGAACTCAATTCATAAATTAAGTCAGTTTTTACTTTTCAAACAGTAATCAGTCACAAATCAAAAGAACTGGAGCTAAGTTGAACCGATAAGTCAGTGTTAAGTAAAACTACTGTAACTTAAACCTACAAGCCGTCTAACTTATGGCGTGCTTGTAACTTAACATAGATTAAGATACACAGTGGGGTGAAATGAAGCTGTTGGTTTGTGCCTATTATGTGTTTGACTTTCTGAGAAATGTCAAAGCATTTATGAATCGTATTGAACGAGAGTATTTGATTAATAACTAACTGTATATTGTAATTAATTAAAAGGCTTTTTGGCCCAAAGCAAGAAGAAACGCAATTATAAAAAAAAAATGCGTCGGCAGAAATTATAACATAAATACCTATCAAGCATTAAATAAAAATGCATCGAAGTTAAGACACTTAATTATTTCATAAATCTTACTTGCTCATCTTAAAATTGTCCTTACTGACATAGCTCGACTTACCTGAAAAATAAATAAAAAACAAATAATACAATTTTAATTGCATAAAACTTTAGTCGCATCTGAATCATTCAATGACCTAGTTTTTGTACAGAATTTATACTTTGCAGTATGTTTTCAGTAAGCACTTATTGTTTTCAGGCCAAGATTGTTAACGAGCGATCGGTAATACTTTATCGTATGAAAATGGCAAGTAATGCAGATGAGCTGTGGACGCCATTTTTGATGACAATATATTTTACATAATATTGTCGTACATTTACGCAAATGTTAAATTGAAATTAAACTATGTACTTTATTCGGATTTTATTAAGTAGTTTTTGTAATACACTATTATTACATGATTTTGAAACTAGTTTCAAAGTTGTTACATTGGTTTAAAACTATGAAATAATAGTTGAAATTAAACTGCTATATACGGTTTTTATCGCGTTGTTTATTTGACACTTTATTACAAAATTTTGAAAATTGTTACACTACTACTACTATTAAACTTTACTAATTTTTAAGCTAATTAAATTATTATTAAACTATTTAGATTTAATTTATTTTTACACTTTCCCCGACGTTTCGGTTGCTTTTCAGCAGCCATGGTCACGGGGAGACTAAGATGGCAGTTGTCTCAATGTTCCAGTGTAGTTATTTCAAAGTACCCGAACATAATTTAATCATTGGTGTTTCTATTTACGCAGAATGAGCTCAAAGTATCATGAAGTCTAGCTGTGGTTTGCTTCTTCTTGGGTTACTATTTTTATTACTGGATCCCAAGCTGGTGGTACATTCCAACCATCTTCTCTATTATAATTAGAATGTTTTTTGATTTCAATAGCCTTGCGAAGCATCCTTGGTAGGAATCGGTGTTCTTTAGCGAGAATCTGTGGTTTGTCAAATCAAATCAAAAATAATAGGGTTTCAAAAGAAACAACGCGATAAAATCCGTATAAGGCAGTTTAATTTCAATGACAAGATATTTTCCTATTCTTTAGCCACAAGATTGTAGTATAAGACACCTCTCCATTGGATAAACCAATAAGTTAAGGATCCACCATGAACATATACAGAAATATATTTTATTGTCTTATGATATTTTATAACTTAGCTCACGGGTTCGATTCCCGCACATGTCAAACATTTGTGTGCATGAACATGGATGTTTGTCTTGGTCTGGGTGTTTCTATGTATAATATGTATGTAATTACAAAAAAAAGTATATATGTATGTTTATCCATTGGTGTTGTGTGTATGTGGTAGAATATTATTATTATTATTATTATTATTGTTTAGTACCCATAGTACAAGTTCTGCTTAGTTTGGGCTAGATGGTGTTGTGTGTATGTGATAAAATATTATTATTATTATTGTAACTATCACATTTAAAAAGCGTCTCTGCCTGACACACCTATGACCTAATTAAGATATCTATATAAAAAATTGGGTAGTCATGAAACAGCAAGATATATCGCTGTGGAAATTTGCAGTGGATCCTCTGGCTAACTGACCAAAATAAGGAGGGCGATATGGAAACATTACAGAATCGTCGTTCTTTTATCCCTCATCAATATCTTTCCTTACTAATACAAGGGTCTTTCAGAAATGTGGCTCCTTTATTATACCTATTGTATTGTTTGTATACAGGGTGTCCGGTAATTAATGGATAACCTTTAAATGTCTTATAGTAGAACTGATGACGGTTCAGAAAAAAAAAGAAAAAAAAAATTGTATTAATATAGTGCAATAGCTAGTCATATTTTTGACTGTCTATCTATTAGCATAATTAATGTTTAACAATAAAATAACAAAAAACCGATTGAATTCATTCATTTATGGTTGTAGTTTACAAGAAAGTAACATATGGTAATTAAAAAAAAAACATATCTCAGGTAGTAGTTAGGATAGATTTTTTCATATTTTTCCTGATCGGCCATCAGATTTACTATAAGACATTTCAAGGTTATCCATTAATTACCGGACACCCTGTATATTAGAAATGAATGTTAGTCTAGAGTGCAATGGTGGGTATTAGTAGGAATATTGTAGTTAATATATAAAAACTTTAGATAATGAATATATTGACTGCATTGACGGTGTAGTGGTTTAAGTGGTCGCCTCGCCACTGCCACTGCGCTGAGTGTTGTGGGTTCGAATCCCATACGGGACAAAAAAATCCACAAATGGTTCCGAGTCTGCGAGTTCTTTGCGTCCGTTGTTTGAATGTTTGTAAAGTCCCCCGCAATACATAAATTATTACTAGAGTGGAGGTAGTCTTTTTTAAAATAAGAATATTATGCTAACTATTGCAGTAACAAGCCATCATAAATAATATAATATTCTATCACATACACATAACACCATCTAGCCCAAACTAAGCAGAGCTTGTATTATGGGTACTAGACAATGGATAAACATACATATATACTTTTTTTTTTGTAAATACTTGCATATTATATATAGAAACGCCCAGACCAAGATAAACATCCATATTCATGCACACAAATGTTTGACTTGTGCGGGAATTGAACCCGCGACCTCAGGCGTGGCAGTCGGTTACACTAACCACTACACCATCGAGGCCGACAAATAAATCTTCTTATGTTGTATTTATATTATCTAAATATAAATAATACTACCTCGGCAGTTATTGTGAATGCTATGTTACCGAGTCTGAGCAAAGTGTTTAAGGTTGCTCTGCTAAGAAAGTTTCAGGAGTAGTACGGAATTTGAAACTTTGACCAACAGACGGCGAAAAATTCGACCCCAATTTCGTGGTAGCTAAAATCAAAGCTGGCGAAAAATGAATGCAATACTCCTCCATACATACATATAAGCGTCAAGCTATGTATGTAAAAATACCAGTTTTACACACAAACATTGTTCAACAACACATGCATATAGCAATAAGAACATCAAACACAGCCTACCCTATAATCCAAACACTCTGGGCCAGGAAGGCTTTATATTAGAATATCAAACACTTAACTCTTCGCGTGCCACTGCGGGCCAAATAGGCCCCGATCACGTAATGTAAGATGACATGTTGTCTGTCAGTTCGTCAGTCATACCCGTGATCTATGAAATAAGGCGGTTATAGATGTGCCAGCATGTTGGCGAACACGTTTCGAATGCTGCTGGTATGAGAGCCCGTAACGGATTGGCGATTTCATAGTTCATTAGATCAGTGAAGTAACTATCCACACGCTCAAAAACTAGATTGGTAATAAATTATTAAAAGAACGATAGACGCAAAAATAATATTTGTAAATCGCACAAATAGTAATAATTTTACTGTCGTTAATTCGAACCCACATCACTTGGCACGGCGCGGCGGCAAAAGTGCGGCGACCGTTTCTTGACAGATAACTCTAATAACACTGCCTAAGAATTGAACCTGAGACTTACACAGCAGTCGCATACATTACCCTGTACCGAGGCATACTCTTTAAACATACTATACGGACAGAAAAGCAGGCAGCAACTAATAATCAATAAATTAATGATCCACTAAAACAAATCTAAGATACTCATCTTAGATTAGACTCCTACGTCAAAAGAATCTAGAAAAAATTACACACATCTGACAGTCTTAAGCTGTATTTATTTTCTCATTTGTGGCTTACCGTATCGGCCCACACAAGTCAGCCCGTGAATGCCTATTAGAACTATCAACCGTTTACGGCGTTCTCAAAACTTGGCAAGCTAGTCGCGTGGGGGGGTGCGTGCAAATATGACAAATTTATGTAAAACGGGCTCTCTTTGTGCGGCAAGCAGCCGTCGAGAAATTAGTGCTCATTTTGTCTGATGTTTACGAGTGGTGGAGCAGTGTGCGCCTCAAAAATATGGTAATGGCTGCACAGTGGTCTGGTTCCGTCTAGCGATGTGTATCGATTGTGGACTCGTTCGAGTTACCGTGGTTGCGGTTCACTACTACTGGTCATGCGAGTCTTAGTGTTTCAGTATGGAAATGTTTTGTTATATTGTAATGGAAATGGAATTAGATTCAAATACTGCGTTGTTTTGATGCAACCTTATACAGATGCGCCTGTTGATCTTAATACCTATAGGCTGTGCAATTTATTGGGTTTTCCGGTCAAGAAATTTTTCATAGAATCTGCAACTTTGTCCGGTAGATACTTATAAACTCGCCTCCTATTACGTGGGATATCCAAATATAGACTGTGCATGTTTTAGATTTTTTGTAAAGAAATTCTCAATAGCAGTATGGAATCTGGAACTTTACTTAGTAAACGATAAGCTCGACGTCTATTTTGTGGGAAAAATTATAGTTTTTCTGAAAAGTGGGTGTAATGCCTTTGGGAGTAGAGGCGAGAGATTACGCACATACACAGAGTTAGTGTATGCGACTGCTATGCATGAGGTGTTTGGTTCAATTTCTGGGTCGGACAAAGAGTTATCAGGCTTTTCCATAAAGAAGAGCATAGAGAATCTCCATATGTGGGATCAAAAAATTATCTGAAAATTGCTTATACAGCTCTGCCTACTCCTTTTACAGTAGAGGCGTGTAAGTATGTATATATAATTCAATGTAAGTCAATAAAAGAGTGGCAACAGCCGCATCTATTCGGCTTGTCTATCATTCAGAACGAATCCGCGGAGGAATTGTCCCGATTCATTGCTCGTTAATCGTGACGCATCGCCGTATTTTCGTCTAAACTCGTTACACTTATGCCAAGTTGTTGTTGCGCGACTTTTTTATCGCTGCGTGATTTTTGTCGGACGATAATTTTGTGGATTCACAACACTACGACAAGTCCTGTTACTACAAATAAACCACGGTAGTGGTGCGACGAATATTGAACAAGTGATTTCTCACGATTTTAACGATTCCTGATCTCCATGTAAGGAATACTTAGAAAACTATATCATCTCGGCTGTAACCCTCTTCATAGTGTGTGTCTGCTACACAAACTTTACGCTCATAAAGGTTCCCGTCTATTGATAAAACGCGTATCCATTATTGAATTCTAGGAATAGAATATTGATACAGCAACACAACATTATTGGTTCAAGTTTAGGAACTTCTAATCGTACATTTACTTAAGATTATATATACATAGATACAAAAATGTTAACAAAATAAAATTATTAATATATAGGTAATTCAGACAGCACGAGTAAGCCACTGTGTTGGCTTAAGTAGTCAGGAACAAACTGTCAATGCATAGAGTATCCACCATAGTCTATGCGTTAACAGTTTCTGGTTCTATACAAATAATGTTTTTATTTAGTTAATTTTGATTCCTACATCGGACAAAACACAGCGTCTACAAAGTGTTGTACTTAAGATATGGTTTTCTTTGTGTCCGGTTTTGTAATATTTATATATTATAACATACAAAGTGAAAGAAAGAGAGCGGAGTGACGAAAAGTGAAGTAAACGAAACTATCTGACTGTTCGTATTTTTTTTGTCGATTCGTGGCCCGACATGTTCAACACGACAGGCCGTGATTGGTCGCGACCAGATAGATAGAGCAACCTTACTGTTAGTCTTAACTTTAACGGTGCTTAAGTAAAGTAGCACAGGTAAATCACAAATCACGATATCCGTGGCTACGCATTAGTTGGAGATAAGACGCCATAAACGCTGATTTAATGCAGACCAACTTTGCATTTCACTCCTTTCATTGAACACTGTTGGTCACGAGTAACCTAATTTCCAAAGGATATCATAATTTTCGTCGTGTTTGTTTGTTATAAATTAGTCATTATTATAGTGATGTAGAATATAATACAAGTAAGTATAGCTAAAATATAGAAAGGGAAGAGAATGTAAACACATAAAGACCATGAAAAAAATGGCATAGTTTCGTTTCTTTCTCTTGTTCTTATAGAACGCTTCCATTTTCTATTTCTTAAATATGTAACTCTATATAATTTATTGATAACAATGAATTGAAAACACTAAAAATATCTTGAAAACTAATAACGATATTCTAGTCACTCAAAATCTTCTGTTCAATGCAACATATCTTAAAACAACCCATTTTGATAGCCACATCAATAACTTCTGGACTTGATCATAGACTATCAGCTACTTCGAATCAATAATCGCTTAACCAATCATTAGTCAATTAAAATACGCAATGAATGTCAACAAACGCATTTCTCCAACCCTACTTACTTTATAAGTTAGCAGACAGAATCGTCGACATTATTTCGGTCGCAAGTCGCAGGTGTGCGCGAGCCTGACAGATACAACTCAGATTTATGTGTTTACTGTATAAATCACGAGTGAGATGTCAACGTTGGCTCTGATTTTTTATTCGTTGCTTTTACGCTATACATCATAGTTTTGTCTTCCGCGGTCAATTTTTTTGTTCGTAGAGTGCGCGGTTGGACTTATTTTCGTGTAGGAGGAAAATTTTGTGTGTTGCGTATTAGCTCGGGAATGGGTGAAGCGAGGTGAGTTGCACTTTTGCTAAATAATAGCTTATAGACATCATTTTCTCGCTTCGGTGTAGTAAAAGTGAGATTAAGTCTTCTTCTCCCTAGCCTTTATTATTCCCAAGTCACTTAGGGTCGGCTTTCTAGTCTAACCGGATTTTACTGGATATCAGTTTTTACACGGAGCGGCTGCCACCTGACCTCCGCAACCCGAAAGCTAACGATACCCTAAGGCTATACCAGTGTCAAAATATTAGAGGGCACTGACTTCCCAATAACGACTGCCATAGATGTTCATGGCAGTCAGGACCGACGGCTTAACGTGCTCTCCGAGGCACGGAGCAGGCGATAATTGTCAATCAATATGCACATAACTTCGAAAAGTCAGAGATGCGTGGCTTGGTATCGAACTCGAGACCTATAGGTATATGTATTAAAACATAATTCTAATTAGCTGCAATAATATAATATAATACTGCTGGCGCAGTGGTCACTTTCGATTTAATTTAATCAGGTTCGATCTCCATATGAGATGATCAACTACGCAAATACTGTCAATACTGTCCTTTATGTTTGCTATTTCAATCATATGATTTACATACATACATAGATTTACGCCTGTTTCCCAGAGGGGTAGGCAGAGACTACGGATTTCCATTTGCTACGATCCTGACACACTTCCCTGGCTTTATTCACTTGCATCACATTCCTCATACACGCTCGCCGGTGTAAGGTGCTCTTAACCTGGCCTTTGTCCAGAACGTCTCCAATCTGGTCAAGAAACGTTCGTGTAGGTCTTCCTCTTGCGACTGTTCCATTCACACTAGCCCTATAAACATTCTTAGTCAGTCTTTTCTCGTCCATTCTTTCTACATGCCCAAACCAGCTTAACATGCCTTTTCTATTTTTGTCACTATATCCACTTTCATGCCGCATCTCTCTCTAATTACACTATTCCTTATTCTATCTTTCAGAGTCACACCACATATGCTTCTCAACACTCTCATTTTACAGCATTTATTCTGCTCTCATGCTTCTTTTGCCATACCCAACTTTCACTTCCATACATAATGTAGGCACTAATAGTCCTCTATGAACAGCCAAACGTGCCTTTCGTATAATATAATATACATATTTATTTCTCTAACCACAATATAAACAAGATAACTTAAAAAATATATTCTTTATTACATAACTGGATATTGCCCGCGGCTTCGCTCGCGTAAATTTTGGTTGGATTAGAAACAGTGCTTTTTTTTCTGGATGCATATGACCCATCGTCCCTTTCTGTTTCCCTGACAACGTTTTTGCGTTTCATGATGATTGGTCGAGTAGTTAAGGCGTGAAAGCTTAGCAAAGTCACAATTGCATTTACAAATGTAATTTATTAGTTAAGATTAAAAACATATTGTGGAAGACTGGCGCCTAACTACAACCTGCGCTTCAGACCACCGTGTTTATAAGTCCCCTACGACACAAAAATTATTCATAGCGCAACATGAATAGAAAACAGTATTATTAATATGAGAGACTATCTCACCGCAATAATATTTAAGTAAAAATAATTTGAATCGAACTTCTAAACGACTGAATATCCCAAAAATACTGAGAAATTCAACAATAAAATCAATTATAGAGTGTGTAAATCCTATAATCCACAGCTAGATATAATTCTCAGTGGCGACACGTCGCTAGTTGAGATCAATCATCGTCTTCTTAACGAGTGCTACAGCTGTTGTGTGCGAGACTGATGGAGCTATAAACTATATTTATAGCTGAATAGCTCGAGAATAGTTCTGATGTGTGTCGCTCAAGAAACTGGATTATGTTGCGGATGCATATAGGAATTGATGCGGTGGTTTATTTTTAGATTTTATCGTGCATATAAAATTTTATATTATGTGAGAATTTGTTTGACTTTATTCGCATTATATAGTCACCGTTATTCTTTTTATTTTTTACACATGAGTAGAGTATTTAAATGTATGTATCTTATGTGGCGGCCAGTCAGTGCAGACTAGCGACACTTCGACGCAGTAAGATCTTTTGTGTCGACACTTTCCCAATAACGACTGTGTGCTCTCCGAGGCACAGAGCAGGCGATAATTGTCAATCAATACGCACATAATTTCGAAAGGTCATATAACTTCCGAAAGTCAGAGGTGCGCGACGTGGGTTCGAACCCGAGACCCTCTGCATTGCAGTCTGTTGGTCTCCCCACTGAGCTATCGCTGCTCTAGAGTATTTATATAATGATCAAATCCAGTAATTAATATAGAATATTTTAAAATGTTATGGATAAATCACCGTTTTTAAGGTAGTGCAGTTTTTCAAGCCATTCATCGATATCATTCGAATATCGATATTTCATCGCCTTTTAGTTTTGTGACTATGGCCAAAATATGCACACTTTCAAAACTAAAATGCAAACGATCATTTAGACTAGGAGATAAATTAAAATAATGAAATAAGTATAAAATTTATCCTAAAGTCTTACAATAGCTCAATTATATACAATTTGCATAATATTGTCTTCTGTTTATGCGAATGTTATTCATGGAAATTAAACTACTATATACGGATTTTATCGTGTTGTTTATTTTACACTTTATTACATAATTTAGAAACTGTTACACTACTACTACTAGATACTATTAAACTTTACTATTTTTTAAGCTAATTAAAAAAACTATTGAAACTATTTATATTTAAGTTTACACTTTCCCCGACGTTTCGGTTGCTTTTCAGCAGTCATGGTCACGGGGAGACTAAGATGGTAGTTGTCTCAATGTTCCAGTGTAGTTATTTCAAAGTACCCGAACATAATTTAATCATTGGTGTTTCTATTTACGCAGAATGAGCTCAGCTCAGAGTTTAATAGTATCTAGTAGTAGTAGGGTAACAGTTTCTAAATTATGTAATAAAGTGTAAAATAAACAACGCGATAAAATCCGTACCTATATAGTAGTTTAATTTCAATATATACAATTTGATTGAAACAAACCACCAAGTGGTAAAAAGACATCGATTTATTGATCGTGATATGAGCACCTACTTTTTTTATTTAATGTCTACACGTGACACAGACAATACAATAAGCATTACTTAATTAATGTTTACCAAAACAGAGAGAGTTGCTTTCCTAAAGTAAAGTTACAACACCGGCACATGCCCCTCAATTACCAGTCAGTGCCTCCAAACTCCGCAAATCAACATCTGCGCCTTTGAACTCTAAGCACAAACACCTCCACTATTTCTAAGCTCACTGTGGTACAGTATGACGAGCGATAACGTCGTAAACACAAGCCCCCACCCACACATGACAGCCCGTACTAATAAAACACACGGCATTGTCATCTCGGCGTACACACGTCACTGTTACACCCGGTTTTACTACACCTTGATGACCTTTTCATTTCCCTCGGTAAGGTACGGGAATAACGGCGGTTATGAATTTATATTTTCTTACGCGACGTATAAAGAAAGAAGTGTTTAAGTGAACACATATTTCTTTAAAAGACGACGGCATGAGTTAAGTTTTGTGCAGTGCAAGGGTTAACTGAACAATAATTTGAAGATGCAATAGCTATGTGGTCGGCTGGCCAACAGGCCGGTCAAAAGTCGTGTCGATTCTTATACAAAAAATATACAGAATTGTCTGAATCAATTCACATTTAAAAATAACTTGGTCAGCCTGCAGTCTGTTAAAATACATAAATAACAGAAAGAGTAGCCAGATTTTTTGTCGGCCTCGATGGCGTAGTGGTTAGTGTAACCGACTGCCACGCCTGAGGTCGCGGGTTCCTCCCCGCACAAGTCAAACATTTGTGTGCATGAACATGGATGTTTGTCTTGGTCTGGGTGTTTCTATGTATAATATGTATGTATTTACAAAAAAAAAGTATATAATATATATGTTTATCCATTGTCTAGTACCTATAATACAAGCTCTGCTTAGTTTGGGCTAGATGGTGTTGTGTGTATGTGGTAGAATATTATTATATTATTATTTGTGTTACACCTACATTTCGCTAATTACGATTTTAGCTTTCAAGTAACAGGGTCTATTTTGTCTGCTATATAAAATGCCAGATTCCACTAAAGAGAAATTCATGACAGTAAAATCTAATAAGACCTAATAAAACTTTGCCCTATACGGGCATCTAACCCGAGACATCTCCACTGCACCACCGAGACAAATCACTATATATAATAAAACAAAACCGCTGAAGACAAAAAACAAAAAAAAATCTGTATGGCTGTTCGCGATAAACTCAAAAACTACTAAACGGATTTACATTTTTTTACCAATGGACAGTGTGATCCGTGAGGAAGGTTTAGATGTATAATTAGCTAATGTTTTGTACTATCCGTGCGCAGTCGCACCTGGCACCCGGGGCTGGTCGCTAGTATAAATATATAATACCTAGATAATGGACCTTCAAATTACTGGACATCTATTTCTAATTTATAAAAAAAACTACTCCTGCAAGGGTATATGACTTACATACATATGGCTTGAGTGACTTTACAATAATTAAAACAACGGGCACATAACACCCAGGCTCGGTATTCTCTACTCCTGGATGACACAAATATTTTACTCGTGTTAAACCCACAACCCTCGGCACAGTGCAATCACTTAAGGTACAACACTAGCCGTACACTATGCATAATTAAATACTTTAAATAAGTCGACGATAGAGAACAAATATATGATTATTAATAATGTTATTCTAAATCTAAAGTACTTAATATTGATTTACCGCCATGTCGAGGGAATTGCAGCAGTCCTTGACGAACTTCATACCAATACTTGTATGTTTATCTGTTTACTAGATTATGGCCGCTAAATAGCAGCGATAGCTCAGTGGGGAGACCAACAGACTGCAATGCAGAGGGTCTCGGGTTCGAACCCACGTCGCGCACCTCGGACTTTCAAAGTTATATGACTTTTCGAAATTATGTGCGTATTGATTGACAATTATCGCCTGCTCCGTGCCTCGGAGAGCACGTTAAGCCGTCGGTCCCGGCTGCCAAGAACATCTATGGCAGTCGTTATTGGGAGAGTGTCGACACAAAAGATCCCCCTGGGTCAAAGTGTCACCGGTCTGCACTGACTGGCTCCACATAAGACAAGATAAGATAAGATGCCCGCTAATTCGCTGGCGTAAATTTACGTTATGTAAATTTTCTATCCCTCGTGAGCAGTACATTTTCAGTACAACGTGTATGCGAAATTTCATGATGATCAAACGAGTAATTAAGGCGTAAAATCGTAACAAACAAACAAACTCACATTCGCATTTATAATATTAATTAGGATGTACACAAATTTACGGAACTGTATTTGCGTATCGCGACTGCATTGAAGGCCAAGTAAGTAAGTTCAGACGGGAAATAAATATGTATATCCATAGACCTGGATTAAAATAACTTTGTTCTTTTTAAAAGATACCTTTGACATTGGTTTCTTTTTCATTCTAAGCTGAAACTAACAGAGTGCCTTCTTTCATAAACTTATACACAATGTGAGGACATCATAGCATGATAACATTGATAACAAATACATCTTACTCCCATACATATACACACAATACACACACATACACTCACCGACAAACACATACTCTCATCCTCAATATAGACTCAAAATTATTTCAAATAAACAATAAAGTCGTACTTTTACTAACCTTAGTTATTTAAAACATATTCGGATGTGGGCGTTAATGGCTACGACACAGTATACACTACTAAAGTCATTATCGTTTAATTATTGTCAAAATGTAATAAGGTTTTCCAATAAGAACTATTATTATTACTATTAGTATTAAATCCCGTTTCGCGGACGACTTTTACAAACATCCAAACAACGGACACAAAGAAAACCCAGACTCGGAACAACCATTACTGCATCATACAAATTTTTGTTTTGGATAATTTTTGTTTGTGTTCAATATCAAAATTATAATGAAGCGGATTACTGGGAGATGTAGCGGTAGAAAGGAACGCAGCTAGCGCGACATTGTTGTGCATGAGGTCTCGGATTCGATGTCCAGATCTGGCATATTGTATTAAGCTGTCAAAAAATTCTCAATTGCAGTACGGATTCTGAAATTGTGTCCGGTTGACTATAGACAATAGGATCGTTCTCTATTACGGAGAATCTAACTGGCGAAATGAGAGTTTAATACTTCTGTTTACCCCTACAAGCATAAAGGCGTTATAATATGCATGTATACAATAAAAGAAAAATATCAGCAAAAGTCACAATCAAAATAATTTCATTTCATATTACATCAAATACATGCATATCTACCTGAATTCTAGTACAGTTAAAAACATCTTCGCGTATCCCGCAGAGCTGCACTCCTTGACAATCGATTGACGGGTGTCCCCTCCCCCCACCCCATACCCTCCACTGCCCCCAAACTACCCCTTCTTGCACCCCCCGGCGCATTCGCCTGACCCACATCGACGCCATATTTATAATAATTGTACCCCGATTCTGGAGTACAGACCTGATAGTTTTAGTATGGTAATGGGGTGGATTTTAAAACAACTTTTTTGTGTCAAGTTATGATTAAAGTTTGACTCTGAACGCAAATATTTGGCAATATATATGTTTTGCTATACTTTAGATAAATACAATAAACTGTCAATTTATAAAACTAATATTTACAATCTATAATCAGATATTTAAATACCGAAACTTCGCTTTTCAAAAATTGACTTCACATGTAACTGGCCACAATCATTTTCTTATTCGAACCCAATTTTCTAAATTCAAAACCAACTTAATCTTCTCCTACTCTGTGTGTTCCCGAAACCCAGACTTAAACAAAACAATACCTACGTAGCTACATACGCGTCGCAAAAGTAAATACGATAGCATTAACCCCCCGTCCGTCCCTTCGTTATCACGTCCCGGACATAATAATTTAAGACGAGTCGTTCCGTCCGCGTCTGTCCGACGTCCATGGATGTACGGATATATCTGTCAATACTGTTTGTGCAGATTGATTTTTCTAGTTAGATGTTGTTGACTGTGCCATGATTGCCAAGTTTCAAGGTGCGAAGTTTGGCTAACAGATATTATAGTAAATGTGGATTTTTGTTGGTATGACATGTTTTTTGGTGAAGGTTCGTTGATAGAATCATAGTAGTGTTCATAAAATGCAAAAAAAAAAGGTTTTCTTTGAATATATTACACGAGTTTTCATGTGATTGTTATTATATATGGGTATAGGTAGTTGCTGCATTTACCAATTCAGAAAAATATAGTTTTTTGATAAACATATAGGTACATCCATATTTTTGTAGGTATAGCGTTTGTCATTACTTATTGAGCCAACTACAGTTATTAAGTCAAAAGAATATTAATAAAATAAAAAGAGCTAAAATATTTTTTAAGCCTTTACGCAATAAGCCTTATCATTCCATCTAAAAAAACTACACAGAGATACGAAATAAATATGAATTCATATTTTTTTTAAACAAAGCTTAACGCAAAACGTTTCCGTTTTCCGACTCGGGACAAGATGTCAAGTATCGTCAGATAGCGTCGAAAGGGTTGAGTTCCGTCGCTTAAAAAGTATGAAAAAAAACATCTCTTATCTATGGTACGAGTAGCGATTGTGTCCTATAGACATTGTATGGAAGAAATACGGTCGGAATCAAGATCATACTTTTTTATTTATGTGTAATTATGAAAAATGGTAACAAGTTGACATTTTATCGTAATATTGAATGAATGTGCTTTTATCTTGCACCTGTTTTGATATACTACTAACAATATTTATTTTATTAATTATTGTACCGTGTGGGTTTCAAATTAAATTTCTTTTAAAAGCAACACGCTTTCATAGAAACGACGCGACGTATAAATATCTAAGAATGAAAGACTTAATTGATTATAAATATTGAAGTAGAACTAAGAATTACCGTATGTTGAATGTTTGTTACTTTATCAAGCGTAAACTGTTGAACGGTTTTGGACAAAACTTTGCACTTTGATAGACCATGTCTGGAATTTACATATACTTATTACGAAAAGTTTCGGCCAGAAGCCTAATATATTAAATCAAGGCAACTTCGATAAGTACTTTAATTAAAATCATTTTCTTATTTAGATTCCACAACATTCATTTTTATCTAGATCCTAATCTGTTCCAAGATAAAGTTCACAAACTAGAACTAAAGTTCAGACATATATAAGTTACACAAAACCCACACTAAATCTGTCCACCGCAAAATAACCCGTCACAAAAAAAATCACTCGCGAACTATTTCTAAAACACTGCCCAACAATCAAAACTTCCACCATATAGGCAAAAACTCTCCCCACTCGGGAATACGACACGGTTAAAACAAAATGGCGAAACTTTAAATTCACTAAAACTACTTAACGTTATGTTTTAAGATGTCTCCCAACTTGTTAAATCCTTTCTGTTTGGCGTCGCAGTGGGAAATCATGGCTTGTCACGGGTTAAATTCGAAAACAATTCAACGGTTTTAGTTGTGACACGCCGCGTAAATTATTTGGCATTAGAAAGAAAAGTTTAATTCGGTAGAAGAATAAATATTTTTGAAGTTATTTTAGTAATCCACGTCGAGTTGGACACTAAAACTGCTCTCAAACGCGTAGAGAATGCTAAAGCGATAAGATCTATGCTAAAAGTCGTCGAGGTTCACCAGTAATGAATACACCGTCTAGACTCATATCTTGTAACCTCTTAAATTATGACTCTGGAACTCTCGGCTCTCCACCTATCTGTTATGCACCTTTTAAGATCGGCTCTGATCACGAATGGAAGAAAATATTTGAATGGACGCAAATGATATTTGTAATCATGTGAAATGAAAATAAATCAAAGTCGAGTTCTTTTACATAAATACGCTTAACTAAATTGTAAGGCAACTTTTTAAATAGTTTAATATAAGCATAAAGTATTTTATATTGAGCATAAAAATATTCAATGTTTAAAATAGAGCTAACTACAAAACAATTAGGCAATAATCTAATTCCCTCTGTTTCCAATTGCGGATTCGTTATACATATTCATATGAGATAATTTAAATCACATTGTTAAATATTAAACGGTATAACAATAATGGTAATGCACTAATATATTTATGAGAACTGATTGGCTCCCGTTTTACTATGACAACAGTATATAGCGTGATATTGTTTTAAACAAGTATAAAGCCTAACAAAACAAATACAAGACACTCACAAAAAACACAACAGAACAACATCAGAAAACCCGTTATACTCTTATGTGTATAAATGTAATACCTCACAAAATATGGACATCCGTTAAAAATAATCATCTATCTAATACGAAATAGCTTCCATGAAAAGTTCGACTATATCAAAATCGAACTGATCGCAATTCATAACATCCAGTCATTACGTTTCAATTCAACAAAAAAGCTACGACAGTTCCGAACTCTAAATCCGCATTCGATCTAAAAAAAGTTCGCATTGCAACATCTTGAAAAAACAAAGGTGTGCGCACAGAGCGCCTTGTCCCGGTCTCGTCCCGCGCCGGGCCCATCCCGTCCCATCTCGTCTCGCGATTAAAAGTGCAGGTGGGGACTGTCCGGCATTGATCTGGCGGTGACGCTGGACGATGGAGATGTCACCCCCACCCACCCCCACCCTCTAAGTGGACGTGTGGACATGCTTAGCGATGTGCTGATAAGGGGGTGGTTACGTTTTCTTATTTATTTATTTACGTTTGCTAGTATGGGTGGCTCAGATTGTGAATGTGATTAGTGAGTTACGTATTTCGTTATAATGTGATTATAAAATTGTAACGTTACATCGATTTTGTAAATAAAATATTGTTTAAGGGTAGGATAGAGCTTAAAAGCCATTAAAAACCATAATTTTATTTGATATTATGACTTCAGCTTTTGTTTCTGAACTGTTTATATTGAAAGCTACAGATTATTTTTACCTGTATATCTAATAATGTCACATCATTAACGAAGTTTGGGCTAGAGGCTAGCCTAAAATAATTACACATAACATCAAAATTGTAGAAAAATCCTTGTTCAGTCAAATGCGTTACAGCTCAATAATACAAGGTACAAAATAAAATCAAATGAATCGTACAATTATAAAACTCATTAAGAAAGTCTGTTCGAAACAATGACCGGTAACGAGTGTCAGAAAACGACTAGCTACGGACGCTAGGAATCGGTCGAGTGAGAGAACTATTCACAAATTAGTCGGCACAGAACTCGTCCACACTCGTCCGTCGCCACATCCGCGTAGGGTCGCCACATTCGCCAGATGGACACGCTAAGGATGTACGTTTAATTTTTTTACTTACTTTGTGACGACTGAATAAATATCATAATTATGCAATTACTTAACATTTTACATTCGGAAAGAAATTTATTCAACGTAGATATTTGCATATAATCTAGTGTTGGCTGAATTCACTGAAGAAGAAAATCTTATCCTGTGCATCCAAAAACAAGATGACTAACATCGACCGAATAATTAAGTTTGTTACAAAAACAGACAGAAAATGATTGGCAGTTTTACTATGTACTAAAGGACATGAAATTGAAATGTCTCAAAACTCAAGGCTCACCGCAGAGACATTTTAATCAAATTATAACAACTAGGGTCAGGAGTTGACTGATTTGCGGTCACATTTTCAGACCTGTTCTCTATAGAACTAGTATACAAATTCTAAGTATAAATGTCACCCTAACATAGATTTTTATTAGTAGTTTATAGAATTTTTATTGATAGATATTCAAATACCTATTTAAAATTCTAAATTGTAATTGCGCGACAACCCTGTGCTAGCCGGACCGCCCCCGTCTTGCAACGTTTGACTGAGCGAAATCACTCAAAAGTTTTAATGTCGCTTCCGCGGGGACGTTCCGGTCCGGTGGCGACGGCTAGTGCCGCTGTGTGCGCGAGACTTTATGTCGCGATCTCTACGCTATTTAGATTACGTCGTGTGCATTGTAGGGTTAAAGGTTTCGAGTGTGTTGGTGGCTTAATGGAATGTTCGAGAATGCAGACTTTTGGACAAGTACTGAAATGTATGACGCTAGCTTTATGAGGACTAACTGACAGTATTATTAAATAAAACATTTTCTTAGATGTCTATTGGTCCCGGTAATATGACTTACATCTACTACAAACGACGTTTGTGTGTGTTTTCCTAATTATCCGCAACGAAAAACACTTCAAACGTGTCACTTGTACTAAAAAATCTTCGTACCTCGCAAAATATCCGCAAAAATTAAACTTTAAAATGTGGTTATACACAACAACCACTCTTAAGTACTACGCATAAGCGTCAAACTCGCTTGCGCGTCATAATGACAGACAGTTTAATTATCCACGCCGGCCGATATTGCAACAAACGAGATTAAAACGAAAAATTAATTGAATCCATTCAATTTTCTAACCGCGAGTGGCGCCGGGTGACGGATACTGTCTGTTAATACCCAATTATGTTTCACCCCCGCACCCCCTTTCACCCCTCGTAACGAGCTATAAGTATATGACGGGGAGTGAAAAATGTCGAATATGGTAGTATGGTTGGAGGACGTAATTTGGAAATCATTTGCGATGAGCATGTTGATGCGGCTTGAGCCTTGGTTTATGGCAGGTCGGGGTTTTCGCTCAGCCCTAATGAGCCGAGTGCCTTAATTCAAACATGTAGACCTAATAATCTATGTGTGAAATAAGGCAGAGTAAAATGGCAAGAGATTTTTGTGGATATACATTTTGATACGCTCTACATGTTCACTAGCTACATAATATGTTTATTCAGATAATACAAACTTTTGACTTACGAATCGGCTCATGTGGTTTTAAGATAGAATGACTATCGGACACAAACGTTGACTATATCTACGGCCCTCAAACTACAGCTGTGAAAAAATAATGTTGACTTCTTGTTACGTTGCTGCGTGGAAAAAAATGAACTAACAAACGCGTATAATATTAGTATGAATATAAATTGTAGATTGCCAAAGCAATGTAGCTGAAAGAGCTCAAGGCTCAAGGCTCAAAGGCAACACACCGGTTGCCTTTCTTGATACAATAATGTTGTTAATTACACGTATTACCAGTAAGGTGCTGCAGCCGCAATACAAAACGAAAAAAAGTGAAGCAGCATATTATTTGTCATTTTGCGAGACGATAAACATTTTGCATAGTTAATCAAAAGAATAATCTTGTACGACCTATTTCCGTCTGCAAATAAAACCTCATCCTCTCAATCAACAGCCAGCCATTTTGCTATCCTATTATTCCAATATTTTCTCTCTATCGCACCGTATTTATTCCGCGCGCGTTATCACAGAGCTGTCAATCACGTCAACTCGCTGCCGCTACCGCGAGCTGAGTGACGTGTCCGTCGCTGTTCACCCCCCACCACTACGCGATGACGTCATACTAGTTAAGATGTTTAAGTTAAATGCAGTCCGGAACTTTGCGCAGATTTACTGTTTTGTTTTTGATTTTGTTTCACTGGTGAGAGAGTGGGTGTTTGCTTTGTTTTGAATTTATAAGTAGCTGAGTTTATGCTTTTCTTTCTTGCAGTTTACTGAACGGTTTCTCAAGGAAAGGTCGTTTGATCATTATGCGAGGGCGTATTTGTGATCGACGCATCGAATGGGGGTTACGTCATCTATTTTATGGAGCAGTACCATTTCTTTCGAACAGAACGGGAAGGAAAACCGCAGTATTGGATTGCAATAAAGAGTAATAAAGAAGTTGATGTGGTGATTGTCGTCTGAGCTGGACCATTTCGTAGTGTGATGTATGCTTTATACATATGTATATACAGAAATACATGTACCTACACTTTCTTGTTTAGTTTAGTGGTGGAGAAGCATAAGCGCAAGTACGAACGTCGATCAGAAGGCCCTATTTTGATTATGAAAGACTCAGAATAACTGTTTGTGAATCCCTCAATAATTATTTTACCGTGTGGGAATCGAACCTACAACACAAAGCGCACCGTCAATAAAGAGGCGATATTTTAAAGTACTATCCCATGCCAACAGAGTTAAATAAGTGTAACCGACTGATAAGAAAAAGATATTCGGAATAATTTTATAACGAGACCCAAAGTCATAAGTGATGAAATGTCCATGGAATACGCTTTACTTTTCGAAAAGACACAAGCTAGATTCTATTATAAAATAAACATGGGTATACATACATAGATTCACTGTGTATCACTGAAGGCGTAGGCAGAGACCTATGACATCCCAATATCGCCAACTACGTATTTAATTCCCAGGAAATAGCGGCCGAGTCTATTGCCTAAAAGAAAAATCTAGTAACAGTTTGTAATTTAAACTCACCACGTCTTCGATTCCCAAGCCCACGATATACCAAGTTATGAGGACACACAAATAGATGTTATATATATGTGTAAGCACAGCAGCTGTCAATCCTCGAAGATATGTAATTGAAAATCGCACAGAGATTCGCACCATTATGGAATATAAAATGTTTCAATTTCAATACGACTGGGTCTAGGGGAATATTCGCGAAATGCACTTATTACCAGCACGGGGCCGGGATCACGGCCCAGATCCCGGGGTGATTGGCAATCCCGGGCCGCGGGGTAATGCGACAATTTTAATAGGATCTACACTAGTACAGGTGTGTTCATTGAAAGTAGATACGGCTGAATGTAAGTAGTCTTATGAAATCTTTTTTTTTTATTTATTGAATGAAAAGTGTTGAAGCTTTCAATCGATAACTTATTAAAGAAAACTGACTAGTTAGTCGTAGAAAAAGTTTATGCTTACGTTTCCCTTGGACCTGGTCTGCTGGTCTGGATTCAATTCCTTTGACGGGCAAAGTGTTGCTTATTTACTATTAGAAAATTATTAACACCAGTACGAAGTTAGTGTCCGGTAAAGCGCAATAATCTTATTAAGTAAGACTTAGAAGGGAGCTAGCGACCTGTAGGTTTGATACACTTCTGCCTACCCCTGGGGGTAATATAGGTGTAAGTATGTATGTGTTACCTGTGACATGTTGCATTTGCAGCTACTGTTTGATAGTGAGAGAGGTCGTGGATAACTTGTAGCTTTCGTAGACTTACCTGAAAAGAACAGGAAAAATCATTAGTAAATGTCCATCAGATATTGTTATACTGAAACGGCATTTAAAATAACTTTGCTTATAGCAAGACTATAGTGACCGTAGGCCGGGATAAGACATTCGACTTGCGATCGGTTGCGGTCGTGGTTTGATGCATACTCATATTACACTACTGACGTAAATCCACTTGTAACAAGCATTTAATTAGCTTGAGACTTTTACAAAAATACAAGTAATTTTCAAACCAAATCTTTTTAAAAAACTAGCGTAAAAATTTAAAACTAAATAAATTTTTAATCGTTTTTATAGTCTTATGCCTATCCTTGACGGTGTCTCACACCAAATTTGTGGAACTCACGTAATATAGTCGCCTCTTGCTATCTACAGAGTGCATTTCCAAACAGAAAATTGCAATAGAATCCCAAAAAACACTTTAACTCACCCAGGAATTGAACCCTCGACCCCATATGCAACGGGACAGCCGGAAAATATCTTTAAAATATTGAAACGCTACCGTAAAGTCCAACATCTAGCAATGTTTACCCCTTACAATCCAGACCCCTTGTTTCGTTCATAGAGAGGGCAAGAGGGGCGAAGTCCATTGGAATTCTTTATACAATGAAGTGGATTTAATATCGAGAGGAATGCGAGTTGAAAGATAGCGGCCAATGTCGCACACTTGGTACACGGGCGGGGGATTTTTTTATAGATTTACTTGTGCTCGTCTGATGTATGGTTGTCGCCTGTGTACTATGATATGTGGGTACGTATCTTGATGTCGATTGGTATCGCTGTCTAGATCTAGGAATAGTGTGAGCTATGGGACGGGGAAGCGAAAAGCCTGGTATGTTATATCTGCACCAAGACTTAATGCATGCAGCATCGGGTCTAAAATGGTATCTTAGTTTTATGTAAGTAGTAGATAAATTCGGCCGCATGTATGCCGAAACAGATCCACAAAACACACAATGTTTTTTCATTATGTCTAAGATGTAGTCGACTGTAGGCAGAATCAAAAAGGTTACGTACAGAAGTTAATCTTAACTAATATTATTACTGTAAATGTGAGTTTGTTTGTTACGCCTTCACGCCTTAACTTCTCGTTCAATCATTATGTTTCGCATACACGTTATCAGGGTACAGAAAAATATATAGGATAACATCATCCAGTAAAAAAGTACTTTTCTGGATCGAGCAGCGCCGCGGGCAAAAGCTAGTCTATTATGATGTGGACTTGTAATACAAGTATACTGATACAAACGTTTGTATAGCATATTCTCAGTTACAAAACACTTTAATCCCAGTAAATAAATTTAAAGTAAACAAATCACATTCAAGTTTTAAAATAGAACTAAGTTCAAATCAGACGTTCCACTAGGTACCCGACGTTTTCTTTAAAATGACAGAAGCACGTCTGCGCAGCCCTGTCACCTTAACCCTGCAACGGCGACCTGAAATTTTATAACATGTCCCGTCTCGCCCGGGACCTCTTTTGATAGAATTTTATTTTACGTACTGACAACTTTTTATTGGGCCCAGTTACTTGCGGACCATCGTTTTGTATTTATGTATTATTTAACGTCCAATCCTGTGGATTTGCATGTATTTGATACCCATCCGATAGACGACAGTGGATTTGGGATAACCCTTTTCGGGCACGTAATAATACTCAAATATCGTTTAAATTTTTATTACCGGACATAAAAATGATTTCTTTGAATTAGGAATGGACAAGGAGCAGTTTTTATTAACATTTTTATTTGATGCTATAGAAGTGTATGACTCAGTTTAGTAAATGGCTGAACTTAGAGCAAGGATTTGTTTTTACTCATAGCCAGGACAATAGCCAAACGAAAATTAATGAAAATTACATGATATATGATTTCTGAATTTCTATTAGAATTGATAAAGGAATACATTAGTTTTCATTTCTGCTTTGTAAAGATATTTACACTTACTAGTAGCTGTTAATTTTACTTTGAGCGAACTTAGTTATTAAAGCGTCATATTTACCAGGCATAGTCCAGGTCGGTCTTCTTTAGATATCACTGTTTTATTCCATTTATTGAAGCACCTTTTGCATTGTCGAAGTTCGATATTACACAATTTTATTCAAAACAACGACACGAAATACTATTGAAAAAAAAAAACAAATCGGCGCGATCCACATCAGCCGCCACCACCGAAGTCAAGACAGACGCTGTAAACACGAGCAATATTGTTACCCGGCCGCAATCTCGTATCAACCGACCAAATAGCTTGGATACTTATGTAAATCGGACCACTATCCCGCTTATTGTATATCTAATTTGATTTCTTTTGCAATACAGTGATGGGATTCAACGAATATTGGTCCTACCTGCCCATCTAATATCGTCCCGGGTCACGGGAATGTGTGCCGTGGCATTTTCGGGGTTAAAAGATCACTGATATGGACACACAGGGCTAGGGTTTTTTAAAATATTTATGAGGGCGCAACGGCGAGAGTTCACGTTGTAGCTGTAATCCAATTTCAGTTTATATCTTTGGTAACTTACTTATTTTTGTTGGTAAAACTTTGGGAAGGGTCAAACTGTGTTTTTATAAGTGTTAATTAAGTAATGTTATATTCATGGAGATGGTAAACACAGATGTTCTTGCTTGCTTAGCTGGGCAAAATTAGGGCCTTATTACACGATAGGTACTTTAATATTAATAAGGTTATTCTAGTTGAAGACATAGTTGGTTACTGATGTAAATATTTGATTAAGTTATGTAAAGGTAGTTTTAGTAGTCATTTTATATAGACATTACCAAAATTGTCCACCTAGTAAAATATGTTTATTTGTTAAAGGTGTGCAATGAACAGAAGAAGCTAAATAGCTGTATAATATTACTAGTCGGATCGAACTATTGGCATCTAAAGAATGCGCGATGCCATCCGAGAAATATTTCCTACTGACCTCCAAATCACAATGTAAAAGATAGCATCTAATTATGATTATGACATGTAAATTAAGTGTGTGTATTCTAACATTATCGTCTAAGAGAAGCAATGCAATAATTAAACCTATAAATTAAAACAATAAATCACATAAAAAATATGATTAAAATCGGTGCATATCAAGATTCTGTAAGGTTTTAAAACAACTTTAATCCTATACCACACAGAAAGAACAGTTAATAGTTCTTACTCATTAATTTTTTTAGATTAACCAGATAATGTACAACGAAATACACTTTCGACATTTGCTTAAAACTCCCGTCCTTAACAGAAGAGCCTGTCAAAAACCAAATTAATTTGTCTGCTAACTATTCGACGTAAAAAGTGTTGAACCGCAGATTCAGTAAGTAGTTCGCGTCCGATCTGTCACAGCCGCATCGGAGAGTTTAAAAGTGAAAAAAGTCGCATCGTTAGTTCCTGCGACAAGGCAAAAAAGTCGTCGGTCTGCCAACCTGTCGTTTTTAAGTGACAACCAAGTCTGTTCTGGCTATTATCTCGAAAACTGAAACCGTATTGGTGTCCTTTTTAATTTTAAAGTGCTTCAGTGCTGGCATAAGACTTTAAAATTGACGCGAGTATGTTAGCTATTTAGGCAACGCCATAGTTTCGTTTGAATAAAGTTCTATTTTAAATTTGAGAGTCAAATTTCGAGATAAAAATTTTCGAAATATAGTTCTGTTCTAGTATCAATGTCAATATTACCACGAATTGTATTGTCCTTAAACCACAAAATGTGAAAATAGATATCCAAGACTATTCTTGGATATCTATTTTCACATTTTGTGGTTGCTCAATGCTAGCATTGAGCTTCTGTAACAACGCTTAAAGACATATGTATATAGACTCACACCTATATTTTCCCAATTAGGTAAACAGAGGTGTATCTATCTATACTAATATTATAAAGCTAAAGAGTTTGTTTGTTTGGTTGAACGCGCTAATCTCGAGAACTACTGGTTCGAATTGGAGTTCGAATTGAAAAATTATTTTAGTGTTGGATAGCCTATTTATCGAGAAAGGCTATAAGCTATATAACATCACGCTACGACCCACAGGAGCGGCGCAGTGACCGTAAACGCGGGTGAAACAACGGCCACAGTTAATATCTTATATTTTAAGTCCTACGCAGCAGTGAATGAGCTTGTTGCTGTCACTGGGCTCATTTCAAGACTTCGTTTTACACTTTGTCTGACCCCGTCATCGATCCCCGGCCTTACGGTCGACCACATACTGCTTCGGAACTAAAGATAGCTATGAAAGTGAAGTAACATTTAGGTATACAAAGAATCGCAGTCTGACCATGCGTTGTTTCACTACAGTGAATAAAATTGTATACAGAGTGATTTTGAAATCGTGAAATTCCTCTTAACCACGCATTCTACTGGTGATATAGAATAACCTTGACCATTTTTTCTTATTAGAGTTTTATACATACATAGATTCACGCCTGTTTCCCAGAGGGGTAGGCAAAGACTACGGATTTCCATTTGCTACGATTCTGACACACTTCTCTGGCTTCATTCACTTTCATCACATTCCTCATACACGCCCGTCGGTTCAAGGTGCTCTTAACCTTAGAGTTTTGTTTTTGGAGAAATTAATGTACGATTTTTTTTCGTGAACTGGTTTTAGATAGTCATATGTTAACCAACCGAGACAATTCAAATTTTTTACTAATAAAAAAAAAGTCAATAATATTCTCGTAAATAATAAAGGGCGGTTCTTTATATTGCCCCTTATTATTTAAGACATCAGTTATTGTAGTTATTTTTTTTTTATTTAGTAAAATATTAAGATTGTGTCATTTCACGAAAAAAAACAGTTCATAAATTTTCCAAAAAAAAAAAAATGGTCAGGATTATTCTATACCAGCAGTAGAATGCGTGGTTAAAGGAATTACACGATTTTAAAATCACCAACACCTACGTAGATCTTTAACCTCTAAGACCCCAAAATAAATTTAAGAATCGGTTAAGCTGTTCCGTATAATATTCTCTACATAGGTACATTCTCTACCAACTAAATATTAGCATAGATAATTAAAAGCTTACAATTCTAATACATATCACAATAGACAGGCGACGTTTTTATAATGAAATTGTTCAAACATTGCAATTTGAGTCGGTGCCAATGTTACCGATGTTAATTATGTCTGATGTGGTGTAAGCACGCCATACAACAGACGGTAACTTTGACTAAACTTCAATTATGTAGTTCGGTTCGTAATTAACCATTTTTGTGCCGTCATTACTTTGGATTTATTTGTAAATTCATTTATTACAAAAACTAATTTTTGCCGCAGTATCTATCACCCGCGAGAAAACCGCAGATACGCATACATAGGTACAGTGTTTAATCTAGGACATGGACTACCTAAGTATTAAATGTCATCCAAATAAGTTTAGCAATTCACGTGTGTCGGAGAAAGACACTTAAAAATGTTTACAAAACCTTACTATTTTTAAAAGTAACAAAAACTCATTAACATTGATCTACTATATACGGATTTTATCGCGTTGTTTATTTGACACTTTATTAAAATAAAAAAATAAATTAAATTAAATCTAAATAATTTTATTAAAAATTAGTAAACTTTAATAATAGTAGTAGTGTAACAGTTTTCAAAATTATGTAATAAAGTGTCAAATAAACAACGCGATAAAATCCGTATATAGTAGTTTAATTTCAATAAATAATATTCGCGTAAACAGAAGACAATGTTATGTAACAAAAACTGTTTATTAACAGGGAACAGTTTCGGTATCACAGCGGTAGTGAATGCTGTGGATGTAGACTCGGGTTGAATTTCCGGGAGGGGCCAATAAAAAGCTATTGAGTTTATCTGTTAAAGGTGGCAATATTACATACTCCGTGGTTCTAAAAGCATGTGAACTAAAGCCGGTCCTGCCAACGGTTTTATGTTTGATTTTTTAACGAGTCATATCTCATGTACAATAAGGCTATTGGTTCTGTCTCCTTTAAGTGCTTTACAACGACTGATTTCTTTCCGATCATATCAGATTGCCTTCCAATTTGACTATGAGAGTAAGGAAATAGACAGCGCACTTGTGTTTACACAAATTCAAATTCAAATTCAAAATAAATTTATTCAGATTAGGTTACAAGGTAACACTTATGAATGTCAAAGTTACACATTTTTTTCTGCATATTTACATTTACTGCCACGTTCAGCAAAGCAAGAGTGTAGGGCTCATGAGAAGAAAGGGCAAGAAACTCATGGTCACTCTTTTTAATCGCCAATTTTTGTTTACATATCATAAGAGCTGTAAGGTGCTGCAACCATTTCTCCATGAACTATTACTGAACATACTCAAGCATTTAATAAAATTTGATGGTAGCCTCTAAACCAGCAGTATGGTAAATAGGAGCATCTACTTACATGTACATTGATGATCAAGACAAGGCATGATTGTAGTCCGTAGTTTAATCTAACTCTTTAAATGAAAATGTAGTAAGTAAATCATCGAATTCCACGATACCAAGGTCGACCAGTCACCACAAGTAGCACCCGTTCACGAGTACAACGCATGGGATGTCATGTGCATGGGTACACAAACTTGTGCACTATAGCATGTCTTACGCAGATGGTCAGTATCCACGAAGATTAGTCGCCATGACAGGTATTTGGTCTGGAGGAACATATTATCAACAATAGGATAAACGAATTCTTATTTTCCAACTTATAAATTGCTACATAAGAACCGGCAATCATTCAAACTCAAGCCCGACATTTAAATCACTGGCCGCGACTAGACACCTCATTTTCTTTCAAAATTCATAAGAAAGCTGATAATTTCTAGACGCTACTATACGCTACGACTATATTTTCCCTACTCATTCATAGAACAAAGCAATAAAATTAACGTTCTCAAACTTAAGAGTTTTCGCGACAAGCCGAACGTTGCCGAACATTGCAGAAGGTAGCCGAGCGACTCCAGCGCATTTACCGACAAATCAACACTGTTGTAACTGCGAAGTCAAGTTAATTAAAACAGCGAAAAGTTCGCGATTTAAAAGCGGACTTCGGTGAGGTATAAGTTATAAGCGAGACCGTTTCTTATGAACCTTCGTTGACGATACGTTTTCTTCAATGGTGTATCTAGGATTATTTTCTTGGAGAGGCCTGGCAAATCCAGTATATCTTTTCCTGTATGTTTAAATTTAAAAAACACCAAAATTTCTATACTAATATTATAAAGAGGAAAGATTTGATTTTTTGTTTGTAAGGATTTAACTCAAGAACTACTCAACCGGTTTAAAAATGCCTTCACTATTAGAAAGCTATATATTATCACCGAATAACATAGGCTACATTTTATGTAGAAAAAGTACTGTTACAAACATAACCTAACCTACTTTTACGCGAGCGAAAACGCGAGCCAAAGCTAGTATAATATATGTATATGTTGATATCGTAATCGTAACCAATATCTTGATTATATACACACTCTCCAGTTGCCACGAAAGGGCTTTTTTGTTTTTTTTTATGGTATAGGAGGCAAACGAGCAGACAGATCGCTTGATGGTAAGCGATGACCGCCGCCCATGGACACCCGTAACACCAGAGGAGACATATATGCGTTGCCAGCCTTTTAAATTTACCCACAGGAGGGGAGGGCAGGTTGGCCTTCCGGTACCCTCACTCACTCGACGAAACACAACGCACGCGCTATTTTACGCCGGTTTTCTGTGAGTCCGTGGTATCATTCCGGTCGAGCCGGCCCATTCGTGCCGAAGCGTGCCTCTTCCACAGTAAAAAAGACAAAAGGGTAGACAGAGACGTATTAATCCTTTGTAGAACTATGGCTTTAGGTCCCGCGTAATATACAGCAAGACTATTGCCTACCGGCTACACATTACAACCTGCGAATTTCTAGACAGAAAAATCCCGAACGCCAGCCCTGAATACACTACCGCTGAAGCAATCTCATTTACTACAGTATACTAATTATGCAAGCAAAGCCGCCATCAACAACCAGTGATGTAAAATATCCTCAACTTCTTCTCCCTAGCCTTTATTATTCCCAAGTCACTTGGGGTCGGCTTTTCTGGTCTAACCGGATTTGACTGGATATCAGTTTTTACACGGAGCGGCTGCCACCAGACCTCCGCAACCCGAAGGCTAACAATACCCTAAGGCTAGACCAGTGTCAGGATATTATAGGGCACTGACTTCCCAATAACGATTGCCATTGATGTTTATGGCAGCCGGGACCGACGCGGCGACGGCTTAACGTGTTCTCTGAGGCACGGAGCAGGCGATAATTGTCAATCAATACAAAAAATAAAAATATATAATATAAAATATCGAAGAATAACGATTAAACAAGCAAATTTTAGTAAATAATACAAATTAACTGCTACTAAACCATCATATATCTCTGTCGAAACGTCTTTATATATTAAATACATAAAACTGTTGAGTTACAAGTCCCCACGAATATGATGAGCTATAAAATGTTGACTGTATGCAAGTTTTTATGATTAAGATATATTTCCTCGTAGTATTTACAGGTGGATCTATAAATTTTAGAAAAATATATGTCTTCGTCAGTTAAAGATGCGGTAGTCGAAACTACTCGACTTTGAGTGGTTTTAGATATGATTCCGTTGTTTATTATTAGTGAATGCTTGCGTAACGTTTATATGTTTAATTAATGATTGTTTAATTAAATTGTGTATATGCTGTTATATTATATGTGCTATATTATACTAGTGGTGATTATGTTTGCAGAATATTTGGCTCAAATATATTTGAACACTGTTTCTTATACAAATGCTAGGAATAATTCCAGCAACGCAGAGAACTATGTAAACAACGGACACAAAGAACATCAAAGCTCGAAACACCTATTTGAGGAACTCAAAAACTTTTGTCCTCTTACCTTTTTTTTTGTCTACACACATCACTATCTAGCCCAAACTAAGCAGAGCTTGTATAATGGGTACTAGACATTGGATAAACATACATATATATACATACATATATATACATATATATATATACTAGCTGTCCCGACAGACGTTGTCCTGTACACACGAAAAAATACCCAAATCTAAACCATCCTCGAATCCACATGAACACACAATTTTTTTATCATAATAGGTCCAGCCGTTTAGGAGGAGTTCAGTGACATACACACGTACAGTAGAATTATATAAATAAAGATATATACTTTTTTTTTGTAAATATATACATAATATATACATAGAAACACCCAGACCAAGACAAACATCCATATACATGCACACAAATGTTTGACTTGAACGGGAATCGAACCCGCGACCTCAGGCGTGGCAGTCGGTTACACTAACCACTACCGTCGTTACCGCCGTTTAAACCAATACGCCATCCACGCACTACATTACATAGATTCACGCCTGTTTCCCAGAGGGGTAGGCAGAGACTACGGATTTCCATTTGCTACGATCCTGATACACTTCTCTAGCTTCATTCACTTTCATCACATTCCTCATACACGCGCGTCGGTTCAAGGTGCTGTTAACCTGGCCTTTGTCCAGAACGCCTCCGATTTGATTAAGAAACGTGCGCCTAGGTTTTCCTCTTGCGACTGTTCCATTCACACTAGCCGTATAAACTTTCTTAGTCAGTCTTTCCTCGTCCATTCTTTCTACATGCCCAAACCAGCTTAACATACCCTTTTCTATTCTTGTCACTATATCCACTTTTACGCCGCATCTCTCTCTAATCACACTATTCCTTATTCTATCTTTCAGAGTCACACTACATATATTTCTCAGCGCTCTCATTTCTACAGCATTTATCCACGCACTACATACATTCTGTATATCCCTGAAACGAAAGACAAACGTAAGGTGTATTATACGTTTGCCAGCTATGTCATAGGGAACGTAAACATAGAAACTAGCGACAGACCCCGTAATAGGGGCAAGTCTAATAATAGTTTCATACATTCCCAGATATGGTGTTACAGATGAAAAGCTAATGGAACACAGGACCAACAAGACACCGTCTGACAACATATTTATTAGTTCATCAACTTTATTAGACAAAATAATTCTGGTTTTAATTTTACTGTTTAGTGACATTTATATCGTGATCAAGTAGATAGCCATTACCAGTGCACCTCATGCAGTACTCCTAATCTTTACACTAATTTATATAATATGAGCCCTATATTAAAATATCCCACTGCTGGGCACAAGCCTCTTCTCAGTGTGAGAAGGGTTATGCTAAAAGTCCACCACGCTGACCCAGGTCCGGTTGGCAGACTTCACGTATCTTCGAGAACACTATGGAGATCTCTCACATTAAAAAGACTGCCGTAATAAGGAAGAAAGACGTATCTAACATTTTTTTTTGCTAGATGCTTCTTTTTCTTATGACGGCAGAAGTATTTGGGATAGTGGTATGTCAATGTTAAATCGTCGGTATACATGAATTCGCTTCCTGTTTTAAATTAGATATATCACGCAGGCCATTAATTGCTTATCTTCTGCATTAGTTGTCATTTAAAAATCTGTCTTTAAATCAATCTTATATTACATCTCAATGAATGTTTAAATCAGTGCGTCAAAGCTCACATAGCCGTAAGTATACTACAAAACAAGTTTCATACCAACTTAAGCATTAGAATATTAATAAACTCCATTAATTATTAATTTACATAAACAAAAACTAGTAGCAATAATGTTAGAAATTAATTAATTACTTATTTCTTTGCGACAATAAATAATGTCAGTTTTATAATTACGATGATATGTTTATAACAAAATATTGATATTTTCGAGCTGCATTGAGGTTAATGGTGAAATTATGAAGAGTTAAAAACATATGTCATCGAGCGAATGGCTAATGTTAGAGTTCCATAACTAAAAATGAAATATATTAAACCTCATAAACATAACATAAACTAACATTATATAGACTTCTGGCGTAAAATCATTTAAGTCACAAAATAACACTTATGAACATCATAGTTTAGTGTTTAGTTTCTTTCTTTTCAAAAAGACTTCGCTTACATTAAGAATAATTACAGTAACGCGGGGGACTTTACAAACATTCAAAGAACGGACACAAAACAACCTAACTCCGAACAATAATTTGTGGATCACACAAATTATTGTGTGACAAGTATTTTCGTGTGGGATTTGAACCCACAATACTCGGCGTAGTGACCGTGGCGGGGCGACCTCTTAAGCCTCTACGCCATCCGTACAGAGTTAGAGTTATATTCTCTTTTTCATTAGATAGGATGTTGAAAGATGTAACAAGTAGACATGAGAGACAATCTGTAAGGATTTAGGCAAAATGGAGAATAGGCAGGTGAAGGATAAAAGATGAAAAAGATGCGGACCCAACCAGCAGAAAATTTTACAAAACCCGCTAAGTGCATTAACACTTTTAGTGGGTTTTTACTATTAAAAGACATTTTTCACATTTGCCATGGCATGTCTCTAATTAATTACTTTCTCATGCTAATCATACGCATAATTTGTAAATAAATATATGGCGTTATCCCACGCATTTAAAGGGAATTAGGCTGGTATGGGAGCCATCAATGTTAAGTCAATAATGTGTGTAAATTAAATCACAGAATGAAATATGGCTCTTCTCTTCTATCTTTTACTGAAGAAATACGTGGGAGTGAACTAACCGAACTATGTAAATGTCACTATAATTATTACTAATCAATAGATTATCATAACAGCCAAATAGAATTAACTAACTTTACGTTTAAAAAAGTATGATGGCTAATAACTTGGTGAGTAGATGGCTTGCATGACTAAAATATATTTTAAGATATGATTTGTTATTGTCATCATCGCCTCAGCGGCTCTTAGTTAATGAAATTGCTGTGCATAGGGTCTCGAGTTCTATTCGCAGGACAGCAAAATATTTTTGGGATTTTCTATCAAGAAATTCTCAGTAGCCGCACAGTTTTTTTTACACTACTCAGGTAGCAAACAAGCATACGGCCCACCTGATGGTAAGTGGTCACCGTAGGCTATGGACACCTGTAACACCAGACGCATCACTTGCGCGTTGCCTACCCTTTAGGAAAGAAAGTGGGAAAGAGAAGGAGCGGGAATAGAGAAAGAGGGTGATTGGGCCTCCGGCATTCTCACTCGCCTAACGAAACACAACAGTATGTATGAATACTGCTATTTGACGTCGATATTCTGTGAAAGGGTAGTACTTCCTTGATCGAGCCCATTCATGCTGAAATTAGCGAGGCTCTACTATTGAAGAGTAGTAGAGCCTCGCTAACAAGAGTCTGGGAGTAGGACAGGTAGTGGGTATTATTAGTCTATACGGGACCTAAAACTATAGCGAAATGTGGATGTTATGTACCCACGCCTACTGTTTCGGGGATAAAATGCTTGTGACTGTTTGTACATATTTCTTATTGTAAATAGTTAAGGCCCTCATCGGTAACCGGGTTTATAGTTTTACTAAATTTTAACAAGATAAACACCATTAATTCAGAATATTCCTTAAAAGTTAAGACAGTATATTAAACTTTTTATTATCATAAAATGTAAACGTAGCTGCTCACGTTAGCTTTACCCATAGTTATTAATTAATAAACAAAAATAAATCAAACAAATAATATTTAAATTATATTCCATATTATAAATTGATGATGATAACTTAGTCTACAATTTATTATAAAATACAAAATTAATTTAAAAATAAATAATATGCATATTATATATAAACTGGTCTAACTGCGGTTTTTTATATAAATAACTCTTAAAATACTATAAAATGTTAAAATTATATAATATATGCCAGAACAACAACTTAGACTAGTCTAATAAAACAACTTGCCTACAAATGCGATTAAATTGTTAAAAAGGCGATGTTAATAACCATGTCAATCAACTAAATTATTAAAACTAATTAGGTATAATAATGAATTACATATACCTAATTAAGACTAATAATGAGCTCATTAATTATGTCAGTTTATTATTGTCGCTTAGCATTAGGCCCGCTGCTCGCTTGTGTTTGAACATAAACCGCCCACCGTCCGCCCAACTGTCGAATGTAAAGAAAACTCGCGAAATACAAACTAACAGCTTATTAATAGTTTATACCGAGTTTAATGTAAGCTTTTTAATGTTTAGGTCTTAATTGACAAGAGGGTACGTTTCTTTAGTAGCTGTCAAATACGTTTCAATGATTGTGTGACGTAGCGTCAATTTGGTTTATATGTATAGTAATACTTGCCTCATATCTTAGATTTTTCTAAAAAAATTCTAATATTTCCTGGCGGGGACTCTATGAGCATACAATTAACGGACACAATGTAATAATTTATAGATCTCACAAATAATTCCTCCATGTTCTTTTAAATCCAGAAAGCTTCAAATGAGTAATTTAGGTAAGCTAAGGCTAGCTAAGGAGCTAAACTTTAACCCTGGTTTATTAAAAATATATCTAAATTAGAGAAAGCCCTGTCTTTAAATACAACCGTTTAGATACTAAACTAGTTAACCTGCGAATTAATTCCAGAATTAATTCGTATGTTATGAACAGTCTTACAATCATTGAAACAAGGGACTCGAAGAACTTCCAAACTCGTAGCAACTACCTGTCGACTTCACAATGTTGTGTCCCGTGCGGAGATCAAAACCGCCATTCTCGACTCTTTGTTAACTGACCCTCTTAAACTAATATAATACAAATAAAGTTACAAACAAATAATTATTAATTATTATTATAATAGGTTTTTTTAAAATGACTGATGTTGATAAGAGTAGAAATATGCATATTATATACCAAAGAATTTAGTATTTCCTAAAGAAGTCAGTAATACTTAATTATTCTGTACTAAGAGCAACGTTATAACTAAAAACCATTCCTAATTTTTTGCCTGATTTGACAAACGAGTCATCAATCCTCTACTCATGGATATGGTTGTGCCATCATAGTTTTGCAGAACCAAACACTAGGAAACAGAACCATATCGCTAACATCTGTAAAGTCGGGAGGAATACATATGTGGTAAAAATATTATTATATTATATTATTATTATAAAGCTTTATTCCCGCATCCCGCAGCGATAACTCACGCACTCGCGCACCTCTGACTTTTGGAAGTTATATGACTTTTCGAAATTATGTGCGTATTGATTGACAATTATCGCCTGCTCCGTGCCTCGGAGAGCACGTTAAGACGTCGGTCCCGGCTGCCATGAACATCCATGGCAGTCGTTATTGGGAAAGTCAGTACCCTCTAAATACCTGACACTGGTCTAGCCTAAGGGTATCGCTAGCCTTCGGGTTGCGGAGGTCAGGTGGCAGCCGCTCCGTGTAAAAACTGATATCCAGTCAAATCCTCCAAAGTCTAGCCCGACTAGAAAAGCCAACCTCAAGTGACTTAGGAATAATAAAAAAGGCTAAGGGAGAAGAAACCTTTTTTCCTACTAAGACGGAATGCAGAAACTTTTAAAAGAACGGGATCGACAGAAGACTGTACGGACTGTACAGCAGGCAAGTGGTCAATTTGCCACTGCTAACTGCTAAGACACCGAAGGATGAAAGTGTTCTAATCCCAAACAAAGACGTTTACAGTTCTGGGTCTATGTGTATTTTTTGTCACAGGGTAAATTATGTAGTGTGAAACAGTAAAGTTAACGGGCTTGTTCTGAACTATGAAAATTTTCAACATTGATTTTTCTTGTTTGTCTATGTAATTTTCCACCACTGCAAGTGAATGCAAACAGTTACCGGTCACAGGAGAACTTGTCTTAAACGTCACACAAAATTAGCGACGCACTGAAGTTTTCAAATTAAACTTAGGTCACAGAAAGTATGTGCCAAACCCGGCTACTGCCACCCAACACCGTTTATTACTCAAATGAGTTTATATTTTGTTGCCAACTGATTTGTTTTTGATTATTTGTGTTGCAGTTAATTTAGTTGCAGTCACTGTCAAGTTGGATAGAGTTTTGCGGGACGGAAAAACCGCTGTAAGAGCTGTAGAAGACATGCTATTAGCTTACTACTTACATAAACTCACGCCAATAAATATTGAAAGTAATAAGCAGATTGTATTGCAGCCAAATTTCCAAGCTATATTTTAAAGACACACGTAACAGAAGACAAGTCTACTGGCGTCTACCGGTACATTTCCAGACTCCGTAGTTGCTATTGTTGCTTATTGTCTGACCATTAATCAAACGCACGAACTTTCGCTCGGCCGCAAAGTATTCCGTAGGACCAACGAGTCAACACAAGAAAAAAGTTCACACTGCACAGATCAACTATAAAATTAGGAATTTAGACACATGTCGAGAATTAAAGGATTTGGCAAGGAATCGAGAAAGATGGAAATTGCTACTTCGGCTTCTGTCTAGCTCTAGCACTTACATTTTCGATGGATGAAATGGCATAATGTGAGCCGGATATTTACCTACTATCGTCAAATCGTAAGAAGAGTGTTCTTATTGGACGATTGGAGTCTAAGAGACATGACAATAAAATATTCTTCAAGAATTTTTGGATTCCATGTGGCCCTAGATCAACATTCATATATTCATTTTCTAATACGCAGTTAATTCCAAAAATACGCGGACTGTGACCCGCGCTGATCATACGATAGCTCGCGTGTGGTCAATGGGCACAGGTACGATGCATCAGGTCAATGTACAATTCATACATGTTAAATGCTTTGCAAGGCCTTATGTTATCGCTAGGTGTATACCATTAGGCCTTTTAATCTTAATACATAGACTTCCTGCACAAATTGGTGAACTTTAATAAACTAAGCCATAAATGGCTTACTTTGTCGTGTGTGCGTAGAATTATTGTTAGACGCCAAACGTCATTGTATCTTGTATGCATGTGTAATAAAAACCACTCACGCACACATTGATATAAAAGGCCTCGTAGCATGAACGGTTTTGAAGTTTCACCCTGAATGGGAGGGTGGTTCTATACGTAAGTAAGTACGCAGGTATAGGATATATTACAAAAAAAAGTCCAAATGTATGTTCGCATACATGTTAGCACCTGCACCTCGGCAGCGCCAATGAGCACTAATCAATACAGCAGCGCGGAAGGTGGCGAAAAATAACGAATGTTGTATTACTGACGATCGTGTGTTTCCGTACGCTCGACGCGGCACCAGTACTGACGGCAAAAAAGTCTAAATTAAACAATAATCATTCAAATTATGTTTAATTTCAAAATTAAAGTTTATTAATGACATAGCAGACTTGCTGCGTACGTATAATATGATACGATATCATTGTTGAGAGCCTAAAAGAAAATATAAGTAATTGAGATATTCCTCGATCGAGGCGCAAGTAGCTTACGTGACGGCGTAACTTTGAGAATTAGTGAATTGAAAACTGTTAAAATCAATACTTTAAACATACATTTTTGATATTAATTTAGATTTAGAAAGATAAGTAACTAAATTAATAAAATATAAAGCAATAAGTTTAATATTAAATGCTGTCACACTAGAATAATTACGTAAATTTAAAACGAATCTATTATTAGACAAACGATACGATATAACAACAACAACATTTGACAATAAATAGACCATGACATCGAAATTCATCACATAAAATGTTTGAAAAACAATCCTTAAACCTTTGAGCATGCACGAGAATAACATTAAAAATTAAATATTTTAGCAGATATTTTCAGGACACTATTAAGTTAAAAACAAACGTAATAAAATTCTTATCATCCATAAAATAACTTATCATCACAAATATAAGTAACAAACGTCCCCAACAAAACATTGCATATTCAAAACCCATTTAAAATTTAACTGAAAAATTGCCATTACATTTGCTAACCATCCAGCGGCGTATGCAGCTACGTTTGTAATCGACGGCCGGTTGGGGACGTATTGGGCCGTCGCGGAGACGCCGCTGGCTCTCTGTTTTTAAAGCTTTCTTCTCCCCCCACACCCCACCTGTAGGTGGGGAATGAGAGGGGGCACCCTCAACAATCGATGGACGGCGTCACGTTAGTGCAGCGCCCGATCAAGTGCATACGTGAGGACTTTCTTTGATGCGTCTTTGTGTGGACCGAAGGGGGGTGAGTTAATTGTTTAGCTCTCTTTCTAATGTGAATGGAGTTAGTTTAGTGTTTGATATAAAATATATTTCTTTCGGAATTGGTGCTAGCTTTAATGCAGTTTTATGAGATTTTCCGAAAGTATTTTCTGTGAGACTGTTACATTTATTATCTAAAGACCATTTTTAATACCCAGCTTAAACGACTTGGTAAAAAGCAAACACGTCTTCCTATAACAGGTTATTATTCTTGGATGCCAATCAAAAATTTAAGTTTCAAAGTTAGATTTTATTGCATGACAAGAGCTCATTCTATGCGTCAACACAATGGAAGAAAAATATATTAGTAAGCAAAAGCCGCTGCACTATACCAAAACTCCATTACCAAACTTTTAACAGCATAACTAAAGCTGAACTTAAAAAAAAATAATCAAACTGTATCCAAATTAAAACTGGTTACAAGCGGGTCGTTTCGACCGCCGTCAGTGGCACACGGTGAAGTCTTTGTGAAATTGTTTACAGTGAACGAGGCGAATTTCTTGCGACTCCGTCTGGTGCAGAGTGACAAGTTGTCACGGACAGCCTGCACTCCCTGATGTGTACTGCAGTTTATATAAATGCTCTGTAAATTCTATACAGCTTTATAATATAGTTTCTACGTGAATCTACTGCATTATGCTTGCATGATTGTCTTCTTGAGTCTGTTGATTTAAAGTGACGTATCTTCTATAGTCAGTAATACTTTGGGTACATATCGGTTTTTGGACTCAATTGACCTTGGGTTATTTTTCAAGAAAAGCTATATCATTTCAGCACTGGTTGCTTATACGTCTAGATATCTATAGGTATATACATGCCTGATCATAAACTTACTTATCAATTAACTTTGACATTAACAAGTGTTACGTGGTAACGTAAATGAATAAATGATATTTGATTTTAAATTGATACACCTACATATATCGTAGATGAAGTAAAGAGAGGTATTTTACATCTACATTCTTTATTCAACCTGGTACCCATATAAGTTGAATCTTACTTTGGGTTCCAGTGTCACAACACACTACTTACTATGTAATATTATCAGTGCTTTATTCTATTTTGCTTTAGCTGTAAGTAGTTTATTGTACAACTTTTTGAAAATAATGATATTATTTATTTATTTACATATCGCCAGCTGTGATTTCTTGTCCCGCTTTAAAGAAAATGAATCCATTGCCGTCTACCGAACACGATAAGTCTACGTGTAGCCAATACCTGTACCAATAATTTTTGACAGAATAAACCATCAATATCATGCCTGATCCAGAAATCGCCTGCGAGACTGAGAGTTGTTGGCAGTAATACATGCGACTGCTGGGCATAAGCCCAGCAGTCGCATGTATTACGTATTATGTATTACTGCCAACAACTGAGAAGACCTCTAGAGGACCTCAGATGAGTTACGCTCTGACGGTAATGCGTAACTAGATTAGTGTAGAGGGTAGGTACTCGGTATTGAAGGGTTTAGGAGGCGTAATGAGTATGATTTTTATCCGTTGCGCTGGTAATAAAGCAATTCTTTTGAAGGGTTTGCACCATCAGTTCATCCATCGTCCTTACTCTTCATTGCCACGTCTCTAGTATAATAACACTGCTACTATTTAGAAAGATTTATACATTACAAACAAAACTTAAGTAAGATATACGTCGTGATAGTATAATCTTGTTTTATGACGCGTGTAAATGTTTTGTTGCCGTAGCAACACGTGCTCTATTGCACAGTAATAAACAGTTTTAGTAGAGCCACTGTTTAACCTTATAGGTTACAATCTGGCTGCATGGGTGGCGTAGTAAAATGTGATTACCACATGGTTCAATACTGGTTGGATTTACCGATAATTGTCGCGGATCTGGGTGTTTATAAGATCGTATAGATTTGAGATATTTTACTAGTTATCTTGTGTACGTTGCAATTAATTAGCCTATCGCTGTCTACTACTCGACTATCATAATAAGTGTACAAAGTCGATTTATTGTGTTTAACATATTAATCAAATAGTACTTCAGTTTATACCAGAAATACCTGACAAAATATCTGTCTGTTTCCATTTCGAAGCCGATCAGGCGGGCGTTTATGCATACATATATTTGACTTGCAGTATAGAAGTATAACAGATGTCCACAAACAAACAACTAAGTTGTATAGAAGTCGAATACAGGAAGCAAAAGAGATTTAATACGCTTAAACAACGTTTATTCAAATTAAATGATTCGGCTACAATATTGCACAACATTTGAAATTGCCAATTCACACAAAAACGTCAGTAATAATGATTTACACAGTTATTTATGTCGATATTTACGATAAATAATTCATTAGGACATCTAAAGTAATGTCAATAACCCGAATGAATATGGCACATGTCATAGTGACGAAATCTTCGTAAATATTCATCTTTTTCCGGTATATGAAGTGCAAAGTTCAGATGACAGTTTGCATAAAATACAATATTGATGAGTTTTATTATGACAAAAGTAGTTTTTTATGTCAATATAGTCTAGAACAGACAAGGATGAATTATTTTATAGTTTATTTGCTGACGTTACTTTTATCGTTATGCATGTTGTAGGATTATTGGAAAATCAGAATTAAATTCCTGAACATTTGCAATAGACTTGAGTTTTGGGTATTAAGGACTCTTCTACGGAATCGTACGAGTTGTTATCGGAGTTATTGTAAAAACCACCAGTTAGTTTAGGTCGATTGAAAACTTGAACGATGTTTGGCTAAAATAGCCAAAGATCTGTTGTTGTTAGCCAATCAAAGCATTTGTCAGTGCGTATTGCGCATATTAGCCAATCAGCGCACTTAAAATGATTCAACATAAGAGAAGCCGGATTTTTGCGATACGCCTCATTGCGAATTTCTGCCTTAGATGCCGAACATTTAGTCCTTTGCAATAGTACTAGGATTTTTGTAAGCCGATGGACCTTCGCAATCCCCCTAGGCATTTCGCAAATATCAGACTTTCCAATTGCCCTGCGACATGCATACTGGTCTGTAATAAAGTTGTTGATCTGAATTAGTAATCGGTCATTAATTTCGTATAATCCGTCATTTGCGGTTTTTTTATCTTTGTTAATGACGTCATAGCAGTTGCATTAATTGCAAATGCATGCAACAAAAGTCACTATGATATTTAACGATTAATTATCATAACTCAACGTCATGGTACTTGATCGATTAAAAATAATAATTTTAAGCTAGATACGGAAACTACTTAAATCTTATGCAAGGCAATCAAACTTTATTCCTCCGGTAATTTTAGTTTTCAGGTGCCATGTCAACAATGAGGTGCGACGTTTGCCTCTTGCGTTGGCGATTGCGCTAGAGGTCTCGGTTTCGACATCGTTGCTGTGTTGTCAGTTATATTGTTAAAATTTTAAATATCAGCCGTATCAGAGTTCGAAGCCGTTCCCGGTAGACAACAATTGGCTGTAGAAATATGGATGTTATTCTTCTCTTGCCTATTCTTAATAGGCTTCAAACTATGCATGTATGTTTTGTATCACTTCGTTGTAAAAAAGCCAACTGGAAAATTTCAACAGCGATTGCGGCTTGGCATTAATATATTATATCATAGCATAGCATCTGATATTGCCTCAATCATGTATCGCGATTGACTTCACAAATAACAGACATAAAGAACTTCCAAAGTCAACGCGACTATTTGTCTATCACACAAATTTACGTCACGTCTGGGGATCGAAGCCCGAAAAGTGACAGTGAGAATAGCGAAGTGACCATTAAAACCACTGCACAGTCCCTGCCTTACTACATCAATATTTAGCTTGAAGAAACGACGCGTATGGTAAATGCAGTTGATCACATCTCACAATCAATAACATCGCAACAACTAAGAAGCGTCAGTACAGCGCTGAACAATTCAGTCGTCGCTGTCAGTAAGACAGTGCTGTACACTGACGTGACAAGGATCGTGTGGTTCAAGTTGTGAGCGACGGGCGTTTAAGATTTATTGGTCTGAAGAAGTTGTGAGAGTGAAGTTGAATGTGTACTTTTGGTATATTTCACAGGTGGAATCTAACTGTTTGATTGAATTTAGGGGTATAGATAGGATCTTAGAGAAAAGATATATGAAATACTAAAATAATAATAATAAACAAAAAACGAAAAAATCAAGAGTACCTATAAAAATAAATCAGAATAATGACTTTGTTCAAATTTAAAGTTTCAAGGAATTTATATTACATATGTATTTTGATTAAGTTTTACCAAGCAGCGATAGCTCAGTGGGGAGACCAACAGACTGCAATGCAGAGGGTCTCGGGTTCGAACCTACGTCGCGCACCTCTGACTTTCGGAAGTTATATGACTTTTCGAAATTATGTGCGTATTGATTGACAATTATCGCCTGCTCCATGCCTCGGAGAGCACGTTAAGCCGTCGGTCCCGGCTGCCATGAACATCTATGGCAGTCGTTATTGGGAAAGTCATTTCCCCCTAATATCCTGTCACTGGTCTAGCCTTAGGGTATCATTAGCCTTCGGGTTGCGGAGGTCAGGTGGCAGCCGCTCCGTGTAAAAACTGATATCCAGTCAAATCCGGTTAGACTAGAAAAGCCGACCCCAAGTGACTTGGGAATAATAAAAAGGCTAAGGGAGAAGATGTATTTTGGTTAAGTATTACTGCTTAAATAATGCTTTCTTTTGCGATGTTAACAGCATATTGGTTAGTGGATTTTAAAACCTTCAAAAGCGGTATTGATAGTCAGTCCATGGCTACCAAACCAAGACATCAATCATCAATCAAATGTATGTATCCCATATGAGTAGATAGTAGTTTATTTATACACCTACATTTCGCCTGATATGAATAAGCTGATAATATCATAAGAAAAATCTGTCAAATCCAAATCGTCTGCATTAAGATTTATTTTATAAGTATTTCCCATGCTAAGGTAAAATTTATTACAGGTGTCATAAATTTATATTTATTTTAGTTTATATAAATCACTAATTTATGTAGAATAAGAAAATAAAAAAATGGCTCATTTCCACGTGAATCCCACGCTGACGTAAACTAGAATTTATATGGCAATTTGTATGTCATCGAAAGCCGTTTACCAAACACACGTGATTGACTCTTCAGAATCTGTCACATTAATTATATTAGTAGCATATTTAATTTAGCAGTATCTCCTTGCCCCTTTATACTTGATTTCGCTACATTTTATAACTTGCATCTCCAAACCAAGTCTGGAGTGAAATTTCCAGCGGAGGCGAGTAAACTTGGGGACGTGGTTGCGACAGCGAGCTCGCGTCATCCCGATGCAAGTTGATAATGCAAGAGTGTGCACGACGCGACGCTGTTTTAACTTCATATCTGGGCTGGTGATTTCTTTTGAGGCGCACTTCACTTTGGTTTTGCCTACAAGCTGTCTGGTGGAACTACAACGAGTGACGTTTGAGATATTGTATTGTCCCACCGCGGGGCAATGTTTCCTGCTTTTCTTCTTTAACCTACCATGTAAACCTTGCCAGCTTTTTATAGCAGTCAATTTCATCTCACCGTCTTCGCTATCATTAAAAGTTTGATATATATGCCTCAAACTAATCATAGTTTGATTAGTTTGAGGCAGAGCTTATTATGATGATGAAGAATAGAAAAACCTGATGCAGGTTTTGCCTCTATATCTGTTATGTAGTAGAATAAGTTGATGTTTCTTTGATGTAGTATCAACATAATGAATAGATGAGAGCATCGTCTAATTAATTAATTTTCCGTCACAGACTATCAAAGAGGGTGATGAAAATTAAAGGTGCCTGTTCAAAAGCCTTTATCTAGTTAGATTTTTATTATATCTAATTTAAGGATGTGAGATTTTTTTACAAACGTTCCACTACATTCATAAAACACACAGACTTTCAATGACACATTTTAATCCCATGCGGGAAGCGAACCTATTACCCTCAAAATACTATACAGTCTATATGGCACTGCGTCACCTGTGCAACCGTTTCACTAAGTTATTTAATTATAACTTAATTCGTTGATCTCAAAAGCATATATTCCAAACCTACCTTAAGAAAACCAAGGTACAAAAACTCGAACAAGGAACTCAACTTTTCTTGCCAACTCTACTTAAACTTTTTATCAAAAATCAAATTTGACACCTAATATCACTGACCTCTTTAAAAGTGCACGTTATCAAATACCATTGTGAACATCCGTCCAGTTCTTCAGAGGACGCTGGAGTACACCCGTGACAGTCATTTAAGACAGTGACGTGACATAACCCCCTTCTTCCCACTACACCGGGCAGCCCCTTTTGCACCCGTCGCCCCCACGCCCGCCAGATGGATTGATATTGCAGCAGCCAGCAGACGTAAGAAACGATAGTGTAGAAAATAAAAAATAAGTGCCGTTATAGTTTTGAATTAGAGTTTGAGCTTTGACGCAGAGGTGACGTTTCTCTGGCAGTTATTCGCAATGGTATGTGTACATAGATATTTAGTTAAGCATGCTAGAATGTTATACACTATTTGTTTGCCTTTGCAATTAGAAATAATAAGGATGAAAACGGATAGTCTGCGCCTACATGAACAGATCTTTCTTGCATCGGGCTCCTGACCCAATTGTCACTTTTAAGCAGCAATTGACGACAATAGTTACCATGTTACATCTTTCTCAATAGCATGACATGTATTAACAAACCTATTTCCGTACGTAAAATGTATACATGAGTATGCAACGAATCCTCGAAATTACAATGACTTCATGCCAAAATAGTTATCATGGCTCAACAAATCTGGCGGTCATGCCTACATAAATTAATTAATTCGTTCCATGGGGCGTTTGTCGCCGCGTCGACGCCAAATGCATTTCGCTGGTAAAGCTAAACAAAGACAGACAATATTCATAGCAATGCGCCAAAAGGAATATTTTCCAATGATTCTTAACCTACACTTTATGCCCCTAAAATCTGCATAGTAAACAAAGTTTCAGAGAGATTATAACGTTCCATTTGAGAACATCAAAAACAACATACCCACTATTAGGAAAGCTAAAACATTTCTATTTCGCTTCAAGTTGAAAAGTACGGGACGGACGTAAACGAGACTCCGGGACGGCGTGATGGCGATTCTGAGACAGTGACGTGACACCCCCCCTACGCCTCCCACTATTGCCCGGGGGTTTGGGGTGCTGCATATTGACCCACCCCGGATAATAAGGGGGCTATGCACTGAGGAGCGCACTATTCGAGCCATCTTTTGTACAGAACGTATGTTTTTTTATATTTTGTTATTGTTTTTTTGTTTTCGCCTTTCGATGTAGACGCCAGTTAACTTTATATTATAGCATGTCACCATTAATTAGCGAGACCTTTTTGAATTAGTCTCAATGTCGACATATTTCTTTTATTCAACTCTGATATTACTGATTGGATGTTATATTAGACTGCTGGATTTCTTATTAAGGTTTTTATTGGATTTCCTTGAAGTAATACTTTTTGCAAACTGGTTATTATTATCCTTTGTGTTATCAAGCAAGAAATTGAAATCTTTTTCTAAAGGATATTTTTGCTGTGAGTGAAAGAAAATTAATTAAATAATCTTTGAAATGTCCTACGTATTATTCGTATATTTTGAGATTGACGTAATTCTTAGCATAAATTGAACTAGGTATTGGTATTTAGGCCAAAAAAATACAAGTAAAGTGTTCAAAACAAAAGCCGAAGTTGCCCCAACTCTTGCTTCGAACGCGACGTGTCAACACGTCAAAGTCATTTGCACAAAATTAAATACCGCTCAAAGACGTCACCCCAGCTCGCCCCTTCGGACGTCGGACGGACGAAGCCGCCCCTACCCCCTTGGCCCCTTGCAGATGGATTGATATTGCCCCGCGAATGCAGGTGGGCATCTCGGAACAACGATTTATAAGGAGTGTCTTATGTTGACTGTTTTAGTTGGGTTTTATATTGTGATACTGCAGTGTTTTTAAAACGTTGGCGTGTGTTTTATTAATGTTTATATTAGCAAATAAGTTTATACGATTATTTAATATAACAATTATTTGTTACTAGTACTGTTTATTTTCTATCATTTCGTCAAAGCCTCCTATCGCTGTAAAATTTTAGATTTCTTTAGTCATATAGAGCTATTAAAGTAATTTGAAAACCTGACTTAGCCTTTCTACTATTTAGTCAACGGTTCTTACGTACCCTTACGGCACAACATCGTTAGGTCTTGTTCTTTATTAAGACAATATCCACATTAGGTGTAATGCCTGTGACGCGGCAAATATTCAAACAATAGACAAAAAGAGCACTTTGTCTCTTTTTTGTGGATTACTTAAGCTATTGTCCCGTGTGGGAATCGAGCCCACAACACTTAGCATAAGGGTGATGGCGAGGCAACTTCTCGAACCAATGCGCCGCCTGTGCAACCCATTACATCGATAAGTTTTTAAAATGACGTTTCATTAAAGTCAGAGTATTGAAAGTTGTCTATACTCCATTTGGTTAGGTACTTAACTAAAGTAAACAATCTTGATGTGACTTTTTACACTAACACAAATTAAACAAATAAACTACTGCTTAAACTAACGGTTCAATTGATTTAGTAATCGTTATTGTTGTTTTTACATTGATCTTTAGCAGCATTTTATTTTTAAAGTGAGTTTTTAGATAAAAAGACACATCAAGATTGTTTACCTTTAGTTAAGTACATAACCAAATGGAGTATAGTTAGTTTTAATAAACAGTTTCAACTTACTCGCATTTGACACAATATCTATGTAGATTTTACAAACAATAATACAGCGGACACTAAATTTCTTCTGAATCAAGACATATTGTTCAAGGATGGAACCCACACTCATCGCGTTAGCAGGAGTCGTAACCATATAAACCACAGCGGCCACCGTGCAGTCTAACAAAACCAAATACCTACACGTGCAAGTGTATCCACTAACCCTTAAAAATACTCCCTTTTATAATTAATTTACAACCCTACAATACCACCCCTAGACATCAAACGAAAAAATAAACAAAATGAATAGTCAAAAGTTCTTAACAAGTCGGAAAAAACAACATCCTTCTCTTACATGCCATAGAAACGGGACAAAGACACATGTCCCCCCTTATTATCTTCAATTAAGAAGCTCCGATAATGTACTGTGACATACGTACTAACCAACCAGGCAACACGACACCTGCGCTCGTTCACGTTCTACCACCTCAGAGTTCAGAATATATTTGATATTCCAATTGAAAAAAATATTGCTGGAGTCTTTGTTGTTCAAAATTCAACCTTATGGCTTTGTGATAAAGGTATTAAGGATGGTAAAAGAATAGTTGGTAGTTGTTTCCCTTGAGCGATGGGCGTTGGACGGTGAGTGATGGGCCCAACTCACACGTGATTAGTGGATGGCCAACGTAATCTGGGATAATGACTCATGATGCTAATCATTCTGTTCTGAATGACGGACGTCATTATTTGACGTGACGATTTGTCAGGTGCTTCCGGTTTTTTTAACTGAAAGCTTTTTTCGCAGCAAGGGAAAATAAGGGACGTGATGACTATCGCAATACTAATATAGTCAAAGCAGTGTGCTTATATACATACATATAGTCTCACACTCGATTATCCACGTAGGAGCTGGCAGACCTGTAACACACACACGTTAGCTATATATATGGGACCTACTTATTTTAGTATTATAATCTTTGCATGTTGTAATAATTATAGGTTTGTTGTAACTATAGTTTAATTATAGGCTAAAATTATACTGTATATGATGCTGTCCGAGCTACCAATGTATGTACGAAGAATTAATCGCGTCAGGTACCCACAGGACAGGCTTGCCTAGTGTGGGGCCACAGGATATGACTTTTAACATTGTAAATACTTTTTGGCAATAAACAATTTTTTATTTATTTATTTTTTACTTAAAAAAATATACCACGCACATTGCTGGATTACGATCTGCTGCTACTAAGATTGCGTCACGTAAAAAGCCACAGATACTTATCGTAATCATAAGCGCATTATCTTTGGATTAACTAAGGCAAAGATGGCTCTCCTTTTTACTGATTAATGAATTGAATTGACTTTGTTAACTTGAGCAATCAAAACCAAAACGTACGGCTATAAAAAGCCTAAAAATCGAATAGGATTTGATCACAAACTGTCAGTTGCAAATATTATAGACACTCCACCGGAAACGACTCGCGGCTGTCACTCACACGATACGTCACATCCTGTCGGGCACACGTCATTGACGAGCGTTCGATTTTTAAACACAAATATTGTTGACAAGGGAACGTTTTGTTTCACGGCTAGTTTAATGATAGACTTGTAAGCTTAGTTCTAAATGGAGGTTCTATATTCGAAACCCTTGTTTTTTAATATGTATATATTGTCACCGATTTCTTGGCATGGAATTTAGTAATTGACTTATTTTGACTTCTAATACTACAAGGCTACTAACTCAATCACTAAAGCAAATCTGATAATTGAGCAGCACTTATAGAATTATAATATATTATAGCACGCATATATGCGATATGTAAAGATTTAGGCTTAGGTGTATCACATATTTCGCCAACTGATTTTTGCACTACTATTGTAACCTTTAGGGTTTAGTTTAGGTGAAATGTAGATATATTTAGGAAGTACAATGAGAGAAGGTATAACAAATACACTTTTAATATATTTAGTATACAATTATAGTCAGGGCGTGGTTCGTTAGAAGGCTTGCTGCGTGTCCTTGTAGTCAGGAGCACTTAACTCGAGATGTGGAGCCGAGCCGCAAGGTGCCTCGTCCAGGACGCGATCGGCTTATATATGGCGCTGCCGCCGGGCAGGGGGGAGAAGGGGGGCGCCAGCCACCACTCCGACTCACGCGCAACCGTCGTGATCGCGCGGTCCGCGTCACACTATCTACTGGAAATATTTCTAGTAGAAAACACTAATAACATATTTTCCGGTCCAGGAATCGAACCGAAGACCCCACAACAGGTAGCAAACACAAGCGCAAATTTAAGCCACTATACCAACAGCGCAGTCTTATTGTATACACGGTAAAAGTATACTAGTACTAATATTATAAATATGAAAGTTCGCGAAAATGTCTGGATGTTTGTTACTCAATCAGGCCTAAACTGTTAAACAGGTTTTGATTGAGCTTGGCACACAGATAGACCAAATCTTAAATTAACACATAGGATACTTTTATCCCAACATATTATGTTACCGTAGGCGACGCCGGAAGCAAAAATATGTACGATGTAAAGCCTTTCTTACGAATACTAGCTTAAAAAGAAAAAACATAGACAAATTTACTTGTGTGATGCAATCTGCCGATGCCTTGATGCTGATAGCAATATGTTCGTAACAGATGTATCCGGGGCGGGGTTGCCGAGTAACCCATCCCGAACCTATCACCTGTTATTATCTATATAACATATAAAAATCTCGTGTCACGGTCAAAAAAGTACGACAAACACCAAAATAATGCTGCGATATCAAAACTAAGTCAGATTTAAAAAAAATCGTTTGTTGTTTGACGAATCAATCCTTGACAATAGTGAAAAAAATATTAAATTAGACATAAACAAAGCACCTGTAGTTGAAAGACTGAAGAAATTCGTACTTTTTCAAAAACTTTGATATTTTATTTTATACAAAAATCATAAATTTTTAATTTTTATTTAGAACATTGAAAGGTTCGCACCTAAGGAATCTCCCGTTACAATTTGATTCACATATTCTGGGACACCTGTATACTCCTCTTTAAAATGTAAAGGGTTAGAATTCAATGTTACAATAGAAAAAATTGTAGGGTTATGTAATTTGTTTTCTTGAAGACTACTCCCGTGCTAGGAATAAATCCTGTGTCGCAGAGATCTTTACAAACTCTTAAATACCGGACTCAAAGAACTCACCTAGACTCGGTACAGCTAACTGTGCATCACACAAATTTATTGTCCCGTGTGGGGATCGAACCCACGTCATTCGGCGTAGCGCCAATGGCGATGCGACCACTTAAACCCCTAAGCCATCTATGTACTCAAATTTTTTTATGTGACGCCATGTAAAGAGGTATTATAATAGACGAAAAGGCGGTAGACCAATATTTATGACATCTATCTTGCAATCAAGAGGACGTGAGTTCGATTCGTACCCATTGCACTATTCACGTGAAACCACTGCTAAAACAAGATAAGTTGGGGTTAAGACTAGTATCAGTAGCTAATTTACAATAGTTAGTAACTTTAAGGAAACAAATCGTACCATCGAGCATACTGTCTTTCAAATACACGTTCAGACTCTGTAGTGCTACGCATTTTACTAATATAAAACCCGAATAAAATATTCCGTTCCAAAAATCAAACCCATCACAACCGCACACAAACATAAGCGGCAACTTACACCACGAGCCAGGGTAGCCAATTACTCAAACATAATTAAACTTTAGAACTACCAATCGTATTTATTCTATTCCTTCAAATGCGACTTATCCTAAATGCGCTTGCTTTTTCCTACAAGGCGCCTGCACAATAATTCCTTTTGTCTCTTGATGCAATCTTTTTTTTCTTTTCACGTAAAAAGCCACCTCCATTCGGCCAGCACGCAAGCTTTACATATTAACGTGTGTTGTCTTTGCCTGCTTTTTTTATTCAACGTGCAAATGCTGGGTAAGATTACATGTTTGAAGGTAAGGATGATTGTTGTGAAAAAATAAAATAGAACAGCTTTTTTGCTGGAGTGGTTTTGATTATGGAATGTTAGCTCGTGTGTGAAGACTTTGACGCGTGGAAATTAGCGATATGTGTTGTATTCGAATGGTTTTCGAATAGGACTGTGTACAATTTGATATTTGCTTTGTATGGTTGTAGAGGTGTTGTTACATATTCGAATTTAATTGGTAAGCTTTTGTGCAGATAACTTATTAAAATACATAGGATTGAAATATGATTTGGCTACAGTTTGCTTTGTATTATAATATTTATAATACACTAGATGTGCCTGCGATTTCACCCACGTTTTTTGTTACTTCGCCGCACCCGTGGGTCGCAGCGTGTTGTTATATAGCCTATTATATATATAGCATATTATTCTTTGATAAATAAGCTATCAAAATAAGCCAACAAAAAAGAATTTTTCAATTCGAACCAGTAGTTCCTGAGATTAGCGCGTTCAAACAAACAAACAAACAAACTCTTTAGCTTTATAATATTAGTATAAATATGATTTTCATGAGATATGTACGTCCAAATCAAGTGTATGCGGTAGAGAGAGTAGTGAATGCGATCACTGCGGCGAATGGTTTTTGGTTTGATTTCCCGGGAAAAGTATTATTAAGTTATTCTGTCGAACAATTTGGTAGCAGTGACGAGTCTGCAACTGTAGGTAGTATAAAATAAATAAGATTAAAAATATTTATTACCAAAAGAGTACAATATTTCACATAGAACCCATTGGCCTTACACTAGGAAAGCCTGTCCTGTGGATGCCTTAATCCGATTACAATAATTGAAATTGAAATACAATTTTAGCTCGATCGAAATCAATATAACTAAATTTACAAACAATTTAAGGTAAGTAAGTACGTATGTACGTAGGTATTTCTAATCTATAGGTAAAATAAATATTTACAGATATATTTTGTAATTAATTAATTAATACCTACATTATAATTATATAGACGGCATTATATACACTCTCTTCTAATTACATAGCAGAAAACATCACAGCTAACAAAATATGGCAGTTATACGTCTCTGTCTATCCCTATGGAAATAAAATGGTGAGACTATGCATGCATGTAGTAGCACTAACGTCTAGCCCCGGCTTCTCCTGTGCGTCTACCAGGCTGCATAACGAGATAACAAGTGAAAATAAAAATAAATCTTAGAGTTCGAAAAAATTGTTCAAGTAATATGCAAAGGTCACGTGATATCACGTGACACGTGTGGTCAGAGGTCAAAGGTCATAGTCATTTCGGGCGTATATCGACTCAGCACTCCGTCTCTAGCTCTTACGGTTCTTGAGTTGAAAATTGTATAACTGGCAGACGGACGGACGGACAAAGCTGTTGTATACAAGTTTTTTCGAACTCAAAAAGGTATCTTAAGTTGTAATCCAGGCAACCGTCTATCTATATGTTAAGTTTCATCTAAATCCGTTCAGCAATTCACGCGTGATTGAGTTACAAACATCCTCACAAACATTCACATTTATACTTTTACTTAATTAGCCGAAACACAGTGAGTAGTGATTAATTTTTTTTGCAGTATCCGCTAGGTGCACACTAAACAAAGCGTACGGATAATATTTTTTAGGCTGAGTGCATACAGGATCAGATCGCGCCTTTACAATCGCCCGGCTGACGCGCGCAGACTTCCTCTGCCGCAACAAGGGTGGGGACACATGAGAAAAGCGATAGGGTTTTTATGCGAGCGATTGTACATAGTTATGGTTTGACTGAATGGTTTGTGTTATTATGAAAGCAGGTGCCTGTCTGATTAGGTTATTGACGGTGATCATTTTAGATCAGCAAGGTTGTTTTGTATTTGAAAATAAAAATAATTGGCTGCTACGAAGATTGTGAGCTATGTTAGGATAATCAAAGAATAGAATTAAAATTATAGAAAATTACTACATAATTCTTATTGTAAACAATAGTTTTATATTTTAAATAACTGGGAGATTAAACACCTTTCTTGTCTACCATATATAATTAAAACAGTCCGTCAAGGCAACTGTTTTTCTTGCTTCACTTTCCTGACGCCTATAATTTCATTATTAGGAAAATCGAAATCGTCTTTGATTGAGTCGCAGCGGCACACCGGTGGCCAGGCACAATAGATTGTTAATTATGTCTGATATTCTAAGATTTTATTTTTTTATTTTATATGATATTAAGTAAAATGACCTGGCAATAAAAAAATCAACATTACTTTTTTGTAACTTTTGTATATTCTACAATTAATTTCACAGTCGGCCTCGAGGGCGTAGTGGTTAGTGTAACCAACTGCCATGCCTGAGGTCGCGGGTTCGATTCCCGCACAAGTCAAACATTTGTGTGCATGAACATGGATGTTTGTCTTGGTCTGGGTATTTCTATGTATAATATGTATATATTTACAAAAAATATATATATAAGTATTTTTATCCATTGTCTAGTACCCATAGTACAAGCTCTGCTTAGTTTGGGCTAGATGGTGTTGTGTGTATGTGGTAGAATATTATATTATTAATTTTATTACTTATTACAGTTCTTTTTATTAGTATTGTCTGTTATAGAACCGCTATCTCTCCTCACAAAGCCAGCTACCTTAATTCGGCAACACATAAGCAATTTCCCGCTAGCAAAATAAGCGAATTAAAATCGCCTCAAAGCAACTGCTCGCAAAGAAACGGCTGCATACGTCGAGAGCTTTATTTTTAGCTATTTACCCTCGAGGGGAGGTTAAGGGAAGGGGGGTGAGTGACTACCGGACAGACCTTTGAGCTAGTCTTGTTTACATTTGAAATTTTTAATTTTAAGTTGTCATTAGAGACTTGTGTGGAATTGTGGTCGCATCTTGTTTTATTGTTTCTGAATGTTGAATTTGTTTTTAGAATATAAGATGTATGAAATTGTTTTTCGAAGCTCGTTTTCAGCTTTGTGCGTTAGGTTGGCTGCGTTGCATTTTTTATTCGTGTACATGTAAGGTTACATCTATCTATATATATAAAAATCTTCCGTTACTGAGTGACTGACAGACAACGCACAGCCGAAACTACTGAACGCAAGAAGCTGAAATTTGGCATGTATGTTCCTTGGAGAGTGAAGGAGAGCACTAAGAGAGGATTTTTAGAAATTCCACCCTTAAGGGGGTTAAAGGGGTGAAACCCGATATTCACACGGGAACGGGACTTACGCGGGTGAAACCGCGGGAAAACTACTAGTACAATATATATATATAAATTTCGTGTCACGTTGTCTATGGTCGCACGCCTCTAAAACGGCTCTCTTCTTCTTCTTATTTAAGTCTAAGTGGCTTGTCGGTGTAGCTTGTCTCTCCATATCTGTCTGTCCAGTGCCATTTCGTGCATTTCTCTGTACGACATGACACCTAACTTTTCCCTGATCTGACTAATGTAACTTATTCTTGGCCTTCCTCTTCCGCGCATTCCTTCTGCCTTTCCCTGAATGATGTTTTTAATAATAGTGTCATGTCGTAAGAGAGAGAAACGGCTCAACCGACAATTTTTTTTTAAATTGTATTTATGTATCGTAATTGGTATAAAGTATATAGTATAAGTATATTGGTATAATAAAGTATATTTCATACCTCCAGGTGATTAGGGTGTCCACCTGACCTATATTTATGTAAGCAAAACCGCGTGCAAAAGCTAGTATATTTATGTAATAATGTAATGTATCCTTCATAAAATAGTCAAATGTATATCTGGTACAACTCTAGAGTGTCTCCAAATTGTCGTCTAATATTGAGGGAGATAAATTGTAGTCGCAAATGTATCCTCCATAATGATACTCTACTTAGATAGTAGATCGAATTCTTCTTCTTATAAATCGTACCTGTAGGTAAAGGGAGCATGAGAAATGCTACTCTCAGAGAAATACAATATCATAATTAATTTTTTTTTTCGAAATTGACTTATAATAGTAGAGATCTCTGAATCCCTTATGCAACAAGCAACTAGTTCCATGAGTTTTTGTCATTTAAATAGTCGTTGACTGAATCATAACTCTTTCGAATTAGCTGTATTTTACTGGCGCTTTTACACTACGAAACCAAGCTTTACAAGTGTAACAATCTTAGAAAAAGAAACACAATTCCTTTTTCGACGACTATGCGACTACGGTAGTAGGCTATGATCGCTATCAATACTAGGAATACCACTCGCATTGCCTAACCTAAAGAAAATAAATAAGAGACACCCAGACTAAGAACAACTATTATTAGACCACACAAATGTTTGTCCCGTGTGGGATTCGAACTTACAGCACTCGACGTAGTGGCAGTAAAATTTTCAAATCGACCACTTACCACTCCGCCATCCGTTCGTCTAACGCAAGTTGAGTAAGAGAGAAGTCTCTTATTTCTCTTTCTTCAGCGAATGAACACATGCATACTGTCACCAAATAATTGCCAACAGGGGACTCTTCCAGAAAAAGAATTTAGCTCGCTATAAGGAGGTTGTCAAATTTCACAGGCCGGTCGAGAGAGATCCCCAATATGCAAGATTTTTATTTTAATAATGATTTCTCGCTCTCACTATAATTCCTATGTAGCGACGTTACAAACATTCAAACAACGGACACAAAATACATCCAGATTCAGAACAACCATTAGTAGACCACACAAATTGTTAATTCGGACCCACAACACTAGGCGCAGTAGCTCTAGCGACCACTTATCACCACGCCATCCGTTTACTTGAATTCTAATGCAGTAAGAATGATATCTGTTCCGTGCAAGAGAATCTCTTATAGCTCTTACTCAAGCAAGTCCACTCATGCATACTGTCAGCAAATAATTACCAACAGCGGACTCTTCCAGCATAAGAATTTTGCTCGCTAAGGAGGTCGTCAAATTTCACACGCCTGTCGAGAGACCTCTCCAACACGCAAGTTTCTTACAACATGAATGACTAGATGTAATTTAGATATCCGTGATTGAATAAGTGGTTATAATTAACTGAATTTAACGTTAATTAACTCGTTTAAAAGGATGTGTTGACATATTATGTAAAAGTACAATCACTGAACTGAGTTTACGTGTTTTTAATTAATTACTTTTGACGTCAATTAAGCCTCAATCAGGTTCAGATATTATAATTATGGGAATCTTTTACTTTACTTTGCGAATGTGAGTTAGTTTTGTTACCCTTTCATGCCTTCATTAATCGACCGATCGTCGTGACATTTCGACATTTCGTTGTCAGGGACACGCAAAAGGCCATAGAATACCTTTTATCCAGAAAAAATACTATTCCCGAGCGAAACCGCGAGCAAAAGCTAAGTTTCAAACCATGGTCAGTTTTGACGCAAATTATAAGGATGCCGTAATAGATGAGCTAAGATTCGAATCAGCTGAGTCATACTACTTTTAATTATTGTCACCTTTCTGGACGTTTAGTTGTCAGCCACAATGTCAACACGTCATCTGAATTATAAATATACTATTATTACTCTCACTCATATTAAAAATTAATACTAATAATATTCTATCACATACACACAACACCATCTAGCACAAACTAAGCAGAGCTTGTACTATGGGTACTAGACAATGGATAAACATACACATATACTTTTTTTTTTTTTGTAAATATATACATATTATACATAGAAACACCCAGACCAAGACAAACATCCATGTTCATGCACACAAATGTTTGTCTTGTGCGGGAATCGAACCCACGACCTCAGGTGTGGCAGTCGGTTACACTAACCACTACGCCATCGAGTCAAGTTAAACACTATCTTTCTTTCCTTCCTTTTAAAAACACAGCTCTCGCACTAGGAATGACTCCTGTGTCACGGGGGACTCTACAAAAATTCAAACAACGGACACAAAGAACACCCAGGCTTGGAACAACCATTTGTGGATCACACAAAGTTTTGTCCCGTGTGGGATTCGAACCCACAACACTTGGCCCAGTGGCAGTGGCGAGGCAACCACGTAAACCACTACGCCATCGGTGCAGTATCGTTCTCTATCATGTTAATGTAATGCGTGAACTTTTAGTATGGACTCTTTTTACTTAAGTACGATGAGAGCACATTTATGATTTAAATCATAGTAGGTGACAGTGCCGGTATCCTCACATAAGCACATATGCCCGACGTGCCTTATTAAAATGCTTCATGTAGAATAATAATAATCTAATATATTCAATCTAGCACTAGAATACCTTGAGTGTACTTTTGTATACATATTGCACGGCATGCAAGTGAAATTGAAGAATAAAGTGAAAGAGAGAGAGAGCAAGACAGGTTGCACTTCATTTTCTGTTTAATAAGCTGATCCCCGACAGACGTTGTTATCTTAGACGAACTGTCAATCTCAAGAGGTTAAAATAGTCGTTAAGTTTCCTGAAATTATACAATTTTCTGCGCAATTTTCTTCGTTCCGTAAGAACCTTCTACAAAGAATTAGAAAACTTAAAAAAAAACATGAATTAAATCGGAGAAGTCGTTCTCAAGTTATGTCGTGAACAAGGGAAATAAGGATTCATTTATATTATATATATATATAGACAGATGCTTGTTTTCTGATACCATAGACACGCTACTGTTAGTTGAAACGGTCACCTCGACCATCCCAATGCCTGTGCTAAGTGATGTGGACGTTTTTCGACTAATGGTTTAAACAAGTTGTGTGAAGTGTAGTTATTCTGAGTAATGTTTCTGTATGTTGTTGCATTATTTGTCCCTTGAGACCGTTTTGAATAAGAGAATATATAAATTCAGGAAAGGAATACTCTAATTTCAGCATTTATGACTTTAGGAAACAAAAAATAATGACGTTTTGTGCTGAAAATTAAAGCAAGCAGGTAAAGATATAGATGTAAAAAGTGATCTACCATAATATTCACACAGTCTTTTTATACCAATAAAGTCTAAAATAGGTAGGTGACTTCATTATCCACAGCTTCCAAATTTGGATAGTTTATTGATTTCAGGGGTAAGATAATATCATATTTAATTTTCTACAATTTACGTACAGTTACAATGGCGATAATTTAATTTTGTTCATACAAGTGTCGTGTAGAACGAACTGATAAATCACATTACTTGTAATCAACAATCCCGAATTAAAATCCACTCCATTTTCTAAACTCTAATCAAATGGGTAGGTACAGTCCACAACAAAAGTACATGCAAAAAGACGAGAAGCTCATTAAGTACAATCGTTAATTGCGCAGTCAAATCGAACGCTACCTAACTTCATTACATTCTTCCGTTAATACGACATCGGACGACGCCGTGCGAAGCCGTCCGGATCCGAGTTATGCAATCGCCAATGAGCACCCTCCCATTCCGGTCACGTGCAAAACGGCCCGGGGGTTGCTAATTAAAAATCGAAGGATTTTGTTACCAACTGTACTTGTTACGTATCAACACAGTATCGATAGACTGAATTTTTTTCGATCGCAAAAAATCTTGCGATAAATTGCGCACAGATATGGCGAGGCCTTAAAAGGGAAGCGTGTTTGGATTTTGTGAACGGTAACGATAACTCGGCAGCTTCGTGAAATAGGTTTTGTTATTTAGTAGCTACACGTCGACAGATATGATTATTTGTATGACGTCATTCCGCTTTGAAAGGTTCAACAAAAATATTTGAGGAGAAGAACGGTTCGCTTCTATTGAAGACTGTCTCGTCAATCTGAAGCTAATGTACACTGCCGATGCTAGGGTGTCACTAATATTATTGTATTTGAGAAACAGCCCAATAACTTTACGGAGCTTGAAGACATCGCCTACTGCTTTTACGAGCACATTAAACAGAGAGTATGTGATGACTCTCATATCTTTTTGTCTAGTCTATGCAGGTTGAGAACTCCGCTATGCTACTCATAACTCAAAGGAAAAGCTCGGACTATCATAAAATATACGAAAACTTTAGAGATCAGCTGATATAAAAGGGAGGTTTATAAAGACAGTACAGAACAAAGCCAGTAGCTAAACATTCAGTTGCAAACCACTTGATATTCGCTGACAAAGAGTTCCTTTAATCCTAGCCAACAAAACTCACCTTAATTTAAAACAGCGCTCGCTTGGCAGCACCTACGCGAAAAAAAATATAAATAAAATATATAGGAAAGTCAACGTCCTACATACAACAACTTGTACGTATTTCTTTACTATTACACGGCCACCCTCCCCCGCTGCCCCTTTCGCCCTCCCACCTTAGACTCCGGATCTCATGCTTACAAACTGTCGCATTACCGGTCCATCCTCGCCGACAATACCCTGACGTTTCACTTCAAAACTAGACTCTATCAGCTCGCAATAAGGACTGGCTGTCGCGAAATTGTGACTGCAGAGCGCAAACGAGAACACCCTTCATTCTGAATCCAACTATATTTCGGACACGATAAGGCAGAATTTCCTTTGTATTGTACTTGGTATGGTAATGATAATTCTAAGCAAATGCTATAAGGAAATAAGCTGAGTGGTTCCTTTTGGAATTGTTTACTTGAGAAGATTTCGTTTCAGTAAACAAAAGGTGGACAATGACCATGGGGTAAGATGCGCCATAAGTGGCTTTGTGAACACATTCTGTGAGACAATCATTGCGTCGATTGTATTTATGACAGTTGATAAACAATTTTGCAACCATCTCATACAAGTTGGTTTATACCCCTCATGTTGGTTTATATCCAGTAATCATACAGTACAGTACACTACAGTTTAGTTCTGCGTTACTGAATATATTTAGTAGGGGAAGTCTCCATGTAATAGTTTTAGAATAAAAATATTATTTTGACTTGGATCTATCTTTACTATTACAAATCTGTAACGAGACTGCCAATGCAGTGAATATGTTTTAAAAACTAATTCATTTATTTAGACGTATTAGATTCAGGAACTTAACCTACTTACTTCACCATTGTTTCGGGTTCACCAAGAAAATACACAACAGTACGCAAAAACCACGGCTCGGGATTTTGATACAGCGAGAACTCGAAGCCACGTTACATTTAATTCTGTTAAGTTAGCCCAGAGATATCGTTCATTGTGTGATTCGTCGTCAATAAGATTGTGAACTAACAGAGCTGTAGTTGACCTGGACAAAGTCGCGGGGAAATCCTTGAATAACCGACAATTGTACATTGCGAGATATCTTTATTGAAGAACGTCATCATCGAGTAGTATGCGAGCATATTACACTATGAGATACAAACGCAACCCTTGCTTATCATACAAAAATCTCCATGTATTTCATATCAACCCTTTCGAATATATAATATATAATATTCTACCATAATATAATATTCTACCACATACACACAACACCATCTAGCCCAAACTAAGCAAAGCCTGTACTATGGGTACTAGACAATGGATAACCATACATATATACTTTTTTTTTTGTAAATACATACATATTATACATAGAAACACCCAGACCAAGACAAACATCCATATTTATGCGCACAAATGTTTGACTTGTGCGGGAATCGAACCCGCGACCTCAGGCGTGGCAGTCGGTTACACTAACCACTACGCCATCGAGGCCGACATATATACATTCGAATAGACTGAAATCTGGTTTTAAGATGAATTCAAGTAAATCGAGATCGAAGTTACGATAACTTACAGCATTATTGATCAGAACCTACTACCAGAACAAATGTTCAGCTTAATTAATACAATACTACTGATTTGTGGGCTGCATATGTATAACTAGTAAAACATAATGGTAATTAGTTTTAACCAGGGTTGGTAGTCTAGTGACCTAAGCAATTATAAGCATGAATGCTATTCTTAAAGATTCACGTTGGATTGTAGACTCTTTCTATATCAGCCTAGCAGGCAAATATCATTGACCTAAACATAATTGGTCAATAATGTGTGTAATATACCTTCGCCCATCAGAGGAGTGTGATACAGCCGCACATGTACCGCAAGTCTAATGCCTTACCCATTACCCTATCACAGCTACCGATTGACAAGAACCCAGTATCAAATACCATAACATTAATAGGACCTACTCACCGCCCTATCCAACCACTCGACATCTGCATACCTCCACTACAAAAGGACTCAAAGCTGTCAATATTCCCGCCGTTATCGATACAAACTATCGAATAAAGAAACCGTTGGCGATCATCGTAATCGGCATGACTACAAGACAATGCACTAACCACAATAGAGGCCATTTTGTTCTGTGCGACGACCAATCGCGTTGAGTGAAAAGTGCCATAAACGGCGAATAGCCAGATTGAGACGCGGAAATAGGTAGAAATGTTTTTGCATCTGCGAGACTTGTGCTTTAAATATTTTTGTTAGATTATGTAGAAATTTATATAAGATATGAATTTTGGTTGCTGTTGCTATATATAAATTTGGTTTTATTTGGTTCACCTTTTTTGGCTGTATTAAAATACGACTAGTATATAGATATTGCGAATTGTTAGCTTTATTATCGACTAAAACCGAAAACGGATGGTATTTGTAATATTGTATCAATGATCATGATCTGACAGTCACCATGCTGCTTCAAGAGAAATATAAACAAAGTAAGTACTTTGTGAAGTGAACAGAATGTCTCTTTATTCCCTCAGTGTCTTTCGCTCGTAGAAATTCACAGATAACACAGCAAATTCCTTTGTAATCTAAATAATTACCACTTAACTTATTCTCTAAGCATCCAGCTATAACTAGAAACAGGACAAACATCAAAATTTAAAATCGCTTTCACAGAAATTGAGGATAAGAGAACAGTACAATGCTGCTATTAGCAGTAACTTATTATAGACAATTTCCTACGTTTGTAAGCGACCAATCGGGCTGAGTGAGAACCGCTATAAAAGGAAACAGTTACTGAACCGAATTATGGAATAAGGGACTCTGTGGACCGACTCGTCCCCGGATTCGAGCATTGACATCATCAGCCTATCTATTGAATACTCCGTGTGGAAAGAAATTGATTGTGAAAATCTGGCACAAAACTGGCTGGCTTCTTTTAGTTCTCAGCTAAAACAACGCAGTCTAATTACTGTTCTTCTTGGATGAATTACGCAAACAAAACATGCATATCTATGAATATTGATTGCAAATACTGATAGCTTATATCGTTTGCCAAATATAACGTTAAATATACTTCTATCTATATATTCTAAGATAAGTGTCATAATAATAATTTGTCATTGGTTTCGGTGCCAAGTAATAAATAACTATCATGAGTTGGATTACAGTAATTAGATCAGCATTTCGGGAACTTTGAATGAGTACGTTTTTGTAATTAGTAACTGTATTATCCGGCAATAAATTTTATACATCACACACTTTTATATTTAATCCATCATCATTATAATTCAGACAGTTTGACCGTTCCAATGGCAATAATTTATGCGTGTGGCAAAAAACATCACTTATCATCGTTTACTCGATAACCACATTTAAACATTTACTGGTACTTAGTAGATGTAACTTTGACATTCATTAGTGTGACTGTAATTAATAAACAGTCATTCTATTAAATTTCTTGTACTTTTAATGTAACAGCTACTTAAAAAGGTAATAAATACACTTCAACCCACAATAAATACAAGTTCAAAACCTTTTATCATAAATAAATGACCATCCTTTAATTGGTACTATTCTCCGCTAACACAAGCGGAGGTAAAATAATGCGTCGCGTCTACGACGTGCGTTGTTTATTCTATGGCTCTTTTAGGAATTTACGTTCTATTGTGTAGTAAATGTTTTAGGCATTGCCTGTTAAGGTCAATGACTTTGCAATGAGATGTGCACTAGTTAACTATAGTATGTAAATTTCTACTGTTAATTTAAATTTAAGATAAAGGTCTCTATGTCGTGAGATCTTGGTGCAGAATCGACAATTGAAATAAGGAAGTGCTCGTAGGTAATTTAGACCTGTTATTCGATGTTGGCTGCTAAAGTCTTATTAGGGGCTTGTAGTACAAATAACGATAACTCCTCAGGGGAATTATTCCTAAGCGTATTGTGGAAGACCGAGTTGTGGAGTAAATTGGATGAGGCCTATGTCGATTAGACTGCTGCAGGCTGATTGATTGATTGATTGACGTTGTGGTCAGTCTTGAATCAGTCCAATCGTAATCACTATTGAGGCCAGCTTACCCGTCAGTTGTTCATGGAACGTTTGCTGCCAGAATACGATAAGGACGACGATTTTCTAAATACTGCGGTAGCTGATCTAGCACAAGTTAACATATTATTTAAGTTTGGTGACTGTTCGTATTGACTCTTATACATAATTGAGACGTATAATGAGTTGATCAGCTAAATGATTAAATGAACGATGGGATTACGTTTTAATTAATGCCCCCATATGTTAAATAAATGTCTCTCTTTATTTTTCGTCGGCCTTGATGACGTAGTGGTTAGTGTAACCGACTACCACGCCTGAGGTCGCGGGTCCGATTCCCGCAGAAGTCAATCATTTGTGTGTAAACATGGATGTTTGTCTTGGTCTGGGTATTTCTATGTATAATATGTAAGTATCTACAAAAAATAATTACATGTATGTTTATCCATTGTCTAGTACCCATAGTACAAGCTGTGCTTAGTTTGGGCTAGATGGTGTTGTGTGTATGTGGTAGAATATTATTTATTATTTGTCTTCTTATACCTGTTTCATGGACTTTGCTTTTACACTTTCTAATTTGGTAGTAAATTACCTACCCGTGTGCATTGGCGTTTTCTAATATATAAGGTTCCATTCAGATGTTCCAAAAGAGGTGTATTTCTTTTTTATTAGAAATATGTTTACAATCTTTACTTATGTAGCATATAACATGCTGCTTATAAATCTGTTAACGACTATCAGTCACTACCAATAGTCTTCAAAATAAGTAGAAGAATTTTTATGTGAGAAGGATGCATCGCTAGATAACGCAACATATTTGACAACGTAAAGGCCTGATATGTGTATTCAATAAAGATTTCAAGATCTTGTCAAGAAAATTATCATTGGCAGTTCGAACTGAATCGATTAAGAGAAAACTTGAGCGATATTCAAATTATGTAAATGGTAAGAAATCTTTCCATCTACAAGACATTAATGAACAGACAGACATGGCAAGCTATTAGCTATAAAGATATCAATCACTATGAAGTTAGGGACATTTAGTTGTTTCCAATGGACTCGTTCTATAAAATTAGCATTGGAATGGTACCGTTGCATTCACATAAGATCTTGGTATCTGAATGTGTATGGTATATGTTATAGAAGAAAGCGGAGACGTAAAATGTTTAATAAGGATAGCTTTTAAAAATCAAAATATATTTGTTCATTATTAATTTAAAAGTCAATGTATCGCTTATAAATGGCAAGGTTATAACTAAACTATAGGTACTATGAATTTACATTTACCTGTCGCCACGATGAGCAAAACAAAGGCATAGTTCAAGACACGCAAAATCAAATTAAATATCATTTAAGTCACAAAGTAGTACTTTTTCCATTGGCCCATTTATATGTGCCACTGCTGGGCTAAGGCCTTGGACTTCCAAATAGCTCACTCCTTCCACTTGATGTCTCTACCCTGCTAGCCTCTTTTAAAAGCATCTATGTAGTACATATGAACGTCAAAGTTTAGTGGTTGGTAAAGTTACATAGTGATAAACCACAATTACAGCGCGAAGTTAACCACAGTTCCATCAATGTACTAAACTAGACAAAGTTAATGCGGTTTCTCTACGAATAAATAAATATATATAACTGAATGAATATTACCAGTAAATGCTTGGAATGTATGTGACGTAATCTAATAATTATGATATAAGTAGTCAATGCTCCCAAATATCTAAACAACTGGTCAAATTATAACGTTGCTCTTTCAATAGCCGGATCATGAAAAGATCGTCACGGAAAAATGTCTCCAAAGCTGATTTTTCTGTTTCAAACTTGGTAAGACAGCATCTTGGCTACCAGCAACCATAAATAAAAAATCGAGATTGTTATTTGTCAGAATTGTGGAGACGCTACGTCTTATAACTTGGGCGATACCAAACATAATGACCCCTACTATAAATGCAAGAGGTAAGACAGCATCTTGGCTACCAGCAACCATAAATAAAAAATCGAGATTGTTATTTGTCAGAATTGTGGAGACGCTACGTCTTATAACTTGGGCTATACCAAACATAATGACCCCTACTATAAATGCAAGAGTTAAGATTGCTTTAAACGCACAATACTCGTTAGCTACCGCAGTTGGGAGCACAACACTAGCGGTCAGACAGGACACTATATCGAGAACAACACTAGTTGATGTCTTATACTAATTGCAATTAGTGACTCTGATATTACAACAGCAATTACTGTTGCACATAATAGGTTTATTGGTGTATGCGGTTCTTTAAAAATCTTGCTTAATAAGAAGGTTTATTTCAAAATAATTACCAAATGACGGTAGATTAAAGGTATTTATTTTAGAGGTATTAAAAAAATGTTACTTTTACTATCCTCGATCGGTAATTTTACGACTATGTTTATGCAGCCTAACGCTGTTTAGAGAAAATCGCGCTTTTAAGCAATTATGTTGTTGCATGGTAACTCTCTGCGTTCCATCGCGATTACAAATTCGCGCCTTAACGCAACTATGTTGTTGTATAACAACTCCGCTTTCTATCGCGATATCGGAATCGCACCTTGGAGTAACAAAATTGCAATACGATGCAGCTCTAGTTTTATCGTGTTATCGAAATCGCGTATTTTAGCAACGATATAGCGATTTGGCTATTCTCTGCTATTGTATTTATTATTTTTCTTATTGTAGTTTATTTTTATTAGAATACGACAGTACAGTAATTCGTTCATGAACGCTAGTGTATAGGTTAGCAAAATATTACCTACGTATGTACCTACAATGTATAGCACTGAGTCTGGAAATATGCCCGATAAAAGGCAAAAAACAGGATGTCAAAGTCTCTAATATCTTTATTGCCGTAATGAACATTTTTCGAAAACGTCAATTAACTTGTATGTTAAAAGTAAATTATTACTACAAAATAGCCTATTCGAGTAGTAGAGCTTTCATTAGAAGGAATCAAGAAGCTCATGGATTCTCTTCAATCTTATTTTTTACAACATTGTCAATACAAATAAATTTATTTATTACTTTTTGTTATAATTCATATTATAACAAAAAGTAAAGTGTCATCACGGCTCGTAAAATGTGAGTGTCTCCCACCTTCATCTATCATTTAGGAGATATATACTTGTGTGAGTATAGAACAGCAGCGATAGCTCAGTGTGGAGGCCAACAGACTGCAATGCAGAGGGTCTCGGGTTCGAACCCACGTCGCGCACCTCTGACTTTCGGAAGATATATGACTTTTCGAAATTATGTGCGTATTGATTAACAATAATCGCCTGCTCCGTGCTTCGGAGAGCACGTTAAGCCGTCGGTCCCGGCTGCCATGAACATCTATGACAGGCGTTATTGGGAAGTCAGTACCCTATAATATCCTGACACTGGTCTAACCTTAGGGTATCGTTAGCCTTCGGGTTGCGGAGGTCAGGTGGCAGCCGCTCCGTGTAAAAACTGATATCCAGTCAAATCCGGTGAGACTAGAAAAGCTGACCCCAAGTGACTTGGGAATAATAAAGGCTATGGAGAAGAAGATACTTGTGTGAGTATGTGTGGTGATTCAAATTTTATTATGTGTAGAAGTTTTTGTTTTACGTTATAAACAAAACACGCGCTAGAGACGACTAAACGCTATAGCTGGGAGGGGCCGGCAGAGCTCATAAATTATGACATTTTGTTATTTAAAAGGCTCTTGTTAATTTCATATCGGACGATAAATCATTCGTTAATGGGTATCGTAGAAAAAATCTCCCCCAGTTGTACTTACTATTTTGTTAATGAGATTTTTGTTTTGTTGTTTTGTGTGTCTGTACGTCACGTTTAGTGGAGATGGAATAGCCTTGAATTTAATTGCACCCAGATACATAAATAAGCAACTAAATGAAACCCTCTTACAGAAAATGGCGTTAGCAGAATAATATTGTTGCTGCATATAGGTCTGTAAGCGTTTCAGACGTTTATATATGTACCTACCAAGACGGAGGAAGACATACCTATATACTATGCCTGAATCGTCAAGATGTAAGTATAAAACTACACCAGTCAGTAACCAAGAAATTATCTTTTAACATACTATAAATAGCAATCCTCATCAACACAATTTTTTCTAGTCTTCTCCCGCCCATTGAATCGCGGGGAACTTTACAAATGTTCATACAATGACTCGGCTAGTCTGGACCGGGTCAGCAGTAGCAAGGTGGCCGTTTAAGCCACTACACCATCCGTGCAGTCCTGATAAGAACATCCGCCATTTTGCTAAACACAGTCTCAAATCTTGGCTCTATAAATCGTCGGCAGTGCTGGGGGCCGTCAGTCTATCTACATGTAACTCAGGAACTAGCCAGGCATTGTTTTATCAGGATCTGCCATCGCCTGACGCAATAGCGCAATGAAAGATTGAAGATACAGATCCACTTTCAATATAAATCTTGTGTATCTAGACATTCGTTGCTTGATATATTGTGACGGTTTGAAGGCTTCGTTTTAAAAATGGTTGACTTAAATCTGTGCTAAGGCCAGTTCTTGTTATAAAAATTGTTCAAGATAAAGTATGTAGATCTAGTATAAATGACACTAGTTATGGTTTTAGGTCTTACTTCATGTGACGAGTCTATTGGTGTATAAACAGACACATATATAATACGTAACGGATATTAACGCGATCATGCATAATGTTTTGCCAGCCGTGGGTCACAAGCTGACTGGTGCTGCGATGTCACAAACTATGTATGTATGTAAACAGAAGCAGTTGAAGACTGTGCCGAGATCTTCTTGACAGTTACCTAGTTAGATAAAAAAGGTAAACGTGCTACTCGATCGGGTTCCTCCCGAATTAATCACACTGATTAATTTTGCGGATGAGTCGCGTCGGTCGTTTACACGATGCATACAAATGCAAGAGCCTTAACTTGTGCAAGCTACCCGCATCTTGTACCAGCCATTGAAGTATATTAAACTGTGTCACTTCCAATATCAAACATATTACAATTTTTTTTTATGCTGTCCCGTATCGCTTGATCATGAGGTCCCTAAGATTCCTAAATCAGTAGACGTGTTGAGAAACTGATATTGCGATTTTTCTGTTTGTAAATTCCCAGTAGTAGCACGGAGTCTACAAATGTAAAGGTCAATGAGTTTCTTCTCACTAAACAGGAGCTAAAACATACCTTGCGAAATGTGAGTGCATAACCCTTATACCTACCCCTCCACACTAAGAAACCACACCACTATTGTGTATGCTAACACTAATCTCCTGAACTCCATGCTGTCATGTTGCCATTTGAGAAGATAAAAGTAGCCTATGCCAGTTTTCGCCCCAATAAGAAAATCATAACGATCCACTGATTCAAGCAAGCTAACAAATATACATTCGCAAATATAATAAACAGTCACTCATAATATTTTTCGTATAAGAATCTATCTAATTAGCTTTTCTATCTGTGACGTGAACAGCAACCATCTTAAAAAATACCTTCTAGAACCGGCAGCTGATACTCAATATTTTAATTTCCAACAAACACAAAACTATTATTGTAGATTCCTCCAATCCGTTACCGTCCATAAAATTCAAATCTCTTCATCGTAAATACCGCTCACATACAGATTAATACTGTTCTACGACTATAAAAGTGGTTGATGAATACAAACAAACAGAACGTCTCATCACAATCGTCGTATAAATTCGAAGCGAAATGTTCACAAATCATGAGCTTTTTTTGACGCCGACTACAGATATTATCAACTGTTTTGAATTAGACAATTTTATAAATACCAGCCTGTCTTTAAAAAAAGAGAATATGAAATTTAAAAATGTTACTGTGGTTTTTGTTTTCTATCTTATCTTATGACTGATTGATTCGTTTGTGCTGTGGAATAAGTCTAGGCTCATTTTTGTGACTAATCACGAGGTTTCAATTCCAGATTAAGGGGTCAAGTGTTATTCAAGTAATGTTACTCAAGGGTCAAGTAGTGTGCCTGATAGACAACACGCTTGCTCCGTGGAACTTAAACATTGCTGGCAAAATGTGGATTATATACTTCAGTGTAACCGCTTCACGCACATTAAGTATTTTTATAGTGGAATACCCAAACGTTGCCAATAATGTGGTGACTACCCAAGAGGAATAACCATCTTAATCCAAGAAACCGGCAAATTAACAACACTATTAATATGTTTCACCTAGCATTCAGTCAGTCAGTCATTGTGCCGGAGGATAACGTACTTACACCTCTCATCCATTTACTTTAACCGTATCTTTAATTCCTTTTCTTTAAGGTATACAACATATACCGATGCTTAAGAAATCGCAAGCGATCGTTTGCATGGTAGTGTAAAAAAACATTTAAAACATTAGCTAACAAACCTCATTCAAACAATTCCATTAAAAACTAACAAGAATCAACATACCACCGAAAACATTCTAACAGGAATACACCTCCACAATGAGAATGTCGACGAAGCCCATTAATTCCACAGTAACTATTCACTCAATCCTCACAAGAAAAAAACAAAAGAAAAACAATAATAAGTAAGTACAGCCAACGGTTGAGCGGCCCGTAGATCAAGATGTGTGCGTTACTTGCGCGGGCGCATGACAGATTTATGTGGGACGCTCCGCACCGACCCATCCCCACCACCATAGATAATTAAAGCATTTTAACGATTGAATTTAACGTTTTTCTTCATTAATTTGCTGAGGGACATGTTTGTTGTTTAGATAGATCTGTTATATGTGATACTGATAATAAAGAGGTATGGGGAAACGGTAGTTCACTTCCTTTAGTTTTTGGTGAGATTAGAACTGGGGTCTATAAATTGAGATAGTGGACCATACGACATGGTTCAAGATTCTTATCTGTTATTCGTTTAGGTAATGAAGTACCACCTCACAATCTCACATTCCAGGTATTACGATGTTAAGCCTCCAAGAACAATGCTTATAGCACCCTTTATTACCAAGTACCAAGGTTGTATAGAGTTGTTCTAACCTCGGGCACCAAATCATTTTTTGTCAGATGTGTCATGTAATTATTTGGCACGTCCGTCCTAACATAAATTAAATAATATGGCAATATATAATATAGAAAATACTAAAATTTGCTTCGCAATACTAAAATGAGATTCCTAGTATGTCGAGATAAGACCGAATAAAGCCATCTTATCTTACTAATTCTTTTATATTATAATTAATAATAATATTCTACCACATACACACAACACCATCTAGCCCAAACTAAGCAGAGCTTGTACTATGGGTACTAGACAATTGATAAACATACATATATACTTTTCTTTTTTTGTAAATACTTACATATTATACATAGAAACACCCAGACCAAGACAAACATCCATGTTCATGCACACAAATGTTTGAGTTGTGCGGGAATCGAACCCGCGATGTCAGGCGTGGCAGTCGGTTACACTAACCACTACGCCACCGAGGCCGACAATATTATAAATGTGAACAATCCTAATGTTTGCATGTTTGTGTATTGTGTCCGACTTAAACGTTAAACGGTATAAGAAGTAGCTACTAAGCACAGATAGATTGGCACATAGAAAACTTTGTAACGTTATGCGTTCTCGTGGAATTCAGCCGGGCAAAGCCAGTGGCAGTAACTAGTGAACAATAAATTATATTATAGTATTAACAATATTGCTGTATCCATTGTTCATACTAATATTAAATATTTTGTTATGAATTTGCTATTTAAGGACAATAGTACATACTTAATTATTTAACACAAGTCACCTTATCTAAGTCGCAAGAGGAAGACCTAGGCGAAAGTTTCTTGATCAGATCGGAGGCATTCTGGACAAAGGCCAGGTTAAGAGCACCTTGAACTGACGGGCGTGTATGAGGTATGTGATGAAAGTGAATGAAGCCAGAGAAGTGTGTCAGGATCGTAGCAAATGGAAATCCGTAGTCTCTGCCTACCCCTCTGGGAAACAGGCGTGAATCTATATGTACCTTATCTAAGCTAAGTTAACTAACTTTATACGCCCATATAAATACTTAGACCTCACAGATACTCAAAGTTAACATATAGAAGACAAGTCTTATAATGAATCTAAGACTTCATACCAATAAACTCCCAATTTATCATCACAAACAAATTAACACTTAATTCTTCCATTAGTCAGTCAGATACCAAACACCATGTAGAACTCCAATCGCTAAAGATTAGTACGTACTATTTATAATGTAGTTATAAAGTAGCTTTCATATAGAAAGCGATGCGTTAACTCACCTTCCCTGGCTTTAAATAACACTAAATGGAACCATACATCCACTGCCTTATCTCCAGCGCCATATTTGAATACAGGGTGTGAAATCTTGCTAAAGAGCTACATTAAGTTGCAAATTACTGACCATAGTTTGTTAATATTATGTTTTGATTTTCTTTCGGATGGTTTGGGGTTTTCCTTTTATGTTTTGTATATTTATCAAGAAATAGCTGCTTTAAATGAGTTTTAGGGACGGAGATAAATTCATCCAAAAATACTTGTAAAGACGTATAAAGCAGATTTACACTTATAGGCCTGGATAATTAAATAGATATAAAAAGATAAATCGTTTTTTTGTCAGCCTCGATGGCGTAGTGGTTAGTGTAACCGACTGCCACGCTTGAGGTCGCGGGTTCGATTCCCGCACAAGTCAAATATTTGTGTGCACAAACATGAATGTTTGTCTTGGTCTGGGTGTTTCTATGTATAATATGTATGTATTTACAAAAAAAAGTATATAAGTATGTTTATCCATTGTCTAGTACCCATAGTACAAGCTCTGCTTAGTTTGGACTAGATGGTGTTGTGAGTATGTGGTAGAATATTATTCAAAATCTTAATTTTAGTAGTGCCTTTGAAATAGCAATAAACAAATGATTCAGGCAACAGCAAAGGATTAATATTATTATCTTATTGGGGTGACATAAAAAAGTAACAAGATAGAAACAAGAAAATTATAACCTTGTAGTTTTGGTCAACATATCAAATCAAATTATAATTGGAGAAAGTAATCGTATTCAGTATTTTTAAGAACGTTTCCTGCTTTTTGCTTACAAAATAGACCTGCACTACACCTAGATGTCTTTGATCGCCACCATTCTACGCAACAGCTTCTATCTTCTATAACAAACGACCATCTTATAGTGTAATGGGTAAATCCCAGTTTGTAGGCTGACGACGTTGATTCTTATTAGCATTTTTCCTGTTAGATTCACAAATGAGTTCTGTATAAATGTTATACATAATTATGATTCATTCTGTTAGAATGTTAGTACCAGAATCTGAAGGAACTATTACACCTGCAAAGAATCTTTCGTAAGATAATATGTCGGGCAAAGTGTCCCCTGATAACTTTAAAGTTTTCTCCAGATGGAAAAAGCTCTTCAGTATCAATTTTCCATTGATGGCTTGGACGTCTAGCTAACCGGCCAGCAATTGTAGATAAAATTTAATTCCTCACTATATTATTATGGTATGACGGCGTTACAGTGCACTAAACGATACGGAATTTCAAAACACCGGCCACAATTTGTATACACGCCACACTTAATCATAAACATGTACATCTTATTAGATATAGGTTATTGCATGTGAAATATTCACCAGGCTACAATGTTGGTTGCCATCAACACGACAACACACGGCAACGGCTATTCAACATATCTATGGAATTATATAATAAAATACGGCTGTCATCCGTCATAGTGTTGCAACCCGGATCGAGGCATAGCGGACACGCAATCGTAAATCTGGCTCAGCACTGACGCGTCAGTCATACAAATCATTCAAACTCTCTTGAAACCCGATCGTAAATACGTCTGAGTGTAGCATTAATCATTTTGAATACAGAATAAGAAGTGCCTCGGGCGTACGCGATTGGTCGTCACTAAACGAACAATTATTCAAATGGTGCGCCCCGATTGGTCCGCGGCCGTTCGGTTTTTTACGTTGACAGAGTGATGGATTCGACCCTTCGACTCACGCGCAGTTTAGTGCCCATTTCATTGTTGTGTGCGTATGTTATATAGCGTGTGAGCTATCAATCTCCGTCTAAAAGTAAATGCTTTCGAGTTTTTGTGCTCTTATTTGCGATTGCAACGTTTAACATCTTTTTGTGCAATTAACTCGGTGATAAATGATTTTTACTTTTTATTGATAGCAATAAAATAAAACCTTTGTAAAGAACCGCAACGCGTAAAATGGCATCTAGACATTTATTTTATGCCTTCACACTCGTTTTATGCATTAATGTGGGCTTCTAAAACTTATTAAACGAGTAATAATTGCTGACCATATAACATTACAGGCATGTAATTCACATACTTAAAATTTTAAACATTTTATACTTAAGCGAGTGTTTATTTTGAGACTGTGTGCACCTTTATGTATTACACTAATCTTAATATTAAAGATAACATGCTGTATATCCGTAGCTGTCACATTCAAAATAGTCAACTACCCGCAGCCGAGCCGATAAGTGTTCACTATTCGATGTAGAATCTGGACGATTTATCCGAGTCGAATATCGATACCCGGAAGCACCTCGGCGCTTCTAGCCGACGGGAATATGGCGGCGCGCGCCCCTCCGCGATTGGCCGGCGACCCTGCGCGGGCGCACCTCACATCTGTCACTAGCTATTACCTTTTTATGTAGGAACTTTACGAGTAACTTTATAGCCACGAACGCCCATCGCGAAGCGGTGAAAATATTTAAACTCCATAAATTTTTATGGTTAAAATAAATGGTAATAGGAGAATATGTATAAAATATATGAAATGTATGTGACTTTATCAGAAAGCTTGATTGGTTTAGTGTTGTTCGGTCGCTTTGATGTTTTAACGCAGTTTTAATTGATGGTCATTAGCTTGGTTAATAACGCTACTTATCCTAGTCCGGGAGCCACAAGTAGCCACTCAGTGCCATTATTGGCGATGTTGGATGAGCCGAGCCGTCAGTGCGACGGCGATCGTAAACTAGAAATTTATGTTAATCGAATGAATTTTTATTTGTAATTATGTTACAGTTGAATTATTTTAGTATTAAGTGGAAAATATACATATATATTATATCGTAAAAATACTATAAAATGTCGAAAAAATACCTAAAGTAGATCTCATTTTAGTCACTTTAGATAAAACTAAACGATTAGCTAAAAACAAATAAATTGATACGTTCGTAAATCATGTCGTCCAAATATAGAGACACTCACCCAGATATTGTTCTCATAAAATTTCTATAAAAAAATAGAAATGCATAAAATTCGAATCTCCGGTTCTCGAGATCTGAGCAATAAAATAGACTGACAAATAGATCGGTTGCATCCTATCAATAAATAAACAGAACATACATGTTTACATTCTAAACATTATAAATAAATCTATTTTTATTAGTTCAGAACTTGACTGGCACTCTTCCAAGCGCTTAGATGTAGGTACTTACAACAATATTGAGACTTAAACTTGGACTTCTCTTTCAGAACTTACCTGTAAAAAAACAAAGATATTATTAGTAAAACAAAGTTTTTGTGTTGTAGAGCCTCGCTGATTTAAGCATCAATGGGCCGGCTCGACCCGGAAAGTACTACCCTCTCACAGAATATCGACGTGAAATACCAGTATTCCTACTGTTGTGTTTCGTTTGGTGAGTGAGAGTGCCGGAGGCCCGATCACCCTCTTTCCCCCTTCCCGTTCCTTCTCCTTCCCACTTCCTTTTTTTCTTAAAGGGTAGGCAACTTGCAAGTGATGCCTCTGATGTTGCAGGCGTCCATTGGCTACGGTGACCACTTAGCGTCAGGTGGGCCGTATGCACGCTTGCCACCCCAGTTGTATAAAAAAATAAAACACTTTTATATTTACTGATGAACAGAATGGGTCTGCACGGTCAGCATAGTGGTTTAATAGTCGTCTCTCCTCTGCAACTACGACCTGTGTTAGGTAGGGGTTCGATCTTATGTTCCGCATGGGATTTAAACGCACGTGGCGTAGTTGCAATGACAACCACATAAAACAATGCCATCCGTGCAATCATTCGACTTTTAATTTGGTAGCTAGCAGTTTTTTAAGCATCCGTACAGCCAGCGTTGGGGTTCAAAATGTGATCCGAGTTTATGACGTCACAGTCGAACGTCGAACTCGCAGGTATATTATCTTTAAACAAACATTAAAACTTTAGTAAGAAACTGTCTCGATGGTACTAAGGTGGTAACTGCAATAGTTGTGTCTTAGATTCGATTCCTGAGACAGACAAATTATGATTGGGTTTTATGCTTAACCAATATGTTCAAAGAATCTCATATCAATATTTTTTTTCTTTTGTTATAGATATGAGTAGTTTTTAAAAGGTAACACATTAGCATATAAGCCAATAACAGTTCTACTGATATTCCTATTCAAAGTCTAGAAGCAAAAATAACACAACAAAGTCATCAACAAAGAAAATATCTTCCGCAATACTTCAAAATTAGTGACGTCACTTTTACACAAGCTTAAGTTTCAGTCTTTCAGTCCGTGACAGGAAAGGCTTTACTTTTAACAGGACACGTTTCCGGTTCCGGCTTGTTGCAATTAAACCTTTGTTTAACGAAGAAAACTTACTTAAATAGTCATGGCAAAGCTCCTTGTGATGGCTTGTAATTATTATTATTATTTTGTATTGGTCTGTGATCAGTTGGATTCTAAGTCGTATTAGAGGAAATGTTAGCTATTAAGGGGATGAAGAATTAATGTTTAAGGCTTAAAATAGCGTGAACCTTCCTTCAATGGACGACTTTATCTCTAAAGTGGTTAGCAGAAATATGTTACACCTAAATTTACAAAATATATTTTAGCGTCCCATGTAATGGAAGGCGAGCTTATTGCTGTTTAGGAGACTCCGTGCTGTTATTGAAAATTTTTTGATTGAAATCCCAATAAAACTACTCGACCGGCGACTCGGTATCGTACCCTGGGTCTCAGGATTCCACGCAAAAATAAACGGAATTAATCACGTTAATAAGTGATGAAGCATTAATTGTAAAGGCATAATATTGTCTTCTGTTTACGCGAATATTATTCATTGAAATTAAACTACTATATACGGATTTTATCACGTTGTTTATTTGACACTTTATTACATCATTTTGAAAACTGTTACACTTCTACAGATAGCATATTTAGAGATGAGGTGATTTTCTGAGAACTGGAAAATCTGCATTTCATTAATATGTAGCTATCTACGCTTAAAATATAATCATTCTTCGCATAGAAGCTCTGTATCCCACACTGGATAGATAATAGTCACAACTTTTCAAAATAAATCCTATATTTTAGATTCATTTATGATAGTTTTTAATGTAAACACTTACATTGAAAACTATAAAAGACAACCGTTAAACACATATTATGTACATAATTTAGCATAACAAATAAAAAATAATTAGAATGAACTGTCAGATTAACATCCCAACAAAGTTCTAAACACATTACAATCTAAAGACATAAATCGTCGTGAGACTTGGCCGTGCACACCACAGTAGCATCAATAATTCTTCAAGCTACCACAGTGACCATTGTTTCAAATTGTATAAATTAATAACGGTATTAAAAAAGTCATAACAATAAACCAGCCCACACAAAATTATCATGTTACAAGATCTTTCGTCAGATTTCTATAACGTATTTTTAAAGTTTTAAAAACGCCGCCTATGACACAATAAAAGATGGAATCGGACGTTTTTAATGTATCTTTACGAGCGTATGTTTAACTGTTTTATAAACGTTCGATCCACGCGTGGGCATCCAAAAGCTATCAAATATTTAATTAGTTGACCTAAGATCGATATAAGATCATAATATCTGATGATCATCATATATTATATTGTTGATTCAGTAAGCGTTTATAGAAATAAAATATAGTAAGGTGACTTGGCTAATACACTGCTGTGCACTTTGATTTTAAAGATAATAAAATAGATTATTTAAAATACTCCCGTAGTAGTTAATAATCTCTATTATGTCGTCCCGTTTACAACCATTACTATTCAGATCCAAGGCAATAGATTGAGAAATATACATAATATTATATATATGTATGTGTAATTATGACTTATGTCAGTTTTGAGTAGTAGAGCCTCGCTGATTTCAGCATGAATGGGCCGGCTCGACCGGGGAAGGACTACCCTCTCACAGAATATCGACGTGAAATAGCATTTAGCAGCACTGTTGTTTCGTTCGGTGAGTGAGAGTGCCAGAGGCCCAAGAACCCTATTTCCGCCTTCCCGCTCCTTCTCCTTCCCACTTCCTTTGCTAAAGGGTCGGCAACGCGCAAGTGATGCCTCTGGTGTTGCAGGCGTCCATAGGCTACGGTGACCACTTACCATTAGGTCAGGCCGTATGCTTGTTTGCCATCGTAGTAGCATAAAAAACTTTAAATGATCATCGGCCGCACTAGGAAATATTCCTTCTTCGCGGATTCTACAAATCGTGATGCTATGAGACAAAAATGTGTGTGTTCACATATTTACAAAATATTCGTGAATAAAATAAATTGTGCTGTATGGGGATCTAAAAGACGAGACAAAAATTACATTACGCCACCAAAGTAAAAATATTTAGAAAAGTCGAGATATATAATACCATATCCATCTCTTGCAGTTACCATGATTAAACGCGTTCTCAATAATACCACATTTGTACACGACTAAATTTAATTTAGCAACTTCTTACAAACACCACAAATAAAACAAAGGCCAAATATCCAAAAGAAATTAAACTAATTTACAATTCAGTGTAGCTGTCGAGACATGTTTTCCGATACCAAGCTGCCCAATCAAGCCGATATGTAGTTATTTCAGTAAAGTACCATACTACCATCCCTCTACCCCTTATCGAGAGATTGGACACTACCACGAAATCACGACACAATCTCGATCGAATCTCGCCCCAACCAGTTCTAGTCGAAAACGATTCACACGATACTTATCACGTTATTTTTATTATAAAAACATAACTATTATATTTATACTAGTAAAAAAATGCTACTCGGTTGGTTTGGAACGATATCCGTACCCAATCAACTGATTTAGATAATTATTTTACTGCTGAGAAAATACTGTGAGCTATATATTGAAGAAAATCACGGGCTATATTGTTTAATAGGTGTTGTTAATGGTTTATGATATTTAAATCAAATACGCAAAAAATCATCTAATTTTTATGGGCCATCAGGATTGTTTTAAAATAGTCCGTCTGGCTAGCTAGTTCAGATGGTGTGAGGAATTGAAATTAACGTTGTGTGTAATTATTATTACTGTTAAATACATTGAGAATAGAAATAAAAGTAGTATCTATAGCAATAAGATGGACTCTATAGCCGGTTCATTGTTCAGATCTCAAAACTTTTTTGCTAGCACGCGATAATTTCACCCGTGTATGTGCAAGCTGTACAACGCAGACTAAACCATGGCATACATGACACTGAACTTGACTGTCATGCCTTGCTATGACTTGTTCTTCTTTACACGAAGTTTATCACTACGGTAGAAGGCTGTTTGTCTGTGTATACCACTTACCAACAAAATGAGCCATTAGCTAACCTGCTACGAAAGGCAATGAAAATATAAATTCAGCAAAGGACCTCAACGAAGTCTAGCGAAGAATAAACCTTCTATTTTATAGATAAAAAATGTGCAGAGTTACAATTCCACATAAATTTGACCTTAAAAATATCAACGAACCTATTTATGTGTCCGCTGGCGGCAACTTCAATGTAATTCCGTTTACCGACAAATTATGTTCATTAACACAAATACCCACACGACAAAGCGAATTGTTTATATGATTTAGCTTGACAGTTTTACTTTGTAACTGAATTCTATATACACAAACATACAGGTGTTGAATAGACGAAGGAAAAATAATACTGGAAACTAATAGTTCTTGTCATGTTGACAATCAAAAACGTCATTCAAAAACTCGATAGCAACTCACTCTTTCCGCAACACAATCAGCGTCTACCAATAGTAGTAACCCTGTTTCCAACATAACAAAAGCTGAACCAAGATCAACACACATTAGCTCTCAGACTTTGACCTGTAGCACATTATTTATTGACAGTGGGGACAAAAATATATCGTCACTAGTCGCTAGATAAAATTAAAATAGTATTAGAAGGGTCTAAGCTTCCAATATAGATGCATTTATTGTTAGATCTATCTTGGTTCTAAATGTACTATCACTGTGTTTGGACTGGTCAGTCTGTCAGCTATTTCGAAATTCAGGCTTCTATGTGTGGAATACCTTGTTCGCAGTAGTGCACCTGCCAATTGGATTTAATTATAATCAGTCGTTTTTAGATTGATATTGTTTTCCTTTTTTTAAAGGCCTTTGTAGCATTACGAGCTAGCAGCATACCAGGTGGTCATCGCTGCACATGTCGTTTAGTTTTGCGAACCGAATCAGAGTTCATAAAGTTAAGGTATTTTAAAGGAATCATGGTGGCAAATATGCATACATTTCACCTAATTCTAAACAGTTACTATACCCCATTGACGTTTGCAATCTCGGAAATATCGCCTGCACGTTGTCCACCCTTTAAATAAGAAGCTTCTATGCAACAAAAGACAAGGGTAACTTGTCCCTATGGACAACTCAGCGTCTCCTTAATGAGACTGGTAACCCAGCTCACCACTGGAACACAACGTAAGGTTGTTTGGCTCCGATCTCCTGTAGAGTGGCGGTACGACTACATCAGCCAGCAAAAGTTTCAGAGGCTCTCTATCTATCTTTAACGTGTAAGTGTTCCATAGACATTTATCTACTGGGGTTTTTCTGACAGAAAATTCTCTAAAGCAGCACGCAGCGGTATCTGGAATTGCATCTAGTATTAGGTTCAAATTAACTTACTAGAATTAAACATAATAATAAAACTGTAGCTCATTTAAAATTGTCTTACGTTTACGCGAATGTTATACATTGAATTAAACAAATCTTAATAGCTTATCCTTACTTGTAATCATTTAAATAATCTACTTTTAAGAATGTATTAAGAGGAAATAAGATGAGAAAGATTGTTAATGGCAAATCTGATAACTATTCCTCGAGACAAGCGTCTGTTTTAATATTTTGACGAGAGGAGTAAAGAAAAGGGCATTTGGTATAAAACCATTCAACATCAGCCTGCTAGGATACCCTGGTTTATTAATAGTAACTTAAATAGGAATATTATTGTTATAGCGCATAGGCTGCGCTCAGGTCACTATCCATCTAGAAAGTTTGGACATCTCATGAAAAAAGTCGATACGCATGATTGTGATACTTGCGGAGTCCTTGATGATGTCCAACACTTACTGATGGATTGTGTCAAATATCAGCGCCAAAGGAACTCGTTGATGTTCAAATATAACCTTAACGTGTACGATGTAGGACTTTTCATTAATATCCTAAGTGACCCTACTTCAAATGCGGCGTTAGACCTATTTGAGATATATGTACAACAACGACTTCCTCTGTTGCCTATTATGAAATAGTAAGTTAGTATCTTAGAATAAGCCACGATGGGGCTAACATAATACTCTCTAATAAAAGCCTCTAAATAAATAAAGATTAAAAAAAAAAAACCGTCTGTTTTGATGTATCAATACTTCGTGAGTATATACAAAGTATACTCACACATAATAATAATAATAAGTATACAAACAAATAAATATTTATTTGTTGAAGGCCTTACACAATACTACAATACATTGACATATGTAGATACATAAGTTCTGGTATTTGTCGGTTGTATAACGTTTATAGGCAGTCACTATATGCACTAATTAAAGTTTAGATCTGCCCCGAAATAATAAAGCCTATGATTCTCTTTTAAAAAGGTTAGTTTGACCAAGTACATAAATTTACGATAAGCAATAATATTTCTGTATTATGCCTTGGGCGAAATATTACAGTTCTAGGTCTAACAATAATAAATTCGTGATAAAACAGGTTATCTATTACAAAAGCGAAATACTTTACAAAAGGTGTAAACACTTTGAACCCGTGAAAGCTGAAAGTCTTTTCAGCTTTAGAGAGGAGGGGCGGTCTGCGTAATCAACACATGTAGCCTTCTTTCTTGGTTTCTTCCAGCCCGTGATGGATAAAAATCTCCTTAGGCTGTGAAACTACAAACCTCGATACCTCTATTTCATCTGTATTGAGTACATCCTCAATCCTCATCACGTGATGTGGAGGGCTCGGCTCGTGGACTACGCGACTGCTCACCATCAGGCGAAATGTAGTCATTATGACTACAATTTAAAAGGCTGTAACCATTTAAACCTTCACGCTATCCATGCACTCGAAGCCAACAATTTGCGACTACATCTTAGTCACATACATACATCGCTGGTTGTGACCGACGGGGTTACAGTGGCATCTTGCGATAGAACTGTCAATGACACGACGGCTTAATGTGCTGCGTATAGGTTTAGCCTTACAGGCGACATTCGACAATGTCGGTACACACTGGCGACTGCGGCTGATTTGTTGAGTTTACACTGTAATGTACAAATGGAAATCAAGACGCTTCTAGCTTGGGAAGTTGAGTCACGAGGATGTGAAGCAATCCACATGCATGTAAGTTAACATTCATGGTGATTAGCCACTGTTTTACGTTATAAGGGTTCTTTTCGACTAACTTACAGCCTTGGCTGCTTATTGATGAATATTCGTTGTGGTGGGAAACAGTATAACTATTAAACGATATATTACGAGAAAACATAAAAATGATTTTTTGTAACTTAATAATGATACGTATTTTATATATGTATTCATGGCATAGGCTATACGTTAGTTAAATTTCGGCGATCAGTGCAGCGGTTCAAGTTTGATTGAGAAACATGTAATATTAACAGGGAATAAAATGTTAATTTCGTCTTAAAACAAATTCAAATGTATGCACTATGCATATACAACTGAAAACCAAGTTGGAATTGTCTATTTTGACGAAACATGATATAATAATATTTAAAATGAACATGCATAAATAACTTACAAGCGCTTTTGAGATGTGATCTGAAAGCTTGGACAGACTAGAATTCATAACATTATATTACCCAAACATCATGTGATTATAACTACAACCCCATCAGTAGATCAACTAAGGAAAAATAGAAAATCATGAGCGTTATACTATAAAACAAGATTATTTAGCAGTTTTCTGACTAACAAACACTTTCTGTAAGGAGACCAGTGTTTATATGTGCCACAAGCTTACAGTATATACTTTAAAGATAAACAAAGTTACTAAATAAAACATAATATCACATTCAATATCACACACACATACACACTTACACACACTAATAAACACTCATCATTAGCTCATTGTCCTCTTCGGTGGACATTTCAAACGGGCACACAGTAAGGTATCAACATGTTTGTATGAATGTATGTTGTATGAAGTTGTAGTAAAATAACATGTGTACAATAATAACGAATAGACAAGGTATGACGCTTGCATCGCGTTGGACGCCGTGGGCGGAATGCGGACAGGAGCGTGGAGTAGACTTGTGTCAATATTCTTTTATTCTAATTTGTAAAACGGTTAAACTCTCATGTATTATTATTGTTGGCCCGTCTAATTTAGACATCGTGAGACGACTCATGATTAAAAACTCCAATTGGGTTTAAAACTTATCGTGCAAACCCGAATAACATACTGACTTTCTGTTTTATAAATAACAGTTAGATTACTCCTCATAAAGGTTTGTGTAGTCATTTTTCTTTAGATAAAAAACTTTTTTGATTTTCTTGAATAATATTGCAAATATTATAGCGCTATTATTTTATTTATGAAGTCTTCGTTTGTAGTTGTCATGGCAACCTAAGTGGAAAGAAAGACCTCGACTTTAAAAAAGGAATGATAAGTAAGTGTTCAAATATTCATTTTTATAACACATATGCCTCTTGTACACGACACGGGTAACATGCGCAAGCTGAGACACCTGTGCAGGCTGTATATCGTGTAAACGATAGACGCGCTTGCATGTATTTGCGTCGTAGTTAAGCACTAAAGAAGGTCTAATGACAAAACTGAAAACTTACTATAAGTAAAACGAACAGTTTCTTAATATATATAAATATATATTGAATACTGCATTTTTTATATTTTATAATTTTTATATGCAGCACACACTAGAGCTGACCATATCCTACCAGTGTTATTATGGATAGGTCTAACCCAAAATTTATATGCCATTGTTTAATTGTCTATAACTCTATGAACACATCGGCGAAAGAAAATATTTGTATTTTAGTTTACTAATAAAATTATGGGTAATTGATTAATATTTTAAAAGGTCGAGCAAGTTATTGGCGTGTAAGCTATATAAACAAACATATAAAGGATTAACTATAAAAAAAAGTTTTACGCTTCAAGTCGTCTCCACGACTTCTTTGTGTCAGTTAATTCGTAGTGACGTCATCGGTGGGAGCTCGCGAGACAGTTTTTGCATTTTATCATTCGAGTGTCCATTTGTTTTGCCCCTGTCTTGTACTAGACCTCATCTTTGTATTTATTAAATGTTACACTTAGTTATTTACCAAATAATTGTACCGACGATGTATTTGACATTATATCTAGTCAATCACCAGAGTGTGATGCAACTTCGATTACCATATAGAGCTCAAATTATTCTAATTTTTTTTAAAATACATCTCCCGCGCTATGTCTACTTTCTGTGCCGCGGGGGACTTTACAAACATTCAAACAACGGACACAAAGAACGCCCAGACTCGGAACAACTACTTGTGGATCACACAAATTTTTGTTCCGTGTGGGGATCGAACCCATTACATTTGGCGGAGTGGCAGTGACGAGGCAACCACTTAAACCACTACGCCATTGAAATAAAACTACTATATATGGATTTTATCGCGTTATTTATTTTACACTTTATTACAAAATTTTGAAATTGTTACACTACTACTAGATACTATCAAAACTTAACTAATTTTAAGCTAATTAAATTATTAAAACTATTAAAACTATTTATATTTAACACACACACACATTTATATTTGACACTACGCCATCCCTCCAATCAAGTGTCTTCTGGTTTTGGACTAAACCATGTACAATGTGTACATGGTTTAGTTAAAGTTAGGAAAATCTACAGTAAAATAATTTCACTATTTAATCGTATAAACAAACTAAGATTTTATTATATAAAACGAGATTCCCAGTGACCATACCTGCTATCAAAATAGTCCTCAAGAAAATCCTTACATACATACATAGGTTTACGCCTGTTTCCCAGAGGGGTCGGCAGAGACAACAGATTTCCATTTGCTACGATCCTAACACACTTTTCTGGCTTCACTCACTTTCTTCACATCCCTCATACATGCTCGTCGGTTTAAGATGCTCTTAATCTGGCCTTTGTCCAGAACGCCTCCGATCTGATCGAGAAACGTTCGCCTAGGTCTTCCTCTTGCGACTGTTCCATTCACACTAGCCTTATAAACTTTCTTAGTCAGCATTTTCTCGTCCATTCTTTCTACATGCCCAAACCAGCTTAATATACCCTTTTATATTCTTGTCACTATATCCACTTTCATGCCGCATCTCTCTCCGTATGAAGCGCATAATTTAATTTCAATGTGGAACATTTGAGAAATCCGTATGAAATATATAATATAATTTCATAATTCGAGTAATTATAGCACAATTTACATACAAGCATAGTGTCATGCGTATAACCCAATATGGGCAGGCCGAGGTTAATAACACCTGCATTTTGCCATCAATATATTAAGGTCCCACATCATAGGTGGTGAGCATTGATTGACAATTATCGCCTGCTCCATGCCTCGGAGATCAAGTTAAGCCGTCGGTCCCGGCTGCCATGAACATCTATGGCAGTCGTTATTGGGAAAGTCAGTACCCTCTAATATCCTGACACTGGTCTAGCCTTAGGGTATCGTTAGCCTTCGGGTTGCGGAGGTCAGGTGACAGCCGCTCCGTGTAAAAACTGATATCCAGTCAAATCCGGTTAGTCCAGAAAAGCCGACCCCAAGTGACTTGGGAATAATAAAGGCTAAGAGAGAGAGAAGAAAGATCATAGGTGGCGAGCATATTACCTGCAACAGGGCACATTATCAGAATCCGTGCTACTGCTGACAATTCCTTGGCAGAAAACCGTAACAACTCTTTACTGGGCCTACGATCAAAACCTAAACCTAATGCACGGTAATCGCACCTACCGCTGTGCCATCGAGACAGCTTCAGAACACAATATACTACTAATTCCTCACTCATCATTAATACATTCCACAACAAACGAACACTGTAATAATTTTTCGTCTTTCGCCATTTCTAAATTCCCTAACAAGCTCGTGGCAAGCGTAAACTTTTTCCACCATTAACATAATATTTATAGACTCTTGATTAGCTACTTAATTAATACTTAATATCATACACTTGAATAATTAACAAGGTTAAGCATGGCACATTTTAATACGCATACCAAAGAATATTAAAAATAAATTAAAAATAATTACAGACATATATATTTTGGGGTATTTTTATATAGTTTTAATTGGATACGTGTTTTAGGAGAATCGTGAGAAGTTTACATGATAATCAGTGTGAATTTCTATGATTCTGATGGCTAACATTCGGCCGCGCAGCATTAATGCAATTCTTGTCTGAGCTCTCAAATTAGATTCTCAGTTCAGCTCTTAAGAAATTCTCAGCAGACACTCACCTTCAGGCTCACCTTCTAATACATGGGACCTAAACTCATAATTGGCGAAATGTGGGTATAATACTTCTGCTTACCCCATTGAGTTAATGCCGTGAGACCATCTACATAATATGTATGTATTTTAGAACATCTGTTCAAACTATTCACTTTTCATTACTAATCGAAATCACATTAAAACTTACGAAATACTATTTCTCTAAAGCACAATAAATTGCAACATCAGAGTACGCAAACAGACATCCAACATCACCCACGGAGCCACAGATCTTAACCAAACAGTCCACAAATGAGTGTCACGTCCAAACCGATAAGTACAGTCACGGAGAAAAGTTAAAGGTCGCCAAGGATCGATCGCCGCAGATGTCGGCATTAATCGGCGCGTTTAATCCGTCCGCCGGCGAATAAATCAACGTTAATTGTACCTATTTATATTTATCAACCACTTGGCTAGAGGTTGTACGCGACTGTACTTTTAATGTTCGTTATTTTAGTTGTAGGGTTAATCAGTTAGGTACAAGTATTATTATTTTAGTTGTTTGATTAATCAATTGAGCATTAACTGTTGTTGTATATGGTGGTATACTTATGCGACTTGCGGTTTGCACATTATTAATTGACTTGTTAATTCTTTCAACTAAGGTACTTGTGCTAGAAATAGGTTTACATAAATATTGCAAATGGTGAGATTTGAACTTGCAAGCTTTCGACCGTCTGTGCCTTTAGGAAATTTTCAGTAATTCCTAATTAATAATCATCTATTAAGATGATAATAATTAATTTACTTTGGTTGCATGTTTACTCTAATGAAATTAAAATCTACCATATCTAATCAAACGTGAGTGATCTTGAAATCCCATATTCGATTCAAAATGTGTCATTGAAATTCAGAAATACCACTGGGTTCAAATATGGGACACTTTGTCCACACTTGCCTTTAAGACTGCTTCAACGTAAGCACATGCTTTAATAAACATTAGCCAATGCCTAGAACATATAAATATCTCACTTGTAAAACACCAACATTCATTAGTTGTGCTACGTTATATGAAGACCTGTAGAAAGAGTCATATGTCTAACACAGTAAGCTGAGAGTTTCCTAAAAGTGACATTCAATAACAATATTCCCAGCCCGCGAAACGAATTCTGTAGTTCAATGTCGAAAGATGCCTAAGGTACTGGAGAACAAAAACGGTAAATTGGCATCAAGTAACAATGTAATACATGAAAAGTTTCGTAAAGCTTAATATGCATATCCGTTTATGACCAGTGGCAAATATTAATTGTCAATAACTTTCTACACGCCTGAAATTATATCAAAAGTATTTTTATTGGTTTCACTTCACTTTTAAAACCACCATTTTGAAACATAATCATAATTATGTTTAAGTAGTTTCTTATTGAAATAGCGTAATTATACCAGCTTATATATAATTTTACAATAATATTGTAGAAATAAAATCAGATAATCTTTGTTTTTTTATTGAAATTACCATAAGAGTTACTCGATTTTATAGTGAGGTTTACTGAGTCCCGTTATATTTGACCCCTTTATTTTATTACTATTAATATCATTGCAGGTGTTATTATTGTTAATGACAAACACGCTTAATGCTTCACATTAAAACGCTATAAAAACTGTATTATTTAAATACAGCGAATTACCCGGAGTATTTTTAGTTATGCAATTTATACGTAACTAAAATACACAATATGAATTAAATATGTAACTAAAAATAAGTAAAAGCTGTTATTGCTGTTTTAATTTTTATGCCATGTAATATGACAGTGCATGACTGAAACTAAGAACAATTTTTTAGATCAGATATGAATACATTCATGTTGAAATTAATATTTATACACTTGTCATGAACACTTATAATTTTATTACATGCATGATGTCTCAATAACGTTTAATTTTAACACGAAAATATATTTTACCATCAATTTTACGACGATTACAATATTTATCTACCTACATTTTTATTTATCGCATCAATATTTAATAGATTTAAACTGTGCATGTACAAACAGTTAAAACTTAATTAATTTGCCTATAAAAAGATGTAGACCTGACCATTTTAATATTACACGAATTTATAAACATTGAGCTTTAAAAGAGATTAAAATTAAATATGTTTTAATAAATTATAGATGGCATAAGACAACCAAGAGGCAAAAAAGAACAGCATGTGCTTCCTCATGGTTGCATACTACAGCTATAATTTAAATTATTACAATATTTATTATATTGCATTTAATTTTGCTAAATGTAATAATATTAAATACATACCTACATATTACTAATTAGAACAAGACAGCGCTACTGAGATAGGTATAGCGGCATTATTAGTCGAAGTTTAGTTCAACGCGTTATAATTCAAAACAAAACATACATTTTCTTTCCAAACACTTAAGAAACCATTTTCTTTGTAGATCATTTTGACTCTTTTATCCATATTCAAGAATATTAACACGGCTTCACTAGGGTGAACATTTAACTAGATTAAAATCTATAGTACTTAGAGTAATACATGTAGATCATGCTATTATCACTTCAGTATAAACTACGGCATAAAAATAGTACCGCCATATCTAAGAGCGAGTGTTTCAATAAAAGTCTTCGAAATGCGATATATTCGAACATCTAACAGAACATTACTACCTCCTAGAACTCATATCCGTCCTTCATTCACTTATATAACATCACACAACTATATAAAAACATAACACTGGCACATAACACTAAATCATAAACATAACATAAAAAGAGAAAAAGGGCACCCACAAAAGAATGACCGCGGCATACAGTCGGAAGAAATGACTCGAAATCTATAAATCTAACGTGTGTAGCGGGCCGATCTCTGAAACCATCACAAATATGTCAAAAAAGGCTATAAACCTTCGGCGGGATATAGCCCGGAGATAGTTTATAACAAACACAATGAGAAAACTAAGATATGTTATTATTACGGCGATTGATGAAACGATAGTTGGAGATTTCGGAGATTTCGGTAAGACGCCGTGACGGATGCTAAGGCACTTTTAATGTTATTTAATGTTATGTTATTTATTGTTATTGTTGTAGCCAAATGTTATATTAGTTTGTAAGGCGGCGTTGGCATTTTTTGTATGATAATGATTTTAGTTTTTGTCGAGAATTTTTTGATGTGCCTTTGGGAATGAATATAATTAAGAATATGTCATGACTAGAATAGAGAAGCAGTTTATTTTTATGAATGTTGGCAATCAGAATGTGTTTAAATCATATCTTATTTCTATGGCGAAGGAATGCGCAATATAAAACTGATGGTTTTTAAATGTCATGCAAGCGTAGAAGTTATTAGACTATATAATATTCTTGAACCCTTTTGTTGAGTACACGTTTAACCTTGAGTCAGAATTATTCAAACTTTTATTTGGCTTTGCTATCGCTACATTCAAAATAAAAGGATTTTTGTTTTACTTGTATACCTAAAGGCAGTTCAAACGGTCGCCCATCAATCGGGTCACCGCACCGTAGACGGCTTAACCTTGTTTATCGTTTACGGGTCAACGAATACTACAAACTAGTTTACAGTAAGTGGCATTAGAGAAGTAATTATAGATTTTATACAACTGTTCTAGATAGCAAAAACAGTGATAGCCTTGTAGGTACATCGATTAGCTGCCATGAAGACTTTTTAAGTTCGATCTCATGGTACGCACCGCTAAAGTTAACGTAAACTTTACGAGCTATGTATGAGTATATTAAATAATCAATAACCAATCGCAGTGACCGAATAAATATTGTGAGGCAACCCCAATTTCTGAGAGTTATACAGAATATAACTGTTGGTCAGCGATAGCTCAGTGGGGAGACCAACAGACTGCAATGCAGAGGGTCTCGAGTTCGAACCCACGCCGCGCACCTCTGACTTTCGGCAGTTATATTACTTTTCGAAATTATGTGCGTATTGATTGACAATTATCGCCTGCTCCGTGCCTCGGAGAGCACGTTAAGCCGTCGGTCCCGGCTGCCATGAACTTCTACGGGAGCCGTTATTGGGAGAGTGTCGACGGTCTGCACTGACTGGCCCCCACATAAGATACATACATATACAGAATATTCTCGAAGTAAAGTCCACCACATTTCGCCAGCATAGTGAGCTGTAACGTAACCCTTTCCATACTGTGAAAAGGTATGTGCCCAGCAATGGATCAGTTTATAAATCGGCCAGATTATAGATAAATATTATTTAAAACTGTACTACTAGTAGAACAAGCTATTATAATATACTATGGCTTAGTCTATTTTCTTTCGTATCAGTACTAAAATTTTCTTATTCAAAACGTAATTTATCCATATAGTTACCTAATCGTTGGGTACAGTCGTACAGAACGGGGCAGGTAGGACCGAGGACATTTACATAAAAAATGTTGACTTGTGGCAAATTGTGGCAGTTCGCTTCGTTGGCTTTAATTCAGTCGGGCCCCGTATTAATATTATTTATGTAATACATGTAACAGTAAAATATCTTGCGAGTTACGTCCCGTGGAATCTCATTTAAGAGGTAAAATTTAGTGACTGACTCGTTCGGTGGAAAGTTTAGTGACATTTTCTTTGTGGGAAATGTTGGCGGTGAGTGTACTTGGGAATATTTTTATATAATGAATGTTAATTTGAATACGTCTTTTGCAAATGTTGACAATGTGTATGTTTTGTTTATTTTAGTTAAGTTGGAATGAATAACATATACATATACACCTAGTATAACACGTATATCCCCAAAGGGAAAGGCAGAGGTGTAATACGACTATATTTTGTCAACTACATATATTTTAGGTCCCTCGTAGTAGGGGCCTATTGCCAAGCACAGTTGCAGATTTCGTGCTGCCACACAGAAAAATCGAAATATAAGTCCGATCCGAGAATCGAACTCGAGACCTAACATAAAAAGAGGAAGATACGCCAATACTTTGCGTTTCAAGATCTAAATCATAGATGCGCCCTACCTCATTTTAAACGCCCACTCATATTAAAAATTATACATTACCGTGTAAATGTAATGTGTGAGCTTAGTCTTTTGTGCGGAAACTTTTTCGTGTCTAAATACGTTGAGGGCAGATTTATGATATAAATCTTTGGTTTACTAACCATCACGGTTCGCTTGAGTCACGACAACCCAAGTCAATCTAAAACAATCTATAGTGTTACTCCGTAAAGATTAAAGATTATCACTTAGACCCCCAAGCGAAGAAACTCACATAAAAAAAAGGAAATTAATTAATAATTAATAATTATAATAAAGAATTATAATTAATAAAAAAACATTCACAAACATACTTATTAACTTGCTTAACGTGAAATTCACAATCGTAACGTATGTAATAAATTTAATAATTACATATTAATTACGTCACTAGAAAAGTCCAACGTGTCTCGATTGAGACTAATAATTATGATAATCAACTTAAGAAGTTTATTACCAATCAATATATGTATATAAAGACATGTATATAAAATTTTACGACGTATGTCCATCACATCGATTTCGGTCACATCTGGTACAATTAAAACTAATAGAAATCCAATTAGTGGCAGAGAGAGCCGTTAGAACGTTGGACTGCCAAGCAGAAGGCTAGAGTTCGATCCCAGCACCACTGACTTTCGAAAATTATGTGCGTCTTAAATAATTTAATTGTGTCGCTTCTCTCTTCGGCACTAGGCATGATTCCTGTGCCGCGGAGAACTTTACAATCGTTGAAACTGTCGGCCTCGATGGCGTAGTGGTTAGTGTAACCGACTGCCGCGCCTGAGATCGCGGGTTCGATTCCCGCACAAGTCAAACATTTGTGTGCATGAACATGGATGTTTGTCTTGGTCTGGGTGTTTCTATATATAATATGTACGTATTTACAAAAAAAAAGTATACATGTATGTTTATCCATTGTCTAGTACCCATAGTACAAGCTCTGCTTAGTTTGAGCTAGATGGTGTTGTGTGTATGTGATAGAATATTATTATTATAAACAACAGACACAAAGAACTGAGTGTTTTTCGGATCAACAATCGGTGGATGATACAAATTTTAGTCCTTTGTGGGGATCGAACTCACAACTCTTGGCACCGTGGCAATGGCGAGTATTAATCAAAATGGCAGTGAACATGGCTATATTAATTATCGTTTGTTTTAACGGTAAAGCAAAACATCGTGAGGCAACCTGTATGTCAGAGAGTTCTACAAAATGCTCTCGTAGATATGAGAAGACTGCCAACCCGCATTGGACCGACGTGGTGGACTATGGTCTACCCTTACCCCGAGAAGAGGCAGCAGACCAGCAGTGGGACACCATATATACAGGGCTGATATTATTATATATTATTAGAAACCCAATTTCTTAGTATTTGTTGTGGGTCGGACCGGACCGGAGGCCACTCTGATTTATTACAAGCGTTTAGTGACAAACTTTCGGAGAAAATGGATTTTAAGTAGGTATAAATTATTTTGCTAACGTTTACGCGAATGGTACATATTGAAATGAATCTTTAGTTTACTTGTTTGAGTACTTGCCAGTTTCTGCATTCAGGTGTAAGAGCGTAAAAAAGAAACATACGGGGCAGTCTTTGGGGACTGCCGATAGAAGTGAAAACTACGTAACTTGTGAATTGTATCGTCGAGCTATTAGATTATTATTTTTGAATTTTGAATGCGTTCGGTGACGTTCACGCGAGTTCCATGATTTTTGTTCACCCAAAAAGTGCTCAACGCGCCTAAAGAAGCTTTCACGTCAATATAGGATTGCAGTATAACATTGAGTTAGAAAATAGGAATTAAAGAATCATTCCAACGTAGAACAAAAGTTACACACCGCGTTTGAGCACGATGAAGATTTTTGTACACCAATTACATAGGTACATTCTATTTACAAAGGAAACAACGTCCACGGTTTTATCGGTTAAACCATTTTCTTATCAGGATATCTGGGACCTAAAGATAAGGACCAAGAATGATTATCTACCTTATATATTATAGCAAATCTTAAAATGAGGACCTACGAGTTGACCGAATACTTCCAAATAAGACATTTATCGCGTATTTAATTAAGGTAAACTTTGAAGTGTGATTGAACGGATTTCATAGTTGTTTAAGTACATGTCTAACACTACGACTTCGCTATATTAATATTGTGGATTCATAAATGGAACAAAAATTTGTGTCATCCATAAATGGTTGTTTTGTCCGTCGTTTTAATGTTTGTAAAGTGCAATACAGGAATTATTACCAGAATGAAAAGCGGCCTTTACAAAAAAATATATTACAATCCATTTTCATATATACAACCATACATATACCTACCTATATACGTGTTTCGTTGCCTAAACACGGGTATTATTAGTATTATTATCAATTATTTCAGTACTCTAAATCAAGAAGCACATCTAAAAAGCACTCACTCCAGAAAAACACACACGATAACACCAGATTATGTTTTTCAAACGCCCGAATTAATACAGCACTGCATTATTCATGCGAAATATTTCAGTATGATGATCGTCCGCGCCGTGTCTCATTCAATCATAACGTAATATTTGTCTGCCGGAGCCGTGCCAACGCTGACTAAACAGCTCGTAATGTGTCCGACTTAATGAGCACAATACGAGGATACCTGCCACTGACATACCGCTGTGTGTAACATCACGACTCTATCTCTTTTAGGGGTAAGCAGAGACATCACATTGTTGTTTGACTAGACTGGAGGTGGCGCTGTGGTTTGTCTCGACTGCCATTGTGAATGCACCAGTGGTGGGTTTGGAAAAATAATGGTGTGATCCACAAATAGTTGCTGAATTTTGATGGGCCTTGTGTCCATTCTTTTAAGGTTTGTAAAGTGAGATTTGACATTTGCGTCGCCTTCAAAAGTAGCTCTTGAAGGTAGAGCCCATAAATAAAAGAAGAAGAAAAAAGTTAATTGCCTTAGGTATAGGCATTGATTCCAAGTATTGAAGTTGTTTTTTTTTCATGAAAATATGTGGGTCAATATAACAGGAATGTACACCACATACCGGCCAGTTTTCTATAGATTACTATATTTGGTAACCATTGAGCTAATCGATTCAACAACTTCTCAATTGATAGTGAAGCACATTAACAATTGGACTCCCGTCCATACTAAGTTTTTCTACTTAGAATTTCCTGTAATTTTTTTTAATAATACTTTTTCCATCCAGATGTCGAATTCAGGAGCTTAGATTCAATACTCGTGTTTATGTTGACACTTACATATCTGTACCAACGAAAGTGGTATTTATAGCTCGCTAATTTACGGTGTGCGTCACTTAGTGGATGTATATGTATAGCGGGTACGATTCCTGCATGAAGTTAAATTTGGTTTGAGATTGAATCATATACAAGGCCATCTGACTTTGTATATGTTTGTATTTAATATTATGTATTAATAGACCCTGCAGTTAATAATATACAATATTCTGTAAAAAGAGACTGAATATCAGACCTATTAGTAATATAATAATAAAATAAAGTCGAAATGGAACCTCGGGGAAGGTTATCTGACTGCATGGAAGATATTCTGGAGATAGATCAGGTTAAGGGTACCTACTCTAAACCGACCAGCGTGCATGACAAATATAATGAGGTATGTCAGGATCGTAGCAATGGCAATCCGTAGTCCCTGCCTACCCATCCAGAAGACAGGCGTGATTCTATGTACGTCTGTTTACAAACTGACTCACTGCTGGACATATACTTCTCGTCAGTACAAATGAGTTAGACAAAGTGGTAAACTATGGTCTAGCTTATCTGGTATGGTAGCTCAGTACTACGAGTATAATGATCAGATCTCATATACAGGCTTCCTAAAGCAGCGATAGCTCAGTGGGGAGACCAACAGACTGCAATGCAAAGGATCTCGGGTTCGAACCCACATCGCGCACCTCTGACTTTCGGAAGTTATATGACTTTTCGAAATTATGTGCGTATTGATTGACAATTATCGCCTGCTCCGTGCCTCGGAGAGCATGTTAAGCCGTCGGTCCCGGCTGCCATGAACATCTATGGCAGTCGTTATTGGGAGAGTGTCGACACAAAAGATCTCAGTGGGTCGAAGTGTCGCCGGTCTGCACTGACTGGCCCCCACATAAGATAGATAGAAGATAGATAGATACAGGCTTCCTACGATATTGCTACTAGCATCGGCAAAACGAGCGATTAATTATCAACTATTTCATATGTACACAAATTTGAGTAATCAAAGGTGTGTAGTATGGAACTAGAACATGTTTTTCGTGGCAGTCAAACTGTCTATCTACTAAGTAACACAGTTTTAGTAAGGCCATAATCATTAAAAATATGTGTTTCACATATTATGAATAAAAACAACTGTTAACTCTTCAATTAGCCAGAAACCAGACAGTAAAGGTAGCATTATGGCTAGGCCCTGGCCTGAGAGCGTTGACTAAGAGGTTACATGTTACCACATTCCTATGTAACACAGACATAAACTGTTGTCTCAATGAAAAATTTCAATCAGCGTTTGTTAAACTTTAATCTGATTCAAAAAGAATTACGAAGTAGAACGCGCGTCTTAACCAGTAAAGCTTACATCCACAAATGTAAAAGATTAATTTAGCATCACTTTGATATCAATACACGTCTATCAACAAAAGGTTAGTCCACAGAAACGACTTGATACGACACGACGCGACAGCTGCGCGACTAAAAATAGTTGCCGGACGCACGATTCCGCGTTTTTCACTGTCAGTGTAGGCATCAATTTCTGTCAGCATTTGTTAGCCAATGACAGATGTTTTACGCCTCCGACAACCACGCCACTTTAACTCTGCGATCTCCACACTATTATCATTTAACACCATAAGGTTTATTTTCATTTGACAGCTGATTAGTTATAAATTTGTTGTTGGATAGAACAGGACGCCTTGTAGCTGTCGTTCGCATAATGACAAGTGTGTATAAGGATGTATTTATGTAAACCCTTTGAGCTACAGTTTTAGAATTTAGAAGCGGTTGTTCTGCATGCCTAGTTTATTAGTGGGAGTTGCTACTTGTGTTGAAATACCGAGAGAGATGGATGACTGACAGCCGGCATGTGGAGTCAAGGAGGCCTCAATTATCTTGTATGAACAGATAATGATGAAACTAATATTATGAATGCGAAAGTAACTATGTCAATCGGTGATCGCCTAATGGACAAGCAATTAGATTTGCGGTCAAAGGTTGAAGGTTCGAATTCTACCCATTGTACTACCGACGTGTAACCTCGCCAAACACAGACATTCTAGCTTAGCTTGGAGAGTTAACAAGAACACTGGTAATCTGTACCTACTCTTTAAAACCAACCAACCGGCTGTTTGCTATGTCATCAAGAGTTTTTCCGAGTGGAAATGCCTGTCCTTGCCAACTATTAGGTCGCAGTAGAAGTGAGCCAGCTCGCCCGGGAACATACGCGTCCTTATATTATACGAGTATATGCGTACAACACAATTACTCCGTGTTGAATAAAAGCTACTCGGACTTACAAATCTTTTCCACTGAATTTCATGTTAATTTTCTTTTTTTCTATCATCAGCAAAGCGTGGTACCCCTGGTACTTGTCGCAAGTGGTACTTACCCGAGTCTATTGCCTTCTATGACCTTTCAATACACAGTAAATGAAATTACCTGACACGGCAAACAAACCCGGTTCTTCAAGACGAGGTATTCTAAATCTCTTTTTTTATTTTAGTAAATGCTTCACCATTATTAGAAGCCAAGACCTCTATCCGAGCAACTTTACAAACAAAAATTTTACCATTATTTGTTTTGTATACACAAATAATTGTCCCTTGCCGGATTCGAACCTACAATACTCATCGCTATGGCGAGGCAACCACTTGCCTGCTGCGCCATCCATCTGCTGTCAAAAGTCAAAATATAGATGGTTGAATGAAGGAGACGTGTAACTTTCTTGGCAGTTACTAAGCTTAGTATGTCACCGTATTTAGGTGGCATAATAAACAAAGCGCCGATATCATCAACTACGACAGGAACACCGTCGCTTGCGCAACTGAAATAACCACACGATGAGACGTCAAGTCGGGAGTAGGACGACTATATCATATTTATATTTCAAGATAATTTACGCCAGGTATGTTTTACTTCCCGCGTAATAGGAAAAGAGTCCATAGTCTTTTGAATTGAACTGAAATGTAAAACACTTTGGCAGGCGAACCAGTACCGCTCCATACAAGACAAAAAGGCAGGCTTGCCTTATTAAATGCAATAATTAGACTAGTACACAAAAGTGGGGTAAAAGATTGTGTTGATAATTACCGACCAATCTCTATCCTGCCGGCGTTGTCCAAAATCCTGGAACGACTAATAAGCAACCGACTTATTAAATATTTGGAGTCCAACAATCTTCTTTCAAATGCGCAATATGGATTCAGATGTGGTAAGTCGACCAATGATGCCGTCCATAAGCTTGTCGACTCTATTGTTACCAACATAGATGTAAAGAAAAATGTCTTACGGTGTTCCTAGATCTCGCAAGAACGTTCGACACCGTGTATGCCCCACTTCTACTCAATAAATTGGAGGGTATGGGTGTGAGAGGTGTTCCTTTAAAATTAATGGTAGACTACCTGTGTGGCAGAAAGCAGCCAATTAGGATAGATAATTTGATTAGTGACGAACTCACAGTGCAATACAGCGTCCCCCAGGGTAGTATTCTTGGTCCAATCTTATTTTTAGTGTACATAAATGACCTGTGCAATCTTCACTTCTCTAACGGTAAAATAATTACGTTTGTCGATGACACCGCACTCGTTTTTAGTGGCGATAACTAGAAAACACATTCAATGTAGCGCAACAGAGATTTAATAAAGTTAACGAATGGCTACAAGACAATATATTGACCCTAAACACTAACAAAACTAAATACATAGCATTCGCCCACAAGTCAAGCCTTCTTCCTCTAATGCACCACTCTATAACGGCTGATACCTGTGCTTCTCAATTACATGGCTGTTCATGTAATACTCTTCAAAGTACTGATAGCATTAAGTACCTAGGTGTAATTATTGATCAACACCTGACCTTCAAATCACACATAAATAATCTGGTAGCTCGAATGCGTAAACTCTTTTACATTTTTAAAACCTTAAGGTACATTGCAGACCAACAAGTTATTCAAATGGTTTACAATGCACAATTCCATTAGTTAAACTCGCATAACAACCACTCATTCTCCAATCTCATACATCCCAACCTCTCTTACACGCATGCACGCACACACACACACATACACACACACACACACACACACACACACACACACACACACACACACACACACACACACACACATACATACACACACACAGACTCACTCTCTGGGATACTTAAGTTACTTAATAAGTCATTTATTTTTATTTATAATACTGCTTTTATTTTTCTTGTTATTGTTTTTTCCTGTTCATATTCATGTATAAAGCGGCAATCTATAGATCCACTGAATTTTGTAAAACCATCTTGTAGTAAATATGTCATAAAATTAACGGTGGGGCGCCTGGTGACCTGTAAAACAGGTTTTTCTTAAACCTACTTCAGGCACCAGTCTCTCACAAGTTAGTTTTCAATGTGCTATTTACACTGTTGTCTGTACTTGAGTCTTGAAACTATTGTGAAGAGAGAATAAATGATTTTTTTACTTTTATTAAATAACTTATTTACAATTTATCCAGCATGACTATTATAATTAAAGTTCACTTTCTGTGGCGTAAATTATGAGAGGCTTATGTCCGGAAATGAAATGCAATAGGCTGATGAATTGATTGATTAATAACATGAGCATGCTGCCTTCAGCGGCTGCGACAAAAACATCTATGACTAACAAGTGGACGTAAGCAATAAAGCAAAAACCAATTGAGGTTGCCTTATTCTGAAATTTTACGCATGCCTCTGCTTCGCGACGATACCAATATCCCGTAGGGTCACAAGTGATTTATCCCAAGCTCTTAGTAGATTCACGGACTGTCCCACTTTCTCCAGCAATCATGGTGAACGTACACATCATAGTGTCGCTAATCGGGTGATATATCAGTTGACGCATGCGCTCTATGACAGTGGCACTTTGCGCGTGATCCAGTGCGCGTACGCAAATAATATGCGCGGTATGAGTGAAATGATTTATGAAACGTATATATTTTAGTATAATTGTTATAGTTGTTAAGGTGGAAGTTAGAATTTAAACTAAGAATATCGACAGATTTATTCATTGCTCTGTTGCTCCAGTGGCATAAGGATGACTTTTGTATTAAGTTCCTTGTTCGATTATCGGATCGGGCAGAGTTTTATTGGTTTCTCGGCCAAGAAACGCTAAAAAGACACCGTGCACTTCTCAAGACCATTTTTTTAAAACTCAGTTTAATGTCAGTTATGCGGGAAAAACGGAGCCAAGAGAACCTGGGAAAAGATGGTAAGGTCTGGCTACTACCGACTAAACTTACCAAGGTGTGCCAACTCGCTGCCTTGAAAGGTGGATGAGTCGCTGGAACTGAAACTACTTCAACGACCGCAGTTACTGATAGCTCAGTGGGGAGACCAACAGACTGCAATGCAGAGGGTCACGGGTTCGAACCCACGTCGCGCACGATAATTTCGAAAAGTCATATAACTGCCGAAAGTCAGAACTTTCGGAAGTTATATGACTTTTCGAAATTATTTGCGTATTGATTGACAATTATCGCCTGCTCCGTGCCTCGGAGAGCACGTTATGCCGTCGGTCCCGGCTGCCATGAACATCTATGGCAGTCGTTATTGGGAGAGTGTCGACACAAAAGATCCCACTGGGTCGAAGTGTCGCCAGTCTGCACTGACTGGCCCCCACATATGATACATACATACTTATACCAAGTGCGATATCCGGGACAGGATGTATTTTTTATGATAGGTAAATACTGTTTTCATGGAAATTACTGCAGTTAGATTTATTTTTCTACTACCACGTGGCGCGGTGACAGTATATGTTATATAAATATATTTATATTTGGAGACGATCGTGATGAGTTTGTTTCCCGAGTCGTGCAAAGTATTATTTTCGAATATAGCATTCTTTAGCAGCATTGGTACTACACTCAAAAGAGGCGTATTATTACTCCTCTGCTTAAACCTTAGGGGTACAGGTATGAATATAATTTATACTAATATGGTAAAGCCAAAGACTTTGTTTTTCTTAGAGCCCGGTAATATTTAGAAGTACAAGTCGGATTTCAAATTTCGCATTAATAGCCCAATCCGAAGAAGGTAATAGGTTATATACCATGACGCTACGAATCACGGCAGCAGTAAACATAATCGTAAAACTCAGAAAGCTAGTAATGATATGATATATAAGGACCTCGATGGCGTAGTGGTTAGTGTAACCGACTGCCACGCCTGAGATCGCGGGTTAGATCCCCGCACAAGTCAAACATTTGTGTGCATGAACATGAATGTTTGTCTTGGTCTGGGTGTTTCTATGTATAATATGCATGTATTTACAAAAAAAAAGTATATATGTATGTTTATCCATTGTCTAGTACCCATAGTACAAGCTCTGCTTAGTTTGGGCTAGATGGTGTTGTGTGTATGTAATAGAATATTATTATTATTAATGATATACGAAGCCGAACCCGCTACACAAGTTTCAAATCACCTGTTGTATAATACCTTGAACAGCACATGTTTCATTACAAAGTGAGAACATCCATAACAATACAAAAATAACCATGAAATCGACAACTAATTTATTTATTCGCACATCAGCGCCATCTACGCTCGGTTAGCTACAATGTACCGTGACAACTGAATAATTGGCCGCAATATGACATCCGAACAACTGCTCATAATAAGATAAAGATTAATACTACACGTACCTACGCTATTTTCCTTTGATATCCGTTGTAAATAATAGAACGAGTTGTTTTAGGTGGCATGTAAAAAAACTGCGTAAATCACATTCAAAATGCGTGTGTTCTGTCACTAAATACAAACACACACATGCATACGTAACTAAAGAGGTATACACATACGTAAGTGTGCGTGTATTTTTGTATCTATATTTATTGATTTAACTATTTTAATATAGATTCTTGTCGAAACAATTACAATAATATATATACGTAGGTATCTAGCGAAAGCGAGCAATAGCCAAATGGGACTGTTACGCAGAGGTCTTGAATTTGATCTGAAGGCACGCATCTTTGACTTTTCCAAGTTGTGTGCGTATTAAATAGGTAATTATCGCTCAATTTAATCGTAAATGAAAACATCTTGAGGTTACCTACATGTCTGAGAGTTCTCCTTAATGTTCTCGAATATGTGTGAAGTGCCAGGGCGGTGGACTATGACCTAACACTTACGCTGATAACAGTTTATATAAAGAGCTCGTATTAATGTCCTCTATACCGAATTTCGGTCACGGCGGCCAGTCTTAACGGAGACTGGCCATCTGCGCAGGAGATATTACAGTGCACAAGTGTGTGCGCAAACACAAGTGCACTCTCTGTTCCCTAACTCTTATGAACCGATGGGACGGTAATCCGACACGACCGGAGAGAGATCAGGCGCAGGACTAACGGCTTTAGTGCTTTCCTAGGCACGGGGGTGTTTAACACCGCCAACTTCCTAATTCCGGGCTGCTATTGAGATTTCTTAACAGAAAAACCCAATAACTTTTTGTTGGCACGACCCGGGATCGTATTATTATATTTATTTTATACTTATTAGGTAGTCTTAAGCCTATTTAATTTATGAAACTAGCTCGGAAGCGCAGCAATAGTGAGTGCAATAGGGACGGTGACAATTTTTCGGAATTGCTTTTATTTTAAAGATCGACTCTTGTTTATAATAAAAAAACATATTTTATTTGAAAATATATGTATCTTCAATGAGCAAATAATATGCTAAAATAGAGGAATATTATTTTTTCCGCTTAAAACACTCTCATAGCTGTCACGTGACACCATACGTCATTAACCGCTAGACATTGTCCACGATTCATGAGAATTTGTCGAATTTATGGGTTTTCTTCATATAAAAGTGAATACAAACAATCAAAATGAACATAAAGTTTTACAAATGCTGTGCAGTGTCCATGTGCTGTGCAGTGTATGCATTCATAGAGTAACCAATTTATATATCGCACCCTTAATAAAACAGAGACTTATCTCAATATTTTGGATTAAACAAATTTGAACTCTATTGCAAAGATTTAACACAAATATAATATTAGAATTTAACATATACAATTAGAGTTCAAATTGCCTTACTTTCAAATTTCGAGTTAAGTCGCTGTTTTATTAAGACTGCGATATATACTCTGATATTTTGTATATAGGTAATGAAAACTTACATCGAAGTGATGCTCACAAAAATAGGCGGCACTTGTTGTTGTTAATGCTGCTACATCTCTTCTAGCAAGTCTTAACCACGATCTCCTGATTTGCTTATCTTTTGGTACATGAATAAACGATTTTTCCAGTGTAGTACAACAATTACTTTTCATTTAACCTGCCCTAAAATAATTCTTATTTTAGCTTTAAAATTACATGGAAAATGATTAAAACACAGTGATTTTAACGAAGTTCTAAACACGATACAATATAAAAGGTATAGAATCATATATTACTTAACTATTATTTAAGTATTAGTTGATAGTTAAATAGTATCAAACGTGAAATTGTACTTACAAAGATGTTTTCACGTTCCTGAATTCTGAAGCACAAAAGTCGTTGTTTCTAGCAAAAAAGTTTGCCACCATTTAAGAATCTAACTTAAGTTGGAACTATTTCCTCTGATGAATCCAGTTTCCATCGTGATATTATTTTTTTAAGTAATTCACAGTTATTTTGTCGGTATGAACACACACCAAGAAAAAACAGAGAAGTAAACAGCCCTTGCGGCTTTTTAGCGATTAATGACGTAATGTGCTCTTATTGACGTTTGCAGTCACGTGACAATAGGTGATAAATGTAGCTTTTAAAATTAATTTTAATAAATTCTATATGATATATTAAATTTTAATTGTGATTTTCTATAGTCTAATAATACAAACTATAATAAAATGAACACGAAAAATGAATTTGTGATTAGTGTCAACATCTCTATTGCCATGCACGAGGTCTTAAGTCGGTCGGTACTGTAATAGGTTTTCACTCAAAAACTTCTCAGATGGCAGACGGCAATAGACGGCAAACGGCGATGACTTGAATTTGAATTTGAAATTTTTAATGCTCGATGACTTGAAAGGCATAACTTACGCTGTTATGCCTTTCAAGTCATCGAGCATTAAAAATTAAGGATCCATCACGAAGCGATGATTAAGTAATTGCATTTCCCCAAACCTCCGTGAGACCACACAAAGAAACATCCAACCTTTCTGCTTACCCAATTTTAAATACAAATTGCCCAACAAAAAAGTGGCGTTAGTAATTAAAGCAATTATAACTCAAAATGCCATAATACCAATCAAAATCATTAAAAACAAAAATTACAATTTTTCAAAGCAATTTAAAATGCCATGGGTATCAAGTAATCGGTCAATAAATTAGGCGGGTATCATTCAATCGATTGGCTATACTAAATGAAATACGTAGCTCAAACAATGCCTACCATTATACCGGTCATTACTTAAAAAATATTCTGAACACGTTGATTTGGAGTAAATGAAAATATTAAGGTTCTTTTTGAGACAACTCTAGCTTTAGAAACAAATCCTGTGTCGCAGGCGATTCTACAAACATTAGAACAGCCAGACAATTATTTGTGGATATAAGTTATATGACTTTTCGAAATTATGTGCGTATTGATTGACAATTATCGCCTGCTCCTTGCCTCGGAGGGCACGTTAAGCCGTCGGTCCCGGCTGCCATGAACATCTATGGCAGTCGTTATTGGGAAAGTCAGTACCCTCTAATATCCTGAAACTGGTCTAGTCTTAGGGTATCGTTAGCCTTCGGGTTGCGGAGGTCAGGTGGCAGCCACTCCGTGTAAAAACTGATATCCAGTCAAATCCGGTTAGACCAGAAAAGCCGACCCCAAGTGACTTGGGAATAATAAAGGCTAAGAGAGAAGACTATTATTTGTGGATGGCACAAATTTTTGTACCGTATGAGGATCGATCCCGCAATACTCGGCGCATAGACAATAGCCAAGCGAGGCGACCACTTAAACCCCTACGGCACTGGTACGATCAGAATGTTATTTAACAGCCTCTGCCACCACGGTGCACGTCGTCTCAGGTTCGATTCTCTGGTCGGGCGTATTGTCATTAGGTTTCTCTGTTAAAAAATCATGGGTATCAAACTATGCCCTCAAACGGCATAGGCAATAGGCTCGCCTCCTATTACTTAGAACGTAAACTCCTAGCTGGCGAAATATGGGTTTTATAATATACCTTTTCGTGGATATCCTTGAAGAAGGTTCACTATTAAGTAATGGAGATCCTGATTTACAAAAAGTTGGGGACACAAATTAAAAGTATAAATTAAAAAAAATAATTGCAAATGTTTTTCAATTCACATTCAAACGTCCAATGAATTGGTACAAACTTTAGTAAGAGAAACCTTAGTCCATTTGATTATCTAAGTCGGTTTTACTGAATTAACAGACCTTCAACTGTAAGACATGACAATGATTTCATACATACATTGAAAATTAAACAATTCTAAAATGGATTCTGAGCCCACAACTCTTACTTCGCAATCCAAGTAACCCAACGGCTTCAACAGAGGGCTTCACTGCTCTTATTATAATAAATGATACCATAGAACTACATTTAAAGAGTAATTCAAAGCACGATTCCGAAAGAAATTAATAGAATCTATCTACGTCCGAAATAGACTATAAATATAACTTGTCATCACAAATTACAGATTTTTAAATAAGCCTAATCACGATCATTCATATTTATGTATTAAACCAAAATATAAAATTCCTTAAGAATCATAGTTAGGACAGTTACACACTAAAAGCTATATGATGGATGTCGATGAAGCGACATCTTGTGGCGAAGAAACGCACTTTTAACATATTTTGGATTTAAATCTGGTTAGAGGTTTAGTGGTATGTGGTTATGTCACAAGCAATGAACGTAAATTTGTTATTTTCAGCAATTCGTTTTGAATCTAGATCTGTTTGTCTTTTTATTAATAATTCTTTAAGCTTTCTTTCGATGTCATTATTTTTCCTATACCTATACCTACTAGACTGATGAAACTATACCTACATTAAAGATACTTTGAAAACAAATTGGTATCGAGGTTTCAAACGGCTCTAAAATCAAACCAGAGGTTAGAATTTCTGTTTGTCTGTCTATTTCAGATATACAGACTAACATATTTCAGCTTTAGGTATAAAGTCAAATTAAAATCAAAACCAAAGTACCTTTTCATCTAATTCTGTGCCGTGAAGCCGCAAGCGAAATGTAGTTCACGCAACCAAGTCCTGAGCAAACGCTAGTACGTATTAAAACTAGAATGATCAGCTTAGTTTGTAATAACAGGGCAGGGTACACAGAAGTTGCATGTTTAAGTTCTGGTTGTTAGTTAAAACTCTTCGCTTTTGTTTAATCAGTTACATTGCATGAGCAAAATGACGTCAATGCTGTAAAACATGTTTAATTGTTGTTTGTTTTTAGGACTGAATTTTATTGAAATAATCAAGACATTGGTTATAGTACAATTGTGGCTAATAAATAACACAATTACTGTGGGAATAAACATACAAATAATGTAATTGGTGTATTAACTAGCTGGGTAACTATTTGTAGTTTTAATTGTTGAAGAAACCAGAATTAGCTGCATCCTATGTAACGTATATAAAAATATATATACGTTACATGCGATGCATATAACATATGTTCATACAATTTATGAGAACAGTGGCACCTCTATTATAAGTTTAAGATCTTTCGCGGGCAGATGGTAAACTATCATATCATACAATCGATAGACATAGTCCGATAATATTTTATCGATTTTAATTTCATGGTCGAGTTTTGTGTTTTGAAAGTATAAGGTACACATACTTTTTCTAATGGAGCTTTTCTTTTGATACATATTCAGTAACAACACGGTAAATAAGTATAATTTCTTTGAATGACTATAGACTCATACCCTACATTACATTTTGGCTTAACTCTAACGGTTCTATTTATCACAATCAGGATGAATCTTTAAAATGATGGGAACGTATTTATATAAAATAAAAAATATTATATAGACGCCTATTCCCTATTACTTTTAACATATCTAATATGCTATATACGTTTGGCTAACACTTGGACCAGTTACACTTATGGTGTCACTTCTATAAATTCACCTCTTGCATATTATGCATCGTATTTAAATCGCTCACATATCGCCTCTCACCCAGTACACAGCCAGCCTCACTCGAGTGCGCTACAGTCCGCATTTAGACGATGGTTATAAATTTTAAATATTACGATAGGGCATTAAGATTTGAATAAACATGTCGCGTTGTCGCCTAGCGCGTGACGTCACGGAGCTGACATTATTGTCGCGCACTGTTACGTACAGGAACGACGCAACAGACACTCACTATGTGATACTCATTTGAGTGTTGCTGGGAATTGGAGGGATGAGAGAATTGTTATTGTTATTACCTTTATTTATCATTAATCAATAAAAATTACATTTTTAAATATATTTGTAAAAATAACACATTTAAAAATATAAGAATTATGGAGACCCACCGGCACCGAGACAAGGTCCAAGCTGACGGTGGTTAGGGGTCCAGAGAGAGGAACCTCCTTACTATTCGTACCGTATCTAGGAGGACCGCCTTCTGTATCTGCATTATTATTATTATATTATATTATAGTTTAGTGTTATAATGTTGCCTGTGTATATACAGACGGATTCCCAAAAGTGTTTCTGACGGACGACAAGAGGCAGCAAGCCGATTCAGAGGGATTGGGCATAATATATACCCCTCTATTTAGAAACAGTCTTGCTACCAAATAACCTTGCTAAGTTGAAGATTATGGAGATGTTATAAGTCACTAAGAAAGCGTCATAAGTCAGCTGAGACATCAGTGAATTCTATTCTTGTAGACAACAGCTAAGTTGACTTTCTTTGCCATTACATAGTGCCAAGGGAATATAGGAGGTGGCCACTACAGCTTTCTAACTACAGTTTCTGACTTGTCTGCCACAAAAGGCGTAACAATTATGATTCCTTTTAGCAAAAGTATATCAGTTTACGTATATAAAAATATTTGAAGTTTACCAGTTCTACAAAAACTAAGGTATGCTTTGTCAACATATGCCTACCAACTACACAGGAGCTGCCAACTATGCAGGAGTATTTAGACTATGTTCATATTTTCTAACAGAAATGTTCTCTAAGTCACTCAACAAAAGCTCTTTCAGGACTATTATTAGGATTCAAAAAGATGTCTTTGCGCAGTAAAAACAAATGGATTCTAAAAAAATTCAGTATACATCACGAAATATTTTAATACAGCAGTATATCTCGGTATCTTAGGTGGAAAGCAGACAAAAGCGGGCATCTTGTGGTATAGCACGCCGGAGATTTATTCGGACGATATCATTGAATGCGACGCGCGTGTGTGCGAATGCGCCCGTGTGAACTGCGCTCGTGTCGCCATGCCGTAGGGTTGGCGACTACTGATAAGCGATGCGCGCAGTTTTATTCGAATTATATTTGAATGTGTTGATAACAGTATTTCATATGTACATACGCTACGTCCTTTTCCATGCAAGATGTGTATGAAAACTATATTGAAAGGTACCTATCATGTGAATGCAATAACCGATATAGGATAAGAAATATTTGACCTACTTATTTTCTCAGTTTTGTAATTTTAGAATAACTGCTAATGTTTAAAAATCCTTGCGAACTTTATTTTGAGAATTTCGTGAGGAAAAGCACCACTCGAGACGTCTCTATAAACTCGTTAATGATAGTGTAATTGGTGACTTGTGATCAAACGCATTGATGAATTGTTTTCCTAGTGCTCATTTATGAAAGGTATCGTTCTATTTAGCTTAGTATTTATAAATAGGTACTTATAGATATAGCCACAAGCTAATGAAAAAAATTATTAACTGCCTCTGTGGCGCAGCGGTAGTGAATGCGACTGCTGTGCATAAGGTCTCGGGTTTAAATCCCGGGTCGGGCCAACAAAATGATATTGGGTTTTTCTGTTTAGAAATCTCAATACGAGCCCTGGAGTTAGGAAGTTGGCGGTGTTAGGCATCCCCGTGCCTCGGAAAGCACGTAAAGCCGTTGGTCCTGCACCTGATCTCTCTCCGGTCGTGTCGGATTACCATCCCATCGGATCATGAGTGTTAGGGAACAGAGAGTGCACTTGTGTTTGCGCACACACTTATGCAGTATAATATTTCCTGCGCAGATGGCTAGTCTCCGTTAAGATTGGCCGCCGTGGCCGAAATTCGGTCTGGAGGACATTATTAATGCAAAAATATCTAAAACCTAGCTAACCTAAATATATGGATGATTATTTTTGGCACGTCAAAAACTGATTACACTATTAGACAACAGGGTCGCCATATCGCTAAATAATATATTCCAGATAAGCTGGTTCTGATATGCTAATCAAATGAAAGTTATTAATAAATGTAGTATAATCTAGAAACACATTATCATTTACAACTATAAACTAAGTCACAAACACGACTATTAATATACATTCGTTAGCAGATTTCTGATCATAATGTATTATTACTGGCCCTTATACTTTACGAAATTAATATATTAGCTGTTGTCCAGATATATTATAATTTAATACTGGCAACTACACAATCCTACTGTTTCATATTTTATAACTAAGACCAATTTAGTGAATTCAATCACGCAATTTCCTATTACACTGCACTGTATCTTTATGTTGCATTAGTTAATAAACTTAACACACTATGTTCTAATACAATAACTGTACTACAGATTTTAGTAAATTATAACGTACAAATTGCAAAAGTGTAGTCGTATTAGTCTTAGTAACGTGCGGCGGACAACCCTATAACCATGAGGAAAGTAAGCGATAGTGCACACAAGCGAACGCGACCGCGACCGCGACCACAAATCGCGAGCGACAGCCAACAGGTAGCAGGTCGCACGCATTGTTTCCTGGAACCGAAACTACGAGACGCTATCGAAACGATTGATATACGATCAGACTCCGGAATGTTTTAGTAAAATGCACCAGCTTTCCGTTTTAACCTCTGAATATCTAATAGGGGCCCGATTTAGAATAATTTATGGACGGCGACTGAGACAAAAACAGAACACTATGGGACCGGCACGGGTCAGATTGGACGTCCGAATGTCTGCCGATTTCGTAAGAATCGTTTGCGACCGACCATTTATCTGTCAGCCGGCGCGGGCTGCGCAACGATGACGTATCTGCGTTTTGTAAGTGAACGCAAGTTAGTTTATCGGCAACCTGTCTACGGAATATCGACGAGAAATGCGCTCGATACGCGGGGCATTAACAACGGCCGCTTACCCATACAAAATCATAATAGCCAGTAAGGAAACGACGATTGAGAGCGATCATTAATTACAGGCACCTAACAAGCGGCGAGCGGGGAAAGGCGACGTCGACGATTTATCCGCGAGATCGACTCGTTACTTAGATCGGTTGCGGCGCGCGACGATAGATGGCGTGCTGCGGCGCGGGCGCATATCAGATGCACGACCAGCGCAAGCGACGCCGCCGCCGCAGTGCGCTATCGACCGATTTACGGACTGTACCAGTGCGATCATATTAGAGAATTTGTGGCTATCTAACTAGCGTTTAGGATATGAGTGCGCGAATGATAAACACCCACGATCGGGGCCTGTACAGATAGCCTGTTATGGTAACGGAGAAACAATTTAAATTTGAGTTATGAGACAACGTAGCCTTGCGCAGTACTCCGATTAACATACGTCATATTTCACAGATCTCATCTCGTGCAAACCATCAATCTGTCGATTTAAAAAAGATATATATAATGCGCTGCATAAAGGTTTTCAAAATAAAATAAAAGCCGTCCCACACGCACCTTAGCGCGACACGCGCGGTCGCGTTGTCGCGCGCTCGCCGTCCGCTTAATTAGGCGGCTACCCGAGATGGAATTCATTAGACCCGCTAATTAAATAAAAGGACATGATTTTCCGGTTAAGGCAGGCGAAAGTGAACGTAGCTGCACTCTAATACATGATTAATTAAGAAAAGCGAATACGCTTAAAACAGTAAGTAATGCTCGTTCTAATTAAGCATAAATCGCGTGCGATGTTTCCCTGTAGACGTCGTTGTATGGCTAACAGGCTGTTATCGGAACATAGTTTTTTAGTTACATTGTTTAGTTGTTTATCGGAGCGCAGAAAGCAAATAGCAAGTATTTATCTACGTAAACGTATTAAATCTGTTGCCATTTCACTCCCACAAACGCTGTGTGAAAAGGACAACTGCACTATTCTTATACATTATTGTAAATACGAAACAATGTTTCGTTGTTTATCCTTTTTTTGCTCTAATGGAATCGTCGAATGAGCTATAAAACGCTATGATTTTAACAAAGATAGGCACGGCCAGTAGCTGTCTTTTTTGCTCCGAGCAATATCTTATTCCCATGGAAAATAACACAAGACACGAAGTAAAATAGAAGCTAATCTATACTAATATTATAAAGCTGAAGAGTTTGTTTGTTTGTTTGCTTGAACGCGCTAATCTCAGAAACTACTGATCCGAATTGAAAAATCTTTTTAGTGTTGATAGCCCATTTATCGAGGTAGGCTATAGGCTATATAACATCACGCTACGACCAATAGGAGCGGAGCAGCAATGAAAATTGTTGCAAAAACGGGGAAAATTCTCTTATGTGAAGCAGACAAAGTTGCGCGGGTCAGCTAGTCATTTATAAAATGTATTCTAAAGTAGAACTTATAAATGTTAACAGCACATTATTATAAAAAACCCAATGAACACAAACATATTTTGAGACGAAGGCACTACAATGTAAGCATCCTAAATTTAAATAGTGTTTCTTTTTTAAGTTATGATAGTGCCATCTACGCATTACATGCTAACAAAACTACTAATCAGTAAGCATTATAATCTTTATCAATACTATGAATAGGTAAGTTTCGTTCGTTTGTATTTAAGAGGTTATCCATGGAACTACTGAATCGTATCGAAAAATACGATTCCTAAGATATGGGCTATTCCTAATATATGGATAATTTGACAAACGTTCAATCGAGGCTACGAATGGAAGCTATTATAATATAATGTACCTGAACCTAATAAGACCTAGAATAACGCTATAAAATAGTGAGCATCTTCAATGCTGCTACCATCTATCATCTCAAAGACTTACATTGGAGTTCGTTCGTAGATGATTGATAGCAGGGCTGATAGATAGGTCGCATGATGTACGGCGTCGTGAGAAAATTGCATCCATTCCACACTTACCTGCAAAAGATACACAATATTTATTGTTATATTCTGCTATCGCAAGGATTGAAAAAGAAGTAACAAAGAATCATATGTATTTCATTTAAAAATGTAAATATCTTAAGGTAATATAATTACATTCTTACTCTAAAACTACTCTCAAATATTTAAGACGGACCTAACTGCCGGCTAATCAGAGAAATACATCACTTATTAACATTACTGTCAGCTTTTAGTTGATTATAAGTTAGGTAGGCCGTTATTCAAGGTTTAATCATTAATCAAATACTTAGCAATCTTTTTATAACTAAAGCTGTTAATGTTAAGTAATCTAAGTTATTATTGCAATCATATTTCAGTCATTATATACAGTAAACGTTTTTTACGAAACATAATTATTGCCATAATATGTGTTTATATTTTTATAATAATATATTTTCAAATATTATAAGAAGATAAACACATAATTAGCGTCGGTCATGTTAACATTCACATATACACACCTGATAAAAATAATTAATAATTTGAATTTATTTCATAGGTACCTAACCAAGGTGTGTTTTGACAGTATTTATTTTATCGCCTCATCTTAATGCCATCTATCTAATTAAATTTATATCCAAAATGTAAATAATATCATAAATTTCAAACAATTAACATAAACATTACGAACTAAACGAGATATAAATCAATCACGAACGAATAAGTAGACGAATACCTAATTACCAAACCCCACACACATCGTGCCGTTCAAAAATTCATTCCACACCCGATACCTCACAAATCCGTATAATAAATTCCAAAATGCTATGATAATTACATGCCCGTTCGCTTTCCCTTATGAATAAGTAAGCCGTGTCACGGAACGTGACACTTGTCACGTGACGCGCGTCATGCGTCACGCGTCACGATTGACGTGTCACGTTGTGACGGCGCCGCGTCGTGTCGCGTCCGCGAATGACGTGACGTGCGATCGTGTGTGACGGCGTTTAGAAAATATCCAATATTAACATAATTTTGTTAATATTCGCGTTATTATGATTTAAAATGTTTAATGACTGCTAACATGTATGTATGTTTATTGACCGATTAACCTTTTAAATTCTATGTAATGGTTTATTACGGTTTATATAATAGGAACCGCGTAACCACAAGTAGATGTAATCATATATAGTAAAAATATTATTATCGTCATCAGTAATCGAACATTGTAGATCCTTGGTGGCGCAAGGGAACTGGTATGGGCCAATTCCTGTATAGGACAAAGTGTAATTAGGGTATTCTATCAAGAAATTCTCAGTCCCATTCATATTATTTATTGTTTACCTTTCTATATTATTTTTTTGTTACCTGTCTAGTTTTAATTATTATTCTTTTATAATGTGGAGAGCGGGGACTCCTAACACAAGTATTTTTGTTACTTCAAAGGAGTAAGTACCTCAATTAATGTATTGTGAACTAACTCGTAAGTAAATGAAAATAAACTATTTAATTTAATTTTCTTCTTCTCTCTTAGCCTTTATTCCCAAGTCACTTGGGGTCGGCTTTTCTGGTCTAACCGGATTTGACTGGATATCAGTTTTTACGCGGAGCGGCTGTCACCTGACCTCCGCAACCCGAAGGCTAACGATACCCTAAGGCTAGACCAGTGTCAGGATATTAGAGGGCACTGACTTCCCAATAACGACTGCCATAGATTTTCATGGCAGCCAGGACTAACGGCTTAACGTGCTCTCCGAGGCACGGAGCAGGCGATAATTGTCAATCAATACGCACATAATTTCGAAAAGTCATATAACTTCCGAAAGTCAGAGGTGCGCGACGTGGGTTCGAACCCGAGACCCTCTGCATTGCAGTCTGTTGGGTACCAGTCTGCTGGTACCACTGGGTCGAAGTGTCGCCGGTCTGCACTGACTGGCCCCCACATAAGATACATACATACATACAATGTTTGTAAAGTCTCCAGACAGACAAAGGAATTAATATGAAGCTTGTTTTTTAATAGGAAAGAAAGCAAATATTTATTATGATTTTATTTTACTTTCATCAACTGCACTATACAAATGTAAAAATGTAACAAATTATGAAGTAAAGCTAAGTATTTGATATTATAAAAAGTATTTTTTAATCTACAGAAAGTTTTTAATTAATTACCAGCAAAGAGTAACTAAACTCGGGAAATTCTCTGAGTCGACGTGAGTTTGATACCTGTGTCAGGTATTCAACTGACATGTGTTGATACTATTTTGTGTTGGTACTATTTTGACCTTTCTGTGAGAGAACGAGAGAATAAACGAATTGAATTAAATTGAATTGAGTGTAGTTTTGTTTACTTTTCTAGTAATAATAATATAATAAGTAATAATAATTCATTTATTTGCATAATACAGGTCAGTTTACAGGTCTTACAGTATTTTTAGGGTTTCACCATATTATTACCATTTGGTGTGCAAATGCTTCAATTTTTGAAAAATGACAAAACAGTTACTTATTATTATCACGTAAAAATAAAAAATAAAAATATATTACATGCAAACAACAAAATTTAAATTTAAATAATACACAAACAGCTTTAAATATGCAATAACAAACAGATGTCAAGTTTAATTTAGTACTTACTTCAAAATGTAAGTGAACCGTAAACCGGTAAAATGTAATGTAATAGTCTGTATATGTTTAATGTATGGATGTGTTTATTTTATACAAACTACATTTTTATTATATCGTTACATATATAGACTAACAACAGTTTCCTGAAGCGTTACGCAAAGACTACAGATCACATATACATTTGTTAAGATATGGATATATTTTTATCACAAATTACACGCACATCGGTTTAGGTTACTCTTAACCTATCTGTTGACAGACAGTCTCTTCGATTTTTCGATTTGGTCAGACAACTTAGTCATACATTTTTGCTTTTTATATTGTTTATAACCATATTCGGCACAACCATATCTGAAGTATTGAAAGTCCTATACATCGCAGCAAAAAGCTCAAAAACTACTAACTACTACTAAACTAAACTTCCTAAATATATGTTGTACCTAAACACATCCTTTTCTTTTAATACAATATTCAGACCAGTTCACACTATAGAAGCTTCAGCCATATTACCATAGTAGATTTCCATAGGAATGTTCGTCTGTTTCTCATCGTTTTGGTTACAGGCGTTTGCTCTTTGTGTGAAGTTATTTATTTTATGATTGCACTCAGATGCTAGTATTACAAATATTAATATAAGTTTGACTTTTTACTATGAAGCTAATAATAAAGATTTCTTAATAATTATTTGTTAATTAATAAATCGTCTTGGTCGCACTACGGGAGTGAATACGACTGCTGTGCGATCTCCATTTTGATTCCGAGAAGGGCAAAAGGTTATTGAGGATTCTGTTATACAGTACCAGTAGCAGCGGAGTTTGGAACTGTGGCAAGAAGACGACAATGGTCTCGCCTCCTATTACCAGGGACCTCAAACCAGAACTAGCGAAATGTTGGAGTAGTACACCTCAGCATTTCCCTTCGGGGGGATAAACGGATAAAACTAAGTATATATAATATTGTCTTCTATTTACGCGAATATTATTCATTGAAATTAAACTGCTATATACGGATTTTATCGCGTCGTTTATTTGACACTGTATAACAAAATTTTGGAAATTTTTACGCTACTAAGTACTACTATTAAACTTTACTAATTTTTAAGCTAATTAAATTATTATTAAACTATTTAGATTTAATTTATTTTTACACTTTCCCCGACGTTTCGGTTGCTTTTCAGCAGCCATGGTCACGGGGAGACTAAGATGGCAGTTGTCTCAATGTTCCAGTGTAGTTATTTCAAAGTACCCGAACATAATTTAATCATTGGTGTTTCTATTTACGCAGAATGAGCTCAAAGTATCATGAAGTCTAGCTGTGGTTTGCTTCTTCTTGGGTTTGACTATTTTTATTACTGGATCCCAAGCTGGTGGTACATTCCAACCATCTTCTCTATTAAAATTAGGATGTTTTTTGATTTCAATAGCCTCGCGAAGCATCCTTGGTAGGAATCGGTGTTCTTTAGCGAGAATCTGTGGTTTGTCAAATCTCAGGTAGTGGTTGGTCCCCTGTTGCACATGTTCACACACAGCACAGTTCACACAGAGCACAGATAAAATCCGTATATAGCAGTTTAATTTCACTAAGTATATAAACAATTGGCCAGTGAATGTACCTATAGATGACCCAATTATTTCAGTAGTCAAGAGTTTGATCTTCACGCAGGATTCAAAATTGTATGATAATTAATTGTATCGAGTTGAAATAAACGTAGCATAGTGCCGGTATATCCCCAAAGTACTAGGTATAGATTACCACACCTTCATTTCGTCATCTATATTTAGGTCCTGACTGCCTTATTATCTATCTATAGTTTAAAATATCTTTATGTTATTAAACAATGATGACTGTCTATAATTAAACGAAGAACACATTATAACATATTTCGTAAAATTGAGAAGACAGTAAGTTAGAATTATACCTATTCGTTTTGCGATGAACGGTTCCTTAGTAAGATTGAATTAGTGTTCAACTCTCTCGGACTGATTGCTACCGATCTGCCGACCCCGCCCAGCAAACTAATCTAGACAGACAAGTTGCCAATATGTTTTATGCCACTGCTTGTAGCGCAATGATTCAAGTACCCCGGTCTGCCCCCAACCGATATGTACCTACATACTTAGATATGTACATATACTAAAAAACGTATATAAAGAAAGCATGTCATATGAAGGTGTAATACTACTCGTATTACACCTTCATATGACATGCTTTCTTTTAGTTCAGTAGCGATAGCTCAGTGGGGATACCAACAGACTGCAACGCAGAGGGTCTCGGTTTCGAACCCACGTCGCGCACCTCTGACTTTCGGAAGTTATATGACTTTTCGAAATTATGTGCGTATTGATTGACAGTTATTGCCTGCTTCGTGCCTCGGAGAGCACGTTAAGCCGTCGGTCCCGGCTGCCATGAACATCTATGGCGGTCGTTATTGGGAAAGTCAGTACCCTCTAATATCCTGACACTGGTCTAGCCTTAGGGTATCGTTAGCCTTCGGGTTGCGGAGGTCAGGTGGCAGACGCTCCGTGTAAAAACTGATATCCAGTCAAATCCGGTTAGACTAGAAAAGCCGACCCCAAGTGACTTGGGAATAATAAAGGCTAAGGTAGATGAAGACATGCTTTCTTTTACATTAGACGTAAGACAGACCGAATTTATTGTCTTTTATGCTACGTATTTTTAACAAAATATGATTTTTGTAGGCTCTTGAAATCGAGGTGAAAATCTCACGATCGGTTATAATTAATATAATCGTAAAATTATACCTAAGAAACAAGCAGTCAGTTATTTAAAAAATAAATTGTTGGATGCCTATCAAGTACCTATATTAAGCTTTGTTGATCGGTATACTTTAAGGAGGTTGATAGTTTGTTTTAATATACCAACGTATAATATTATTCGGAATCTTATCGATCGAATCATGATTTTAATTTGGACACGTCGTTGATTAGCTACTAAGAAATCAAGGGAAATGTTGTCGTCAAATTCAAATATATTTTGTATGCAGTACTGCCCATCACTAATTTGTGTAAAACAAAAAAAATGAAAACGTCCTATTAGATTACTGTAGCATTCGTAAGTTTGCATGCAAACAGCTAAAGACTCACATCCCCGAACTTTTGCACAGAACAAAACGTATATAAAAACTGAATTAATCAGAACTAAAATACGATGGCCAAATGAAACTAAGAAAAGTTTCGGAGCATATAAACTGAAGCCAAGAGTTTACGAGAGTTGGCCACAGTTAAACATATCCCGGGTAGACGCGGTCGCGTGCCGGTCTGCGGGCGCGGTGGCGATCGCGCTTAAGCCGTCTTTTTAAACATTATTATTATAAAAAATCGAGTATAGCTATTAGATAAAACCCATATTTAAAAACCATAAGGTATTTCTGGTATTTAAAGATATGTCAGTCATGGTTTTTTGCTCATCAGCTAACCATAGTGGATTATTTCATCATGCGTTGCATCTTTTTTTGAAAGATTAACACAAAGACAAGGAACGTAAAGGCTATCCAGACTATAAACTATGGAAAGGAAGCTGTTTTTGAACTGTGAGTAGAGCGCGATGTGAACATTGGGGACAAAGATTTTGATTCGATGCTAACGGGTGCCTTATGGAGATCTATAATAAATCACCTAGAAAACTTATTCATCGCAGGAACAGAAGATTTTTTGGCTGTGATCTTCTGTATGGTTGAGGTTACTTCTTTTCAAACTGGTAACAATTTAAAGGTTATTTTTTTAATATTGATGTACGTGCGGGACGCAACAATTAGATCCTCTGACACATTAGACTTAACAAACATTCAGGAAGTAAATAACACAGAGACCTCTCACCTAATATAATTAGTATGCTGTGCCCAACACGGTCTACAATTGATTCATAGCTATAAGTCTATCATCTATTATATACCTACTACATTGTGGCAAAGCAATATAGATTTGAATCTGAATAAAAAATTTGGTTCACACAAACTTTTGTCCTGTAATCAAACGTACACTAGGCGCGTAGTGTCTACTTAAATCATAATTGTGACGTATCAAACATGTGTAGCGACATTGCTGACGCTTGTATAGTCAGGCGCAAGTATACAGTACCTAGCGCCGCGCGGTAGTCGTCTGCCAGCAACCACTCAGTTAAGTCGTAGTTCAATTGTGTCTATATCATATTATAAGTGGTACAAGTAAATATATAATTATATACTTGTCGACGAGTCAAGATTCATTTCCGAACGCAAGTGTGACGTCACTACCGAGTCATGCTTGGACGCGACCGTTGGAGCGGGCGGGCATTCTATAATCGGAACTCGCACCGTGCGGACGTGTTTGTTCGAGAATACTTGCTAGTTATTACATTGTGAATTTATTTAAATAAACGTTGTTAAATCGTTCTTCGTGACTATTATTGTTCGAGGCTACCCGTCATGTCGGCATCCGACGAAAATACGCGCCCACTGAGTCCGGTGGCCCAGCTGTCTGCGACATACTCCTATATATCAAGAACTATTTTATTTGAACATCCACAGGAACACATCTGATTACCCCTACACATGTTTCAGTACCTATCATCTGCACAAGTGATTGCCACCGAAACCGCCATCGCGAACGGTCGCCATTTTACCAATTTGGCTCCGACGCGCTTTGAGGTATAGGGGAGGAATCTCCTTCAAATGCAGTTTGCATTAATTGAAAATATAATAATGTCGTACTTTACCGATGTGATATACTGTTATGGTTTTGTTTTGGAAACTTTTGTGAAGAATGAAGGAATATTGTTTAAAGGAACCGGTAAAGTTACTGTCAAACAAAGATGCTACATGAAGAAAGTTGTTGAGTATTGAATCAGTTCTATTTGTATGATATAATTGTCAATTTTAAGGGCCCCAAGGTCCCTTAAAATTTCTTTGTTGTCAAAGTATTACTGTTTATTCTATACCACAATAGTTCCTTAGCTTAAGGCCTTACGATCTAAATTGTATTCTAAAACACAGGGGTTATATTTGAGCGACACACTTAGCGTACGCTCTCCAAACAGCACATTTAGTTTACGCTACCGTTAAATGTAGAATCGATTAGTTAAAAACGTGATTAGATTTATTATCACAAAATGATGCATGTATTTATGAATAATATTTGAGCCGCAATGGGTTTTATAAGCGGTAGCGTCTTGAAAAGACAATATAGTCTATGGATAAAAATACTGGCTTCAAACTGAAATCGATCCCGATAACTGCGCTACATAAAACTGTCACCATGCAATCGGGTCGCTGGAATCTACCTAATCATTACATATTATAAAACAAAGTCCCCCGCCGCGTCTGTCTGTCTGTACGGGATAAACTCAAAAACTACTGAACGGATTTTCATGCGGCTTTTACCAATAGACAGAGTTATTCATGTGGAAGGTTTAGATGTATAATTTGTTAAGGTTTTGTACTACCTGTGCGAAGCCGGAGGTGGTTGCTAGTAAATAATATTTGAGCGGCAAGTAGTTTTTTATACGGTAACGTCTAGACCAGACAAAACAGTCTACAGATAAAAAATACTGATCTGGTATCAAACCCGATAACTGCGTTACATAAAATTATCGCCATGCAATCAGGTCGCTGGATTCTTAAAAATATATTCCTAAAAATATACTATGTATCTTTATACATATACATGCATAGTTTTGTTAAGCATTATACCCACATATCTTCAATAATATTTAGATGGGTGCTGCGTAAAAGATGGCGACTCTATTGCAGTCTAACAGACTTTATGTTGCCACTGAGAATTCTTTGAAGGCAAGGCCCAATAGAATAACAATTTTCCGGATCCGGGAATCATACCCGACACCTGGCACAGCAGCCGCATTCACTACCGCAGCGCCACCTACTAACTTGTAACTTGGTACTACTACTATTGCCATCTAGTGACCGAAACTAGAACTAATAGAGTTACCTTTAGAAGGTAAACAATACAACTCACATTGCTATACTGAAAGTAATGCTCGGCAAACCCCGTAGATATAGCACTGACCTGTTATATAGCGAATGTCCGGTGCTCACAGTGAGACAGCTTTTTATCATGGCAGTAATAACCCGTAAGCACAAAAGTTTTGAGTTCAAACCTATATTGAAACGAAACAAAACCAGAATTTGTCGGTCGGAGCGACATAGAACGGATCTTGCGTGGCGGCAATATTATGTGATGAGTAATCATCTATACAACATAGCATAAAATGTAAATAATATTTATCCCCTTTCTCTACAAAAATGCAAAATTCAGTTCGCAAATAGCTCTTAAGCTTAAATTATGCTGTAAGTGAAAAAAAAACTCGTATAGCGTGCTGACAACTACACACAACCACATACACATTTGCACCCCACACACACAAACACACACGCACAAACACACACACACACACACGCACACACGCACATTCACTCATTGGTAGTGTAGGTCTTGATTTTTAAATTAATCTTTATTTATTAAAGTTTAGATTATACATATATTTAAAGATACCTTTAATAACTAAAAAGTAACTTGCAAAACCTAGCAATCATGATGGAATCCAGGATCCAGAATGAGGCCATCAATCTGGATGGAAGACGCTGGCGACTGTGATACAGTTCATACTAGTACGGTCGGCAACGATCACCTCTTATTGATTTATAAATTGTTTATGGTTTTATTTTTGTGTACCTAGCTTAAGAGAAATTTGTAAAACTTTTCACTGTAAGAAATTATTTTATTATTATTATTTATTTTTACAGCAAGAAGCAATATGGACAAGTGTCTAATTACACTTGTTGGAGAAGCACACGGGCTTAGAGTAATAAGGCTCAATGTGTTGAGTTCAATGGCATCAAGAAACCTCATTTTAAGTGCCATCCTTAAAAGTCATATCAATTAAATACTATTGTCAACCATCTATAAAAAGCACTAGTTTCAAGACGAGACTTTCACGACACTAGAATTTCTTGACAGCAAAACCCAATAAAAAATTTCACGTTTACCGAACCGAGGACCTCATGCAGAGCGGTCGCATTCACAACCACTATGTCACCGAGCCAGAGTCGCATATATTTTATAAGTAACCAGCTGTGCCCCACGGTTTCAGTCGCGTAAGTCCCGTTGTCGTGGGAATACCGGGATAAAAAGTAGCCTATGTTTTAATCCAGGTCTCCAGCTATCTATATACCAAGTTTCATAGCCAGTCGCACTCACTGATCGGTAAACGATTAGCGAGGTTAAGCAACGTTGGGTGCGGTCAGTCTATAGATGGGTGACCGCTTAGTGGTATTTCATCTGAGCGTCTCCGTGCTTCGGAGGGCACGTAAAAGTCGGTCCCGGTTGTTGTCAAATTGACAGCAGTCGTTAAGCCATGTCAGAGGCCTAAGGGCGGCTTGAACAACTCTTGACAACAGGTTAGCCACTAACCACACGAAAAGAAAAGAAAGAAAACCAAGTGTCAAACATCCATACATCCATTCTCACAAACTTTTACATTTATATTATTAGTAGGATACTTAGTAAGTAATGATTATTAGCCTGACATTTGATCTCACGTCTTAGAGACATTGAATATGGAGTCTTGTGTCAAAAATATGACAAAATCAATAAGAATATTTTGCATATTAGACAGAGCGTAGGTTTACTTTAGGATCGTGACCGGGTCACCGGAATGCCAAAGATATTTTGTCGCACCATTTGAGATGTGAGGGATACTGTCATGTTTAATAATGGATTTGGATGTTGAATAGTATAGATATATACTCCTACATATTTACTCTAATTTATACTAAATGTAACGATTTTGTATTTAATTCTCCATTAGAAAGCTATATTACAGGCTATATATAATTTTAAAAAACTTACTATTACTAACATAACCTAACCTACTTTTATGCAAGCGAAACCGCGGGCAAAAGCTAGTTTATATATATATATTGGCACAGACAAAACTGTTTAATACCAACCTTTTTCTCGTTTAATAGCTTTAGTACCATCAATTAGTTTTATATATACAGGGTGTCCGGTAATTAATGGATAACCTTGAAATGTCTTATAGCAGAACCGATGGCAGTTAAGTAATTGCAATCGCTAGTCATACTTTTGTGTGACCATCTATTAGCATAATCAGTGTTTGATAATAAAGCAACAAAAAACCGATAGAATTCATTCATTTATAGTCGTAGTGAACAAGAAAGCTGATAGCGGTAATTTAAAAAAAATTATGTCTCAGGTAGTGGTTAGGATAGATTTGTTTTCAAATTTTTTTCTGAACGTCCATCAGTTCTTTTATAAGACATTTCAAGGTTATCCCTTAATTACCGGACATCCTGTATATAGGTACAAAAGATTATTGTCCTTATCTATAAAATTATCTCATAAAATCGTAAAATTTTCACAAAAAATGGTTGTAAAAGGTGTAAACCATATTATGTATGTAAAAGCTCAAGTTGTCTTCTCGTTAGGAAAATAAGACAATTTATCAAACTAACTTTCATATTATAATATTAGAATTGACGAATTGCTACAAATTATACTATTTCAAACTACAGACAGAAAAGGCCGCGTGGTTTTTTTTTTTGTTGGATTTGGTAGATACCAAACGACAAAAACACCAAACCAGAGATTAAGGAAAATCTAAGCTCACCTAATATCATCAAGTTCCTAAACTCCATCACCGAAACGTAATCTTTTGAACAAAGAACACTACACAACGGCACCCCTAAGTTTATCTCTATTATTAGTCTGCCGAGCGAAATTATGACGACTGCAAAACGTCTGTTCGCCGTCCTTGTCCCCCGCGATCTACATTACAATTCTCCGTCTCCCTCCTTCCCTAGCATGCAAGTCTTGCAGTGATTCCTTCTGACGACCGCCATGGGACGACGGGCGGATGTTTATAAGGCCGTCGAGGAACGAGTTCGGTATTTAGTTCGGTCTTATCTTTGGTTTTATATGTCCTGAAGGGGTTGGTTTCGGATTAAAAAAGAATCAGTTTTTTGTCAGTTTGAATATATTTGTGTGAGGTGAATGAATGAATTGCGAAAGGTTTATGTAGCTTTCAAAATAAAACTTGTTTTTAATAGTAATGAAATGAAATACATCTCGTGTCTTCTTTGTTTTTGAATGTCGCTTGTAAAGCACGCTAAAGGCGTTACTAGTACTCAAATAAATCTAACAGCAAATTGTTAGGAACTAGATCTCTACACGAAACTAATATTTCTGTTTGCTAGTGTAAATATTCTCTACCCCGCTATTTTTAAATACCTACGGCGCAGAGATTATGCCTAGCGTCTCGTTGGTCATGTGCCATATATTTGCGTGCAATCGTGAAGTCCTAAAATCGATTACCAAGAAGAATAATATGTTATTGCGTTTTCTTTTAGGATATTCTCAGGAGCACTACGCAGTCTGGTAATGTGCCCGGCAGACGGCAATAGATTCGCGTCTAAACTTGAAACCTAAACCTAAAGACAGCTGACGAAATCTGCCATCCGCTAACTTAAAGGACCATACGTTCTTTATAATAACCCTCTGTCTATCTTATCAAGAATATATAAGCGTCAACCCATGACAAAATTAACACATAGAGTCACAACTCACTTATAAAATTCTTTCATGTTTAACCCACAGATTACCAAGCTCCTCATACAAACGCGCAGACTAAATGGCCGCCGTCATAAAACACAGTATTCATATTAAACACCACAATAACAAGCTAACATAATCTTCTATTTGACAAATCACAAGCAGTCTGCCCACACGCCTGCGACTGCGATTATTCGCTGCGATCAGTCGCTTTATCAAACACAGATTAAAATCCGTCTGACTATCGCGAGTGAGTAATATTCCAATTTGCCACAGATATATGAGTAATAGACACGTCGACTTCGTACCACGTTTCTTTAATAATGTTCTAATGTTAGTTTCCAAGGCGTGTTTGGCTATATACCTATATAAAATGGCTTATAAAGATCATGAATAGGCAGGTAGAGTATAACGTCTACATTTCGCCAGCTATTTTAGAGACTGCGTAATAAGAGCAAGCTTATTGCTGACTACAGAGTTACAGAATTTCGAGAGACTGATAAAAATGTCCTGATAGTAAAACCTTACAACCTTGCCCGGCCAGGGAATCAAACCTGATATGGTATGCACACCAGTCATATTTACTATCGCTGAGCCACTAAAGCAGCCATGATTTTAGAAAGACAACTTTTGTAATATGTTGGTGCGTGTAGTGCACACCAAACTAATAATTTATCTCAATATAGCAAAACAGTCTTATTGCGGAAATAGGTTGTCATATCCTATCTAGACAACTTAATTGACTGTGTCAGGACAGTCAACCTTTGATTTTAAGTTCTTTGCAAATACATCCAATATTGCGGTCTTTGAGATTCTGTAAGTTATGCAGAATATGAAAGTAATCATTATATATGGCAGGGTGAGTTCAGGTATGCAACATACATACATCTATGTAGGTCTACATTGCATTTATAAAACGCATCTTTCTACCCTATCGGGTATATACTAGATATTTTTTATAACCACATTTTCATTTGCTATTCACATAAGCCCGATAGGCCACAGTACCCACCTCCTGTTATGTGAGACCTAAAACAGAGTTAGCGTAATATAATTATAATATATACCTTCGTCTGCTGTAGAAATGAGAGCGCTGAGAAATATATGTGGTATGACTCTGAAAGATAGAATAAGGAATAGTGTGATTAGAGAGAAATGCGGCAAGGAATTGGATATAGTGACAAGAATAGGGTATTTTAAGCCGGTTTGGGCATGTAGAAAGAATGGACGAGGAAAGACTGACTAAGAAAGTTTATAAGGCTAGTGTGAATGGAACAGTCGCAAAAGAAAGACCTAGGCGAACGTTTCTCGATCAGATCGGAGGCGTTCTGGACAAAGGCCACGTTAAGAGCACCTTGAACCGACGGGTGTGTATGAGGAATGTGATGAAAGTGAATGAAGCCATAGAAGTGTGTCAGGATCATAGCAAATGGAAATCTGTAGTCTCTGCCTATCCCTCTGGGAAACAGGCGTGAATATATGTATGTATGTATATACCTTCAAGCGGAGATATCAACCATATTTCCGAATACCGTGTAAATCTTTCCAAGAAGCCTTCGGAATATTTGAAAAGAAAGAAAATAATTTTATTTGTTCCACATTCTAACAAATCATTACAATCAGCAAACACACCAATATATATATCACAAATAAGGTCCTGCATCAGTTATGTTGCAGTAAAACCACAACGCTGGTATTCTTGCAGAACCTACATCCACGTATATCCCATGCGGTAATTGAATTGGTATCAATCGGCCCTTTGATAACGACAAGGCGACCAAAAGAGAACCGCCAACTCACACCTCACAATATATCATGAATTCTAACCGCTGTTAAAACACAGGTTCTTGAAGTATATAATATCTAATCTGTACACTTGATAGAAGTTAATTCTTATCAAAACAATGAGTTATTATACGGACATCAAGCCGCAACATAATGGAGTATGCACACTGTTTGACCGGCGCGCGGCGAGCGGCAAGCGGGCCGGACACCCGTGATTTGTGGTTACTTGCAAAAGCAGCGACCTCTGGCGGTGACGTGCCAATTGTCTCCGTCTTGGACGGCGGTGGGTGGTACGAAGGGCAAGCGAGCAGCGGGTTAATTTTGCACTTTGGAATGTTGACTGGCACACATATATTATATAATATCATAGATGTCAGTAGCATGTAGTCACGTATGCTGTATTAGAGTATCTACTAATTGTTTTTATATTTGGGTTATAATTCGATTTTGCTAAAATTCTTTCGAGCAATATAGGAGAAACTATTTTTGCTAATAAAATTAATATAGTGAGATATGTGATACTTCTTGACCTCGATTTATCGTTCCAATATAATATTAACTAGGTATTAAATCTAATGCCTGGCACCGCGTATGTTAAATTAACTCAAAAATTGTTTAATAACTAAATAGAAATTAGATCAACTGTACAGTATTTTTCTGATTGCGATAAAGCTTTAGTGTGGTTGCACAAAATTTATATTATGGAATTTTAATATATTTAACTGTAAGCATTTAAAAGTTTTTAACATATAATTTGATTTCTCTGTTAATTTAGTAAATACCTTTTTCTCAAGAAAAAGAGAGGGTATATAAACAAAGGTATTGCATACATTTATTTCGTTTCAACTTGCTAATCGTCTCTAACTTAAGCCGCAGTCTTTTCTGTCATCCACAGCGGCTTGTGTAAACGCTTCTTGATATCATGAGGCCTTACTGCGTACAGACAGACATATAAATCAATTTATATCGCTTTTATTATAATAAATTAATATATCTTTTATATAGTATTGTACGTGATAACGACGAAGGCGGTATAGCATTTTAAATAACGAAACCTTTCTTTCGTCAAAGAATGTACGACTTTTTTAGTGTAATATTGTTTGTGATTTATTTTTAAATCGTATCTAGTCATTATAATTTTATTACCAAGAAATTTTGATGGATATGAACAGAAATTGTGATCGACCCGCTATTCTAAGGAGTTATTTTTTTACATATGACACTAAAAGAAAACCAGAAATCATTAATCCTATTGTTCAAACAGCGTCTTTTACAATTACTTAAGTACCAGTATAATATAATAATTTTCTACCACATACACACAACACCGTCTAGCCCAAACTAAGCAGAGCTTGTACTATGGGTACTAGACAATGGATAAACATACTTATATACTTTTTTTTTTGTAAATACATACATAATTATTATACCAAGACAAACACCCAGACCAAGACAAACAGCTATGTTCATGCACACAAATGTTTGACTTGTGCGGGAATCGTACCCGCGACCTCAGGCGTGGCAGTTGGTTACACTAACCACTACGCCATCGAGGCCGACAAAGTATCGCGGCAAACTTTACAGATATTGAAATCAATGGGCAAAAGTCCACCAAGAATAAAAACAAAGATATCTGACTGAAATCTACGTCAGTTAGTAAGGAGTCTGATGTCGTATCTAAATTTTTAATGTCATTAGCTTTTGGTTTTCGCCCAATACATATAATATCAGGCTTGTATCTGTGTAAGAAGTGTTACGACATAGTCCACTACGCGGGCCCAGTGTGGGTTATTTATTTATTTATTAGACGAACAGCTTTGAAATACATAGTAGTGTAAATAATATGCAACAGAGAGCCAATGATAGGTCTCCACGAATAATTCTTAAATAATAATGCGTTATATTTTATCTTCAAGAACATTACGAAGAATTCTCAGACATGCAGGTTTACCTACTTAAGATGTTTTTCTTCACCGTTAAAGCAAGCGATAATTAACTAATTAATAAAAAAAGACGCGCACCTGACTTTTCCAAGGTATGTGCGCACATAACTTCGGAAATTGGGATCGAACTGTGTAACTTGGGATCGAAACCGAGACCTCTGCGTGGCGGTCCAACGGTTTCTCACTAGGCTATCGCTACTGAGATCCCAATATACTCAATAACAATAAGCATAACATGCTCAAGACAGAATTGACGTAAGCACTGTACTAAAGAAGCAGTGTAGTTAAAATAATTTTATCATCTATATATTATAGCGATATTTTCGCGGCGTCCCTCAATATCGTATCAATTGCTGGTGGACAAGTTAATGCACCTGTCAATAAGCACCACGGGACGGCAATGTATAGCGTCTAATTAGAGAAGGTCATTACAAGGCAGTGGAGAATTACAGCTGATGTATTCTGAAGCTACATGTCTGTAGACTTTTGTTAATAGGTTATTTGATTTGGAATTCCTCGTTGCAGAGGCAGACTTTCCTGAGTTCGAATCCTAGATGGGCCAATAAATTTTTCGTTGGATTGGGATTCCTCGTTGCAGAGGCAGACTTTCCTGAGTTCGAATCCTAGATGGGCCAATAAATTTTTCGATATGCGTAAAATCGGGGCCCAATGCATTGCTTCGATTGCGCAGTGGTAGTGAATGCGAATGTTATGCTTGAGTTTGGGTGTCGATGTCCGAACCGAGCACTGTTATTGGCTTTTCTGTAAAGCAATTCTTAGAAGAAGCCCGGTGTTTTCTAGGCTAATCCTTCTTAACGACAAAATAAACTACAAATTTTATTTTAAAACATTGTCCTACTCATTACACCTTCAAAAGAATTGTTTTTTTTTTTCGTGTGGTTAGTAGCCAACCTGTTGTCAAGAGTTGTTCAAGCCGCCCGTAGGCCTCTGACATGGCTTAACGACTGCTGTCAATTTGGCAACAACCGGGACCGACTTTTTACGCGCCCTCCGAAGCACGGAGACGCTCAGATGAAATACCACTAAGCGGTCACCCATCTATAGACTGACCCCACCCAACGTTGCTTAACCTCGCTAATCGTTTACCGATCAGTGAGTGCAACTGGCTATGAGCGCCTTAAAAGAACTGTACCAAACCAATTAATTAGCTAATTACAATATCATTAACAAAGCCTGTATATCATAATTCCAATAAATAATAGGCTCTGCCCAATAATTTATCAGCCACAACTAAATATGAAGTGATGGGTGACAACGCATGCCGGTAGATACCGATAGTATTATGACGTCATACGGCACGCTTATCGGTGACGGGCAGTCGGTGACGATGTCGTTTGCATGGACGATGTGTTTGTATATGTAACTGTAGTTATATACAAACATACAGACACGTAGCGTACATGTATGTTAATCGGAGGCTGAAATTATTTTATTGTTGGAGTGCAATTTCGCGATGAATCAGTGACATTAAGCGGTGGTAGCGCAGTGGTAAAGTAGTGGGTTAAGCTGGAAAGTTCGCGGGTTCGAATCCTTGCGCTACTGAGGTGGGCAACACAAGCATATGAGTTCAGCTGGAGGTTTAACAAGAATACTAGTCACTGTATCCTAAGTCGACAGTAATCTTTCTTAAACTAATTGAAAGCACATTTATTCCAGTTTTGTAAAGCAGCGATTACATAGTAGGGTGTTGTTGAATTGTCACGCAGAGGTCCCGACTTCGATCCCCAAGTTTTTACCAAAAGCTTTCCAAAATTATGTATTATATATTATGTCATACTTCATTAACGCTTGCTAAAACGGTGAAATTAAATATCGCAATGAAACCAACATAAGTCTGAGAGTTCTATATTATATTTTTCAAGATGTGTGAAGTCCACCAACCCTCATTGGGTCAGCATGGTGGACATAGCCTTACCCTGGTCATACTAAGAAGAGACCAATGCACAGCAGTTTTTAAACAGGGCTAATATAATTCTTTCTTAGGTCAGTTTTATTGTTTCTTCTGCTAGCAGCTTTTTCTTTTATGCTTATCTAATTCTATCACATTCGCTGATACCGTATCTAGCTGCGCGTCCCAGTTTAGGTATACCGACACCAAAGCATTTCAATTAGAATTTATAATTATACAAGATTTGGAGGTATTTAAAAGCTTTTTGCCACAAAGGAAGTTATCCAGACCCATAATTAATGTGGTCTTATCTTAACCTGTCGTTTGACCCGAGAAAACAAAGCTAACTAAAACCAAAGCCGAGAACTATAAAAACTAAATTAAAAAGAAAATGTAGGGTAACAGAACCATTAGCGGTGTTTAGGCAAATTATAATCATGTATAAATCCAAATTTAATTTACCGCGCTGGCGCCTTACTCCCACTAACATGGAAACTTGGACCGTTCCGAGTGAATTATATGTCCATTTACGGGTGTCTCTCCGTTTAAAAAACTTTGATTAAGCAATCGGGTTTCTCAGCTCACCTCTGACACGACTTAACAAAAACTATTATTAGTATTAACCGCCATTTTGTAATAAAATATTGATTCAACTTATAATATTAAACGTCATATATAGACCATAATTTGCCATAAAAACTATATAGCCGCATATAAATACAAACATGCGTTTTGTCACCGTTTATTATTAAAAAAAATATCGTATCATTATAACATAAAGTTTACGATTATGTGGATATAACTCAAAATACGTTCATTACAAAACTGTCATAATAGCCGATGAATTTTCTACTATATTACATTATAAAATCTGAATCAAACTATCAAAACTTGTTTGGTGAAGAGAAATCAAAACGACAAACGCTGTAATGGAGAACATATATATAAATATGTATGGTTTATAAGGCGCGGCTCCACTGTTAGCGGCTAATCCTTTTATATTGTATGTTATGTACACATGTCGTAACAATAATATCGTAACGACATCGTTACGATATTGTAGTAATAACAATTACAAATTATGACTTCAGCTCGTAACACGAGCTTATAACATCATCATAAATAATTCTGATAAGTAGGTGTTTAATGAATTCACATAAGTATCAGATTAGCCTAGTATTAGCAATACTATTGCTGGTAATAGTCATAGAATAGATTGTAATTTTGTATACAAATAAAATACATTTAATACAATAAATGTACCGTTTATATTACGGTATGTCTCACAGTGTACAAAAATAGGAATTTTGATGATGACAACGAGTTTATAGCACGTTAAAGCATTGTTAACATGACATGTTAAAGTATTTTATAGGGAAAATATAATTAAACAATATATTACATAAAAAGTTTACTATATAAAAGTAATGTTTCTTACTTCAATAGTGTTAAAATAATGTTTCTTTTTTCTAAATGAAGCGAGCTATAACTTCTTTTTATGATAAATAATATTCAGGTTTTCAAATTTATTCAAACTGGCGAATACCGATAATGGACCTTAAGGTTATCAACATTTTGGATAACTATTAGTATTAATAAGATGTCAATATCTTGAAGTATAACATACATGTATCACCACAGTGTTTCATCACTAACCAGTTATGATTATGCACGCTAAATTAGACACTTACATGTGTGCATTACACGCTCCGCTCTTGTAAATCGCTCCTGTCACAGCGTCGCTATCAGTGGCAACGTAGATTGTAAGTGAAGAGGCGTTATACTCAACAGTGTGAATATAAAACGCTTGTAAAATAGCTTCCGTCGTCGTGTGGGCGCACACACGAGACAAAATTAAGAAATACTAACAATCTCTCGTTTTGTCTTGTTTTATCATTTCCATTATAATTTAGACATAAAATTTCTTAACAATAAAAATTTGAATCTCTAAGCGAAGAATCTTAACAATGTAGGTTAACAATAAAATATTAGGTTTATATTGTTTTTTTATTCGTAAAAGTTCTTTGTGCTTGTCAATTTTAATTTATGTTATGTTGTGACGTGGCCGCGGGATTTTTGTATTGCGACATGTTAGACAAAGATACTCCGGATAATGTTATTCTTATACCATTGAATAATATTTATGGGTTTTTAAGTTTAACTTGTCACAATATATGACGCAACTACGCGTTTGGAATTAAGCAGTTAAATCGAATAAAGCGTTTATGAGTAAAAACTAACAGAATATAATGTTTCTATTATGGATTTGTTCGTAGTTTTATCGTTTACGATATTACGTTATTATAAATACGATCTAATCTAAACACATACCAATACTTGTAGTTTCTTAATGTAGTACTCAATCAACTTACCTGTAAAGAAAAGAAAACACAATTAATAATATAGAAATCACAACTCTCTGCACGGGGCTTCGCCCGCGTGAATCTCACGGGAACGCAAGCCGGGATAGGGATCCTACATGTTCATCCAAGACATGGTCTACATGTGTACCAAGTTGTATCCAAATAATATAATAATATAATATTGTATCACATACACACAACACCATCTAGCCCAAACTAAGCAGAGCTTGTACTATGGGTACTAGACAATGGATAAACATACATAATATACTTTTATTTTGTAAATACTTACATATTATACATAGAAACATCGATGTTCATGCACACAAATGTTTGACTTGTGCAGGAATCGAACCCTCGACCTCAGGCGTGGCAGTCGGTTACACTGACTACTACGCCATTGAGGCTGACGTCAAATTATTTACGCGTGATTGTGTAACAAACACACAATCCTCGAAATATCATAAGAAAGTTTTTAATTTATAATATTTGTTGAAAGTAAGAAAATACGAATTCTTCTAGGTCTCACGCCTGTATATATCTGAGGTGTATAATACCTTTATTTCGCAAAATAAATAAAGGTGAATATTGTTATAAAATATTACCTCAGTACCTTTATTTATTTAATGATTAAAGGTATTTTTATTTTATTTATTTTTATTCTTTATATGTTTTAAGTTCCACTAAATAGACAGCGAGCCTCTAACCGTCTACTGTACCGGCTGCCAGACTCCATGTTGCTATTTCTATGTGTCATAAAACCTGATCGATATCGAACACCTTGTCCAAGTATATACTATGAAACCGACAAGGCAGCAGTCATCTATTGTTGATTTTTAGTAATTTATTAAGAACCAAAACCAAAAGCACTTTTTCAAACGCGCAGTTACTGCGACGGCTGCGCTACGACTGAGGTCTTAAATTCGAATCCCCATCGGGCATGGCAAACCTAAAACCTGATGAAAAGTATGTAATACTCTCTACTAATGTCTATCTTCACACCCCGCAAGGGTAGACATCGATAGAGGACCAACAAATCCAAAACCACAACTCAAAATCTCTCATAACATATACGAACTTTGGATCGATCTCAGCGCTTGCCCAAGTACATACTAGACGCCAGACAAGAAAAATGTTTAAACAAAACCAAACATCAGAGAGAGGCAACCCTTTGTGGCACACACCCTTAATCTCAACCTAATTCGAGTAAAAAAACCTGATTCAATCCTCCGCCTTCAAAGGTAGAGACGTGTTAAAACCTTACCGGCCTTTAATTAAAGCCTGAAGGGGGAAGGGTGGCGGAAGCGACGCAGCGGCCATTTCACTCGGGCTGTCCACTTCCGGTACGTAACGTATGGACGAAGGTACTTCATTTCGGACTGACGGTGGGAGGAAAAAGAAAATCGCAGCCGTCTCGGGATTCAAATGGCATGGAGACGTTGTCAAGTTAAAAATATATCATATTAATTAAATTTTGATATCTTATAGATGTTTATTTTGTGGAAGAAAAGTTAGATTTACCACGTTATACACACAAACATAGTCTCATACATAAGTATATCCCCAAAGGAGTAAGTGGAGGTGAATTACAGTCCATTTCACTAGCTGTGTTTTTAAATCCCCTAGACACAATGCCTTGTATGCCTATTTCGTAGGCAAACAAGTCATTGTGTCTAGAGGCAGTTTCGGACTACGCACTGCTACTGAGAATGTCTTTACAAATTAACCAATACCACTTCAACCGTGGTTTATTACGGAATTTACAATAATGCCCCACAAATGACAACGAAGTCGCTCACTACTACCGTTATCTCTGCTTAACCCTTTGAATATACTATCGTGATGTCATAGTACGTACTTTACGTTTTAATAGGTAAAGTAAACCCTTAAGTTATTATTTCATTACCACTTGTTTTAATACAATATGCTTCCCCTAATGGCGTCCCCAAACAAATACATCAGACATTTTGACAAGTGTCTTGAGTAGTCATGACTGACACGTCGTTGACTTGTCTGACATGAATGTTGAAAATGCGCAGTTAAAATAATGATTACATAACTTAATATGGGAACTTTTTTCATTCATAAATAATTGTTATGGGTCTAGATTTACTTTGTGTCTGGAAAATTGTATCTTTGTAAAGTTGATCGCGACACGAGGCTTGATTCCTAGCCAAAGAAGTCGTTGGTTAGGAATGAAGTCTTGTGGTTCGGTCAACACAAAGCAGTCTTTTAAAAAAATTAAAGCATCAGTTCTTGAAAATGTAATAATACTGTTAGTTATTAAACTTATTAGATATAATTAATATTTTATTAATTAACATCGACTCCACTCCATCTAAAAAGATGGAAATCCGATCACACAATCACAGTAGACGTATAATTGACTAGCATAACTTACTAGTTAATTTGAAATAGTCCGACAAAAATGTCGTATGTCGAGATTTATTATCGATTGAAACGATTCTTCTATTTTAATTGTATTGATTCAGTCTTTTATTTTCGATTTGCCCTTACATAGCGAGTAAGGGCGAATGTAGATGAGGCGATTCGTCGCAGCGTTAGAGCGATGCTTAAGTGATAAATATGTAAAAAGTAAAAACAAATTAATGATATTACTTTTTGGGTCATGTTCAGCCCAGTTAAAGAGTAGGATTTGACCTAGTGAAGTCAATTGCTCGTTTGACATACATAATTGAAAAACAATTGTGTCTGGCCGCCAGCTCAAGACGCTATCATGGTTGTAATAACAGTAACCCCATATCACATACAAATACACATTACTGAGTCCCATTCGTTTAATAAAAGTTCCGTTTACGACAACGATCCTTAATTTCTTTTCCCTAGATTCGGCTGGGCAGAATATACCCAGTGCTTATTGTTTGCCAACATGGTAGTGTAAAAAACTTCACTAATAGTATGCATTAGTTAAGTAATCAGTGTATTAGATAATATAATTCAGTAGCAGAGAATCCATTCCCAGTCGCGTTGATGCAAACACAAAAACGAAATTTTGACGAAAACCGATTACAAAGATTAAATTCTCAAAAATCTAACTCGAGCTTACACTTACAATAGCGCAATAAATATCGTTGGCGACTAACTGCACACACGACAAATCGCACCTACATCAACACTAAGACAAGTAGGTGGTCTTGCGTCGCGTTTTTTATCCCCCTTTCCCTCCTTGAATTGTTAATGTGTCCGAGCGAAAGACACTTACTTTTTATTGGTGCTGCACTAATGAATTGATTTTAACTCTGAATCAGGAGTGACTGAGTATTGGGGCGATTTAATTTATATCTGCTCGACGCCGTATAAAGTTACGGATAAAAATCGACTGGTCGGTTCAAAACCTGTTGTCCTTGGGAGACTCGTTTTGTAATGTTTGTTTTGCTACAGAAGTATGTTCAGCTTCATATGGTTCACTATAGGTCTGTAAGTATTTTAATGTTCACATAATTTAAGGTGTTTATGTGAAAATTTGAAATATCTAGTAATTTAAATCCAAGTGACGACCTTAAAGTGGCTGTAAGTTACTTTTGATATTTGTTTTTTTCGATAGAATATCGGCTCAAGTTAAGTCATAACATTGAATTACCCGCGATAGACCATCCCGCTTACACTAATGCTGATTATCATTGAACCTGACTGTGACAGAAAATTTTAATATGATGAGAGTCTATGAACAAGCTGGATGCCACAATAGAAGTAAATGTAAAACCTTTGTCTACCCCAGCATACCCTACTTGGAAATATGCAAAACCCAGACTACCAAGCCGGTACGTTACCAAAAAAGTTCATAAAGGTTTATACCAAGTAACGAAAGGTCATTGCTAAGAAAGCAAGACCTTCTAACTGAAAGCAGTTGTCAATAATATGTATCAATCCCATACAGATATCAAATATTCAAAGCCACTGACCTAAGAGCGATTCAAAACAATAAACTGAACTTAGGTCTAAGCCTTTTCAATCACGTTAAGTAGTGTTGCCGTTCGAAAGAACAATAGATACTAAACGTAGGGCCGTAAACACGGCTGAATGAGACGTTGGCTTGTATTGCGACCCGAACGTGACCTCTGCTTTGTTCCTTACGGTGCTGAAACTTCAACACTTTAATTCTTTGTCTAAGGTTTCACTTTTTTCTTTAGGAAAGAGTACTGTTGGTCTAGTGGATAGTTTATGTTGCGAGTTTGTTTACAAACATTGAAAGGACACAAAGTTTAACCAAACTCGCAACGATAGTTCGGATAACACAAATTTTTGCCTTGTATGGAGTTGAGGTTATGTGGTGCTGGTAGTGACAATGTAACTGCTTAAACCACTGCATCATTCGTATAGTAATGATATAGTTTTATCATCTATTTTTGAAGAAATAGAGACATTGAACAATGGATACAACGTTCGACAAAACTCGGTACAATTATTTGTGGTCCTTACATGTTTGTCTGGTGTGGGGATCGAACTTCTTTAGGATGGCAGCTGTAGCAATGCGATTTAAAACTACTGTACCATGACATTTAGTTACCTTTTACATGCATAGCTACTGAAATAGGAACAAAATTAAATAAGTATTATTTCTTGATACTTAATAAAACTTTTCATATCAAAAGGTCAGAGAATTTAGCCTCGCCATGTTTTCTGGATCTTCAATTCAAATCTGTTTACCATTACAACCATCTTTAATCCGTTATACGACACGTAAGTACTATTGTGTCTGATACACGGCAAAAATGTGCTTAAAATGTTAACCCTAAAAACGACACAGTCCGTCGCCAATATCTCACTAACCAAAATGTCTTAACACTTCAAGTAATATCGTAAACTAGTTCCCCAGTTCACTTAACCACCGAACCTCTAGGTATAAACAAACAAAGTACACGTGAGTTCAACGACCCGTGAGCTGAACAAGCCACTCTTAATGTTATCGTAACAGCCTATTGTTCTTGATAACACTTGTAAACTATTGTACGCAGTTGTAACCGTGATATTGCACTGCGATTTTAAACTATACTTATGTAATAACACTGATTAGTCTATATGACTAATCGGTTCCAACTAATAACCATTTTATTTCCATAACATTAATTTACACTTAACTGAAATCTATTCGTTTTAACGGTGAAGGAAAACATCGTGAGGAAACCTGCATATCTAAAAGTTCGCAGTTTTCTCGAGGATGTGTGAAGTCTGCGATCCCGCGCTAACCCAGCGTGATAGACCATTTTCGAACTGAGAACTGGCACGGACCAGCCATGGGACATTTTATATATAGGACATTTTATATAATACTATATTATTATGTATTTAAAATCAAAAGATAGGAGACTCTCCGGTACAAGACAACCTCTACGGATTATTATCAGGTTTTTCTGTGAAGAAATTCTCAGGAGTCTGGAAATTTAGCCGGTGAAAGGCAATATGTGTGTGCGTATCTATAATAAACTACCGAATCACTTTAAGCAGCTAGACTATGGATTTTTTAAGAAAAGGTTATCCAACATTGACGAAGTGAAAGAATTTTTTGAAAAAAGTTTTTTTATTTGTTTTGTACCCTATGTAAAATTTTGTATGCTATAATCTAGCAAAACATGCTTGTACTATTCAAATACCATGTTTATGCAAATAAATTATTATTATTATTATTATTATAGATTCGGCCCCTATTATTTGGGACCTAAAATCAAACCTGTCAAAATGTGAGTGTAATAGATAATACACTTCTGCCAAAATATGTAGGTATATGCTAAAATCTAAATAAATAAATCTACAGATACACCTTAAAAATCAGCGCTGTATCGCAAGCGGTGCAGCATTATGCTGAGCAACATCTCTTTTTAATGAACACTGCGACGCACATTGAACAGCAAGGGCTCCATGTATAAATGTGTATTCGATATTATATTTAATAATATATTAGGTAATAGTATATGTAATTAATTAACGTATTATAATGTAGTAATTCATATAGGTATATAATAATGTATATAAGTTTTATTTACTACATTTACATTAATTACTGTTACACAAAAATTTTGCATTATAATAGTTTTCATTGTGTGTTGCAATGCTTCATTAAAATAAAATATTTCTTTCTTTTTTTCTTTCTTTCTTAAGATATTCTCTCATAAATTACAAAAGTTCATTTTAATAAAGTTCATTTTGCATCGTCTATCCGAGGGATAATTTCTTAACGTCGCACTGTGTCGAGATAATTAGATTCGATACCCGTCTAAGGCACTGTTCAGCTTGAAATTGATACTGAATAGAAGATTTTATAAAGTACACTATACTTTTTATAAGATGGTAGTATTACTGTGCAGTTTATTACGCAAAATAGGTGTGTAAGAACCAAAGCACTTAACATATGCAGTTTCTGTCTACCCTTACGTGGAACAGGCATCAATTTGAATGGTCCAAGAACTTCTACAGTAATATTTATTTCTAAAAAAAGACAATTCCAAGTTTATTTATAACTCCTGCATTGTGTAGGACTTTAAAACATCAAAAACGGACACAACTAACACCCAGACTCGAAACAACCGTTTGTTGATCCCACATATTTTTGTGGGATTTACGAACGGTTGGCAAAGCGTGGATTAAAATTTTTCTGTTGCGGCTGAGATTTGAACTCACAAAAATGAAAATCAACAATCTTAATTTTGCCAGCTTTGTTTTTAGATCCCACGCAATAGAAGACAAGCTCATTGACATCTACCGGGCACTGAATCAAACTCCATGCTGAGAAATCCTCGACAAAACTGAAAAAATCATCGCCCGTCCGGGGAATCAAGTCGATGCGCAGCAATCGCAATCTAAACCGTTGCGCCACGCTTAATATTTTTAAAGATATTCTATACCCGTAAAAGCCATTGATAGTTAAACGCAGTCCTAGTTTAAATGTGTGAATGACACGTTAAAGATACTTTACATGCAAACAAACATTTAGTTCTAACACCACGGAAACTCAATATGTTGCCCACGCACCACACGTGGGCGTGGGCATAAGTCACGATTGAAACTTAATTACCACACATTTGCCCGTCATCGTGCGTATAAAACTAACATATTTATTGTTAATCAATAAATTAAACATAGGTACAGTTACCTATATGATATTAGTTTTGGTTTATTTCGACATATTTAAGTGGTTGTATTGTGGTGGTGAAGTTTTAGATTAATTATAATGGTTGTTGTCACCGGCTGGATAACTTGACACGAAGAATATTTTTGGAGGCATAAAAGGCAACACAGGCATAAAAAAAAATAAGAAATGTATTTTATTGGATCTATTGCTGTCGCGCTAAGCGCGAACGACATATCTTTGTGCAAAAGAGATAACTACAGCTTGGAAGAATTAAGTATAGCTCTTAAATCATTATCTCGTATTCTCCTGTTTTCTATTTCAAAACTAAACTAAGCTGTTTTTAATATAATTTATAAAAGTAATCTAAACTTCACTACTAAATATTACCGCATATCCACCACTGAAGAAAATACAACTTGAAAAATGATTACTTCCTTGCGTATAATGATATAACTTAATATGTAATGACTTGTAAACCTCTTTAGTTCTAAGGTATAATTGTCTAATTCATATAACTTTTAATCATGACAGTAGTCAAAGTAAATATAAATTTATCTATGAAAAATCATTACTAAAGATTCACTTTAGTAATCGATAGACGACTCTAAAAGCGGCACCAACACGCCAAACTTGCGTGTAATTCAGTTATTCGTTCAGTATCATCCCACAAGAGCCTGAAGCGACGTTCAAAAGCAAGAATACGCCATAATACGTACAGAAGACAGTCTGTCAGGGTTGACACGCCAGTAGGAGGCTCGTCCTTTTGTCGCAGCATGTTTTATTAACACCATCAAGACGCTAGTGTATGCGTAAGAGTTATTTGACGGGACAGACGCAAGGTGAGGTGCTAGTACTCGCGATAAGCGATATCTTAGATATGGGTAGTCCGATATAAGGCAGGTTTACGTATTATATATTAATGTATATAATACGTGAACTTGCCTTATATTTGGCTCTTAAATGTAGGGATGTATATACATACCTACATTGAAATGACAAAAATATAGATGACATTTGCAAGATCTCTGGTGATTGGCTCTAGGGAGACAATGTTTAGATCTGTGTTTAAAATACCGTCGTTTTACCTATAAAAGATACTTCTGCCTAGCTCAATACTAAATCTCATCATGTTTAATAGATATACAGCAAAATGTTCTGCAAATGAATAATACAATTGAAGCGACAAGTAAACATAGAAGCTGGCCATGTATATATGTGTGGCATGGACGAGGAGCTACTGCATGAATCTAACATAGCTTGCAATAATCTTGAATTATCCTACTTGAGCAAATCATAAATTTCTAGGCTGTAAACTGCCTATCATAAAAATTACATGCAGCATGTAAACTATTTTATTAATACCAGCCTTTATTTAAACTCGCTACCGCTTTACTCCACGCTTTCCGCTAACACTAAGCACATCGGTTCTTTGCATCTCCGTGGGTGTAACGCATTCGTTTTCTTTACACTGAAAGGGTTTTGATTTTACAATACTGACTCCTAATATTGTAGTTAGGTCCATTCTAAGGGGCATGGTTTATTGCCAAATGTTCAATGGATTGATATGAAACGTTCGATACAATGGACGTTGATTTTTGTTTATAAGTGTCTCGAGTGGTCGATATAATACACGGTTTCTGCAATGCGATTAAAATTTATTTATTTATTTAATCACATGTAATAAATTAAGGGAACTGTTGAATGGGAAGATTGACTTGGTGGTCCCAATGCATCAGTGGTCGCTTTTGTTTAGGATCAAACGTGAACTTCAGTAACAGCACGATGTTCGATAATAGTATCGCCTTTTATTACGTGGGACCTCAACACTAGACGACGAGAGAAATGTCGAATCTAGTTACCCTAAAAATCCCTACCAATACTTACAATACTTACGTGACTAACTGACGAACTCTTCTATAATTAACTATAATTACAGATAGGCAAGTCCTCGTTAACATTAACGATAATAATTACCAATTATAATCAATAACTTCGGTAATTTATTATATTAAACAAAAAAAATTACTTCTACCGTCAAATTAAATCCGCATCTTTAAGTGAACACAAAAAGTGTCTCCTGCGCAACGTGGGCGGGGCAACGCATAAACATGCCGCCATCTCGCTCGCACAATGTGAGCGATCAGCGGTTATTTATTATTAGAGTGTAGTGCATTATGTCTGTGGTTAATGCCGGTTGAGGAAGGTGATGGTTGGAACTTTAATGGTAGCCTCGTCATTGAGATTCTTGAATTTTCAAGTAGGCTTTATTTTTCTGAAGTTGGTACTACTTATTAAACTTGTGGTTTATTTATTTGTTGGCTATGCAACCTGTTTAAAAATTTGGATACGTTTAAAATGGACTGGTTTGGTGGCGCAGGTAATGCTTCCGACTGAAAGCAGTCGCATGCATTATATACATACTAAGGAACCCGAGACCTCATTAGGCTAGCGACTATAGCGTCGTTTAATGAGGTCTCAGGTTCCTTGCCCAAATCGGAAAGTGTTATTAAGGTATTCTGTCAAAAAAAATTGAGTAGCAAGACGGAGTCCGGATTTGTGCGCAGTAAACGGCAGCCGGCCTTATGTCCTCGTCGGGATTGAACCGACAATACTTGACGCAGTAGCAGTGGCCAGGCGACCACTTAAAAAAAGGGATTTACTGAAATATTTAAGTCAATTTAAAAAAAAATCAATTTAACTTCTTGATATTCCCACATAGTGCCAAGAGGCATCGCACCAGATTTCAACACGCAAAAACACAGTGTGATAATTGGAAAACGAACACACCATTAAAGTACGGAAGTATAACACACAATAAGCGTAAACATTATTATGCAACACAATTTAGTCACATCTCACCATGAATAGTAGAATTAATGCGACTTACTTGTGTGACTCAACTATTTACTGGACTAAGATCTACATATATTGCTATAATAGGAGCTATTTTATGGAGTGAAATTCCACTGATATTGTTAGTCATAACAGTTATATCTACTATTATATTTAATAATTAAGTACATCACTATCACTACATATTATAAAATAAAGTCTCCCACCGCATCTGTTTGTCTGTTCGCGATAAACTTAAAAACTCTTCTTCTCTCTTAGCCTTTATTATTCCCAAGACACTTGAGGTTGGCTTTTCTGGTCTAACCGGATTTGATTGGATATCAGTTTTTACACGGAGCGGCTGCCACCTGACCTCCGCAACCCGAAGGCTAACGATACCCTAAGGCTAGACCAGTATCAGGATATTATAGGGTACTGACTTCCCAATAACGACTGCCATAGATATTCATGGCAGCCGGGACCGACGGCTTAACGTGCTCTCCGAGGCACGGTGCAGGCGATAGTTGTCAATCAATACGCACATAATTTCGAAAAGTCATATAACTTCCGTAAGTCAGAGGTGCGCGACGTGGGTTCGAACCCGAGACCTTCTGCATTGCAGTCTGTTGGTCTCCCCACTGAGCTATCGCTGCTAAAATTAAAAACTACAGAACGGATTTTCATGCGGTTTTCACCAATAGACAAGGTGATTCAAGGTGGTTTAGGTGTATACTTTGTTAAAGTTTTGTAATACCCGTATGAAGCGGATCGCTAGTAATAAATATTATTAGTTTTCCCGCGGCTTCGGTTAGGAATAACACTTTTTCTAGATGAAATGTCTTTTACTGTAACTCTGACAATGTATATGCGAAATGCCTTGATGATCGCTCTAGTAGCTGAGCCGTAAATGCGTAACTAACCAATAAACCCACATTAGTATTTATAATATTAGTTAGGATGTACATTGTAGAAAATGAGACTAATGTTTTTGTACACACAGCGACGCATCAACCTAGACTGTTTGGACTTTGAACTATTAGAAGTTAAACGCTGCGAATCGTGCGAGCGAATGCGTTATATTTTTGTTACGCTCTATCCTTACCATTACATCGATACCACTATGCACTGTCCCTTTCCGACAATTCCCTATTTTGTATGTAGCGTAGTTATGCGTATATAGAATGTCTTACTTGATGTGTAGTAGTGTGTACTCTCGAGTTCGATCCTTAGATCGGGCAGAATGTTATTGGGTTTTCTGTCAATAAATTCTTGGAGGCAGCCCAAAGTCTTGAACTATGCCTGGTAGGCAGCCATAGGCTCTTGCCCCTGATTACATTGGACATATGACCGTTAGCAAAATTAAGCGTAGATATTACACCTCTGCCAAGGCTTTCGAGGATAAGTCAAGACTATGTATGTAATAAGATGAAAAAGAATCGAGCAAGAAAGATAATCATCTACGTCTGACGCCATACTTTTAATGAACTTAGTCAAAATATAAGTATTTAATAAACCTACAAAACAGTCTTAGTAATATGTTGAATAATACATAGATTTAATAATGATAAATTGTCAAAAAATAATAATAAAGTCATTATTCGTTTATAAGTATTTAATATATTTCTCCAAACTGTATATACTAAACAATATAATAAATTGTACTATTAATATTTAAAGTAACGATCCTGTTTATAAAACATTCACGCACAAATCCTCGATTCGTAACATAAATATGTCACCACACACACATTATACATAATCTGATTGAAATATAATATTTCTGTATTACCAATAGCCTTAATTGTATTAAATTTAGATAAAAAGCAAATTAATGGGTGTTTTAATTGTATTAATATTATAATTAGTGACTTACGTGACCTTTGTTTGGAACTAGTTTCTCTTTTTTGACCTTGAGAATCAATCATGTATGCCAAATTGGCTTCAAACATTATTATATTTGCTAATAATTATTGTTTTGTAACTGCCGTTTTCATTGCCTCCGATCGAAACCGTGCTACCAATTTTTTGTTGTATCTTGTTGTTAATTTTTTAGAATCCTCAAAAGAGTACACCGAAGCCTTATGTATAACAACCACATTTTGCCAGCAATGCTTTTAAATTCCACGTAGAAGAGAGCGAGCCTATCCTATAGCTGTTGGCAGAACAACACAAAAACATTTTTCTTGACTCAGTTATCGAGCCCGGGACATAAAAATTATGAGAGTTAATATGTTTATTACGATCAAAATAAGACGTCATTACCCAAAATTAAAACTTTAACTATTTTATGGATATTGGAAACAACTGGTTTACAATGTCGACAAACAATTTATGAAGTTACCCCTCAACCTATTTACAAATTACAGCAATTATCCACCCATTAGCCAACCGTAACATACTTCGTTTCGAACTAGCATCCGCTTGCGACTTTCCTCGCATATGTCATAAAACATGACTTGTGTTTGTATGTTTGTTTCTCAGGTACAGTAGCTATCTATTTGTGAAAGAATTAAGAAATTGGTCTAGTCGTTTCGGAGATTGCCTCCGATCCTATATACAAACGAAAAAATAACTCCAGTTTATAATGTTATGCCTATCGAGAGCCCGTTAGATTGCCACACAGATACCACGATAACGAACTAAAGATAGGTCTGTAGTTCATTCTCGTGGTATGCACCTTTGACTTTTCCTAGTTATGTGTGTATTCCATATTTCATTATTAATTCATCGCAACAGTGAAGCAAAACAGCGTGAAACAACCAGCATTTGTCTTACTATTCCTTACGTTCTTAACGATATATAAAGTTTACCGCATTAGGCCAGCGTGGCAGAATTTGGTCTAACCATTCCGATATTGAGAAGAGGCCTGCCCAGTGATGTTTATAAACATAAACATAATAAACATATTATTTTGTAAGTAAAAAGTCTGTGGCAACAACCTTTTAGCAATTTATGTGCATCAATAGAAAAGGTTTAATGATAGATACATCCATAGATTTTAATTTCAAATAAAAACCAATCAGCGAACCCATCTCTTATAACGAGAGAAGCCGAAGACAATAGCTCCCTTTATTAAGATTTGGTTCGTGAATGGACGGACGGACGGACAGACAGACGATCAGTTTTAGATTACTTTTGGTGTGATTAAACTGGGGATCATCGTTTTGTATGTACCTTTGAGAGATCGAAGTTTTATACAAGGTACATATTAAGGTTCATTTCTACAACTGTTTAAACATTTTTGATAAATAGCTATTTCATTTCTTTTAACCACACAGATAGGGTAGTGGTATTAGTTGCCTCGCCACTACTACCGAGCTGAGTATTGTGGGTTTAATACACACATGGGGCAAAAAAATTTGATCCAGGAATAGTTGTTCGGAATCTAGATATTCTCTGTTAACGTTGTTTGAATGTTCGTATAGTTCCTCACGGCACAGGAACTAAAAGTTAAAATAATTATATATCTACTTATTTGAACTGTACACCAGCTGACAAATTTGTTTTAAATAAGGCTATTTCCAAAAGCTATTGAAACTTCATTTTGTTGTAAAATATATTTTACTCTACTATGTGTTTTCTCCATGCTCTATGTCCTTTTGGAATAATGTACTTTATCACACAATTTTTCAAGTAGGTGCTTTATTTTTATAGATTACGCACCCCATACACGCAAACACACAAAACTCGCACACTTTTTATTTTATTGCTACAATTGTAGTATCGCGGACTTGACGCTCAAACAACGGACACAAAGAACTACCATTTGTGGTTCACGCAAAGTTTTTGTCAAACACTCGGGCAGTGATACGCCATCTGTGCGGTCTAAATAACATCCAGCAGTATAGAAATATAAATAGTACAGACATGATCAGTTTCAGTAAACTCTTCAAAAAAACAGCATGGCGGATAGTGCGTCGGTAATTGAAATCGGTTAAAGTATAGTGTTGCGCGCACTCGCGCTGGTAAATCACGCAGGTAATCGGTAAACCGGTAAGCTCGGCCGGTAATTAACGATAAGACGCACCTCCGCCGTGTTCGAGTAATGGACAACATTACCGTGTACCGGTAATAAGGAGCGGTTAGGGTGGACACACAATGAGTGAAGGTAAGGCCAATGGTTTGTTTGTACGTTTCTGTATTTGGAATAAAGCCAACGTTGTGTGTAGTATTATAAGTTTATAAACAAAACGTGGGTAATTGCAAAAAAAAAATGGCGTGAATGATAATTGCGATTAGAGTGTGAAATAAAGAATACGCGTCCCAATCGTAGCATGTGAAAATAATTAGTCTTGATCACCAGGTATCATGCGGGAATTGTATTAAATAAGAATTATATTAAAATGTATTATAATAGAGAATATTTTGCCGAAACTGTGAAAGCAACACGAACGCCAGAATGTGTGAACATACATAATTATACCACAAATATTTGTTATAAATTAACTTGTAAGTGTGGTACACGTCGTCAAAACGTTAGATTGCTCATGTCCTTGTCAACTTAAGCTTAGTGTATTACGTGTTTCACAAACCGCTGAACAAATATTTTTGTTTAAACCTCAGATAGGTCCGTCAACTATGAATAACTTTAAAACCAAAACTACAAAATTAATAATTTTGCCTTATTTTCAATATAATTCCAAATTATTAAACAAACTGTATCGAAGGTTCTATTTTTAAACAAAACATACAATTTTGTATCGCATCTCAATAAGAAAAATTTCACCAAACAATTCCATTCGATATATTATTACCTCAGTGTGTCCACCGCACTCAAGATAATAGCAACTTTTATAGTTGCGCGTACGCATCCCAGCTCCTAAGATCGTTTACCCGCTATAAATTATATCGCGAAATTGTCGATAATCATCTACCACTGCCGACCGATTTCATTATTCTGTCCTGTACTTATTAGCTGCGCTGTACCCGGTGTGCCGAGACCCTTGACGTTTTAGACGTTAAACTTGTGCCTTGTTTATTGGAACCATATCGGATATTTTTAATTTATTATACGTTGGAAATGTGGTGATTTGAAAAAGGCTTTTACAGAGAAAATAAAAATAAATTTTATAAACTCGACAAATGCACGCACGACACTTGTTTGAGTGAACCGAGCTGTCAAAATTACGAATACGATGAGTGCTTGCGCATGCGATCCAATCTTTAATATTTGTGTTTTTTATTTAGGAACATACTTAGCGAGTAATTCTGTTTTTAAAATCGCGTATGTATTGGTGGAAGGCTTTGTGGGATTCTCAAATAACAAGTCTAGGTGATTTTTGTGTCCGATGTGTACATTTTTGTAGTGCGTTATAAATAGTAGTTGTAAGTTGTATTTTTATAATTAAGGTAAAATACGAATAAGATTCAATTGACTTGAACATAGCGATGTAGGTATAGTTCATTCAGAAGCCTTTTTGAGGGTGATTTAAGTGATCACATCACAGTTCAGCTATCAAAGGTTTAATCTGAGGCCTTACCAGCATCTCTTAAAGCATTATTGCATCTCTATCTATCATATCTATCTCATTGCACGTGCAAGAACGGTACAAAGGTATACAATCTGTGATATGCTATCTTGTTCTCGGGTGTCCTATAATACCTTCTTCTCTCTTAGCCTTTATTATTCCCAAGTTCACTTGGGGTCGGCTTTTCTGGTATAACCGGATTTGACTGGATATCAGTTTTTACACGGAGCGGCTGCCACCTGACCTCCGCAACCCAAAGGCTGACGATACCCTAAAGCTAGTCCAGTGTCAGGATATTAGAGGGTACTGACTTTCCCAATAACAACTGCCATAGATGTTCATGGCAGCCGGGACCAACGGCTTAATGTGCTCTCCGAGGCACGGAGCAGGCGATAATTGTCAATCAATACGCACATAATTTCGAAAAGTCATATAACTTCCGAAAGTCAAAAGTGCGCGACGTGAGTTCGAACCCGAGACCCTCTGCATTGCAGTCTGTTGGTCTCCCCATTGAGCTATCGCTGCTATTGTCCTATAATACCTAATGTTTTAAAATATGTTGGTGAGGCCTCAGACTTAAGTCATTAACAAAAAATTTACATAAATAAACCGTAAGGTATTGCTTCCCAAGTTGGTAACACGATATTTTTGGCGGCCTCGATGGCGTAGTGGTTATTGTAACCGACTGCCACGCCGGAGGTCGCGGGTTCGATTACCGCACAAGTCAAACATTTGTGTGCATGAACATGGATGTTTGTTTTGGTCTGGGTGTTTCTATGTATAATATGAAATTATATACAAAAAAAAGTATATATGTATGTTTATCCATTGTCTAGTACCCATAGTAGGTACAAGCTCTGCTTAGTTTTGGCTAGATGGTGTTGTGTGTATATAATAATATTATCTCAATACATTGTACCTTAACGGTGCACTTATTCATTCATACATAGCCTTACGGCTAATATCCCCGAAAGGGTAAACCAAGGCGTATTACACCCACATTTAGCCAGCTATATTTTAGGTACTCGTAATAGGAGGCAAGCTTACTATCGCTTACCGTGCAGAGTACCAAGCTCCATCTTGCTAATGAGAATTTTGAACAGAAAAACTTACAACACTTTGCCTAAGCTTGGATTCAAACCCGATACCTGTTACACAGCAACCGCTATCACTACTGAGACGGTGCACAATAATATAATAGAAATCTTGCCCAACGCTGGCCAAACCGTGTAAGTTTAGTGGAGCAACAAGTCCCGTTCTACAGGTGCCAAGTCACCCGCCCCTTATTAACCCTAATCACTCGAGACAAGCCTGCAGACTTGGATTGATTGGCAACACCAGCTTCCCGGCCAACGAAGCTGTTTTATAACTAATTATTTTTACGAGATACAGAGTTTTATTTACAGGTTAATGTTGCCTTCCAAAATATATATACTAAATAATAACTACGTATACAACTTAATACTGATGCAGCGATAGCTCAGTGGGGAGACCAACAGACTGCAATGCAGAGGGTCTCGGGTTCGAACCCACGTCGCGCACCTCTGACTTTCGGAAGTTATATCAGTTTTCGAAATTATGTGCGTATTGATTGACAATTATCGCCTGCTCCGTGCCTCGGAGAGCACGTTAAGCCGTTGGTCCCGGCTGCCATGAACATCTATGGCAGTAGTTATTGGGAAAGTCAGTACCCTCTAATATCCTGACACTGGACTAGCTTTAGGGTATCGTTAGCCTTCGCGTTGCGGAGGTCAGGTGGCAGCCGCTCCGTGTAAAAACTGATATCCAGTCAAATCCGGTTAGACCAGAAAAGCCGACCCCAAGTGACTTGGGAATAATAAAGGCTAAGAGAGAAGAAGACAACTTAATACTGAACACAAATTCAATTAAAGATGTTGTTTTTATTTTAAGGTTTATCCACAGCAAATGTATTACAAATTGATGTACAAAAACATGTTTGGTGAATAATATAGCTGATACATTTGCCGATTACGGAAGAACCAGCATGCCTACAAAGACACAAAGAAAAAAAATATAACAATGAAAAACTAAACTTAATTACATATCTCAGAAACTAAATCGTTTCGTGTGTTTCTCCGCATTGCTGTCACTGTAGAGAAGCTGTCGATAGCCTCGGACACCATGGACTCTCTTGTAGCAGAAGTGCTGGTCGAATCTTTCGGCACGCTAATCTTAATGACATAATACGTCGTGCTCTTGTCACTGCTGGCGTTCCAGCTGTACTTGAACCCAATGGCTTGGTACGTGACGATGGGAAGAGACCGGACGGAATGTCATTGTTGCCTTGGAAGATGGGCAGGCCTTTGGTGTGGGACGCAACATGCGTTGACACCCTTGCGCCATCACATCTTCCAAGTACTGCGGGATGTGCCGGCGCTGCTGCTGCAACCGCGGAAACCCTCAAACGGCGCAAATATAGTAATTTAGTTGGAAATTACATTTTCGAGCCGTTTGGGGTGGAAACCCTAGGTTCATGGGGTCCGAGCGCTTGTATTTTGTACAGGGAGATCGCAAAACGCCTGATCGACGTTTCGCGTGATCAGAAGGCTGGTCTTTTCTTAGCCCAAAGAATCAGCATTGCCATTCAACGTGGCAATGCTGCCAGTCTTCTGGGCACGTTACCAGTTGACAGCGATGCTGAAGAATTCTACGATGCCGAAACCATTTTTGTAAATATTTAGTAATATAATTATTTGTGTTTTTGTAATTATGTTAATTATGTTATCTTTTTTAGTACATTTGTAAATATAGGAAACTAAATTAAGTAGAAAATAAATATTATGATTACTTATATACTATATTGCTTTCAATTTATGTGTATTTAAATCAGAAAGACATAGATATCCCTGAAGAAGTAGGTGTATTAGTAGAATGAGTGGTAACAGGCGACCGTCAGCTATAGAGCTATGGTTTTGAGACCTATGTAATAGGGAGCGAGCATACTGCCGTTCTATCGAGCTTAGATCCAGACTATGCATCTTTGCTAAAGAGAATTTATCGACAAAATAACTTATTTAAAATTTGGTTACGCCGGGAGTCGAATCCAAGAGATCATGCACAGCAGTCGCATTCATTACCGCTGCGTAACAGATAATGATACACAAACGAATTTGATACTTGAACGGATTTCTTCTTTCTTTCAAAATAAAATTGAATTTTGAAATAAGTTTATAATAGGGAAACCTACATGTCTATGTCTTGCTTTGTTAACGGTCGAAGTGACCGCTACAATTTATTCTTAAACCCATAACTCAATCACTCAATAATGTCAAGTTGTCGTATGTCAATGTTATTTTTAGAATCAACTGTCAAATAATAATTGAAAATAACTGTATTAGCCATTTTAAGGGTAGGCCATATCGAAAGGTTATGTTGTATACTAAATAAATGATTGAAAGCCTATAACTCAATTTTATTTTTAAACTGCATTTCTAATATATACGACCTCTTTAATGAATGTATAGCTAGTCACTTACATTAATGAATGATGGAAGGCGTAATTATATTATACGTGAAAATAGTTTGGTTGAAATTCCATTTACAAAATGTAAAATAGTTTACATCTCCTGCGCAATTCTGATCTACTCGACATTAAATACCAAATATACGAAATATTGTAAAATTTTCAGATTTCCTAGTACCCCGTATAAAATAAAAATGATCTAATTAAAGTATTGAACAATACAAATTAACAACAGGATTCGGTTGAAAGTCAATTTTTGTAAAAATGGCCAGGTAATAACGTTTAAATGAGAAACATAATTATAATATTATTAACAGCCCTGTACATAAATTGTCCCATCGCTGGGTACTTTGGCCGATTCTCAATGTAAGAAGGGATATGAAATAGTCCACCACGCGCGCCCAGTGCAGATTTGCAGACTTCACATATCTACGAGAACATTATGGAGAACTCTCAGACATGCCAGTTTCCACACAATGTTTTCCTTCACCGTAAAAGCGTGTGATAATAAACTATGTATTAATACAATTAAAATCCTAAATAACCTCTTCATTTTCAATTATTAATGTCACTGATACATTGATATGACAATGCTTTCTTGTTACGCGATGTATCATGTAATTAGTTAAACTAAAGACGGACATTTTATAATTTGTCAGGGACTCAAAATGAACTACTTCACATTTAATAAAGCGATAAATAATGTTTAATTAATGTCACTTATATAGTTTTTAAAAAAACTAGTGTTATTTTTTATATGAAGGGTCTCGTTTAACAACGCTAGTTGGGACCTTCGAAGAAAGTTATTAAAGAAATATACAGGTGCAGTAATTGAGTAAGTTATCTATTACTGCTTGTATAGCTAACAACATAAATCGATACATACGTGCGAGACATCGACTTTCTTCTTGATCTTTGAAAATTATAACAAATGTTATACCAGTAATAGTTAAAATATAATGACTGTTTATAAGATACAAAATAATAATTAGGATTTTTAATGTTCAACTACTTATTTTGCTGTCTCTACAAGACGCAAGACGCTGGTGCTGGGTACATGCGAGCAAGTTAGCCTAGCGAACTACACGCACGGATTTAATATAATATAATAATATACATAGCCAGGTAGCAGCGACAGCTCAGTGGGGAGACCAACAGACTGCAATGCAGGGGGTCTCGGGTTCGAACCAGCGTCGCGCACCTCTGACTTTCGGAAGTTATATGACTTATCGAAATTATGTGCGTATTGATTGACAATTATCGCCTGCTCCGTGACTCGGAGAGCACGTTAAGACGTCGGTCCCGGCTGTCATGAACATCTATGGCAGCCGTTATTGGGCAGTCAGGGCCCTATAATATCCTGACACTGGTCTAGCCTTAGGGCATCGTTAGCCTTCGGGTTGCGGAGGTCAGATGGCAGCTGCTCTGTGTTAAAACTGATATCCAGTCAAATCCGGTTAGACCAGAAAAGCCGACCCCAAGTGACTTGGGAATAATAAAGGCTAGGGAGAAGAATATACATAGCCACTGAAGCGGCGCAGCAGTATCAGTGTATGCGAATGCTAAACATGAGTCAAGGTCTGATTGCCGACGGGCAAAGCGGAATTAAGTTCTTCTATTATGAAATTTTCAGTAGCAGCTCGGAGTCTGGAGGAGCTCAGTAAACGGTAATACCCTCGCTAACTATATCGAGGGATTTAAAACCATAGTTAGCGAACTGTGAATGTAATAAATCTCTGCTTGTCCTTTCTGGGATATAGCCACGAGACTCTGTATTTGTGTTACATATATACCTGCGTGAAAAACCGTTATATCTAGCAGATTCTGGAGAAAGGGTAACCAAGCATATTTTGTGTTTGAAGTTGTAGTAGGTACACCCGGATTCACGACGCGGCTGTCCCTTACCAGAGCAGTTCGATTTGTCAACATTTTTCTATTGCTGTAGTTGGAGTTTTTTCTCTTTCCAATATTTTTTTAGAATTAAATTAGAATTTGCCTACTTTCACTTAATCGTAAATTTTAAGTCAAAGCGGCAGTTTAATTGCATAGTAATGAATCTTCAAAAGCTCAAGATTTACCTTTGATAGTTGGTACGGCAGACTAAACCATTTATATTATATTTTTTTAAATTTGTTTATTCATGTTTACCAGCTATTGTTACAGTGATGCAAAAAAGCTATTTACATACATACCTATTTCGTAAATGCTAACTGTACAATCTTTGCAAGTAAACACCACATGCAAATAAATATACATAGGTAAAATAATAAAATATACCAGTAGGTACCTACTATATTCACAATAAACCGATCAGCAGCTGTCAGTAATAACATAAATTATTAATTATTTGGCACTGGCAATCATGCGCAATTCTGTCTTAACTCCATTTATTGCCAGTAATGAGTGTCCGACGCGAGAGCGGGCAGACCAACGTGTCATTACTCGCTATTACGACGATATGACGAGTAATTGATACAGGAATTAATTGACGCGGTGTTTTTGGATTAGTTGATAGAGAATTAATGGTACAAGTTGTATATTGATTAACAAATTAGAAAAAAGAATCGTTATTGATAGTACGTTTAGTGCGTAAACGCAAATGTTTATCGAGAGCTCGCGAGTTTGATTATCGGATAACACTAAATTGCAGGATATGATATAACACTGGGGAACAAATAAATTTATATTTTCTGCGGCATTAATTTTGTTACTGATTTTAATAAACACTTTCGTCAGTCATACCCGAAATGCATTTACTTTGTATGGATTGACTCTGGTTCTTGAGATATTTAACATAAAGAACGGTTCCATCAGGACATTAGAACAATGAAAGAAAGATACCAAGGCCGATGGGACAGCCATATTATGATGGCAGACTATTGCTTGAGTTTAATAAGAGATTGTTCTGAACATAAATACAATAGAAAAGCTTACAGATAAAGTTTATTCTAATAATATTTTTCATGATTTTTTGTTAATAGCTTAATACATATTTAAGTTTTCTTGTCGTTATTATATAGCCGCTATCAAAATATATATTTAAGTGGGTTGAACCCCACACGGGACAAACATTTAAGGGATCCACATATAGTCGTTCCAAGTCTGGGTGTTCTTTGTGTCCGTTATTTAAATGCAATCCCGCATGTAATAATGTCCTCCAGACCGAATTCCGGTCACGGCAGCCAATCTTAACGGAGACTGGCCATCTACGCAGGAGATATTATAGTGCACAAGCGTGTGCGCGAACTCAAGTGCACTCTCTGTTCCATCACTCTCATGATGCGATGGGACTGACAATCCGACACGACCGGAGAGAGATCAGGCGTAGGACCAACGGCTTCACGTGCTTTCCGAGGCACGGGGGTGTCTAACACCGCCAACTTCCCAACTCCGGGCTGCTATTCAGATTTCTTAACAGAAAAACCCAATAACGTTTTGTTGGCCCGACCCGGGATTCGAACCCGAGACCTCATGCACAGCAGTCGCATTCACTACCGCTGCGCCACGGAGGCAGTAATCCCGCATATACAGGTATGTAATTGTATCTTTATATCTCGACCTTCTTTCAGTCATGTAGTTATAAAGTCTTATCTCATAAACTAGAGTCAATTTAACATATCTGATATTTTCTCGTATTCAGCATAATGAACTTACACAAAATTGACTTCAACTTACCATGTCGCAAAATGACTGTTCCTCAGTGAATTATGTGTTTGACTACTAGACTTGACCCTAGTAACGCTGAAGCATAAATAGTCGCGGTCTAATAACACATAATAGGTTAAAATCCGACACAAATGTTGACATCCTGTGGATTGATGGGATGCCGGTAGTTAGGATGATAGCTACTTTTTTTGCAGTCATCTCTCATTGCGTGTGAAAGAAAAGGATAGACAAAATTATCATAACTAACAGCTATCGTATCAAACTCACTAACCCCTTTGACGTTCATAAGTGTTACTTTGTGACCTAAGTGAAAAATAAATCGTAAGTTAATAAAAGGAACATACTACATGTTACGTTAGCGTTACTAAATGTTACTTTAAAGGTGAAATAATTATTAACATAGCTTCAGTAATTACAGAGTTTAACGATAAACAAACCAATTCCGAATTCTGTTCCTTTGGGTCTATCCAATTTTTTTTGTTAAATCTCCGCAGTAATACTTATTGAGGTGAACTTAAAAAAACAATATTAAAAATTAGTTAAATCTTTTCAAATTTACCCGATAAATCTCTGATCTTTATAATATAAGTACAGATAAAACTCAAAAACACCTTATCCCACCAAGGAATCGAACGCAACATCTCATGCTCGACAAACATAAGCGTACGCGGTACCAATACAACAGTGATTAGTACTCAATAGTTTATAACAAAGTATATAACAAAGCGTAAAGATAAATAACAGTACGAGATAAATATCGTATCGGAATCGGCCCGTGAACTATCACGAACAAATAATTCATTGCGCGTACGCAACGAGACATTTCGATATTCGCCATTTTGATCTATAACGACACGCCTGCGCCCCTCGACTTCACCTGCGCCTGATCTATAGCCGATTTAAGACACAATGACATGCTGACACCTTCGTTTCGTATAGCTTCAGGCTGGGTATTGTTTTATGTACATAATGGCGGTGTTAGGTAAAGTAGGACAGACATATAGGTGTCTCGTTTTGGCTGCGGTTTATTGCTTAGGTCAAATTCAAATATTTTAAGTAGGTATAATATATAAAAATATAAAACTACAGGAAATCCGAATATTGAACTTAATAATATTGGCAGTACTATCTATAGTTTAAACGAGGAAAAGTTCGAACTTCTAAATACATACCTATTACAACTCTTCGTATTACATGGCTTTCAGGGGCCTTACCACCACGAGAACGAGATAGCGTGTTTACCTTTGTTCTTTTATTACGCATTTCATAATGTTTTAAGAGCAGGTAGTAAGGCCTCAAAGCTTTCAATAACTAAATCTACGAAAAATATTTTTATATATATGTATAGTCTTATGCATATATCTCTGAAAGACTAAGGCTCGGTTCCTATATAAAGAAACGAGTCGTTTTACTTACGGACAGTTCATTTTTGACATATTATATTCTATGAAAATATGTCAAAATTTAACTGCTCGTAGGTAAAACAACTCGTTTTCTGAATATTGAAATTGGCCTTAAGTAGAAGTATAACCACATTTTGCTAACTATAGTTTTAGATTCTACTTAATAGATGAACCTATTGTCATCGGCCAGGCACAAATCTTATATATTATCGAATACAATATTTTATCGACTAGTAGCAGCGATAGCTCAGTGGGGAGACCAACAGACTGCAATGCAGAGGATCTCGGGTTTGAACCCACGTCGCGCACCTCTGACTTTCGGAAGTTATATGACTATTCGAAATGATGTGCGTATTGATTGACAATTATCGGCTGCTCCGTGCCTCGGAGAGCACGTTAAGCCGTCGGTCCCGGCTGCCATGAATATCTATGGCAGTCGTTATTGGGAAAGTCAGTACCCTCTAATATCCTGACACTGGTCTAGCCTTAGGGTATCGTTAGCCTTCGGGTTGCGGAGGTCAGGCGGCAGCCGCTCCGTGTAACAACTGATATCCAGTCAAATCCGGTTAGACCAGAAAAGCCGACCCCAAGTGACTTGGGAATAATAAAGGCTAAGAGAGAAGACATTATTTTATCGACTCACTTAATTGTAAATAGTTACTATAGTAAGAGTGGATTTTTTTCTATGAAAAGACTTCTCCCTCATTAGGGATAACTACTGTGTCGCGGGGGACTTTACAAACATTCAAACAACGGACACAAAAACACCCAGACTCGGCACAACCATTTACGGATCACACAATGTTTTGTCCCGTGTGGGATTCGAACCCACAACACTCGCCGCAAGGGCAGTGGCAAAGCGACCATTTAAAATATGCCATCTGTGCAGTCAAAATCTACGGGAGTATATTCTGTTTCATCAGAAAATGTTAGATTATCTTTTCTACCTAAAAATCGTAAATTCAGAGACACAATCAATACCTGCGTTTTACTTGAGTAAGCCAAGTCTCCCAAATACATAATATAATAAGAAGCTAACGAACTCATAATTAAATAATACTGGAATCAATATACACATACATTTAATTGACATATAAATTTATTGATTTATTATGATAATATCAACTGTTGAAATAACATAATAGTGTTTGATCACGTCAACTTTATAAAAATAATTCTCATAAATAATATATTTTAACATTAATTAACGAATGCCTCATTAATTTACCTAATTTCGACATACTACCAAAAAGTGTTATAATTAAAGTGATTTATAAATGTATTGCACGTATGATCAGAAATACTAATTGACTATTGCCAAATACTTTAACGAGAAATAGAGCATACAAAGTCGATACATTATATAATAAAATCGTTAAAATATTTTGTATTGTGCGTTTGTGTTTGCTTATCTACACAACGGCTAAACCATTTAGAATGTGGTTTTAAGATAAGCTTATAACAAAGACAGCTCGTATCACATACATACATAGTCTTGCATCTTTATCTCCGAAAGTGTGTGAAGAGGTTTATTACTTCCAAGTATTTACTGTAGTTTTGAGTTCCACGCCAGCGAGCCCATTGACTAGACACAGTGCTGCTAAGAATTTCTGGCCAGAGTCAAACCCGAAGCATAAATTGAGGTACCATTCATCACCACCAGGAATTTGTGTACGTATTTATAAATTAGCTGCACAACGATCAAAATTATTTTAATAGTAGTGAGCAAGTAAGCAGCGATAGCTCAGTGGGGACACCAACAGACTGCAATGCAGAGGGTCTCGGATTGAAACCCACGTCGCGCACCTCTGACTTTCAGAATTTATATGACTTGAAATTAAACTGCTATATACGGATTTTATCGAATTAAAAAAAAAAAAGAAAAAATTAAATCTAAATAGTTTAATAATAATTTAATTAGCTTAAAAATTAGTAAAGTTTAATAGTAGTAGAAGTGTAACAATTTTCAAAATTTTGTAATAAAGTGTCAAATAAACAACGCGATAAAATCCGTATATAGCAGTTTAATTTCAATGAATAATATTCGCGTAAATAGAAGACAATATTATTTATATGACTGTTCGAAATTATGTGCCTATTGATTGACAATTATCGCCTGCTCTGTGCCTCGGAGAGCACGTTAAGCCGTCGGTCCCGGCTGTCATGAACATCTATGGCAGTCGTTATTGGGAAAGTTAGTACCCTCTAATATCCTGACACTAGTCTAGCCTTAGGGTATCGTTAGCCTTCGGGTTGCGGAGGTCAGGTGGCAGCCACTCCGTGTAAAAACTGTTATCCAGTCAAATCCGGTTAGACAAGAAAAGCCGACTTGAGGTGACTTGGGAATAATAAAAGGCTAAGAGAAAAGTGAGCAAGTATTATTTAAAAATCGTATCTTTCTTAACTTCTCTGTAGAAGCACGCAGTCTGGGACTGTGCCATGTAGACTAAAATAGGATCACACCTTATTACGTAGGATTTTATTGACGAAATGTGGCTCCAATACACTTCTGAACTACTCTCTGGGGATATCGCATAGACGCCTGGCCTTCTATTACATGGGTCTTTTCAAAACTGGCGAAATGTGAATATACTTCAGGCTATCCTTTACGTAGACATGTAAATAGTACCTACTTATCTATCTCTATAAAGTTCTCTCTCGTATCTACTCTGCCAGTCTAAACTAAGGCTGTAGTTATTCCAATAAGTTGTCCGCTTGGTAACAATGAGACACCGTTTGATACAATAGAACTGTCAACATCAATCTGCCGATACGCTGCCAGTCGTACACGCAGATCGTGACCGGGCCCGACCTCGCACAGGTGTAACGAAACCGCCTCGCTCAATAATATATTTATTTTGTTGTCTTTACGCTCTTGTTGGATTAGTCTCTGTGTCTTTGGGATAATGGTGACATTAGGCAGTGTTTAAGGTTAGTGCTGGGATGCAAACGTTGTGGATTTAATGGCACGTACAAAAATTTGCGTGATCGACAAGCAGTTGGGCCGAGTCTGCGTGTTCTTTGTGTCCGTTGTTTGAATGTTTGTAAAGATCCTCGCTACAAATGAATTATTCCTCGTGCATGGTGTTTTGATGAAAAATAAATAAATTGGACGAACAAACAATAAATATAATATTTACACATTTAAATTGCAGACTATTTTCACCTGATCACAGCGGGGTTTTCGGGTAAGCTCGACATCTGATAATTTTCAATTTACCTTTCAAGGGCAACTTGCGCATTAGTGACTATGCCATGTGTGGCGGGACACTTTACAATCAATCCTTAGCGGACACAAACTTCATTCACAATCAGAACAAATTATAATTTGCAAATCACAAATAATTATCCGGTGCGAGATCGAACCCACAACACTCGTCACAGCGGCAGCAACGACGCGAACGTTTACCTGCTACACCACCCATGTCTTCATCAATAAACTTCCGAAGTGGACAATAATTCAATTGATATTCCATTAACACGTATTTGTCAAGACAGGCCCCATACATTAAGTTTTCCCACCTTGGTTTACCCGTCACGGTGCATGATCGGCAGACGACATGACAAAACCATAAGTGCGGAGTTAAACTACATATTTGAGGCGGTAAACACTATTGAAGGGCCCTGACGTCGCTCTGCGATGTTATTGATAGAATTTATCAGCGATAGAGTTCGGGACGCGGTGTGGTATGCAAGCTGTAGCGGGAGAGTGCAGCGTAGGCAAGATATGGTATTAATGTTATGCAGCTCATGAGTTTGTATGTTTCTATGCGTTTGTCTCAGAAATTGAATTAACAATAAACAATGGAAAAAGCATTGTCTCTAAGGGTCTGAATGTCGACTTGGAAATTAAAGCAGGCTATAGGCCAACCGTATCCAAAAGGGAAAATCAGTAACAACTAAATTCTAAATTTAACAAAGCTGACACCGTGAGGCTAACTCATTTTTATAATACATTTATAATTTCCTGCTTGAAATTTTTTATTATTATATGAATTATGAAAACTGCCTACTAGTATAATACGTAGTTGGAATGGTGTTTATATGTAAACTAACAGTTACATTAATAGTCAAAATATCAAGAAAATATTAATGCTACTTTTAAACACGTGATATTATTTTAAAACAAAACTTGTCATTGCGGTGCCCTGACAAATTCATTTTCATTCATTTAAAACTGCGCCGAGCATAAGACAGATAATGACAGAGCTCATGCGGCGCATATTCAAATATTAAAATTCGCCATAGTAAAATTGTATGGAAGATTTGAAGTGATTTTTGATAAATATGTATCTTTATTGTCAACCAATAACTTAAATATTTGGGACGGACAAATTGTAATATAACTATTATTGTTTCGTTTAAGCTGTAAAATAGGATAGATTTCTACTGTTATAATCTAAAAATCTCGTAACACGAGCTTTTGCATTTTTCGTCCAAATTTATTTAATTTTGTAGGCGAAAATATTAATTATTTTAATTTTTTACGCGGAATAATTGTGAACACATTCATTGTTATGGTAAATGTATATTTTATATTTGTATTAAACAAAAAGTGTTGATTTTATTCACTTAACTGTGACCGCCTGTTTTGGCACATTTCTCTCGGCGCAGTCTTAAAGGCTATCCCATAACATTAACAAGTCATGTATCTTACTAAGTGACATTGTTTTTAAGCAAACTTTGTAAATACAGCCTTAAAATCATCTTCCAAGACCAGAAAAATCACAGAAAACGCTCAAAAGCAAACCTTAACCGCTTCATCTTTCCGTTGACACCACGCACACAAAGTTGAGCGCTGAACACTCGCGTCAGGGCGCATCACTATCACGTGTAAGCCGCACCTGGAACGTCGCAACTTGTGGCGCCGATACCAACACTAATTAACTAATATACTTCGACTTCTTCTTCCTTACTTTACAATAGCTACGCTAGAAAATTTACAGACGCTTGAAGTATAGAGCAGCTTGGAAAGATACAAACTAACACTACTCTACTTGTCTTTATTATAAAGAAGAAAGACTTGAATTTTTTTTGTTTGTAACGATTTAACTCAAAAACTAATCTACCGATTTTAAAACTTCTTTCACCTTCAGAAAGCTATATTAACACCGAGTAATATGGGCTATATTTTAATTGAAAAAGTACTGTTAGCCTAACCTACTTATGCGAGCAAAACCTATTTGTTTAAAAAAGCTCTATACATCTGCCTACTTGAAGTATAGAGTAGCTTGGGAAACTACAAGCTAAAACCAAACTATTTTCTTTAGTGATCTATGTCGCGGAGGACTACATACGTACAATTAGGGCATACAAAGTAACCGCTGACTTAGAAACATAATTAGTGTGATGCACAAATAATTGTCTCATCTGCGATTCGAAATCAGCACTTAGCGTGGCGGCAGCGGCAAGCCGAGCGCTTGCCCGCTTCTACCTGAAACCATAGCCGTAGAGTATTTGTCTCAGTAGACATAAGATCATCATCTGCCTACAGATCTACTATCTCCTAAATACTATCAGACATCTCTGCCTCCCTTTTAAAGGATATTAGCGTGAGACTATGTAAGTTTTTTTAATGATTCTTCGATTTTTGCAACAAGTCGAAATACAGCCTAAATCTTATACCTTCGCCCGACCAGAAATCGAACCTCAGACCTCAGAAGCGGCATATTTTTACGATTCAACGAGGCAGCTACCACTAAAACCAGCAACTCAATACAACATTCCGCTTAAAAATAACTCCATTATTTTTCCAGTACCAGTCAGTCACTGTCCACTGCGATGTTCATGCGAATAGATTAGAGACACAATCGGGATTGATGCCACGTCCCCCGCACACACTGTTTCCGACAGATTGATTGTCCACTCAGCTGCGCATAATTTATGGCTAGCTTTTATTTTTCACTGGCTTTTCTATTAGTTTTAAACTCCGTAGTTCGTCAGTTGGGACGTGTCGGTACTAAATAGAGACTCACTTTGATACTTTTGCGTTGAATGATTTATTTAGCAGAAAACGGGTATTTACGCGATCATGTTTTTTTTGAATCGCAAGGTATATAAGTAATTTTTTGGAAGCTCGGCCATGTTGCACTGGCCGTGGTCACAAGCATGTAATTCCCTTGTTAACTAGCATGATTCCGTTAATTCTCGTCTTCTGTACTTAAATAGAGACTATTCGACTAAACTAAAATAGACGTCAATTAATGTGAATTTAATAAAATTTTATTTCAGTTCACGACTGAAGTGTGTTAGAATTAGTCTTCAGGAGTAGGAGTTGTTTTTATTTGCTTATTTGTAGTAGCATGTCATAGTGTATTGTGCTTCGAAAGGACATGTAAAAAGTCGTTCCCGGTTGTTACCAAATTGACAGCAGTCGTTAAGCCACGTCAGAGGTCTACGTGCGGCTTGAACAACTCTTGACAACTTGCCACTAAGGTCAAGTAAAAAAAGGAAAAATATATATATAATAACAGTAACGCTTATAAGCATTTCGAGCTTTGTTTACGCAGATTGCTCAGCAGGCAAGCGGTTGTCTCGCCGCTAGCCCTAACTGTTGCAGGTTCGAATAACACACAGGACAATGATTTGTGTGATCTGCAAATGATTGTTTTGATTTGAGTATTATTTGTGTCTGTTCATTATCATGTTTGTACAGTCCTCGCAACAGAACGCGAGAACTCTAGTTCAGAAGTAGTCTTTTAAAAATATAAATGAAACTTAACAGTCGTCTGTCCGATAAATGACATATTATAATACATAACAATATATTTTATATTGTATCTATCACGGGACAGCGAAAGGGTTAAAGTCCTTCTGTTATTAAAGACCAAAGTGGGCATCGCGTAGCACCATTCTATGGTAGCTAGTCTACTCGTACTTAGCATACGTTAACGTCCTACGTGTGCATAGATCACGTCAGCTATACGGTATTATATCTATTCTATCATCGTAACTTTAATGGTATCTTTATATCCTACACTGCACAATACCAGAATGTAGAATATCATTTAAAATAGGCCGGCTATTTCAGCAATCTACTCTCAAATCGATATCTCGATTACAACGACATCTATTCCGAATAAAAGGAGCATCACCCACTCAAACTATCAACAGTCCTCCATCACCGATGCCGTATTGAGATAAGCCTTATTCTATATTTATTTGACTGTCCGTCTGTACATTGCCATCTCCGAAACGGTAACTCACGTCGCCAATAACAATTTATATCGATACAGAACGGTTATTGAATAGACCATCGATAAAGATTCTCGAAAATCGAGAATCGAGTTAAGTGAATAAAATACAACTCTACGCTTTCACCTCACATTAACATTTTGCACTGTAAGCTGGTGAAAATAAGGTTGAATTTTGATGGTGGTTATTACTAGAGATGGCATGTGTAATTTTGCGAATCTCTATTAATAGGTGTTTCTAGGTATAATTTAAATAATTTATTGGAATATTTGTGTCGTACTAATAAACATGTCGTATCAACGAGTGTCACAGTCTGTTATTCGCTCGCGTATCGAGTATGGCACGACGATCGCCGTGTTAAAGAATTAATCAGACATATTTAACTCAGTATCGATTTTAAATAACTTGAATTGTGTATCGTTTTAAATCGGTTACAAACCAACAACTCTATGAATATTTTATGGAGGATTTGAACTTTATTTTTGTTTTCTGTAAGATTATATCTGACTTTAAACCTTTCAATGTTAAGGCAGTCAATGGTGACCGAATATTCCATTGTGTTTACTTGCATGACAACAAATGAACTAATTATTATTGTAATACATTTAATTAGATTATTTCTGCAATATATTCATTACTAGATTTTTGCCGCGGTTAAGCTTGCTTTAATATAGATGTTATCAATAAAAGAAATTCCCTCGGGAACAACAGTAAGTACTTTTTCTGCATACGTCTTTTTCTGTGCCTCTGACATCATAATATGTGCGAAATTGTATAATCGAGTAAGCGAGGCAGCGTGAAAGCTAACAAATAAACAAAGTTATATTAGGATCTTTTTTTATTTGTTAACATTTATATTAAATGATTATTTCATATTTCATAATAATTTTATTTAATATTTGTGATTTTATTTTATTTTATTTTTATATTGTTTATTTATTGTATATAATTTTAATTGTTTTAATAATATATGTAATGTCTAATTTATTATTTTTTATAAATATTGGAGCTTAGCACTTTTTAAAATGTTAACCTTTAAGTAGTGCATGCGGTGTTATCCCATAAATGATTGTTACACTTATAAATGTACCTACTCAATGAATAATTATGTAATGTTTTGTGTAAACAATTGCTAGATAACGTAATCAGTTTTTTTTTTAAATTATATTAGGATAAATACTAACCTTTGAAATAATATAAGATCATACATGTGTATGTGTGGTGGTCAACTTGTAAGGTAACATAGAGATGAGTACATACTGATTAAAAGTTAATCAAGACTTCGAAGCTGTCTGGGTCACAGGTTACTGGTGACCCAGACTATAATATTTCTATCTTATCTGAATGACGGTCATGAGTTAAGTTTGACGGCCACTTCAGGCTATGCAAAATTAGAACTGTATAATCAAAATTCAGTCAAATTTAAATTTATACAAAGTTTATCTCGCTGCTACCTACCGTTAAAGTGAATCTAACCATTTAAAAGTTTGCAGTTCCATGATCGTTTAATTAGATGAGGTAAAGTTAAATGTACCAGGTTCGATTCCCGTGCCAGACAAAGTGTTACTTATTGTAGTCAGACTCTCAAAACATGTAAATGCAACAATATTAAGTTACCCTCTATTACGTGGGACTTAAAATAATAGCTGACGTAATGTAGGAATATAATATCACTTTAACATCACAACATAAAATCACGGATGGAGCACTCATGGAAAATGTGGAGTGGCGAAAACGAGACATTGTCTTTAAAAATCACCAGTAGCATCCCAGGATTTTTTAATTCAATAAATTAAGATAATTCTCTAACATTAGATATCTTCGACTATTGAATATTCATAATAAAAAACTACCTTATTCGATAAACAAGGAAAATTTCTCGAAGAATGTAAAATAAAACCCACACCGTTTATAAATATAGATATAAAAAACTTAATCCACTTTAAATAGCTATAAATCTTTGATTTCCAAATCGATTTACTTTTTTAAACACACAAATTTGAATCATCGCTTTATGGTTATAACGTTCGAATTCTACAGACGGCCTATACAAATCACCGTTTTTAAAATTCGAATCAAAGTAATAGGCGATTTGAATCCCGTTTTTATTAATAATCGCCTATTCGCATCACTTTTTACACTATCACGGAGTATTTGTTGGTGATTAGTAATGTATTAATATTGCTTTTATGTTCGGTTACTGTTACTATGATATTCCGTAATGGCTAGAAGAGCGTGTTAAACTGGCCGTTCTTGTAATAACGCGTCAATTCCATTCCGATTATGACCGTTTCGTTTTCGACTAAGTCTAATAAATTTAGAATACAACGTCAAAAAGACCAATGATATTGGTAATTTCTGTTATATTTATTATGTAATAATGTGTCTAAAATATAACTTTATTCTAAATTCAATTTGACCTATGTCAGTGTCGATGTAAATTATAATTTATTAGCTATGCAAAAAATTTTAATCTATATTAAATTAAAGATCAAATATTTCTGCGGATTTTATTGTAGTTTGCTTTGTGATATAAAATTTATTCTTAAGCTTCTAGCTATTAAAATGTTGGATATTTTTATAGTGCATGTGCCAGTCTATCCGCAAAAATAGCAAACTGAAAAATATAATAAAAGCTAAAACAATACACCAAATAAATGTCAAATGTATGTATGTATCTTACGTGGGGGCCAGTCAGTGCAGACCGGTGACCCTTCGACCCAGTGGGATCTTTTGTGTCGACACTCTCCCAATAACGACTGCCATAGATGATCATGGTAGCCGGGACCGTCAAATGTAACTGTTATAAGCTGTACCTATGATACTTCCCATATCCCAAAGCATATGTTAAATGCTTTAATGACATTCACAATATATAAATCAATGATTGGTACGTATCTGAAACACGATATATTTTACTTTTAACGATTATTGTATTAATTGTGTTTATTTTTATTAATCGTAAACGTTATTTGACACTTTTACAGGCGATAAGGTGGCCATCATTATCTCAAGCAATTTAGAAACAAGCAAATTTTTCTATTTTATGTTATTTTGACGCCTGTTTATGGCCGACTGTTCTACGATTAGTGCTCTAATTTTAAATTCATTAAGTATTTACGTATTTATATTGATTATATTAGAGAATAAGATAATTGCACGCCACTGCACCGGGTACAATTCCACACGCATTACTAAGATTTCTATCTTCTTCTCCCTTAGCCTTTATTATTCCCAAGTCACTTGGGGTCGACTTTTCTGGTCTAACCGGATTTGACTGGCTATCAGTTTTTACACGGAGCGGCTGCCACCTGACCTCCGCAACCCGAAGGCTAACGATACCCTAAGGCTAGACCAGTGTCAGGATATTAGAGGGTACTGATTTTCCCAATAACGACTGCCATAGATGTTCATGGCAGCCGGGACCGACGGCTTAACGTGCTTTCCGAGGCACGGAGCAGGCGATAATTGTCAATCAATACGCACATAATTTCGAAAAGTCATATAACTTCCGAAAGTCAGAGGTGCGCGACGTGGGTTCGAACCCGAGACCCTCTGCATTGCAGTCTGTTAGTCTCCCCACTGAGCTATCGCTGCTAAGATTTTTATAAGTATATAAAATATAATACTTGAAGACTTTTAAAATATACATATATGATTTATAAATCAGGGCAAAGGCTCTTCAAATTTAAGAATATTTAATATCGTATCTATGACCTAAGCCTTCTTAGCACGGAAAGGATTCGGCCATTGTCATCTCGCCGCTGGCACGGGATCAACAGCGGCGTCCAGGACTGCTATTATTATGGTTGGTTCATTATAATGAATATCCAAATAAAGGACAGAATACCTCTTAAAATTAAAATAAATAGGTAGGTACAATAATGATAGGAAAAAAGAATAACTATTTAATTTCAATATATTATTTTTATTACGTCATTCGTATAAAAATGTAAAGCAGATGGCCACGTGACCGGAAATTTTAAACACTTGGTCTGCAAACAAATCAGTGGCTTTCTTAATCTTTATCTGTCAATAAAATTCTATATCCTCGACTTGTATCTATCTAAAAAGGACTTTTTAATATCAAAAGTGACGGATCTGGATATATTTAAATAAATAATGACACAACCGGATTCCTCCTATGCAAATATAAAGCCACCATCGCGCCACCGTTATATGTCCGTCTTAATAAATTTATGGGATATAATGCTATAGAAATTTTATCGTTAATTGGTTAATTTTGGACGTTTCTGAAGTATGTGACGGTTTTTCTTCGTGGGTGGATGTGAGTCATTGGTGGTATGAAGCCTTATTCGGGTTTAAATCGACAGGCTTTTGATTGAGTCATAATTTAGTTAGATATATAGCTATGCTTATTGCCAAAATAGTTGTACATATTCTGCAGGGAAGATAAAGATGTTATTTACAGTATTGGCAACGCACTAAGCTATTGCCGTGGTGTTGCTAGCATAGGCTACGATAATTGCTTACCAAGAGGTGAAACCTTCAAATAGTTCCTGTGTCGCCAGCCCAGGGATAAAGATTTCTAATTCTCTGCTGCTAGCTAAGACACGTTTTTCTGCCAAAACCTTCACTACAGCTGTCGTAATTTTGGAAAAGAGAGGACACACGAATCTGGTATATTGGCGAGCAAGTTAGCTTGGTGCTAGCTACTACGAACAAATATGACAGATCGAAATGGCATTTTTTAGCTTAAGTCATAAGGCTGCTGCCAGTATGAATGATCTGGCGCATATCATGACCACACGCAATGAAGACTGAGAAACACAGTATAAGAAAAGTCTGCGAACTGAAGCTCTTGTTTGTTATCAACTTTATTTTAATTTTATTTTACCTAGTGGCAGACGATCTAGCGGTCCACCTGATGTAAGTAAGTATCAACTGCCATTTATAGATTTTGGCAATGTCAAAGGTACACACAGCCAGACCGCTGTGATAGCAGAACTCTCTTGAAACCTCGTTTACAAAAGTGAAACCAATATGAATAGTTTATCTAAATAAATTCCATACCTAATTGTAATGGACAATTCTATAGCTAGATTCGACCTATAGCAGGGACTTTGATTTTCTAAAAACATCTTCCAAATCGAACTCAAAACCACACGCTCAAGCGATCAACCATACTACTGCACCATCAAGACACTCAGATAAGAAAATATATGCGAGAAATCGTTAGTTTTTAAATTGTTCATGTCGCATGACACTTCGTCAGCCAGCTCCATGAATTAGTCAACAAACATGTTTTTATTTTATTACCACTATAAATCTATCTCATAATGTATCCTAAATTGATTCCACACTACACAACATTTATGTTTTTACGGTACATAATATATTTATACAAGTAATATTACCGTGAAATTTAAAAACTTGATATTTAAAAAATAAATAATATGAAAGAAACTAATTTGATTATACAGTGACATTGATTAGATAGAATGATAGTTGCAATTTAGTTTTTAAGGCTTATAAAGATTAGGCAGATTATAAATCAATTTATAAATCCTGTTGATTTGATTTGTTCATTGCAAAACATGGTGATTACGATGCTCCGATATTAATCAGAAAAGATGTCACTAAGCTTTGAAATATAGTAGCTATTGTGTTTCAACAAGAGGTTTTATATTCAGTTTAGTTTATATTTTGTATCTATTAAACTGCCTTAATGGATGGAATGGAATGCGACTGCTCTGTATAAGGTTTCGAGTTCGATACGGACAAAGAGTTATAAGAATTTTCGGAGTGCACGGAGTGTGAAATCCTGGTAGATTGTAATAGGATCGCCCTTTATGAAGTAGGATCAAAAACTCAACATTTCTGACGTAATGTGTGTGTAATATCTCTGCTTACCCCTTCAGCACTATACGTGTGCGTGGGACTACGCATGTCTCTCTTACATTTAAATTTGGAACCTGCGTACAATTTTTGACGTACCAATACCATTTATTAACCTCTGAGTCTTCTTCGAACAGGTTAATAAAACACTTTGTGGGTCTGTATGTCTGTCTGTTAGTGACAGGCATAGCTCCGAAACCACTGGTCCGATTGACTTGTAACTTGGTGTGCAGATACCTTGGGGTCATACCTCAGGCGAGTATAAATATGGGCTCTGTGGGTCATAGACCCCCGAGATATAGGGGTCACAAGGTCACATGTATTTTAAATGACAAAATGGCTTCATTTATATGCGCAGAGTGGTGGTATTCTGATTCAAGTTGGTTGCTGCTGTTTGCTGTCGAGTTTTGTCTTGTGCTACATTTTGCAACACGACATGCCCAACAGTGGGCATGATGCCCAACAATGGACACGATACCCAACAATAGTCATAATGCCCAACAGTGGATATGATGCCCAACAGTGGGCATAATGCCTAACAGTTGTTATGACGCCAACCAGTGGGCAAGATGCCCAAAAGTGGGCATGAGGCCCAACTGTGGGCATCATACCCAGCAGTAGGTAGCAGTGGGCATGATGTTCAACGGCGGCAATTATTGAAAAGTACATTAATATATGATTATATACAACATTAACCTAAGTAAATGTTTAAATATAATTAAAACAAGTTGACATGAAGAGGTTGAATGCTGAGTTTTTACACCCATCTCGTTTTCATTTAATTCGGTAATGACTGTTATACTCTGCAGTAGCATACACCTTTTATCAAATAAAACGATCGTCATAAAGATTGTCACACAGAATTATTGGGAGACCACACACACACGGCTATATTTCCCACAGCTATTAAACAACGACACTATACAGCCAATTTCCATTTGGTAATGAACTGAGAATAACCAACTCCAAGCTGTCATCTTTAAAATAACATTAAATAATACAGGGGTACTAACATTAATTCTATCACCATAACATTATGAGGACATAACTTACTCGTACGTACGCGTATTATTGCGTGACTTTGACCTCAAGGTCGCGCGACCTTGACCTTGAGAAGTAAATCCAGAAGCCAGACATATGAATTAACATTCTGAGCTGCTGTTTAGAAATAACGATTTATTGTTTTCTGATATTCTTACATGTGAACTTATGATGTTTGTAGGGATATAAATAGTGTACCTACTTATCGATATATGTATTATAGTTATAATCGATATAAATAGTGTAGTAGAATTATTATTTTTGTCTGTATAAATGAATTGCAATGGCTACCATTGCAATCTTTGTATGTATTTATTTACAATATATCTAGCTATAATAACAGTGATATGCTATAATAATAGCAGCGATAGCTCAGTGGGGAGACCAACAGACTGCAATCTCTCACCTCGCACTCTCGCACCTCTGACTTTCGGAAGTTATATGACTATGCTATGAGAGCACGTTAAGCCGTTGGTCCCGGCTGCCATAAACATATATGGCAGTCGTTATTGGGAAAGTCAGTACCCTCTAATATCCTGACACTGGTCTAGCCTTAGGGTATCGTTAGCCTTCGGGTTGCGGAGGTCAGGTGGCAGCCGCTCCGTGTAAAAACTGATATCCAGTCAAATCCGGTTAGACCAGAAAAGCCGACCCCAAGTGACTTGGGAATAATAAAGGCTAAGAGAGAAGAAGATATCTAGCTTTAATAACTAGCGGTCGCCTAGTGGTCAAAATTCGACCAAAATTCCTAAGCTTGCTACTTTGTTTTCTGTTTTCCTCTATTACATATAAATAAGGTATAGGTAAACATTGTGACGAACAATGTCGAAATACTACGAACGTGATTCAACTGCGTGTGTCAAATGCATGATTGTGTGCGTGATTTCTAATGCATATTTTATAAAAATATTAGGATTCGCCCCTCCTTCTCCATATAAACTTTAACTGTGACAAATTTCATACTCCTCCGTCCGCGCAATTTTCGTAAAAATGGGTACAAAGTTCACGTATTAATATATAGATAATAAAATAATAATAGAAAGAAAGAAAGAAGAAAGAAAGAAAGAAAGAAATATTTTATTTTAATGAAGCATTGCAACACACAATCAAAACTATTATAATACAAAATTTGTGTGTAACAGTAATAAATGTATTTATAAATTGTTAATAATAAAAATAAATTTAAAAAATAAAACTTATATACATTATTATATACCTTTATGAAATTACTACATTATAATACGTTAATTAATTACATATACTATTACTTAATATATTATTATATACATATAATATCGAATACACATTTATACATGGAGGAGCCCTTGCTGTTCAATGTGCGTCGCAGTGTTCATTAAAAAGAGATGTTGCTCAGCATAATGCTGTACCGCTTGCGATACAGCGCTGATTTTCAGGAACACATCAATAGTGATTATGAGCGTCTAATACAGTCCAAATTAATAATACCATTAAACTACAAAAAAAAAGTACAGAATTTTTAATTATTACAGATAATAAGAAACACAGATTACAGATAAATTAAATAAATATACATACATGTAAATTTTTTTTTAACTACAGATACGAATTATAAATTAAATATTTTCATTATTGTAGATAAAACTATAAGTAGATGAAACAAATATGAAACAAATATGAGTAAGATGTCAACAAGGAGTTAAATACTTGGCGATTTTAAATTATAAGTCTATTTGTCGATTTAATAAATATTTTTTATAATTTATGTAATATATAATAAACGTTTATTTCAGATTTCATCCATATTTTGTTAGTTACAATTACTTAAAAGCTTGGTCACCGGCCCTGCCACTATGACTACGGGTCCAGTGCCACAGGAAGGGACATTCTAGCCTATATCTGACCACCTTCAGGATACTGTTATTATGCTTCTACCGTTTGTTTGTATATTTTTTATTTTTAACGATTGACTTTGAAATACACTATACATCCTTAGGTTTGGACATATCGTTGTGTGCTTCAGGTTAATACAAGGGTAAAACATGAAATCTTATGACGGATTTTTGATGAGTTTGTTTACTATGTAAGATTTTTTTAAATTCCTCTTTAATAATAAAACGACTTATTGAAATAATTCTAAAACGCTTGGAAAATAGAACTCTCGGTTTAAAAGAAGGTTTATTGGAATGTCCAAAGCTGCTAACACGATAAAGAGATAAAATTTGTTTGACTAATTGTCTCTATCCGATCTGATCCGATTCTAAAAACTATTTTACTTTAATTTTCATAAACATTCTAATGACATCCCATGCAAGAGCAGCTAGGATACGGTTGGCTAGTGTTTAATAAAGCCAGTGCAATCCTCTTTTTCAAGACATTTCCGTATTGTTACCAAAATGTACCTATTTCTTCCAAAATCGTCACATTTTATAGTTGCGTTTCAATGTGAAACTCCTAACATCATGTTCGTATCTATGCTACTACCTTTTGCTCGCGGTCGCAAAGGTACCTTACGTCCTTTTCTGTACCTCTGACAACCTGTATGCAAAATTTCATGAAGTTCGGTCGAGTAGTTGAGCCGTGAAAGAGTAACAAACATACAAACAAATTCACATTATATTATTAGTTAGGATTAGTTTGGAATCTCTTCTATTAAAAGCCGTAACCATTCGATTGCCTTCTCATTAGAGAGTTGTTTTCGTGTCGCCACATACGTCCTGATGGTGGTAGATAAAATTGGCGCCGTGTTCCCGGTTCACATGATCTCTCATATGGTAACACCACACCGCGTTGACCAAAATACCCCTTCTCAGAAGTATCTTGTAACTAAATAAGATTAGAGCTGAGTATTTATTTGACAGTCCAACTAATGTACTCATGCGATACGTACACACGGTACTCAAATACATAGTTGCTGTGTTTCGATTTATTCGCAGTAAATACGCTTCTTGATGGGACAGTAATTTCGCTGATTTAACATCGGTTTACAATATTTTCGGATGAATTAATAACGTGTTACAAGCCTGATATTATTATCAGTTTAATATAGTAATATTGCAGTGATGTACAACGTCTGGATTTTCGTAGAGTTATGCTGGTTTTAAGACAAAATAGCGGCTGTTTTAGTTACTTATTTTCAGTTGAGTCACGAAAGAAACGTTTTGTTGCTACCGTAAAGGTTTAAAAGTTTTTACAGGGTAGTATTTTTATCCGTCGTCCGATCATATCAACCGACAAAATGCGTCAAATGCATCGGCCATGCTAAACATTGTCTGTCTGCATAGCCGGGCAATCGCAAGATATTGGTTGTCAGCTGACAACGATGCCGGTCAGTATATTGCAGCCATACATTCCAGAAAAATAATGCCTGTTTGGAAGTCCCATACTACTTATTTCTTGCGTACCTAATATTTTCGACAAAATATCGATAAAGTCGATACTTTTATAGAGATAACACTCATCACGCATATACATCGAACATATTTATGTCCGTTATTTTAGTTTTTAGAAACATTAATCCCTCTTAGCACTTACTATCTTAACATATTAACGATGGTATTTATTATAGGCCCACTTCAGGCTACCTCTTCGGGAATATTCAAGCCTGATCCAATGTATAAAATACATAATCGCTCAACTTTATTCGTTTACGGATACTATGACTACATTTTGTCTGCTGCTTCACTTGCATTTATTTAACGCTTTTTATGGATGAAGATAAGGCGTCTATCCGTTTCTGTACCCCTGGGCACGAGTGTATGCGTAATTTCATGACGATCGGTTGAGTAGTTAAGGCGTGCAAGCATAACAAACAAATTCACACTCGTATTTATAATATTAGTTAAGTTTAATCAACGTAATCCGCCTGTCTATGACATACACAATTATATATATTATCGGGAGCGACCAATATTTAATTTTTCAATGATTACTCAGACGAACTTTGCACATAAAAAAATATAATGTATAGGTATAATATATGAATGTAAAGAGCGATTTCTGATGACGTCCACCGATGGGCTGAGGGTAATCAGCCGTGAGCATAATCCACTACTCGTGTTACAGCGTTAAGATGTGTTTACATGTGAGTATTTTTTAAACTAGGCATTACGGTAATAATAATATTAATCATATGACGTTATTTTTATTAATATTTGTGATCACACGCTTTACTTTTCTGTCAAGATTCAGGTGGATGGTTGATTTTGAGGATTCTCAGTAACATGGGCTCTACAAATACATATGTCAAAATTTGTCTGATTTTTGCCAGTCAATATCATATGGGAGACATATTTTTTTATGCAAATATGGTGGCCAGCAAACATACGGCCCACCTGATGGTAAGTAGTCACCGTAGCCTAAGAACGCCTGTGACACCAGAGGCATCACTTGCGCGTTACCGACCCTTTAGGAAAAGAAGTGGGAATGAGAAGGAGCGGGAAGGGAGAAAGTGGGTAATTGGGCCTCCGGCACTCTTACTCACCGTACGAAACAAACAAAAATCCACAAATTATTGTTTTCAATCTAGGTTTATTTTGCGATCCGTTAATTATAACTTAAAGTCGCCCGCGATTTAGTGCTTGTGCCCTCAAGCTGAAGTTGTCTTTTCCAACAAACCGAAATAAAATGGTACTCTGCTCTCATTTCACCATGACTTTCTTTCTGTATACCTAATGTACTTTACTCCCGTCTTCGCCCGCGTAAAAGTAGGTTAGATTTTTTTACAATACTTTTTGTTTTTCATAAAATATAGCCTATGTTACACAGTGATAGCTTTTTAATTGTGAAAGAATTTTAAAATCGATTGAGTCTTTTTTGACTTAAATCCTTACAAGCAAACAAACAATCAAATCTTTCCTCTTTATAATATAATATAGTGTTCTTTTTTCCTTAGCCTTTTGTTATGTTCCACTGCTGAGCAAAAGCCTCTCCCTTGGACTTCCAAACCACTCGGTTCGAAGACATTCTCTGATATATAGATATAAAAAATGCCATTAAAATATAAATTAAATTTTCATGCCGCCATTATGAGCGCGTCTCATGATGTTGCGCTCGCGCATTCTCCAGTTTCATTCATAAAGTGGCGTACAGCAGGATGGCGCGGCTCGCGTTTCGACCTCGCTCCTACGTTTAGTTAAACGACCAGTTAATATTGTTGTCTCAGCTGAACTTTATCTTTATTCATATTTTTTCTGTATGTGTATATGTCACTGAACTCTCCTAAACGGCTGGACCGATTTTTATGAATTTGAGGTCCTTGGTTGGTTAGGTTCACAATTGAACCCGGTACGCTGCGATCTGTTATTTAAAGACTAAGACTTCTTACATATATGTTTTTTTTTGGTCGAGCTAACGTAAAACTGTTGTCGGTTTATGGGTATTAAGCTATTGAAATTAAACTGCTATATACGGATCTTATCGCGTTGTTTATTTGACACTTTATTACAAAATTTTGAAAATTGTTACTCTACCACTACTATTTAACTTTACTAATTTTTAAGCTAATTAAATTATTATTAAAACTATTCAGATTTATTTTATTTTTACACTTTCCCCGACGTTTAGCTTGCTTTTCAGCAGCCATGGTCACGGGGAGACTAAGATGGTAGTTGTCTCAATGTTCCAGTGTAGTTATTTCAAAGTACCCGAACATAATTTAATCATTGGTGTTTCTATTTACGCAGAATGAGCTCAAAGTATCATGAAGTCTAGCTGTGGTTTGCTTCTTCTTGGGTTTGACTATTTTTATTACTGGATCCCAAGCTGGTGGTACATTCCAACCATCTTCTCTATTAAAATTAGGATGTTTTTTGATTTCAATAGCCTCGTGAAGCATCCTAGGTAGGAATCGGTGTTCTTTAGCGAGAATCTGTGGTTTGTCAAATCTCAGGTAGTGGTTGGTCCCCTGTTGCACATGTTCACACACAGCAGACTTCAACGAGCGTTGGTGTTTTACATCAGCTATGTGTTCTTTTATGCGGGTGCCTATGTTTCTTTTGGTTTGACCAATGTATGGGAGTCCGCAGTCACAATCTATTTTATAGACCACTGCATCTTGTAAAGGTAGTTGGCACTTGACGGATGGTAAAAGTTGACTTATCTTCGTTGGCGGCTTGAAGTATGTGTTGATTGAAGCTCGCTTCAAGATGTAGCCAATCTTGTCAGTGACACCCCTTACATAAGGCAGTATAGCAGGCTGGCGCTCGACTGTGGCTAAACCGACTAATATGAATCAAATAATTATAAAAAAAAATTGACATAAGAAGGATGCTGTAAAACGGTCACAAAGTGCACAGATAGCGTAATTTTAAGTGTCGTCTCACAGCTTGCCACGTATAAAGTGTTGTGTGTACGATCGATCTCAACTGAAGACAAAAAATCTCAAATAAATAGTCTGCGGGTCTACCGTGAAAATGTTTTTACGCAATGACGTGCCGAAACGAATTACGAACGAAATAATAAGCATATACCTACCATGAAAACACTTCGGATTTTTTAGGACGTACAAATGTCATACGACGATATTCGTGACGAATGTCGGCGCGAATGATGTTTCATGGTAAGAATAAGCACGAACGAACGTACGCAATTGCGTATAACGCGTTTCACGGTAGACCCCCAAAATTTTATAAAGAACCCTGTGACATAGTTATAATACATGGAAGTTATTTTTTAAAAAAGCAAAGCATTAGTAGATCTATATATTGCACTTATTGGCAATGGCAGGATAAAACAGCGTTTTAAATATTTTGTTTAACTAAAATAATATTTCAGGGAGTTCTTTTATGTCTATATATTTCTAAATGTTAATAATCTTGGGTAAGATTATACACATTAAACTTTCCTAATTTATAGAAGCAACTAATACCCATAAACTATAACATACTGACGTTAACTAGAACATTCATTTAACTGCGTATGTTGCTATGGTTAATTGAACCATAAACACCTACAAAACGATAGTAAAATATTTAATTACCAAAATATTTGTTGATACGAAACCAATTGCATAGAAACACATACAGCTCTCGCATGCATCGTGTGGGGCCACACAGACGGCGATTACGCAGTTAACGATCTAACGCCAAACCCGACAACTGTTTACGTGCTTTTATTGACAACTAAACTCACTTTACTGCCCCAGGGCAGGCCCTAAATCTATTCACTTAATGATTTATTCGCTATCGTCACTTTTTATCGCCCATCTAATAATTGGACGCAGTTTATTTACGCTTAAACCTGTTCAAACAACGGATGTGTTTTGACATAATTATTTTTTTATTACATACATTTTATTATTTTACGGAAATCGTTCATCACGAGTTTATTGCGAATGCTATGAGATTTTATGGCTAATGAATATTTGACTGTACAAATAAGTTATTTAACCGGTCGTATACCGCCGGCTCGCATACCAGCCGGCAGATTTGTACCCGTCGTAGGCCGGTGGCTCGCATGCAAGCCACCAAATTGGCGCCAAAACGCCGCGCGCCGCCTTCGCTTTAGCTTAAGCTAACGTAAAACCAATTTGGTGGCTCGCATGCGAGCCACCGGCCTACGACGGGTACAAATCTGCCGGCTGGTATGCGAGCCGGCGGTATACGACCGGTTAAGACATAAAAATAAAGTTAGAAAGACGTTATAATCTTTATTTTGCGAGGTCTTTATACGGATGGCATATAGCTGGGTCACACGTCGTCGCCGATCCATCGGCGAGCCTATAATCCACGAACGAGTGTACATCAACGGCCTTAATGAATAGCGACCAAATCGCCTTGTAAAAGTTTACGACTGATAAAATCAGTTATAAAACTCTATGAAGCCGTAAATTCAGCGGGCATCGGGCCGATCGTTTAAAAGACGGGAGCTATTCCGAAGTCTATAAATCAGCGATCGGGTGTATTCGGGCCTATTCGGGCCCGATCGTAAAGATTAACCGCGCTCACTGTTTGTAAACACTACTTTTATGCGGATTCGACAGACTTTTTTTTTTTCGTGTTTTATGAAAGGATTTTATGAATGTACACTGCGCTTGCGGTGTGATTGATTCTGATTTATACTGTTTATATTTATTTGAGTTAATCGTTGTTATCTGTGTGGGAAGATGGTTTCATAGCTATTTAGTATTGTTGTTGTCTTATTTTAGTGCGTCCATAAAATCAACTGTAACTGACAAATCGCCAATGATGGTTGGAATAACCCGCCTCAGTGTCATTACAGTCGTAATTTTAAAAAGGGTAGCTGTACATGCTGTAACAAAAATTTACACAGGCTAATACATCTAATATGGTTATTAATAAATTAATAAAGTGGATATAGTGACAAGAATAGAAAAGGGTATGTTAAGCTGGTTTGGGCATGTAGAAAGAATGGACGAGGAAAGACTGACTAAGAAAGTTTATAAGGCTAGTGTGAATGGAACAGTGGCAGGAGGAAGACCTAGGCGAACGTTTCTTGATCAGATCGGAGGCGTTCTAGACAAAGGCCAGGTTAAGAGCACCTTGAACCGACGGGCGTGTATGAGGAATGTGATGAAAGTGAATGAAGCCAGAGAAGTGTCAGGATCGTAGCAAATGGAAATCCTACCCCTCTGGGAAACAGGCGTGAATCTATGTATGTATGTATGTAATAAATTTAAAGGTGTGATATACAATATAATTTTTAAGACCCATAGCTGAAGTGGTTAGCTGTCCTAACTAACAAACAACATTTGAAATAATATTTTTCTCACACAAAAATTTTTTCAAAACAACAAAGTTAGTTCACAGATTCTTCCAAAGACAATCCGTCAAACCTAATCCTTCGAACAATAAAGGGTTACCAATAAAAAAATTAAAGACTGGGAGTCAAAGTTTACCTCGTAAAAGCAAGTAAGTGGAGTTGGTTTATTGTAGCCCGACGTTTTGTGGACAAACAATTGTTTTCTCACGTTCATAAAAACAGAACATAAAACTTGTGTCGGTCAAATGATTACGTAACAGTGTAAAAAGTGCGTAAACTAGCCGAGGAAACAGGCTGGATTCTTTAACGCGGTGTTTGCGAGAAATTCATTCGCATGTAGGTCGTAAATCAGTTATTTGACTCACCTGACGTTGGAACAGAATGTGCTAGCACGCAAGAGTGACTAATGCAAGGTGAATTTCTTTAAAAGTTTAAAGGTTAAGGTTAGGTTTTTCTTTCAATAATAAACACTGTATATATCTGTAAAACATATTAAACTTCAACTTCAAAGTATTTTAGTAATTGTAGAATGGTTTTAATATTCAATAGTGAATGATGTTTAGTGATGAATATAAGGCAATAATTTTAACTATTTAGATGATTTTATTGATACTGATTTTATATTTATTAATAACCATGTGACTTATTGCAGATATAACTTAGTCCTGGCCAAGACCAACGTTATTTCGCTTTAGTCGAAAATAATTTGATTGTACGTTTTCCATGGGATAAATCTTTATTCCTTATCTCTATTTGTTTTTTTTAAATCAAATGTAGGGAAGCCAAAAGTAAAAGTTAATTTAATATGTAATACAATAACTTGATCACATTTGGAACGTTATATCGCTTCGTATTCCAATTATGGACTAACTTGTAAGAAATTTCATTGAATTATAGTTAGACCTCACTTTCGAACAGTTGTGCATATAACTTTTAAACATAATATTATAATTACTTTTACCTACTAAAACCGAATCTTAACCCTACTTACCTTAAAGACGTTCCAGATTCGATACGCACAAGCAGAACCACCCAGTAGCCCTCAAAAATTGTCCATTATATCTATGCTAACTGGTTTCGCCACGAACAATAGTACAAAAAGAAAGCTTGTAAATCACTCCCGTTCTAGTGCCATAAATTTAGCTAAACCATGGACAGTTTTTTTATTATTTTATTGCTTTTCTGTCCGTGATTGCGTTACGCTGATTTCGTGGCAGCTGTAGTGGTTACTATGCGGTCACTTGTTAAGAGTTAAAGGGTTTTCAGGTAAAATATGATAATTAGGCGATGAGTTCTATTCTAAAGGTTCGTTTAAATAGTTACCACAACCCTTTTGAATAAAACGCAATGCTTTTAAAGAGACTGGAAGCAACAGATTACGTGGTGGCAGTCTTTTTTTATAATAAATTGGATACCACGGTGTTCCTCGACATAACCAGAGTGGGCAGGGGCCGCGCGAATCATTTTCAAATGCGAATCGCGACCCCGAGGAGTAATAGGTGCCTGAACCAAGCAACTAACGTAAAAGTAGCTTCAGTAACATGAGAAGCCCAAAAAAATGAATTATCGACTTTGACGTCCATATATGTTACTGTGTGACTTAAATTAACAAATGATTTTTAACTTTGACTTTCATACAAGCAGGTCCGCCTGGTGGTAAACGGTTGCCATGGCCTTTGGATGGTTACGTAACCCAAGAACTATAGAACTACGAAATATTGTCTTCTATTTACGCGAATATTATTAATTAAAACTAAACTGCTATATACGGATTTTATCGCGTTGCTCATTTGACACTTTATTACAAAATTTTGAAAATTGTTACCCTACTACTATTCAACTTTACTAATTTTTAAGCTAATTAAATTATTATTAAAACTATTTAGATTTAATTTATTTTTACACTTTCCCCGACGTTTCGGTTGCTTTTCAGCAGCCATGGTCACGGGGAGACTAAGATGGTAGTTGTCTCAATGTTCCAGTGTAGTTATTTCAAAGTACCCGAACATAATTTAATCATTTGTGTTTCTATTTACGCAGAATGAGCTCAAAGTATCATGAAGTCTAGCTGTGGTTTGCTTCTTCTTGGGTTTGACTATTTGTATTACTGGATCCCAAGCTGGTGGTACATTCCAACCATCTTCTCTATTAAAATTATGATGTTTTTTGATTTCAATAGCCTCGCGAACCATCCTTGGTAGGAATCGGTGTAAAAATAAATTAAATCTAAATAGTTTTAATAATAATTTAATTAGCTTAAAATTAGTAATGTTTAATAGTAGGAGTAGTGTAACAATTTTCAAAATTTTGTAATAAAGTGTCAAATAAACAACGCGATAAAATCCGTATATAGCAGTTTAATTTCAATATAGAACTACGAGTTAAACCCCTGATATAGCTTGCGATTATAAGGTACCACGTTTCAACAGATATATTGTAAAAAAAACAAATATTTCACTCGACAAACAAATTTGGATGGCCTAGTGGTTTAAGTCGTCAGTCGTCACTGGCACTACGCTGAGTGCAGTAACACCAACAACACCCAGACTCGGAACAACAATTTGTGGATCACACCAATTATGTCAATAATTGGTGTGATCCACAAATTGTTGTTCCGAGTCTGGGTGTTTTTTGTGTTCATTATTTGAATGTTTGGCAAGTCTGCCGCGATGAAGGAATTATTGCTAGTGTTATTCTAACTGCCTCCGTGGCGCAGCGGTATTGAATGCGACTGCTGTGCATGAGGTCTCGGGTACGAATCCCGGTCGGACCAACAAACAGTTATTGGGTTTTTCAGTTAAGCAATCCCAATAGCAGCCTGGAGTTAGGAAGTTGGCGGTGTAAGACACCCTTGTGTCTCGGAAAGCACGTAAAGCCGTTGGTCCTGCGCCTGATCTCTCTCCGGTCGTGTCGGATTACCGTCCCATCGGATCATGAGAGTTAGGGAACAGAGAGTGCACTTGTATTTGCGCACACACTTGTGCACTATAATATCTCCTGCGTAGTTGGCCAGTCTCCGTTAAGACTGGCCGCCGTGGCCGAAATCGGTCTGGTCTGGTCTTTTATTATTATTATTATTTCTAGTGCGAACAATTATTTAAGAAAAAAGAAAATATTTCTTCTCCTTATGTTATTTAATAATAATATCAGCACTGTAGTGTACTGTCCCACTGCTGGGCACGGACCTCATCTCAGTGTGAGAAATATTAGGCCATAGTCCACCACGCTGGCCTAGTGTGGATTGACAGACATCACATACATATCTTTGAGAACATTATGGAGAACTCTTAGACATGCACATTCCTTACGATGTTTACCTTTATAATTTACCAACTTTCAAAACGAAAATATTGTCACTATGCTGAGATTCAATAACACCGTAGTATAAAGTTTTCTTCTTTTGGTATATACTAATTATGTAAGAAATTGTTAATTTAAGTTTTTATTTTTTAGTTCTGGGAAGCCTTATGCTCCCAACTATCGTTTGTATTTTGCTTTCCGTGGCAACCTGTCATTAAGGCAGCACCAATACTTGTATACCACTGACTTTGTAACTTAGCTTTTAAAGTGTATGTTCTTGTTGGTTGTCCAAATAAATAAATAATTTAAGCGAGCGATAATTAACTATTTAATACGCACATAATTTCGAAAAGTCAGAGGTCTTGGGATCGAACTCGAGACCTCTGCGTGGCAGTCCAACGGTCTTCTACTAGCTATCACTGCTATTAAATACGATAGAAGTATTTTTAAGTAAATATAAATAAGTGGTCAGTGACATCATAATATAACTGTAGCTATCGAAATGCTAAGCTTATTGTGATTGAATCGCGTTATAAAAATCGTTCAGTCGAGTACTTAAGATAATATTTTACCGCTAAACCATAAATCTGGACAGAATTCTAGGCACGAATAGCAAATCTCTTAAGTGATAACTGTTATAATTGATCAATCAATTGTCTCGATAGCTTTAAGACAATAAATCTAACTATTTATCATTCGGTCAAGGTGATTCGATGTCGTTTCGAATACCTATTTCGCTGTAACGATTATTCATAATAAGATATGAAGGGTAGTTCTAAATTGGTGATATATAATATTATAAAGCTGAAGACTTTGTTTGTTTGGTTGAACGCGCTAATCTCAGGCACTGAATGTTTGAATTGAAAAAATATTTAAGTTGTCTTCTGTTTACGCGAATATTATTCATTGAAATTAAACTACTATAGGTATACGGATTTTATCGCGTTGTTTATTTGACACTTTATTACATAATTTTGAAAAACTGTTACACTACTACTACTATTAAACTTTACTAATTTTTAAGCTAATGGAATTGTTATTAAAACTATTAAAACTATTTAGATTTAATTTAATTTTACACTTTCCCCGACGTTTCGGTTGCTTTCCAGCAGCCATGGTCACGGGGAGACTAAGATGGTAGTTGTCTCAATGTTCCAGTGTGGTTATTTCAAAGTACCCGAACATAATTTAATCATTGGTGTTTCTATTTACGCAGAATGAGCTCAAAGTATCATGAAGTCTAGCTGTGGTTTGCTTCTTCTTGGGTTTGACTATTTTTATTACTGGATCCCAAGCTGGTGGTACATTCCAACCATCTTCTCTATTAAAATTAGGATGCTTTTTGATTTCAATAGCCTCGCGAAGCATCCTTGGTAGGAATCGGTGTTCTTTAGCGAGAATCTGTGGTTTGTCAAATCTCAGGTAGTGGTTGGTCCCCTGTTGCACATGTTCACACACAGCAGACTTCAACGAGCGTTGGTATTTTACATCAGCTATGTGTTCTTTTATGCGGGTACCTATGTTTCAGGTTTCAGGGTGGCGTGAGATTATGTATATATATGTGTAGAATACTCGGTGATAGATCAAACTCTTAAGCCAGTATGCCATCTGTGCAATCATATATTATAATGTTATTAGCCTATGTCGTCACACTGCACAGCACAGCGTTCCTAACTTGCGACTTTTGTTAACACCTAATACTTTGAATTCAAAATACATTATCCGGATTTTATCACTTTACCTAATACTTTTTTGATAGCACGATGCTCCTGTATGCTTTGGGGCAATGTAATCACTGGATAAAGAAACAAGCTAACGAACGAAGCTGCATCATTTCAGCCGAAAGACGTCCACTGCTGCACATAGGCCTCTCGTTTTCCACACAGACCGGTCTTGTGCGGCCTAAGACCGGAACAAGCCTTTGTTTTAGCTGTAGGTTTTACACATAAAGTGTAAAACCTACAGCCTAGCTAAGCAATAAAAAAATAAGATCTAGTAATATAAAAAAAACATCGTTTTAAAATCCGACATCTCGTCTATCTTGTCGTTACCTAAGCCTCAACAATACTTGTATATTAATAAAACACATATTACGCAATCAAATTCGAACTTTAATTCATAAGCAAAAGGCTTCATTTGCAAAAACAAGCTCCATTTCATTACGGTTATCATTATGTTATTACAATTCAGACAAGCCGACAAAGTTTTTGCTAACCACTTAGTAGTAAAACATTGTGTTTATAAATATTTAAGTAACGATTAATAAGGCAGCGCCGGCGCATAGAGCGAGAGGGTTAGTGCAAGGCCGTATGAGTACTGAAGGCGGGCCATGAAACAAGCGACGGACTTAACTACCCAACGCGTTTGCGCAGTGGGTAGGTTGGTTACGGTTAAAGTAAAAGTTCGTCAAATGTCAGCCGTTTATTACCCACTACTTCTATTGCGTCTGAATTTGTCTAGATCAAATTAAAGTGCATACCGTCACGAGTTTGAGAAACAATTTACATAATGGCAGGTTCTTTACACCCTAACTAATATTATAAAGGTGAATATAAATTTGTTTGTTTGTTAAGCTTCCACGCCTTAACTAATCGACCGACCATCATGAAATTTAGCATACTGTGTGCGAATACTTTGGTGTATGTGGTAAAAATACTGTCATTAAATAAATTAGTAAAACATTGTAAAGATAGGATCAGCAGCATCAATTAAATCCGAGATGTCGCACAAACAGGACCACCCCGTACAGGATAGTGTTGCCAACAACAAAATTGTTTTAGGTTTCTACACTTAGAAAGGTTATTTTCTACTTATAGAAATTCATTTTGTTTAAGTGTAGGCAACACGCGTGTCCTTTCTCTGGTATTACAAGCATCCACCCACTACTTATTCCACATATGCAGTTTCATTAAGTGAACTACATACATAAGTTAATAGACAATATACAGTGCGAATTGTTAAACATTGTACATACTTAAGGACATGATAATTTATGGTCAGACGTGAGGTATACAAAAAATTATAGTAAAATCTGTGTAACCTGCAAAGAAAACCTTTACGAAATTTTTTATGAAATATCCATAAAATGTGGATACTGCGCGCGTCGCACACAGCTGTCGGAGGCTATAGACCTTTGATAAGAAAAGGACGGGCGGGGGTGCAAATTCGGGAGAGTACAGGGTGCGGTAGTGGGGGCGGAGGTTTTGTTTAGCTTTGGTATATGCGCACGAGTGTCCGCCCATTAAGTTTTTATTGGATAACCAGGCCAAATTTTAAGTACCTATTTTTTTAGATATTCTTGTTTAGAATTGAGTACTGAATACCCTCATTCAATATGTCCAGTCTTTTACCAATCAGCTTGTATATGTAAACTAGCTTTTGCGCGGGGCTCCGCCCGCGTATTACCTACATCAATAAAAAGTCTATGTCCTTCCCCAGGTTTTAAACTATATCTGTACCAAATTTCATCTAAAGCAGTTGAGTGATTTAGCTGTGTAAAAGATAACAGACAGACGGACAGAGTTACTTTCGAATTTATAATATTAATAAGGATAATATCACTAGAAAATAAACTTAATAATATAGTTTGAAAACTTGAATTATATCGGACGGACGGAAAATTACCTCTTTACCACGAAGTAAATTTAAGTTAATGATGATTCTCAACACAAGAATATAAACCATACGTCATTATTCAAGATTGACTCTTAAAACAATAATTATACATTTTATTGCACTTCATAAAGTTATAGCTAGTATTAGCATACAGCGTATACGCATTAACAAACAAAGGTCTCAGTTCTAAGAAAATCACTAACGTCTTGTTAACAGTAGTCCATCTTAATTAGTAATTTAAACTTAATTTACGACCAAAACTTTACAACTCACGATTGGAAAGCTAATATGAGTTAAAGAACGCCACATACAATTTGTCAATGCAGCCATAAAATCTTACTTATATGTATATGTATCTTATGTGGGGGCCAGTCAGTGCAGACTGGCGACACTTCGACCCAGTGGGATCTTATGTGTCGAACTCTCCCAATAACGACTGCCATAGATGTTCATGGCAGCCGGGACCGACGGCTTAACGTGCTCTCCGAGGCACGGAGCAGGCGATAATCGTCAATATATATAAGACGCACATAATTTCGAAAAGTCATATAACTTCCGAAAGTCAGAGGTGCGCGACGTGGGTTCGAACCAGAGACCCTCTGCATTGCAGTCTGTTGGTCTCCCCACTGAGCTATCGCTGCTCTAAATCTTACTTATAAACCAATTTCAAATATACAAGAGGTTCTTTCTTTTATTCTTTGTTTTAAAAAGATAACTCCCGCACTAGGAATAGTTCCTGTATCCCTGAGTACTTAAGCCGTCAGTCCCTACTGCCATGAACATCTATGGCAGCCGTTATTGGGAGAGTGTCGACACAAAAGATCCCACTGGGTCGAAGTGTCGTCGGTCTGCACTGACTGGCCCCCACATAAGATACATACATCCCTGAGTACTTTACAAACATTCAAACAATGGACACAAAGAACATCCAGACTCGGAACAACCATTTGTGGATCACACAAATTATTGTCCCGTGCGGGATTCGAACCCACAACACTCGGCGCAGTGGCAGTGGCGAGGCGATCACTTAAACCACTACGCCATCCGTGCAGTCTAGTCAGAGGTAAGTATAATAAGCGACTAATCAGAAAAAACGTCTGTAAACATTACTCAACTTTGAGCGTAGTGTAGTTAATTAAATAAGGCTTTAAAAATATCAAACGTTAAGTATTAGTTACCGATGTTTTAATATGTAAGATGTAAGAATACATTATCGGCCTCTATGTATCGTCTGTAACAACTAGTACGCCATATTTGATTATATATAAAAAAAAGTAAGAATAGAAATTGCTTTAACGGTGAAGGAAAACATCGTGAGAAAATCTGCATGCCTGAGAGTTCTCCATAATGTTCTCGAAGATATGTGAAGTCTGCCAACCCGCACTAGACCAGAGTGGTGGACTATGGCCTAACCCTTCTCACAGTGAGAAGAGGCCCGTGCCCAGCAGCGGGACAGTTTAATACAGGGCTGATATCTATATATATAAAACTCTTCCGTTACTGAGTGACTGACAGACAACGCACAGCCGAAACCACTGAACGCAAGAAGCTGAAATTTAGCATGTATGTTCCTTGGAGAGTGTAGGGGAGCACTAAGAGAGGATTTTTGGAAATTCCACCCCGAAGGGGGTGAAAGGGGTGAAACCCGATATTCACACGGGAACGGGACTTACGCGGGTGAAACCGCGGGAAAACTACTAGTTATTATATATAAGAATAGACTACACAAGTGTAGTGCTACTAACATGACGTCATCAAAACATGAATTAATTCGCATCCCTTATGGCCCACCACCCAACCCGCTCAGCGCTTTACTCAGTGTAACACCCATTACAACTGACAAAAACCCGTATAATAGCGAAAATAAATATTATTTATCGCTTCACGGTGGCTTAGTTTCATACAAAAAGACCTATGAATTATTACTTAGTACATTTGCGTTTTGTATGCCACTTTTTTTTTCTATGGTCATAACTTTATATTTATTGCGGGTTTTAGTTGGATATTCAGAATCGTCACGTCACGGTACCGGCCTTTCAATTGTTCCCTGCGACAAATTATGCACTGCATTTCACACGATTTTGAACTTTATTACAAAAGCATAAGGCTGTTGGTAAAGCTGTTGAAAAGTTTTAACAGTAAGTTGATGCATCTATTTAGTGATATGATTGAATAGGCGTGGAATCAGTGATTGTGTAATTGCTGTGGTATCGGTGTGAGAACTTGAAGTCTTAGATTGAGACCTCATAACTTTATAATGTGTGACAGTTTCTATTAAATTATATTTGAGTACAAAACTATATTGTTGGAAGAACTAACGTGATTTTCAGTAGCTTGTAATGTCAGGACGGGTAAAATGTTAATGTGATATCTAAGTACCTAGAATTATTAGATTTGTCCTCATAAGTAAATACACCTCAGCCTATAAGCTCAACCATATGAAGACATATCAACAAAAGCATTGTATCTGGGGCCCAAGTCTGCTATTACAATAGTGTCAGAATGGTCATATCATTGATTTCATGATTGTTGATTTTGATAAGTTTGGTAATCTACTAATATAATGGCGTCATTATGACTTTCCGATGGTCAACCATTGACACTCTATTGAAAAAACAGTATAGAATGGTAATCTCGTACATAATTACAATTGAATGACTGACGTATGCGGTAATCTGCTAAAACTTTGACAGTTCCTTTGATCAAGTTGCTTTTAATACTAATAAATAATATGTAAATATATATATCAACGAAATCTGGTATAAATATTACGAGACCATTGACCGACGACCAATGATGGACCATTTTGAATTTAGCAGATTAAGAACTTTTAGCAAAATGACAATGGAATTGCAGTTACGTCGTGTCGGGTTGACGAATTTATAAAAATAGCAGACTTGGGCCCTTGGACGCCAGCATCCTTACACCGATGGATGAAATAATCTAACTGTTTATATGTAGGTGTGATAAAGCTTACTTAATCATAGGCTTTCACGTACATCCTTGAGAGGGTAGACAGATAATCTTACTTCACCAACTATGGTTCTGATGTCCCACATATTAGGAGGCGAGCATACTGCTAACTATCGAGCACAGTTCTAAAATGCGTGCTACCGAGAATTACGTGACAGAAAATAATAATATATTCTTTCACATACACACAAGACCATCTAACCAAACTAAGCAGAGCTTGTACTATGGGTACTAGACAATGGATAAACATACATATATACTTTTTTTTTGTAAATACCTACATATTATACATAGAAACACCCAGACCAAGACAAACATCCATGTTCATGCACACAAATGTTTGACATGTGCGGGAATCGAACCCGCGACCTCAGGCGTTGCAGTCGGTTACACTAACAACTACGCCATCGAGGTCATCAAAAATCTGATAACATCTTACCTGACTCGGGATTCAAACCCAAGCCCCTATGCAAAGCAGTTTCGTTCACTACGGCTGCACCGGCTGAAACAGTTACCTTAACCTTTTCGTGACATAACTGGTCTTATACTATGTTATTAGTTATACTAATTAGAAGTCCTATAGCCTGAAGTGTTGTCGTTAATATAAGTCAGACGTCAACATTTAAAAATTAATCATTCAAATAAAGACAACTCCTGCTCTAGGATTAATGGCAGTTCCTACTGAAACAACTAAATTAAGAAACTATTTTAAAGCGATATTTTATTGTTAACTATCGCTTTATGATTGATATCCTTAAAAACCTATACTTATCTTACTAAACATGCCTCGTAGCAATATTATGAACCTTTAACTGTTAGATAGCATTTTTCTTTTTCTTTTCTTTTAATGGCTATATCGACGTATGGACGCCGCATCCAAAGACAATGATTTTCTTTAAATTCACTCATTAAGGCAGCGAACCAGGATACAAGCCGCCTACTCGGAATCTATAGTTATAGTTCATAGATTCACCATGTTGTCTCTTCGAAAATGTGTAACAGACTAATACAGTAAGCAAGATCTCACTGATACCTTGCGCCTTTTTAAGGAGTCTGGCAATCCTACTTACCACAGGACCATAATACAAAAGGATACCACAGGACCATAATACTCGTAATAAAAGCTAAGTATCGATATAGCGCCAATGTTTTAAATATCACAAATGATATTCACTAAAATTAACGTGAACGTCAAATCTGAACATAAGTTCAGTTCACATTTGACGTTCAATAGACAGTTTTTATTACAAGAATTGACCCTTAGACTGCGATATTCTGAAAGCAAGGCTCGCTCTGGTGTGGCACTGTTAGGGCAATCCCAAACAGTTTATTATAAATTCATATTTCACCAAAAACCTTAATACATATGACGAATTATCTGCATTTTTAATTGCTATTGATGTAACAAACGTTACATAACATATAATGGTAAGTGGAATAATATACCTATGTTTTATCTTATGTATCTTATGTGGGGGCCAGTCAGTGCAGACCGGCGACACTTCGACCCAGTGGGATCTTTTGTGTCGACACTCTCCCAATAACGACTGCCATCGGTGTTCATGGCAGCCGGGACCGACGGCGACGGCTTAACGTGCTCTCCGAGGCACGGAGCAAGCGATAATTGTCAATCAATACGCACATCATTTCGAAAAGTCATATAACTTCCGAAAGTCAGAGGTACGCGACGTGGGTTCGAACCCGAGACCCTCTGCATTGCAGTCTGTTGGTCTCCCCACTGAGCTATCGGTGCTCATAATTATATTATTAGACATTATATACCTATATAATGTGTAATAATCAAACGCGTAACTCAATAAAAATGGTATAGGTAATATTCGATATATGATGATTAACCCTCTCAATCATATACTCTAAAAGTTTATGTAATAATCGCTTAATGAGAAGATCTTATATATTAATTGCGATAAAATTTATAATATCCATTAATTACCTGCGTAAAATTATCAAAAACGATATAGTATAATTCGGACAGTGATGATGATCACTTTAGAGTGGTATTTTAATGTTTATACTTATGTTATTAGTACATACCGTTTTCGTTCGTGTTGAGCCAACGGTAGGACGGCCGCGGTTGCTGCTTGGAGCGCATCTCTACTGGTCGCTCCACCTTATGTCCTGGTCACTCTCGGTCATCTGTAACAAAAACAAGTTAATAATTATAAGAAGTATAGACGCAGAAGAACAAGCATATCTATAACCTGCTATCGGACCCAAGAATACACATCGTTCAAAACAAGGAGGCTTTATTAAGAAAAGCCATATTATGACATTGTACTGTGGAACTCTGTCGCCCTTATTTGTCATACAAAATTGCACTGTCTTTGTGTTCTATACTAATATTACAAGGAGGTAAAAGTTTGCATAAGAAATATATACATTGTATATCGGGCATTACTGATCCATTTACAAAAATCTTTATTCATTATCCCTAAATATCATTAGCAAGTTTTAATTAACACCACGCAAGCGAATCTGTAATTGTAAGTTCATCTCTGATAGAACGGAAAAATCAAATATCTATACTTTAAAAATAAATAAATAAGTTTAAAAGGTAAATATACTTAAAGCTAGATGGCGCTACTTGTCTTTTGAAAATATTTTTTTATGCGTTTACCTTACTATTTAATTGAAGAAGGTAAAACATGGTATTTTTATTTTAAAAGCGTCATATCTAGATTATAAACTATACTATACGTTATGGTACGTAACGACCAATATAAATCCACGAAAAAAACCACTTCCCGTGCAGGAATGACGTCAAAACATATCGTGTATGGACTCCCTCACTATCAACCTCATCTAACTTAAACAGTGCACTAAGTAAACAAGAATACACAGACATGCTGTTATCACAATATGTAATCGTCACAAGTAATTCACAATTCAAGTACCTTACAAACTTAAGAATTTATTGCTAAGTATGCGGAGTTTGTGTCAGTGTTTCCCTTCAGTTGAAGTCGGTAATAATTTTAAGTTGTTCCACCATACTTATGTGTCTCATGTCCGGCAAATACATCGGAATGTCTCGGCTTTTGATATAATACGTAACATAATTCATACTTATTTGAATATTATTTTAATAATAATAAATTGTTGACGACCATATTTTTGTGTTTTATCCTTATAAAACGCTACACAGTGTAAGTATAAGCGGCATGCTGGCCAAAAAGACGCATCAATAAAATTTAACAACGTTCACAATTTAGTGTTATCGGTAATACTCCAGCTAAGTAATGTACTAACCCAGTGGTTTAAAATCGGAGATTTCTGGACAAAAAATTTCAGTATCGTATTTAATTGACTTTTAAAAGATTATCTCGATCACCGCCGATCACTTCTTAAAACCGATGAGTAACATCAAAAATCCAATGGCTCAAGTCACTAAACACATTCGAAAATATTCACGATAAATTAAAAAAAGAACCGTCATTAATATGAGGCAAGACACGACAAGATATCGAGAGCAAATTTGTGTTTACCGCCTTCAAACTTTAAATTAAACCTTAATCCTTCATTATTAGGGTTGGTATTTGGCTTATCTGAGAGCATAACAACGTTGACAGTTTTATACAGAAAAATCTCGGAACTCGAACGATATGTCACACAATTTATGAGAGCCGAGCGATGCCGGCTGACGTGTTCCGAGTGATTCGAATAAGCCCCTCGTAATAAATTCGATATCAAACAGACAATGTCGTAATGCGATACAGTGATGTGCGATGCAGTGATATGGGCTCTGGATTTATGACGGACACTGTCTCCCGATTACCATTGTTGGGCGTTTTTGATTAATTTTGTTTTGTTTAACAAGATACGTACACAGGCATATAATAACTTGTGATGTGTCCAAACCAAACGTAGGTGTGAGGCATGTGAGCCCACTCGCAGTGATTTGTGATGGCCGACTTAAAAATGTTTCCTTTTACTCAATGTTCATGTCCTAAATTTTTTTAAATATGTTTTCTTGCTTGTGGAAATATAAAACGGTTGGTGTTAATGTGATGCAAGCGACCGGATATGTGAGTGCATGCTCATAAAATTCTTGTCTCTAATATGTTTCTGCTTACTCATCCGGAAAAACATTTCAATAAACTCCATACGTAGGAATATATCAGACTCTCTTGACTTATATTAAGTATGTTATAGCTTTATAGGAATATTAATGGTATACAATTATTGCGTTTTTGTGAATGTATCATAAAATCATGACGATCTTTAACAACTTCCAATATTACGTTTCTCTTCATCAACATCGTTCATCCACAGACCATCTAATTACAATATTTAATCTTAAAACGGTGTTGCTCTTAGTATTATTGTTTAATACAAAATCGGCCATTCGAACTTTTTTAATAGAAGCCCTTAATCCATTGATGCCTGGAAGCAACCACACCTGATAGTGTGCACTATCAAACAAACCTACAACCAATCGTTCAAATTAAAACAAATAAAAAAATCAATCTTTCCCAAAAATGTTCTCTAAAATTCTACTTTTAAGTAAAGCTGGACATCAGAGCTACCCGACACTCAAACTCATATCATAAACCAATTGAAAAGCCATCAATATGTAGAGTATTTTTTTAATCTTATAAAGTATTAACGCGTCTTGTCTTAACGATTATTGGCTCGGTGGCGGAGGCGACATCGGACAGGACCGACGGACATATTCCGCTAAAGCCTTTAAATCAGTCAGGGTAATGACGGAATATACGGGTGGGGAAAAGAATCGGGAACGGCTCGGCTTTTCAATAAAGATTTTATTCAGTGCTATATCTTTAAGGTTTATTAGTAAAAACAATCAAGACAAAGAGATGTTACTGAAAAATATACGATTATATTACATATTTTCGTAAGCCAAGTAGACTTACTAAAGGCTGTTATCGTATGTAGAAACATAAAAGGCCATACTTGCGCTTTTACAATTTCTAAAACATATTTCTATCATCAGCCATAGAATCTAAAAAACCATATACATTATATAATTGAATATAATTTAAGTGAAGCTATGTCAGGTGGACATTATGAAATCGGCTTCTTAGAATATCACTTTAACACGAGCTTCTAAATCCCTAAAACATTTAAATCTTACCACAAAACCAGTCCGAGCTCGCTACTAAAATCTCCCCGTGTGTTTCCCACATTTATAGTGTCAATAAACAATCGTCGCCGATAACGCACTTCAAGGGCGCTGCCATAAACTCCACACTATAATGTTATTGGTGACTCGATTTATATACTTTTTTTACTTCATACAGTCCATACAAGTTCCACAATTTATTAAGTGGTTCCACTGTGCTCGTATTTTTCTGTTTTTCTGATTAAACTTATTTGATTTGAGTAGAAATTAATTGGTCGTAAACGTTGTGGACTTGTAAAACTACTAGCTCCAGTGCTTTGAGTGTAATTGGATAAATTCTTTTGTTTAGAATGCTAATTTATTTTGTTAATGTGTATTTTGTCCTTGCAATGTCGAAGTTATAACGATTCAGTAATAAAACATGACAAATTAGTGTATTAATTGCGTTTTATTAGGGCAATAAAGCCCCTGAAGCTTGTCATAAAGCCATTGTGCGGCGTTTGTTTGTTGGGTGGAACAGCGACATCTAGTTTCCTAAGTGAAACGTACTGTGAGGAACAAAAAGAAAACTTCGAATGATATAATGAAAGACATGTGACCTTTAGCATAAATCTGAAAAGAAAAAATATACATAGGTCACCTACGTATGTATAATTTTAGCTGTGGAGTAAAATTAGTAGGTAAATATTTTCAAATAAAAGTCAATAGTTATATCGAAAATAAGTTATATGTGTGTGAACATGTGCAACAGGGGACCAACCAACCACTACCTGAGATTTGACAAACCACAGATTCTCACTAAAGAACACCGGTTCCTACCAAGGATGCTTCGCGAGGCTATTGAAATCAAAAAACATCCTAATTTCAATAGAGAAGATGGTTGGAATGTACCACCAGCTTGGAACCCAGTAATACAAATAGTCAAACCCAAGAAGAAGCAAACCACAGCTATACTTCATGATACTCTGAGCTCATTCTGCGTATAGAATAGATACACCAATTATTAAATTATGTTCGGGTAGTTTGAAATAATTACACTGGAACATTGAGACAACTACCTTCTTACTTACCATCTTAGTCTCCCCGTGATCATGGCTGCTGAAAAGCAACCGAAACCTTGGGGTAAAGTGTAAACTTAAATATAAATAGTTTTAATAATTTAATTAGCTTAAATATTAGTAAAGTTTAATAGTATCTAGTAGTAGTATAACAGTTTCTAAATTATGTAATAAAAAGTAAAATAAATAACGCGATAAAATCCGTATATAATAGTTTAATTTCAATGAATAAAATTCGCGTAAACAGAAGACAAAATTAAGTTATATGTAATCGAAAATAAGTTGATATGTAGGTATATAAGTAGATTGTACATAATGTATTTTAGTAATAATTTTTTTTTAAAAATTGTTCAATTAAGTATAATGCATACTTATTTGAAACATTAATGTTAAATTTTATTTCTCTCTTTCCTTGATGTGTCTAAACGATGAAATTTTTTGTAACAATCTCGAGGTGGAAGGTGCTAGCGACTGTAGCACAGTTTATTCTGTACGGTCGTCATCGAATTCTCTTTTCATATTTAAAACGCTTTATAAAATTTAAGTATTAGATTAACAGAAAATTGTTAAAATCAAATGCTTAAAATAAATTATTATTATAAATTATAATTAATTAAAATGAATTTGTATTAGTGCAAAGTATTATTTACCTAACCTGTAATCACTTACATTTTAGTTTTAACTAATTCTATTTTTGCTTGTTGTAAAGACATAACATGTAAAGGCACACTACACAATCCAAATATCGCAATTAACTAAAAGGTAAACATTTTTCTGAATCGTCGCGTTGGCGATTGGCCCCATCAGAGCACAGTGGGCAGGTGCCGTTTAGGAAAGCCATATCGGCTGTCAAAAACTTGTAAAATATCGCCGTTTCTCGGTGAGAGCCGCGGGCGTCGCGCGTCCCTCACAAAGATATCTATAAGATTTATTCAGCCGTCTACAATAGGGAACGTTTTAATTCTTTTCATATGCGACAGATTTATGTACGGACAGATGCGGCGGGACCACTGTGCCGACTCGAGATAGCGTTGCCAGTTGCCACCCTTTAGGAAAAAGCGAACGAATGTTTGTTGGGATAGTTTTGCGTTAGACTAGGTCGAGATCGCAATCGCTCCGCTGTTGGTGGGTACGTTCGCATAATGTTGTGTAGCGATATACGTTCGTCGCAAAGATAATGATGAAATACTTATAATAGGCTAACTATAGCTAAAGTAATAAAAAAATGGTCATCTGGCAGAACTATATGGTTTACATAGTTAGTGATATTTGGAGTAAGTACTTCCTCATTTTCGAGCATATGTGACATAATACAATAGAAAATAAAATAAATAGAACTACGGAAGGTCAAAAATGTATTACTTTTAATAAGAGATTAGAGCATATACAATTTACTTGTGAAATATTTTTTAATAAATTTTACACATAAACCCGGTTCTCAGGTAGAGTTTAATGTCGCCGCTTTATTAAAAAATACTAGGATTCCTGAAAGCAGACTAAATATCACACTGAAAAATTACGTAAAACATTAAAAAATATGAACATATAGGTATATATTATATAGCCCAATATTTACACATTTTATAAGACAAATATTTTCGTTCTTAAACACAAGCGTTGCCTTTCATCTCCAATATTTTTAAACAAAACGTAACAATTCGTGTTACAATGAAAGTTTTAAGTAAAAGTAAAAGTATGCATATTGTTCCATTATACGTTTCTACGTATTTCTAAATTATTGTAACGTTGTCCCAAATGACAATGCCGTAATTTATAGCGTTCTTTGTTTAAAATTGTGCAAATTGTGCACGCTGTATAAACAAAAACTATTCATATTTTTTGTTTGGCTTTTGCAAATTTCGCAACACTGTGTTTTGTTCTGCGAATGAATAGAGACAACATTTGTTGTTTGTTTTTTCTGACATTCGATTGATTTGTTTTATTGTATTAAAACATAAAATAAAATAGAATATTAATGGTGGACATTTGAATGTTTGATTGACAATCGGATTTGATCAAAAATTCTAACGTCAGATCAATTTCAATATGGCGCTTGAATGAAATTCTAATACCGATTCCAATAAATGATCAAAGGCATTTTATCGTATACAACTATCACCGTGTCATTAAATATATGAGCAATAAAATTAGAACCGTGGGCGAGGTTGCGGTCAAAACATATCTCACGTAGTTAAAAAAACATAAAAAGATAGGCATACCCAGGAGCGTGGACTAGTCGTAAATGAGTTTTACTATTGTAGAATTACTTGTAAACGGTCAGAGTGTAACGAATGCGCCGAAGCTGCGCTTACGCTGATCGAATATCGTTTTTCGATTTGGTGTCAACTTACTTCAACGATTTTGGAAGACTTGTATTCTTCTTACGATTGACTTATTGATTAATTGCTACTGATGGTTAACTGTGAGAATACTTAATGATAATAGGTTCGTTTAAAGTCTTAACCGACCATAATATAAACTCTGTTTCCCATGGGTTTTCATAAATCTTTAAATGTATTATAGATATATTTTTAATGAATTAATTATTAAAATATGTTGAAACAAAGGGCACTTGAACGGAATAGCTAAGCTAATCCATACAGTCTGCACACAAATGCAGCAAAACAATCATGTCAGAGGTTTAAGGCAAGATGAGTGAGGATACCACGGTACATACGACATTACCTAGACCGGTGATGACGTCGTCTATATACCTAATATGATAACTGTAAATACACAAATTTATGTCCATCCTTTTATAAAAGAATTACTTAGATGAAAGAGTAGAAAATACTACCGATTATTTTGACACGCTTGGAGATGCATCATAGATTTGACCAGACCAGACCGTATACTTTTTTATTTACCATCTTGATAGTATAAAAAAGATATGCCTAAGAATGTTACGCCATTTTAGGTCCATGATTGCACGTATGCCATAGTTATTTAAGTATTCGCCTCGTTACTGCTACTGAACTGAGTGATTTGGATTCGAATCCCTTACGGAACAAAATTTGTGTCATCCACAAACGGCTGTGCCGAGTCTGGATTTTAATTGTGTTTGTTGTTGAAATGTTTGAAAAGTCACTTGCGATAGAGGATATTCCTAGTGTAAATAATTTCATCAATTTTGTGTCACATTTTAGAGAAATAATGTGGTCCGAAAATTGTTGTTACGATTCTGGGTGTCTTTGTGTCTGTAACCTTCCCCGCGACACAGTATATATTTCTAGTACTTACTTTACATATTATGGTCTTTGTGGCATTGAGTGGCAGTGCTTCAACGTTCTATTCTCGTAGTTGATCTGCCGCGAATATAAAATAAAGGAGCATAGGCCAGACCCATTGTATAACTAGGAAGTCTTAGATCCTAGAAGGCGACATGCAAGTTTAATATGCCTTTGGGAACCACATAACCCTCTACATAAGACAGACTCTTAAAGAATACACAGGCGTGAGAATATAAATGTATATATTCGGATGACAATAAATATTGGCCTTCTGATAATCAAACCAAAGATCGTTGGCATCTAAAAACGCCTCTAGCGGAAACGTTGAAGAGATAATCAAAAGTTATGCCGATGAACGAACATGTCGACATGTGTTGAAGACTATAAAAATCTCATGGTTCACCTCAGGTAGAATACTTGCATACATATCCTCACGCAAACATTCCCATAGGGGCAGGCAGAGGTATCCTACACCTACAGTTTCCCAGCTACGGTTTTCGCCACCATCTTTGGCCACAACATCTGTTGTAGATTTTTATCGCGGCGCTTGTAGATTTATGAAAAACCGCATCGCTGTTGATAGCTAAGGAGCTTATTACAGTACTGCATTTCTTGCCAAAGCGAACACAGGTGAAAGTGGACAACTTATGATTTTAGCTGCCACGTTATATCAGCCTACCGGGCAAATTTCCAGATTGCCTACGAAGACTCCGTCCTACCACTGAGATTTTTTGACAGAAAAACACAATAACATTGACCGACCCGGGCGTCGAACCCGAGATCTCATGCAAAGTAGTCGTTCATACCTCTGCGCTAACGAGGCATATACACGAGAATACTTTTTAGGCTTGATTTACGATAGCCTTCCCTCACTCCTCACCCCGCCAGGCGCCTGACGTTTTTGTTAATTAAACGTTGTGCGTTACTTTTAATGGAGTCAAGAAAAATACATAAATTCGTTACACAGGATTACTTATGTACTGTTTATTCTTAAAGCATTTATCTTTAAATTAAAAACGTGAATTATTAGTTTTTATTTGGGATAGAAAATAAACTTTAGTTATATATCTACTCGCATAGTTTAACCTTAGGAATAAAGTTGATATTAGATTCGATGGTACCTAGCTCTCTTTGCTCATTCGAGGAAAACTGAGTCTGTGTAGTGAAGTGAAGTTTCAACTAATATAACAACAGCACATCTAACTTCTCAAGACGCAATATATCCTTGCACATAATCTTTTATTACAACTCACCATTTAACACATGATACATTATTTTATTCTCATTCAATACACTGCAGTGACTGCAGTACACACACAAGCATACCCTCACGCACACAGAGAAGACTTATACCCCACAGCATTATTTTTTGCCACAAGACGTAGCTCACAAATCACTCACGATCGCATTCATAATTTAGCCGGGCGCGTCAAATCTGATAGATTTATGACGTTTCTTTCATAACGTTCAACGTCTAGCGATACGACACTGGCTAAGGGGCTGACGGTTGACACATTCTGACTTGGAAATAGTTGAAAATGTTGCCGTGTGGTCTCGGATTAAGAATAGAATCTTCATGTGTTGCTGAGAAAACAGTGGCTATAACTACAACGATTGGATGTGCTTCTAAGATTAAAATGACTACTTTTTAATATTACCTTGCTAAATACTAAGTTGTTATATAACCCACAATGGCAACATGATATCTAAATTATAATACAGGCATCATCACATTGAAATAGAATACTGTCGTTCTAATGTGTAAGCTCTGTTTCGTAGTGTAGACATTTTTTCGTGATGTGAGATCACATCACCACATAGACACACACATCACCTAGATAGATATCTAGGTGGGTGAGCGCACATCTAGTATTTAGAATCAGAATCAAATCTTTATTTGCTTTGAATGTAGGTACAGGTATAAGATGTTGTACATAATTGATGAGATCGGCTACAGTCTACATTACGGCATGCAAATTATTACATAAATTAAAATATTAATAAAATCTAAACAATGTCAAAATCAAAACAGAAATTAAATTGAAGTCAATTAACAATTAGATAAACAAAACAAAAATTTAAAAGAAGTCAATTAACAAAACAAAAATTAAAAAGAAGTAAGTTTTCAATTAGTCAGGTACATAAGTCGTACATGGTTAAATTGCAATAATAAACAATAATTATCTGGATAAACTCAAATAATTTAAAAAGTCTTTCACTGAGTAGTAGCATTTGTCTAAAAGTAGTGCAGTTACCTTAGATTATAAACGTTTACAGAACAATCTTTAAGACCATGAGGTATTTTATTATAAATGACAGGACCCATTGCATGCATTTAAGCATCTAGATTTGCGAATACTTGTCCAACTGTCATAGAAGATCTTTTGATCTATCCGACAGCAGTCACTTGATTGTCAACACCATTTTGTATATGAATAATTTACATATACATTGTGTACGGTGAGGACACCGATCAGCGACTATGACTTAAAACTTATATGTTCATACCCATGAAGAATACCTACATAGTTTGGTAATGCTTATTGTAAGCTCAGCACAGGACTACAATATGTGTGAACTGAAGATATTACTTTCGTGTAGTTTGTATCCGTGATTTTGACCTTTGTATAGCCTTTCCAAGGATAATTCCTAAAAAAATTCATATTAATAGGCTAACTAATCCCATACTAGAAGTATGCTTCTAGTATGGGATTAGTTAGCCTATTAATTTTAGCCTATTAATGCCATAGGATTAGATAGCAAGAAGCTTCCTAGTATATAAATAATAGTCTACTATACCCTATCTCTAAAATACATAGCGTTGTACATAATGTATGTACGCTTTAAAATGTAATTTAGATTTATATTTGATTGAGATGGAAAAACTGTATTTGAATGTTTGATAATAATAATAATTATACATATCATTATCCATCAGATGAAAATGAATTAATTATATTTAGTTTCAATAGTTCAGTTTCATCACTATAAAAATAGAATTAAAATATGAGAATACCTATATCTAAATGGTCGACGATTTTCCATTGTCAAATAGTTAATATGCATACGACATTTAAAGCAAAATTTTATCAAATTGTGTTCACATTTTGTGTCATTTTATTATAAATGACACTCTACATAGTATTCAACAATACTATCTACATAGCATGTTGACGATGGCAGCGTCTGACCTAGCGTTAGGCAAATGCAACCAATAAAGTAATTCGAATGTTTGATCATCCAAATATTCGAATCATAATTGAATATTTGAAAATTGATTTAATAATGGGTCGTTCAATGTTTTGTATGTGCTCGTATCGTATGTGATCAAAGTATAATTAATTAGAATATTTGTCAGCTTTGAAGATTTCAATTTTCTTTTAAAATTCGAATTCGTCGATTTTTATCGATAACTGCTCATTATTAGCCGATCAGCGAAATCGCATTAGACCTTTCCACACCTAGCTTGTTTAGAGTATATTCACTTCAAGATACGTCACAGCTCGTTCCCACACGAAGCATAACATGACACGTCTTCTAATTTCAGTGATAAAGGTAGAGGCGTAATTTGACTACTTTTCGCTGGATTAAGTCCTTCGTAATAAGAGACCAGCGCTTTTGCTGTTAGGACACGTAAGCACAGCTATACTTCATTCTTCTGGCAAAGAATCAACCATATTTCCACACAGCGCTTTCACCCACACCAGACAACCCTCAACAATAAATCAACCAAACAAACAGCTTAAAATATTCATCAAAATTAATCTCATTTTGTTTAAAGTGCGCACAGTAAACAGCCGTCAACTATTCGCCAGATAAAAGTAAATCCTTCATATTAACGGGCGCTGTTACGTCATCAGCGCCATTTTGATTATACATAATTTGACGCGGCGACGGCTTTGACAGAGGACATTTAATTACCGACCCCTCATTACCTTGATATCGGATATTGATATGATGACGTTTAGTGGTTACGACACGACTGGTATCCGACTAGTAGCTCCGCAATAAAAATAGCAGTTCAGTTATGACGTACCGTTATTTTCTCTATTTATAAATATAACAAGTCTTATATAGCTAAAAGCCTCTAAATATCTGTGTGATGCATAATGGTCTGGTGCTAAAATCTGTCGTCAAATTGTTAATACTATTGATGCCACATATTAACTGTTAGTAGTAAATGTTCATGTCAGCCAGCTTTTCTAATGCCAATACATGTAATGAGTAAAGCGAATAACATGCTTTTTGAATTCCTAAAACATTAAAAAGGTACTACGCGGCTGGCTAAGCATAGATCGACTAAAGAACGACATGTCATTAATATTCTATAATTAGTTATTATTCAAAATGTTACGAAATATTCTTAAATATAATGAAACAAACAAATAAAAACCGGACAAGTGCGAGTTGGACTCGCTCACCGAGGGTTCCGTACAAAATTGTAAAAATATTATTAAAAAAATAAATTCCCTATAAATTTTGATTTCCTTGAGAGTTTCGAAATCCTTATACGTTTTTTGCGGCCTGAACGGCCTTATCTTTTTTTACGTTAACTTAGAAGTTTGATTTTTTTACAGCTTCAAGAGACTTGAGTATATCGTTTTAAATTCAACTCGATACCTCCATGCGTACCCGAAATAAAGGTTCTTGACAGACAGGCAGACAGACAAACAGAAGGACAGACGGACAACAAAGTGACCTATAACGGTTAATTTTTTTTCCTTTGAGGTACGGAACCCAAAAACTAAACATACCTTTTGCTTGAGTTTCACTTATTATACACAAAATTAATATGCTGCTATATATCAAAAATTTATTGATTTGATTTACATTAAGATCAAACTAAAGCCTATATAATTTGTGGTAAATATTATGAGTTACGCCCGTAATCGGTTCCTATTTGGATTCGTATTACTGCTATCTTAAACGCTTTTAGTTATCGACGCAAATGTCTACGGGAGCCGCGGTTAGTGTCACACACCCAGAAATGACGCTGGTCTATTACAATGTAATAGAAAGCGACTCTATAACAGTCAACGAGTATATTTAAAATTCCGAAATAGACTAATTTATTTATTTATTTGTTAGTATTTTAAATGCACTGATTATTTTAACTCTTAACTTACTTTTATTTAATCTTAAAACGAAGATCTGAAGCCATACCACACGTATACTTCCATCGCATTATAATACTACGTGAATGAAAAAGAGGCGTTACAGACTGTATACCATTTTTCTTTCACGCATATGAAATAAAAATACTTTAAGGGTCAGCAGTACGGCTTCTGAATATAATCAATTCATTTTAGATTTGTTAGTAATCAATACTTTAGTTTAAAATGCTAGAAGCAAATTCTATGTAACCTATTTCGGTGTAATGCAAAAAGTGGAGATCATACTATCACCAAATGAACCATTAATTTGCGTACAAAAGAATGAAAACTTTGTAAAGCTTAAATCGCTTAAACACTTCGAGGAATACTGGGAAACAATCCCAGTCTTCCTCAAAGCGTTTTGGTGGCAATCATTCCTCAAGTGTCCCAGTAACGCAGCGGTACTACTATATGCGAAATGCAAGAAGTGGATTGCTGTCTAGAAATTTTCAAAATCTTGAACTGTCTGCAAACAGCAATAGTCATGTTTCTTATTACGAGGTACATAAAACCATAGCTGGCAATACACATACATACATGTGTACGTACATACATGGCACAGGGTGTCCCAGAATATGTGAATCAAATTGTATCGGGAGAACCTTAGGTAAGGACCTTTCAAATGTGCTTAATAAAAAAATAAAAGAAATTATAAACTTTGTGTACAAAGACTTGAGTTTCAGGCTTTCAACTACAGGTGCTTCGTTTGGGGCAATTTCTTTTTACAATATTTATTTGTGAAGGATTGATAGGTCAAACTACAAACGATTTTGTTTTTAAACTGATATAGTATTGAAATCGCAACATTATTTTGGTGTATTATTTTGCACCAAAGAAAATCTTGTAAGTTTGACCAACAACACAAGATATTTTTTTTCTATTTAACACATTTGAAAGGTCCTTACCTAAGGAATCTCCCGTTACTATTTGATTCACATATTCTGGGACACCTGTATAGTTGTAATACACATCCCTTTGGGGCGAAGTGAGACTATGTATCTACATATCGCACCCTTAATAAAACAGAGACTTATCTCAGTATTTTGGATTAAACGAATTTGAACTCTATTGCAAAGATTTAACACAAATATAATATTAGAATTTAACATATACAATTACAGTTCAAATTGGCTTACTTTCAAATTTCGAGTTAAGTTGCTGTTTTATTACGAGTGCGATATGTGTAGATTACTCGCTGATAGATCTTAAATAGGCGTATACCGTGTATTTAGCAAAGATATTATTTCTATCAATAATTAATTTTTAAAGTTCAATAACGCCATATTCGTTCGTTAAACATCGAAAAATACTTGCAGACACGAATATGCAAGTATTTTTCAGCTGGCATATCCTTTGTTGCAACTTAGCCTACAATTTAAATACATTGCATACTTCCCGTACAATGTTGCTGAGGAATGTCAAAGATGATTAATTACTATTATTTACAGCTTTAGATGCATTTTGTGATTGTTTTTAATGTTTCTACAAGTGTATATTTAGTTATTTATTTTATGCCAGAAGTATACATATGTATATGTCTATAGCCTAATGCCCTAACCCTTCTCATACTGAAAAAGGCCCGAGCCTAATTGTGGGACAGTTTAATAACAGGGTTAATATTGATAGGGTTGATATTGTATACAATTTATACAATATATATATACAATATATCCAATATATCCATCCTGCTAAACAGATATTATATCTGCGGCAGAAACACTGTCTGTTTGTGTCTTGTTTACAGCTGAACAGGACATAAGGTAGGTACTTACTTAAAAAAAGTAAAACGGTTTGTGTGTCAAATCAATTCATATGTACTGTATATTTATTTATATGTGAAATTAAACTCCTAAATATTGTCGAATGATCTCGATCTGTTACACAAATAAGACAAATAAATTACGAGTAGATTAGATTATAAAGTATTTCAACAAATCTGTCATTTACCAAAATTATCAACGAAACTGTTGCCAGCACATCGCTCCCGTGTCGCCGCCGTATCGCTTACGTCCGTACAAAACGTCATTACCGAAATTTCGTTAAAAACGTACAGTTTATTTAGTTCAATGGAGTTTATTAATAAAGTTTTAATTAAGATATCGTCGTGATTCCGGTGATTAATTTGAATGATCTGCGGATAAACAGACGTGATTAAAAATATGTCGAATGCGCTGCCATCTGACGAGCTACGTGGGAGGTTTCACACTCATATGGAATGACTAGTTTTTGTCCACGGCTTCGCGTGCACGAACCTCACGGAACCTCTCCTTGTTCTGGCAAAAGTGTAGCTTCAAGCACTCTTACTCAGTAGGCGAAACACATTAATTACTGTGTTAACATGTTCCTTCTTGCGAGTTCCGTTATTGGAATAATTGGCAGCGATAGGCTCTTGTAATCTTTATACATACATGCATCGTCTGACTTCTTCCTATATTCCCGAAAAGGTAGGCAAATGTACTACATCCACATTTCGTCATCGAACATTTAGGTCCCATGTAATAGAGGGCGAGCCTACTCTATGCTGCTACCTAGAATTTCTTGACAGAAATACACAATAAAATGTCCCTTCACCCCTAGATTGGAAGACCTGAGACCTACTACAGCAGTCGTATACAATCCCGCTGCATTACCAGGGCTCCTTAAGATATAAATTAACTACTCAATATACATAGAATATCAGCAGCGTATGTAAACTGTCCGCTTGCTTGACACGGACCACTTCTCAGTTTGGGAAGGAGTAGGCCATTGTTCACGCTGACCCAGTGCGGATTGACAGATAACTGCCAGAACATTAAGGAGAACTCTCACACATGAGATATATTTCTTCAACGGCAAAGCGAGAGATTATTAACTATTTCACTTACTTATTATATTTGTTATTTTGGACACCAGTATTCAATAACCCACTGTGACATATTATATGTATATCGAACAGCCTGAGCTTCTCAAAATTTGTATAATTTAATAAGAAATAAATAAAATAAAAATATCAAGAGACCGTCGGAACGTCACTTCCGACGGTCTTCCTCTAAGCTAGCTGCTATATAAATTAATTACTCAACACCAAAACAGATATATTAGTTTAAATAAAATGACAATGGTCACAGTGCTAATGAGTTATCAGCCACTAGACGTGTCACTGACAGCCCATCATTACGGCAGGTACGCACTTTCATTATTTTCCACTTCAATTACACTTCAAATATTGAATATGTTGACATATTTAGGGGATATCACATATTGCATAACATCACGCTTTTATCTCTGAAGGGGTGGGCAGAGGATTATTACATCTACATTTTGTTAAAAGTTTCAGATGCCATTATTAACAGATGAGTCTTGTGATTTACTTGATTGCCAAATCTGTGCTGCTGCACAAGTAAATCAGTACTAGTAGCAACTAAGATTATCTTAATAGAGAAATTAAGACGTGTACTTTGTGTCAAAAATTGTATCCTTATAGCGCTTTCCCAACCTAAGGTAAAGATTTTATTGAGAAACACAACTCCCGCATAACGAAACGGTCAAGATATACCTTTAATTATTTTTTTTTTATAATAACTCACCTTACCAGAGAATCGATCTTAAGATCTCGCAATTGACCACAAAAATGAACGCATTTTTTGCGATGCTTGTAAACCAATAAGATCCCTACTACAGCTCCTAGAACCATACAGTCTATACAGTAGTTAATATACGTTTAAAGTATTGATATTAAAATTCCTTTTGCAGTGATAAGTAAAAGGAACTTATCTCAAAGTAGACAGACCACTACCATTTTATATTCATGATATCCTTAACACCCACCCACAATTAAATGATCGAATGGCCGTACCCATACAGAGTAGCTACGTAAACAATGACTCACTCGTCAACTAAACAATAAAACCTTATCAAGAAGGGTCCAGCACCATAAAAGGGCGACAGTTTGCAGAGGAAAGCAACTAGACAGATTAGCGAAACAAAATCCTATACGCGTCTAACGTCAGCAACTTTCCCATCACTAGAAGCTGTAGGACTGGTATCGTCTCGTACAAAAGCTATAGTTTAAAAATGTTTAATAGTGTTGTGCTAACTAGGCAGTCTACTATCCTCTTTTTAAAAGTGTAACCCCACAGTATGCAATTTAATTCTTTTGTTGCCTGCTTTACAAATGTTGAAACAACGAACACAAGAGCACACAGACTTGGAACAACTAATTGCGAATGAAACAAAACTGTTGGCCCTTATCGAGATCGAATTTTAAAATTGATGCACTGGTAGTGGTGAAGATACCAATTAAATCAATCTACCCTTGCAGTCAAAATCGATTGTGGCAACCACAAGCATAAATGACATAGATATAGATAAATCTCAATACGATGTGAACAAACAGACACACGCGATTTCGTAACAAGTCGGTCAAATGCAGCAATTGTCATAGACACGTCGTATTTGGCCGGCCATTTATGTAATAAGACGAAATACTTTTAAAGCTAATCTATTGCACGATGAGTTACTAAAATGAGTTTCTTTTATCAATAATCTCAATAAAACTATCGGTAAATGGTAATAACTCAGCTGAACTCCATTAATTTTGTATCGAGCCTGTTGAAATGACAAACATATTTATTTGCCACTTTTAGGGTAACGTGATAATGTCCAAACGCAATAAATTCCCATTAACGTACGAGTTGTTTAGTCACACATATAAAACTATACACAGACACACACACACACATACATAGAATTAGGTGCACACACGCTCATAAGACGTTAACGTAGTGTCTTTCGAGGCGCGCCTCTTAAGGCTTTTCCGTAATAATTCGCAGAATTAGACACTATAAATGACAAGCATTACTTATCAATGCTAAGTTACATGTATCATTCACTATAAGTTCTGTACTAAAATATGCATCATCAGTTTATTTTCTCACTTCTGCATCTAACTGTACAGCCTACGCACTTAAAAAACAAATTTAATACATCATACATTACGATGAAAATTCAATCTTAAGTCCGGAGTAATAAAAGTGATGTTCGCTGCAAGCGTAAAGTTGTTTGAATATGAAAATATCGCATCGCGCGGCTGCATTACAAAATGAGGCGAAATTATGATGGATACTGATGCCTCGTTGCTCAGTTAATAAGACCTGATTCTATTCGCTATACATTCTAATTTGAACCATATATCGTTGGCATAAGGATAAAAATACGTTGCGTATCGACCAGGAATCAATCGCATGGAGTGACGCGAGCGCAAGTGCACAACGTGACAAGTCTTAGGCTATTTACATACAAAGCTACAGGGAGACACAATTATGTTGACCGGTAGTCGCTAAAATGTCCCGTTTTAGTATTGCGATATGCCGGTTGACAAGTCAGCAACATATCAATAGTAATTAGTTGAACTCAGCGTACCATATTAGATTGATTTGACATAGAAATTGTGAATAAATTTGCATCCTAACGTAGTGCGGTTTAAATACTATTAGCATATCAAGTTATTAAAGCAAATCAAACTGTATTTACTTAACGCCGTTAAGTTATTTATTTGCGAAACGCGTAAACTAAATACCGAAGCTTGTATTCTGATAAAACTACATGATTATATAAATAAACCTTTTTAAAGGTCCTCAGAAGACCCAATTATAAGCCACCATGAGTATATAATACATTGATAACATAATTGGGTGGTCCTAAAATTCTAAACAACAAACAGCTGCCTTAACGTTACTCCGTGTGTAAACGGCCTTAGTCTCAGGTTGCAGTTTTAATTCTAGTGAGACGAGGCTCAGAGCTCACGGCTCACCACAGGACACCTAATAAGACTGGAATTCATTAGCATGAGAGAAAATTGAAGGGATTTGATCTCCATAAAATGCGTATGAACATCCGCGATGACGATGAAACAGAATGACATAAATATCGTATATAACGACCGGTGCAAAGGTGACATGAGATTGAAGTAGGTTTTATTTTATGAGCTACTATTAGATATTATTTCTACCTGCTTTTATATATGTAATTCATATCGAAGAGAAGTTCTAGGGTGAGGCTTAACTAAAGTAGAATGAGCGGGATAAAACAATGCTTTAGATCGAAATCGAAGGCATTGTTTTAACGTTTGTAATAACTAAGCGAGGAGTAGAGCAGTTTTGTTGACTATTTATTGTCTCCTAATTGCTTCATGGTATTTTGGATCAAAAGTACTTAATTATCGTAGAGGCCAAAATATCTACTGAACTAAATGATTAACGAGATACCAATATCCAATACACAGCATACAGCAGAGGTCGAAACCCTCTTTCTCCATCATCTTTAGATACCTCTTCGGGTCTAAATATTTGTTATTTGCAGGTCTATAAAGCCCAATAAAGTTTATGCGCTAGTTTGGGCGAGTTATTAAGGAAAATAATTTCATTTCGCTCGCCCCCACTGCAGTAGAACCTCATCCTTAAATGGAGATTCTGATTATATTTATCTCAAATTGTGTTTTGTATGGTTGGCAATAAAGTGTAAAGTTTAAAGATCATAAAATTATTAACGATTTAGATTTGTATATATCTTGAGTCCACCATCGGGATGAGGTGGAATGATCTGTGACTCAGATGCAAGTTTGCAACTAGTAGTGGCAAAGTTGTGTCGACGTATGTAGCCTGCCTAAGTTTTTCTGGTTTAGGGAAAATTCCTATTGATGACTAGTACATGTAGATGTTTATAATAATTCTCTCATGCAAGATATATAGCCACATACATTTAATACCGTACTTTAATTAGTTTCTTGAATTATATGGAAAAGAAAATTTATGTTTCAACTAGTTTGATTAATATAGCTCCTAAATTATATATCCTTTTTCCGTTATTGCAAAAGTTCAGATTATTGAACTGTCATTTATGTTTGGTTTTATTATATTCGCAAAGTTTTGTATAATATTTTAGCTGTCGAGCAGGTTTTATGTTTTGCAATAGGCTCGTCCCTCTGCTGTCTAATTTGCAAGACCTTTATCTGATAAAATCTAGATAAGATGGGATGCGTTATGGACGTTATGGATTAACACAGAGCACGTTGTTTATTTTGAGACCTTTTTTAAATGACTATCATTCCATTACAAAAAGAAATCGCTCTTTCTATGTCTTATATTTCCAAATCACTATAAAATACCTTTACGATTCTTGTAGTTTAAAAAGAAATACACCACTTTAATATAACGCATACAAAGATAATTGACAAGAAATATAAAATTACGTACTTCGGTAAGCATACTGTACAGACCTACTTATCTGTACTCAGACCCAAAACTACTATCTAGAATAATTATATGCTTCGTATAATCTATCATGCTACTCATAGAAACGTAACAACGTAACTGCCTAATTTGTTATGCCTTTCGTATCGCCGTTATTCGAAAACTATTAACCCATAATTTGTTCATATGCCACTGACATTGTTATCTGTTCAACATCTTGGAATTTTTCTTTATATTTAAACATAGGTATATTTTGACCATATAAGTGAACATGTCATTTACGACCGTCACAACAATGTTACGCCTTCAACATGCACCATATTTGTATGATAATTCTTTAATTTAAATTGACCAAATAAAGATGCCGTATTATATTAAATTAGACTTGTCAAAGATGTGTGTTGATCAGAGTTAAAAATACTCTATAGTATCAAAACTAAGGTCTGCTGGTTAAAAACAATTCGCAAGAAAATAAAAGATAAAATCAGAGCTATAGAAGCGATGGCCCGGTTTTCAACACGGTAGTAGTAGTTGTGTTCACCTCTGATCATAACCGACAAGCTGGCATAAAAACAAATAAGATTTGAGTCAAATGAAAAACCGTACTCTTTGCCTACACCGAAACCCGAAGAGTCAAATAATCCTCATGCCAAGTTCGAGTGTCGTCAAAGGTTTGCAGTCTACCAACTTCACACTTTTAACGACACTCTGTGAACATTCAGATTTTAAATTGTCTTTTCTGTAGGAAATCTTAATTATAGCATACGAGATCTCAATGTCATACCAGTAGACGCAACTAAAAGGCATATGCACAAAATAAGAATAGGTTTTCCTAGTTTTAAAACTATGTGTAACGGAACATTCTAGGCCATTGTTTACTAAGCCCTTTGGCATAATTATCTAAAGCTCTGCAGTGCGTGGAGATTGTAAGAAATAAGCTAGTGAAAGGTTGCTAATAAATAGCTTCACCTGCCACTCTTGCCAACCCCCTTACTCTCTATACAATATTATAACTTTCACGATAAGATAAATATCTGACATTACAGTTTCCTGCTATAGGTACTTAGCCGTATCAGCGTGGAAAATGTCTAGGTGTTGTTGTAATTAAACTAGAATGGATAAGAAAGTTTGTTCGGGATTCACGCGAAGAAGGCTTTTCTAAGTAAATTAGGAGATAAACAGATCACATTGTTAAGGCATATGCTACGTGTACACAGCCTACATACCTTCGACTATATGCTAGATAGTTGAAAGTAAGAATCACCCAAGTATTCCACATGAATAAATTGACAATAGTGTAAAAGGCAATTACATCAAATATGAATTGTAAATAGTAAATCCTTAAGGTAGTCTACTAGTCCTAAGCAAAAATTAGCATGCATTTTATAAGCAAATATGGCGAGCGGCTACTTGACGTTACCATCTAATCTACCATATTCTTGGAGAAAATGTATTTCTTGAGATGGAGAATGCATTCAACATTCATATCCTAGTCTACAAAGGACACTCAGTTATGATGAAATGAGAACAAACAGCACTGGCCTAAGCCAGCGTACAACAAAAAAATATAGAAACAGGAAAGCGAGGACAATACAGAATAAAAGTAATTAAAATAATAAATCCTTTCCGATGCACTAAACGAAAATTCGAATCACAACAGTCAAGCAGTCAAAAATATCCAACTCAAATGATCTCACATTAATTAGTATGTCTATAATACTGAGAGGTCAACTTACACCGGCTGATTTCAGTACCAGATATTCTTTGGCAACGAACCGCCGTCAAAAGCTAGTAGGTGTGTACGTTGGCAGTAGTCGTCAAAATGGACGATTGGCATCGTCTAGTCACGAGAATCCATTCTTACAAAAACAATCGAAGCATTTATCACAATTTGACAATTATTCCTGCCGTCCATCGAAGAATAGATACCAATAGAGCCACGTATAATATATATACAATTTCAGCTCTGTTTATAAAGTGGTCTTCTGAGTAAAGGCCTCTTTTCAAAACAGCTAAGCACATTTTGCCAGACTGCACAAATCATCATCTCATTCATCATCAACGAGTTTCAAACTTAAGGTACTATTCTTCTGCAGGGTTTTGTATACTGATACGGGAACTGTGATGACAGACACAAAGGATTTGAACTTCTTAATCCGAAACACTTATCAAAAAAGGCATTTTTTGCACAATTCTTCTAACACAGGAGACTTTTTTCGCAAAATCCGATATACACATATTTTGTTTTGTCCAAATATAAAACCAGCTATACATAGCTGCTGGTTAGTAGCGAAAGCAGTTAATCTTCACATTACACTAATTATTGTTTGCATTAAACACTTATATTTAATAACACGTCTTTACTCAGCATGTCTCTTCTCTCTTAGCCTTTATTATTCCCAAGTCACTTGGGGTCGACTTTTCTGGTCTAACCGGATTTGACTGGATATCAGTTTTTACACGGAGCGGCTGCCACCTGACCTCCGCAACCCGAAGGCTAACGATACCCTAAGGCTAGACCAGTGTCAGGATATTAGAGGGTACTGACTTTCCCAATAACGACTGCCATAGATGTTCATGGCAGCCGGGACCGACGGCTTAACGTGCTCTCCGAGGCACGGAGCAGGCGATAATTGTCAATCAATACGCACATAATTTCGAAAAGTCATATAACTTCCGAAAGTCAGAGGTGCGCGACGTGGGTTCGAACCCGAGACCCTCTGCATTGCAGTCTGTTGGTCTCCCCACTGAGCTATCTCAGCATGTACATAATTGAAATAATACACACAACCAAAGATTATAAATGAGAGAACAACACATAATAAAACACGCGACAACCGTCTGTCACTTGATCTATGACGCGTGCGCATCGATCGTCTCCAATTATATACCTACGCGCATATTACAACACAAATCACACAGACAGACAGACAAATTGGCCAGCCGCTGGCATTTGGCAATGGCATGATCCGTCCACAGCATATGATATATTTATGATAGAGACTTATAATTTCGACGGCCGATTAGCTTCTTTAATGGACGGCAGATGCAGTCTTGACGGGTTTATATAAAGGTGAGAGCAATTGGCTAAATCACCTCTACAGAATGTCAGTTGATAGCTTCCTATGTGTGATGGAAGTCTATTGGATTAGATGGGTTTGCAAAAGGTTAGACAGGTGCTGTATTGGCGTTTGTCATTGTTTTGCGTATGAAGATTTTGTGTCGTTGTCGTACTTATACAGAGTGTCCCAAAATATGTGAATCAAATTGTAGCGGCAGATTCCTTAGGTAAGATCTTTCAAATGCGCTAAATAAAAAATAAATAAATTATGACATTGGTGTAAAAATAAAAAATCAAAGGTTCGAATCAAACTTTCGACTACAGGTGCTTCGTTTATGGCAAATTTTCATATTTTTTCACTATTATTATTTGTGAAGGATTGATTCGCCAAATTACAAAAGTTTTTTTTTTTACCTGACCTATTTTAAGTCGCAGCATTATTTTTGTGTATTTTTTTTGCTCCAAAGAACGTCTTGTATGTTTGACGAACAACACAACATAATATTTTTATTCTTTTTATTTAGCACATTTGAAAGGTCCTCACCTAAGGAATCTCCCGTTACAAATTGATTCACATATTCTGGAACACTGTATAAGTGAGCATTCAACTTGCTTGTGTATGTTTTGCGGATACATCGCACTCTTAATAAAACAGAGACTTATCTCAGTATTTTGGATTAAACAAATATGAACTCTATTGCAAAGATTTAACACAAACATAATATTAGAAATTAGCATATACAATTAGAGTCCAAATTACCTTACTTTCAAATTTCGAGATAAGTCGCTGTTTTATTAAGAGTGCGACATGTATTACGTATTTGATGTAATATTAGGTTAATAAAGTTGTGTTAAAAGCTAGTTTTAAATAGTCGCTGTTTATTGTAAAGCTTAACAGTTTGAGGACCAATTATTATACTTTGCTGTTTATGATTTGTGTATTTATATTATATATTATTATGAGATTATTTCTGTTTTTTATTTATAAGATAAGCGCTATTAGTCGTCGCCATATTAGTTTAGCTGAACGGTTTACACGAATACTATTAGGTAATTTATATTCTAAACTCGTAAAGTAATTTTTTTTTTGCATGTTGTTATAATTATAGGTTTGTTGTAGCTATAGTTTAATTATAAGCTAAAGTTATACTGTATATGATGCTGTCCGAGCTACCAATGTATGTACGAAGAATTAATCGCGTCAGGTACCCACAGGACAGGCTTGCCTAGTGTGGGGCCACAGGATATGACTTTTAACATTGTAAATACTTTTTGGCAATAAACAAATTTTTATTTTATTTTTATTTTCATAATCTTTAAAAGTACCTACTCGTTTCATTGATCTCTCTCTTCGTATGTCCTTTGCCGTAGTTAGTTCAATCTATCTTTACACAAAATCACATCAACATTCATTCAGCTGTTCGGTAGTGATCGTCTAACAAACATTTGTACTTTCTCAGCAGTACGATTAAGTGTGAGGTCCTTTTCGTAACAACAGTACCAAGTTAAATGAACCATCTCGTAGTGCTTACTCAGTCATCAAACCCATCATATCCACCAATCGAGTGTGACAGGCGAGCTATCAATACAACTATGACAAACAGAGTCCCGCTCCGGCGTTCATTAGTGATCTCATGAATCACGGACCCTTAGAGGAGCACATGAATCTCAATTGTGACAACGACGGTTGACGCGAGGACACTCAACTTAGTCATTTTTTGCTTCACAATTGTTCGGAATTGGATGGGAAGTTTCAGAATATCAATGATTGGTGACGCTACTGTATACAGAAATAGATGACGTGTTTAATTGTTATAACTGACTTGCAAATGAAATTTCTTTTAATAACTTATAGTGACACTCCCTATTTCAGTACCTGATACATAAAATATGTGTTGCACGATTGAAAATCTAACCGCAATCACAGAGAACCCAAACTCGAAACAATTATTTGGGTTTAACAAAATTTTGTCCCGTTTGGGCATTGAATCTGCGATTATCGATACGAGGCACGGCAAGGCGATCATGATGACACCATCTGTACCATACATATAATCATAATAATCTCTTTAAGGAAGTTGTTAACTCACCATATATTACGGACTAGCTCATGCACGCAGCTTCGCTCACGTTTATCTAGAGTCTAAACAATATTTTTAACACGCTTTTATTAGCTTGGTATGTATCTATGTGTCTATGAATCTATGTAACGGGTTCTTTGAACTTGATTTTCACCCCTTTCAAACCGACGGATTAATTTGAAACTTTGCACACTTATCGAGGACCGATGACAATAAAATAATTTAGAAAATATAAAACAAAGATACAAAAAAAATTTAAGGATAAGTTTATAAAAACTAAACAACACGCTTTAAGAAGTAGAAAATCATTTAATAATGGGGTGGGGTTTATCAAAATATCTTAGAAAGCACCCTACGCTTTTTTACATTAAAATTGTTGTGTGTATGTGTGTGTCCTACGTCCTTATGTCCTTTTCTGTTCCCCTGACAACGTGTATGCAAAATCATGATGATCGGTTAAATCGTTAAGGCGTGAAAGTGTCACAAACAAACAAACTCACATTCACAGTTATAGTATTGGTTAAGATACTAAAACTACTTATATTATAGTATTCGTTCAATCTTTTACGACTTCTAAAAGGGGATAAGCAGGTGACAGCTTTGCTCTTGCGTAAACCGCTCAAAGTTTATAATGCTTGCATTTATTTTTAGGTAATACAAACTACAGGTGTTGAAATTTAACGCTAGTTCTAAAATGGTTATAGACGTCCTAAGCTAATGTATTAAGGAGCCTGTTTTTTAATTTTTTAATTACCTGATATTTTTTTAAACAGGTCTTTTATTGTGTAGTAAGTGTCAGTTTGTACATATGTGCGCAATAAAGAGCTATGTTATTGTTTCATATGTGCAGTAAAAGAATGTCTTCAGATATGGACTTGTATAGGCATGGGTGTTAAGATGCTAAGACTAGTTATTGTTATGGTGTTGCACTCGCATTTAAGATAACATGGGTTTGATATCCATTCATTGTAATGCTGACTGGAACACATTAAGGTAGATCCTTTTTTCCTTGAATTTGAGTTGCGTACTTTTACTAGAATTCTTGTTAATACTTACAGCTAAGCTATAATACTTGTATGTATTAGGTATTGCGATGGATTGTATACGAACTCTAGATCGCAAATCCGATGCGTTATCCATTGGTTTCCTTACAATTACTATAAACATTTATATTATCTTTACAAATGCAGTAATTTAAAAATATTACAACAAAGATTTCAAGCACAGCCAATACTGAATTTATTTCATCAGAACTAGGCTTCGGTTTGAGCTCTCCATCAACCAACCTTCACTAAATCTTCACAGACACAATTCCTTATATATACTGAAGTCTCCAATACATCCACATACCAAACAAATCAACAATAAAATAAACGAATCTCACCGCAATAAACACGAAACGATTTTATCTCACTTTAAAATATCGACGAATGCGAAAAATGCCCAGCCTCAATCATATATTACTCGGCTAATGTCAACCGGTGACGGACGAATGTGATTGGCTGGATGCAACACACACACGTGTATAAACCACACACACATCCAAACGTCGTTTTGTAGCTACGCAACAAATTCACGCACACATGCAAACCTTTTTGCACACATGCAAAATTAATGGGACAGTAAAAACTTTATAGTTATCTCATGGGCGCGTATAAGTTAATGCAGATGCAGGTTTATTCTGATGCTTAACGAAAATGTGATCAGGATCGATGTGGATCTTTTATGGGAGACCTTGGGGTCAGTGGACTGAGCATTACTTGGTAAGGCCACCGTGCTTGGCCGAGGTATGTTGATTATGCACCAAATGCGTGCTTCGAAACATTATCAAGATGCTATCCTGTCCCGTCAAAACACTTCCATGCGTCTTTTGAGTAAGCATTCGGAACTAGAAACTTCTCTTTTGCTTAGCATATTAATATTTATTACATAAGTATTGCCCATGCTAATGGTAGAATGAAAATAACAACAACATATAAAATAACAGAGGAAAAGATATATTTTATGAAGCAGGTCTTGAATATCACATAACCTTAAAGCAAAACACAGTGAAAACAGAGAAATTTCAATCCATGACGATGGACAGATAACACAATTATTGACAAAGCGAAGACAAGGCTTGTAGCAACCGCAGGTTTAAGATCTGCTTCACAGATTGTCTCCTTTTCCTCTGTTATAATTTACATTCTACCCTTATCATAGGAAATGATTACACAATAATATAATAATATAATAATATTCTACCACATACACACAACACCATCTAGCCCAAACTAAGCAGAGCTTGTACTATGTATATATATATATTATACTTAGAAACACTCAGACCAAGATAAACATTCGTGTTCATGCATACAAATGTTTGACTTGTGCGGGAATCGAACCCGCGACCTCAGGCGTGGCAGTCGGTTACACTAACCACTACGCCACCGAAGCCGACAATGAATATACTTTAAGAGATTAGCAATTAAAAATCCCACAACACTATGTGCAGAATCAATGGCGAGGCGACCACAAAACTATATGGCCATCTGTACTGTCAAAAAGGTGGCAATGGCACGCCGTAAGGTAGAGCATATTATTTGCCACATTAGCCGATAGAACATGACACAGAACAATATTTTTTGACCCCTCCAGTTGAATGCTTGTTTTAGAATTTAATTAACCTCCATCGGTGCGCATTGCAAAATATAATCGTCATTTACATAAACACCACCTGTTTGATATTTAACAGCGCAACGCTACAACTTATTTTACAAACAAACATTTTTACACATGCATAATTTTTATGTCCTTTTTATATCTGTTTGTTAGAATAATGTATCTTAATTATATAAAACTAGCGCCCTGCCCCGCCTGCGTGCGGGTAGTACGAAACCTTAATTACGTACGTAAGTACGAAACCAAATTAAACTCTTAAACCACTCTGTTTATTGGTGGAAACCGCATGAAAATCAGTTCAGTCGTTTATGAATTTAGGCAAGTCAGACAGACAGACACGGCGGAGGACTTGGTTTTATAATATGTAGTGATAAAGAAGTCCTGACACTCGCTGACTGACTTATCAATACTAAGCTCAAACCCTTGGCCCTAAAAAGATGAAGGTTTGCAGTAGGTAAGGCTTTCTAAAATTTACACGGCATCCTTGCTTCCTAACTTAATATCATAATTACGAATGTGAGTTTGTTTGTTTCGCTTTTACGCCTTTACTACTACTCTACCGATGAGAAATTTTGTATACAAGTCAGGGGACAGAAAATGACATAAGTACCTTTCATCCAGAACCAAAAGTTCTGTGCCGAATTTCAGATAACTAGTAGACTAGAGAATAAAAAAGCAGCTCGCTTAAAGATGCTTAGTTAAACAAAAAAAAATCGGTATCACATACATAAGTAATTATATCTAGGGATAACACAGGTATCCTTTTCAGTATAAAATGATACCTGTGTTAGGATAAACGGTATGTTATATAGAATATTATATTACATACCTTATGTAATAACTAAGCAACTCCAAGCGAGCTGCTTGGCAATAGCCAAATACTTAAACTTGAGCATGAAAGTAGGTAGTATAATTCTTTTACTCTCTTAGCTTTTATTATTCCCAAGTCACTTGGGGTCGGCTTTACTGGTCTAACCGGATTTGACTGGATATCAGTTTTTACACGGAGCGGCTGCCACCTGACCTCCGCAACCCGAAGGCTAATGATACCCTAAGGCTAGATCAGTGTCAGGATATTAGAGGGTACTGACTTTCCCAATAACGACCGCCATAGATGTTCATGGCAGCCGGGACCAACGGCTTAACGTGCTCTCCGAGGCACGGAGCAGGCGATAATTGTCAATCAATACGCACGTAATTTCGGAAAGTCATATAACTCCCGAAAGTCAGAGGTGCGCGACGTGGGTTCGAAACCAAGACCCTCTGCATTGCAGTCTGTTGGTCTCCCCACTGAGCTATCGCTGCTAAGTAGGTAGTATAATTATAAATCAATTACAGAACTTGTAGAAATTGCCTCGGATAGAATATCATAACATAATTGTGATGGGAGCCAGTTCAAACTTCGTTATTATAATCTGAAAAATATTGCGTCAAATAATTCATTACTAGCTAACCCAAACTAACCAATAAAATAATAATTTACAATACGCTTACTTAAAACTCACCTATTCTATGACCAAACCGGTGTATAAATCTAACTATTTAAATTAGAATTGATTCGATTTACCATACTCAAATAAACAAACGTGAATATTAAACAATAAATTACACATTAATTATGAATATTGAATATTTATTGGACATCTAAGTTATGTTAACAAAACCTATGGCACCGTAGGTCACTGTAAATCATATGTACATATGTATATACAAAATGTAATAAATATGATTAGAACTAAAAATATCAATTATTTGAAAGAAAGGTCTTACGAAGGAAAAATTATTGAAAAGAAAGGCCATGCGAAGGTTCCCCATGGAATAAAAACGTATTTACGACAACGACAACTCGATGGCGTAGTGGTTAGTGTAACCGACTGCCACGCCTGAGGTCGCGGGTTCGATTCCCGCACAAGTCAAACATTTGTGTGCATGAACATAGATGTTTGTCTTGGTCTGGGTGTTTCTATGTATAATATGTATGTATTTACAAAAAAAAAAGTATATATGTATGTTTATCCATTGTCTAGTTCCCATAGTACAAGCTCTGCTTAGTTTGGGCTAGATGGTGTTGTGTGTATATGGTAGAATATTATTATTATTATTATTATTATTATTATTTACTTAGACTAGAATGCCTCGGTGTCGTAGAAGTAAGGATACGATTGCTGCTTAAAATATCTAGGGCTCATTTTGGATTGAGCAAACTATTATTGGGTTCTCTGTCAAGAAATTTTGATTAGAAGCAAGGAGTCTAGAACCCGTGCTACCTGGCCCGCTATATCCTAAACTACAACAATAACTGGTGAAATCTGACTGTATCAGACCTCTGCTGACTATTTTGAGGATTATGGGATATGTGTAAACCTTAATATAAGAAATCTATGCCACTATAATTATTATACACTACCTTTTGCCCGCGGCTTCGCTCGCGTAAAATTAGGTTTAGTTATGTTAGTAACTGTATTTTTTTTAAATAAAACATAACCTTTGTTACTCAGTGATAATATCACTTTCTAAGCGAAAGAATTTTTAAAATCAGGTGATTTGTTTTTGAGTTAAGTCGTTACAAACAAACAAACAAAAATCTAATCTTTCCTGTTTATAATATTAGTATAGATATAAAGCGTGTAACAGAAAAGTGTGGTAGTATTTAAGCATTACATAATATAGCCCCAGTACAATGGAAAACCGCGACAAGCAAATCTATATACATCATTTTTTTTTACTAAGATACAGCATTTTCTTTTTTTCGACTTGTCAATATCACGTAATATTCTAGTCGATACTTAAACAGAAACAGCTGACTCGGGGGATCTCTATGATCCCGAAAATGGCCATGCGCTATTTGGATAGTGACATAATGCGTTTGTTCCGATGTTTAAATAAAATTAAACAAATGGTCATAAAATTTAAAATTGTTTTTTTGAGCCGGGAATAAGGCCACATAGGTTATTTATCAGATATATATCACGACCTTAAAATATGACCACACCTTTCTGCTACATGCTGTATAACAATTCATTGCTCTTCTAGATAACAATAGCAGTAATATACTCTCAACCAGAACTTTAACAAGTAAATGAATTCACCAACAAATTAGCCGATGAAAACTGCAACAAATTTTGATTCATCATCTTTAATTCGGCAACACAACAAATCGATATTCGGAACACAAAAGACTAAAAAACGCAGCGACAAAACAGACGAACAAAAAGTCGCAAGAACAACATACAACTGAGTGAGTGCGGTTTCGTTTTTTCCGAATGCTATCTTCATATCCGGACGTGTGGAACTCCACGTTCGTATAGTCGAGGGGCTGGTGGCTCAACATGGGAGATTTTTATAGCTGATGGATTTCTCGATGAAATATTTTCGTTGTACATAATAATATGTAGGTATGTACAAGTAAATGACTTCCGCAGCGATAGCTCAGTGGGGAGACCAACATACTGTAAAGCAGAGGGTCTCGGGTACGAACCCACGTCGCGCATCTCTGACTTTCGGAAGTTATATGACTTTTCGAAATTATGTGCGTATTGATTAACAATTATAGCCTGCTCCGTGCCTCGGAGAGCATGTTAAGCCGTCGGTCCCGGCTGCCATAAACATCTATGGCAGTCGTTATTAGGAAGTCAGTACCCTATAATATCCTGACATTGGTCTAGCCTTAGGGTATCGTTAGCCTTCGGGTTGCCGAGGTCAGGTGGCAGCCGCTCCGTGTAAAAACTGATATCCAGTCAAATTCGGTTAGACTAGAAAAGCCGACCCCAAGTGACTTGGGAATAATAAAGGCTAAGAGAGAAGAAGGAGAAGTACATGTAAATGACTAGGTAATCATTTACGGTAATCCTCGAAAGGGAAGGTCATATTTTTTTAATAAATTTTTTTTTTGCAGTGGTTAGTTAGATTAATAACAAGTTTTAAACTTGTCAAACTTCATTTAATTACAGCCCAGTTTGCAAATATATTGTACCCCTTACTAGAGGGTCCTATTAACCTTTTGCATTCCACCGTCCAAATCGCTAAATGCTTTTTTTAAATTTATTTCTTTTGTCATGTAGATGCCTTAAATTTATGCTGTTATATTTATTAGGTAATCCAAGAATATTTAAAGTGTATGCTGTACATCATATATAGGACCAGGAAAATATCACAATAACTACTTGCTGACTGTTTTCAGGTCTATAGTTATTGTGGTATGATTAAATATTAAATTTAAATTAAAAGCATTATAAATAGACCAATATGTCTATTATATATAATATTTCACAGCCACAAAAACATTCCCAACTACTTACGAGAATCTTTAAACTAAATTTATATTTATTTATTTTTAAGTAAACTTATTTACCACAGTCCATCATTTCACAATATAAATTACGGGTCACATTACACAGGCAAAACTTTCCTAAAACCAGCTATGATTTCCTTTATCGTTAGAGAAGCAAGCTCCCTGCCTACCTCTGAACAATCTATAAAGCGTCGATACACAACCGTCGTGAGTCGTGCGGTTTATCTAAGGCGTCTTGACAGCTGCGTCTGCGCATCGCGTCTATACGCCAAGTGCGTTAAAAAAAAAACTATATTCAACGACGCCGCTTGAGTTTTTCCAAAAATATATACATATTTAGTCTTACGCCTGTATTACCGAAGTGGAAGACACATTTTGCAAGCTATATGTATAGATCCCACGTAATAAGACAAGCCTATTAATGCTTTACCTTTACCAGTCAAGGTATTAGAAGTCATGGTGCCATATAATATTTTGTCAGGGCGACTTAATAGCACTGTCCGACCAGGATATGGAACTGGAGATCTTATACACGGCAACCGTATTCACTACCATTGCGTCACCGGAGCAGTATTTTTAATAAAGTTGATATATGTTCGACAGAACTAGGTATCACTTAAGACTGCGCCGAGCGTAAGACAGATAATGACAGAGCTCGTGCGGTGCATATTCAAATAGGCGCGCGGCCGCCATAGTATTTTTGATAAATATGTATCTTTATTGTCAACCAAATAACTTAAATATTTGGGACGGACAAATTGCAATATAACTAATTATTTTTCGTTTAAGCTGTAAAATAGGATAGATTTCTACTGTTATAATCTAAAAATCCAGTAACACGAGCTTACGCTTTTGCAAATTTAAGTAATTTTGTAGGAGAAAATATTAATTATTTTAAGCTTTTTACACGGAGTAATTGTAAACACATTCATTGTTATGGTAAATGTATATTTTATATTTGTATTAAACAAAAAGTGTTGATTTTATTCACTTAACTGTGACCGCCTGTTTTGGCACATTTCGCTCACCGCAGTCTTAAAGCGGTTCATTGCCAAGCAATGCCTATCATTATCTATCATGTACTTGTAAATGTAATATCTAAGCAGTGAGCTTAATCTTCTTAGAACTATGGACATAAGTCCAGTACTTCTATGGAAACTTTTAAGTGAGATCTACGTACGGCAAGGACATATATTATAACTTAAATGTTTACTTAGAATTACAAAAAGAAACATCCCAATTGTAACCTCAATGGTTTCAACATGCCTGAAATAGCTCCAATTTAAACCTGACATTTAATGCGTCATATTGAACAATTCAGTGGTACAGCCGTCATATCATAATAACTGTCAAGTTTGAGGTAATAAAACTTCAAGTTAATTAGCTGTTTAGCATCCCGCATGCTTGACTAATTAGGTAAATGACGACTGTGATTACGCACGTTGTTTGAATCAAAATACTCTCTGCGATGCCATCTGAATGCGGTGAATGTCATCCATTGATCTTTTGAACACGATCTGTATTCATAGATGGAAAATAATTGATGTTATCACAAATATTTTAATTCATAACTATGGAGAAGGAAAGTACAGCACGTTTAATTTATTGTCGTTGAAAATTACAGCTTCAATTCTACGGATTTAATGTTGTTTAATGTCAATAACACCAAAAATGTTTTAAAGATTACTCTCTTACTTTGCTCATTGTCTATGTAGCGGGGAACTCTACAAACATTCAGACAACAAACACAAAACCCACTCAGACTCGAAACAACCATTTGTGTATTACACAAATTGTTGTCCCGTGCGGTACGAAATTATTACACTCGGCGTAGTTCCATTCGCGAGGCTACCCCAAAGAAGATTGTTATCCAATCATATGTAAACCGATGAACAAATTAGACGACATTTGCCTCACACAGAGACTATGTCCTGGACACATAGAATTCCTTTTTATACCGGTATACATTACCGTTACCGATGGCAGTATGAGCTGGACTCCTTTCTATAGGACTTAAACCACAACAGACCGAGACAAGTCGAAAGAGAGAAGTGAGCCCTTTGCCCTTCAATGGAACAAAAGAGCTAAAATGTTAGGACTTGAATTTCACGCGTGCGAAGCCACAGGCGCAATCAAATACTATATAAATTCTTTTCGCTAGCCTCAACAAAATCAAACGTCTAAACCCACCTTATCTACAAATATGGAATTGCTTGAGATCTGTGGACGACTGAGGACGGGCTTATCTCCATCAGTGTGCACCTGCCCGTATCGTTGAACGACAATCGATATTCGGACGTTACCGATTGCGGACTCGAGTGATTGTTATCGATTACAGATGTGAACTTTCGTCGGTGCTGGACGGGAGAGTTGATAAGGTGGATCTGTATATCGTGGAAGGTATCTATGTAAAATGGAATTTCGATTCTGCTTCTTAGGTATAGTACGCTGTGACAGGACTTTCATCAGCAGATACGACCAGGTAAATTTCATGAGACGTCATTGTAGCCTTAATATACAAGTACAAATTTGCCCAACACTGCCAGTATAACTTTACATCGTGTCAATAATATAATGGTTCAGTTTCAGGTTTTCTTTCACATAGCATAAGACTCTCACCAGTATTTTTGTAACGAGGTAGTCACAGGTGTTATACTCAAATTTCGTGAGTCACGTTTTCAAATCCGACGACTTATTACCGTCTACCGTGCAATGAAATTACATTGCATATTTACTAGAAGGTACAACAAAAAGAATATTTTCGCAATAACACATCTCTATCCAGTTAATCGAACCCGTACCCTCTTATCTTATCTTATGTGGGGGCCAGTTAGTGCAGACCGGCGACACTTCGACCCAGTGGGATTTTTTGTGTTGACACTCTCCCAATAACGACTGTCATAGATGTTCCTGGCAGCCGGGACCGACGGCTTAACGTGCTCTCCGAGGCACGGAGCAGGCGATAATTGTCAATCAATACACACATAATTTCGAAAATTCATATGACTTCCGAAAGTCAGAGGTGCGCAACGTGGGTTCGAACCCGAGACCCTTTGCATTGCAATCTGTTGATCTCCCCACTGAGCTATCGCTGCTCTAACCCGTACCCTCACAGCAGTCGCATTTACTACCGGTGCACCACTGAACCAGTCATAGCATCACCAGATACGAACTAAACCCAACACCAAAACCAGTAACACCGCGTCCGCACCGCTAATTAAGCGGAATCACATCAAAATCGATTACAAGACAATACTGGCGACAACCGGTCGGCGTCGGTAGCGGTCGGCCGTCAAGCCGCGCGGCGTTTCAACCGCCACGTCGCGTGGGTGCGCACAATTTGCATAGGTTCATTAGGCCGCAGACGCACCGCCTGATACGCGTTATCGCGCGGCCGTGAATCGCGCCTTATTCCCTTTTTAAATCGATAGCCGTTAATTAACCGTGTGTGAGGTCTTACGCCTTAATTATAATTGCGCACAGATATAAAATTAGCCGCTTTAACGAACCCGCCCTGTATATAAATATGGTCCTTTTTTCAGATAAGGATTACTGTCGTGACTAGCTTTAATTGTAGATACGGATCTTTTGATTGAGACTGATAGTTTTGTGGTAAATAAAGGCGTTGCGAATGAAGTGCAGATTGCTCGACTTTGGCCTATCACGAGGGTACAGGTTCGATTTATCGATTTTCATGTATGGTTTTCAGTTATTTAATTTTTAGTAGCACGGAGTCTAGAGCATTGTTTGGTAGAGATTAATAAGTTTGTCCCCTATTACATCGGACCTAAAATGATGACTGGCGAAATGTGTGGGCGTAATAAGGACACACTATTATTTTAATCATCAATCATCAATACATATTATAAAGCAAAGTCCCCCGCCGCCTCTGTCTGTCTGTTTGCGATAAACTTCAAAAACTACTGATCGGATTTTCATGCGGTTTTCACCAATAGACAGAGTGATTCATGATTAGGTGTATAATTTGTTAAGATTTTGTACTACCCGTGCGAAGCCGGGGCGGGTCGTTAGTATAATGTAAGCTAAGTTTTCAGGAAGGGCAATGCTTTTACCATCTACTGGACACAGATTTAACTCCATGCTGTTACTGATAATTGTTTGATAAAAACTTGCAATAGCACTTTGCCTGACCCGAGAATTGAACCCGAGACTTTACACACAGCAGTCGCATACAATACCGCTATTTCACCGAACCAGACAGATAATTGTAACCTTTTTTAAGTAACCCTTTAGTATTACATATATTAACTATATTTTAACACCTGTATTGTATGAATATAATTATGCCGCTATAATATATATAAGGCTTGATATCTTATTTGTGACCATAAATTAAAAATATATTTTTAAGGTCATTCTATTTATTAAAAGAGCTTGTAAATTTAATATTAATTGGTATAGTAAATTGTTTTAATAGTGGACTCGTCGTTGGTCGCGTGGAGTTTGTGGCGCGTTCCAGGTACAATTTGGAGCTCAGCACAGTGGTTACAAGTAATGAAGTACTCTGTAGCAGTACCTATGTACTGCTAATTAATGTATTCAGTAGAATAAAATAACTTCACATCCTAATACACGGCATTCATAGCCATAGGCGCTCATAGCCAGTTGCACTCACTGATCGGTAAACGATTAACGAGGGTAAGCAGCGTTGGGTGCGGTCAGTCTATAAATGTGTGACCGCTTACTAGTATTTCATCTGAGCGTCTCCGTGCTTCGGAGAGCACGTAAAAAGTTGGTCCCGGTTGTTGTCAAATTGACAGCAGTCGTTAAACCATGTCAGAGGCCTACGGGCGGCTTGAACAACGCTTGACAACAGGTTGGCCACTAACCACACAAAAAACAAAACAAATAAACATGGCATTCATATACAGCCAGCTTTGTAAGCATTTTAACCAGAGCCACTGATAATCCTTTAACAAAGACAAACCCATCAACAATTTACTGGACACGGCTGTCGAACGGCAGCAAATATAAATCCGCATTTATGCTACAAAACGAATGAGATCCATACCTACTTTCATAAAATCAACTTATTATAATATTTTATAAAAATAATGAGATATTTTAAACACTTATAAAGAAAATATCAAGCCTTGTATAGAATAATGTTATTCACACATTACAGGGCTAATAACATGCCTTTACAGCAACTGCACCGTGCGTGCACACACAAAAGGATTCTTGTCAGAATTTACAGATAGGGACAATTATCTCGCCGATACATACACACAGGCACAGACTTACGCCTGTATCCACAAAAGGGTGAGTAGAGGTGTAGCTCTATACACATATTTCCCAAGTATAGTTTAAGATAAGACATAATGAGAGGCAAGGTTATAGCTGTCTACTGGACACAGTGCCAGAGACCACTAAGAATTTCTAGTCAGAAAAGCTCAAATAAGTCATCGACTCGGGAATCGAACTCGAGACCTCATAACTGTCGCATTTACTACCGCCGTACCAACGGAGCATTCTACATTACCAAGGCAGATGGACTACCATTTATTTTTTATACAGCTAAGAAGCCTGGTCTCTATTGTCACAGCACAAGCAACACAAAACTGAGGTCAATGCTTTATGCGTCACATACAAATTTGTGCCGCGTGAGAATCGTACTTACTAATTAGACTGCAAGAATCGAAGTCCCCACGGTACACACGTAATGCATCGTCTACTTGCCAACATAACCGATGTTTTACTTAAAGCTGTAAACGTCATCACGGTTACCGGTTACCACAAACAATATATTTTCTATCCTGTCGGCAGACGATATTATTATTTACGTTTATGACTCCAATCAAGTTTTTAATTCAATAAGCATTCTACAATAAAACTCTTGACACACAAAATACAAAAGCATTAAAAACTCTCAACTTATTAAAGTGCAAATAAATCGGATACGCTTGACGAAACATCGACATTAGGCTAAGTACATAAAAGCGCGGCGCGCGACATTTTACCGCGAGTCCAACATCGCGTGCGGCAAAATGCTAATATCGGACCACCGGCGATACACACAAACGAAATTAAAACCCAAGACCGAACACTACTAATAAATAAATAAATAAAAAAACATTTTATAAGGTTAAAAGATGTCGCCTATATTTTAACGACTTTAATTATTTAAGGTGATCTAAAGTTGCCGGTATACTAGTAATGGATCGCGTAATTGCTTGAAAAAAAACTATTCAATTAATGGATGCAATTATCGCAAACAGAAGGCTAATGTTTGCGTAATTAAAGCAAAAGATCATGTCGACGTAAGTAGGTAGTTTATTATTTCATTTTTTCACCTTCCTGATAGATTATTGATTAGCTGATGTGAGCAACCATTTTTTAAATATAACACCTTAGGTGAGAAATTATTTACAAGAATTATAAAAACGTTGGCTTGTCCGAAGAAGTACTATATTCTTAATACATATCAGGGCAGCACGTATAACGCTAACGAAATAACGTGTAACATCTTGTGGATAACACCAAATATAAGAACCTCTATCTGTGCTTGGACAAGCTACGTGACGCGCATTTAGAGACCATGTTAATCACCATTTAAGAATTTGGTAGTTATTACATCACGCATAATTATAAAATCATCATTCATTCCAATATTATAGATCCGAAAATAAATCCATTTGCTTGTTAGCTTTTCACAGCTAAACGTATCTTAATGTAATTTGCCTAGGAGGTAGGTTGCATCCCTAGGAAGGACGTAGGATACCTTTTATCCCAGAATGTGTTTCCGTGGGATTTTAGCAGACGATCCCGCAATCAGAAACAAGTAAAATACTAAAAATAGCACAACTGACATAAAGGACTTATCGAGTACACATGCAAAGGCGAAAATAACTTCTAATAAACATAACATTTTGGTCAAATAATGTCAGATTATTTGCTTGTTTTGCGTAAAACAAAAAGCATTACTGTTCAACATGCACATAACAATAATAAATCGACGCCGAAATCTCTCTCGCAGTAGTGTGTGCGGCAAAACAGCCTAAAACCTTTGGACAGTGGCCATAAACGCCTACGATTTGGTAAGTTCAGTCCACTCGGATGAAGACATTTAAATACGTAGAATATGTTAATATCGCGATCGGATCGTGTACACGGGGCTTAACAACGACGAGTGTGCGTTGGTGGACAGCGGTCTATTAGTATGGTGGAGCAAGGCATAGGCGCAAGTGGTAGCGAGTTACTGTTTACCATTTATTAAAGATTTTTCATTATTAAGAATAATCCCGTAATCTCTAGTAATAATACCTATTTCGTGGAGGACTTTACAAACATAGAAATAACAGATACAAAGGACGCCCAGGTCCAGAACAAGTATTTGTGTACCGTGTAGGGATTACGTTCGCAATACTTAGAGCAATATCGTAACCGGACAGTGGTTGCGTCTTCATGTGAGCTCAAAGCTAGCTTTACAAAATAACTTATTATAATTTATAGGCAGTATAGCATGCGTTTAGTGTGCTTTGTTAAGGCTTTTCAGGAGAAGAAAGTGAAATTGAAGAATATAGAAGAATCAATACCGATTAAACATCAATAAAAGTTTTCACACTCATACTTGGTTCGGTAACCAAGAGTGAAATTCCTAGTAAAGCTAGCGATCATAAGCAACGGTGACAGCTTACCATCAGACAGGCCTTAAGCTTGTTTGCCTTCTTTGAATACTAATATCAATATCTCCCTTTATGAATATACAGCCCTCAAAATACCCTTTATATATTAGATATAAAATTTCACGTTTCTCAGCGCTAAGGAACTTCTTCCAGGAACCGCTACCGCTTATACCTCAAACACATATTGCTATTCATAAGGGCGGTGTACATAGTCTACATGCGTATATTAGACAGTTTATAACATGCCCACTGTGATTCGCTGAGTGCACCGTACAAGCTATGCGCTCACATATGCTTATCTGTGATGCTATACAACATGTAATAGAAAAGTAGTCGTATTTATTACACATTAAATATACCTGTAAAGTATTGAAAGGATTTTATTAGTTACTAGCTGAACCGGCAAACGTTGTTCTGCCATATCGCTCATCCAATAGAACACTGACGTAATTACGTTTTGGCTATTTTTCAGGAGAACGTTTTAAAAGTTTGAAATTGAAAATATAATTTATAATATATTTTATATATTATAAATATAAAATATATTATATTATATTATAAATATAATATAATATAATATATTTCCAATCATTTTGGTTAAATCTTTTAATATTTATGTATGTTACTTTACTATCAATAATTATTTATAATAAGTTCATGAGATAACTCAAGAAAACTTTTAAAAATACTGTTAGAATAACTCTGTCGTTTTTGTCATAGATAGAACTTTCGAAACGTGAACTTATGACATTTAAAAGTCATTTTCGACTATTTTGCAATTACGTCGTTGTTCTATTGGATGAGCGATTTGTCAAAAAATAGAAAAATAATTCTGGATAGGAACACCCTAATCACCTAGCGGTATGAAATGTACCTTACGACCTATCCTTATCACCAAATATACTTAAAAAAATTCATGAAAATCGATTGCGTCGTTTCGGAGGACTGCTACCACAAACACCGTGACACATGAAGACAAATGAACGTCAAAGTTGTTTTAGAATTCTCGTGTCGGACTATGTGTTAATGCGATTTTCATAACGGATTTGTAAGAAAAATTCTAATAGTAGAATAAAATGTTAAAAACTTAGTACCTAATGTGCCCGGTAAAGGGTGATAGCCGGTTTGAAGTATACTCATGTCTGAATCAATGGCAGTAAATGCACACTATCAAAAACTCGAACTTGGTTCCTCACAATCGGTACTCACGTAGGGCACCCTAACAACTCATTAGCAATTATTAAGACCGGTAAAAGTGTCATAAAACATAAAGTACGTCTCAAGCCTCACGTAGCTTTTATCTACACTAATATTATAAAGCTGAAGAGTTTGTTTGTTTGTTTGGTTGAACGCGTTAATCTCAGGAACTACTGGTTCGAATTGAAAAATTCGTTCAGTGTTGGATAGCCCATTTATCGAGGAAGGCTATTTATTATATAACGTCACGCTATGACCAATAGGAGCGGTGCAGCAATGAAAAATGTTGCAAGAACGGGGGAAATTCTCTTATATGAAGCAGACAAAGTTGCGCGGGTCAGCTAGTCTCATATAACCATCTATGACTGCACGGTTGGCGTAATGGTGTAAGTGCTCGCCTCGCCGCGTGTTGCGGGTTCGAATCCAACAATAGACAAAAATTGGTATGATTCACAATCGGTAGTTTTAAGTCTGGATATTTTTTGTTTCCATCCATTGTTGGAATGTTTGAAAAGATCTTCGCGATACACGATAAAAAAAAATATATTGACATAAAACCTCAAAGTTCAATAAAACCTTTACACGAATGAGTAAATTAATAATTCAACACAATATAGCTTTCAAAGGACTGGTCGGTAATTATCTGTCGTAAAATACGCATCATCAATCTCTATAATTGTTGTTAATTCACTTCTAGTTACTTGTTAGTCTAATAATTGCATAAAATATAGAATTACAGAAGGCAGACTCACAAAGGCACTCACGCATTTTCTGAAGTGGTAGAGACGGCCGGACACTCACTCTCTTACAAAAAGCAAACATAAGTATAGGAATACTATTGTATAACGTTTCACCTGGATAGTAAGAGATCCGAAGACTGCTATTCCATTTCGTTCATACCATACTTAATTCCTTTTTTCTATGATCGGTAATTCGAAGTACCCTCTATTTTTGCTCCAGACTGCTTTGTACAATAACCGGGCTGTGTGCTTGTTTGCAAACTCTATTATATAAAGAAAACACATCGCATTTTGTTAATCAAATGGTAATTACTGCATTCGACGCCCGAAATCGCTGTACGCACTAACACAGACGCGTGCGTAGTATACGCATGCGGTTCTGTGTGTGTGCGTCTGATTTCATTCGTCACATTAAGCCGGCCACCTCAGTCTCTTTAGTTTGTGGGCCCTTGTTTAAGCTTCTTAGTCACTGACGTTTGCCATTTAAGTTATGAAACCTTTCTAGTATATAATAATATCAGCCTTGTATTAAACTGTCCCACTGCTGGGCACGGGCCTCTTCTCACTGTGAGAAGGGTTAGGCCATAGTCCACCACGCTGGCTTAGTGCGGGTTAGTAGACTTCACATATCTTCGAGAACATTATGGAGAACTCTTAGACATGCCGGTTTCCTCACGATGTTTTCCTTCACCGATAAAGTAAGCCATAATTAACTATTTAATACACATATAACTTCGAAAAGTCAGAGTTGCGCGCCTTGGGTTTGAAATCGAGACCTCTGCGTGGTAGTCCAACGGTTTCCCGCTAGGCTATCGCTGCTGTACCTTTCTTGTAGTTTGTGTAAAAGGTGTTGCATATAGATATGTGTAGTTTTCTAATATTGAAATTATTTAGAATCGATTCAGTATTTTATCCCTTTAAAAATATTATAAGAGGTTAAACACATCCTGGAACTTCAACTGCCACTTGATATGAATGACTCGATTTTTAAAACATTGGCACGTATGATTATTTTTCGAAATATAAGATAAGAAGAGAATATCTAGATGTAATCTACGACACAAAAATATGTTATCCAACACCAGATCATAAACCGTCACATTAAAATAAACAACTTAGATTCAAAGCTAGCAATATCTTGAACATTTTCTGCAGTATCTTGTCGCAAAGTCGCGAAATGTGCACTGCATCTAGTTATTAGACGGGACGGTGAAGGCCCGAGACAGCGGGACGAGATGGGACGAGACGTCGGGACGAGTGGGACGAGTCAGGACCACGTGACGGCGTCACGCAGATATTAGATCCCACTGTTTCTTCGTTTTCAAATGAAAAATGTTGCAGATTATTTTCAAGACATGTCTGTGTACGTGTAGCTGGAATTATTGATTAGTGTCAGCCCTCCATGATGTAGATTTATGTGTAATGGATTATGTTACTTTGTGACTAGGTATCTCTTTTGTATTTATGTTGCTAATGTTATAGACTTAGACTCATAGAGATATGAGTTCTAGAGGGTAACAAACCTACTAAATGTATTCTTTTACTTTTATACCAAATTAACTTGGTTTTTGTCATGGTCGGCAACTCACAAGCTATACCCGAGTATACAAATACTATGTATTGCATGCCATATAATTTTCCTGTAGGTAATGCTCAGCTACTACTTAGAATTACTTTATAGAATCAATTCGCAAGATCTGAGATCCCGAATAACCTACCAAAAGCTAGTTGTCAGACGACGTATGTACGTAACCAAAATGAAATCAAGATTTCATATAAAAGTGCGGACACCCAAAATTGTAATTTACTGAAGTAATTGGAAAGTCGGCTTAATGCTAGCAATTCCAAGGAATGTAAAAGCAACCAACAAATAGCCGATGAAAAAGTCACCACAAATCAAGCATCAAAAAGTCCCGCTATCTAAACAATCGCGGAATAATCGAATCACCGTCTAATGAAGTCAACTCACGAAATCATAGATAAGAAAAAACATGAAAAAACAACAAATCATTACTATCAACGGATCAGTAGAGTTTCAATGGGTCCGTCAAATACACGGACAATGGCACAATGGTTAGATATCCGAGTCATTATCAGATCAACTTAGGTAACACTTCAGTGAGACGACAGACGGAATAATGTACCCACTTGTGGCAGAAACGCGGCGCGCGGCGGTTACACGTCGGCGGTTGGGACGCGAGAAGTGGATTTAAGTGGCCGCTTTGACAGTGCGCCGACTGTACGTGCGATCCCTACACAGATCAAACATCTTAGTATTTCATGATTTGTTCTGATTGTGTCTGTTCTTTGTATGTTTGTAAAGTCCTAGCGGCACAGAGCAAAACTCTAGCGCGAGAGTTGTCATTTCAGACACCGCATGTCTGAAATGACAACTCTCGTTAATACAATGTTGTTACAATTAATATGTATAAATTATATGTGAATTAATATAATATTCTATATTCTATCACATACACACAACACCATCTAGCCCAAACTAAGCAGAGCTTGTACTATGGGTACTAGACAATGGATAAACATACATATATACTTTTTTTTTGTAAATACATACATATTATACATAGAAACACCCAGACCAAGATAAACATCCATGTTCATGCACACAAATGTTTGACTTGTGCGGGAATCGAACCCACGACCTCAGGCGTGGCAGTCGGTTACACTAACCACTACGCCATCGAGTCGTAATTAATCTAATTAGGTCTAGGTAGGTCTAATTAGGTAATAGTACATAGTTTTATTTTACAATGGCCATACACCTCTATTGATAACCAACAGTGGAGTTATACAGCCTCTTTATAAGGATTATGATAATTAGAAAATACCGGCCTTCCACTTGCTAAAACAAGTAGTAAATATACGTAAATATATCAACCGAAAAAGACATTACATTCTTAAAACTACACCTCCAAACACACCAAGTGCATAATAAAAGCCAATATCAAACAAAAGAATTTAGCCAAACCGCAGCGTTTTATTGGCCAGTGAGTGAAATAATCAAAAATCCGAATGGATCTCCCAATAATGAGTTCGTTGCGTTTTGTCCGACAATAGTCTTCCAGTCCGGACAATGGATGGATTCAAATCAACGTTTACCTATCCTGGACGATTAAGGCCTTTTGTCATCCCCCCACAATAGGGGGTCAACGTTTTGTACTTTCAATTTACTTTTTTATTGAAATTTTGTTATGATACCCAATTTTTGTGGGTAGTTGTTCCGAGGCACAACATGATTGGTTTTGGATTGTAAAATGAATGATAGATTTTTCATTTGATCTGCTTTTGTCAATGTAATTTTGTATATTGATTTAATCTGTTATTGAAATATGTTTTTGATTTAAACACAAAATATTTATCGTACATGTTTTAAAATACTTAGTGAAGAACGTCTTGTCATCTTTTTGAAGCTCACGTATTAAACTCTTTAAGTCATATGTCATTTATAAGTTAATAATATTTATTTGTTGGTATTATGGTGACAAAACAGTAATAGTTGCTTTGAATGGGTTCAAAGATATTAACGTTGCCGTCTACTAATCAAATATGGAATAGTTGTGTCGCTAGCGATAGCGACAAAGACCCCGGACTTGGTCACAATATTTGAAGAATAGAAAAGTCCGCCGTTGCTACTCATTTGGTGATGGCACGTATAGGTATGCGCAGCTGATGTAAAATCTAACTATTACAGTGATTCAAACACTACGTAAGAAGTAGTGAGTTTTAATACCCACCTTTCTCAATACAACATACTTTCATCCCATTTTTAATTTCTTTTGCCTCGTATTGGCAACGCACGAATAGGACAAGTCATCAAACAGATAAAGAACGTTTTCTTATCTCTGTGATAGTATTAACAAAATCTTGCTTAGGATGGAACCTGTTCCACATAAAGGTGTAAGAAGACATTACCGCAACTGTTGTATAAGAATGCTCTTTTTCCGTTGTCAATGTTGAATCCCTAACGCCAAAAATATCAGTTGATATCGATTAACCTAGACACATCATCTAATTCCGTTGTGGCGGCCGCAGACGACACAAAAATACACTGCCTCTGCTTAACAATTATTATTACTTAACTCCAATATTAACGTATCAAAATGAATACATTGGCAATTTATTAGACGGCTGACCTTTATACCATTTTTAAGTCAGACTATAGGCATTTCAAGTCTTGTAACGATGAGCTCACTGCTAAGTCAAATAAAGAATAACACCTTAAATTTCTAAAGAAGTTACTTTTCCGTGGCACTCAAGAACCTTTATAAACTGTAGTAATAACTTCAGTAATCTACGTGAATATCCCATACTAAAATTAACCGTTTACAGTCAGCAAAAGGCCTATCTATGAACGGAACAAGCTATTACATGTCCTCACCAAATAAGGCCGTCTCCACACACGAATTGACAAATAACGACGACGACCTATTTGTACAATTATGTACCTTATGATTTACCGCTGCGATATTAGCCGTACAACTATAAAAGTCACAGAACGATTACACGCCTTTGTACAGTATTAGGCATTAATTCAAACTGTGGCGTTTGTAACGCGACGTCCGGCTTGATTCATGCGCAAACGCACCTTATAAAACTGCCATAACCGACTAAATAGCGGCACACGATATTCTACCTTAGCATCTATAAATTTGTGTCGATTTTTGGGCGTGGTTTAGTATATTATAATGAGTAGTATGCCAATTGTCTTTACTGAAGAGATTAAATTGATTTATAAGACGCTATTCCGTCCGTCATCCGTTCTCGGTATTCGCTCGTAAACTGTTGTTCGGGTCGCCAAGCGTTTCGCCAGTATGCGCACGAGTTGCGGCTACCCTTTTGATGTGATGCTATATTATGAGTGATTTAGTGCTCCTCGCGAATTGTTTCCTGGTGTAACGGAACATTTATGTCATTTGAGATGATGATTTCTTTTTTGTTGGAATTCGTATGTGGTCTTGGAGAACCGATTTAATTCTCAGAATCTGCTTCATCATTACGGCATATGATTCGATTGCTAAATTCTTACAGATCTAGCAACTTAGTATTTTTCAAATCGAATCAGGCAACAGGCGTGAGTCTTTGTATGTATTGCAACTTGCTCACCTAACTGACTCATAACTGTAATTATTTCATTAATGACATTTGCATAAGGCAAATTCACAAGACCTTCCCTACAAATTATTAGTATTATTTATTGGGCAGACAAGCTCGAGTGCTAAGCATAAAGCTGTTTAAACATTACAAAAATACTTGATCCAAAATATATATTAGTACTATATCTAGTAGGTACTATTCTTATCCGCAAGGAATTCAAATCCTAATCCTAAATAGTATTAGAAATGCGAATGTGAGTTTGTTTGTTTGTTACGCTTTCACGCCTTAACGATTCAACCGATCATCATGAAATTTTGCGTTTTCAGGGATACAATTAAGTACATAGGGTACTTTCCATTCAGAAACAAGCACTGTTACTGATCTAAACTAATCTAAATTACATTTTACAAGCTAAGCCGCGGGCAAAATCTAGTTATAGAATAAAACAGTTGTAATTAAATTTAAAACAAAAGGATTGGATTCCATTCCGCATACTGTTAGCAAACATGCATCAGTTTTGCCTTAGAGCCTTAGACATACCATTGTTACCACATCAGCCTAATTTCCGCTAAACATAAATTAACATGAACCTTCGAATGATCAGCCGATCGACAAGACGTGTTGCGTAAATAGTTAAGCTATGTCTGTCCGTCCGTACAAGCCCCAGACTAATTGGTGAAATGGCTGGACACGCGTTGAGGTTCTCAGTTAGACCATTTTGGTAAAGGATAAATTAGGAAGTGTAGGCCCTAGTAAATTTAGCGATGCTATGTTTCTATTGTCGCTGTTGAAGTGCAACGTCCATTGACGGCTATGTAGCGGAGTGATTTCACGAGTACCTTACTACAACTGACCTGTAATGCTAATTGGTGATTGTGGTATTATCGTCTTCGAAGGCAAATGTTGTGGAATGCCAAGTTTGGTAGGTTTATGCAGGGTATGTATTATTTCTGAGAATGTCAGTATCGTAGCCCAAAGGTTAGCATCTAAACCAGCTATATCAATTGTTTTGAGTCTGCCTATTACTTTTTGACTTAATATGGGTGGCATTCATTTGTGGCTGATTGTAAAATTTCAGATTCGATACTTGGGGCAAAGTGATCTAAATGTAATTCGTAGAGCGACAGTACGCGCCCCAACTATTACTTGCGATCTAAAACATAGCTAGCGAAATGTGAGTGCAATACCTATTTCTATACTTTTGGTGTTACTTATACAGACTTGAGGCTAATTTTGTTATAATTCTTACTAACACGAAAAAGAGCAGCGATAGCTCAGTCGGGAGACCAGCAGACTGCAATGCATAGGGTCTCAGGTTCGAACCTACGTCGCGCACCTCTGACTTTCGGAACTTATATGAGTTTTCGAAATTATGTGCGTATTGATTGACAATTATCGCCTGCTCCGTGCCTCGGAGAGCACATTAAGCCGTCGGTCTCGGCTGCCATGAATATCTATGGCAGTCGTTATTGGGAGAGTGTCGACACAAAAGATCCCACTGGGTCGAAGTGTCGCCGGTCTGCACTGACTGGCCCCCACATAAGATAAGATACTAACAAGAAATACACAACATTGACGAATTGTAACTGTTCTATAATAGTTACAATTCGTCAATGTTGTGTATTTCGTGGTAAGGTTCTACCTACCTCTGCCTACCTTTTCGCACACACACGCATATATCTATGTACATATACGCCCTTATCTACAGTAAACACACACCTAACTAGAGAACACTCCTCGCTATACAACTAAAACAGCATACAACAAAATTGTAAAACGATTATACTGAACTTAGCTAAAACTAGCCCGACGTTTCTGTCATATCACATAACTCATCTGCACAAAAAGGCTACACCCTACAGTAACCTTTGAGGCTCACCGACTGTCAACCTCGGACACAGAACATTGCCGATCAGGACATTAATCATAGCCAACAAGCCTCTAATTCGCGACAAGTATAGAATAGGCTTCGTGGCATGTTGCTTGAATAATTGAGCGTTTGAAGTGACGGTACAGCAGTCGACGCGATGGATCGACGTTCAGTTACGTAGCAAGTTCAGGTTTGAAACTACAAATAGATTAGTTGGTTACCAAATTGAATTCTAGTTGTTTCAAGAATGTCAAATTATAATTTTGCAGGTACATTGCGTAATCATTAAGAGACTCGCTATGCATTTGTTCTAGGTTTTCAATCCCTTATCAGGTCCACAATAAGTAATTGAATTCCAAGAAATCCGGAGTTTTAAAGTTGGTGGTGTTCCACACCCCTGTACTGGGAAGTACGTAAAGCAGAGAGAGATCAGAGACACGTTGGCGCGCCTGAATTCTCTCTGGTTATGTCAGTTAACTGTACCATTGGATTATAAGTTAGGGAGTAGACAGTCTCTGTTAAGATTGGCTGCCTTGGCTGAAATTCGGTCTGAAGGACTTTATTTATGTTTTACATAGAATAAGCTTTTTAAATTCTTGAGGAGAAAAAATCTTAAAAACTATGCCTTGCTTGTTAGTAAGGTTGCAATACCAGGGAAATATGTTATGTAATTAAAACTGATAAAGGTACATAAATTATAAACAAATTGCTTACAGCTAATGAAAGGAAGATAAAGTGTCAGTGTCGGAACTTTGTTACCCAAAAGCCAGTTGCCTGTTAGAAGATAGAACTTTCACGGGCGACCTAGCTAATTAGTACAGTCACAAAATAATTGACAACTTTCAGCTCTTCCATTCGATTGCATTCGTTCATTTCGACATGAGTGACGAGATCAAAAATAAACCGTTGAATTAAATAATTATAATTTCATTACGATAGATTCCTGTGACCAACACGCAGTGCGGTCTACAAGCCCACCTAGTGGCTAAAAGGTCACCGTCTTGGCCGGGAAACTAAGCATTAATATGAAGGCATACATCAGCAGCGCATCTATTTGCGCATGCGTCGTTTCATCGTTCAACCGTTCAAAGGACGTTTAGAGATCATTCGTAATGTAGATGAATGAGAAAATAATGTTTAGAGGACGGAACAAGACTGAATGTATAGCTCTCTCGTTTTCGCGCATACAATAATAGTGCCTTGAGAGATGATCGTATGACCACTGATTCCTACATTGTATATACATAGATAGCGCACAACTTGAAAAATAAAAGTAATTTCCTAAAATAAGATTTAAGTACTAAATGTGTGGCAATATTATTATTAGATTTATCGTCGCAAGCGCATGTTGATCAACGTTTCACTTATAGATCACTATTCGCACATTTGTCAGTGCGCATCTCAAACGCAGTATTGTGGTGATTCCTTTGATTATAAAAGATGAACTTTTATATTTGCGTATACCTTGGCACAATGGTAAAAGACTTATGACTACGGGAATGGCGCAGTAGATTAAGTGGTCATGTCGCCATTACTAATGCATTAATTAGGTACTGTGGGTTAGTTCCCCAATTTGAAATCTACAGAAAGTTGTACGCAGAAATAAAGTGCAAGTTTATTTTCATTTAAACAATTAATATAATTTATTCAAAAATAATACATAGTCAGTCACAAATAAAACGGGACTCGTATTTATTTTACGGGCCGAAATTTATAAATTCAATTTTTGTTATTTGGGGCGAAACCAATAAATAAAACCACAGTTTTTACTATTCGAGACGGCTCGATATCAATAAAAAGGCCCAATTTGATCAACACTCGATAATAATAGCTTTAAAGCGTAACTAACACAACAACATACTAATCCTGATGAATGAACGATGCCAGATGATGTGCTCGACAATAAATGATGTAAGACGAACAAGATAAGTGGTATTCAGAAGCTTGTTGGCAGCCGTTCACTCAGCCAGGTTGTCGGCCACCGACCTATCACCCAAAACAATTCTTGTACTATCAGTTATAATTATACATTTGGTTCTGTATATTAATTATTTTGTTGCAACCGATCTTATATCCGAATCCGATCCGAACACATTACTTGTCACACACATCACAATTCTTTGAAGAAAATGTGTTTATTAGAAATACATATACACTTACGTTGTTCCAACTCTTTATGCCGTATTCATCTCAGCATATAGATCTGAAAAAAAAAAACATGTATATTAATATGCTGGTTTAATGAGTATGAGTTTTATATTTACATATAATATTATTTGATCGTGAAAATATGTGAAGTTTGCACACACGCACTGGGCCAACATGGTGTTTTATGGCTTAACCTTTCTCACACTGAGAGGCTCATGCCCAGTAGTGGGACAGTAAATCTACAGGGCTAATATTGTTATTGATATACCTATATAATATTATAAAATTATTTACATAATATTGTCTTCTATTTACGCGAATATTATTCATTGAAATTAAACTGCTATATACGGATTTTATCGCGTTGTTTATTTGACACTTTATTACAAAATTTTGAAAATTGTTACCCTACTACTACTATTAAACTTTACTAATTTTTAAGCTAATTAAATTATTATTAAACTATTTAGATTTAATTTATTTTTACACTTACCCCGACGTTTCGGTTACTTTTCAGCAGCCATGGTCACGATCCATGGTCTCCCCGTGACCATGGCTGCTGAAAAGCAACCGAAACGTCGGGGAAAGTGTAAAAATAAATTAAATCTAAATAGTTTAATAATAATTTAATTAGCTTAAAAATTAGTAAAGTTTAATAGTAGTAGTAGGGTAACAATTTTCAAAATTTTGTAATAAAGTGTCAAATAAACAACGCGATAAAATCCGTATATAGCAGTTTAATTTAAATTAAATTATTTTTCATTCAATCAGAATAAGTATGGTCCTTCTTAAACTACTATCTTACTTAATATTGTCTTCTATTTACGCGAATATTATTCATTGAAATTAAACTGCTATATACGGATTTTATCGCGTTGTTTATTTGACACTTTATTACAAAATTTTGAAAATTGTTACTCTACTACTTCTATTAAACTTTACTAATTTTTAAGCTAATTAAATTATTATTAAACTATTTAGATTTAATTTATTTTTACACTTTCCCCGACGTTTCGGTTGCTTTTCAGCAGCCATGGTCGCGGGGAGACTAAGATGGCAGTTGTCTCAATGTTCCAGTGTAGTTATTTCAAAGTACCCGAACATAATTTAATCATTGGTGTTTCTATTTACGCAGAATGAGCTCAAAGTATCATGAAGTCTAGCTGTGGTTTGCTTCTTCTTGGGTTTGACTATTTTTATTACTGGATCCCAAGCTGGTGGTATATTCCAACTATCTTCTCTATTAAAATTAGGATGTTTTTTGATTTCAATAGCCTCGCGAAGCATCCTTGGTAGGAATCGGTGTTCTTTAGCGAGAATCTGTGGTTTGTCAAATCTCAGGTAGTGGTTGGTCCCCTGTTGCACATGTTCACACACAGCAGACTTCAACGAGCGTTGGTGTTTTACATCAGCTATGTGTTCTTTTATGCGGGTGCCTATGTTTCTCTTGGTTTGACCAATGTATGAGAGTCCACAGTCACAATCTATTTTATAGACCCCTGCATCTTGTAAAGGTAGTTGGCACTTGACGGATGGTAAAAATTGACTTATCTTCGTTGGCGGCTTGAAGTATGTGTTGATTGAAGCTCGCTTCAAGATGTAGCCAATCTTGTCAGTGACACCCCTTACATAAGGCAGTATAGCAGGCTGGCGCTCGACTGTGGCTGGCTTTTCTCGGGATCTGTGACAGCGGCGCGGCTGTTGGAGCTTGTTGTCTTGCAGTACTTGCTTGACATGTTGAAGCTCGGCGTCCAGGTGTTTCTTGTCACAGATCCCATGGGCTCTCTGAAACAAAGACATTCCCACGGTAGCTAACTGTTTAGGATGGTGGTGAGATTCACCATTTAAGTACCTATTTGTATGGGTCTTTTTCCTATATACAGTGTGGCTCAAAGTATGATCAGGATTCCTGATGACAAGTACATCTAAGAAAGCTAATGAATTATTTGCCTCTAATTCCATAGTAAATTGGATGTTATTATTAATGGAATTAAGATGTTCTAGGAATACACTTGCACTATCTGTTGGTAATATTGTAAAAGTATCATCTACAAACCTCTTATAAATCCTGGGTGTGATGGGGGCAGTATGTAAAGCTCGAGCCTCGAAGTCCTCCATATATATGTCAGCAACGACAGGCGATACTGGGGAGCCCATTGCGACACCATCGACTTGTATGTAGAATTTATTGTCCCACAACAGATAGCCAGTTGTTAAGCAATGCTTAAGTAGTTCTGCATATTCCTCAGGCATATTGTACTGTATTAGCTTCCTTTTAGTTATTTCAATACAGTCATGTGCAGGTAAGCATGTAAATAATGACTGTACATCAAAACTAACCATTGTTTCATTGTTAGTGAGACATAGGTGTTTAATTTCACTCACAAAATGGTATGAATGTTTATATGTTGGCAACTCGAGAGCACATGTAAAGACATGTGCTCTCGTGTTGCCAACATATAAACAGGTTAAAACAGACCCTACAAACAAAATATTGAATAAAACCAAAGACATCATTCATAAATACTCCGAAAAACTAGATCTAGACGTTAAACAATTAATACCAGCTTGCGTAAAACCTCCAAAGCTGTATGGGTTACCAAAAATACACAAGGAAAACGCTCCCCTACGTCCTATTGTGAGTCAGATCGACACACCAACTTACAGACTGGCTCAGCACGTAGCGAAGATACTCTCACCACTCAGAGGCAACTCGAGAGCACATGTAAAGGATTCATACCATTTTGTGAGTGAAATTAAACACCTACGTCTCACTAACAATGAAACAATGGTTAGTTTTGATGTACAGTCATTATTTACATGCTTACCTGCACATGACTGTATTGAAATAACTAAAAGGAAGCTAATACAGTACAATATGCCTGAGGAATATGCAGAACTACTTAAGCATTGCTTAACAACTGGCTATCTGTTGTGGGACAATAAATTCTACATACAAGTCGATGGTGTCGCAATGGGCTCCCCAGTATCGCCTGTCGTTGCTGACATATATATGGAGGACTTCGAGGCTCGAGCTTTACATACTGCCCCCATCACACCCAGGATTTATAAGAGGTTTGTAGATGATACTTTTACAATATTATCAACAGATAGTGCAAGTGTATTCCTAGAACATCTTAATTCCATTAATAATAACATCCAATTTACTATGGAATTAGAGGCAAATAATTCATTAGCTTTCTTAGATGTACTTGTCATCAGGAATCCTGATCATACTTTGAGCCACACTGTATATAGGAAAAAGACCCATACAAATAGGTACTTAAATGGTGAATCTCACCACCATCCTAAACAGTTAGCTACCGTAGGAATGTCTTTGTTTCAGAGAGCCCATGGGATCTGTGACAAGAAACACCTGGACGCCGAGCTTCAACATGTCAAGCAAGTACTGCAAGACAACAAGCTCCAACAGCCGCGCCGCTGTCACAGATCCCGAGAAAAGCCAGCCACAGTCGAGCGCCAGCCTGCTATACTGCCTTATGTAAGGGGTGTCACTGACAAGATTGGCTACATCTTGAAGCGAGCTTCAATCAACACATACTTCAAGCCGCCAACGAAGATAAGTCAATTTTTACCATCCGTCAAGTGCCAACTACCTTTACAAGATGCAGGGGTCTATAAAATAGATTGTGACTGCGGACTCTCATACATTGGTCAAACCAAGAGAAACATAGGCACCCGCATAAAAGAACACATAGCTGATGTAAAACACCAACGCTCGTTGAAGTCTGCTGTGTGTGAACATGTGCAACAGGGGACCAACCACTACCTGAGATTTGACAAACCACAGATTCTCGCTAAAGAACACCGATTCCTACCAAGGATGCTTCGCGAGGCTATTGAAATCAAAAAACATCCTAATTTTAATAGAGAAGATGGTTGGAATGTACCACCAGCTTGGGATCCAGTAATAAAAATAGTCAAACCCAAGAAGAAGCAAACCACAGCTAGACTTCATGATACTTTGAGCTCATTCTGCGTAAATAGAAAGACCAATGATTAAATTATGTTCGGGTACTTTGAAATAACTACACTGGAACATTGAGACAACTGCCATCTTAGTCTCCCCGCGACCATGGCTGCTGAAAAGCAACCGAAACGTCGGGGAAAGTGTAAAAATAAATTAAATCTAAATAGTTTAATAATAATTTAATTAGCTTAAAAATTAGTAAAGTTTAATAGAAGTAGTAGAGTAACAATTTTCAAAATTTTGTAATAAAGTGTCAAATAAACAACGCGATAAAATCCGTATATAGCAGTTTAATTTCAATACTATCTTACTGTAAGGTATCTTCTTGTTAGACACATCATTAACTGTGGCTCAGTAGATTTTAAATAGTCTAGAATATAGCATGCAACATCAGACATTTAGACATTTTAAAGGTGTTCTATTAACTATCTAAGAAGTCGTTTCAGCTTTTCAAAGTAGTATGAACTGGTGGGATTTTGTCATGTAGTGTGCATGGCGGTAGGTACCTAAAGCTCACTATGCTTAAACCATAGTAGGAACTATGACTGAAACATAGATATGTATCTCATTGAAAAGCAGCTAACACAAACTCAAATTTGTATCAGCTCTACACATCTAGAGACAGGAATACACAGGCGCATGACATCCATAACAAATGCAGTCATGAACTATAATTAACAAGCAGACAATCGGATTTATTTGATTCCCTTGTAAATCGCGACACGCCGCCCGCGTATAGCCCAGCAACTCTTCCCGTTACCATAAAACGCACTTAAACTTCAAGCATATTCTAGAAAAGCTACCCAATAATTCTGTATTACCAGTCAATCGTCGGCACATACTAAAACTTCCTAACGTTTCTAAGTACGTTTGAACACGAAAATCATAAACAAGGCACGGCAATACGGCCATCAGTCATATTCAAATTAATACAATAATAATCCACAAGGCATAAAGATGCGTTTTATGAACTAGACGCACGCGAACCGTTTGTAAATCTTAGCTTCATAAACACATCTAGCCGTCGTAAAGTTAACGCTACGCTGCCATTTGGATGATAGTTTGTGGCATACTATAGGCTGGGTAATCCTAACCGATGTATGTATCAATGATATTGTGTTGAATAGTTACATATTACATAACATATTGATGAAAAGAAAATACGGCTAAAAAGATGATCCCAAATTATATTTGTGTTGGCTGCATTGTAAAGTTTAAATAAAAATTGTTGTGATAGAAAAGCAATGGCAGTCGTTATTGGGAAAGTCAGCACCCTCTAATATCCTGACACTGGTCTAGCCTTAGGGTACCGTGGTGGCAGCCGTGTAAAAACTGATATCCAGTCAAATCCGGATAGACTAGAAAAAGCTGACCCCAAGTGACTTGGGAATGATAAAGGCTAGGGAGAAGAAAGAAAAAGCCAATATTTAGTTTAATATTAAGAATAAAAAATTGGTTAGTAATTGGATATCGAACTATGCGGGTCATATTTTATTATAGACAAGGAAGACTATCCTAGGAATATTAACCGCATCGCGATACCCTTCACAAGATTAGCAACTAGGGACACTATTCCACCCAGATACAAAAGAACTATCAGTGGATAACACAGATTTTTGTCCCACTATCGAACCTACGACACTCGGCGGGGCGAGTCCATCCGTGTAGTCATTTATTCATCTGGTATACTATATAGATAACTAGCCAACGATTTGTTACAAATGGTTGTCCAGTGTGAACTTAACCATATAATCTACTGCTATTACATAGTAGGCTGTATTTGATAATAAGTAATTTAAGCGATAGTTTTAATTATATTGCAAGTTTATGAGCTTTATATATCGTTACGACTTTATTAATATAATGGTTACAAGAACGTGATGAGTTTTAAAGTATTTTATTGGTAGTCTTGTAGATAGATTGTTAGTTGATAGGGCTTTTATTTTATAAATGATTTCTTAAATGGATTATCATATAGTAATTGAATAACGGGTTTATGAAGTGCGTTAACTTGACTATATTGAAATGCCAAACATAATAAAAAGTATTAATTACTGAAAAGAGGTTGACAATACCGAACGCCTCTGGAAATAGACAGCCACGTCATAAGACCCGGGCGTACTCCTACTTGCAGTATTCCGCTTCGGACAGAAATATGCGTAATGGATTTTCGCCAAGTAACGCCTAATTCGGTTCAATATATGTATAAAAAAACCTATTGTGTCCGGCCGCCGATGTGCCGCTGTGCCTCAATAAGTGTGTGTTCTTCATAATCTTCTCGAAGATATTTGAAGTTTGCTGGCTCGCTGGGTTATTGCGGATTGGCAGATTTCTCAATAAGCTAGCGTGGTTGATGATAACCTAACAATTTAAACCAAAATGGAGTCTGTTGTACTGGGCACTTCTAAAAATAGCTCAATTTATTAATAGTGCTGGAACTATGAAGTGATAATAACTGATGAGATATTGTATCTAGAACAATTTCGTTATTAAATTTAGAATCCAATGCAATTTATTCTACGAATAATTAAAAATATCTTAATTTCTAAACGATATATATATTTAGTTACGAACAGTTACTAAACAAAAATACCTAGTTCTTCAGAAAAGCCAGATTTAAATAAAAATTCTCGATGTTTGAAATGAAACTAGCAAAAGCTAAAAGCCACAATTTAATGAACAATATAAGTTTCACAACAACGAATGATGCGATAGCAGCGATAGCTCAGTGGGGAGACCAACAGACTGCAATGCAGAGGGTCTCGGGTTCGAACCCACGTCGCGCACCTTTGACTTTTGGAAGTAATATGACTTTTCGAAATTATGTGCGTATTGATTGACAATTATCGCCTGCTCCGTGCCTCGGAGAGCACGTTAAGCCGTCGGTCCCGGCTGCCATGAACATCTATGGCGGTCATTATTGGGAAAGTCAGTACCCTCTAATATCCTGACGCTGGTCTAGCCTTAGGGTATCGTTAGCCTTCGGGTTGCGGAGGTCAGGTGGCAGTCGCTCCGTGTAAAAACTGATATCCAGTCAAATCCGGTTAGACCAGAAAAGCCGACCCCAAGTGACTTGGGAATAATAAAGGCTAAGAGAGAAGAAACAACGAATGATGCGATTATATTGTGGCATCAAACTAAGCCCTTAAATTCGGAGTCGGCTCGCCCAAAGAATCCAATATTTGCTCAACATTATTTATGACTGCACATCCAATAAGCTATAAGTCATTGCTGTGACACGGACATATTACTAATTAAACCCAAAGTTGATTGCAAACGATATTGCAAGCCGTTTAATTAATATTTTAAAAGAAAATTCTCGTATAATTGGCACTAAAATGAGATTGATTTATGTTATCCACCCGTTGTGAAGCTTGCTTCTAATTGTTTTGTAAAGGCAGTTAATATCTTTGTACATGCCATAGAATCATAATATACAGAACTTTTTTAGAGCAAAATAAACTAGTTAATCTAAGCTTTAAGGCTTAATTTCGGCATATGATCTGTTTATTTTGTAAAATGCATACCTACATATATGTGTGTAAATAATTTAGTGAATTAGTTTTAAGATTATAAATTTTAAAATTATAAGTCTTTAAGTTTTAATAGCATTTCTTGAGATTTATTAAACCGGGTATTTAGTTACTTGCCTGGTTTGATAGTACATCTTAGCTCCAAAAAACACATCTGCACTAGGTAAAATGCCTGTGTCGTGGCCTGGTTAAAATGAGGACGGCAATATAGTATCTAGAATCGTAGTCATTGGAAATTAGATTCTATCCCTACAGTATTTATGAATAGTATATATTATTACTTTTGTTTTATAAGGAAATATCACGGACAAAACCTCTACATAGCACCTCTATTGTAAAACAAACAAACATAGCTATGGTTCGTGTGAGTACGCTGGGTAATGAATAATCGTTTTTACTGTCGCCATCATATTAACACAATTGTCGAACAGCCTTTTCTTTTACTCGATCTTTACGACTACGAACGTAAAGTTCAATTAAAATAAATATTGTCTGACTGGCAACTTCGATACAACTTTAGTACTTACTTTTATATTTACTACTGTTACCCGCGTCTTCGTCCGGTTGGAAATTTCTCACCAGGACACTCAATTTTTTCTGAAATAAAGGTAGCCTATATTACTCCTTATAACATCAGCTATCTACAAGTGAAAGTCTCATCGAATTCGGTCCAGCCGTTTCAGAGATTAGCCGAAACAAACAGACAGAAAGATAGACAAAAAAAAATATTTTTAGTCCTGTTTACACTTTCGTGTGCGTTTAGCAAGAACATGTTATTTTGACATTAGAAACAGACACTTCAATTTCATTTAATTGCTTAATAAAGGTGATAAAAAATGTTCGCTATATTCTAATAATGATGTTGTGTAAATATTTACATCACTAGTTTCATGGCTATATCTTCTAAGGAACATTACACGTACATTTCGCTAGCAATGATCTTCGGTCCCACGTATTAGAAGAAGAGCGTAATACCGTCTACCGGACATAATTCCAGACTACGTGCCATCAGTATTTATATTTTAATAAATACCAGCGACCCGTCCTCGCCTGGGTAGTACACCTAAACCTTTCTCCATGAATCACTCAGTCTATTGGTGAAAACCGAATGAAAATTTGTTCAATAGTTTTAGAGTCTATCGCGAACAGACGAGCCGGCGGACTTTGTTTTATAATATGTAGTGTTGTTACTTAAACACCATATTATTAATTTTATTAATACATTACTTATCTTAAACTTCATTATCTTACATAGCCAATCAATACCGAATCACAAAATTTGGCACCAAACAACTCGCTTAGTTTCTATTTAGTACCAAAAATCGTGAAGAGCAGTCAAAAGATAAATTTGTTGTATTCCGATAAGAATAGAGATTTCCGTGTAGCTAACAAAGCGTTTTGGTATCGAATCATACAATTAGAACTGATCAAGTGTATGGGGCGGCTAGCTTTGTCGGCGGCTCTGTCGTTGCAATGGTACGTGTCACTTGGGGCCTGAGATTTGACGCATTGTTTTATATCATGCAAACAGTATACGACAAAAGACTACATTAGAAAACGTATAAGGCAGTCGGACGGTAGAATCTTCTGACAAATTATGAGTTTTAGAATGCAGCTTGAAAAATGTAATGAGGATGGACAAAGAAAGAGACATTTGCCAAGACAGCGATAGCAAGTGGAAGTCCAGTAGTACCAGCCTCGTTGATCAAGTGTGCCCTCAATTGATCATTGAGAGATTGAATTGCTTTGTATCTATGTAAGCACATAAAGCCATAAATTTAGTCCATAATGAAAATTTCTGCCGTCAAATTCCGCAACGTATATTGTGACGACTGTATCTATAAGACATAATCTTCCAGATACAGTATAATAGCAATCATAAAATATAAAAGTGCGTTAAATATATTATTATACATACACGCAGTCGTATAAACGAACTTAATATTATTATAATAATTCAGCATATATATAAAATAATACATTATAAAGATAAAAAGTCGTCTAAAGTTCAATACATTTCCTTATAACGTTTAAACTAAATGATATTAATGAATTCAAATCGGTATTAATATAAAGATAAGAAACATTTTCTCGTTAAATGGCGTGTTAAAAATATTTAAACGTAGAAGCAGCTCCTAAAGTAGTATAAGTATAGCAGAATTGGCGATAACTAATAGATTATATATGTCTATGACGCTTAAAACTAATAAATATATTTGTATAATGTATTAAATTCTGAATTAGAAATGGCCTCGTTCATGGAATGTTCAAATTAAAATATGCACATATATCACGTAAATACATATTCATATACATGCTTATGGCTTATTATTTACAATTCAATGTTATACTAATCAATAACGTCAATATCTATAAAATGAGATGAAATACAAGACAGCTAACAGCAGCCTGAAAGGTGTAGGTAATAAAATTTATTTAAAAAGCACTATCCAGCTATGTAATCTTTCAAGACCAATTATTTATTTATTTAGGACACATATGTAGTAACACTTGTTAATGTCAAAAGTTACATCTGATAAGTGACAGTTGCCGTATGTTAGTAAGAAACTACTTTAGACTTCTAAAGTGATAATTGTAATTACTTCTTTCAAACTGCAGATGTGAGGATAGCGTGGTGTGAGTGATCATCCGTCAGCTTTTTCAATATGTCATCATCATTTATACAATGCAGTTCAATCACTGCAGAATACACAAAAACTAATTATTACATTTAGCCTACCCATACCTATGTATATTATTTCCGAATCGATACCTTACTTATCCATGATTCAAATATTTGTCAATATGCCGCGACACAAGGAGAGCCTTGTACCGCGGCCTTGCTACGACAATTTGGTTTTTAAAATTACACAACTTCTCATACCATTTCGTCTACACTATAGTAGCATCTTCTATTTCTCTTAAAAATGAGAACTATCAGGAAAATTAAAATATCATGCAAAAAACAAGAGATCACGGTACAAATCTTGCAGTCCTAAGCGGAGCACAACCGCGGTGTTTGCGTCACACGGCACGGACAACCGCTGTCGTCTCAAAGGGATCACTGTGATCGACGTCATGACTGCGCGTTTTGCTGACTGACTGCCCACCCCGAGTAGCGCAGCGTGACGATACGATAGCTAATAATGTTCTTTAACAACGGAAACTTTGCGACGGCTGATTGTGAGCGAAGTGTTACTTGCGACTTATGTTTAAATTTGTCGTCGTTTGTCAAGGTAATGAATTACCATTATAGTCTAGAAATCAGTATTGTATTCAGTATTGTAGTACATTTATTAGTCATCTTAACAATTTTTCTAGCAAGGCTTTTTAAATCGCATGGCGTAATATCGTAGTAACTAAATATAGATCATAATGATATCCTCCACGGCACCGAAGCGTAAGTTTGCGCTTATTTGTACACCTGGACGCTGGAGATCCTTGGTTTGATTACAGCCAGATTAAGGGATTTTTAGTATTCTCAATCGAAAGGTACTGGATTCTATTCTTGGATCAGATGACTTGTTATAGTGCAAGTTTATCAGTAGCAGTGCGGCATCTGGCTATACGTCCAACAGGCGACAATTGGCTAGTCCTTACATGAGGTCTAAGACAAAATCTTCAACTCGTAAAGAGACACGTTTAACATCAAAATTGAAGATAGTTAGCGAGTTTTCTGAAGTTGCATCTTAATTAACTGATACCTACGTTCAGGCAAGGTCTTCTCTCTTAGCCTTTATTATTCCCAACTCACTTAGGGTCGGCTTTTCTGGTATAACCGGATTTGACTGGATATCAGTTTTTACCCGGAGCGGCTGCCACCTGACCTCCGCAACCCGAAGGCTAACGATAACCTAAGGCTAGACCAGTGTGAGGATATTAGAGGGTTGACTGACTTTCCCCATAACGACTGCCATAGATGTTCATGGCAGCCGGGACCAACGGCTTAACGTGTTCTCCGAGGCACGGAGCAGGCAATAATTGTCAATCAATACGCACGTAATTTCGAAAAGTCATATAACTTCCGAAAGTCAGAGGTGCGCGACGTGGGTTGGAACCCGAGACCCTCTGCATTGCAGTCTATTGGTCTCACCACTGAGCTATCGCTGCTGCTATGTTCAGGCAAGGTGCTGTGCCTATATGACACTTGCAAGAAATCAAATAAAATTTATTGTGTTCCACAATGTAGGTACAAGGTTCTTGTTCAAGTAAAGGTTAGTAACACCCTGTAGTTGCCTTGTTGTGCATAACAGTTTAATAACTGACGACCATGACGTTAATACGTTCAAATATAAACAAATTAAAGCAAAACATGATTTTTATCACACATGCTATTATAATCAGGATGATTCTTTAACGACAATTGCAATTATCATCACGTCAACAATGATCCCATCATTTTTTACGTGTCGTCAAGCACCTTCCTCTTGATACAGCATCGATGATTTTTAATTGATGTTCATTCATTTTACTTGTGTTTTTTTTACAATTAAAACTTTTGTCCGTACCCCTACCATGAGTTGCAAATTCTCGGTTTTGAATCCCATGAGTTATTTTGTTCGGTTATTTTATTTTGATAGTGTAATTCACATATTTGTGTTTGTGTTATAATATCTGCTTTGTATATAAACTATTCCAGTAGTAGGATCTATAAGACCTTGGAAACTATGATCGATGAGACTTTGGAAAAGCTTCCTGAATAGCAGTGGTATTTGGTCATCGTTGGCGATGATAACTCTTAGTCCACTCTTCGATAAAGTGCGAATTGTCAGACTTTATCTGTCTTACAGAATAGATGGTGAACAATGACTTTATACATTGTATCGTGATGTTTTCCTTAAGCTTTAAAGTTAATTACACATTTGGCACATTAAGAAGCATGTTATGTGTTTAATTAATTTCACCCGAATATACTTTATTGCTTATTCTCTGAGTTATGTCGATGACTTTGGTTCTCTGTCGGATGTATTAGCAAGATCTCAGAGAATTAGCAAGCTGAAGTGGCAGTGGGCTGGCCATATCGCGCGAAGAACCGACAACCGCTGGGATAAACGTGTTCTTGAGTGGAAACCGCGACTCGGCAAACGTAGTGTAGGACACCCTCCGACCAGGTGGGATGACGATCTGCGGAAGACTGCAGGCAGATGCTGGATGCGGCAAGCTGAAGACAGGGCGCTATGGCGCTCATTAGGGGAGGGCTATGTCCAGCAGTGGACTATTATAGCCTGATGATGATGATGATGATGATGATGATGATGATGATCAAAATTGGTCAAAACTCTTAGTAGTAGCACATATCCTGTAGGAAGCAGTAAGCTTAGCCTCTGTTACGTATCACTTAAACCTACTTAAACCTACCTGGCAAAATATGTGTAAGAGTGAGAAGCACGATTACATTAGAATAGATTGAGAACACTATACATAAGAACACGATGCAAAGTATGTAAAGAGTAGTGCACTATTCAAAAATCATTCGAATCCAATTTTGCGCATCACTACAATAACATCAATTCTTTCAAATCGATTAGAAGCCGCAAACATGCATACTTCTCACGATACAATTCTGTTTGGAACAAAACTATTATTAACATGAGCGGCTCTATTATACGAATACGCATGTTTCTTATAAAACGATTAACGCAATGACTACACACATCTACAGTGAAGTGCGTTTTTGTCGAACATCTGTTTCTACGTCACTATCATAGAGCGTAACGTTTATAATGATATAGCTATTTTACCGTGTCGATTCCATAGACCCGAAACGGCAGGCAGAGGTGTATTAAATCCTAATTTCGGCGCGTATGGTTTTATGTCCCACGCAATAGACTTATAGCTTTTTATGCGTCTATTGAGTACACTAGACACCCTGCTATTACGAGAATTAGTATTAGCAATCTTAATAATACTTTGCCCGACCCGAAATCAAACCAGAGATCGCCCTTAAGCTTATACATCGAGGCCAACGATGCAGACATTTTAATAGTTTTAAAAGTGTGAAGAATCTAGATCTTATGCTACTCCAAGGAAAAGGAGGGTCCTCCGAAAAGGCTGAAAGATCGTTATTGGCGGGTCGCAGCCTGGTATACTAAATCGTACTACAAATTTCGTTTGCGTGATTCAGTCTCCAAGACGAGTTGTATAAAGAGTGTATATTTAAGTACAGCGCCATCTCTATTAATTAAGTTGTAATTTCTTCGTATGGAATCCACCACAATAGCATTCTCAAACAGCCTAGTTAGGGTGAAAACTATTATTTATTGGAAAGCAGCTCCGACATATAATGTAAGCAAGTTACGTGGCTGTTTCATCGAAAGTAGGTCTGGTATCTTACTTTATCTTCGAGTATCATACTAAACAGCCGATCTAATAATAAGTGTTAAGTGCCAAACAAGAACATTGTAACTTTAACCTAAGTTCAGACTGTCGGATTTATGCGGCACCGGAGACGCCGGCGCCGTTGTGTCACACCGGCGCTTTCACACCTATCTATATGCACATATTTAATATTATTTATTACTATATTTATATAGAAAACCGTAGCGTGAGACGGTACCTTTTCTCTGCGTTTACGTAGACAGAGTAGCTAAGAAAAGTGATGAGGAACAGATTGATGGAAGCGGTGCAATATGGAAAGCAGTGGTGAAATTACAAAGTCCTACGCTGTGACCATCATACAACTATGGTACCGCCTGAGATTAGGATGATTATATATACTAACATAAGCAAGGTAAACGTTATGCATGATCACGTTAATACCCGTTACGAATTACGTTGATATCATACAACGCGAATGTTAAAAATTTATACATACTTACATCAATATTTGCTATACGCTCACAGCTAAATCGCTGATCGATCTTGAGGCCTACTGTATTATATCGGCGATTCTGAAAACGCGACGTACCCAAAAATCTAAAAGATAGATATAATATATGTCGGCCTCGATGGCGTAGTGGTTAGTGTAACCGATTGCCACGCCTGAGATCGCGGGTTCGATTCCCGCACAAGTCAAACATTTGTGTGCATGAATATGGATGTTTGTCTTGGTCTGGGTGTTTCTATGTATAATATGTATGTATTTACAAAAAAAAGTATATATGTATGTTTATCCATTGTCTAGTACCCATAGTACAAGCTCTGCTTAGTTTGGGCTAGATGGTGTTGTGTGTATGTGGTAGAATATTATTATTATATTATTATATGTACCTTACATACATTTAATTATGTTGAGATATCTGGACGTTAATTTCTCATTGAACATACAATGCTAATATGACATCTGAATTATTAATTAATAGAATTAATACAAATATTTAAAATTGTACACTATTCTCTATTATGTAAAAAGTAATGTGTGAGCTAACTTTTCTTAGTGTAGACACTTTTCCGTGGAATTTAATTATGGAGAAGGCACATTTATAAGCTAAATCTTTAGACGAAACGAACTAAGTAAGAAGTCGCAGCTACATATATTATATAACTAGATGTATATACAGGTTGTCCGGTAATTAATGTATAACCTTGAAATGTCTTATAGAAGAACTGATGGCCGTTCAGAAAAAAAGGAAAGGAAAAAATAAAAAATATTAATAAAGTGCAATAGTCATACTTTTGACTGTCTATATATTAGCATAATTAGTGTTTAATAATAAAACACCAAAAAAACCGATGGAATTCATTCATTTATGATCGTAGTGTACAGGAAAGTAGAATATGGAAATTTAAAAAAGACATATTTACGGTAGTAGTTAGGATAGATTTATTTTCATATTTTTTTCTGAACGGCTATCAGTGTTGCTGTAAGACATTTCAATCCATTAATTACCGGACACCCTGTATATAACTAGATGTGCCCGCGGTTTTACCCGCGTTTATGATTACTGCGCGACCCCCGTGGGTTGTAGCGTGATGTTGTATAGCCTATAACCTTCCTCGATAAATAAGCTATCTAACAATAAAATATTTTTTCAATTCAAACTAGTAGTTCCTGAGATAAGCGCGTTCAACCAAACAAACAAATAAACAAACTCTTTAGCTTTATAATATTAGTATAGATAAAAAACAACTATTACTGAATGGTAAGAATATTTAAAGTGATTAATACATTAAAAAAGAAACGAAAGAAGATATTTTTTAAGAACTACAATACTCAAAGAATCGTGTCATGTCTGATTCTGTAGAATATTCTAGAAGTTACCTGCAGTTTGTCTAACCCAATAACATGTAGTCAACAGTTCAGCAGATGAGAAATCAACAGTATCTAACCAAGTAGCTCCAAGTTCGAGTCAACTCCTCGCACTTCAGTGAGTCGTGACTCGTCGACTCAACCCTGTTGAACGTTAGGGGGCACATACTTCTAAGATGAGTGAGACAAGCTTGAGACAAAAATGTATAAATTACTTCCTGTTGACGTTCGAATTGATTGTATTCTAAGATGGTGAAATGTTGATAAATGAACAAGATGAAAAGCATTTTTTGGGTACCGCATCAAAGTAATAAAAATTTAATTGATGTGATGAAATTATGGTGTGAATTTAATCAGATCAAAACGATATCACATGAGAAGACTTCTGTTTCACATTTTAAGATATATTTTACAACTCATAATTTTTTACACATATTATAAAGACTAACCGTATTTACCATCTACTAGACAACAACTTCATTAAAAAAATCAATTTTCTTCGAATTATTCTTATGCTGAGTCCGTCCCCAATCTCCCAGAATCTTAGCTACTCCACCGTGAATTGACATTTATTGGGCAAATACTATACTACTTTTGCCCACTTCTAATGGTCAATGTTATGGTTTGAAAATAGTAGTACTTAAACTGATACACATTGAGACAATCTCTTAAGGCCAAGAATCATAGTCACCCCACCGTTAAGTGATGATGATCGACAAAAACGATGAAGTGCGATTTTATTAACACTAAGCGTTCGATTCGCATAGAAAAATATATAACATTGGAGTAACAAATGATGTTGTTTGCCAGAAAGGGGCCGCGAAAATGGGCCTCAAAAAGGCCTAGAAGGTGATGTATTACAGGCCTGTTGGGTCCATTGATAGACGTGACGTCATCGTTTTTATCAGATGCCTGATGGAGCCTCCTTTAGATTTGACTCGCCTTTACAAAGTGCGTCTATTTGTAGTTTTGACTTTGAATCTCTTTCAGTACCTGTGTTTTGGTGTGTTATATGAAGGTTTGGTATGTTTACTGTGTATCAGCAGAAATTTGTAACGTAATGGAAGAGGTAAGCTATGTAAAAATATAACTTTTCAGAAGAAGGAAAATTTATACAGTGCTTGCATTTGTTTTGTTGAGTTACATTTCTGTGAGAAGGATGATCGTCTTTAGTTTTATGACTATCGTTGTCTTGAATAAATATTTCTCTTTTTCTGTTTCTTTTAATGTGATTAAAAATAAAGTAAATAAATGTAACATTGATTTGAAATCATTATTTTAGCGATGAAAGAAAACATCATCAGGCAACATGATTTTCTTTAAAATTTGCGAACCAGCTTCTCCATTACGTAACTAGGGAAGAATACTCACTAAGCCAACACGATACGACTTTTTTTTTAATACTATTAAGGTGGCAAACAAGCATACGGCCGGCCCACCTGATGGAAAGTGGTCACCGTAGCCTATGGACGCATGCAACACTAGAGGCATCATTTACGCGTTGCCGACCTTTTAGGAAAGGAAGTGGGAAGGAAAAGGAACGGGCAGGGGTAAAGAGGGTGTTTGGGCCTCCGGTACTCTCACTCACCAAACGAAACACAACAGTAGGAATACTGGTATTTCACGTCGATATTCTGTGAGAGGTTTGTCCTTCCTCGGTCGAGCCGGCCCATTCATGCTGAAATCAGCGAGATTTACTAGAAATAGCGCGCGGGCAGCAGTGAATTAGAATATAAGCCGGTTAGCTATTTCTATCTCTACTAATATTATAAACCTAAAGAGATTGTTCGTTTGTTGGTTTGTTTAAACGGGCTCGTCTCTGTAACTGCCGGTCAGATTTGAATTCGGATTCACCTCTTCCTTGGGTTCAATTTCCGTTTGGTCAAAAAAATCAATAGCAGGACGGATTCAAATACAGGATGTCCGGTAATTAATGGATAACCTTGAAATGTCCTATAGTAGAACTATAGCCGTTCAGAAAAAAATATAAATAAAATCTATCCTAACTACTACCTGAAATATGTTTTTTCTAATCACCATATTTAACTTTCTTGTATACTACGCCCATAAACAAATGAATTCAATCGGTTGTTTGGTTGTTTAGGTCGAACCTTTGACGGGGTCACGATTTGAATGCGAGAGCGATCCGTGCGGCTCCGCCATAAAGGTGTGGGAAACACCGCGGTGGTTTTAGTCGGTCCAGCACAAATTTCCATCTTAGGGACTGGAGCCCGACATATCCCCATCGCGCGCCCCAAAACCGGCGATGGGGAATGTGATTTGCACATTTCTCAGCGTCAAATAAAAAAAAAGGTGACTAATTATACTCTATGTCCTTTTCTGTTCCTCTGACTACATGTATGCGAAATTGCATGGTTATCGATCGAACAGTTAAGGCGTGAAAGCGTAAGAAACAAACAAATAAACAAACTCATATATGTATAATATAAAGAAAATGGCGTATCTGATAGTAAGTAAATTTGTCACAACACTCAAAACACCGGGTGTGATCACTACAGACGGCGGCGGAATGTGCTGAGTCAGAGCTTAGGGTAACACCCCTGTTGTTCCGCGCGTTTCAAACCTGAGGGGATGAAATTATTTATATAGTGTTAATCGATACTCGAATTGATTGTTGAAGTTATATCACGAATAGTTGCGAGTTATTTAGTTAATTATAAATACTCTTTTAAATTGCTCCAGGTATGGTTAGGCATAGATCATATCACACCTACTTTTCACCAGTGATGTTTAGGTCATACAGACCTTGCAGGGAGGTGAGACTGTTACAGTCTACCAGACATAGTAGCAGCGCAAGTTCTTAGTAGGTTTTTGTAAATATGTGTTTTAAAATAATCCCATTTCCCTATTACATGAGATTTATAACAATTACAGGTGAGACACCTCTACTACTCCTACGGAGATTATTATATTGGCGTGATAGATATATTTGACTATAGGTATATCAACATAATATCTGACTATAACAATAAGTTAGAAACGGTTACGTATAGCTTATTTTAAACTATACATTATATTTTCTACCAAATGTTTGAAATATTTTATTACATTTTTATTATAATAGGCAGCAATCACTACTAAATCTATAGAAGCCACCGGAATGCCGATTCTTTTAAAACCGGTAGGAAACAGTAGTTTGGCAATAAAGTAATATGACAATAAAAAATATATGGCCATCGGCACACTTCAATAACGACCACATGGCAATAACAAGGTAATACTATAGTCTTAATTCTGTAACACAATAAAATAAATTCTATATAATAAAATATAAAAAAGGATATTAAAAATACATATTTATAAAATAATAACAATATTTTCACAGATATTATTAATAAAACGACAATTTTAATCGGTTATTGCCATAAATTAGAGATCGAACAACTATTTGTCTATTAATAATAGAATATCATAAATTCTGTTAGCTACGGGAGTGATTGGGAATATATTTAAGACCATGCTGCGTTATTAATTTTACATGGCAATTATAAATTATTAAATAATATTATACAACTGTGCTTATAGTCTGGTGATAATTATTATTGTATCGGATTACAAGTCGTTATAAACCGAACTCGTTAATAGCCGTTTAAATAATTAACTTCTTGAACAAATAAATGTTTGAAACTGTGCCAAACTGCACTTGATAAAACTAATAACAATTAAAATAATTTCCAGGCAAAAAGGCGTGCAATAAAACTAAGAAATAATTGTTTATGTACGCGGCACTGCTTGAAAGGCAAACTTTAAAGAAATATTAATTATTTTTTATCAAACTTTTCATTTTAAATTATTTGGCTTATAATTACTTCAAGCCATTGGTCTCAATGACTAAACTATTTGAAGAAAAGCTACTTTTTATATGGCTATAAATGACTAACTGAATCGTAACTTTAGTGATATTGACATATATACAAATGATTGGAGCGCTTATAGAAAACTAATATGTAAGAAGTTGCATGAAATCAATAGTTTAGTTTAATTGTATGTATTTGTAGTTAATTATAAGTAAACCTTTGTATCTCTTTGTCTAACCGTGGTAAACGATGTGGATGTCACAATTACCAATACTGTATGGCTGCACATTATTTCATGTAATACTTTATTGTGATATTGTTAGTTTACCCAATAAATAAATAAAAAAAAAAAAATAACTGAAACATATCACAGTTGGTTGTAAATAAGACGTACCTAATGTAAAATTAAATATGTATGATTTTTGTATATCTAATAGGTATATTAGCACAAGCTCTGCTTAGTTTGGGCTAGATGGTGTTGTGTGTATGTGTAGAATATTATTATTATTATATTTTAATACATACATACATACATAGATTCACGCCTGTTTCCCAGAGGGGTAGGCAGAGACTACGGATTTCCATTTGCTACGATCCTGACACACTTCTCTGGCTTCATTCACTTTCATCACATTCCTCATACACGCCCGTCGGTTCAAGGTGCTCTTAACCTGGCCTTTGTCCAGAACGCCTCTGATCTGATCAAGAAACGTTCGCCTAGGTCTTCCTCTTGCGACTGCTCCATTCACACTAGTCTTATAAACTTTCTTAGTCAGTCTTTCCTCGTCCATTCTTTCTACATGCCCAAACCAGCTTAACATACCCTTTTCTATTCTTGTCACTATATCCACTTTTACGCCGCATCTCTCTCTAATCACACATTCCTTATTCTATCTTTCAGAGTCACACCACATATATTTCTCAGCGCTCTCATTTCTACAGCATTTATTCTGCTCTCATGCTTCTTTTGCCATACCCAACTTTCACTTCCATACATAAGTGTGGGCACTAATAGTCCTCTATGAACAGCCAAACTATATATACTATATTTTTAACTAAGGTATTTATTTACTTCTTTTTACGATATCGTACCCAAGGGAGAGCCAACGGGACCAGCTTTCCTTCGTCTATCTCTTGCCGAACTACATATCTTTAGAAACTTTTAAGGTACCAGTATGATTTATAATATAATATATATAATCACTTCTTTGGTCGTCCCGTGACGTAGCGTTTGCGAGTCCGATTCCCAGGGTCGATAAAATTGTACTGAGGTTTCTCTGTTAGAAAAAGTCTTAGTAAAGCACGGAGTCTAAAAATAGGTCAGGCTTACACCTTTTATTTAGCTAAAGCTGAGATGACGACATGAGGGTGTCATACACACAACTACTTCAGAGATATACAGCCGTGAATTTAATATGTATGATATATTATTAATCAATAGTAGCCAGTCTTCTGGGCACACTATCAGTCGATTGTGATGCGGAGGAATTCTATTCGCCTATTAGAGGGTCTTAAATTTTCTTTTTTCATTTTTATTTCTGTTTTATAATATTTTAGGTATAAGTTAGTTTTAAATCATTGTGTAAATTGATAATATTCATAAAATAAATAGGTACAGATCCAAAAAAAGCAATTAAAGTTATACAAAAAATCACCTTTTAAACACTATTCATAAACTTATTCTTTCACGAACGTAACCGTTATCATTACGCAGTACTTAAGGTCATTAATTAACATATTATATTACAAGTCGCGTGTATTTTTACACTTTGATATTCTGGTAATTGAAGTTGATGTATCTACATCTTCACAAATTACAATTAATCGTGACATTTAGTCCGCGATGTGTTACAAAGTACGTGACTCTAGTGTAACGGTCGCGAACGTAACAGTAAATATAACCCAGTTTATAAGTTCAACCATACGTTACCTTAATTAATATAACAAAATTTATTACTTATTAAGTACATTCTTATATTATAAATTAAAAAAGATAATTGAAGTAGCGGTATCTATCTGACTCGTTGTAATAAATATGGTTATGAACTGTACACCTTATAGATACCTACTGATGACAAGTTAACTACTTGTGATACTAGGGTAACACAACAAAAAAATGGTAGTTAAATTAAAAACAGATAGAAATATACCAAAAATAAAATTTGAGTGGTGTCCTTGCTTAGGTTAGTGACCCACCTATACAAAGCAGCGAGTTGGCACACCGTGGTGGTTTTAGTTGGTAGGCTCGCAGTCTCGGGAGAGCTCGACATAACCCTCTCGCGCTTGTGGCGGCCTTGTGGCGAGTGGGTACACATAAAAAAAAAAAAATTTGATTCAATTGGGAGTGTCGTGGGTTGGATTCACTTACTGGACAAAAATATCTGTACGGATGTCTGGCCGAGCCTGGGTGTTTGTATACGTTCTTTGAAGGTTTGTATAATCTCCCGTAACAGAAATTATTCCTGCTTATAACGAATTATTTCAATTGTATTAGTTACTACAATATAAAAAATATGAGTGGTCTACTTAATGTAATGTAGCCCAGTATATTAGGAACAAGCAGTAGAGATTGATCCTAAGGTCGAGCGTTTAAATCCCACTTATTGCGCTTCCGATATAAATCCACTACTAACAAACGCATATATGGTTACCTGACTAAGCAAGAATGCTGGCTAGCTGACTAGTACTAGCTAGTCTAGTACGTGAAACGCAACCCAAATTGTAGGTAATTATTAAAAACATTTATCAATGTCTTCTATCAAAATTATAAAGCTTTCATAGAATTGCTTGTTTTAAAAACAAGCTCTATTATTACATAAATGTTGTTTTACTTTCAATTTAGAAGTACTTATAATATTTTTACCATTAAAAGGTTGTACTATCCAAACAACAGGTACTGTACTAACCTGTAGTCTAACAACGCGTTGTGTCCCATCCCTAGTGACATAAGTCGAGGGCCGAGGTCAGCCGTTTCCGTCAACCTGTTGGACGTGGAGCCGCGATTAATGCGTCCCCACTCTATGATATATCGACGCGATTCACACCGATTTGAACGATAACCTGTTTTTATGCCGATCAAAGATGAAACTGCAGTGTTCAGTTAGCAACGTACTACACTACTGTACTATATATATACATACATATATATATACATACATATATATATACTAGATTTTGCCCGTGTCTTGACTCGCATTTATCTAAATTTCGTCTATAAATTTCTAACCTCGAGGAACAGTATTTTTTTCCGGATGAAAGGTACGTTGTCCGTTTCTACATATACTGCTGACAACGTGTATTCAAAATTTCACGATGATCGGTCAAGTAGTTAAGGCGTGGAAGCATAAAAAACAAACTCACATACGCATTTATAATAATAGGATATACACATTCTCACCCCTACATCACTGAAGTGATAAATAGAAGTCTACGCATGTAGATAGATAGATATAGATACTTACATTGTATCACGCCTACATCCCTGATGAGATAGGCACATGTACTACGGCCACATTTTAGAAGCTATGGTTTTAATAAAGTCCCACGTAAAAGGAGGCGCGCATGTCGTTTACTGAGCGCAATTCCAGACTCTGTTCTACCAGTGAGATCAGCATAGTGTCTGGATTTATTGAAAAGAAACCTAAGACTGCCGGACGCATCAAAATAAACTTATTTTAAGTAATACAGTCCTATATTTTGTGCCATTTTATTTTGTTTTACTTATAAGTAGTTAAAGAACAATGGCAGAATTTTGTCTAGTGTTTTTTTGACGTCCGTAGATTTCATTTATACCAAAGAAATTAAATTAATTTACTAAGATTTATCAAATATTCATTCATTTTTCTAAAAGCCGTAAAGCTTATTTATGTTAATAAAAGTATTTTAAATGACGTATGTACGAATTACTGATTACCTTCAAAATGTCAACCATACAAATAGGGTGTAAGTACATGTAGTATTCTATAGTTATCTGTATCGATTAAATTAAACGAATGATCGATATGGTTTAATCGACTTTGTTTGAATCTTTATTAATATGCACTGTAATTCTTCTATTTTGAATTAAACTGATGGTAAAAAATGTTGTTCGATTATTACGGCAATTGTTATATTCGTACACAGTTCGTAACCTCAACAATTCAAACCACAATATCTAATTTTTTCGGCTTTCCCAAGTGAAAATAGTTTCACTTACAGAGTCTGGAACTAACGCCGAATCTTTTGACATATTTTTCATTACAGAACGCTGCCATTTGATCCCAGATATTTTTTAGTATGGAGACCTGCCATTATTCTTTGTTAATATTAGTTAAGTTGTATGGTTGTTGCTTTAGTTCATGTAAATTATAGAAGGCAATAAAAAATATATAAAAATAAAATGAAGTGATTTGTTTGGCTGTATATATATCGCACTCTTAATAAAAGATCGACTTTACTCGAAATTTGGAAGTAAGGCAATTTTAACTCTAATTGCGTGACTATAAATTCTAATATTATACTTATATCAAGTAATTGCAATAGAGTTTAAATTTGCTTAATCCAAAATACATAGATAATACTCTGTTTAATTAAGAGTGCGATATGTATATTGTGCTTTGTGTAGCATTAGTCTATGTGTGTTTAATATGACCATAGTGTTGGTAAAAAGGCTATTTTTATTACACAATTCGAAGTGCTGTCAATCCGTCAAATGTCAACAGCGAACTATGTAAAATTCATTGTTTTAGCAAAACTATTGGCTGTCAAAACAGGGACCGTGTTACATGATTGACGTAGTATTGTTTAGCTTGGCTGACAGCTGTCATGGTCAGTGCCTACACACGAAAAAGCTATATTTGTGATGTATAAGGATTTTTTATTTTATAACTTACTAGTGTTGATTGGATAGTATTAGAATTTGATGTTCATGTTATATGTTAGGATTGTTACATGTGAAAGTTTATGTATATTGTGGTGTAGTGCTATTGATGGCTACTGCTGGGCTGACTTGGGTACGATTCTCGGGTCAGTTAGTGTTATTGGGTTATTTCTCATAGGCACTTTCAAAATTTAGCAGGTTTCAGTGGACCCCCTGCAACTACATTTCTACAATATTTCTTGGCATTCGTATTTATATTGGTGAAGAATCAAAAATCTCTACAGGATGAAGTTTTTTTTTTATAAATGCCTAACCTTAAAATCTGTCTGTTCGGGACCACTGTACAAGTACCAAACAGTCGCTGATCTTCTTAAAATATCATCTGCCTATATTGATAGGTGAAGTCAAGCCAACAGTTTAGTTCTTCATTATCGATAGCAAATAAATTTTCGTGGAACCCCGCTTACGAATTCTGGACCCCCATTTTTTTGTCACGCCAACGTAGACCACCGTCGTGTCTCTCGTGGACTCCTGGGTGTCTACCTGGACCACTTTGGGAACTTATGAGTTATACTGTAAAAAAAAATCCAGGTAGCAGCAGAGAGTCTGGAACAGTGTCTGGTAGACGATAAGCTTGAAAGAGTAGGCAGAGATGATTACATTACACCAAGTGTAATAAAAATAAATAACAAAAAATTACAATATCGACATTTTTCACATGGCAGACATTGATAAGTTTTGAACTCTGTATTCAGGTACTGTGTTCCTAATATTATATGTATTGTGTTTTAGGAACAATTTACAATATTTTCAACAAAAACATTATTTCTACTTTCTTATTAAAACTATTGTTATTTACCTTTTTAATTTATTTTTTGCTCTATCATGTATGTTTGTTTTTAATCGTAAGAGTTGTATACACCTGTAAAGGCATTTCACTTTGTACCATTCCCTAACCGTTTTAAATTATAATTGTATACTGATGTGTCGATGGTGTAACTTAAAATAAATTAATTAAATAAAAAGTGTAGTTTCAGGCACTATGCGATATCTTAGAAGCAGCACAGAACTGCCCTATGCTGCTTCTAGGTATTTCTTAACAGTAAAACTAATAACATAATTCCATTCATTCCATTTCATTCCCATGCTGCTCTCAGCAGCAGCATGGGAATGGAATAGAATGAAAGACATTATTTACACAGAAAATACCAATAAACATTACTAGTTCCGACCATCGAACTCGATACCTCATCCACTGCCATCAACTCAATCATAACTTGAATATACTTTAATCATAGTAATTTTGTGTTCTCTAACGAGAGCCATCAATATATAAGATAGGTACCTTTATTAATTAAACAAAACCATAATAGATGACATTAAAATTAGCATGATAATTGCTGATACATCCGTAACGTCGTATATTGACAATAAATAATATTTTATGATAATGGCCGACCGATGCGTCACGATTGTGGATCAAATGAGTTGTTAGCTAAATATGTGAATAAAGTTTAGTGTTGTTGGTAGGTTTTTAGTCGTTTTTATAGTTACTAGTAAGAATGTAATAAACAAACACGTATATAGTAAGTTAGTGGGTGTACGTTGCAATGCCATGCAGAGGTAGGATATTCGATACCAGATCCGGAAAACACGTTACCAGCGCGTTTGAATTTTTTTGGGTAATGACAGTTAAAGACATGTATATTCCTTTTTTTCTTTCAAAAGATTTACAATCAATTACAGAGAAAATACTATAGAGAATAAGAAATGTAATTACTAAAAGTTACAGGCCAATTATCGTATGGTCAGTAATAAAAAACATTTTAGGTAGATATTAGAAAAGTGTTCATTTTAGCGCGACCGCGCATCTGGCCCAGGTAATGATTGTGTAATAGTTCTTATTTCTTTTTCAAATATCTCTGTAATAGACACATATTTTGTCGCAAGGCACTATACCAACATTCAAACAATGGATACAATAAACATCAAGGCTCAAAACACCAATGTCACACAAAGTTATATATCCGGTACGGGGGTCGAACCCACAATCCTCGGGACACTGGTAATCGCGAGGTGAACACTTACACAATTATACCATACGTAATCATTATAATAGCACAGTTTAACTAACGTTTTAGCTACAAGAGCCAGGTGGCAAATTTGAATGAGTTGTTAATATTACCATAAAATTTATGTTTGGTTTGCTGTATTATGGCGTTTTTAATAAGCCTGTGGCTATATAGGTTTAATAACATGGACGCTTCACCCTTCAGCGTAATAAAGTTCAATTGAAATATTTTCATCGCTATATTACACTAAAGGAACCAGTCATTAACCGGTCGTATACCGCCGGCTCGCATACCAGCCGGCAGATTTGTACCCGTCGTAGGCCGGTGGCTCGCATGCGAGCCACCAAATTGGTTTTACGTTAGCTTAAGCTAAAGCGAAGGCGGCGCGCGGCGTTTTGGCGCCAATTTGGTGGCTCGCATGCGAGCCACCGGCCTACGACGGGTACAAATCTGCCGGCTGGTATGCGAGCCGGCGGTATACGACCGGTTAAGTCGACAGTTGGTTGTCAACACTAACGGTTGCGGTAACCGGCCTTTTAGAAGCAACCAGAACTGTTGCTATCCTCATACGCAATAATTAAATAAGTCTCTTTAAAAATACACAAAGGAATATTGCATGGAGCAGAAGTGAGAATGTGGCGATGGATGTTTGGTGTAAAAAGAATGGACAGAATCAGGAATGAGTGAGTTAGAGAGTGTAAGAGGGAATTTAAAAGTGGCAACAGTTGTAGAAAAGTTGAAAGGTTGATATGGATATATCGGCTTCGGTGGCGTAGTGGTTATTGTAACTGACTGCCACGCCTGAGGTCGCGGGTTCTATTCCCGCACAAGTTAAACATTTTGTGTACATGAACATGGATGTTTGTCTTGGTCTGGGTGTTTCTATGTATAATATGTATGTTTTTACAAAAAAAAGTATATATGTATGTTTATCCATTGTCTAGTACCCATAGTACAAGCTCTGCTTAGTTTGGGCTAGATGGTGTTGTGTGTATGTGGTAGAATATTATTATTATTATTATATTATTAAGTTATATAATATAGTAATATTAGATTATTACACTAGCTACGATTTATTTTACTTACATGTTGATCTCATGCAACTACGACGATGAAGCAAAACGATTATTAGCATAATTATTTATCTTGAACCATTCATTCTCATCAGGTCTATATATATGTTTCTTTATTTAGGCTACTTATAACTTGGCCTTTCCCCAGAATGTCCCTGAATCAGGAACAGAGTTCTCTGAAGGAACTTTCATATGTTTACTGTGTACTGCTGGACATTAGTCTGTATGGATATATCAGAGTTTCATTTTGTGCATTCGCCACTTGCCAATACATCACAACACCACTTAAACCACTAGGTTTAAGGGGTCGCCTCGCCTCTGCCACTGCGCCGAGTGTTGTGGGTTCGAATCCCGCACGGGACAAAAATTTGTGTGATCCACAAATAGTTGTTCCGAGTCTGACTGTTCTTTGTGTCCGTTGTTTGCATGTTTGTAAAGTCCCCCGCGACACAGGATTTATTCCTAGTGCGGGAGATTTCTATTAAAATACAGACGATGTCCGCATATACTTTCGAAAGTAATGATAACCATCGAAAATTATTACATATATCTAAAAACGATTATCAGCTTATCTATAGCTACTTAAGCCATACTTACGTGACTGCTAACCCTTTCGACTGATAAAATGATATTAAGCGCGAATATAAATTGAATAATCTTATCCATTTAGTAGACAGGTGAGCAGGCTTCATCATTCAGTTTAAAACTGAATACGTTTTTATACACCCCACGCCTTTAGCCCAGCATTAGTATGCAATGCGCAGCACTCATTATTTGCATGTCGATAAAGGTTAACAATGCAATTACGTGTGCCGATACTCGATAAACAATAAAATAAAATCGACATCACTACGTTTTGGGAGGTTTAGATGTGACGACTTTTTGGTTGCGTTATAATCGACGGGGTGAAGTTATTTGTCAAGTTGTTTTTCTTTTGGTTCTTTCAACGGCTGGATTGAGAGCTTTTTAACTATTGAGGTAAGCAGTCGTCTATATTTGACTGACGGTGTAAGGTTATGAGTTAAATACACTAGCTCGGTGTAAATTGTGAATTATGATGCAAAAAATATTTTGTAGTGATAATTGACTTCCAGCTTTGAGAGTAAGATTGCCATACGAATATTACATGGGTGTTTACAAAATGATAAGTTGACCTATACTCACATTTCACTGCCTATAAATAGAGTCCACTCAATAAGTTACCATCAACCAAACACAAGCAGAACCGCACGCAAAAACTCCCAACAGAAAATTCCAATTTGGGTATCAAACCTAGGCCCTTAGAATCCTCCACAAGCTTAAATGCAAACCAACTTATCTTTACTATAATATAATCGAACTATAACCATACGTTACACGAACACATTATACTAACAGTTTAATTTAAAACACATCCAGCATTTTAATACCCGATGATAATTGATAACAAGTTGACTGATGCTTGTTGGAAAATTACTGATCTGATAGTTAACCCAGGGTACAAAAGTAACACGGCTTGTGACAGAATAACTAGATACATGCAAGATAACTAACATAAAGTAATACATCATCGATGGCGAACACCTGGCGACCTTATATGGTTCGCCATTCTGGTCGTATCGACTTGGCTGGATATAGCCTTTGTATTAAATTACTTAAAAGCCTCAGTGTTATCTAATACTTCTGGTGGCGAGACGTTTTGTGACTTTCAGCCGTTGTTAATCAACACGAATTAAAAATTATTCAGTTGTTGAAGACTCGTGAAACGCTGGCTGTTATTCTATCAGAAAATACATTTTGTTTGAAGTGCGCTTATGCTTGAATTTCTTTTGGCTTGAACCCCGAACAGGATTAAAATACGTGTAATTTTCGTAGTTATTCCAAGTCTGGGTGAACCTTGAGGACGTTGTTTAAATGTTTATTAAACTTATTATGTCACGCAACTGTTAAAACCTGATATTTTTTTAGCATTCCCTTTGAAACTGCTTTTAAGAATTGTGATGCAGTGCAATGTCTTGTGATGCAGCCAGTTCTTGAAAATGCATCATTATAGTTATTCTATAAGATAAAAAGAAAACAGTCTCTTTTTCTACCAGCAGTACTTCAAAATAAATTTGCATGTACACACAGCGACACATCAACCTAGACTGTTTGGACTTTGAACTATTAGAAGTTGAACGCTGCGAACCGTGCGAGAGTGCGTTATATTTTTGTTACGCTCTATCCTTACCATTACATGGACACCACTATGCATGGTCCCTTTCCGACATTTCTCTATTTTGTATGTAGCGTAGTTATGCGTATATAGGGTGTATTACTTAATGTGTAGCCGTGTGTACTAGTGAAAATTAATCTAGGAAGAATCACCAGGAAAACATTCTCAGTAATGCCCTTTCACATGTCGCATTGCCTCCTTTATGTTATAAAATATTTTTTGTTTTATGTTAAGTATATATTTATGCACAGAGCACCAACGCTTGTTCCAGAAATAGTTTTAATGGAATAAACCCAAGCACATTATCGTTCAATTCTTTTTATATTAGTATTGTTAACACTGCAGCATCATTTAGTTTAACTTTAAAGCTACCATCAAACAACTGAACCCTAAACTCAAATCAAAGTCGTATCATTATCGTATCGTGCGGTCTAAACGCGACCATTCACGAACACTACAATTAATAATTAGATCTAAACAATACTCCAAGTATGTTACAATTATAAAATGGCTATTACACGTTACAACTATTATAATTATGTAAAAACCACATTAACACCGCCTTGGTGAGCGGTCATCTGTGCCTGTAATTTATTGTTACGAGTAATATTTCGTTTGTCTTGAGATTTATACGTGCCATTGTGTCTGTAGTAATTTTGTGTGATGGTATCGCTTTTAGAGATGTAAAAAACTAACGAAGAAAAAAAATTTATAACTTCATTAGGCTATGATTAAAACTTAATTTAGCCGTATAACTCATGCACTCGTGTACTTTCACTGCTGGATATATACATAAGTACATATACTCACAGCTATATGTAACCAAAAGGGTAGGCAGATGTGTATCATAAGTACATTTCGTTAGCTATATTCTGCCGTCATAAGAAAAAATACGTATCTGCCTACGTGGCGCAACGGTAGTGAATGCTGTGCATGAGGTTTCGGGTTCAAACCCCGGGTCGGGCCAACAAAATGATAATGGGTTTTCTGTTTAGAAATCTCAATACGAGCCCGGAGTTAGGAAGATGGCGGTGTTAGATACCCCTGTGCCTCGGAAAGCACGTAAAGCCGTTGGTCCTGCGCCTGATCTCTCTCCGGCCGTGTCGGATTACCGTTCCATCGGATCATGAGGGTTAGGGAACAGAGAGTGCACTTGTGTTTGCGGACACACTTATGCACTATAATATCTCTTGCGCAGATGGCCAGTCTCCGTTAAGATTGGCCGCTGCGGCCGAAATTCGGTTGCACGACATTGTCGGCCTCGGTGGCGTAGTGGTTAGTGTAACCGACTGCCACGCCTGAGGTCGCGGGTTCGATTCCCGCACAAGTCAAACATTTGTGTGCATGAACATGGATGTTTGTCTTGGTCTGGGTGTTTCTATGTATAATATGTATGTATTTACAAAAAAAAAAAGTATATATGTATGTTTATCCATTGTCTAGAACCCATAGTACAAGCTCTGCTTAGTTTGGGCTAGATGGTGTTGTGTGTGTGTGATAGAATATTATTATTATTATTATTATTATTATTATTATTATCTGCCCATATCTTTATCTTATTTATAAAAATACTGGCAGTTGCGTCTTTTTTACGGGAAAATTCTATTTCGAAAAAAAAAACATATACGTCTTTTCCTCCTCGTCATCTGGGCGTTATTGTCGTCTACCAGACACGTAGCAGAATCCATGCTGCTATTGAGCATATTCAGCACAATTCAATTACACTACCTAAATTATTACTACCGGGTATAACTGGGGACACCATAATATTTCACAAATATATACAACATGTAACATAATAAACGCACATCCTGAAAGTAGTTTGTTCAAAATCGGCTACTTAATCAATTACAGCAATTTTTAATATAGGTAATTTTTATCCTTAAAATAATTAAAACTAATTAAATTATAGTCACCCATTTATTAAACAACTGAAATAAACGAAAATGTATCACAATTCAAGGCAATCAGGTTTTTGATGCAATAAAGGCAATTATGTTAGATTTATTGTAATATACCCATACTATCCGCGCACAATGAGGGAAACTACATAATTCGTTAAATTAAAATATTTAAGTACCTACATAAAAGTAACATTTTAATGAGTATATTATTATTACGATTTAATAATTGGGGTGTTTGAGGTTGTGCGTTATATCTGTGACATGTTGTATATGCAGTATCTTATACCAAGTGACCAAATAAGCAAGAGTTAAAAAAACCAGACAAGTGCGAGTCGGACTCGCCCACCGAGGGGACCGTACAAATATGTAGGTATATATTATAAGAAAATTGTGCCCTTGCATAAAGACCTTGTTTTTTTATGATTTAATTACAAATGTATTGTTTTCAGATTTTTCGCTATACTTGTAGTATAAGACGGTATTACTTGCCAAATTTCATAGTTCTAGGTCAACGGAAAATACTCTATAAATATTGGTTCCCTTGAGAGTGACAAATATACATTGTTTGCGACATAAACGGCCGTATCTTTTTTTAAGTTAACTTAGAAGTTTGATTATTTTCACAGCTTCAAGAGACTGTAGACCTGAGTATATCGTTTTAATTTCAACTCAATACCTCCACGCGTTCCCGAGATAAAGGGTCTTGACTGACAGACGGACGGACGGACAACAAAGTGATCCTATAAGGGTTCCGTTTTTCCTTCTGAGGTACGGAACACTAAAAATAGTATTTCAAAAGTCGATTACGTATGAAAACTATCACGAGGCTGGTAATACACGTAGTGATTTCAGTGGTAGCTTCGCCTTAGCTACAACACCGACTGTTCTGGGTTCGAATCCCATAATCATTTTTGTAATAGTTGTTCCGAGTGTAGGTGTTCTTATGAACCTCAACCTAAACTAAGAGACCTAAATTTGATATCATATTTTTCCTTTCAGGCGAGTCTTATTTTTTCTTTTTATACATCTAAGTTGCCAAACAAGCGTACGGCCCATCTGATGGTAAGTGGTCACCGTAGCCTATGGACGCCTGCAACACCAGAGGCATCACTTGCGCGTTGCCAACCCTTTAGGAAAGGAAGTGGGAAGGAGAAGGAGTGGGAAGGGGAAAAGGTGGTGATTGGGCCTCCGGCACTCTCACTCACCGAACGAAACACAAAAGTAGGAATACTGCTATTTCACGTCGATATTCTGTGAGAGGGTAGTCCTTCCCCGGTCGGGCAGGCCCATTCATGCTGAAATCAGCGAGGCTCTACTGAACTGAACAATTAGTCCAAAACGACACAGCTCAAAAGATCCTAAACCAAAAAGCTATAAGTTTAAGTAAACTATAAACTAACTACATAGTATGTTGGCATCTGTATGTAAATAACAGAATTGCTAATAAAGGTCAACCCGTTTTCTATATGATAACGGACAAACTGACTGACAACATTTCTAAGAATTTCCTACTTTTATGTTTTAACTGTATAACTTATTACTTCGAATTACATTTTTATGTGGTAACTTCATGGAGGTCTAACAAGTCGTTAAAGTTATAATTGTGTAAAGTATAGTTATAATTGTAAAACGTATTAAACAATTAAAATGGGATTAGTAGTAGAGAAATGGCATTAGTATTAAATGCCTCGGTGGCGCAGTGGTGAATGCAACTGCTGGGCATGAGGTATCGTGTTCGATTCTCTGGTCGGGTAAAGCGTTGACTGCACAAGAAACAGTCGCCTCTGACAAATGATGGTTAAGTGGTCGACCCATCATTGCCACTACGCTGAGTATTGTAGTCGGTAATAATAATAATGATAAAGTTTATTTAACCACAAATAAAATAACAGTACATAGATTTAAAAATAAAAATATTGGAAAGAAAACTATAATTCCTTAAAACTGTTACAGTCTCACACTATGTGGCGACTAGCACCTTTACAAAATTCAATAAATATATTTATTCAAGTTAGGTTACAAGATAACACTTATGAATGTCAAAGTTACATTATTTTTTTCTGCGAATTAACATTTATTTCCACGTTCAGCAAAGCAAGGGTGTAGGGCTCATGAGAAGAACGGGCAAGAAACTCATGGTCACTCTTTTTAATCGCCAAGTTTTTGTTTACAAATCATAAGGTGTTTGTGTTTCATAGGGTGTTTGTCTTGGTCTGGGTGTTTCTATGTATAATATGTATGTATTTACAAAAAAAAAAGTATATATGTATATTTATCCATTGTCTAGTACCCATAGTACAAGCTCTGCTTAGTTTGGGCTAGATGGTGTTGTGTGTATGTGGTAGAAATATTATATTATTATAATACTGGCAACCTATGTTATTCAATTAAATCTAGTACAATCTATTAGTTCAAGTCCTAGAAATTGATCTTATGTCACACAAGTGACATTGGCGCCATTTCAAACAAAAACGAGACATACAAACATTAATTAATTAAAAAAAAACCGTCTGACCCATTTTTTGTTTCATATCGATCTATTCATATCTATAGATCATTGATCCAGATCGCTCAATGCCAGACGCGACGTTTGATTGACGGATTGATGGACAGACACACTGATTGGATATAATTACGATGCATATTTTGTTAATAAACAATTGTCTCGGCATTTGCGGCCGACGTACTCTCTATTCCAAAGCAATAAAGTTGAAAAGCCCGTGTCTTTCGGTAAAGGTATGTTGGTATATGTCCTTTAGAAATTATAAGCACGATAGGTACATCGCCTCGGATGATTGTTTTGATGGAGACTAAACAAGATCCTGACTAGTCAGCATTGCGGTTAAATATAGGTGATTAGTTGTAAATATATTGCATTGTTGTATGAATCAGCCTATTTTAGTATAGAGTATCAATTGTTAGTAATTTTTGTTGTGTGTTTGTTACGGATATAAGATTAAAGTGTCATCTAATGTCATATGTTTTGATGGAAAGATACACAGTAATTATCGGTGTTGATAGCTATAGATTAAATGAGTTCGATGTCCAGATTTACTACGTCTGGGTAATCTATACTAATATTATAAAGCTGAAGAGATTGTTTGTTTGCTTGGTTGAACGCGCTAATCTCAGGAACTACTGGTTCTAATTGAAACTTTTTTTTTAGTGTTGGTTGGACTATTTATCGAGGAAGGCTATATAACATCACGCTACGACCAATAGGAGTGGAGCATCAATGAGAAATGTAGCAAAAACGGAGCAAATTCTCTTATGTGAAGCAGACGAAGTCGCGTCAGCTAGTTTCTTTATAAATATTACGGGTAAGAATGTCAATTCAATTAGTTTTAAAAATTTTGGTAATTGCCCTGGTAGCACAGTGGTAGTGAACACGACTAAGTGCGTGTGTTTCGTATTCGATTCGGTCAGGCTGTGTTATTATTTTATGTATTTAGAACCTGAATTGTTCAATTACAAGGCAGAACTTCTTTCTCTCAATGCTCTCTAGTTTGGCCTATGTAGTATTTTCTTGCCTTGCCTTGTACATCCTGGCATCGTCCCATTAAGGACGTTGCTTAACCTTAACCTCTACTGGAGTCCAGTTTGTACTAATTTCAGCTTAAGCTTCTCTTTCGAAATAGTTGGATCTTACAAAGGGTCTACTAAAAATGTTAAGGTTTAAATATCAAATATAATATTATCAGCATATAATATTCGATGTCATACATATTGGCTAATTCAGTAACAATGCTGGTGAAGGTGTTTTAAAAACTACAAAGCAATATACCAACAACCAACCCTCAAAATAGCGCAGCAACCAAAATTATTCATACCAACTCCCAGTTTAACCCTCTCGCCGCGGTAGCAAAAACAGAAATCATTCACTCAATCCGTTCGCTTAAATAAAACGCTTCAACTAAAAACGTGCATCTATATTCGCTATATGTTATATTACCACTCCAATGCATTCATTGCGGACTGATGGATAGCCTGATTGATTGGCACGTGACGAGCGCAGGCCCGATGTAATAACCCAGTAAATAGCCGGCGAATACAACCTCTAAATTGAAATTATTTATTGGGCAATCATTTTTCTGACAGTTCTATACTGAAATTCTATTTTGATCGATTCTAGTGGCAGAGCTAGCAGTCCACCTTTTTATATTTGGTAATAACCGTTTATGCATTTTGTCCAAATCAGAAGTGTAGGCTCCTAATATATTTTTATTGCGTCTAATGACAAGTGTGGCTTAGTGGTGCACAGTAACCCACCACCCATGGACTTTAATTTGTCTGTAGTCTACAGAAACAAGCTATTCGCTACCAAAAAATAGAGTAAGATCGGTGCTGCAGTTTCAGAGATTACCTTATATATACAAACAAATGTTCGGTCTGTGTAATATGTCGGTCTTCAAAACCATTGACATAACAACATTTTGTGAATCACATAAATTTAAGTCAGAATCCAAACTTGCAACACACATTATTAGCAACAATACTGCATGGACGACTCAAAAGCGACCAAGCAAGAGTCTAAAAGTAAACCTTTCATTTCATGGTTTCCTGTTGAACAAATTCCCTGTAGCAATATCTTCTATTAATCGAATATTCATAAAACTGATACAAAAGCCCCGAAACAACTATCTATTTAGGTTTTGTTCAGTGTAGGAATCGTACCACACAACACTCGGCTGATGACTAGACAATGCAGTAGCAAGTAGTCCACTTTACCATCTGCACAGTCACTGTGAATCAAAACACATAAGCACAGTCGCTTCTTCTCTTCATCATCAAATCATAAATTTAAGCTCTCAGCCAACGACAGTAACAAGCAACATCACTAACAAGCCAAGCTTGCATTTCGCCAATCGATGTCACACTTTTCTACCTATCCACATCCCATACCCCTACCCTGCACCGAATCCCACAAACAATCACACATCCATACTCAATAACATCGCAACAGCATCTTTACAAGTCATTAGACGTGCCACCCCCTCCCCTACCCCCCTGCCCCCTCTGCCCCCTCGCCCCGGGGGCGCCCGCACCCGTTTGTAATTAACTGAGGGCCATAAATTGACCGTAACTGTCATATCATATTGATTTAGTCCCGTGAGCGAACCTACGCCTTGCAGAGTTTTCAGCTCGGCTTGGGTAGGGGTGGAAAAATTAAAATTGTTTGGATTGACGTTACGGCGTATCGAGATATATGTTATACTTAATATTGTTAACGTTCATTTTATATATTATGATTTATTTGCATACTAATTTAATATTGTAGCTCGTTAGAATGTTGTCGAAGCGAAATAAATCTACTAAGCCATACGTCATAGACAAAGACGATACACGTTTTGTTTGAAAAGATGAGTCCTGCCTACTGGGACTTTTTACTTTGATTATAACGTTCAAATAGATAGTAAGTCGACCAAACTATTCTAACAGACGAGATAACTAAGACATCGTTGGGTAGACAGTCAATGATATTCGCCAATCTACGACATGTCAAGCAAAGGTAATGATTATTGCGGGCTCCTTGAAGTGACTATCAAAGGCAACGTTCTCCAGACCCATGACGATATACAAAGACGATACACATGTAAGGTTTCTTAACGTTACAAAAATATTCTTGAATTCCTGCCCTATATACCAAATTAAGCAAGCTGAAGAAAAAGTCACAATCTCCTAATTTAATTTTCGTTCAACCACGAACAGATTCATTCATTCTTTCATTCATACGATTCTTAACAATCGATATATTATACCTAACGTTCAGTGGCATATCAGAATCAGAATTTCGTAATAAAACAAATAATGAACGAAAATAGTTGAAAATCAAACATGATACGACTCATTTAAATGAAATTCTTGATACAAAAATTATTTGTGTATGCAACACGGCAAACCCACACAGCGGCATGAATGAAGTGAAGACAGCATTATTACCGCGCTCCAACGATTGAGACTGTCAAAACAACGCTAACTAGCAAAATCGAACAACATTTGGCCGGCGGATGATAGAAAACAAACATTTACTTGCCATTCTTTAGCAGATGATCCGATTCAACAAACATTATTGAACGAATTACGAACCATCGAGATCAAAGTCATATCACAAAAATATCTTTACTAATCAGCAGAAGAGCTTTAGCGTCTTAAGGTTTGTAGTTAAGGCGCAATTTTGTGCGTAAGATGTCTTTGATGAACGCGAATTAAAATTGGGCGCCATGTTTTTTTTCCGCGCCAACAATCGCGAGCGCAGTGATGCCACATTGTAACTTGTTTCCTACAAGTTCCTGATCGCGCTAATTTGGTTTGTGAACTTTTTTTGTATGCGATTGTGTAATGTGTAAGGTGCGTTCGATATGCCGATGATTGGCGCCAGTCATGGCTGATCAAAGCCGGCCTGGATTCAACCTTGATGTGTGAAAGATTAATACGTTTTTACAAATATTAGAACATTTGTTTGGACAATAATTTCATAGCTGATATGAAACTTAACACCTGGCGGATGACATGATTCAGTCTTTATCAATAATTCTTACATGATACGATGCATATACGTTTATTATTAATAGTATGTAGAACGTTATTCTGTGTTATTTTTATGTAGGTTAAACGTTTCAATTTCAATCAGGCCTGTGAGTTACATTGGTATAACTTGCTATTAGTGTACCTATAAGTCAGTAACATAAAGCAATCGTATCGGACACAATATTGTAGAAATGACAGATTGTTAACCCGTCCCTGCATACGCTATTAATTATTCCTCATTAGGTATCTATACAATATCCTTCCACTGACATTACGGTCACATATGCTCGCTGTAGACGAGCAGATGCAGGTAATCGGTTTCTTTTATTTACTATATTTAGTTTGTCTATATAAAAAATAGTTGTATTCTTATCGCATTGTTTGATAATATTTGAGTATCATTGTCTCAGTTTATCGCTATCGATCACATTTTCACATGCCAATTTATTATCGCTCGCTCGCTCTGAAATTTTGAGAAGTGTTAATGTTATGAGAAATACTTTGATTTCTTTTATACAATGCCTTATTCGAATCCACTCAATTTAATTTATACCTTTCACGAGAATATTTTATAGTTTTGTTAATGTACAAGCCCCTTAATACACTTTTAGTTTTTATTCTAACTTTCGAATAATCACATAAAGAAACAGGACAACATCTAAATAAAACTGTCAGAGTGGCATCTGTTACATACGTAACATGCACCTATTTAATACCGCGCAGGTCTAGTCACGATATCCATTATGCCAGCCAGAAAGCACACTACCGAACATAGTCCTTGCCTACGATTCGACAGGGGCCATTAGAAAAAAAAACGGGTTTATTTATCGCCTCTACTAAAATTCCTAGTGATTTCACATCTAGGTAACTTATCTTATAAATCGTGAAATGTGTCAATTAACTCCAGTTTAATGTCGTATTTATGTTAATAGACGTCTGACGGGCATTTTTGGGCATACACAAAAAGAGTATCGGCAGGATGCGACCCGAGTACGCTCCGGTGTTTTTAAATGTCAAATGAGTTAAATAAAAGTGTGGTGCGGCTTGAGGTCGTGCCACCGCTGATTGATTGCTTGATTGACTTTTCGCATTACAGGGTTAATATCTTTTCGTTTTACAAAACGCCCAATGACACTGGCACACAATAAAATGTCGGTGTCGCTTTTAAAATAAATAATTAAACATTCACGCTAACAAAATGGTACGGTATCTAAAATGGTGGCACTAAGAATTTCTAATTAATCGAGACTTAAAATAATGTAAATTAGTTATTGCTACATAAAATTATTTTATTTTATCTTTAGTATAATAACCATCAAATTAATTTATGATACGTCCAAGAAACTGTCAAATTTTATGTATATTGCGATCATTTGATAATAATGAAGAATTAGGAACAGCTTAGCAACAAAACGAATTATTAATAAATAATATTATTTCAATCACTTTGTTAGTGGGTGAACATCGTAAAAATAATATAAATAACCCAATATAAATTATTGGGGTATCGATATACATCGTATCGACGTTAATAATTGTATTGGGGTACATAAAACTGTGTGTCTGGTGCGTTTGATTAGGCCGTGGGACTGTTAGCGTTATTTATGTACAAAGCTCGGTTAGTTGATACTGATTGAATGTGCCGCCGTGAATTTTAATGACGAATCTATAAAAAAACACAATTTAATACTTGAATAATGAGACCGGTAGAAGAAACTAGTACCAATAACGCGAATAAAAATAAATATTATTTAACCATTCGAAATAAATATGGCGGATGATTTATGGCGTTATTGACATTGGCTGCGCGGGCGCAGGCGGCCATCTTGCCAGCTAATTGCCAGTCTGTCATTAAATCAGTCACGCATCGACTGTAGACGGATGTTCGAATATTTGTTTTGTGGCGACACCTAGGCAAATTTACATTTTTTATTATTTCGTCTAAAATGACTACCGAGTCGCCAAGCCAATCATACTTAGTGGTGTATGCAAATAACGTAAAGTGGATGATACGCCTCTTTAATTATTACTAATTTGCCTTTAAAAAGATATTATTGCTAATATATGAAATTATTATCTAAAAGGATGTTATTGACCTCAAAGATATATCATATATTGTTATATTACTTAAAATGTTTGGCCCACATGCCAGTTTGTCCACCACCTTTATTCGGAATAGAATCCGTAGTAATACACCAGCTAGTTACGAGAATAATTAGAAAATGTGTTTGTCAGTTACGTTATGTTATGAAGATGTAATAACATCATTTTACCGTCTAGAGCCCACCAAGTGGTGATGTACGCCTTCCTTCACAGAAAAGAGATATCATTTCCTCGATAAATGCTTAGTTAATATTGGTTATTATCTAGAGAACGGCTTTTAATGGCCAAGTTAAAAACATGGGTGGAAGCTCTACGCATCTTTGTAATAATGAAAAGAGAATGAGATAATTATAGATCAGTTAGTGGTCAAAATTCAACAGTAGTTAATAATAATAATAGTAGTGATTTAAGTATATAATAATAATAATAATAATATTGGCTTGCAGTACTCTTTTTTCACGGATGCACTGCACGAATGGTGTTGTAGTTTAAGTGGTCACCTCACCACTGCCACCGCGCCGAGTATTGTGGGTTCGATCCCGACATAGGACAACAATTTGTGTGCTCTACAAATGGTTGTTTCGAGTCTGGATTTTCTTTGTGTCCGTTGTTTGAATGTTGTAAAGTCCCCCGACACAGAAATTGTTCCCAGTGCTTAAAAAGAAAGAGAATGTGCTAGTGTTTCTAAAAAGATAGAGTATATACAATTTAAGTATAGCAAATATTATACAGCAATGCGCGCAAAAAAAAAACCCTGTCCTATCCTGAAATCCTCTTCGCATTATCTATGTTCATATGTGTGCGTCTTTTCTTACTTAGAGATTTCTAACTGATTTCTTCTTCTTTCTGACTTATTAATTCTTTTATTCGAATATTTCAGAACATATTAGTCGATTTCTTTATTCCCATTCTTTTATTTTATGTAAATATGTAAGCTCAACAGATTATTATCTGGCTGCTCCAATGTGCACCCAGGTACCTACCATTACATGTATATTAATGTGTATGTTTTTAAGCGTTGTGGTTTATATTCTATAATATTTATATACATTATTACAGCATGAAGGTATAAGTATATAATAAACGAATACTTTTTTATTTTATTATATATTCTTTATGGCCATATGCATTTATTATTTTTGAATTACTAAGAGTAAAATATATGATATTTTAAAACAAATTAGGTAAGGGCCATAATTAGGCGTTGCGTATAAAAAAATTTATGCTTTGTCTATAGGTATAATGTTATGTACTGACATGGTGAACGGACATTTCATTATTATTGTAATAAGCACTCTTTATATAACATAAATAATTATATAATCTAAAACTAAAGTAATTATTATGATTTATAAAACATAATTACGATAAAACACAAGTTTTTGCAAGTATATAAAACACTGAAACTGTTTCCCAATTTGACCACTAATTATTAAGAGAGCTCGGTAATTAATAAATTATATTACATATACACAATTAATTGTTATATTTCATGAAACATTGAACTATAAATTCAATCACAACAACTTGAAAAACCTCATATCCAAAAACTAATTTATTTATTATAAAAGAAATAGTGTAACTCATTCTTAACGTAAAAATCTCATGTTTACCTGATTTTCGGATAACCTATTAACGGATTATAAGTATAAATAACACAGAAATATTATTATTATAATTGAATCCCAAAAATGGGCATAAATATAGATAAAATATGTGAAGAGCATAAACAAGTTAGAGTTATGGAATATCTACCAGCTGTCGCGTCACATGGTGTCGATAAATTTAACTTGTCGTATTCAAAATGTCCGCCACAAATTGTTTAATATAACTACAACTGAGTTTTTGTAAAGGAGGCGTTTTGAATTCTGTTATAGACTTATAATTAATTTAGATTCGGTGAACAATAAGTAAAGCATATTAAAAAGTTAGTTGAAACATGTTATTTTATTTATGTCTGCAATCGACATTTCAGTAGCTACATTGAATTCGGTATGGTAGACAGCAGTTAGTAGGCTTTTTTTTAGTACGTGGGACGTAATAGGTATATAATGGCAAAAAGTGATGTTTTAAAGATGCTATACAAAAATCCCAATACAACTTTACCAGACCCAGGAATCAGTTGAGTATCCTCACGTCCAGCCCCGACCTTATGTCAGACCAGCAAGACAAGTTTCATATTTCGCGGAGGAATAGGCAAATATCACAGATTTACATATGCATTTCATCTCATGTATGCTTATCGGTTTAGGGTAATCTCAACCTGACTTTTCTCCAAAATATAACCAATATAATCAGAAAATTTTACAAAAGTTTTTCTACACTTTTCTTATCTTTTTTGGTATTATAGTTTAGCATTGTGTTTGATAGATGGCAATAAATTCGACCTTTACTGACAGAGATAGTTGGCTGAATTGTGGGTGTACTACAGGTGCATAGCGCCCACATGTTTTTAGTTAGGCTGTACCACGCTTTCCGACACGTTCACTTAGTTCACCATGGCTTCTGTTAAACATTTTTGAATAGGTACACAAAGACATGCGGTCTCGAAATGCCTATCCCTAATATTATCCTGCTTATCCTACTTATATTAAAAATACTTGTGAAAATGTATGGATATTTTTTACTCGATCATGCGTAAACTGCTAAACAGATTTGGATAAAACTTGGCACATAGATAGACTATGTCCTAAATGAACAAATGCTGCACGGGTTTTTATATAGATCATTAATTCATTAGTCATAAAGTAACACTTGAGTACGTCAAAATCTATTGGTCGAGAGTTTGCTAAGTCATTGAATTAACATCCACGTTGAAGCAAAAGGTTGAGTCTATGAGAAAATACCTGCAAGATACTACTTGCTGCATTACACTTTTAATAGTTTATTTATCTATTTCTCGAGAAATTCAAGCCGCAGGCAGAAACGACTATAATAAATCAATTTTCCAATGATATATAGATAATTAAAAATCAAAACGTGTCGAATCACTTATTGATCATTGTCATCCAATGATTACGACACTAACAATAAACCATTATTGTTTACTATTGTGCCATTATTTACGATATTTGATTGTCCAGTTAATAATGCGCATGCGTCGTCAATCAATGTCCTGTCTTGTTTTTATTGAATATTTATAGTCACGATTAGTTCACAGGTATTGAAAGAAGGAACTTTATGTTATGTTCCAAAATACATATGACGTTAGCCGGTCAGTAATCAAATTAATAAGGAACTGTCTGTTACAGACAGCCTAGGGTTTAAAATAACATTGCTGCAGGATGAATGCGCGAGTGATCCCTGCGCCCCAGCCACAAATTGCGAGAAGGAACACCGTGGTAGGTTTAGTCGGCAAGACCGGGATGTCGCCATCTTTTCTCGGGTGAATCCGACATGACCCCTTCGCCGCCCTTGCGGAGGGGTATGCGACAAAGCATGCAACCACGTTAAAAAAAACATGCGGGGCAGTCTTTGAGGACTGCCGATAGAAGTGAAAACTAAGTAACTTGTGAATTGTATCGTCGAGCTATGAGATTATTATTTTTGAATTTTGAATGCGTTCGGTGACAATGACGCGAGTTCCATGATTTTTGTTCACCCAAAAAGTGCTCAACGCGCCTAAACAAGTTTTCACTTCAAAAAAGGTTTTAAAATAACACGAGCCTTAGATGCTTTGTGTCGGTTAATGCAGAGCAATCTCTCTTGTGCCCTCCTTATTCTTCAATGTGACTTGCATGTCGTGGTTTGGCTGACCACAGCATGCTAAAGGTAGGGATGCTAGAACAAGATTGAACCATATAATGAAAGCTACAATTTAAAAGAATAATTCTTTTAAATTGTAGCTTTGTAAGTAAGGTAAGCCGAGGTTTTAAGCTTATACGTAAGTAAGAAAAGATTGAATAGTCTTTTTTTAATTCTAGATTTTTCACTGGTTGTACGCAGGCAAGTGCATTTATATTCATTAAAAATTTCGGTCACGGGATAGTACGGTATGCAGAAACGGTTAGTGAATATTCTTTATCATATTTAACAATTTTACAAGCGATTGTTTTCAATTACCTAAAATCTAAACTTACATACCATAAATGATATTAATAGGTATATATAAAGGCGAGAGAAATTAGGCACCTAATGCCAAATAACAGAAGTCACTAAAGTTGAAAAGTAACCACATAAAAATCCTAAAGTTAGAGCTATCAACTGGATAAGCTGGACACAGGATATATACCTATAGGTATATCTAGGTCCTTATATAGCTAGCAATTACTAAATACTAGGTTTCTTATCCCTCTTCAGCTAGTACGTGCAAGAAGCCTGATAGCGTAACAAAATTCTTAATACACAATCGATTATAATAGCTTCTAACTGACAAGGAAAAAGGTAAGTAGAAAGAGACATCTTGGCCCTGTGGGATACCCGTTTCACTTAAAATAATAATAATTGGTACACTCAAGACAGTCCATGACTACATTTAATACTGCAGTTATGGTGGCACATTTGTAAGCCACATACCAAGGTACCTCCACAACCGCACTTTACATTCAAACTCTCTAAAGGCCTTGTCACAAACTCTTGTCCCTAAGTCGGTCTTCCAAAGGGCCGAATATTCTCATAACAGAAATTTCAAGAAAGAAACATATGTATGTTGTTTTTTTCTTGAAATATCTGTATACCATATAATTATTATATATGACATATATTTCATATTTACTTCTGATATATGTATATATATTTCTAATATATTATATTCTACAGTCATTAATTGTTCTATATTAGTAATATTTTAAGACGAACGCAATGAACAAATTAGGCTCAGTAAAAACTTTCCATTAAAATATTTTTTTTATTTTATGTTTTAACTGTATAACTTATTACTTCGAATTACATTTTTATGTGGTAACTTCATGGAGGTCTAACAAGTCGTTAAAGTTATAATTGTGTAAAGTATAGTTATAATTGTAAAACGTATTAAACAATTAAAATGGGATTAGTAGTAGAGAAATGGCATTAGTATTAAATGCCTCGGTGGCGCAGTGGTGAATGCAACTGCTGGGCATGAGGTATCGTGTTCGATTCTCTGGTCGGGTAAAGCGTTGACTGCACAAGAAACAGTCGCCTCTGACAAATGATGGTTAAGTGGTCGACCCATCATTGCCACTACGCTGAGTATTGTAGTCGGTAATAATAATAATGATAAAGTTTATTTAACCACAAATAAAATAACAGTACATAGATTTAAAAATAAAAATATTGGAAAGAAAACTATAATTCCTTAAAACTGTTACAGTCTCACACTATGTGGCGACTAGCACCTTTACAAAATTCAATAAATATATTTATTCAAGTTAGGTTACAAGATAACACTTATGAATGTCAAAGTTACATTATTTTTTTCTGCGAATTAACATTTATTTCCACGTTCAGCAAAGCAAGGGTGTAGGGCTCATGAGAAGAACGGGCAAGAAACTCATGGTCACTCTTTTTAATCGCCAAGTTTTTGTTTACAAATCATAAGGTGTTTGTGTTTCATAGGGTGTTTGTCTTGGTCTGGGTGTTTCTATGTATAATATGTATGTATTTACAAAAAAAAAAGTATATATGTATATTTATCCATTGTCTAGTACCCATAGTACAAGCTCTGCTTAGTTTGGGCTAGATGGTGTTGTGTGTATGTGGTAGAAATATTATATTATTATAATACTGGCAACCTATGTTATTCAATTAAATCTAGTACAATCTATTAGTTCAAGTCCTAGAAATTGATCTTATGTCACACAAGTGACATTGGCGCCATTTCAAACAAAAACGAGACATACAAACATTAATTAATTAAAAAAAAACCGTCTGACCCATTTTTTGTTTCATATCGATCTATTCATATCTATAGATCATTGATCCAGATCGCTCAATGCCAGACGCGACGTTTGATTGACGGATTGATGGACAGACACACTGATTGGATATAATTACGATGCATATTTTGTTAATAAACAATTGTCTCGGCATTTGCGGCCGACGTACTCTCTATTCCAAAGCAATAAAGTTGAAAAGCCCGTGTCTTTCGGTAAAGGTATGTTGGTATATGTCCTTTAGAAATTATAAGCACGATAGGTACATCGCCTCGGATGATTGTTTTGATGGAGACTAAACAAGATCCTGACTAGTCAGCATTGCGGTTAAATATAGGTGATTAGTTGTAAATATATTGCATTGTTGTATGAATCAGCCTATTTTAGTATAGAGTATCAATTGTTAGTAATTTTTGTTGTGTGTTTGTTACGGATATAAGATTAAAGTGTCATCTAATGTCATATGTTTTGATGGAAAGATACACAGTAATTATCGGTGTTGATAGCTATAGATTAAATGAGTTCGATGTCCAGATTTACTACGTCTGGGTAATCTATACTAATATTATAAAGCTGAAGAGATTGTTTGTTTGCTTGGTTGAACGCGCTAATCTCAGGAACTACTGGTTCTAATTGAAACTTTTTTTTTAGTGTTGGTTGGACTATTTATCGAGGAAGGCTATATAACATCACGCTACGACCAATAGGAGTGGAGCATCAATGAGAAATGTAGCAAAAACGGAGCAAATTCTCTTATGTGAAGCAGACGAAGTCGCGTCAGCTAGTTTCTTTATAAATATTACGGGTAAGAATGTCAATTCAATTAGTTTTAAAAATTTTGGTAATTGCCCTGGTAGCACAGTGGTAGTGAACACGACTAAGTGCGTGTGTTTCGTATTCGATTCGGTCAGGCTGTGTTATTATTTTATGTATTTAGAACCTGAATTGTTCAATTACAAGGCAGAACTTCTTTCTCTCAATGCTCTCTAGTTTGGCCTATGTAGTATTTTCTTGCCTTGCCTTGTACATCCTGGCATCGTCCCATTAAGGACGTTGCTTAACCTTAACCTCTACTGGAGTCCAGTTTGTACTAATTTCAGCTTAAGCTTCTCTTTCGAAATAGTTGGATCTTACAAAGGGTCTACTAAAAATGTTAAGGTTTAAATATCAAATATAATATTATCAGCATATAATATTCGATGTCATACATATTGGCTAATTCAGTAACAATGCTGGTGAAGGTGTTTTAAAAACTACAAAGCAATATACCAACAACCAACCCTCAAAATAGCGCAGCAACCAAAATTATTCATACCAACTCCCAGTTTAACCCTCTCGCCGCGGTAGCAAAAACAGAAATCATTCACTCAATCCGTTCGCTTAAATAAAACGCTTCAACTAAAAACGTGCATCTATATTCGCTATATGTTATATTACCACTCCAATGCATTCATTGCGGACTGATGGATAGCCTGATTGATTGGCACGTGACGAGCGCAGGCCCGATGTAATAACCCAGTAAATAGCCGGCGAATACAACCTCTAAATTGAAATTATTTATTGGGCAATCATTTTTCTGACAGTTCTATACTGAAATTCTATTTTGATCGATTCTAGTGGCAGAGCTAGCAGTCCACCTTTTTATATTTGGTAATAACCGTTTATGCATTTTGTCCAAATCAGAAGTGTAGGCTCCTAATATATTTTTATTGCGTCTAATGACAAGTGTGGCTTAGTGGTGCACAGTAACCCACCACCCATGGACTTTAATTTGTCTGTAGTCTACAGAAACAAGCTATTCGCTACCAAAAAATAGAGTAAGATCGGTGCTGCAGTTTCAGAGATTACCTTATATATACAAACAAATGTTCGGTCTGTGTAATATGTCGGTCTTCAAAACCATTGACATAACAACATTTTGTGAATCACATAAATTTAAGTCAGAATCCAAACTTGCAACACACATTATTAGCAACAATACTGCATGGACGACTCAAAAGCGACCAAGCAAGAGTCTAAAAGTAAACCTTTCATTTCATGGTTTCCTGTTGAACAAATTCCCTGTAGCAATATCTTCTATTAATCGAATATTCATAAAACTGATACAAAAGCCCCGAAACAACTATCTATTTAGGTTTTGTTCAGTGTAGGAATCGTACCACACAACACTCGGCTGATGACTAGACAATGCAGTAGCAAGTAGTCCACTTTACCATCTGCACAGTCACTGTGAATCAAAACACATAAGCACAGTCGCTTCTTCTCTTCATCATCAAATCATAAATTTAAGCTCTCAGCCAACGACAGTAACAAGCAACATCACTAACAAGCCAAGCTTGCATTTCGCCAATCGATGTCACACTTTTCTACCTATCCACATCCCATACCCCTACCCTGCACCGAATCCCACAAACAATCACACATCCATACTCAATAACATCGCAACAGCATCTTTACAAGTCATTAGACGTGCCACCCCCTCCCCTACCCCCCTGCCCCCTCTGCCCCCTCGCCCCGGGGGCGCCCGCACCCGTTTGTAATTAACTGAGGGCCATAAATTGACCGTAACTGTCATATCATATTGATTTAGTCCCGTGAGCGAACCTACGCCTTGCAGAGTTTTCAGCTCGGCTTGGGTAGGGGTGGAAAAATTAAAATTGTTTGGATTGACGTTACGGCGTATCGAGATATATGTTATACTTAATATTGTTAACGTTCATTTTATATATTATGATTTATTTGCATACTAATTTAATATTGTAGCTCGTTAGAATGTTGTCGAAGCGAAATAAATCTACTAAGCCATACGTCATAGACAAAGACGATACACGTTTTGTTTGAAAAGATGAGTCCTGCCTACTGGGACTTTTTACTTTGATTATAACGTTCAAATAGATAGTAAGTCGACCAAACTATTCTAACAGACGAGATAACTAAGACATCGTTGGGTAGACAGTCAATGATATTCGCCAATCTACGACATGTCAAGCAAAGGTAATGATTATTGCGGGCTCCTTGAAGTGACTATCAAAGGCAACGTTCTCCAGACCCATGACGATATACAAAGACGATACACATGTAAGGTTTCTTAACGTTACAAAAATATTCTTGAATTCCTGCCCTATATACCAAATTAAGCAAGCTGAAGAAAAAGTCACAATCTCCTAATTTAATTTTCGTTCAACCACGAACAGATTCATTCATTCTTTCATTCATACGATTCTTAACAATCGATATATTATACCTAACGTTCAGTGGCATATCAGAATCAGAATTTCGTAATAAAACAAATAATGAACGAAAATAGTTGAAAATCAAACATGATACGACTCATTTAAATGAAATTCTTGATACAAAAATTATTTGTGTATGCAACACGGCAAACCCACACAGCGGCATGAATGAAGTGAAGACAGCATTATTACCGCGCTCCAACGATTGAGACTGTCAAAACAACGCTAACTAGCAAAATCGAACAACATTTGGCCGGCGGATGATAGAAAACAAACATTTACTTGCCATTCTTTAGCAGATGATCCGATTCAACAAACATTATTGAACGAATTACGAACCATCGAGATCAAAGTCATATCACAAAAATATCTTTACTAATCAGCAGAAGAGCTTTAGCGTCTTAAGGTTTGTAGTTAAGGCGCAATTTTGTGCGTAAGATGTCTTTGATGAACGCGAATTAAAATTGGGCGCCATGTTTTTTTTCCGCGCCAACAATCGCGAGCGCAGTGATGCCACATTGTAACTTGTTTCCTACAAGTTCCTGATCGCGCTAATTTGGTTTGTGAACTTTTTTTGTATGCGATTGTGTAATGTGTAAGGTGCGTTCGATATGCCGATGATTGGCGCCAGTCATGGCTGATCAAAGCCGGCCTGGATTCAACCTTGATGTGTGAAAGATTAATACGTTTTTACAAATATTAGAACATTTGTTTGGACAATAATTTCATAGCTGATATGAAACTTAACACCTGGCGGATGACATGATTCAGTCTTTATCAATAATTCTTACATGATACGATGCATATACGTTTATTATTAATAGTATGTAGAACGTTATTCTGTGTTATTTTTATGTAGGTTAAACGTTTCAATTTCAATCAGGCCTGTGAGTTACATTGGTATAACTTGCTATTAGTGTACCTATAAGTCAGTAACATAAAGCAATCGTATCGGACACAATATTGTAGAAATGACAGATTGTTAACCCGTCCCTGCATACGCTATTAATTATTCCTCATTAGGTATCTATACAATATCCTTCCACTGACATTACGGTCACATATGCTCGCTGTAGACGAGCAGATGCAGGTAATCGGTTTCTTTTATTTACTATATTTAGTTTGTCTATATAAAAAATAGTTGTATTCTTATCGCATTGTTTGATAATATTTGAGTATCATTGTCTCAGTTTATCGCTATCGATCACATTTTCACATGCCAATTTATTATCGCTCGCTCGCTCTGAAATTTTGAGAAGTGTTAATGTTATGAGAAATACTTTGATTTCTTTTATACAATGCCTTATTCGAATCCACTCAATTTAATTTATACCTTTCACGAGAATATTTTATAGTTTTGTTAATGTACAAGCCCCTTAATACACTTTTAGTTTTTATTCTAACTTTCGAATAATCACATAAAGAAACAGGACAACATCTAAATAAAACTGTCAGAGTGGCATCTGTTACATACGTAACATGCACCTATTTAATACCGCGCAGGTCTAGTCACGATATCCATTATGCCAGCCAGAAAGCACACTACCGAACATAGTCCTTGCCTACGATTCGACAGGGGCCATTAGAAAAAAAAACGGGTTTATTTATCGCCTCTACTAAAATTCCTAGTGATTTCACATCTAGGTAACTTATCTTATAAATCGTGAAATGTGTCAATTAACTCCAGTTTAATGTCGTATTTATGTTAATAGACGTCTGACGGGCATTTTTGGGCATACACAAAAAGAGTATCGGCAGGATGCGACCCGAGTACGCTCCGGTGTTTTTAAATGTCAAATGAGTTAAATAAAAGTGTGGTGCGGCTTGAGGTCGTGCCACCGCTGATTGATTGCTTGATTGACTTTTCGCATTACAGGGTTAATATCTTTTCGTTTTACAAAACGCCCAATGACACTGGCACACAATAAAATGTCGGTGTCGCTTTTAAAATAAATAATTAAACATTCACGCTAACAAAATGGTACGGTATCTAAAATGGTGGCACTAAGAATTTCTAATTAATCGAGACTTAAAATAATGTAAATTAGTTATTGCTACATAAAATTATTTTATTTTATCTTTAGTATAATAACCATCAAATTAATTTATGATACGTCCAAGAAACTGTCAAATTTTATGTATATTGCGATCATTTGATAATAATGAAGAATTAGGAACAGCTTAGCAACAAAACGAATTATTAATAAATAATATTATTTCAATCACTTTGTTAGTGGGTGAACATCGTAAAAATAATATAAATAACCCAATATAAATTATTGGGGTATCGATATACATCGTATCGACGTTAATAATTGTATTGGGGTACATAAAACTGTGTGTCTGGTGCGTTTGATTAGGCCGTGGGACTGTTAGCGTTATTTATGTACAAAGCTCGGTTAGTTGATACTGATTGAATGTGCCGCCGTGAATTTTAATGACGAATCTATAAAAAAACACAATTTAATACTTGAATAATGAGACCGGTAGAAGAAACTAGTACCAATAACGCGAATAAAAATAAATATTATTTAACCATTCGAAATAAATATGGCGGATGATTTATGGCGTTATTGACATTGGCTGCGCGGGCGCAGGCGGCCATCTTGCCAGCTAATTGCCAGTCTGTCATTAAATCAGTCACGCATCGACTGTAGACGGATGTTCGAATATTTGTTTTGTGGCGACACCTAGGCAAATTTACATTTTTTATTATTTCGTCTAAAATGACTACCGAGTCGCCAAGCCAATCATACTTAGTGGTGTATGCAAATAACGTAAAGTGGATGATACGCCTCTTTAATTATTACTAATTTGCCTTTAAAAAGATATTATTGCTAATATATGAAATTATTATCTAAAAGGATGTTATTGACCTCAAAGATATATCATATATTGTTATATTACTTAAAATGTTTGGCCCACATGCCAGTTTGTCCACCACCTTTATTCGGAATAGAATCCGTAGTAATACACCAGCTAGTTACGAGAATAATTAGAAAATGTGTTTGTCAGTTACGTTATGTTATGAAGATGTAATAACATCATTTTACCGTCTAGAGCCCACCAAGTGGTGATGTACGCCTTCCTTCACAGAAAAGAGATATCATTTCCTCGATAAATGCTTAGTTAATATTGGTTATTATCTAGAGAACGGCTTTTAATGGCCAAGTTAAAAACATGGGTGGAAGCTCTACGCATCTTTGTAATAATGAAAAGAGAATGAGATAATTATAGATCAGTTAGTGGTCAAAATTCAACAGTAGTTAATAATAATAATAGTAGTGATTTAAGTATATAATAATAATAATAATAATATTGGCTTGCAGTACTCTTTTTTCACGGATGCACTGCACGAATGGTGTTGTAGTTTAAGTGGTCACCTCACCACTGCCACCGCGCCGAGTATTGTGGGTTCGATCCCGACATAGGACAACAATTTGTGTGCTCTACAAATGGTTGTTTCGAGTCTGGATTTTCTTTGTGTCCGTTGTTTGAATGTTGTAAAGTCCCCCGACACAGAAATTGTTCCCAGTGCTTAAAAAGAAAGAGAATGTGCTAGTGTTTCTAAAAAGATAGAGTATATACAATTTAAGTATAGCAAATATTATACAGCAATGCGCGCAAAAAAAAAACCCTGTCCTATCCTGAAATCCTCTTCGCATTATCTATGTTCATATGTGTGCGTCTTTTCTTACTTAGAGATTTCTAACTGATTTCTTCTTCTTTCTGACTTATTAATTCTTTTATTCGAATATTTCAGAACATATTAGTCGATTTCTTTATTCCCATTCTTTTATTTTATGTAAATATGTAAGCTCAACAGATTATTATCTGGCTGCTCCAATGTGCACCCAGGTACCTACCATTACATGTATATTAATGTGTATGTTTTTAAGCGTTGTGGTTTATATTCTATAATATTTATATACATTATTACAGCATGAAGGTATAAGTATATAATAAACGAATACTTTTTTATTTTATTATATATTCTTTATGGCCATATGCATTTATTATTTTTGAATTACTAAGAGTAAAATATATGATATTTTAAAACAAATTAGGTAAGGGCCATAATTAGGCGTTGCGTATAAAAAAATTTATGCTTTGTCTATAGGTATAATGTTATGTACTGACATGGTGAACGGACATTTCATTATTATTGTAATAAGCACTCTTTATATAACATAAATAATTATATAATCTAAAACTAAAGTAATTATTATGATTTATAAAACATAATTACGATAAAACACAAGTTTTTGCAAGTATATAAAACACTGAAACTGTTTCCCAATTTGACCACTAATTATTAAGAGAGCTCGGTAATTAATAAATTATATTACATATACACAATTAATTGTTATATTTCATGAAACATTGAACTATAAATTCAATCACAACAACTTGAAAAACCTCATATCCAAAAACTAATTTATTTATTATAAAAGAAATAGTGTAACTCATTCTTAACGTAAAAATCTCATGTTTACCTGATTTTCGGATAACCTATTAACGGATTATAAGTATAAATAACACAGAAATATTATTATTATAATTGAATCCCAAAAATGGGCATAAATATAGATAAAATATGTGAAGAGCATAAACAAGTTAGAGTTATGGAATATCTACCAGCTGTCGCGTCACATGGTGTCGATAAATTTAACTTGTCGTATTCAAAATGTCCGCCACAAATTGTTTAATATAACTACAACTGAGTTTTTGTAAAGGAGGCGTTTTGAATTCTGTTATAGACTTATAATTAATTTAGATTCGGTGAACAATAAGTAAAGCATATTAAAAAGTTAGTTGAAACATGTTATTTTATTTATGTCTGCAATCGACATTTCAGTAGCTACATTGAATTCGGTATGGTAGACAGCAGTTAGTAGGCTTTTTTTTAGTACGTGGGACGTAATAGGTATATAATGGCAAAAAGTGATGTTTTAAAGATGCTATACAAAAATCCCAATACAACTTTACCAGACCCAGGAATCAGTTGAGTATCCTCACGTCCAGCCCCGACCTTATGTCAGACCAGCAAGACAAGTTTCATATTTCGCGGAGGAATAGGCAAATATCACAGATTTACATATGCATTTCATCTCATGTATGCTTATCGGTTTAGGGTAATCTCAACCTGACTTTTCTCCAAAATATAACCAATATAATCAGAAAATTTTACAAAAGTTTTTCTACACTTTTCTTATCTTTTTTGGTATTATAGTTTAGCATTGTGTTTGATAGATGGCAATAAATTCGACCTTTACTGACAGAGATAGTTGGCTGAATTGTGGGTGTACTACAGGTGCATAGCGCCCACATGTTTTTAGTTAGGCTGTACCACGCTTTCCGACACGTTCACTTAGTTCACCATGGCTTCTGTTAAACATTTTTGAATAGGTACACAAAGACATGCGGTCTCGAAATGCCTATCCCTAATATTATCCTGCTTATCCTACTTATATTAAAAATACTTGTGAAAATGTATGGATATTTTTTACTCGATCATGCGTAAACTGCTAAACAGATTTGGATAAAACTTGGCACATAGATAGACTATGTCCTAAATGAACAAATGCTGCACGGGTTTTTATATAGATCATTAATTCATTAGTCATAAAGTAACACTTGAGTACGTCAAAATCTATTGGTCGAGAGTTTGCTAAGTCATTGAATTAACATCCACGTTGAAGCAAAAGGTTGAGTCTATGAGAAAATACCTGCAAGATACTACTTGCTGCATTACACTTTTAATAGTTTATTTATCTATTTCTCGAGAAATTCAAGCCGCAGGCAGAAACGACTATAATAAATCAATTTTCCAATGATATATAGATAATTAAAAATCAAAACGTGTCGAATCACTTATTGATCATTGTCATCCAATGATTACGACACTAACAATAAACCATTATTGTTTACTATTGTGCCATTATTTACGATATTTGATTGTCCAGTTAATAATGCGCATGCGTCGTCAATCAATGTCCTGTCTTGTTTTTATTGAATATTTATAGTCACGATTAGTTCACAGGTATTGAAAGAAGGAACTTTATGTTATGTTCCAAAATACATATGACGTTAGCCGGTCAGTAATCAAATTAATAAGGAACTGTCTGTTACAGACAGCCTAGGGTTTAAAATAACATTGCTGCAGGATGAATGCGCGAGTGATCCCTGCGCCCCAGCCACAAATTGCGAGAAGGAACACCGTGGTAGGTTTAGTCGGCAAGACCGGGATGTCGCCATCTTTTCTCGGGTGAATCCGACATGACCCCTTCGCCGCCCTTGCGGAGGGGTATGCGACAAAGCATGCAACCACGTTAAAAAAAACATGCGGGGCAGTCTTTGAGGACTGCCGATAGAAGTGAAAACTAAGTAACTTGTGAATTGTATCGTCGAGCTATGAGATTATTATTTTTGAATTTTGAATGCGTTCGGTGACAATGACGCGAGTTCCATGATTTTTGTTCACCCAAAAAGTGCTCAACGCGCCTAAACAAGTTTTCACTTCAAAAAAGGTTTTAAAATAACACGAGCCTTAGATGCTTTGTGTCGGTTAATGCAGAGCAATCTCTCTTGTGCCCTCCTTATTCTTCAATGTGACTTGCATGTCGTGGTTTGGCTGACCACAGCATGCTAAAGGTAGGGATGCTAGAACAAGATTGAACCATATAATGAAAGCTACAATTTAAAAGAATAATTCTTTTAAATTGTAGCTTTGTAAGTAAGGTAAGCCGAGGTTTTAAGCTTATACGTAAGTAAGAAAAGATTGAATAGTCTTTTTTTAATTCTAGATTTTTCACTGGTTGTACGCAGGCAAGTGCATTTATATTCATTAAAAATTTCGGTCACGGGATAGTACGGTATGCAGAAACGGTTAGTGAATATTCTTTATCATATTTAACAATTTTACAAGCGATTGTTTTCAATTACCTAAAATCTAAACTTACATACCATAAATGATATTAATAGGTATATATAAAGGCGAGAGAAATTAGGCACCTAATGCCAAATAACAGAAGTCACTAAAGTTGAAAAGTAACCACATAAAAATCCTAAAGTTAGAGCTATCAACTGGATAAGCTGGACACAGGATATATACCTATAGGTATATCTAGGTCCTTATATAGCTAGCAATTACTAAATACTAGGTTTCTTATCCCTCTTCAGCTAGTACGTGCAAGAAGCCTGATAGCGTAACAAAATTCTTAATACACAATCGATTATAATAGCTTCTAACTGACAAGGAAAAAGGTAAGTAGAAAGAGACATCTTGGCCCTGTGGGATACCCGTTTCACTTAAAATAATAATAATTGGTACACTCAAGACAGTCCATGACTACATTTAATACTGCAGTTATGGTGGCACATTTGTAAGCCACATACCAAGGTACCTCCACAACCGCACTTTACATTCAAACTCTCTAAAGGCCTTGTCACAAACTCTTGTCCCTAAGTCGGTCTTCCAAAGGGCCGAATATTCTCATAACAGAAATTTCAAGAAAGAAACATATGTATGTTGTTTTTTTCTTGAAATATCTGTATACCATATAATTATTATATATGACATATATTTCATATTTACTTCTGATATATGTATATATATTTCTAATATATTATATTCTACAGTCATTAATTGTTCTATATTAGTAATATTTTAAGACGAACGCAATGAACAAATTAGGCTCAGTAAAAACTTTCCATTAAAATATTTTCATCCATAGGTATATAATATATAGGTTAGTATAATAAATTAATTAAAAAGAAAGATAAACGGCTTGTGCAAAATATGATGTATTATATAACATTAATATATTTTGTTAATACTGGGATTGCAAAGATCAAAGATAAACGTCTTCAAAAACATTTGTTTAATTAGATATAACATTTCGTTATTAATTTGTTAGAAATGCTGGACATCTTGTTTAAATTATTAGAACATAATATCTATCTATAGAAACATTACTAATTATATTATTACTAGCGGTCGCCCAGCGGTCGAAATTCGACTATAATTGATTTAAATTATAGTTCGATAGTTATTAAGGTTTTATTGTCTATAACTATACCTACCCTTATAATCACATTACATTTAGATTTCGAAGGTTATACAGGTTAATTTACCTATCTTTTTCAAACAAATTATTATTTACTTAACTATAATTTTTCATTAACGATATTCCTAAGCTTGTAAAGCTTGTAAATTTTGTACTACATCAGCCGAACAATGCATAATACTACGAACGAGTTCGACTGCGTGTGTCAAATGCATGGCTGTGTGCGTGTAGTGTTTTTCCATTAATTTAATGTATTTCTAATGCATATTTTATATAAATATTAGGATTTGCCGCTCCTTCTCCATATAAACTTTAACTATGCCAAATTTCATACTCCTGCGTCCGCGCAATTTTCGTAAAAAGGGGTACAAAGTTTTTGCTTCACGTATTAATATATAGATGATATGTATATATCTTTATCTTCGTATACCTTATGAAGATATAGAAAATATATTATTCTTTAGTAGTGCAGCGACAGTGAATGCAATTGCGAGTGCATGCAGTCTCGGATTCAGTACCCGAATCTATACACATACATAGATTCACGCCTGTTTCCCAGGGGTAGACAGAGACTACGGATTTCCATTTGCTATAATCCTAACACACTTATCTGGCTTCATTCACTTTCATAACATTCCTCATACACGCTCGCCGGCTTAAGGTGCTTTTAACCTCGCCTTTATCAAGAACGTCTCCGACCTGATCAAGAAACGTTCGCCCAGGTCTTCCCCTTGCGACTGTTCCATTCACACTAGCCTTATATTCTTTCTTAGTCAGTCCTTTCTCTTCCATTATTTCTACATGCCCAAACCAACTTAACATACCCTTTTCTATTTCTCGTCACTATATCCACTTTCATGCCGCATCTCTTCATACCCGAATCTGTTCGAAGAAATGCTCAGTAGAAGCATTGAGTCTGCAAGTGTGTCCGGTAAGCAATAGGCTAGCCCCCATTTTCGTGGGATTACATATATATCACACACGCACACGCAACACTATCTAGCCCAAACTAGGCAGAGCTTGTACATACTATGGGTACTAGACTATGAATAAACATACATATATACGTTTTATTTTGTAAATACATACATAATATACATAGAAACACCCAGACAAAGTCAAACATCCATGTTCATGCTCACAGATGTTTGACTTGTGCGGGAATCGAACCCGCGACCTCAGGCGTGGCAGACCGTTACACTAACCACTACGCCATCGAGGCCAACATAATGTATGGATGCAATATACACCTGCCTACCGATTAGGAGATCTAGGCGTAAGGGTATATATGTAAAATGAACTAAGATTAAGTTTTCTTTTGGCCATATTCCATTGGAAGCACCAAATTCAACAATTCAATAGTATTGATTATCTAATAAAAGCACTGAAAGAAACATATTTAGGTACATTTCAATAACAATTTGGTACCATGTCATATATTAGGTAATCTTAATATTATCTAATGGTTAAGAAATCTGATTTGCGATCGAAAGGACGTGGGTTGTATTATCGACGTGAACCCACTCTTTAACACAAACATTTAACTTCGCTGGTATGTTTAACAAGAATACTAGTACGTAATTAATTACCATAATTAGAATTAAACTCTTAAAAGTACCAGCATTTTATACCTTTGTATGCTTTCCAGATAGGCATATAGGTAACCTTTAATAGGGATTGAGTTGACTCCGCAAAAATGTTCAAAATCGCTTAAGCGGTTTAGCTTTAAAATTATAAGACACAGGCGTAACGTTCGCATTTATAATATAATATATAATACAGTCTTAAATATTATATAATTTGTATAATATAGATACAATCGAAACTGAGTGATTAAGCTAAAATCACCTGTATCTTGAAGTGTATACGTTTGTCACAATAATGTCAAAAATTGTGGTGTATACTTTACTTACTCAAATGGGTCTAAGCCAGTTAGAGACCATACACTCTAAGACATGTTGCAAATAATTTGGTTAAGTTTTATCTGGTATATATTAACCCAATGTAAAATGTAGGATTTAGAAAACCAATAACATTAGAAATATTTTATTGTAGGTACGGTTTTCATAACCAAACACACAATCAAAAGTATGTATACCTATACAATCTAGCATTAGCATGTCTTTACTGGGTTTGGGTGAAGTCATCCACTAAATGCAAGTGAAGACACCATAATAAAAGTATTGTGTTCAGGCCCCAATGTCTGAACGATTACTTAGAATAATTGGTATTAAACTTGAAGAAGACTTGCAATTAGCATCAACATATTTTTATATAATGCACCAAGTTATTTACCTACATTGAATATTAACAGCCATGTATATAAACTTTTCGACTGTTGGGTACGGATCTCTTCTCAGTATAAGGGTTAGGGCATATCCCACCACGCTGGCTCAGTCCACGTTGGCAAACTTCATACAATTTCGAGAACATAATGTAGATCTTTCAGACTTGCAGGTTTCCTCATGATGTTTTTCTTCGCCGTTATAACGAGCGATAAGTTACTTTTTAATACACATGTAACTTTAAAATTTCAGAGGTGCGTGGCTTGCAAGCTAAATCGGGACCTTTGCGTGGCAGTCCAACGGTCTTCACTAGGCTATCGCTGACACTTTACTTCTAATATATCATCATATTTTTCAACTAGATAAGTACATATCATTAAATATCTAAAATACGTTAATAATTAACTTACATAGGTACAATTGTTAAGGTTTACTAGATGTTATTACTAAATCCGATGTCAAAGATTTGTGTCACTTTGACTGAGAAAATAAATTCTTGGATCTGAGTTCACTATAGTTATAAGAATTTATAAATAAAATTTATTTAAAGGCTCTCTTGTATACCATATAGGTTGTTGTTCTATATATGAAGGTATAATAGGTATATTAAGTACCTAAAGTTGCAGCACCTTGTTTGCAGTTCAAATTTAAACATTACTTACCGCAATAGCCAGTTAAATATAGTGGCTATAATCTACCAGTTCGTATTTTGAAATGAGTGGCCTATAGATATACTTAATTATAATATTTGAAATATTGTTTCTGACTCTTGTATTCTAGACAAGGTACTATATATTTAAATTCTGTTGACACAACCGCCACCTTAGTCGCCCCGTGAAACCCACCGCCACCTTAGTCTCCATGGCTGCTGTAAAGCACCCGATAAGTCTGATAATTAAAAATATATTTCAAAATTATCATTATTATAGTTTAATTCAGTTTATTTTACCCAAACAAACTATTTTATAAAACCAATAGCACCTAAGATAGACTTGCGTAGTCTACGCTAATATCAAATAAAATTGTTTGTAATTATTTCTTGGTAATAAACACTGTTTTATCCATTTATCTTTACTTTATATAAATAACTTATCGCCTTATTCACTTTATAATCTACGTGTAGTATTATTGCATATTGAGATAATATTGGTTTAACAAAGATTAACCTGCTGCAAGAACTGTCACAATGAATGGTATGGCCAACTAATATGATTATGGGCATTAAATAATATAGTCCAAATGCTGCTTAAGGCAGAATATACATAATATATTTAATCTGGCATGCTTTCAGTGTGTTTTTGTAACCTCATACACAATTTGCAAGTGAAATTGAAGAATAAATTGTTAACCAGGTAGATTTTATTCATTGACTGTTATCTGTATATATGAAGTAGTGGTATTTTTCTATAACCCTATACTGAACCAATGATTCTACAATCTTGACTATATACATGACAATTTGCGTGATGTGATTACAGCGCAGGCTTTCTAACAAAGCTTGAATTTTGATCATGTTTTGATTGCTAATGGTTGGTATTATTGTTAGTGTTTCTTTTACAGAAAATTGACAGTGACTTGACTACTTAAAAAATTATTAGCTAGTAGGTACTTCAAAATCTCTCTAATTCAGAGTGCAGCTATTATCTATGTATCTTATAGCATACGTTATCTTTGTCCAATCAATTGCCAATTGTCTTTTTTAAAGACTGAAAATAGCCTAAAATATAATTTTATAATAGGTATTAAAGTGGCAAGCAAGTATACCTAGACTTTGGCATACCATTTCCAGAAGCCACTGCCGTGGATTGACGTGTGGAAGTTTGTAACAACAAGTATATCACTTGCGCGTTGTTGAGGCATACGGTGATAGATGCCAGTGGAAACAGCAAGAACAAGCCTTTGTCAATAAATATGCTGCATTCAAAATATTTTCTTCAAGTTAATAATGCAAAAATAACAGATCAATTCAGCATAATGAGGCAACAGAATAAAAATATAGATTTATAGTTCAATGTTAGGAATTTGCCAGTGTCGCCCATAGCTCCAATCCAGGCTAAAAATTCATAAGATCAATTGACATTATTTGATTGAAAACAATATTCCGATAATTTATTATATAATCAAATACAATTTTTCAATTAAAATGTGTCGATGATATACAATTAATTTAACTAAAAGGAGGCCACCAGCTATAACAATAATTGGTTGATAAGTACCTACTCAAATTAGCCCTATTATAAGTACTTGGTAAAGAGAATGGCAAATTACTGGAATATTATTTTGGAAAATCACTTGCAGATCTAACTGGTTTCCAAAACGGTACCATGGCATGGTGAAACTGAAAGAATGAAAGACTAGATCTAGACTAGAGAAACGAGTGGACCCAACCATCATATACCAGTGTCATTGTATTAACTTACTTAAGTGTGAGGACGTTGGATTGCACCGGAGAGGTCTCGACTTCGATCCCAAGGCACCGACTTTTCAACGTTATTTGCGTATTAAATATTGACTTATCACTTGCTTTAAGAGTAAATGAAAATATCGTGAGGTATCCAGCATATCGCAGAGTTCTTAGCAATGATCTGGAATGTATGTAAAATCTGCCGACTCCCACTGGGCCAGCGTGGCCAGAAGAGACCCGTGCCCAGTGGTGGGACAGTTGATATACAGGGCTGATATTATTATTATTGTTCATTGTATTGTCCTTTTTGTAAAGACCCCAAAACATATGTTTTTAATTTTGTTTTGCCTCATGTAATATTGATAACAGTCGCTGCTAATAAAGTCTAACTGACGACCATAGAGTTTAGTAGGTACTAGCAACATTTTTTGTTGTATTAAGTATAATTTTCAATAGATTTCACTGGAATATCTGAAGTATATTTTTGAAATAAATGTTTTCCTAATTATATTTATAAATATAATTAAATATACATATTTTCAGTTCTTTATAGATTTAATTGTCTGTCTTGTCTAATCTCTAGGTTCTGTGAATACAGAGTTTGAGGTAGTCTTTATGGCCATATTTAATCTTTATTTGAATTGATATTCATCGACATATAAAGTTTATCTATTTATAATTACTTCTGGACTGAGAACAGTTATCTATTTAATTGCTGGTATTGTATATAGCTAGTTTTAGGTTTAAAACTCTTTTAGAACGAATTATTTACATCTTATACGTTCTCTTTTTAAATAGACAAATATAGATGAAATACTATAAAAAAAATTGCCAAATTTAAATGCCGATTTATAATACATTAAAATTAAAATAAATTAAATTATTTAAAGAGATAAATGCTCTAATTTTTATTTATTTTTAATATGCTACATCAAAAACAGCGAACAATTTAGTTAGAGAGTCATAAAACGAAATGTAAATAATACTGACTATAAAATAGTTTACATCTGTAGATACCTAGGTAGGTATTTAAAGAATGTAAATATTTTTAATTACTTTTATATAGCGGCTATAAAAATTATATGTTTATAATAAAATAAAGAATTCTACTACACCTATAACTACGTACCGAAATTGGATGAATTTAAAGATTAAAATTAATAATTATGCGCCTTTAATATTACCTATAATATAATTACCATAGACAGACAAATAAAACATGTATAATATAACTAGCTAATTAAATATATTCTGTTATATATCTGTCATAAAATCTTAAATCGGAGGCCATAGTTCATGTACCTAAATATTAAAATTATGCATATCATAAAATGAGTAAGGTGAAACCAACTAATTAAACAATTTTATAATCTTATTAAACACGTCCAAAAATAAAAATAAAAGTGCTATAATAGTAGGTACTAAACTCATTTCATTATTCAAAGATTATCTCATTACAACGGTGTACCTATACCTATTGCAATGAAATAAAAATGTTATGCATCGAATTTTATTATTTTAAATTGTTAGTTTAAAAAAATTCGAATGGTAATTAATTCCAAATTCAAATGTGTGCAGGACGAAGGGGGATTGTGTACAAAATTGGCAATAGGCATATTGCGTTTTGCAAAACGTCTTTATGTACACAATGTTTATGATGCGGCGTCCCTCTCTAGCGCCCCGCCCCCTGCCCCGCGGTCGGCGAGTGCCCCCCTCCGTGCCCCGCGCGCTCCCAGCATAGACGCGTTGCAGACGCTCGGGGCGCGCGCCACTCGACTATTTAAAATGACGACTGTGTGCATTGCTTTACAAAAATAAAGATGGCGGACTGAGGGAAAGGACGCCAGAGGATGCAAAAATATTGAACGTTCCTTTTGTGCTTCTGTTGTATGCCACAATTGTCTCTAAGTCGGAGAACATTGGCACTCAAGTTTTGCAGATATAAACTTCTATAAAGTTGACCCATGACTTTGATTAGGCATATAAGTTACTACATAATTATAATAATCTAATTTCCAGGTTCCGTACATATTTCTTAGTAAAAAGAAATATGTATAATTCGTTGATTAGGCATATATTTATACCAAGATAAGATAGAAAACAAATTAAACATTACATTTATCCAGCGACATTGTGTATTATTGATATGCTTTGCCGATTTTGATGATACTGAGCAGCATTACACCTATCCAAAATATTTTTGCGTTTATTTGTAATATTTATTTATTCTTTCTTTTTATCTATTTACCTACCAATATTTCAGTAAAAGAAAGGAATAAACTTGTAGCGAGTTACTTTTTACAGCATCAAACGTATCAGGTAAAGTTTGTCAGATCTTAGCTTCTGTAACTCTTTCGCAAGTATAGAACAAAACATTTACAACAGCAGGAATATTAAAATATATATTTCCTCAATAAAAAGTGTATTTGTATAACTTTATCACATTTCCATGCAGTTGTGCTCACATTATAATGTATTTTATCAGCAAACGCCCGACACAGTACCGTCGCGGGCCGTCGCCGCATCCTCACTGAATTCAGCGGCCGTCACAAAGTTTTCAGAGCCCACCACGCATTGTGAAACTTAACTGTACTACGTTAAACTATCCATTGTACATAAATATATTAAGCTGTACATAATTAATTTAAAGAAGTGCGTTTAAAATGCAGGAAACATAGTTAAAAAGCGATAAATATTTCAAACACCCAATGTTAGCAGTTTGTTTGACACGTACACTCAAAGTATGCTCACCTCAGTTTTCCAATGAATATTCTTATTTGATAGACAATGAGAACACCGCTCCACCTGTCACAGAGAGCACCTAAGCAAGCAATGCCATTCGAGAGCCTCTCATATAACCATTGTTTTCTAAACTTGTATTTGTTTTTGAAATACGTGAAACGAATTCCTCAGCACATCAAACACCATATACGATGTCGTTGAACCTCTTTCCAATCCATCAATAGTAAACTTAAACAAATCAACCGTATTTGAACAGTTGGGCTGCGACGGTGTCTCGGCCGAGCAAATACGATTACAATACTTGGTGTGATCGCACTGCGTACGTGTTCACTTCACTCAAATAACTGGCACTAAGTTAACTGGACACAATATTTGGCACAACACGTGAACATGTCATTGGATCGGAGAGCGCGTGTATCGTGGCGTGTTTACGCGGGACGCGGGCGACAGCGAGCGCGGGTCGCGATGCGGTGGCGTCGCGAGCCGCGGCCGGAATGACGCGCGGAGCGGCCGCCCGCGACACAAGCGCCGCGCGGCCGACATCGGAACTAGCGCACTCAATCAAACGTCCGCCCGTGATAACATGCAACTGCTTTTTTGCATTGCACCGAGTTCTTATTATGATTGATCTGCAAATACAAGGTTTGCATATTACTCAACGTTATTCTGATAAATTACTGAGATTATTTCAATTATTATTCGCTGCAATCCTTAACCAATTTCTAACTATTATTAAAGTTTCAAAAATGATACTTCTCGGGCAAACAGTGTATAATATACCTGAATAGTAAAATGCATTTCACTCTATAACTATTTTATATGCATATTTTTATACATACTTATTCATCCTAATTAGCATAGATATAAAAACTTAAGTTTTTCGAAATACCCTAAAACACACAGAAATACCCTAAAACATCCTTCACCAAGTTATGCTAAAAGAAAAAATAAGAAAATATGCACAAAAGAATCTGCAAGGAAAAAATGTACATGTCAAAACATTGCAAAAAGTGTTGGTTGTGTGACGTGACCTTGCATCGTGCAGGCGGGCGCGCGTGCAGTGTCGCCGTCTCGCTCGCGCGCGGGCGGCGACTAGGCCCCGCCCCCCGCCCACCGCACCGCACCGCCTTTTTACCTTTTTACCCGAGCTCACTCACTTTCGTTACGATTGTACCTACGCTACTTATGTTCTTTATTCAAAATAATTAGTTCCATTTCATTTTTTTATTTATTCGTTTATTGGATTAGTATATAATTTTATTGGATAATGTGGTCTGTGTACTAACTAGTGCTTTAGACATTTTTATTAGATAGGTACCTACCTATCTATTATTTTCTTATTAATATTTATTAATAGGTATATTTATGAAGCACATACCTATTACTTAATTATGTAAACGACCTGGTTAAGCTATCTCGCCTTAAGAATAATAAATGTATGATCTAATTAGGTTGATAATATATTTTAAAATAAAATTATATAATTAATTATTTATATAGGTAATAAAATTGAATTATTTTAAATGCTAAATAATTATTGTTTATTGTTTAAGTAGATACTTACCTACTTATATTAAAAAGGTATTTAGGTACCTACATCTAGTGTCCTAAGGACAACAATAATTAGATATATTTTTAAATAGGTACATGATTAAATTATAGCAACAAGTGGGTAGTAAGGTACTATCTTTAAAATTAATAATTATGTGCTATTCAAATCAAAATTACTTACCTACTTGTTGCCGATATTAATTAGGTAACTTCAATCTGAAAAAAAGAAACATTTACTTAAGTTGCTTTTGTTATTATTTATTAGGTAGGTAGGCAGGTATATCAACTATTACCAATTACTGTCCCGGGAGACTTTACAAATATTCAACAACGGAACAGAACCAAAGAACCAGACACACATTTTTCTGTCCCGTATGCTGTCAAACCCACAGCACTGCGCAATGGCAGCGACCATTTTAAGTTTTAAACCACTACACCACGGTGTTACACACCTAAATATATACGTAGATACTGTGATAATTATCGTTTGTATCTTATAATAAAATCTTCTTCTCTCTTAGCCTTTATTATTCCCAAGTCACTTGGGGTCGGCTTTTCTGGTCTAACCGGATTTGACTGGATATCAGTTTTTACACGGAGCGGCTGCCACCTGACCTCCGCAACCCATATGCTAACGATACCCTAAGGCTAGACCAGTGTCAGGATATTAGAGGGAATTGACTTTCCCAATACCTAACGACTGTCATAGATGTTCATGGCAGCCGGAACCGACGGCTTAACGTGCTCTCCGAGGCACGGAGCAGGCGATAATTGACAATCAATACGCACATAATTTCGAAAAGTCATACAACTTCCGAAAGTCAGAGGTGCGCGACGTGGGTTCGAACCCGAGACCCTCTGCATTGCAGTCTGTTGGTCTAATCAGTTGGTTGGGCATAATCAAATCGACGCGCGGCTGCCATAGTAAAATTGTATGGAGGATTTGAAGTACTTTTTTGTTAAATATGTATTTTTATTGTCAACCTATATCTTAAATATTTGGGACGGATAAATTGTAATATAACTATTTATGTTTCGTTTAAGCTGTGAAATAGGATTGATTTCTACTGCTATAATCTAAAAATCACAATCACAATGCAAATTTACGTAATTTAGTAGGCAAAAATATTAATTATTTTAAGTTTTTACACGGAGTAATTGTAAAGACATTCATTGTTACGGTAAATGTACCTATATTTTATAATTGTATTAAACAAAAAGTGTTGATTTTATTCATTTAACTGTGACGGCCTGTTTTGGCACATTTCGCTCGGCGCAGTCTTAATACGCATAGGTACCTACCCATATTAAAAAAGACAGGTGCGTAAGAACGAATTTGAGTTTTCTGCGTGGTAGTCTCAGTCTCCCACTAAGCTATCTCTACTTATGATGTCACCAAATTATTATAGGTAATTCTACTATCTAGCATTTGTAAGAAAAATGGAAACATGATGTTCTGAATGAAAGGTAGGTACACTACATCTTCTGTATCCCTGACAACGTGTATGCAAAATTTCATGATGATCGGTCGATTAGTTAAGGCGTGAAAGCGTACCAAACAAACAAACATACATTTATATTATTAGTTAGGATAACGTAAGGTACTTTAGACGCTATCTGTACCCGAGGCAGTCGTAACGCTTTTTTTTATTTTCACCCCGAGAAGATCAAACAAGAACCTTTGTGGCCGCCATTATTTCATCATCAATATATTCTCAGAACATTCATTAGGAGCGTAACATTATGATAATAAAAAAAAGTTTTCACATTTAGTCTTCAACCCTAAAACACCGTACACCATAAAAATCTCATATTTCCATTATGTTACCACATAACATTACGGACTACTCCTTTATGTAACACCATACAGTTACACCCTTATTATCTAAGTAATAAGATTGAGAATTGCAAAAAATAATAAAATTTCAATAATAAACCGAAACACGCGTCATTTTACGATCGCAATCGTAAAATTGCGATTTTTTTCGTCGATATAATTTTATTTGCGTTTAAGTTCGTTTACGTACAATTTTTACCGAAGACCGTTTGACGAGAACCGAATCGGACTTAACGCTGTTTTAAGTGCGGAAATTATCTCAATAATACATTTTTTTATATTCCTGTACACTATTTTTTTACATTATTAAGTTTACTTTTTTGTGTTGAATGTAAGATGGAGTCCATTTTCACTTTAAGATTTCAGATGAACTGGTTCTTTAATCAGTTATCGAGTTACATCAACCTGTTATTTAGTCTGTTAACAAAAATGTTACGTTGGTTTCAGTATCACTTGAAAATACTTATTAAATGAAATAAATAACTGTGTATCAGCGAGATTCTATCACGAAAAAATATGCTATGTATTTCAAAGCAATTTTTATTTTATTTTTGTTCAATACCTACGTCTCACACTTGGGTTCATCTTTACAAACATATGTACCATTAACAAAGAAAAAATACACCCAGATAAACAACAATAATCTGTGTATCACAATAATTATTGTTTCATTCAGGATACGAACCCAAACACTGAGAGAGGCGAGGCGACTGCTTGTCCAAGATTCCTATTACGACAATCATAAAGTGATTTTCACACAACACTAACTAACGGTTTTAACTACGTATACCTACTATTATTGCTTCGCTCCCGTGGTTCATAGCGTGATGTTATATACCCCATTTTATTTCTGAATAAAGTAGCTTTCTAACGGTGAAAAGGTTTAAAAAATCGGTCCTGTAGTTTTGAGTTTATTCATTACAAACGATTATACCAATATTTCTTCTTTATAATATTGGTATAGAAAGGTGGCAAACAAACGACCACCAACGACCACCATCACCATCAATCCACCTGATGGCAAGAATAATGGTAGGCTATACCAGGGATATGTCTCACTCATTGCCAAAACTAAGGCAAGATCATAAAGATGAGGTGAAAAGAAAGGAATGGGAGAGGTAGGTATATGAGCCTCAAAGACTTTTACTTATCAGGCGAAACGCAGTAAAAGTATTGCTGCTTGTACCTCTGGTTTTTGGAAGAAGGTATTAAGTACTTCTTTGGGTAAGTAGCTTGTTCATATTGTCACCATACTATTGGCAACGGTGGGACCTACAATCCGGAAAACTGGTTTCATTAATTGAATGCTTCGGTAAGACTCATATATATCTTTATTGTATTAAATTGACATACAAACATACATAGATTCACGCCTGTTTCCCAGAGGGGTTGGCATGAAAACATTTTGCATACCTACACATTGTCAGGGTTGCCTACAGAAGATATACCTACCTTTCATTCAGAACATAAGTACTGTACTTGGTCTGGGTGTTTCTATGTATAATATGTATGTATTTACAAAAAAAAGTATACATGTATGTTTATCCATTGTCTAGTACCATAGTACAAGATCTGCTTAGTTTGGGCTAGATGGTGTTGTGTGTATGTGATAGAATATTATTAGGTATTATTATGTATCTCTTATCACAGGTACTTTCTAACATATTATATTAGAAAATACCTGATCCTTTGGGAGGCTTACACGAAGACATGGGTCCAACGTGAAGAGGCCCTTCGAGAGTTTTAATCAAAGGTGGGATGGAACACCTACAGCGGCACTAGCCACAGCAGGCTTAGGATTATTGCTACGCATGGATTTTATTATATGGGCTATGGTTATGAGTTCTGGTGGACCGGTATATTGCTAACTATGGATGAAAAACGGCGTCTGCCCTGAATACTCTAATAGCATCAATGTAATGGGCAGACGGTGACTCGCCAACTCACTAGATGGGCCCCCTGAATAGCCACTATAGGCATACACGCCAGCAGCAGAGGGCAACACCGGTGCGAGTGGCTAGGGGTGTCGAGCGGTGCGGCGCCGGTTTCACCAACACGGGTCTCGTGACAACGGAGACCCGGAGCGGGTTTCCCCGTAGTTATGCCCTTGAAAATGACACTTCCACCCCCAAGCATATAGCTCTAGCGGCCTCCCTCTGACCGGTCGACCAAGGCAAGCCAGAGTTGAGGGTCCTACGGGCACTTTTGTAGTTCCACCCCAATTAACCAGTAACGGCAAGCTGGAGACGAGGCCCTAACCAACTCTGTGAGACATTTAGGACCGCAGTGTCGCCACTAACATTCAGCTCGCCACAAGCTGCCCTGCGGTTTGTGTGCTTTTATTTAACCTGGTGATACCTACATTGTTTATATCACAAGGCGAAGGTGATAGTTTAAAAGCTAGTGTACTGTGCCCTCCGATATCGCGTTAGTCTCATGATGAGATAACGACTGTCCCAGAGGGGTTTATTATTATTATTATTACTGTTTCCATTTTTCATGGTAAATTGACATGTCTAAGAAAGAAAGAAAGAAAATTAATTTATTTGACAAAATAAAATATATAATAATAACAAGTAAAATAAAAAAATATATAATAAAATTTGCCAAATGGGACCTAGTTCAGCATATGCCAGGCTAAGGAAGCCTGGCGCTGGTTTTCAACTAGGTCCCTTTAGTGACTGCACGGATGCTAATAACAATTCCCAGAAAAAATAATGATAATAAAAAACTAACCTTAGATTACTAACATAAATAATTAACAAAAAGAAATACAAATATACATAAATTGATAAAAAGGTCAAAACAAAAAAAAATTAAAAAAAAAGAATATAATAACAACAACATAAACAATATATTTTATAATTAATAATACAATGTGAAATGTGTAAGAAATGTTGAATGAGTTACTTTTTGAAGAAATATACACTTTTGTCTTTGGTTTCACCGTACGATTAAGTAATTGTACCCTTGAACTTAAGTAAGTGGCTGCTATTAATATTTTATTTTGATGAAGAAAAAAAATTTCATTCTATTTATATTTAGCTATACTTAAATGCACGTTTAAACTGTGTCGTTGGCGCAATGGGCATGAGTAGTAGAGCCTCGCTGATTTCAGCATGAATGGGCCGGCTCGACCGGGGAAGGACTACCCTCTCACAGAATTTCGACGTGAAATACCAGTATTCCTACTGTTGTGTTTCGTTCGGTGAGCGAGAGTGCTGGAGACCCAATCACCCCCTTTCCCCATTCCCGCTCCTTCTCTTGCCCACTTCCTTTCCTAAAGGGTCGGCAACGCGCAAGTGATGCCTCTGGCGTTGCAGGCGTCCATAGGCTACGGTGACCACTTACCATCAGGTGGGCCGTATGCTTGTTAACCTTACCTACCTTTCACTTAGATGAATAAAAAAAAAAATTGCTATTCTTTTTCAGTAGCATCAAGGATTCTGGAACATGGAATCCGGATGACGGCTCTCTACGTGGGACTTAAAAGAACAGCTGGCGTGTCTTATACACCTCTGCATATCGCTTCAAGCACATAAATATATACCTATACCTTATGTAACTGCCTTATTGGTGAAGCGATAGTGTATGTGACTGCTAGGCATGATGACTCGGTTTCGATTCCCGGGTCAGGCAGTGTTATTGAGTATTTCTGTCAAGAAATAGCAATAGCGTAGGACAAAGTAGGACAAGAAGAACGATGCTTGAAACATACGACGAATATGTGTCAAATGCACCGAAAAACTGCTTCTTACAGCCAAATCGATTTTATATTAAGAAAGAACTGCGGTATTTTATAAGAGTCCCACAATGCTTGTCGTTTCTTAAAAGGCCATCACTTTCACGTTGTTCATTTGGCATAATACCAAGTACTAGCAGTCTATCAGCTGGCTAACTGCAGCGTACCATGAAGGCTATGGAAGTAGTTTATTATACCGTGTGCACCTTGAACGATGCTTTTTTAAGCCTCTGCGAGTTATACGAGCAAACCCGTATAAATAAGTATAGATATTAGTTTTACGCTGTCTTCGATACGCTGCAAAATGCATATCAATATACACATTTTTTTTGGATCTCAAAAATGTTTCTCTCGTGTCAGTCTCAAAACCATGACACTCGGTGTTATGGCGAGGGCGAGACGACCAATTTAACCAGTACGCCATCCGTGCAGTCAAAATTGTATTCAGCTTAGTGGGAACAAAACATATAAAATACCGAACTCCATCTTGCAGTACTTTTGTATTGCCATCTATAGATAAGTACAGAATTGAAATATTTAAATATCACTCATACCAGGTACATTACTTTGATTGATTGACAATTATGGCCTGCTCCGTGCCTCGGAGAGCACGTTAAGCCGTTGGTCCCGGCTGCCATGAACATCTATGGCAGTCGTTATTGGGAAAGTCAGTACCCTCTAATATCCTGACACTGGTCTAGCCTTAGGGTATCGTTAGCCTTCGGGTTGCGGAGGTCAGGTGGCAGCCGCTCCGTGTAAAAACTGATATTCAGTCCAATCCGGTTAGACTAAAAAAGCCGACCCCAAGTGACTTGGGAATAATAAAGGCTAAGGGAGAAGAAGAAGAAGACCAGGTACGCTTTACTAGATTAAGAAGTACCTATATATATGCGCAAACATTCATGAAAATCCCTTACCTACAACAGTTTACGCGTAATAAGAGCTATCGCGCTTGAATTCAGTACTAGAGGTACTAGTAGATAGTACGGTCTCCAGACCTCATACTCTAGAGTCACTTCAACGGTAACCATAGAAACCGACAATTGTTACTGCCAATTTCGTCTTTTGACAGCAGATATGAGAGGATTGACAGGACCTTACTAGTGGCGGCGGTCGACTGGTGAGCACAAAGACAAAATAGCCACTGACTAACAAACAAGCAAACATTTTCACAAACTTGTTTATAAGGATTTAACTCAAATACTATTCAACCGATTTTAAAATTTTTCACTATTATAAAGCTATATTATCTCCGAGTAACATAGGCTAGATATATTTAATTAAAAAGAATACTGTTACCAACCCAACCTTCTTTTATGCAAGCAAAGCCGCAGACAAAACTACTTTTAAATATGAGTAGAATTAGTTGCTACCTCTGACGAGTCTACAAATTACAAACAGAAAATATTTTTAATATCATGTCCACCAAATTTTAAAACCACATGAAACATAAGAGCTCACTAATTTATTAATACTTATACACAAAATATTTTATATCGGGTACATGGTAAGCAGATTTCACTGCACATTGGCCACATATTTGAATAACATTAATCGAAGCTATCATAATTTCATAAACTACAAAAATTACGACCGTGTCCAAATAGAAACATATATTTGGATTTTATGCATCGTAAATCAAAAAATTCGATGAGTATGTGCGCCACCTGGTGGTAATCGGGTCGAGGTAGAAAAGACCGGATAGTCGGATCACGTTGGCCATCATTCATGTTCTTTCGCTTGACTACATGATGATACTCTCTCTATACCTAGCTATCCCAGTTTATGACATAGCTTCGCCTTCCAGCCAACCTTACGGTTATAGATAGAGGACCCAGCACCTTTTTTACATAAATGCCAACTCCCGCACTAGGATTCATTACCATGTCGCAAGGGACGGTCGCCTAGTGGTCAAACTTCGACCAAAATTCCTAAGCTTGCTACTTTATTTTCTTTTTTCTTTATTACATATAAATAAGGTATAGGTAACCATAGTTACAAGAGCTGTACGACGTCAGACAAACAATGTCGAAATACTACGAACACCATTCGACTGCGTGTTTCAAATGCATGGTTGTGTGCGTGTAGTGCTTTTTCATTAATTTAATGTATTTCTAATGCATATTTTATAAAAATACTAGGATTTGCCCTCCTTCTCCATATAAACTTTAACTGCGCCAAATTTCATACTCCTCCGTCCGAGCAATTTTCGTAAAAAAGGGTACAAAGTTTTTGCTTCACATATTAATATATAGGTTCAACTAACGGCCACAAAGAAAATTCAAATGCGGAACAACAATTTGTGGAACATACTCGTACAACACTCGGCGCAATGGCAGCGGCGCGTGTTGTACTACCAATGTGTTGGCCACATTAATTACACCAACCGTGTACTCAACCTTAAGGCTTTACTACAGATATAAGAGAGCATAGTGACTATTTACTTTTGTCAATTAAACAAGTGAGAATCGGCAATGAATTACCGTAAATCTAGAAGTTCGGCAAAATTATTCAAGTAATATGCAAAGTTCATTTGATATCACGTGACCTTGATGGTCAGAGGTCATAGTCATTTCGGGATATATCAACTATGCTGAGTCGAATGGCGTTGACCGCGAGTCTCTAGCTCTTACGGTTCTTGAGTTGAAAGTATAACAGGCAGACGGACGGTTTTTTCGAACTCTAAAACCTCATAAACCAGTTTCTTTTTTTACCATTAATAGATGGATTAAAAGTATTCTTCCAGCCTGTGGTATTAATACGAATGTGTTTTCTGGACACAGTACACGCTATGCCTCGAAATCTAACGCTAGTTCAAAAGGAATTACGTTAGATATAATCAGGCAGACTGCTGATTGGACAAATAATTCATTAACATTTGCAAAATTTTACACTTAAGACTAGGTTTTATCCTCAGGATTCGGTTCTCTTACTATGAACACTGGATGACTACTTGATCAATAAAAACGCATGCATATTGATTGAGTAGTTAAGCATGGATGTCTGCATATGCCTTTGGATTATGAGCTGCCTTTCGCTAGAAACATTTTAAGGTACCACATTATAGCGAGCGAATCGTATAAACATTCAACTTTATAATTTCGAAAAACGAGAAGAACATAAAGCCTTTTCATAAAAGCTCATTCCCTAGCTATCTAACATGGCAACGTCAACGTGACTACATAAATGTAAAATTGACAATATGCTAAAATAAATAATTGATTTAACATTTGAATCAAATCTATATCTTATAAAGATTAAATAAAAACCGATTTTTATAGTTACGAATCACCATGGAAACTTCTTAGTTTCCATGGTGATTGGGCGATTCTCTTGATCATAACATTATTTTTCAAGATATTAAGCGTCAATTGCAATACGAAACCAAATGCACGTCTCGTTCAATTAAAACCATCTCACAATATACGACATAAATAAAAAGATTGTATCATTGCTAGGACTCATCACAAGCACAACATGCAAAGTGGACCTCAATAAACTGTTCACTTTATTTAACCCCCACCGAGTAGAGCCAACTAAATACGCTATAATAACGCACATAAATTTTATTCGTATAATAAGTTTAAAAATCGGCTCTTCTCATAACAAACGAATTTTATGTTGGACGTTGACGGGTTGACGGTTGCACTTGATTGCGACTTAATCGCCATTCAAAGGGTTGATGAACTTAACACTTAAGTTATTTTTAGTCTAATTTAATTTCTGCATTGGTACTTTTGGGCTGATTAAGTGCGGTGAAATGCGATTACTGTTTGTGAGATCTCGGGTTCCAGGGCCAAGAGTTAAAATAATTGAATAATAAACATCCATATACCTATGTATCTTCAGCAAGTAGCGATAGGTTATTGGGAGACCGCTGGATTGACACGCAGAGGTCAATCCAATTGAGATGCCTGCCGTAGAATCAAACTAAATATAATTTGATTCTATGACAGGCATCTCTAACTTTTTGAAGTCGTAAATTTTTAATTATCGCTCGCTTTAACAATGCAGGAAACCAACGTGAGGCAACCTCCATGAGTGAACATTTTCTCGACGATATGTGAATTCTACGAATCTGCACTGGGCCAGCGTGATGGACTATGACCTAACCCTTCTCATAATGAGAAAAGGCCCGTGCCCAGCAATGTGGCAATTTATAAAAAGGGCTTCCATCTAACTTTTTCATAGATTATACCTATTAGTAGAAATCTAATCAAATTTTTAAATAAGATAAAAATAATCCGTGTAAATTTGTTTAATTTCAATAATCTTTGTCATATTAACGTAATCTGTCATAAACTGTCAACAACTTTAATCTGACATTAACAGTTGATTTACAAACGAATCGTTTAACCTGCCATTAGTTTCTACGTGGTCACAAGCATTACGATAGCGTGAAGCATTGGATCAAGCAATTTAATGTAGATACGAAGGTTCAAAGCTATTATTCAGTTAAGTCATAGAGTAACACATATGGATGTCAACAGTTGTATCAAAACTTGTGTATGTGTGTTGAGCAATACTAAAGAAATCAGCTATTAGCGATTACAAATAAATAGGCGGTCGGTATTCAAGCGATGCTAGAATAAGCTAAATAATTTCCTATACCTTTTCATTGATAGTACCGAACTCTAGGCGCGCAAATCCGACTCGCACTTATAGTTATACAACTTTGATCTAACTATAATAATAATAATAATAATAATATTCTATCACATACACACAACACCATCTAGCCCAAACTAAGCAGAGCTTGTACTATGGGTACTAGACAATGGATAAACATACATATATACTTTTTTTTTTGTAAATACATACATATTATACATAAAAACACCCAGACCAAGACAAACATCCATGTTCATGCACACAAATGTTTGACTTGTGCGGGGCGGGTATCGAACCTGCGACCTCAGGCGTGGCAGTCGGTTACACTAACCATTACGCCATAGAGGCTGACGAACGACGACGACTATTCTTTCGATATGTCAATTTTTCTTTTGTTTCGATTCTAATCCACGATTACAGTTTGTTTGGAAAGTCAATCGTTAATCGATTTCGTGATGTGTCGATTGAAACGGTCTCTTAAATAACGTGCTTAATTATAAAAAAAAATCTCGACTTATCCTTGACTAATTCCTAGTATCAAATACTTACTCCATACGTGAAATAAATGTGACTTTGATTTACAAGAAAACTTTTATTTTCCTCTTTAAAAACTATGGGATAATTAAACCATACGTCCAGTACCGCAACTTCAAATCCATTTATTAATAAAGAAAATATATTAATGGTTTGCAGAATGGGATTTAAGGTACGTTGCAATGTAATAATAATTAATAACACACAATACAAAGTATTTCCCGGACAATTGTTTTTATCTCCAATTAGTTCGATTTTATCCGATTCATATTGTCGCGTCACTGTGACTGAAAGTAAAAAAATTACCTTAGCGCGTAACCATGGTATTGTAGTAAAATGTTATTTTATTTTGATGTTTATATTATTTAAGACTAATATCAATAGAAATTATTAGTTGATTATGTTTGTGAAACAATTATATAATGTTTTTATAGAATCTAATTATTTTTAAATAGTCTTTAGTACCATAAGTAATCATTGTTTATTTTAGCAATTTATATGAAATGTGCAGAGTTACGTGCTATGAAATGTCAATACTACGTACACTTACATACTTCGTATTTGAAACAGACTATCGTTAATCATAAAACTCGCATTAGGCGATAACTCCGTGTATACAATCCGCGCAGATGCCTCTAAACGCTACATGCTGCGTCATGAACAAGCTTAATTAAAATTGTAAGCAAACATAGGCTTTGAAAACTGTCTGCCATCAAGTGAACCGTACCTGTGACTGCTTGGCAGTCTTATTAAAAACTATTTTCATTTTTCTAATGTATCTCGCTATGTAGGCTCCTAAGCACCTAGAACTGACTCATCATCAACATCAACTCAAAAAAACCAAACCGCCTATCTTAGCTGAACCGGAGATGGGACCACGATTGATCCGCAACCGTGAGCGCAAAGTTTGAGCTTCGGAACCGACGAAACCAAATTACGGAAAACCAAAATTATACCAACGCCTATTACCTTTAAATTTCCAGAATCATCTTTGAAACTGGAGTGGACTCTCAAATGATCAACCAAATTACTTTAAATTAAATTGATTGTTATAGGGCCGGTGGCGCAGCGGTTGTGCTCACGACTGCAGTGAGATCTCGGTTTTGGTTGCCGATAGCACAAACAGTTATTGGATTTTCCTGTTAAGGAATTCTTGCGGCCACTAGTCAAAATCAAAATTCATTTGTTCAATACTCAGTATTTTATTGCATGCCGGGATGTTACACAAAGATGGATCCACGTGAACATGGCCACTGTAAAGCAACTGAAACATCGGGGCAAAGTGTAAACTTAAATATAAATAGTTTTAATTAATTTAAATAGCTAAAATTATAGTAAAGTTCAATAATAGTACTAATAGAGTTTCAAAATGATGTAATAAAAGTGCTTTAAATAAGGAACGTGACAAAAGCCGTAAATTTATTTTGGTCTTGTGAACACATCTTAGCCTAGTGAATTAACTGAAATTACATTAATGTTAGTTGCTAGGTTCAGGCAAAGCGCCTATCAAAATATGGCGTTGATGACGTAGATGAGACCCAAAACCGAAATGCGTGTGTAACTAATACACTTCTTTCTGCCTGCCCCCATCACACTAAAATAATTAATATCCCTCGCTCTTTTATCAATTACCATTATCAGAGGTGTAAAATAAGTTCACAAGAATGTTCATTACTTTTTAAGTAGGTGGTTCACCGTGGGAGATTCTCGTTCACTGGTCAGACAGTAAATCATATATAAGGACATCTTACCCAAACACTATCGATGTTATTCTGTTTGACATAAATAAACACGACGCCCACAAAACCAATAAAATATATATAAAACTACGTAGGTTGACTTTACAGCGTCGTAAACCGAGTTCCCTGGCTCAAATCTTAATGGTCCACCCCACTCCCACACTAAAGACCAATTTAAAATGACCTCGACGAATAAAATATATAAAATTGGTCGTAAAAACCTTGTAATCGATATCGTAATCTGACACCAGACAGATAAACAGACGAACAAGAAACGCATCAATCAGTGCAATCAGTCAACGTTTTCTTGACACGAACTCATTTTTACCAAGGACTTTTACCCTTGCGAAATATATTCATCCCCCTTATTCACTTGTAATAAGGTTTAATTCCGTGTAAAAATTAATTTGTTGGTTGTATTAGGGTTTAGCCTATATCGTAATTTTGGCTCGTAAAATGAGTAATTTTCGCAGTGTTCCTGTCATCATCGAGCACCTTTATGGCGCCAAATTATATATGCTGCGCAGGCGCACCGTTTTTCTCGCACTGCGCCTGTTGCGATCAAATTGGGTTATGCACTTATGTTTCGCAGCGATTCAAACTATAATGAGCATGTCAATCGGGTCGTCGTTTTATGCTATTTTTATTGAGGTCATCGTATCATAATTTGATTTGCAAGGATGGTGCAGCAGGCAATTGACCACCCCACAGTTGCCGCCTCGCTGCGTGTATCTATCTTGAATGTTATATGAGACAAGTTAGTGTGCTTTGCGTCTCTTAATGTATGTTTGACTCCGCGACACAGGGCTTGAACCTTAGATTGCCTTTTGTTTCCGAAAATATGTGTTCGGTATTTGGCATAAATATTTATCTTTACTTTCCAATATTAAATAATCTTAACCATTTTGCTGTCATGTAAAAGGCACAATATCATTTCATTCATCGGACAAGCAACTTGTTGATACTAAACTGTCTTTACACATAAACAAATTAAAGGTTCAAAATCGACCTAGCGAGTATAACGCCAGAATTAAAAGTAGCATAATGACTTTATACAGTCCCTGAAAGTATAGACAGATAAGTACATTTAGATCCACATATTGCTAGTCAAGTTTTAAAGTCATATTAGACGCCAGACATTTCCTGATCCCGTGTTGCTACCCAGAATTTCGATCAGAAATATCAAACCATCCCATGGCCTACCCAAATATAAGCACAATGTTATACCAAGAAACTAAATGGGCAGTCTTCTAAAATCTTCATTACTACACTCCAATCACAGCCTTCCTCCAAGAACTCAAACGTTGAACCTAACAAAAACTAATCATAGACTCAGACGTTAAAAAAAACCCCTCATTACTTTTATGAAAAGAACAACATCAAGCTTCATTTGCGAGTGCAAGTCAACCGTTTCCTCCAACGCATGATAAAAACGAATAAACAATATTGCCAGTGGAACTACCGCCGTGCCTGTCCAGGAATGAACACTGAACTTCTCGCAAAGGAAGCGACGTCGGAAGGCCGCCGCAGTTGCACGCAGCCCGGTTTTAATTACCCTCTGTTCATAAGAGAGGGGAGGTGCCCTGGTCTGATAATAAATATGGTCTTCGCACGCATTTGTAGTCGATTGTAATGTATAGTACACGAGTTTATGGTAATGAGTGATGTAATCATTTGTTAATGAGATGAGTTTATTTAGAAGAAGGTTTACACAGTTTTAATGGCTTAGGGCTAGCACACACTGCAGCACACAACTGAGTGTGATGATAAAATCAACCGAAGATTGTACGAAAAAAAACGTGATATAGAACAAGCTGACTATACGTCATCGTTCCGTGAACGTCTCTCTGTCGGACGCAGATCAGAGCGATATGTGTTCCAGTGTAATATGGACTTTAGAAGTGACATTTTCTAAGGGCTATATTGCACTGGAACATATATATTTGTTCTAATTATATTTAGTTACAGCCACTGCAGAAGATAATGACTACCATGATTAAATTCTTACCATGTTCTGTTCGAGACAGAAATAAAAATCTCCTACTAAGACCTGACCTTGAAAATACAGAGAAAACAAAGACAAAAATTCGGCAGTTCCGTAATGAGAGGTTTTAATAATTATAATTAAAGGGTGTGGTTACTCGACCGGCGGCGTCACCAAAATTGAAAAGTATGGTGAAATAGTTATGAGAGTAGGGACTGTGTTTGGATCTAATCAACCAATCATTCCCCGATCGTCAAAGCAAAGAGAACTAGAGAGATAAGAGAATAGAGAAGAAAGAAAAAAGAGAAGGAATTGGAAAACGGATTATGTGAGCTTACGGCACTTTTACTCAGCGGGCAAAACTCAGTAAGTGAGCTCTTATATAGATATTCTCTAAAAGGGTGACATTGAACCGCAGGTTCACTCATATAATCGTTTCACTCTTGAGTCGATCTTTTGTACCTATATGGTTTGTATAATAAACAAACGCAAAAGCAAACCACAGCTAGACTTCATGACACTTTGAGCTCATTCTGCGTAAATAGAAACACCAATGATTAAATTATGTTCGGGTACTTTGAAATAACTACACTGGAACATTGAGACAACTGCCATCTTAGTCTCCCCGTGACCATGGCTGCTGAAAAGCAACCGAAACGTCGGGGAAAGTGTAAAAATAAATTAAATCGAAATAGTTTTAATAATAATTTAATTAGCTTAAAAATTAGTAAAGTTTAATAGTAGTAGTAGGGTAACAATTTTCAAAATTTTGTAATAATGTGTCAAATAAACAACGCGATAAAATCCGTATATAGCAGTTTAATTTCAATGTATGGTTTGTACTTCAATACGGCAATATAAATGTTTATTTTTTATTTTTTATGAGTCTCGCACTAGAGAACACCTAAGCCCCTAACTACTTGTGGCACGCACAACTTTATCCCGTGTGGGGATCAAACTCACCTAGCGCTGTGCCCTCCTGAACCACTATGCCTTCCGTCTTGTTTATGCTGCCATACAGGGATTATTCTCTATTTTCAAAAGATTCTTCCTCTAATTAATTCAACACACACAATAATATTCACTTAGTGATCTCTCACGACGGACGGCTCGAAGCTCTAACCGTGACGAGCATACATCTCGCGTCACACTCGAACACACAAACCTATTAAGTACCCATCGGCATGACACGTAATAGTTACGATTAGACGTCATGATCTATCTATCGTCTTTAATACCGTGCTTGATTAACTTTGTGTAGTACTTTTTAATTATCCTATGTGGTACACAAAACAAACTCATTATAAAATCATTTAGTTACCGCTTTCAGGCTATATTCGGTATTTGATAAATAATAATATCAGCCCTGTGTACTAAGTATATAAGGGCTAAAGACTATGGCCTAACCCTTCTCACACTAAAAAGAGGCCTGGCCCAGCAGTGGGACAGTTTAAAACAAGATTGATATCTATATAATAAAAATCTCGTGTCACTGTGTTTGTGGTCGTACTCCTCCGAAACGGCTCCACCGATTCTTATGTTATTTTTTAAATATGCATATTTGGTAAGTATGAGAATAGTCGTAAAGTATAATTCATACCGCTAGGTGATTAGGGTCTATCCTATCGAATGAATGTTAAAGCAGAACAACGTTTGCCGCGTCAGCTAGTTATATAGGTATACAAATTAAGCGGTGTGCCTTGGGATCGAATTGCGTGGCAGTCGTAAGATCGGCGAGGCTAATAATCATATCTCTAATAAAATTAAATAGACATGACAAAAGGGGAAAACTATGTATATGGAGATGTGTTTGTACAATTTAGAGATTATGTAAAAGAAGTTAGGCCAATCGCCTTCTACTGGGCGCGTTTCCATACTTGGTGATGTCACTAAAATATTTTAAACAAATTATTTTCATTTTATTAGCCACCCACATAATTTAATATGAAACATGTAATTTGTATATTGCTTGGTATTAGAAGTTTTAAAAGACAACTGCACTAGGTATAATCAGTGTGTCGCAGAGGACATTACAAACACCGGACATCAACAGCCAAACACCTGTCTGTGATTCACACAAATTCATATTCCACGTAGGAATGATACTTATGTCACTCCGTGCAGCATCAATTGCAATTTGATTTCTAAAACTAAAGCGCCATTCGTGCATCCAAGCTTATTTAAATCAATAAGCATAATAAAGCGTTACTACTAGATATGACGGTAGATGATGCGCGTGATCGTGTTTTTCAAAAAGGCAGTTCGCGTTAAACATTTGAGTATTGACGTGCGATGATGGACGACGCATACAACCGCGCTACATGCTCCCTGTAATGACTGCACGGCACTACTGTGACCAGATACTCGGGATCTGTTCGAGAGTTTCTTCTTCCTGGCTCTATAATTAGGTGTTATGTGTACAGCGAGTCAAAATAATGATAGCGAACGAATGTAATCCTTACTAATATTATAAAATAGCGTCCCGCCCCGTTTTCCCACGGGTAGTAAATAACCTTAACAAATTATACACCTAAACCGTAATCATGAATCACACATTCTATTGGTGAAAACCGATGTGTGACCAAAAGTGATGTTGTGATACAAATGTGAGTTTGTTTGTTACGCTTTCATGACATAACTAGGTATTCGATCGATCATCATGAAATTTCGCATACATGTAGGCACGGGTACAAAAAAGGGCATAGTATAATAATAATAATATAATAATATTCTATCACATACACACAACACCATCTAGCCCAAACCAAGCAGAGCTTGTACTATGGGTACTAGACAATGGAAAAACATACTTATATACTTTATTTTTTGTAAATACATACATATTATACATAGAAACACCCAGACCAAGACAAACATCCATGTTCATGCACACAAATGTTTGACTTGTGCGGGAATCGAACCCGCGACCTCAGGCGTGGCAGTCGGTTACACTAACCACTACGCCATCGAGGCCGACAATATAATAATACAATAATAATAAAAACAATAATAATAGTATAGCTATTATCCAGAAAAAGTACTGTTCCAGAAGTATAGCAATTTATTGACAAAATCTAGATTAAGCCGATTAAGCAACTCGCGGGCAAAATCTAGTCATAGAAAATTAGCACTAAACTTATATCCTTATCCTTTTGACAGATAATGAAGACATTTGGAGGTTCGGATGTATGTTATTCAATCACGTTGGATGGCTTTGGATCAAACTCAAAACACACACACATAGAGACTATGACCTGGATTAACACATAGGATACATTTTATCTCGGTAGGCAGTCCCATGAGATTTACGTATGCAAGAGGTAGTATATAATAATAGTTTAATTTTACTATAAGCTGTACCTCAGTGCGTTTGAGAAAAATGACACTTTAGATATATGCATACAAATATAATCGTACGCCCATTTCGCGAGATATGTTTTTAAAACCCACGTGATAATGGGTAAATCTACTAGCTACCAGGCACAATTCCAAATTCCATACTATTCTAGACAGAAAAACTTAATAACTTTGCCGGAGCCTAGAATCTAAACCGAGAGGAATTTAAATGTTCGCAAATGTTCAAACGTAAACATCCTGTGTCTAAAGAGATGGCATATAATTCAACTCGGACAGAGATTCTGAGTCAAAGATCCATATAGATTTTCAATTGAGGATCGCCTAAGCTCGACTTCTTTATTAAGAAACAAGCCGTTTTAGCTATGGATAGTTAAATTTAACATATTTTTCATAGAATATATGTCAAACTTAACTGTCTGTAGCTAAAATTTAACTTTTGTTGATAATAGGAACCGGGCTCTCATATTTTGTACAAACTCTATTCTACCATCTGATTTTGGCTGCAAAGCCGATTGCGGTGCTACGGTTGCTTTGCTGAACATGGCAACAGGTAAATATAAATGTAAATTCACATTGAAATTAAACTGCTATATACGGATTTTAATTTTATCGCGTTGTTTATTTGACACTTTATTACAAAATTTTAAAAATTGTTACACTACTTCTACTATTATTTATGTAAATTCACATTAATAAGTGTAACTTTGACGTTCATAAGTGTAACTTTGACGTTCATAAGCGTAACTTTGACGTTCATAAGTGTAACTTTGGCGTTCATAAGTGTAACTTTGACGTTCATAAGTGTAGCTTTGACGTTCATAAGTGTAACTTTGTGACCTACATGAATAAACTGACTGCACGGTTGGCGTACTGGTTTAAGTGGTAGCCTCGCCGGGTATTGTGGGTTCGATCCCCACACGGGACAAAAATGTGTGATCCACGAATGTTTTTCCCGAGTCTGAGTGTTCTTTGTGTCCGTTGTTTGTATGTTTGTAAAGTCCCCCGCGGCACAGGCATTATTCTAAGAGTAATTCCTGTATCGTAGGGGACTTGCGGGAGTTGCCTTACCAAAAAAGGACAAAAGGAAACATATATATGATTTGCAGAAATCTACAACAAAAAAAAAATCTTCAGTCGTATTCCTGGACTGTTTACGATCACGCTCCACGCATGGTCAGCCTACTAATACCCCACAATATAGTCTAATCAAGCTCGCATATTCATTAGTGCCTGTCGAAAAACCACTAAGCCGATAATAACGCGATCACTCTATTGAAGATTTATATCAGTGGTAATTAAGAAATTATTTACATAGTTATTTAGTTCTATCGGTTGAATGATGAACAGGAAATTACGCGAATAATATGAGAATAGACCACCCTATCACATTACGTACGTTTTTGTCATTTTATATAATAAAATTACGTTTCTTGTATTGTATAGTCTAGATTTACAGTTTGAGTCCAGTTGTAACTAGCTTTGGCCCGCGGCCTCGCTAGCGTAAAAGTAGATTAGGTCATGTTGGTAACAGTGCTTTTTTAAAAACAAAATATAGCCTATATTACTCGGTGATAATATAGCTTTTTGATGATGAAAGAATTTTTAAATCGGTTAAATAGTTTGCCAGTTAAATCCTTACAAACAGGAATCTTTCCTCTTTATAATATTAGTAGAGAAAATGTTCTCATTTTTGTCCTATGTTTACGCGAATGTAATATCAGCCTGGGATCCAGTAATTCAATTAATCAATCAATCATTCCAAGAAGAAGCAAAACACAGCAACATTTGTTGTGTATGTATGTATGTATCTTATGTGGGGCCAGTCAGTGCAGACCGGCGACACTTCGACCCAGTGGGATCTTTTGTGTCGACACTCTCCCAATAACGACTGCCATAGATATTCATGGCAGCCGGGACCGACAGCTTAACGTGCTCTCCAAGACACGGAGCAGGCGATAATTGTCAATCAATACGCACATAATTTCGAAAAGTAATATAACTTTCGAAAGTCAGAGGTGCGCGACGTGGGTTCGAACCCGAGACCCTCTGCATTGCAGTCTATTGGTCTCCCCACTGAGCTATCGCTGCTCTTATTTGTTGTGTAAGTCAACTGCTGTAACTCATATAGCTGAATTAATTAATTATCATATTATAAACGTATATATTACATGATAATGAATTTAATAGGACTTTGTCCTCCAATGGCATAGGTACATTTTTTATACAATTTAGGTGGCAAACAAGCGTACGGCCCACATGATGATAAGTGGTCACCGTAGCCTATGGACGCCTGCAACACCAGAGACATCACTTCGTCTCTTTAGGAAAGGAAGTGGGAAGGAGAAGGAGCGGGAATGGGGGAAAGGGGATGATTAGGCCTCCGGCACTCTCACTCACTGAACGAAACACAACAGTAGGAATACTACTATTTCACGTCGATATTCTGTGAAAGAGTAGTCCTTCCCTGGTCGAGCCGGCCCATTCATTCTGAAATCAGCCAGGCTCTACTACTCAAACATACATACATACCTATGCCCTTAGAGGACGTAGTATCTATATATTACTACGTGAAGCAAAAACTTTGTACCCATTTTTACGAAAATTGCGCGGACGGAGGAGTATGGAATTTGGCACAGTTAAAGTTTATATGGAGAAGGAGTGGCGAATCCTATTATTTTTATAAAATATGCATTTCAAATACCCACATTAAATTAATGAACTACACTACACGCACAAAACCATGCATTTGATACATGTAGTCGATTCGCGTTCGTAGTATTTCGGCATTGTTCGTCTGATGTCATACAATGCTTCGTAACTAATATACCTTATTTATAGGTAATAAAGAAAAAGAAAACAATGTAGCAAGGTTAGGAATATGAAGAGTAGGCATAGTTATGTAAATAATAATTTGTTTGAAAAAGATAGGTAAATTAGCCTGTATAGTCTTGGCGAAATTTAAATGAAATACGATTATAAGATTAAAGTTATCGACAATAAAACCTTAGTAATGGTCACACTTAAAATTTAAATCAATTATGGTCGAATTTTGACCTGTGGGTGACCACCACACCACATTTCACCATACTAGCATGGTGAAATATGGTGTGGTGGAAGCAGCGATAGCTCAGTGGGGAGACCAACAGACTGCAATGCAGAGGGTCTCGGGTTCGAACCCACGTCGCGCACCTCTGACTTTCGGAAGTTATATGACTTTTCGAAATTATCTGCGTATTGATTGATAATTATCGCCTGCTCCGTGCCTCGGAGAGCACGTTAAGCCGTCGGTCCCGGCTGCCATGAACATCTATGGCAGTCGTTATTGGGAGAGTGTCGACACAAAAGATCCCACTGGGTCGAAGTGTTGCCGGTCTGCACTGACTGGCCTCCACATAAGATACATACATGGTGAAATATGAGTGCAATAGACATACATCTATTGCACTCATGTTACACTAGCAGTGGATTTAAAATCCATGGTATAAAAGTAAGCCTATTGACGTCTTCCGGGCACAGATCCAGACTCCGTGCTGTTTCTGAGAATTTATTGTCAGAGAATCTTAAAAACACTAAGCCAGACCCAGATATAAAACTCTAGACCACGTGAACTGCAGTCGCATTAACTACCACTGCGTCACCGAGGCAGAGAGATGATATTCTATTCCTACGTTATTCCAGACCATAGGCATCCACAATATATAACAATATAATCTAATATTATTATTATTATTACAGATTCAGTACAGTTCCGTAGTTGCAATCAGTAGCGCAACAGCAGTGACATGCAATTGCTGTACCTCGTGAAGAAAGAGAGGCAATTTTACTGGCCTGGGAATCAAAAGCAAGACCTACGCCTTTGACTCCCAGGTCAGTAAAAGTATTTCTAAACTTTATTTTGCTAGAAAATTCAGCAGCATGTAGTCGACTAATATAACTTGCACCCGATCTCTGTTACATGAAACCTAAAACTTATCGAACGATATATATGTAGGTGTAATACAAACCTGCCTATCCCATGTGAATATATAGTCTCAGTTTGGACCCTTGACAATGACTAAGACTCCTGGCCATTATAAAACTGATTTACCCAAGTATGCGTGACGTAGGCGGTGGTTGACCTTGACATTAGCGCAAGTGACTGAACCCATTCATAAATTGTATGAATGGGACGCACCTACGCTCTCAACCACTGTGGAGATGAAACATCGTGGTTAACGTGTTTTACACAACTGCGTTAAAGGGAAGATTATGATATTCGGGAGATTATGATATTATAGATATATGTATGTATGTATCTTATGTGGGGGCTAGTCAGTACAGACCGGCGACACTACGACCCAGTGGGATTTTTTGTGTCGACACTCTCCCAATAACGACTGCCATAGATATTCATGGCAGCCGGGACCGACAGCTTAACGTGCTCTCCGAAGCACGGAGCAGGCGATAATTGTCAATCAATACGCACATAATTTCGAAAAGTAATATAACTTTCGAAAGTCAGAGGTGCGCGACGTGGGTGCGAACCCGAGACCCTCTGCATTGCAGTCTGTCGGTCTCCCCACTGAGCAATCGCTGCTCTTATAGATATATACCTAATACTTGGCAATACCCATGAAAAATAGAAAAGATAATTATAGGCACATATAAGTTAAGTCGTCATAGTGTAATAAGTTATAATAGGTTATTTAAATCTAGAATACAAGACTTTTAAATATAGGTAAGTGATTAATATTCGCATGCCTAGAAAAGGCAAAATATGCTGTGGACAATTAATTTACTTCGACATCTTTGTAACCGTCTTTCTTTCTTTCTTTCTAAAACATGCTACAAAAATAAAACTAGGTATACCTCAGAAGTAAAATGTTCCTCAAAAGTAAAGTGTTGGTACAGTCAGCAACCTAAGTCTGTAAATTTGTGAGATTTCCAACTCCATAAACTTTAAAATGCATAGTATTTTATAGCAGAAATAGTGAAAATATAGTTGGTTTATTACAGTTCAAAAAACAGAATAATAATTTATATTTATAATGCATAAAATACCTTTACGAATTGATTTAATGATTAGCTGTTTATGTTGCTGACGATATCTTCACATAAGCTTTAAGCAGAGCTTGCCTTACTATAAAGCGCGATCTATATAACGTAACGTTCTCTTAATAAGCCACTTAGCTCGAAATTTGTAAGTTAAACAATTTGAACTCTAATAGTTTTTAAGTTAGAGTTCAAATTGTCTTATTTCCAAATTTCGAGACAACTCCCTGTTTTTTTAAAATTAAACTACTATATACGGATTTTATCGCGTTGTTTATTTGACACTGTATTACATAATATTGAAAAATTGTTACACTACTACTACTATTAAACTTTACTAATTTTTAAGCTAATAAAATTATTATTTAAACTATTAAAACTATTTAGATTTAATTTAATTTTACACTTTCCCCGACGTTTCGGTTGCTTTGCAGCAGCTTAAGCATTTTAAAATTAAATTAAATCTAAATAGTTTAAATAGTTTTAATAATAATTCAATTAGCTTAAAAATTTGTAAAGTTTAATAGTAGTAGTAGTGTAACAGTTTTCAAAATTATGTAATAAAGTGTCAAATAAACAACACGATAAAATCCGTATATAGTAGTTTAATCTCAATGAATAATATTCGCGTAAACAGAAGACAACTCCCTGTTTTATCAAGAGAACGATAATAGGTTATTATTATCTAGCACTAGTAATCCTTCAAATCAAATCAAGAACTACCAGACATATTTCGGCTTTTATAGATTTACTTGCGACCACCATTATCTTATACGCACTACGTATATTTGCATGGATAGCGCAGTGGTATAAGAGGTAATTTGACCGTTAAAAGTCCATGTATTGCAAGATTAATCTTTACTAATATTATTAATTCGAAAGTAACTCTGTCTATCTGTTACCTCTTCACGGCTGAACCACTCAACCAATTTAGATGAAATTTGGTACAGATATAGTTTAAAACCTGGGGAGGGACATAGGATACTTTTCATTGATATAGGTACACCACGCAGGAGTAGCCACGCGCAAAAGCTAGTTTATAGATTAAATTTTGGGTAAAAATGGATACTTCCAATAGATATTCTTTAAAATATAAAGAAGTTCTGTCTTTTGCAGAACGGTAAATGGATTAAAATAAGATCCGTATATACATATCTAGTTATGTATATTTCAAGACATTGACGTCATTATTATAATATGGAATGAAATATAAACTGTCCCACTGCTGGGCACGGACTTCGTCTCACTGTGAGAAGGGTAATGCCATAGTCCACCATATTAGCCAAGTGAGGGTTGACAGAGTTTACACATCATCGAGAACAATATAAAGAGTTCACAGACATGCAGGTTTCCTCACGATGTTCTTCTTCACCGTTAAAGAAAACGATCATCAACTATTAATTTAATACGAACAAAACTACAAAAATTCAGAGGTGCGTGCCTTGGGATGGAACTCGTGAACTCTGCGTGGCAGTCTAACGGAACACGCTATCGCTGCTTTTGTTGAGGTCATTATTGGTGTATAAATATTTAGAAACACAGATGGCGTAGTGGTTTTAGTCGTTGCCCCGCCATTGCCAGTACGCCGAGTGCTGTGGGTTCAATCCCTACACGGGACCAAAATTAGTGTACCCACAAATAGTTGTTTCAAGTTTGAGTGATCTTTATGTTTTTTTTTATGTTGCTCGTCAAAATGACCGTACTTCGCCTGGTAAACAGTCATGTGGTCTAAGTGGCTTCCACACCGTCCTCATAGCAGCTGAGGCGATGTTGAGGTCTCTACTTTGACGGCCTGAGAAGGTGCTTCTTCACGCTCCGTTATGTGCGTTGTTTGAATGTTTTAAAGTTCTTCGCGACATAGGATTTATTTCTAATGCGGCAGTAATATTAAAAATAAGTGCCCAATCCATTCTTATAACAATAACTTCAAATATACCGTAATAATGATAATCTTCTCGTAATTAGGCTGACTACACACATCGGAACCCACGCTGTATAGAAACCAGTCTATAAATTTTAAAACAAATGTCGTATGTGAGTTTCTTGCTCTGTTCAGTGCCGTGTCGCGTTTGATAGCAGAATTACGTTGATGGTAGTGGTTAACAGTTGCTTTTTACGATCAGCCAATACTATGCACTTATAGTGTACAGTCTGTATATTATTCCTTCAATAGGCTATGAATTTTCTTTAAATATCACTCTAGCTCAGGCGGGCCTAGAGTTTAAGAGTAGTGCATGGTTACCTAGAATACATTTTCATTTCAGAATTTCAGTTCTCTCTTGTAAAGCGTTCAGCTGTACTTATACCTACGCAATAGACAAATTTATCTATTCCGTGCTTGAACCAATGTAATTTTTTTTATTGCTCTTTGTGGCAGACGAGCATGTGGGCCATCTGATGGAGAGTGGTAACCGCTGCTCATGGACTTCAGCAATGCCAAGACACAGCAAAGCCGCTGCCTACCGTGACAAAAGAACTCTCTTTAAATCTCGTTTGATGAAGTAAAAATATTTAAGAGTAGTATCAAACAGTGATTAATCAGCAAAAAAATCAAATTACGTCCCAACGTTGAATATTAGTTGAATAACAGTAATTGTGGCGAATCGTTGATCAATGTGTAATCATTGATAGAGGACTTCAGAGTTATTTATATATATGTAGTTGAGAGGTAGCTAAGTAATACTTAGCGAGCGTTGTTAACGGTGAAGGTTACATCAAGATACATAGGTAGTAGCGATAATAATATATTAAAAGACCGGTCAAGCACGAGTCGGACTCTCGGACCGAGGGTTTCGTACAACCTAAGTTTATCTTGTAAGTTTTACTTTTTCTTTCTAGTTACGAAACCCAAAAAGTGCTATGTATAATATTTCAGTCCCAACCATATGTTATAAGATAAGGTAATTGTAACATGTAGTGCTGTAACTTCCCAGACTACAAACTTAAAAACATCACTACTTGGTTTGAGTTTACCGTAAGAAAAAATTATGCTAAGGCTATAGGCCAGATGCTATGTAACTCATAAGATCTCGGGTCCAATTCCCGGGTCGAGCAAGCTGTTATTGGATTATATGTCATGAAATTTTCAGTAAATACCTAGCACGAAACCTGCATATGTGTGTGTGTGATGTTCTACCTCTCTATTACGTAGGACATAACAACATCTTTTGGAAACTGTGAGAGTAATACAACTTTGATGATAAGTCGTGAATCTGTTACGTATGTTAAATTGTTTATATTTAGAACATTAACCGATTTAAGTAATAAAATAATAATAAAATCAGCCCTGTATTAAACTGTCCCACTGCTGGGCACGGGCCTTTTCTTAGTGTGAGTAGGCTTAGGCCACAGTCCACCACGCTGGCCCAGTGCGGGTTGGCAGACTTCACATATCCTCGAGAACATTATAGAGATCTCTTAGACATGCAGGTTTCCTCATGATGTTTTCCTTCACCGTTAAACCAGCGATAATTAACTATTTAATACGCACATAACTTCGAAAAGTCAGGGATGCGCGCCTTGGGTTCGAACTCGAGACCTCTGCGTGGCAATCCAACGGTTTCCCACTAGGCTATCGCTGCAAGTTTGATATAAGTAGTAGCTTACAATAAAAAAAATTACCTATTTTTGCTACCGCTCAATTTTAGTACCGGTATCGAACCCAACGTCAAGGCTCGTGGCGAAAAGACCACTTACGTCACCGCACTATCCGTGCAGTTACTTGGATACCCAAGTGTCCTACTAGAAGGGAGTAAAGTAACACATACGTGTTTGACAACAGAATTATAACAGCAGCCCAAGGTACGCTTGTCGCATAAAACACGTCAGCATTATTCAAAGACCCAACAGTTATCTTATCTTATCTTATGTGGGGGCCAGTCAGTGCAGACCGGCGACACTTCGACTCAGTGGGATCTTTTGTGTCGACACTCTCCCAATAACGACTGCCATAGATGTTCACGGCAGCCGGGACCGACGGCTTAACGTGCTCTTCGAGGCACGGAGCAGGAGATAATTGTCAATCAATAGGCACATAATTTCGAAAAGTCATATAACTTCCGAAAGTCAGAGGTGCGCGACGTGGGTTTGAACCCGAGACCCTCTGCATTGCAGTCTGTTGGTCTCCCTACTGAGCTATCGCTGCTCTTTTTGAGACCTAACAGTTACTGAATGCATGTGTGTGTGATACATACATATAATAAAATTGCAACTACTCGATGTATGTTTATAGGAGATATTTGTATATGAGTTATAAAACCAAAAACAATATTTTTATGCTTTCCCGTGTGTCTGTATGCACATCAAGCAAAAAACACTGCACGGATGCGGTAATGCATGTGGAACTGTGTTTCTTGTATATGCAAAGTAAGAAAAAATATAGGTAGATACCTATATCCTAATTCCACACGTACAAAGTCGCGTGCATAAGCTAGCGAAGAATAATACGAATCAAAGTCAATAACACCCGACACATCTGCAAATCCTTAGTGACACAGGCATTTTTATATTACCTACTGCAGGAATTACCATAAATAAAAAAGTTAATAACAATACTAAATTAAAACCTATTAAACGTGACACCAGAGGGCGTTTTATCCATCAGCTGTCTCCAAAAAATAACACTTAAAAACCAAATCAAAATAAATAACGCTCAATCCAATATTAACCCTTAAACGCTCGAGCTAATGGAAGGCCATAACTTGTCGCAAGTTAGCACCTTCGGCCCCGGCGATGTTTGCAATAATGTAGATAAATTGATCGCCCAATCCTTTATTGGATTAATATATGGTAATATGTTCAGATCGCGATACCAGCCCGACTTACGATTAAACAGTTTTTATGTAAGTGCGTCGTGTTGGTCGCAGCAGTTGGTATGCGCTGCGGTTTGAGTTGGGATGGGAAGCGGTTTGATTTGAATTTGGAAGTGAATGCATTTCATTAATAACTATGTTTTTATTCATGAATTTTAATTAACTAACTTACTATGTACTTGACGGATGTCGAGTAAGCGCAGCTGTAATAAACACACCGTCTGTGCTTGTGTTTTGGGTCGACACCCGGTTCAGACAAAGTGTTATTAAGTTTTTGTCAATAAGTACTTAGTAATAGCACAATACCTAAAATTGTGATTGGTATACGGCGATATGTTTGCTACAACTACCTGCGCATATCGAAATAAAAGTATCCTATCGAAGACATTACATCTATCTGTGTGGTAAGCTTCATCCAAATCGGTTTAAAGGTTTACGCGTAATTGAATAAAAAACATATCAATGACTTTCTCATTTATAATATCAGTAGGTTTAAAACGATGTTTACGTTTGTTTATTTAAAAAAGATAACTTCCGCTCTAGGAATAATTCCTGTGTCGCGGAGAACTTTACAAACATTCATACAACGGACACAAAGAACACCCAGACTCGGAACAACAATTTGTGGATCACACAAATTTTTGTCCCGTGTGGGGATTGAACCCACAACACTTGGCGCGGCGGCAGTGGCGAGGCGACAACATAAACCACTACACAATCCGTAAGTTTTATTCGATGTAATAATGATTTGCACTGTTTTAATACTCGCTATTACCTGCAACTTGGTCCACCCCGCACAAGTTAATCATGCCTCCAGTTTTGATTTTATGACAATCCGACTCTGCATAATCTGACAAGTTTTGTTTCCAATAAGTTTATTTAGCAAAACTATTCGCAAATGACAACAATCTATTTTACGATTGATGTTGGAACCTTGATGACCTTAGAAAGCGCATGGACGAGGTCAAAGGCCAACGGCGGTCTCGTCGGCCCAGGGGGCAGCATTTGAGTGTTAAACAAAAGTACGTTTTCTTGTTTTTAGTTATTTTAACGGTTAAATTGGAATTTGTGTGTTGTTCTTAGACCCCCGGTAGTGTTAGAAGTCTCTTATTTAATATGTAAGTGTTAAGAATGTGGGGTTAAGTGGCAATTACTAAAAATATTTAGGTTGATGAACATCCATAATTTATTCGAAATTGTTTGTTTTTGATTTTTCTTTTTTAAGTTGCATTTGTCTAGAGGTCATGGTGATAAAAAAAATGCATAACGGCTATTATTAACAAAGACTAGTAAAAATGTCAAGCTAATGTCATTTTATACGAAACTTGCCAAACATAAAAAACCTTTCACCTTACATATTTATGAAACATCTTGTTCTAGCTATGTATGGAAAGCTTGGATAATTTATATGATAACAACTTCTGTGAGTAGTTTTAAGTACATGGAGAAAATAAAATGTGCTGGTGGATTTAGGAACATGTATGTCACAAACGGAAGCCTGATATCGCCGCGCCAGTCTGCTTGTGACGACAGCCAGAGCAATCTAGACGAATATTGTCTTCTGTTTACGCGAATATTATTCATTGAAATTAAACTACTATATACGTCTCCCCGTGACCATGGCTGCTGAAAAGCAACCGAAACGTCGGGGAAAGTGTAAAATTTAATTAAATCTAAATAGTTTTAAAAATAATTGAATTAGCTTAAAAATTTGTAAAGTTTAATAGTAGTAGTAGTGTAACAGTTTTCAAAATTATGTAATAAAGTGTCAAATAAACAACGCGATAAAATCCGTATATAGTAGTTTAATTTCAATCAATCTAGTTGAAATTTCAATCCTTTCAAAAAAGTACGTTAGTACTGAGAATGATTGCGTTAATACCTGTTTGCCGTTATATAAATCTTGAAACACGAAAATATAAAAGTTATTATAGCATTAAGTATGTGTGTTTAAATAAAGTTTTATGTATGAATTTCTTTGAAAAAGGGCAACGTTTACATTACAGTAAAATTCTTGCATTTATATTCTAATTAGTAAGCAATAGTCTCTGCCTACCCTCCGTGAAACAGACATGACTCTATGCACATATATATGATAATTATTGTATTTTCTAATCCGGAATCCAGGCTTGCCTTAATAAAACGTTCTATTTAGTACTTTGATGACGTCATGCACATCATGCCAGCAAAATGGACGCAAAGAAGCCAAGTAGATTCTGCATCATTTCCTTAAAAAGCATAAAACTTCGCTTAATCTGCAACCTTAGACTAGCTGCTAAACAATCTGTCACGTCATCGTCATCTCAGCCAAAAGATGTCCACTGCTGGAGGAAATCTTGAAAATCGAAACGGACGAAATCGAATCTGACGCGTAAGGAACTCCCAAACATATTCTGCAACGAACAGACATCAATATAACCAAGTCATTGTTTAAAAAGCCATCAGCGTATCACCAGATGCGCTTCGAATATTTTCCTTACCGAAAACAGGTACCGCCTCTGATAAACGACTTGATACACTTTGTTCAATTCATGAATCCAATAAGAGGCCGAAATAACCTCAAACTGAAAGGGAGAAACGAAGAAATATCCGTAAAGTTTGTTCAATAAACAAAGAGAGGCGAGATGGCGGGAAAAACGCTTTCGGCCTACATACCAACACATTTTATATAAACGATGACATAAATACTCATTTTCAACAACAATATCCGATATTGAGTGAGGCCTGTCTTGGCGAACGAGCTGATACAATGCCGCCCCAAAAATTGGGTACAGCTTAATTTTTTTGTTCGCTGAGCGAATATCGCCGCGGATCCGATATTTTCCTTTTCGATATCGTAAATATTTTCGCTATGGCGTCATGAATATGTGATACAGTTGGTTACTTTTTAAATTATGTAAGTAGTTCGGCAAGATCTCACAACGTTTTTGGGAATACCGTACGTCTTATAGCAAATATTTTATTCTTTGTTTGGTATTAACTATTTGTCAATGGGATAAAGAAATAGCTATTGTAATGTACATATGTAGAGAAAGATATTCACAGTACAAACGCTAAAGTGATGGACTTGATCGATTTAGAAAGTGACTACTAAAGTAAAATTATGAGAAAAAGTTTTTGTAACTTAGTATCAATCGCAAAGTCTGTAAACATTGTCTATCAGTCAAATTTTGAGTTAGACGAAATCATTTTAATGTAATTAATTTAATGAGCATGTAAAATTTGCAATTAATTGCATTCACACAAAACCACTTAGAAATTAGACCTCCTTTAGAATTCCTTTTTATTAAATTCCTATTTTAATACACTCCTTCTCTATATCAATTTTAACTATGACCAATCTGAAAAGCGCTCAATATACTTAAGATACCGTACAAAAAATTGTCTTTACATAGTAATACATAGATTGATTACATAAAATATTTTACAGCTTTTCTCCCACAGGCACACTAATTATAAAAAAACTAAACAATTACCCAAAAATATATAATTTTAAATAAAGACCAAACCCATTTTCTGGTGCGGCAGTGTATCATGTATATTCACTGGCGCACTCGTGCTACCCTCATATTTATCGCTTTGCATTCGTACGTGGAATACAAGCCGCAATGACTCTTATCCGTCTCATACTTAACTCCTCGCGAGCACCATAACTCCTACACTTTGTGGCTGCAGCCAAAATATGAGTGAATAGTATATAGCAGAATTATTTAGATGGTAAATTTGCATGGCATTGTTAAAGACGGATATTTATTTATTCGGAACCCTTTTAAACGGAGCGGTTTATAGCAAAAGTTTTCTTCTGGCAAGATTTAACAAAGAGCGGGTTTGATTTCCAAAAGGAATCAAATAATCGTGTTATAATTGTTCAAGATAATAGCGATAGCATAGTAGAGAGGTCCTGGGTTTGATCTGAAAGCTGGCACTTTTTATTTTTTTAAGTTAATAGTCGTTTTAATTAGTGGATTATGTCTTTGGACCATGCATGTCTAAGAGTATTCAAAATTGTGTGAAAGTTTGCCAACGAGGACTGTGCCAGCGTGGTCAAATATGCCTTCACATATTGCCCTGGTACAATTTATAGGCAGGGCTGATATTATTATTTCTGTTGTATGCTAGCACTACATTTTTAAGTTGTTTGTAAGTATTTAACTCAAAAACTACTGAGCCGACTTTAAAATTCTTTCACCATTAGAAAGTTATATTATATCTGTTACTAACATAACCCAACCTACTTTTATGCGAGCGAAGCCGCGGGCAAAAGCTGGTATATAATACAGGAAATAGAAAAAGTTGGCCTATAACGGAATATATAATTAATACTTTATTTCTTATTTTTGCATTATGATCCATACAAAACTCGTTCCGTATTACGTACAACATAGAAAAAGATAACACATAAGGTTGTGAGTCGTCTCTGCCTACCTTAAGATTATTAGGGGATGTGAAAACGAACGGCTCCGTCGATGTTTACCTGCAGATTTTGCACAGACTGCCGAACCGGATTGAATTCCCGAGTCGGGCAAAACTTTATCGCATTTTTATGTTAAAATATCTATATAATTATGTATACATATCTGCTCACGTCTGTATGTCCCAATAGTAGCAAACAGGATATATTACACCCATATTTAGCCAGCTATGTTCTCTAACTCACATAACAGGGGGCAAGCCTATCCACAGGTCTTAATTCCATAGTCCAAAGCTACTACATTTTTACATAATATTGTCTTCTGTTTACGCGAATATTATTCATTGAAATTAAACTACTATATACGGATTTTATCGTCTATAGAGTCTCCCCGTGACCATGGCTGCTGAAAAGCATCCGAAACGTCGGGGAAAGTGTAAAATTAAATTAAATGTAAATAGTTTTAATAATAATTTAATTAGCTTAAAAATTAGTAAAGTTTAATAGTAGTAGTAGTGAAACTATTTTCAAAATTATGTAATAAAGTGTCAAATAAACAACGCGATAAAATCCGTTTATAGTAGTTTAATTTCAAATACTACATTTTTTTTTACGGAATACATAATAACACATTGCCTGATCAAAAATACCTTACAATCACACGCAAACGTAAACCCAAACTCATGTTTATATCTCGAAGTATAACACAAATGATAAAGGACGTCCAAACATAAGAAGTGAAGTACGTCCAAATTCTCAAACGTACCCTGAATTTATCGTTTCATTAATAATAATAATAATAATAATATTCTACCACATACACACAACACCATCTAGCCCAAACTAAGCAGTGCTTGTACTATGGGTACTAGACAATGGATAAACATACATATATACTTTTTTTTGTAAATACATACAAATTATACATAGAAACACCCAGACCAAGACAAACATCCATGTTCATGCACACAAATGTTTGACTTGTGCGGGAATCGAACCCGCGACCTTAGGCGTGGCAGTCGGTTACACTAACCACTACGCCATCGAGTCGTCAATTTATCAAACAAGCGTGTTTCACGTGACTTATAATTCTACTTATCTATGAAATCTAGATAGCGTGATGGTGGAATGTTGATGTTTCGCACAGCAATCACCGACACGTCAAACTGTGATGTTTAATATTAATTACCTGTTGTTTCTTTGTGTCTTGGAGCATTCAATACATGGATGTGGTTCTTCCATTTTACTGAATTGTTTTATACCACAACGGTGGCTAACAAGCATACCACCTCAAGTTGTACAGTAAGAGGTTATTGTAGCCTGTGATCACTTACAATACTACGGGTATCGATCTTAGGAAAAGAGTAATTAAAGATGGAATAAAAGGAAAGGGAAAAGCAAGATTGCAAGCACCTCGCAATCTTATCTTATCATTATTATATATGTAGATATCTTATTGGGTGAAAAGCAGTAACCTTGTTAATCATATGCTTGTTTCTTGTAAGAAGTGAGGTGATAAGGCGTCGTGAAATAATTGATGATTCAAGTACGAATCCTGTAAATTCCAGTAACCAATCTGTGCAGGAGATATTATAGTGTACAAGTGTATATGCAAACACAAGTGTACCCTCTATCCCGAATCTCATAGGCCAATAGGATGACCACAGAACATAGCTCAAGAGTGATCAGACGTAAGACCAACAGCTTTACGTGCTATTCGAGGTACATAGACGAAACACTGCCCGCTTTCTTACTACAAGCAGCTATTAATACGTGAAAGAAAACGCGCTGTATCGCAAGTGGTGCAGCATTACGCTGAGTAACATCTCTTTTTAATGAACACTGCGACGCATATTGAACAGCAGGTGCTTCATGTATAAATGTGTATATATTATATATAATAATATATGATATAATAGTATATGTAATTAATTAACTACTACTAATTATTATATAAAGCTGAAGAGTTTTTTTGTTTGATTGAACGCGTTAATCTCAGGAACTTTGGTTCGAATTGAAAAATTATTTTGGCATTGGATAGCCTATTTATCGAAGAAGCCTATAGACTATATAACAACACGCTACGACCCATGGGGGCGGCGCAGTAACCATAAACGCGAGTGAAACCGCGGGCACATCTAGTATGAAATAATAACAAATTTGCAATCACCTAGTATATTACGATTCAAAAAAAGTTTAGTCTGTAATCTGTTAGTGTTCTTGTGGATGGTTGAACTTATTTTAACAACACTTGTTCTCTCCTATCATTAGATACTACTACTCAAGGACGAACTGAACCACTGGCAGTATGTAGTATATTAAATTCTAAAGTTACTACGTTTGCCTTCTCTATTCACCTTCCTAGTTGCAATAGTCCCGTCAAAGCACAGATGAATGTTCCACGCTGTCCCTGACTTCCGCGCGAGGCGACTGAACCGGGTCTTGCATGCGTTACTGTAGCTTAATAAACTTTTATCTAATTATGACTGTATACGCAACATACGTTTGACAACTCGATGGCGTAGTAGTTAGTGTAACTGACTGCCACGCCTGAGGTCGCGGGTTCGATTTCCGCACTAGTCAAACATTTGTGTGCATGAACATGGATGTTTGTCTTGGTCTGGGTGTTTCTATGTATAATATGTAAGTATTTACAAAATAAAAAAATAACAGTATATATGTATGTTTATCCATTGTCTAGTACCCATTGTACAAGCTCTGCTTAGTTTGGGCTAGATGGTGTTGTGTGTATGTGATAAAATATTATTATTCATGTTCTCTTTATTACTCTTTTATTTTTTTCTAATAATTACATTTTTAAATATAAATATTAAAACTATACATATTTAAAAATATAAAAACTGAAATGACCCACCGACATCGGGAACAGGGTCCAAGCTGTCGGTGGTTAGGACCCCAGAGAGAGAAATCTCCTCACAATACGCGCCGTGTCGAGTAGTACTGCCTTTTGCATCAAGGACTTGATCCAGCCATCTAACGCGAGCCTCTGCAGGTGGTGGTCGAGGCTCTTAGGTATTAAACCATTGACTGTAATGACTATCGGTACAATGATCGCCGACTCCACACGCCACATGTCGACAATCTCGTGAGCTAGGTCCAAGTATTTCAACTCTTTTTCTTTTTCAGCTTTCACAAGATTCTCGTCATGCAGAATGGTAACATCGATGATCTTTGCTCGGCGCTCCAATCGGTCCATCAGCATGATATCTGGCTTGTTTGCCACAATTGTCCTATCAATGATGATAAACCGATCCCAGTACAAAGTAGCACGACCATTATTATTATTATTATTATACACATAGCCCTAGTATAGGCGTAGAAGTTATAATACTCATTTCGTCATTTTAGTGTTTGCTGCACCTAAAATTCAATAAGCTTGCAAACTTGATAAGCATTATATATACATTGAGAGCCGACTAGACTTTCATAATTTATGCACATGCTGCATGCATGGCTATATTTTTATTTGATTTTCTTGAAGGCCTTTCGGTTGGATTTGTCTGCTTGCAAAAAGACTTATAATGTACTCCTAAACAGTACATGTAACGACCGACAATCGATCCGGAAATTCGAACAATACCAAGAAAATTAAGGTGGCTCTATTTTCAAAGTAACGAGGCATACGTTAATTACCTATATATTATAGACTAGCATTTTCCCGCGGTTTCACTCACTTAAAAGTAGGTTAGGTTAGGTAATGTTACTTCTGCTTGCTATGGATGAATCCTTCAAGAGCTCCCAACTGGCCCCCCCTATTGGGTGAGAGAGGGAACACCCCAGGTTTTTTAGTGGGTATACCAGCACCTCTTGCTGGGAATCCCACACTCCCCCGCCGGTGCCGTCCCCTAGCCGGCGGGCAGTGCATGAAGCATTTTTCCTGGGTAACAAAAAAAAAAAAAAGGTAATGTTACTTCTATATAAATAAAAATCAATTGCCACATGTATGACGGAGCATCACTTAAGAACGGCTCGACCGATATGGCTGTTATTTTTTTGTTGTGTTTGTAATTTTTAGGACAAGGTTTGTGTGAAAGAACATTTGCGAAAAATCTGCGGGAAATGCCGAAAAATTTAATTATATTTTTATATGAAAATATATTGACGTTTATAATGAATTGAATTACGTGTAATGTATTGACAGGACAATAACTGTCGGGTCAGCTAGTTTTAAACAAAATATAGCCTATGTTACTCGGTGATAAAATAGCTTTATAATAGTGAAATAATTTTTAAAATCGGTGCATTCGTTTTTGAGTTAAATTCTTACAAACAAACAAACAAAAATCATATCTTCCTCTTTATAATATTAGTATACACATATTTTTGAAAAATCAGATGTATTAAAATAACGTACGACAGCGTAAAATACGTATGCGAGACCATTCAACTACCAATACTTTTTCCTGTTAATAATTACGCATCATACTTGACTTATATATTATAAGATTTGGTAAATATGGGATTGGGATAAATATTGTGATTATACAATAATTAAGTATTTAAGAATCCCATAACTTTGAAAAGTCGGAGGTGTGTATTTGAACTCGAGACCTCTGACTTAGCAGTCCAACGGTCACCCCACTGGGTTATCGTCGCTCATATATCACTTGGATAACTTAATTGGACATTAAAACTTATCTAATAAAATTTTATTAGGTAAGCTAAGTATTAAATCTCTATTTAATTTAATTTAATTTATTCAATACTAGCTACTGGCTGTGGCTTCGCTCGTGTGGTATGTCAATTAAACAGCCTTTGCTACTAAGGGAAAGCGTGGCTTTCTATTAATGAAAGAATTTGGGTATTGGTTCCAGAGATTCTTCACCCTAGCCTTTATTATTCCCAAGTCACTTGGGTCGGCTTTTTTGGTCTAACCGGATTTGACTGGGTATCACTTTTTACACGGAGCGGCTACCACCTGACCTCCGCAACCCGAAGGCTAACGATATCCCAAGGCTAGACCAGTGGCACTGACTTCCCAATAACGACTGTCAAAGATGTTCATGGCAGCCGGGACCAACGGGTTAACGTGCTCTTCGAGGCACGGAGCAGGCGATAATTGTCAATCAATACGCACATAATTTCAAAAAGTCATATAACTTCCGAAAGTCAGAGGTGCGCGGCGTGGGTTCGAACCCGAGACCCTCTGCGTTGCAGTCTGTTGGTCTGCTCACTGAGCTATCCATTCCAAATTCAAGAGATTGAGCATATATAAAAACGAAATAATTAATCTCCCTTTTAAATTATTTTGCCAGCACAGAGAAGTGTGTGATTTAGCATAGCTCAAATTATTTTTTAGACTTTTATTTATTAAATAAGATATATAATGCTGGTTGATTTTCGGCCATTGGATTTCGATTAAATTTAATATAATTTAGATTAAATGCGTTAGTGTATTTGTTGGTCTGTCTTTTACGACGCGTCAACTGTTTAGGTGGAATATATATAATGTATGTTCAACCAACGGTTTACGTGGGATACATATTGAACATTGGTGGAACAGACTGATCTAACCAGTCAGAGTAAAATGTAAATATGGAAAACTTTCAGATATCTATTTTTCTTACGATATTTTCTGTCACAGTTAAACTAGACTATTTATTTAAATTCAAATTGTAATATTATCGAAAAGTAGTCAATTGACTTGATATTTTTACATAACTTTGCATTTCTATATAAGATTATTTTTATATACCTTATATATATATTTTTATATACCATAGCGAGGCATGGTTTAGCTAGTTATTAACAAGATAATACGCACATAACTTCTAAAGTCATAGGAGTACATACCGTGGGATTGAACTCGAGACCTCTACGAAGGAAATATGTATATAAAGATCCCTTTTAAACCATTCCCAATCCAGTAGGAAAAACCTACAACTTTACATTGTAAGCATCCATAACCTATATGCTATACACAGTATACGTTGTAGGAACAGTCCACAAAGTATCGTCAAGTACTTGTATCGGAAAACAATAGCGGGAACGATATCTTTAGTTATTGGACCTTCCCCTCACGGTTCACAAGGAGAAGTTGTAATTGCGTCCAAGAAGCGGTCGAGTAAGATAAGTCATATGTTTCGTAGATTGAGGAGTGTGGAAGAAATGATAGAGAATTAAGGATATTACGCGGTATAATGTTTGGATTAAATGTTTACAAGCCTTTCGCTGGGTAGTACTAACTCTAACTAATATGAAAATGTGAGTTTGTTATGTTTTTGCCCTAACTACATCATCATGCAATTTTGTATATACTTTGTCAGGGATACAAATACAATCCTGCCCACCACCCGTTCAGCACCAGGTCCGAGAGGCGGCGTACGTGTTCCCACGCGCGCCTCTGTGTCGAGTGTGTGTAGGGTTTGGGGAAGGAGTTTTGCTTAAAAGGTAGGCCTCTTCGTGTAGTGGCCTGCCGTTTAATACGGCGGGCCGAAAACTCGGCGGGCCGCGACCGCATGTGCAAGTGATTCGCGCGGCCTCGTCGATAGCGGTTTTGTCGAGGAACATCGTGGTAGGTTTAGTCGGTATTCCGGGAGGTCTTTTATCTTTTTAACATCTTTCTTTTACCCCGGTGAGTCCGACATAAACCCTCCGCCCGCCCCCGCGGAGGGGTATGCGTCAATGCATTCCCAAACGTAAAAAAGAAAGTGATACAGTAAACGACCAGGAGTATCTTTCCTGCAGGAAAAATGTACGGTTGCCGAGGTACCTATAGCTAGTTGATAATAAAAGTAACACATGTTTTTATGCCTGCTTCGATGGCGCAGCGGTAGTGAATGTGCTGTGCATGAGGTCGAGGAATGACCACAGTGACGCATTTTACTGTCAAACAATTTTCGATGAACTTCCTCCAATAAAAACAGAAGTGTGTAGCCGTAATAGTTACTCTATGGCGGTACGCGTTTATAACCACCTGCCACAACAGTTTCATGAATTACCAAATTATAAGTTTAAGGCTCATTTGTTCAAATGGCTCATTCAAGAATGTTTTTATTCTGCGAACGAGTACTTAAATTGTAAAACGTTTAGTGTTAATAATTTAAAATAGTGATGTATGTAGGTACATAATTGTGAACTATATTTGCATGCCATTTGACTTTTGCCATGACTTTAATGGCAAATGTGTTGCTCTAATCTTGTTTCACACCATCTGTATAAAAAACCACATTTTAACAAATAAACGATTTGATTTGATGTTTAAATTATTCGAGTCTAGAACTGTACCAGGATACAAGAATAGGCTCGCTCTGCGTATTATTGTAGGACTTAAAATCATCGGCTACATATGGATAAATACACCTCTGCCTGTCATAGTCGTGTTGCGAAGCCATAGATTCATGGAGGCACGAGACTATGTTTGTTATAAATAAATCTCACAGGTGGCATAAGTTCACACTTTGCGGTAGGCCGTGAGGTCCAGGATTCGACAATTCAACACATTCGAACGGCACGTACAGACCTACATACATCGAAATCTGTAAAAGTGCAAATAGACGATCAAACATGGTGCAGCCAAACCAACGTACGGTACAGTGCGCTATTCGCACCACACCACCGCACTACGGAACGTCTTATAATAATATGTGTTTTTGGTACCGCACCGAGTTCGATGTGTGTATGATACAATATTTCGTTATTTTAAATACAGCTCCCTCACTACATAGGATTAATTCCTGCGTTGCAGCCGACTTTGCAAATATTCAAACAACAGAAACAAATACCATCCAGACTCAGGCGACCATTTGTGGACCACACAATTTTTTATACCGTGTGGGATTCGAACCCACAGCATTCGGCGCAGTGGCAGCGGCGAGGCGATCATTTAAACCACTACGCCATCCGTGCAGTCAGAAATATAATAATAATGTTCGGCGCACTGTGCGCCACATGATCGAAATGGTCTGAAAGCTGAAAGCATTTGTGGTTCGGTCGCACCATGTTCGATCTTATATTTGCACTCAATATACCCGGTGTATAAATCTATATATCAATACGTGAAGCAAAAACTTTGTACCCCTTTTTACGAAAATTGCGCGGACGGAGGACGGAGGATTATGAAATTTGGCACAGTTATAGTTTATATGGAGAAGAAGGGGCGAATCCTAATATTTTCTAAAATATGCATTAGAAATACATTAAATTAATGAAAATACACTACACGCATAAAACCAAGCATTTGACACACGCAGTCGAATCACGTTCGTAGTATTTCGACATTGTTCGTCTGACGTCGTACAATTCTTTGTAACTATGGTAACCTATACCTTATTAAAATGTAATAGAGAAAGACAGAAAACAAAGTAGCAAGCTTAGGAATTTTAGTCGAATTTTGACCACTAGGCGACCGCTAGTACGTATAAAATGTACAGCTACCCACTTAATCAATCAACGCATATAATTGTGTTCGGAACACAAACAAAACGTATAAATTAGTGAGTTGAAGTTTTCCCATTGAATGATTGACGTTAAAATGATCGCTGCTCCCACAGTGTGCGCGTGAGTGGCGACGTCGTCGTACGTCAATGTCGGGCGCATCCGGGCGGCAACACTATCTCACGGTACACCGTTACCTACATCTACAAACAACATCTTCACATTATTTTATTTCTCGGTAATGATTTCTGTCAAATTTATGTGCGTTGTAGAAAATCTTTTTATTGGTTCTGTTTGTGGCTGAATCACACGGGAACGTATACCATGATAAAAAATATTCTGTATAAACCTAGGATATCGTCTATCAGTACCCAGAGTCACATACAAGTTCCAAATCTGTTGTTTCATGAATTAGTAACAAACATCCAAACATCCCCATAAACTTTAAGATTTTATAATCTATATTAGTCTATATCTATACTAATAAAATAAAGAGAAAGTATTAGATTTTTTGTTTGTTTGTTTGTAAGGATGAATTAAAAAACAACTTAACCAATTTTTTTTATTAAAAAACCCTTATTGTCGCCGAGTAACATAAGCGAGAGAGAGAGGACCAGGGATGTTTCGGATGCAGATTTTGGACATCGTATTGATGCGGATATTTAAAATCTCACACTCGCGGATGCGGATACGGATGCGGATTTCCAAATCGATGCGGAATCTCCGCAATCGCGGATGCGGACGTTGATGAAAATTGTTCATCTTATTTAATAAAAAGTATCTAACATCACCGCCTTCGCAGGTTCAAGCCTGTTTTACAAAGGTTCATAAATTAAACACGTACTACTGAACAACTGATTTCTTTCTTATCGTAACCTACGCTAAATCTGGATCCGCGTTGATTGGCAGATGTCCAAATCGATGCGGAAGCTTCGCGATTGCGGATGCGGATGTGAATATTCGCAACATCACTGATATGGACTATATTTTATTTAAAAAAGCAGTAGGTAGTGATACTAACATAACCTAACCTACTTTTAGACGAGCGAAGCCGCGGGCAAAGCTGGTATTAGAATAAATTAGAATGAAGTAAGTAGTAGGTATTACAGGGTGTCCGGTAATTAATGAATAACCTTGAAATGTCTAATAGTAGAACTGATGACGGTTAAAAAAAAGAAAAAAATCTATCCTAACTACTAGTACCTGAGATATTTTTTTTTAATTTACCGTATTTCCCTTTCTTGTACACCACGACCATAAATGAATGAATTCCAACGGTTTTTTGTTGTTTTATTATTATGCTAATACATAGAAAAAGTCAAAAGTATGACTAGCTAGTACACGTGTTTCGTTTTTTCTTTTTTTTTGAACGACCATCCTTTCTCCTATTAGACATTTCAAGGTTATCCATTAATTACCGGACACTCTGTATATAGTATGTGGGTATTCCACATACTATATACAGAGTCTTTATAATGCTTGTGGCGCAGGCTACACGCACGAGCTACACGCGTGAGTTAAGTTGTTCGCTACTTTTTTATACATCTAAAGTGGCAAACAACCATACGGGCCACTTGATGGTAAGTGGTCACCGTAGGCTATGGACGCCTGCAACACCAGAGGCATCGCTTACCGGTGGCTCACGCCAGTTGCTTATGCTGTGTATATAACCTGCATTAGTACTTTACCTCGCGCAGTTTAGTTTCATCAAGGATAACAGCATTTACAATGTCTTTAATCGGTTTGCTGATACGGATGGCCTTTAGTCATATAAGGAAAAATAAAATTCTACTGCATTTGTTATCTATCTATCCTGACTAATATTGTAGATACGAATGTGAGTTTGTTTGTGAATCTTTCACCCATCAACTACTCGACCGATTATCATGAAATTTCACATACAAGTTGTCAGGGGAACAGAAAAGGACACAGGGTTCCTTTTATCCATGAAAACTACTGTACTAACTAACCTTACTTACATTAAAATTTCTACGGGCAAAAGCTGATACCGGATTTGTGTTTTTGTTTGTAACGAATAATTATATAAACTACTGGATTTATTTTAACCATTATTTCACTATAAGGAAGCTACTATATCCAAATGTAACATATAATATCATATTAGTTACCATTATATGCCCGGTACATGACAATAGCTTATTGATATCAATAGGAAATGTAACATTTCTACCTATCTTTACCCGGATATACACGTGTGAATCTACACATGCGTGTGTGCGAAACTCAGAATTTACAAGAACTTTTCTTTATGTTAACACTTCACCATCAATTCAACATTATTATACCGTATCATATATGGGATATCAATCCATTAAAACCAGCATAGCATAGTACAGCTATACGCAAAGTATAAAAAGCGCGCATAGATTAAACGCTATCAATCATTTATGTGCCGGCGCAACAATCATTCGCGTTTTATTCCGCTCTCAATCATAAATCAATCAGCTTGTTGGACCTTGCGATTACGCTATCATGATTATATTAATCACGAGTTTATAGGTTTCTATAATTACAGTATGATCGTTTCGATAATTAAAATTACGTACATTCTCACGCCTGTATCCTCAGAGAGGCAGACGTATATATATTGCTACTATATTGCACCGACTAGGACTCACGATATAGGCAAAGCTGTTGCCGTCTGACACAGTTTTGACTGCTACTTAAAATTTTGTTCCAGGAAAACCTTACATCAATTTTTCCCGACGAAAGTCATTGTATTTTTATCTAAATATTCTGATATTCTCAGCAGTCTACAAGTATGTCCTATGTCCTGTAGACGGCTATTGGCTTGACCTCTATTACGTGGTACAGACGGCTACACATCAAGTTAGACATCCTATATACGCATAACTACGCTACATATAAAATAGAGAATTGTCGGAAAGGGACAGTGCATAGTGGTGTCAATGTAATGGTAAGGATAGAGCGTAACAAAAATATAACCCACGATTCGCAGCGTTCAACTTCTAATAGTTCAAATTCCAAACAGTCTAGGTTGATGTGCCGCTGTGTGTACTATAGTACACATATGGTTATAACCATGATTATATTGTAAAACTATGTATGTATATACTACAATAATATTTCTCACGCCTTTCTTTTTTGTCTTTATAAGCATTCAAACACCCAGACTCGATTCAATCATTTGTGTATTACAAAAATATTTATCCCGTATCCTTACACGGGAAAACATTTTTGAAGTTAAAGTCGTAGACTTGCGCAGTGGCGAAGCTATCATTTAAACCACTACGCCATCCCTGCAATTAAAGAGAATAAAACTAAAAAAAAATGTATTATTAAGATCGATAAATAAAGTCTATGAATTATAAATGACAAGTTCACCACACAGCTGTGCTTAGTCTTCCGTGAAAAGGTCACAAGTTCGATCCCTAGCGGAAGTTAGAATACAGAGTTATACAGATATATTTTGTATTGAACGTTTTCTATGATATATGATGCATGCATATTATGTTACGGTTAAAACATATTTTCGAAATATTCATTATTCATAAAACTACTCGGTACGCAGAGGTAGTGAATGTGTTGCTGTGTATAAAGTTTCGGGTTCGATTCCCAAGTAAAGTGTCATTGGATTTTTGTGTTAAGAAACTCACAAAGTAATAGTACGGAATATGGTGTTAACTAGTAGACGGCAATAAGCTCGCCCCCAATTACGTAGTTGATGAAAAGTGCGTGTTGAAATACATCTCTGGCTTCGGGGATACAGGCGTAAGACCATATGAATGCGGCTACGCGCATGAAGTCTCGGGTTTGGAATCCGGGTCAGACCACCTAAAAGTTACTGGATTTTTCTGTCAAGCATTGTATCGACTATAAGAATAAATAAAATAACATATATTTAAAAACGGTTAACAGCCTCGTCAGCCTCACAGCATGAATTTGTTCGAGTTATTCGAATACCCGAACAAATCGGAATACTCAAAACTTTTACAAATGTTGTTTTATTCTTTAACTTTTTACATTGATTGATTAGCCATCATCAAATCAAGTTTCAATAATTCGAATACTTATAAGTGGAACTATAATCAATGTCAACGAATTAATCAACATTGGGATGCGAACTGCCGAATATTTGAAAATATTTAGTCGTAACTATTGTACATCGCTAATTTGAATATAATTCGAATCCAAATGTGCACATTGCTACCCTTAACATAAAAGTTTTAGCTTCCAACATTCAAATGCGACATTCCGAATATTCGACAATATCGTAACTATTGTACATCGCTAATTTGAATATCATTCGTATCCAAATGTGCATAATGTTATCCTTAACATAAGCATAGCTTACCAAGAATAATAGTCATTTGAAAGTCAAATTGCGCTTGACCTTAAAAAAATGTTATACACTTCTGCCTACTCCTTTGGTGTATCCAAACATGACGTGAGTCTATGTAAGTTATACTCTGTAACTGCATGAGTAGCCTGCACACACACTGATACTGACACAAATTTCACATATGATGATGACCTACAAATAATTGTTCTAAGTCTGGGTAAATTTTTTTAATTGTTTGATTGTAAAGTACTACGACACAGGACATGGAAATTTAGTAAGCGGAGCCTTTGTTATAAATTGCAACACAGCAGTTTTAGGACAAGGACTAATCCTCTGAAACGTAGACATTTACATTAGTTGCGGTGTAGTCAACCGATCATATTTTTATTTCACACCTGACTGCATTATCTTAATGAACGAAACAAATATTACGTTTAATAAAGATGGTATGTTATCGTTAAAACTAATGTTGTCCCTCGGTGTGGTCTAGTCTCGCCAGGTGGAGCTGTAAAGGTCAATAATATTAGCGGGGCCTTTGATCCACACGGACACTGGATTACACGAGTTCGCTCAATTAAATGCAGGAATTAATCGTAGTATTTTCATGATCACTGTTTTGTTTAAACGACGGTCGCGTGGTAGAGCACGCTGATCGAAGAAATCACGTCTAGTGATCCCGATGACGATCAGATCAGCTTATCATTGTTTGCTGCTTGGGGTTTAAAAAGGTGTCTTTTAATTAACTCGTTGGTAGTAAGGCACGAATTTAAGCTTTGTTGGTCTACGCGATTATCACAATCATTATTTTACTTTAAATAATCTTATCAATTCAAAAAGAAAATTGCCTATAAGTTATTCGAAAGGTGATCATCTATGATAATTGATAACATATATACATATAAACGAACTATGCCAGGTTAGCAACTTTTGTTGCTGTACATAATTTTTCTGTTTAATGTGCTTATGTTTTCTAAAAACCATTTGTAATTAAATATATTTTCTGGCGATAATTAGATATATTAGAGTGTTTACGATGTTCGCATCCGCTCTAAGCTAGTCGCAATTCGTACTTGTATACATATGATGTGTAGCTTACCTACTTATGTATTTCTCTGAATCCTCTCAACGGCCTTACACATAAATGTCTATTTATTTTTTGTTTGAGCTGTGTTACCTTATCTTAATTACCAACTGCATATCCTCAAAGAGATTAATTACCAACTATACTTCGTCAAAGACTGTCCCCAGTCTAAGGGAGCATCCACCTCTGCCTTCAGACTCAAATATTAATACCTACACTAACATTTTGCTATAAATTTCATTAAGCTGATGGAATCGTGAACGTATACCAGTCTCAGGTAATTACTGGCAAATTAAAAATGAAAATACGAGAGATACAATCAAATAAGTGAGCGTTTAATTTCATCAGTTATGTCTTTTGAGAAAGGGATTGTTTATTTATTTTTTAATGGCGTCATAATTATGATGGTAGGTATTGATTAGTGAGAAGTATTTGTCCTTCTAAAAGGAACTTAATGAAGGGTAACCTCAAGCTTAACCACGAAGGAAATATGTATTTGAACTACAGAATTATTGTTGTGCCTAAAGTAATTTTTTTGCCACATCAAACATACATAGTTCTTTTATCATCATCTCAGCTGAAAGATGTCCACTGCTGGACATAGGGCATAGTTCTATACATTTCTATAAAAGTTAAAGACAATTTATATCTGAGATATAGACATCTAATTCCCGCACTCTTCGGCACAAATTTAACTACCAATATTGCATTAGAACAACGTTTACAAAATCGTTCGTGAATGTGCGCTATAAAAATATAATGCGCAGTGTATTAAGTGATTACTTCGCGACTGTTATTACCTCTGTTTACTGTTCTAGGTTCGCTTCCCAAATGGGATCATTTGTACAATCCACAAATAGTTGTCCCGAGTATGAAGGTTTTTGTGTCTATTATGTCAATGTTTGTGAATTTCACCGTAGCAAAAGGTTTATTCCTAGATATAGTATATGGACCACCATATACCATATTTAGGAATAAACCCATGCTATTTCGTACTGTAGTTAAATATGAGTAATTTAATCTTTTAATGACATATACCTTATTGGTATAAGGTATATGTCATTAAAAGATTACATTACTCATCTTTAATTACAGTACGAAATAGCATAGGTACTTATCTTTCTGAATCTTTACAAATAAATAGCTACGTTTTGACGTCTTTATCTCATAAATAAATACATTGACAATCAAATCCCATACCCAATTAACACAGCTATTACAGAATCAATCAAGTAATTTGTTCTATACGCACTAAATCGATCAGCGGGACACCATCCATTACGTGCGCAAACGCATGCCGGCGCGCCCGCAACCTAATTATACATCCTTTAATTGGATGCTCGCTGTAATGCAGGGACATTGTAATACACCTCTGATTGCTTTCCGACTGGTTCAGATATCTAGATCTCTAGTGGGCAGTAGTCGGGACTTTTGACGTATAGCGAAGTTCCACCCCCGTGAGCTTATAAAGAATCGCGATGAAAATAAAGTGATACAAGTTGGACCGTGAATGTACGCTTTATATAACACCTGGCTAATTCCTAAGCTTACTAGATAATGTCTTTATGCATGTAAGAATGGTAATGACATAGAGAATTTGCCTTTAAAACCAGCAGCGATTAAGATACTGGATCCCACCAAGACACGTAATTTTTCTCCAGATTCAAAAAGCATTTATTTGGAATTCGTTTTAACAATCATACTCGTATACTTTATTCAAAAATTGTTTCCATAACACGTTACTACAACTTCGCTCCATAGAAAATTGCATCATTTCTTTGGCAATAAAGGATTTGTATAAACAACTAACAAAATCATACATAGGTACATCATTCTTATATTGTTTATAAAAATAATATAAAAATCGTTTTAGTTTAGGAGGAGAACGAGAGAGAAATACGATAAGACGATTTCAGAGGTATAATAATTACAAAATGTAGTTATCTCTTTTGCACATTGATATTTCGTTCGGACCCAGCGCGACAGACATAGATCTACTAAAATCTTTTCTTAATATGTTTTGGTGCCCACATTCCCTCTTAATCTATATTAAAATTTCGAACACCTTTACACTTGCGACTATTCATTTACCTAACTATAATAAACAACAGCTATGTAGTTAGTCGATAAAGAATCGCTCGTTTAAATGGACACTTATATTTCATTACGGGTAATTGAAAACATGTGTCTTTAAGTTATCGTGGTCTATCATCGCGGGGAGTAGAAAGTTGATATTATTATGAGTATGAGTTATAGAGAACATTCAACACCTTATGAGCACAATGCAAAGCAATAAGTGCGCTTTAAGCACCTGTTTTTATAATAATAATAATATTCTATCACATACACACAACACCATCTAGCCCAAACTAAGCAGAGCTTGTACTATGGGTACTAGACAATGGAAAAACATACTTATATACTTTATTTTTTGTAAATACATACATATTATACATAGAAACACCCAGACCAAGACAAACATCCATGTTCATGCACACAAATGTTTGACTTGTGCGGGAATCGAACCCGCGACCTCAGGCGTGGCAGTCGGTTACGCTAACCACTACGCCATCGAGGTCGTCAATGATATATTTTTTAATTTTAAATATATGTTTATGTACATCTTGCGCGTTTAAATTTAGTCTTTAAGACTGGTTCCTGGATATAGAGGACGGGTAAGCAGAAGTATATTATCCTATGTATATTAGATTAGTACGTAGTTATTTATTACAGTTTATGTAATTACAGCCATATTACCCCAGCTATGGTTTAGATAGCGATAAGGCTACTTCTGTAACAAACACAATTTCTGTCGCCGTGCTATTGAATAGATAAAAATTGTGTGGCAAGACTAGTGTTGAAGAGGTCGCGTTACTAATTATTTAGTAAAACTACCAATGAGCTGTTTCGCCCAGAGAAGTATCAACTTCTTACAGGCAACCAGCAATAGAATCATAACATAATTACTGAGTTTCATCCGCGGGGTCTCGAGAAGAAGCGTACATAAAACTCACATACCAGCCGTCCCATTCCTCTCCTTTGCATTGGGATGTTTAAATCCTTTTATTTGTGATCAGTATCCCGCTAGTGACACCCCTGATATTGTAAACGAATGTAGACTATTGTAACTGCTAACCATTAGGTAAGCTGTGAGCTATTGCGCCACCTTTGTTAAAAAAAGTAAAAAGGACACGATATGCCTACATTCTATACAAAAATGAAGTCATAAGTCTGCAGGTTTCTACCGATGTTTTCTATCACCGTCATCAACTGCTGATAACAGCGTCACACGCAAATGATAACAACAATAACTTCTAACCGAAACCTTTAACTTAACCCTCCAACAGTCTCATTAAGCTATCGGTACGTACCGTATAACTTAATGATTAATACACAACTAAATGCTAGCCTAACCCTTCGTGTGCCGAAGTTGCTTTCACAAAAAACGTTGAAGCAAATATCTTCGATAAAGCAGGGTAGAACAACAAAACGATGGCTCGCAGGCGAGGCAAGGAGGCTAGTAATCTGCCGCGGCGTCTAATAAATTAGATTGTGTTCATAAACATGCGGCGTCGAGCTCACCTCGTCATCTGATACCGCGGACATTGTTTGGTGCGTTCGCGTTGTTATAGGACACGATATGATCGGTAGATAGAATCCTTTTTAACACTTGTATTTTTATATGCCGCCACGCTTGAGAGGTTAAGTATAACTAAATAGCTTTTTGACATTCTTATTAAGTATTTAACGTTACGTACAAGTGCTAAATCGTTTAATATTAAAGACATGTTAAAGGTTTTTAGTTTTAACAACGTGTATAAAATCGTGTGTCCAAATAATAGTGATCAACTGCAAGATGCAGTAAAAGTAGTTAAACTGGCAGCCCCTTGCGTTCTGAGATAAGTATTAATATTAAAATATGTAAGAAAATGTAATGGCAATTCCAGATAGGCTGTCATGAAAAGCCTTAAGAAGTCATGACCATGGTGAACATCTGCTGCCTTACTCAAAGATATAACACCAATTGTATTCGTTACAAATAAAGTCGAGTCGGCAATGCCTTTGCAAATTATGGTTACTTTCACAACTCTTCCTAGAGCCCTTTCTGGTCAAAGTAATTTAGGACTATTTCGGTTAACTTAAAATTTCGTATGCGAGAAGATTAATCGCAATATTTACATATTATTACATAAATCCTATTTTCTTACTTAGGGATAGAGTTATTTCCAAGTAATTTATTCTATTACATCTGATATAGAGCTACCGTGATTCCAATTGATAAAGTGGTATGGCTTAATAAAACAGACACAATCATTTCCACATTTATAATTTAGACGTGGACTCAACCATGAGCATACAACAGAGATGAAGAAGAATTAATGCTTTGGAAGAAAGTTTCAGGGAATGCCGAATGACGTGTAACATTGGAGAGGTACACAGAGGCATCGACAGCGGCTGTTAGTAGCGGCCTCTGTTCTCAGTCGATGAGATGCCTCACTGTCGGCGCTGATCTATAGCGAATCAGAACTTGCGCTCAACCGGTACGTGGCCTACCATTAATTATATTATAGTACTTCAATAATTTTGAGCTGTACTCAGTTATTGAGCGTATTAGGGATCTCGCGCACTATCACGATTATTAAAAGCGAATTTAATGATTTTACTTTTCATACGTACATACATGTCAGGGAAGTTGCAAATATTCGCATCTACATCGGCAATACAAAACAAACACAAACATCTGCATCGCATTCGCAATAATCAACGCGGATGTTAATGCGGATCCCGATATAGCGTAAGTTACAATAAGAAATAAATCAGTTGTTCAGTACGTGTTTATTTTATGAACCTTTGCAAAACAAGCTTGAACCTACGAAGGCGGTGACATTAGGTACTTTTTATTAAATAAGATGAACAATTTTCATCAACATCCGCATCCGCAATCGCGGAGATTCCGCATCGATTTGGACATCCACATCCGTATCCGCATACGCGGATGCGTGTTTTCAAAAATCCGTATCCGCATCCGCGGATGTCAAAAATCTGCATTCGCGACATCCCTGGTACACATGCTACAGTCCATATTCAGAAAGACGTAGGCAGAGATGTATTACACCCATATTTCACCAACCATGGTTAGTGCTTGCTGGACAAAGTTCCTAATTCCATGTTGCTATTAAGAATCTCATGAGACAAAACCCTAATAACAGTTCACCTAACCTGAATCCTAGTACACAGTATTTAATACTGCTGCGCAGCCGAAGCAATAGATTTTTCAAGTCAAGAAATTTGTCCTACCGCTGCGCTACCTAGGCAGACAAGAAATTTGTTTTAGAAAACATACATACATACATACATAGATTCACGCCTGTTTCCCAGAGGGGTAGGCAGAGACTACGGATTTCCATTTGCTACGATCCTGACACACTTCTTTGGCTTAGAAAACAAAAGTGGTAAATTGCTATACAGTCCGCAAGATGTTAAGCGAGTATCTTCGCACATAGCCGACCCTCGAGTAGTAATTCAAGATGGAAAATAAAAATATGTGAGCCTGTGAAACTCTCACTTCTCTGGCAGTTAAACCAAACGCAACTATGTTACTATTTTAGCAGTGATAGCTCAGTGGGGAGACCAGCAGACTGCAATGCAGTGGGTCTTGGGTTCGAACCCACGTCGCGCACCTCTGACTTTCGGAAGTTATATGACTTTTCGAAATGATGTGCGTATTGATTAACAATTATCGCGTGCTCCGTGCCTCGGAGAGCACGTTAAGCCGTCGGTCCCGGCTGCCATGAACATCTATGGCAGTCGTTATTGGGAGAATGTCGACACAAAAGATCCCACTGGGTCGAAGTGTCGCCGGTCTGCACTGACTAGCTCCCACATATGATACATACATACATACATGTTACTATTTTTACGCCGTCCCCTCTAAGCCGGCTAATTCGTAACGCCACCTCAATAGGAATCTTTCACACACCTTTCACATCATATTTCATAGCTTTACTTTTACATAACTGATGTGGTAAAAATACAACCAAACAAACCCCCGGACTGATGTTAAGATGTTATCGCTACGATATCACGAGTATCCATCCCAGAAACGTATTGCCAACCCTAAAGACTTCATATTGAAAAGCATACACAATGCTACCAGTCCATTAAATAAACATCATAGATCTGTTTACAGGATAGATGCTGCCGCAGTCAGTCTAGTTCATCAGAAAGACCGCTGACCTATGTACCTCCATAACTTACACTTGCTATCGTGAGATCTCAAGTTCGATTCTAAGCTTAGACAAAATATTATTAGGATTTTCTGGTTGAAAATCTTATGTTGAACACGGGGTCTGGTTATGTGTCAGCAGAATAGGCTCAGCCTTTATTACATAGAACCTAAGAACAAGGAGACACGTGGGCCGACCTCTGACGTTAGGGTTTCAGAATAAGATAAACCTAATACGTTTCTAACCAGTGGTGACCCAGTGGGTGATAAATAAAATTGTCCTCAAGGAACCCAATGGTGCATAAGGTCAAATAAACATAAATTTATATTAGATTAATTAGTGTAGTCATAATACTATACTTTTAATTATGAAAACACCGAAAAATTCATAAATAAATAAATACACACACATGCACTCACACGCGTACACACACACACACACACACACATACTCACACATTTACACACACACACACACACACACACACACACACACACACACACACACACACTAATTAATAAGAAATGTAATTGTCAAAATGTTTTACTTAGTACTACTGCTGTTATTCATTTTAATAATATTAAACATGACACGTGCATCAAAAAGAAAAATTGTTTATAGGGGACCGGCATTGTACTCCTGAACACAGGTTATTCAGTAGCCTATCTAGGAGACCAGTACTCTACCCATCACTTATTGTAGATTACGCATATTGTCAACTACGAGTATAAATGAATACCTGTAACACACAATTTTTTTTTTTTTTTACGTGGGGGTATGCTTTTACGCATACCTCTCCGCGGGGCGACGGAGAGGTTATGTCGGGCTCACCGGGGAGAGATACCCCGGTAATACCGACTAAACCTACCACGGTGTTCCTCGACATAACCATAGACGGCGGGGCCGCGCGAATCGCTTTCACATGCAATCGCGACCCCGCCGAGGTTTCGGCCCGCCGTGTGAAACGGCAGGCCACTACTTAAAAGACTCTCTACTGTCCTCTTGTAGGGGGACAAAAAACACGACTCAGAGACGCGCGTGGGAACACGCACGCCGCCTCTCGGACCTCGTGCTGATCGGGTGGCAGGCAGGCCCACGCAGCCCACCACCCCCAGGTCAAATCTCAGGGTGGCTGGAGGTCATCTCGCGCCCTCCGGCGCCCGGTTCTGCGGTTGGGGAGAGGATTTAAGCGCTCCCTCTCCCGCTCCGCCGCCTCCTTGATGGACATGACTACCTCACAGAAGGAGGCGACGGCGTTCCACGACCTCTCGCTCCGGACCATAGATTGAACCACGGCCTGGAGCGAGAGGGCAACCATACCGACTGCCGCGATTAACTCACGGCGCTGCGATGCCCAAGCGGGGCAATCCGCCAAAGTGTGCAGCGCCGTATCCACAACAACATCGCGGCAGTCGCCGCAGTGATGACAGCCGGGCATCTCCTGCCGGCCTATGCGACACAGGAACTGCCCAAAACAACCATGGCCAGTCATTACCTGTGTCTGCCGGAAGGTGAAGGCGAACACACAATAGCCTAAGTCAATGTTAACCTACAATCTCATTTCTGTAAATAAATAAATTATTATTATTATTATTATTATTATAATAAAAATATATTGTAAATGTCGCTTATACATGAAAATAAAAGTTTATTCAACAATTATAACATAACGTATATCTGCTATGTCTATTTAATCGGCCATAGTTATTATGGTATCAGAATCTGTTGTTCATAAAAATGCACCGCTTAAGCGTGTTACTGTTTAGAGGCGTCTTAATATAATTGTTCTGATCTTTGTGGTTGTAAAGTCCCACACCATATAGGGTTATTCAAAGTATGAATATTGTTTTGAAAGATCTTTCTTTACTTTTATATATGAAATTACTATCTGTGAAACTATAAAGCCTATTTTCTTTGTAATGTTTACACAACTATTACAACCATTTACGCCACAATAAGCAACTAGAAACGCCCAATAATCACAGCCGACGTCTAATCAAAGCGGTATAAATTAAGATTACATTCAGTTTATAAACAATTTCAATTCTCTAGTCAATACTACAAGTCAAGCCGGATGTAGGGAGGACAGACATCTGAGTTTCACCGGATTTGTCCCAGTTTTCAAGCGCTAGGATGCGTAGTTCTGCATGTAGTACGCATGGCTTTTATTTGAATACTCTCTGTGTCCGAGCACATTTTAGATTTATTATAAACTAGCTGCTTCTCACAACTTCGTATGCGTGGCATTTGGAAGTAGGTTTGAAAACCATATTCAATTTTGTGTTATGCGCGTAAAAACATAACGACAGGCAAAAGGGCAAAAATTCTAAAAATAATTGTTTCGCCTTCTATAGCATATAATAATATAATATACTTATAATAATAATAACATTTATTTCCGACATAGTCCATATGAGTAAGAAACAATTTACTAAAAACTATGTTAGTAAAAAGATTTAAATTACGCATGATGTCACCCAATGTGACTGTACGGGACAATCAGTCTTAACCCAAACATAAAATTGTAGGCACGCCAGAATATGATTTACTTTATACTCTGTAACAATATGCTGACAAATAAAAGCATTATTATTATTATTTATAAAGATCTGTCACATTAATTTTCTTAAATATCTCCTATAAACAGACATTTTTTTATGTGTGTAGATCAACTTCTTACTTGCAAAGCGCTGTCTAAGACAGCAAAATTATTGTATCGTACTGTACAAGTTGGCTTACGATGACGTGTATAGTGATTAGTTACATATTGTTTAAGTTTTCTGTGAAGTATAGTGTAAGAGTAGGTCCAATAGCGCGGCATAGTCATATAATTGACAAATCTCCTTAAAGAAAAATAAAAAAGGTAATAAACGTATAGGTACCTCCAACCACAACCACATTCAATACTACACTTACGAAGTCACGCAAAAACGAATAGAAAAATTCAGGGAATATGAAAATACGTAAGAACGATGTTCTAGATTCAATCGGTAGATTTCCTTGTCCTAGATTAATGGCTCTATCGATGGCATCCCTAGCTATGTGCAAACTTAATTCTGAGGCCATACAGTTACAAAACTCGAGCTAGTCACGCAAACCGGTGCGCCATGACTATCTTGACGGGATTCAATAATTAATATGGTAATAGCACAGCTTTGCCCACCCTTGCGTACGTGAGAAGCATTATGCTGACTGCCATAGAGTATTTGTACTTAGGTTTCTACCTAACAGCGAACCTGAATTATAGTATGCTCAGTTGGGTTTGAAACCGCCTTCACGACAGTTTAATAAATTTATTTTATATTTAGTTTATTTATTATTCAAAATAACCGTTCAATCAATAAATTATTAAACAAAACACGAACTGCTTGACTGCAAAAACAATTGCCGTAAATGGAAGGCATACTTGCTCCCCAAAAATAATATACTCTATGGTACTCTTAATAATTAAAAGCATGACGCAAGAGGTATGGAAATACCTCTACATACATACACTCCAAAAAGGTTATCTGACTCTGTTTTAAACACAATCATATAACAAAGTATATAAATTACAAATTCTGTTCAGTTTTTATTCGGTTAAAGTGGTTGAATCAGAAAAGCATGGTGGACATTACGTAAACAAAATCACGGTGAACATTAAGATTACTACAAAAAATAATATTTACTTTGTTTATATTACAGGTTATGTCAACATTAAGTAGAGAGTGATCATAGCGGTACCATCTAATTAGGCACCATATCTTTTAATTTCTTTGCTGTCTGATTTGCGTGCGCGGGCGCAGAAAAACTTATGATTTACGAGCTGCCCGCTGACGTCTGACTGACAGACGATTGTTTAGTGAGCCGTGCGAATAGACACACATACACACACATATAATGATTTCTAAAATTATGATGCATAATTAATAAATTATATCAAGTTGTTTGTTTGCTTACACTTTCTGCGCATGATTCGAAATATTTTTCGTCTTGTTATTATAGTACTTATAAATTAATGAATAATTAAAAACAGTTCATTATCTTAACCATGTAGGTAATATATTTGGTCTTCTGTTCTGTATATATAATATATAATACTATAAGTAACTACATATATTTTTCATTACGAGACTAATCTATTTATATTATGTAACATGTCCTTTTTTATACAATTTGTGTCCAAAGTTAGGTCTTTTATGTCTACCGGGTTTTGTTGCTTCGTCGCCATTATTCCATGATACATACATACCCGACTTAATACAGGCAAGTATATGTACATATACTTGCCTGTCTTAAGTGTTACATGTAAAATAATTATAGTATAGTTTCTATATATATAGCGTTACCGATTTTCTTAATACAAAACGCTTTATACTATGTATTAGTGAAGACCTACTTAATGTACATATATCGCACTCTTAATAAAACAGCGACTTAACTCGAAATTTGAAAGTAAGGCAATTTGAACTCTAATTGTATATGTTAAATTTTAATATTATAAAAACACAAAAATAAACAACAACAAATTTGAACTCTATTGCAAAGATTTAACATAATTAAATCTTTGCAATAGAGTTCAAATTTGTTTAATCCAAAATACTGAGATAAGTCCTCTGTTTTATTAAGGGTGCGATATATTCAATTAATATATTTATTTAGATATAGTGTGAATGGAACAGTCGCAAGAGGAAGATCTAGGCGAACGTTTCTTGATCAGATCGGAGGCGTTCTGGACAAAGGCCAGGTTAAGAGCACCTTGAACCGACGGGCGTGTATGAGGAATGTGATGAAAGTGAATGAAGCCAAAGAAGTGTGTCAGGATCGTAGCAAATGGAAATCCGTAGTCTCTGCCTACCCCTCTGGGAAACAGGCGTGAATCTATGTATATGTATTTAGATATTTAGCAGTCAAAGTAATGAATCATTTACTGCATGGTTATAATTTATACTTCAGAAACCTCGATGCCTAATTCTAAAATCTATTTGTCGTTTCTTTTTATTTTATACTAGTTTTCCCCGCGGTTTCACCCACGTAAGTCCCGTTCCCATGGGAATATCGGGATAAAAAGTATGTGTGAATCCAGGTCTCCAGCTATCTAAATACTAAGTTTCATCACAATCGGTCCAGTAGTTTTTGCGTGAACGAGTAACAAACATCCATACATCCATACAAACTTTCGCGTTTATAATATTAGTAAGGATTCCACTAGATTTTGCACGCAGCTTCACTCACATAAATATAAGCTAGATTAGGATAGTAACGGTACCTCTTTTAGGATAAAAGTATCCTATATGCTTTGCTAGGACAACGTGTATGCGAAATTTCATAATGATTGATCGAATAGTCAAGGCGTGAAAGTAACAAATAAATAAATAAACCCACATTGCATTTAAATATTAGGACAACAGGGGTAGCCATCGAACTAAATAAATATTATTATAATATTCTGTAGTGACAAGCATATCTCGACGTCAGAAATGTTTGTAGCTTGCAATACTAAGGGTTTCGCGTTCCCCAAAGATACAGGAGTCGCTATACTGCCATCCCTAGGGATAACGAACTCCAGTCTCCAGCTGAGAGCATAGAGCCTTCTTTAACAGGCCCGGGAATCCTACTAACTGCAGAAGTAACTTAACTGACCTAGGTATTCTACTGCCAGCTACAGCTACAGCTAGCTACAGCCGCGCCGCTGTCACAGGTCCCGAGAAAAGCCAGCCACAGTCGAGCGCCAGCCTGCTATACTGCCTTATGTAAGGGGTGTCACTGACAAGATTGGCTACATCTTGAAGCGAGCTTCAATCAACACATACTTCAAGCCGCCAACGAAGATAAGTCAATTTTTACCATCCGTCAAGTGCCAACTACCTTTACAAGATGCAGGGGTCTATAAAATAGATTGTGACTGCGGACTCTCATACATTGGTCAAACCAAGAGAAACATAGGCACCCGCATAAAAGAACACATAGCTGATGTAAAACACCAACGCTCGTTGAAGTCTGCTGTGTGTGAACATGTGCAACAGGGGACCAACCACTACCTGAGATTTGACAAACCACAGATTCTCGCTAAAGAACACCGATTCCTACCAAGGATGCTTCACGAGGCTATTGAAATCAAAAAACATCCTAATTTTAATAGAGAAGATGGTTGGAATGTACCACCAGCTTGGGATCCAGTAATAAAAATAGTCAAACCCAAGAAGAAGCAAACCACAGCTAGACTTCATGATACTTTGAGCTCATTCTGCGTAAATAGAAACACCAATGATTAAATTATGTTCGGGTACTTTGAAATAACTACACTGGAACATTGAGACAACTGCCATCTTAGTCTCCCTGTGACCATGGCTGCTGAAAAGCAACCGAAACGTCGGGAAAAGTGTAAAATTTAATTAAATCTAAATAGTTTTAATAGTTTTAATAATAATTTAATTAACTTGAAAATTAGTAAAGTTTAATAGTAGTAGTAGAGAAACAATTTTCAAAATGTTGTAATAAAGTGTCAAATAAACAACGCGATAAAATCCGTATATAGCAGTTTAATTTCAATGAATAATATTCGCGTAAATAGAAGACAATACTAGGTATTCTACTCAGGGTAGAAGTAACTGCACCAGGTTAAAGCAATGGTTTCGGTATGCTATAACTACAAAAGCATTTTGAGTAGAAGATGCTGTCGTTGCCAGTTATTTGGTGCCAAGAATGAAGAGCATCGGCCGGGTACAACTTTTTTATAGTAAACAGACTTAGTAGTACCACTGCTACTGCATTTTATCGATAGGTAAGCGTTCTAAAGACGCACAAATCTCTACCAGTCTTTTCCTTTTATCCTATCTTAAATCTTTTTCCATGCGCCTGCAACGCAAGCATCATCCCTGGTACAACTGCAAGCTATCAAAGGCTATGTAGCGCTCACTATCACGCAGGCCGAATCTATCTAATTGAATAAAAACTTCATATCTAAAAAGCACCGACACCAAGGTCTCAGTAACTTTGAACTCCTTCAGAATTCCTATAAATTTAGAAGAATATCGTTACGCTAAACGGCAAAGGATAAAAACGCTCACTCGCTCTTTCTTCGCTCCGCAAGTCCTTCATAATTATAAACCTAAGTATAGATACAAACATACATACAGTGTAGTCGGTAAAAACAAAATAAATCGGCAAACACAACACAGCACATGTAAGTGATACGCTATCGAACTATCAGCGATCTCTTACCGACCACATATAATTGATACAAACAATAAATGTATTAAAAAATACCATTTCTTGGATTAAACGTAATGAATTTAAGCGTATTTGTTTCATTTCTTTATCCACAACTTTTACAGAAGGATGTTTATTTAACCATGTATTATATTTTTTACTTTTTGACCAGTCATTTTCAAATGATAAATCTTACCGACTCATAATTTAAATTGTGTCAGTTAATAATATTGTATAAGTTATGTTTTTATGTTAAGAATGAGGTATAAAGTTTATTGTTACTATTAAATTAGTATGTACCTAGTTCTAGATCCAAATTTATGTTATATAAATCAATATTTTTTATTTGATTTAAAGCTTAGTATCTTACTTCGTAATGTTAATATAAAATAATGTCCTCCAGACCGAATTTCGATCACGGCGGCCAATCTTAACGGAGACTGGCCATCTGCGCAGGAGATATTATATAGTGTACAAGTGTGTGCGCTAACACAAGTGCACTCTCTGTTCCCTAACCCTCATGATTCGATGGGACGGATAATCCGACACGACAGGAGAGAGATTAGGCGCAGGACCAACGGCTTTATGTGCTTTCCGAGGCACGGGGCCGTCTAACACCGCCAACTCCCTAACGCCGGGCTCGTATTGAGATTTCTTAACAGAAAAACCCAATAACTTTTTGTTGGCCCAACCCGGGATTCGAACCCGACACCTCATGCACGGCAGTCACATTTACTACCGCTGCGCCACGGAGGCAGTAAATATTAATATAATGGATGTTCAAATCTTTTTCTCTTTGACACCTGATTTACTTAAAGGATTTTGAAGAAATTTGGTATGGTGATTACTAGAAACACGAACAAGAGCATTTAATCTGAAAGCCTACCGACGTTGGTTAAATCGCCCTTTGGGTACATTATAAAGAAAAGATCTAAGTCTAAATACAAGGTCGATGTTAACAGTCAGTTTAAGTTACCTAATCTTGCAAATTCAAAGACCATAGACAACTAAAATATATATTTGTCAGTGTAATATTAAACCCAGCTTTTTTAACGCCAGTAAAGCTTTTGGACGACCCAAAACACTTGGATACAAGCTCAACACTACGTACAAAAAAGCATAAATACAAATCTGTTTATGATTATGCTTTTGTATGTGCAGTAAGTATAAGTACAAGTTTAAGAGTGGAGCCAACATTCAGTAAATAACATGCTAATTGTGTTGCCATATCAGAATAATCATAACCACAAATAATATAAATTTAAAAAGCAGCCATGTTCTATCGATCTGATTACTACGCATTACTGCTCATATGATACTAAACACTTTCTTTACAATTTCCAATTAATAGATAGCAAATAACGATTATATACCGTCATTACATTTAATAACATTGCTGTATTATTAGTGGCTGACCACGTCGATACCATCTGCAATAGGCTGAATAAATTTAAAAGTTAACTAAGCAGGGGTACCACCTTTCATCATTAGATTATCATTGTATTGTTGAATATAATTCTGTTGCAAAATTATGGTAATTATTACACCTTTCGGTATTCAAATAGGTATAAAATGTAAACTACGGTTACATAAGTAGATACTAGTTTATTCGGATAAAATAATTCGTTGTATTTTTTCAGTTGTCTATGAAACACTGAAGTACATTTAATAAAAAAAACAAATCTTGTATTAAGCTGTTTTAGAGAAAATTTATAAGGCCTAGCTGGTGAAACGACCTACGGTGAATTTCCGTTGCATTAAGTTCTTCAATGTGGGTATGAAACGGTTTTTGCGCGGTCAGCAACGCGACTACTAATCCTAGGGCCTCACCATCCTTTAAATCACTGTCATTGCATGTCATTGTCATGCACTGTTTCGTGCTTGTACATACATACAATAAAGAATGCTCGAAATTTAAGATGGTAGTACTAGTGTAAGTAGGCGATAATAACCGCGATTATAATGTGTTGCTGTAATGAAATATCCGATCAGTGACTTTCTTTATTGCTATATGCATTTCAGCAGAGTATTAACTTCATCGATATACTAGAAGAATACGTACGACAAATGGCTATGACAACTCATTGCCATTAAAAGAATATATACAGAGGTGTATGTGTGAATATGTACACAGTTTATTATTTTGGCAGATCTTCGTCTTCTTTATTTCTATATGTAGCATACTTCATCATTTGTTAATATATAAAGTAATAGTGTTCTGAGTATCAGTGAAACTTCTCTCTAAAATATTGATCAATTTAGTTATGTGAAATATCTTTCTAGATATAAATAATAATTGTAATAAAAACTAAATAAAAGATGAAACGAAAGAAATGGCAGAAGTATGTAGGTGTGTGAGCCCACGAAACGGAGATCTAATCTCACTAAAATTATCGTTCATTAAGTTCGTTTTCCCCGTGAGTTTTTGTGTCTGTCTCTAACTAGAGCCGAATTTATAGCGAATTCAAAATAACATAAGCTAATTTTGTTTACTATCGTGTTGTTTAAAATTACGGCTTTAACTATTAAGGGTAGGTACTGGCCTCATTTATTTATTAATATTTAAAAACCAATCGTGGCGAATATATATGTATATTCTGTATAAATTATTTATTTACGCTTCGTCGCCTCCGTCGGCAGGTAATACTTTCAGAAACAAAACAAAAATATCAATAAAATAATAAATAATTACAAAAATAGCCACATCACTCAAGTATGAATTATAAAAACGACCATTTTAAAAGTAAAATCGCACGAGGCATTCACTACAATTTTTATTGTGGCCATGTTCATTTTTCTGTCAGTTTTCCCGCGCATCGGCCGAGCAATGGCGGTTATGGCGGACTGTTTATTTCAATGGGACGCGCGTAAACGTGTAAGTGTCACGTTGTAATAAAGCTCATATAAATTTATTTATTTTTCAGTTTTTTATGAAGATACCACACGATACAAGTGTTGGGCCGTGTTTTTATAATTTACTATCGCTGTAAACTATTATTGGGTACTTTAAAATGTTTATTTTGTACAGGTATTGTTGATGAATTTTGTTTGTTATAGATTATTTTATAGAATGTCGATGAAATCTCTATTAAAAGCTTATGGAAATATGGAAAATATCTTCAAACATATATAGTAAAATTCCATGTGTGGATCCCATTGACAAGTTTTTTCCAGACCGAATTTCGGTTGCGCTGGAGATATTATAGCGCTCAAGTATGTGCGCGAACCCAAGTGCACTACCTGTTCCCTAACTCTCATTATCCGATAGGACGGCAATCTGACACCACCGGAGAAAATTCACGAGCAGGACCAACGGCTTTACGTGCTTTTCGAGTTACGGGTGTGTGTAACTAAGCCTTTCTAACTTTGGACTACTACTGAGAATTTATTGTCAGACAAACCCAATAACTTATCGTTGGCCCGACCAAGGATTCGAATCCGAGTTCTCATGCACAGCAGTCGCGTACACTACCGCTGCGATACTACTAAGATGGCAAACATGCATAAGGCTTGCGTGGTAACTATGGCCTATGGTCACTCGCCTATATGAACTCGCTCCGTGTCACTCTAGAGACAAATATTACTTCACTACAAGTATCATGCTTTCACAAATTCTATTTGTATAAGTATGACACATAGTAAACTAGGCGATCAAAACAAGTGAAAAACGGCAATGAATTGCAGTAAATCTTAGAGTTCGAAAAAATTGTTCTAGTAATATGCAAAGGTCACGTGATACCTTGAGGTCAGAGGTCAAAGGACATAGTAATTTCGGGGGTATTACGACTATGCTGAGTCGAATGGCGTTGACCGCAAGTCTCTAGCTCTTACGGTTCTTGAGGTAAAATTGTATAACAGACAGACGGATGGACGCCCGGACGGACAAACGTGTTGTATTAGAGTTTTTTCGAACTCTAAAAGTAGCCGTCAGTTTCTTGCCTAGGCTTTTCATCAGATCTACGCCTGGCTGAAAATGGAAAAAGCCTCTCAAGAGCCTCTGCCTACCCTACATTTAGCATGATAGGTATGAAACTATGTATAACTATACATGTACGTATGCCTACAATTTATCTTTACATGACTCAATTTAATGCTATTGCCTACGGATAGAAATATACCAAACATCATCATTACTTCTTTTACAGTCATATTTACTATGTACACACTAGCAGCTGGTGAACCAAAACGAAAAATGAAACAAAATGTTGGAATTAAAACGCAACATTGTGTATTCAGCGAAGTAATAATACACATAAGTACATTTACTTGGACAAGTAACTTCCAGCTATGTAAATGCCTGTAACTGACGATTTGACCTTTACCTCCTGTAATTAGTAACTGCAGTAAAATTAATGTCATTTTCAGATGTCACGATAGCACACATTCCAGCTTTTATTTAATTAGTTGCAATATTCGTTAATATTGCCTAAGTAAATTAGCACACGGAATTTATGTACGCTTGTTTGAAATTTACATAATTATTTAATTACTGTATCTATTTAAATAGTTTTATGCAACGTTTTAGAGTCTTACATGGCCATAGCAAAGAAAACTCTATGGTATACGAAGCTTATCACCAAATGAATAAAAGAAAATTGTCTCTTTCAAAAATTAGACTTGTTAGTTAGTTGGACGTGTGTTATCCGCACTTAGCCCCCACATTGGGCCATTGTGCGTAAAAAATTTAGACTTACCGGTATTCTTTATTTTTAGTAAATGCAGATATAATGTTTTGCGGTGTTATATAAGTGTGTAGTCAAATTATAGACATTGAAATCAGTTCTTTATGATCGGCGTAAGAAAAAGAATTTATCTAAATAACTTATATTAGTTTGCTACATATACCTATGTGGCAAACTATATATTTAACTATATATAACAAATAATTTGATTACCAAAAAATACGACAAACATATTGGGATGTGCTCTCCAAAAAGAACGAATTTTGAATAAGAGAAATCTATAGCTAACTGCAAGACTGCTGTTTAAATCAAAAATATCAATTAAAATTTTGATTATTAATTAAATTATCGAATCGATATTGATTTATGTCACTGATACTTGATCAATTATGAAATCTCTGATAGATTTATGGTCATTAAAAAATAAAACTAATTTAAAAAGTAACTAATATCCTACACAGTTACTACGTTACTACTAATACCAAAATTTCAAATGCACAGACAACATAACAACAAGCCGTCACACAACATTAAAAAAGAACGATATAAAAACCTATTCGGCGGCAAATTAAACCAACAAAACATTTTAGAATTCGAACCGACCGACGTTATCGGCAGGCGTCAATTCGCGTGCTCGTCATTTTGACAGTTCTGCCGTCAAAATCGTCCGGCCAGTCAAGCGGTGTTCTAAATTTAAATAGAGAGATTGACGTTGACGCGATACGCTGTGAATTGTGGCGCCATACGATGGCATTATGGCACAAATTATATTTTAGTACCATTTGGATTTGCGATGTTGTGTGACACTTTAATTTCATGCAATGTCTGTCTAGGACTAAAAATATTTCCGACTCCGTGTATGATATACATAGACTTATGATCAAAACAATATAAAACGGTATAGTCAAACAATATAATATATAGAAGATACAGTAGAAAAGAAATATATGATTCGATAATTAGGACAATTTTGAACTGTTAAGAACAAAAACAGGAGCGGCTTATGTCCAGTAGTGGACTGCGAAAAGTTGAAGAAAAGGCTCATGTACAAATTGTGTACTTAATTCATTATCACAGAAATTGATTTTCATTGCTCTTATGAGTAAAATGACTTGCACCTATTACCTCTGAAAGGGGTAGACAGAGCCTAAAGATTTCCGTATAACCACTTGTTATGATTTTTATCTCCTTTGCTTAATACGGTTTCACAACGAAGGCTGTCATTACGCTGTCAGCAGTATGATGACCAATTGCCTTATCTACAAATAAGGTGTTTAACACTAAGCTGATAAGAGCTCCACCAAGCAGGCTGTAAATGAACTTAGAGAAACAACTTCTCAACGATGACAAAGATTTACATACAATACATCGCTACCTCACGACTGTCTCCACAATGACAATTGACACTGCCTTTAGTAAAAAAAGTAATGAGACGGCTCTCTAGTAATATCTTCACTACTGACAACTTAAAAAGTGCAAAGTTCAAACTATTCCGTTTTTGGTATAATTGGAGGTGTTATCAAGATATTTTTTAATGTTGTCAGTAAAGTTTCACGGCTGTCAGTTACGTTTGTAGGTTACATTCGAAACTTTTATACAATTGGAGTGAACAAGAATGTCTTGTAATAACATTATACAATACTAGTAATTTAAAGTCAGGTCTGTTGTATTCGTTGAGACACTAGACGCCGTCCAGACACAATACTTTTCATTGTGTCTTGATATGGCTATATCGACTCATTATTTATTTTTATTTTATTTATTTGGTTTACCAACAATTATATACACAATTACTTATACTTAATACAGACTTAGGTATTGAAAAGAGCATATCCTGTGTAACAATTACTTACATGTAAACACCACATGAGCTAATTAAAAGTTAACAAAATTATAAAAATGTAAACATTAATGGATTTTGTAGAACCAAACACAATATCAACTGGTTTCCAAGAAAAAGAAAGGCCTCGGATTTGATTCAAGGGTCCAAAGTTTTATTAAGACTTTCAGAAGAAGAAGTTTTCAGTAGCGGCACGGAGCCTGGAGCTGTGCCCAGTAGGCAGAAATAGGCTCGGCAGAACCTAAAATAATAACTAAAATGGCGTCTAATAGTTCTTACATGGCTTTAAAAAGCCGATCACCTCAATACGGATTACCTATTACGTACCTATATATACGAATGCTCGACAAAACGAATATAAACCTACATAGCTAAGCAAGTAACTCTTTTTTTAAGAAAATACAGTTAAAGGCAGATCAAAAGTTGTCAGGATATTTTATGCTTCTCACTGGGATCTCTAGAAAGTCAGTACTGACGATTTTGCCATGTTCTTTAAGACCAAAATAACCGGGTTGTTAGAGTTCGAAAACACTCTTATACAACAGCTTTGTCCGTCCGTCTGTCTGTTATACAACTTTCAACTCAAAAACCGTAAAAGCTAGAGACTCGCAGTCAGCGCCATTCGACTCACCATAGTCGATAAACCCCTGAAATGACTATGACCTTTAAAAAGCATGAGTTGAACCAATTAGAGATACATAGTAAAAACAAGTGAGAATCGGCAATGAATTGCCGTAAATCTTAGAGTTCGAAAAATGGTTCAAGTAATATGCAAAGGTCAAGTGAAACCACGTGACCTTAAGGTCAGGGGTCAAAGGTCATAGTCATTTTGAGAGTATATCGACTATGCTGAGTCGAATGGCGTTGACCGCGATTCTATTCTCTAGCTCTTACGGTTCTTGAGTTGAAAGTTGTATAACAGACGGACGGACGGACGAAGCTGTTGTATAAGAGTTCTTCGCACTCTGAAAACAACATTTCACACAATTTAACTGCACGAATGCCGTAGTGGATTAAGCAGTCGCCTCGCCATTTTACCGAGTATTGTGGGTCCGATTCACACATGAGACAAAAAGTTATGTGTACCACAAATTGTTGTCCCGAGTCTGGTTGTTCTTCGAGTCCGTTTGTAAAGTACCCCGGGACGTAGGATTAATTCCTAGCGCAAGCGATGTATTTTTTAAATAAAAGAATACATAATCAAGAGTCACACACGCTTACGTCATTCGCCTATGTACTGGAGCAATGGCGGCTACTCACTCCCTAATTAAACAGGCTTATCATCTTAGATATCTGGTAGTAACATCGGTGTAAGGCTCGCTAGCGGGGTGAGGCGAGGCTTGCTTAAGCGAACAAAACGAGGCGACACTGTGTTGATGCTGATTTACGCGCAGCCGTGTGCTCTACTGGCCCTGGCTGACCAGACGACATCTTTGGAGTCGACTTCTCTTATAAAATATTATAACAATGATAACTTTGTACTAAAAAATATAGAAATACTGATGGGATTTTGTTTATCATACTTAACTACTCGGGTGTACGGTTTCCAACTTCAGCATACCTATATTCTATTATATAATACTAGCTTTACGCCCGCGGATTTGCCCGAGTGAAAATCCAAATTTTCAAGTCACTAATTTCAACAGTGTAGAACTTTTATATATTTTTTTTTTTTATTTTTTTTTTTTATTTATTTCAAAACTATTAATCTATCATTATAGGTATTTTCACCCCTTTCACCCTCTTCGGGGTGGAATTTCCAAAAATCCTCTCTTAGTGCTCCCCTACACTCTCCAAGGAACATACATGCCAAATTTCAGCTTCTTGCATTCAGTAGTTTCGGCTGTGCGTTGTCTGTCAGTCACTCAGTAACGGAAGAGTTTTATATATATAGATTATATTTTTTAGAACACGACGCTGTACTTGTATAACGAAGATATTTATAAAATTACCAAGATTTTCGATGTTTATATCTATTCAGCATTACGGAATATCCACTGAATCCACGGATTCAGATACGGCTTCAACAGTTACAACATGAATTCTAAAACACAGTTTTATCCAGTTCTATTTAGCAGAACCGATGATATAGCGTTTATTGTTTCGAAATCGCAGGCGAATGATAGCTTAGGTGGACGAATTCGCAGGCAAATACTAGCACAGCTATTTATTCAGACCATTTGGACGTTGTCGTGCTTTGACCAGATCACATTCTGAAGAAAGACTGGGTAAATAATACTCTATAGAATAGCATATAAAATGTAATGAGAGTCAACAAAGCAGGCGATATATGCCAGGTGTCTAGAAAGTGGAAATCAGTAGATTGAAAAATGTGATGAAAGTGAACAACATAATATATGCCAGGATCATATCAATTGGAAATCAGTAGTTTGTGCATACAAGTTCGGCAAACGGGCGGAGTTTAGGAACATAAAATTAATCTATAAAATCTCGTAGGTATATAAAAAAATCGCGCTCCAAAGCCTCTCCACTACAATCTCTACGCCATTATTTGAGACAGGATCGCGAGCTACAGATAGCGCGGCGGCTAACATTTTTTGCATCTTTTTGCGTCTGAGTGTTTTTGTTTTGTGTCCACATACGCTAATACTGCGACGACCGATCCTTGCCTATACCGCAGGTATTTTCCCCTTCAAAGACTAATTAACATCGGTAAAAAAAGCAAATCTATTAAGTCTATAAATTTTATTCGTCTTAGTCAGAAATCTGACACTGCTGATTATTTTTACCTCTATTGATGAGCATCTGCTGTTTAGCAGGTGCTTTTACATGTATGTTCTTCGGCCATCTGTTAAAGATTAGTATTTAATTTATTTTGCCAATGACCATCGATGTGTCATTGATGTTCAAAGATAAGTATATTGATATCAAACTAAAATTCAACGGCTCACAACATGTTTTTATAAATAGAAATTAATGTAACGTAATACCAAATAAAGTTGTCCGGCACAATACAGTCGGACAAACAAATAAGTCTTAAAAGATTATTAACTGTAGGAGCAACAAAATTGTGCACGTTTATAGCATCGAGCACTCATTTACATAAACAATTCCATACAAACGACTCCCAGTTGAGTGAACTAACAAATATTAACCGCTAATTATTTTGCTCAAAGTTACCTCTCGACACTAAGTAGACGTGCCGAGTCAGATACGGTGCTCACCTGCTCATTACGGAATTTCAGCGGTCGATGCGCGTGCGCACGCATGCCCAGGTTCCAATTTTAAAATTTTAAACGCATTTCGTCGCTATCTGTCATCGGGAGTGGACGCGGCGACTGTATTGGTCCGAGGAGGGATCGATTAAATCTGCCACAGTGCGGTGGCCATTAAAATAAAATGTCCCTTAATAGTCCCTGATAATGCTGAAATTGAAGAATTTTATTTTTATTTTTCACTTACAGCTGTACACGATAAGGCATGTATTATCTTATGAAATATCATAATTTGCATACACTGGTAATGTTGGAAGAAAATTAATCTTCTGCCTGCCTTATTGAGCATTAAGTATTCGATTTCATAGAATATCGATAAATAAGGTTCGTATGTCTGCAGACGCGTACACGCGATTATTTTAACCAACATTGCAATAACGGGTAAGGGCTCAGCGGCGCGGGCGCAGCGGTATGCAATTATTGCAACAGATCTCAATTAAATTATTGCCTATACATGTAACATAATACGTGATAACCTAGTGGTATACGATATCTAATACTTATGCGATTAAGAAACCATTATTGGTAAATTAAGAGGTGTTTGTTGATCTTTTTTTTATACTAATATGGTGGCAAACAAGCCTACGGCCCACCTGATGGTATGAGGTCACCGTAGCCTATAGACGTCTGCAACACCAGAGGCATCACTTGCGCGTTACCGACCCTTTAGGAAAGGAAGTGGGAAGGAGAAGGAGCGGGAAGGGGGAAAGAGGGTGATTGGGCCTCCGGCACTCTCACTCACCGAACGAAACGCAACAGTAGGAATACTGCTATTTCACGTCGATATTCTGTGAGAGGGTAGTCCTTCCCCGGTCGAGCTGGCCTATTCATGCTGAAATCAGCGAGGCTCTACTAATCTAATAATCTGATGGTCTGCTGTCTGAAAATCTATGACAATCGATACGTGGATGGATTACTTATAATATAAATATCTGTTTTGGATTACGAAGGTCAGGCGCCATATCATTATATCTTAAACCACTGATTTTGCTTGCACTAGAACAAGAGAGAGTTACACGTTCTCTGTTGTCAGGCATGGAGTAATAATGTTTTAGAAGATGATAGTTAGATCAGAGAAGACAGTCGATCTGCTGATTAGGACAGAAAGCAAGTGCTATCGATATATGCCTGGGTAAAATATAATTCTCGATGATTCTTAATTTTTTTTATTAAAGTTACGCCAAACATCCTTTGACAAAGATCGGCTGATGGTTCTTGAGCAACTAAGCTGTCACATCATCGTCCTTCCATATTTTGCTTACTTGCCATCAATATAATACAAAGCAAGCAATTTTCCACCAAATTCAAAAAGACCAGCTAGAGATCATTGAAATGCCAAGTTGTAATATCACCATCCTACCATGTTTTGTTTATTCGCCATCAACATAATACAAAGTATATAATTTCAGCTACTTATAGAGATTACCTATACACGCGATTCTTTTTTATTATGACTGAAGATTTATAATATTAGCGTCCACGTAATCCATAAACCTTTTTATAGACCTTTATTTGAGGCGGCTATTAATAATCTAGGTTTCGACCTATTGGAGATTGACTCTATGATAGTTATGTCAAATATCTATATTTGGATTATGTGGTGATTGAAATAATTAAAATATAGATTGACTTATATTGTAATATGAATTGCCTCGATGGCACAGCCGTAGTAAATGCGACTGTTGTGTATGAGGTCTCAGGCTCGAATCCCGGTTCACGCGATAAGTTATCGGGTTCATCTGTCAACTATTTTTCTGGTAGTAGCAAGTAGTCTAAGCTTGTGCTCGCTAAACGCCAATAGGCTCGCCCCTATTTGATGGGACCTTCAACATTGCTGGCGAAATGTGGGTGTGATACATCTGCCTACCCCATCAGGTTGAGAGATGAGATAATGCAGAAATATATACATTGTTATTATGACACTTTAATATCATTCTTCGACGTTAAATAACCGTATGACAAACGATTACTTCCCAAATTTTCTCACACTGTTACCACCTACTTCAACTAAAAACATTCCTAATCTTATCTATTTTTGTAACAAGGCAACATCAATATCGATCTCGGTATTCTCATCTCAGCTGCATGCAATTGAATTTCATCCGTCGCCTTTATAGGCCAGCATTCCAATCTATACGGGACAGCAGACTTGTAAATTTTCTTCTTAACGTTAATGTGAATTCATGCGTCACATGTTTCTACCGTAAATGCATACATACATTGTCTGACGCGTCTATCACCTAAAGGGTAGGTTGTATAGCACTCATATATTTTATATTTTTATGTATTACAACTCCCACTCTTGGAATAATTCCTGTCGTAGGGAATTTGCAAACATTCAAACAACGGACACAAAGAACACCCAGACTCGGAACAACCATTTGTGGATCACACAAAATTTTGTCCCGTGTGGGATTCGGACCCACAACAATAGGCGGAAGGGCAGTAGCGACCACTGTAATGCGCTTCGGTTTACCTCTGTGTGTAGATCAGTATCAGTAAAATTACATATCTAATTATGAGTGTATATGTACATTCATCATATTACCACGCGACCACTACGCTATCCGTGCCGTCAACTATGTTTTAGGGTCTACGTAATAGGGGACAAGAAAACAAAGAACGATGACTCCACCGCCATGTTGGATAAATAGCAAGGTGGAGAGAGAGTAACAGGAGGACAAGCCTATAGGTATATAAAACGCACATTTCATAAATTCTGGACTTTGAACCGACATGATACAGGGCAATACTGTTGCCAACTGTCGGGTAGTTCTAGACTCCGTGCTGTCACATAGAACTTTTAGCCAGAAGAAACCCGATCCGGATATCAAACTCGTAGCCTCATGCAAAGAACGCCAAGGAACATGTATAACCGCTGCGCAATCCATAAACTATAATATAATTATGAAAGGCACATATTATTATGTATATACAATGTAACACTTGTAACATTCTATCGTTCCTCCTTAAAAGGACAAGAAATATTATAAACACCGTTAAAAGCATTAATTTGCCACACGCAAGCAAATATGGCTGCAGTTCCAAGTTCTGTGTTCATCCAATTAATTAAATTAGATGTTAACTACGCTCGAAGAACATAATATTTTACTTACCTATACTTAGAGCAGCGATAGCTCAGTGGGGAGACCAACAGACTGCAATGCAGAGGGTCTCGGGTTCGAACCCACGTCGCGCACCTCTGACTTTCGGAATTTATATGACTTTTCGAAATTATGTGCGTATTGATTGACAATTATCGCCTGCTCCGTGCCTCGGAGAGCATGTTAAGCCGTCGGTCCCGGCTGCCATGAACATCTATGGCAGTCGTTATTGGGAGAGTGTCGACACAAAAGATCCCACTGGGTCGAAGTGTCGCCGGTCTGCACTGACTGGCTCCCACATAAGATACATACATACCTATACTTATGAAACTTAACTTATTTGATGATGATGATGATATGGCCAACTGCTTTCAATACTGAAACGCTAAGCTAAATAACAGAGACACCGTTCTAAACACCGCTTTTTTTTTTAAGTTTTGCCTAGTTGGATGTTTTCGGACAAGGACCTAAAGCTTCTAGACTTAAGTATTTTAGCAAGGCCGGCATTTATTTCAATCTACTTGCATTTCATACTTTGTTTACCTTCTGTAAAAGCTTTAGCCTTATATCGCTTAAAGGGAGTGTAAGATTTAACATCAGTAATAGCTTATTTTGCAACTGCACCAAAAGGGAACGCCTATCTAAGGCTACGAGTGGACAAGAGGCTAGAGAAAAAATACTTTCCAGTTGATTTTGTCGTAAACAATATCTATTTACTTTGAAACAAATTGACGCCACTGCAATTTACAAAAAATTGTTAAAAGGAGTAAGTCTATTGAAAAAACGATAAAGTAAGTCAATTGAAAAACGAGAAGTTGTTGCAAAATATTGCCAGCTTCAAAACATATTTTTAACAAAATGCAATTATTACGCAATTATAATAATATTATTGTAAATGTATAATAAGGAAAACGTACGGTAGGTTGTTGTGCACATACTATGACTTGATATATAGGTTGGGCAAGATATGAATTCAATATATGCCCTTCGTCGCCTTTTCTAGATGATTTGTTAATAGTCTATGACAATGAAGAGAATATAGACGTTTAAAATAACAAATGTGTTTTTTTTTTCATACCCTATAAAGTATAACTGGATAAAAATATATTACAAACACACCTCCTATCATAATGAAATAATAGAGCATTCAGAAAAGAGATGTTTTTGAATTATTTCACAGCCAGACACATTTTCGTATAGAAAAATAACCTCAATACATTTGCTTTTTATAGGTATTTCTAAAATAGTGGCGTCAATTTGAATATATTTTTTAGATATCTAACACTGATAAGATCTTAAAACCGTCAATTTTTATAGTCATTTTTGATGTCCATCTGTGGCCTAAGACACTATGGAGAATAGGCATTCCCCTTTATATGTAGATTTTGCCCACGGTTTCGCTCGCGAACAGTACATTTTTTAGATGAAGGTGGTTCCTATGTCCTTCTCTGTACCCCTGATAACGTGTATGCGGATTTCATAATAATCGGTCGAGTAGCTAAGACGTGAAAAAGTAACAGACATACAAACTCACATCCGCAGTTATAATATTAGTTAGGATTTCTGCATCTCTGCTATGGATCGCGATATTTCTACAAATGTATTCGCGATATTTTTGTGAATAATATTTTAGTGACTCTTAGCTTGTTTTAAGATTACGGTTGCTGCGGAAAAGCGAAGTTATTGATGCGAATGACGTTTCTACTACATATGTGCTGGTTTCCAAGAAGCAACCACTTCGCCAACCACTAATGCTTTTAGTTGCATGACTCTAAACAATCGGTCTTTACTATTTACTTACTTAATGCTCTGAGAGATTAGCTCAGTGTTTACTGCAAAATTTGTATAGTCTCGTATACAGCGCATAGTTTATGTTTATAATCAAAACACATAGCAGAAACTCTGAATGAAATAAAATTATTCTCTAAAATATTACGAAATCTGCATACATATACATGTTGGTTTTAGTAAATGACAGAAATTAGCATCATGTGGCTTTCTTACGAAAGGTAATTGTAAGGTAAGCTCCAGTATCGCATACTTTTTTCTTGATTATAAATTAAAAAGTACCATACAATGAAAAAAGTCTTTTCTTTTTTAGCATTTGTAATTACGACACTCAAAGTTTTAATCTTTATATATATAATTCTGCTGTACGTGTGTATGTCGCTGAAATCCTCCTAAAAGGCTGGACCGATTTTGATAAAAAAATTTCTGTGTGTTCATGTGGATTCGAGGATGGTTTAGATATGGGTTTTTTTTTTCATCTTATCTTATTACATCTGTCGGGACAGCTAGTATAATATAACAAACTATCGGTTTTCTTAACCATATGCATGCTAATAAAAGGTTATTAAAAAATAAAGAGCTAACAAGTTTACCGTCTCCATTTCCAATACTAGTAAATTCAAACCTACCCGCAGTTATCAAAAGGCTGTAGGTAGGGCTCTCAAAGGGCATATAATGGCTCAGTAATAGGGCAAAACGGAGCAAAACGCGTGTAACGTCGGTTAAAGAGCACTTACTAGAGAGGCTAATTAGAACTAACGCACACGGTTACGATTAAGTTTTAGCTTAATGTGCGCGAGATCGTTTGAGTGGACGTAGATGGAACTATTTTTCTGCCAACAGGGCTACGGCCAAGGTCAAAGGAAGGAAAAACAGTCAATTTATATTGTACATATACCTACATATGTGTGCAAATTTGTCTTTGCTAAGACTAAGTCACTAGTTCAGTGGCATTAACCTAATATAGATAGGTTTTCGAATCAAGTATTTGGTCTGGAACAGCACGACTGACAGCCACAATTACTAATTGTTTGGTGACAGCACAAATGATCTACCCACAAGGGAAATACTAGATACTCTATTACAAAACTAACGTAAGAACACTAACGTTATTTCACCAAGAAAATAAGAGTTCTGAATGCTGACGTAGCTCTATCATACCTTCCCTTTGTTCGTTTAGCCAGATGATTAAGATTGTCGAATACCCCACATACTGGCTGTTTCATACCTTTCGTTGCGTTCTATCTTTAATTTTTTTACCCTAGTCGCCTTTTAGTAATGGTAACCCTAGTATTGCAAGTACCTAAGCTATCGTAAGGTACGTCTTTGTAGGCTCCACCTTGACAGTACGAAAACGGCCCCGAAATTTTCTCAGTAGTAACAAGGAGATAGGAACAGGACTCTATTTGGTAGTTAATAGGATTGCTTCTAGTATTTTCTGTATGACTCAAAGCAGTTGGCAAAACGGTATGAGACTTGCCTGAATATTTTGTAGTCAAAGACTTTTCAGTCACATTAAGATGTAATTTCTTTGTTGATATTAATGTTACTTCGCCGCCGTTTGAAGATGATAATCGCATTATCAGGTATACGCTACTATCATCTTTAAATAGAACAGGTGATACGATTAATTATAATAAATATACTTTGACAAATGTCAGTCCAAGTAAAAAGAAAGTAAAGAAACATATTAACATTATATGTTCAGAATAGACTAGTGGCGAAGCGATAGTGAACGTGACTGCTGTGCATGGAGCCTAGAGTTCAATTTTCAAATTCAGGGAGTGTGTCCAGTAGACGTAAAATCCTATATTAAACCTATGTTTAATATGTACACCTACCTATTTCCCACAATAAATTGATTTGATTTGATTTGATCTGACGTTAATTGAGTCGCCCTCTATTAAATGAAATTAAAGCAACAGTTGACGAAATTTCTGTGTAATGTATGACGTGAAAAATGTACTCGATGTGTGAACTATGAAATATGAATATCGCTTCCCCTTGGGGATAAGGGATGGGGATATATAGATATGTCACTATGTGTGTATGTACGTCAGTTATAGACATATCATAATTTAATTATGGATTCTACATTTAATTTTAGTTTATGTATACACGTATTAGCTGATCCTAAATAACTTAAAATTAGCATAAGACACTAACTAGATATTTTCTATATTTTAATACTAACCAGTATTCACGCGCAGTTACGACCTTATTACCTCCAAGCGTCGTTAATGAGGCATGTGCATTTTACAATGTTCTAAAGTATAATAGATCTATAAAATGATTCTCTTGGGAAAGCTATAGCAACAATGTGGCTACAACATGACACGAAACTACGATACTACATAATATAGTAAAATTTCAATTAAGCTATATTTCTATTATGAATAACAATGCACCTAATTTACTAGTATATATGTTACGGCTAAAGGTGGGTGTGAACATAAACTTAAGATTAGCCGGCTACAACTAGGTGCAGCTGGCCACATGCGATTAGGTTATGTTAGGTTACTTTTGAGTTGTAGCCGGCTAAAACTAGGTGTAGCCGTACTTCGGCTATTAGCCGTAACATATACACCAAGCAGCGATAGCATAGTGGAAAACTGTTGAACTGCCATGCAAAGGACTCGACTTAGATATCAAGGCATACACATCTGACTTTACGAAGATATGTGCGTATTAATAGTTAATTATCGCTCGCTTTAACGGTGAAGGAAAACATCGTGAGGAAACCTGCATGTCTGAGAGTTCTCCATAATGTTCTCGAAGATATATGAAGTCTGCCAATCCGCACTGGGCCAGCGTGGTAGACTATGGCCTAACCCTTCTCACACTGAGAAGAGGCCCGTGCCCAGCAATGGGACAGTTTAATACAAGGCTGATATTAGATACACCAAGATCCCATTTTGATACAAACAAGCGTAGAATCTGCCTATGAACGCTTGCAATAGGTACTATAGTGATAACACCCGCGCGGCAAGAATAGGCAGACCCTTTTATAAAGGCTTTCTTGCGCGCTCAGGGCGAAAAGATTCCTAAGCCATTGCCAGCAACGCAGGGCCTCCATGAAAAACCTGGAAATTGTATTTCACTACAGGAACACAACACATGATTTGTGCTGTCTGCGTTATTTGTTGATTAATATTAAAGGTATTTCCACAGCCAGACTGCTCCATTTTGAGTAAAATGTCAGGTTTAATCTATCATTGAAACCATGATAGGTAGTATAACAAAACACATCATAGCATAATTCTTAAATCAAAATCGACAATACGTTTGTTCATATAGGTAGCGAAATAACACTTATGAACGTGAAAATACCCTTATACCTACCCAGCAATGCAAGGACATAGAACCTATGTGAAGAACAGGCAACACACTCGCTCTTTTTATTGGCTTAAAAATCCTGTATATTCTCGATAAACGGAGAGATTTCACAAAAATATTTGATAAGCTTAATACATATACATATAACATAGGTAGATTTTGTGTGACGGGCGTTAAGGACGACGTCATAGACGCCAGCCTTTAATGTCTAGCGTTCACAGTTCCAAGTTTAGAGGCGCTCATAGTCAGTTGCACTCACTGATCGATGAACGATTAGCGAGGTTAAGCAACGTTGGGTGCGGTCAGTCTATAAATGGGTGACCGCTTAGTGGTATTTCATCGAGCGTCTCCGTGCTTCGGAGGGCATGGAAAAATTAGTTCTCGGTTGTTGTCAAATTGACAGCAGTAGTTAAGCCATGTCAGAGTCCTACGAGCGGCTTGAACAACTCTTGACAAAAGGTTAGCCAATAAATACACGAAAAAAAGAAAAAAAAGAACTGTTCCAAAAACACTACTGCCGTTTGCCTAACAGAAAAATGCAGCACCAATATTTGAATTTGCAATTATGCCTATAATCAGTAGAAATAACGGCCAACATTAATTAACACAATTTGATCGAATCGGATGTACTTACACTTTCCTCTTTAGTAACATAGTGCGATTAAAATTGGACGGTTAAATATAATTATGACTAGGCCATAAATGTCTGAAATTATACTAGAACATAAAATATTAATAAAACGTATGAAATTAGATTACGTGCTACTAACCCTGTTTTGTAAACTAATTGAATAAGGCACTTCGTTGGCCAAGAGTAGGTTACTAGACACTAAGTACATCTAAAAAAATATTACGGCATTTTTAGACTAGCATTTTCGAGGTAAACAATTACAACAGCTGAGTGGGAGACAGTTGGACTGCCACGCAAAGGACTCGAGTTAGATATCAAGGCACGCACAACTGACTTTACGAAGATACGTGCGTATTAAATAGCTAACTATCGCTCGCTTTAACGATTTTAAAAGGACCTCTTCTAATATTATGTACTCTTTTTTAAATAGTGTACTACCAGTAGAGTATCAACGAGCACTTGCTTGTCTTTGCTTTTTTAAAATATCGACATCGTGCTAGTAATAGGTAACTCTGGTGTTCGAAGCATCTACATATATGCTATAGCAGTTGTTGGCAATCTTGACATCCAAAAGAGCCAAATATAGACAATTCGCAATTGAAATCTATTCAAAGAGCCATTTTTTTAACTTAATCTTTTTATTGGCAGCAGTTATTGTTATGAAGAAATTACGGAAACAATTAGCATTAAATGTACACTCTCGAGCTAGCCTTTGTGAAATAAGTCTTATTTTAACTAACAGTATATTAAATTAAATTTGGTGGTGAATTTTGCAGCGATAGCTCAGTGGGGAGACCAACAGACTGCAATGCAGAGGGTCTCGGGTTCGAACCCACGTCGCGCACCTCTGACTTTCGGAAGTTATATGACTTTTCGAAATTATGTGCGTATGCGATTGACAATTATCGCCTACTCCGTGCCTCGGAGAGCACGTTAAGCCGTCGGTCCCGGCTGCCATGAACATCTATGGCAGTCGTTATTGGGAAAGTCAGTACCCTCTAATATCCTGACACTGGTCTAGCCTTAGAGTATTGTTAGCCTTTGGGTTGCGGAGGTCAGGTGGCAGCCGCTCCGTGTAAAAACTGATATCCAGTCAAATCCGGTTAGACTAGAAAAGCCGACCCCAAGTGACTTGGGAATAATAAAGGCTAAGGGAGAAGATATTAAATTAAATTTGGTATCACACTTATAAGGCAAGATGATAAATAGCATTCCGTGCCTGCACTTAACATTTTGCGAAAAAGCCGCAGTCGAGGAGTCAAAGAGCCGCATGCGGCTCGCCAGCCACGGGTTGCCAACCACTGTGCTATAGTAAAATCCTACCATCAGGTGAGGTACGATTGTTTATCACTTTTATAGTATACAAAAGATGGTGCTTATTATCTTAAAATGACATAGATATGAAGGTAAGTGTTATCTACTGACGAAAGAACAAACGGTATAATCAATATTTTTGCAAAATCTCTTTTTCTCGCTCACAGATGACAGCTTACGTCAAACTCAAATTGATGACAATGAAAGGTTTGTAAAGAAATATTCTTAGAACCTCGCATACAGACCTATTAAAAACGAACAATCACATACACAAACACCTAGACAATAAATAGGGATCTGTGAATTATATAATGAAGACAAACGCTTCATAAGAAACAAAATCACTTCATACAAAAATAGATTCGTATGACAACATATGACACGTAAATAACAGGTGTTCTAGATTTTTCAAGATATCTAGACACCAGATTTCATATTGATTGATTCGATGATTGACAATATCAATAGGATTGACGCACGGTGCAAAGATAAAAGGAAGGTCGTTTCGCACGTATGATAAATAGATGCAATGGATATGAACACAGAGTTATTGTTAGCTCCACAAAATAACGACAACAACGAATCGGCTTACCTATCGTTAAGTAACTATCACCTTATATATGTATATGTCACTGGACAGAAAAGGGAGAATCATGATAACATGATCTTCTATCCAGAAATTTTTATTATTAGAATTAATTAGTTTGTTTGACTGTCTATCCCTTACGTATGACTTGATCAACTGGTATATTGTTACCGACTTCGTCAAACGTCTGCCCTTGAATCAGTAATATGACGACAGTACCCTACCAATTAGATTTTAATTTATTTCAAGAGCATGAATACCAAACGGCAGAAGTTCGCAGGCAACCTTGTCTTGTGTATAAGTAGAATTTTCAAGGCTCCTTGAGAACACGTGTATTATCTATTGTCCGCGAATAATAGATAATTTTTACTGTGTCTGCTGCACGGCGTTTAAAGGTATAACAAGGGCTATGATAGCATAATTATATACTTTAAGCTTATCGTCTGTTGCACTGACAGCGAAGCAACTGTTTACTCTATTGTTTTAGGAGCATCGGAACACAACACAAAATAATTTGCTATCTTCTGCAGGGTGGAGAAACTTCCCCAGTAGGGCTGCCACAGTTTTGCCAAAGTCCCAACTCTAGCTTTAGTTTGACTGCATTCTAGTATCATATGCGTCTATGGGTTACGGAAACTACTCAGCACCGCTCACCATCAACACCTGCCACTACACTAGTATAAAAAAACGACCAAGGTGGTCTAGTTTCTCCAAACCGTGAGTTTCCAAAAGCATCAGCTGGGAACTACTGACTGACTATTAGACTAATGTAGACTATAAATAAACACACCTATAACATATAAATGTGCTTAACTAAGCACTTAATTCTCGCTAATGATTATTAATGACTTAGGATACGGGTTTAATATACTAACATAATGTTTTTATTGCAACTCTTATAGTAATTGCCTTTTTACTTGCGGGACATTAATGCGCATAGACTTTACATGTAGTGGTTATAAATGTAGATGTATCTACGACTGTATAGGTGTGAGTGTAGAATCGAACACGAATGTGAACTTTATTGGAATGAGGGTAGATGTAAATTTGAATTTTAGCCGTTGCGATTTCAAATCCCTGCTAATATTGTAAATGTGATTGTGAGTTTGTTTGTTACGCTTTAACTACTCAACCGATCATCCTGAAATTTCGGATACACGTTGTCAGAGGTACAGAAAAGGGTCTTTTATACCTTTGATCCTGTTAAAAGTACTATTTCGGAAGGATAGAAATTGATTGACAAAATCTACATTAAAGCTTGCTGGCACGGGCAAGCTCTAGTAGGTTCTGAAGTTGAATTTTGAATAAATGACTTGAGATCTTCTTGCTGCTGGTGTTTATAAAATCATGCATGGTTAATCAACAGTTCAGTATCTGCTAAGATTTCACGTTTAAGGTGTGTCTATTGTTGTCTTTTGGACTTAATGCCAGATACTGTACTACTGGGAGATCGTCTGTTTTTAAATTGAGCTTGGACGGACCGACGTAGTGCTTCATATTGATAACAGTCGATAATTACCGAAATTGATGTCTATACTTGTAATTCTTGATGAAGCCGTAGATAGCCTTTGGCCGCAGACCTCATGTATAAACATGAGTATGTTTAAAGATTAAAACAGCTTTCGTTATCGAAGAAACAGGCGCTTTTCTTTAAACAAATTTAATAGCCTCTTTTTAAGATGAAAGCATGTATAAAAAAGGCTGATGCCTTAGTAACGACTTAATCAATTGCCATCAAACATACATAGTTTTGTAGATTTTGGAATATAATTATATAGCTCGATCTCTATTATATATTAGGTTCTAGTAAATCTACTGGACCGATTTTAAAATTCTATCAAAGTGTATTTTATCATGCGAGGGTATTCGGTTTTCGTATGTTATTACCAAACATTGGGCAACACTTATAATTTTTTTGTAGGTAATAACGGTAAGTTCTACAATATTCTTTTGATCTGATTATAATGAATGAGCCAATGGAAGTAGTTAATAATTCCTAAATCAACTGGTAATCATTGAACTACTTTCGATATGGCGGGCAAAATTAGTACTTAAATAATTATCATCTCGATAAAGCCATATTATATAAACTGGATGTGTCCACCGCCATCCGCAATTTACTATTATTGCGTGACAGTATAAATAACCTTACTTGCCTGGAAGTACCAGCCTTCCACAGGAAACTTACACAAGAGTAACACAGTTTTGTAGTACTGCGTTTTGGCAATACACAAGTGCTACACTTGCATGTTATCTACCCTTTATTTAATATTGTCTTCTGTTTACGCGAATGTTATTCATTGAAATTAAACTTCTATATACGGATTTTATCGCGTTATTATTTTACACTTTATTACAAAATTTTGAAACTGTCACACTGCTACTAGATACTATTGAACTTTACAAATTTTTAAGCTAATTAATTTATTAAAACTATTTATATTTAAGTTTACACTTTCCCCGACGTTTTGGTTGCTTTTCAGCCGACTAAGATGGTAGTTGTCTCAATGTTCCAGTGTCGTTATTTCAAAGTACCCGAACATAATTTAATCATTGGTGTTTCTATTTACGCAGAATGAGCTCAGAGTATCATGAAGTCTAGCTGTGGTTTGCTTCTTATTGGGTTTGACTATTTGAATGACTGGATCCCAAGCTGGTGGTACAATCCAACCATCTTCTCTATTAAAATTAGGATATTTTTTGAGTTTAATAGCCTTGCGAGCATCCTTGGTAGGAATCTGTGTTCTTTAGCGAGAATCTGTGGTTTGTCAAATCTCAGGTAGTGGTTGGTCCCCTGTTGCACATGTTCACACACAGCCTTTATTATTATTTGTAACGAATAAACACAAAACCTAATCGACTGATTTAAAAGAAACACTAATTGAAAGCCACATTATCCAGAAATAATATAAGCTATAAAACATCACCGTACAAGCTAAAAGAGTGGAGCAGTAATCATAAATAAACATAGATAAAGCCGCAGGGACAGCTAGTTAATTTTTATTATAATGATGTCCATAGTCCCGCGTACGGCCGCGCACGGCTCAGCGCTGACGGTGATCAGCGCTGACAACTACGCGTTGTTCTAAAACGCTCCTTAGAAGCTCATACACTTCAACTGTCAGCGCTGACGGTCAGCGCGCGGTCAGCGTGACTCTAAAATCAGCCTTCTCGTTTGCCATATTGTTATACATAATATATTTCAAAAAAGGAATTCTAAATTGCAGTCGGTTTATCCCTTTGAAAACTACGATGGCAAATACATATTCATAGACAAAGGTATTATATCTATATATAAAAGCCTCTATGATACAGATATTATTCTTTATTGTAGTGCTTGTTCATTTATCGATTATAGAAGTAAGACAGTAGTAATAACACAGGCAATCTAAAGCCATGCTAAATAAAATATTTTTATGATGGCGTCCATGTATCTTTGCGTGTAGCTGTCCTGTGGGCATATCGTGAAGACAACTGAATATTCTTATAGGTTGGTATGGTTAGCCATAGTAAAATAACTTAAAAGTCATTCTATAGGGTATTTTGAATGTGTATATCAATATATACACATTCAAAATACCCTATAGAATGACTCTCAGTCTCTAGTCTCAATGAGACTATTTCATAGCTATCTTGTATGAAGTAGTGTTTTAAACAAATTATTTGATTTATATGAGTTAATTTTTTATATGTTTGCTTGACTTTAGACGAAGTATGGTTTTTCTTATGATTTTTTTCACAGCAACACCAACCCTCATATTATTATGACAAGTTGAATCATCTAAAACGGGCGAACACTATATGACATAGCTTCGTCCACTTATATAGAATCCACAATTAATATAAAAAATAATTGATGTCAAGGATTGTTATTAATACAATTACTTATAATAACCATTGTATTTTGTATAGAAGCAACAAAATTTGATGTTAAAAAGAAACCGACCTAATACATCGCTTCATAACCAAGACAATTAAATCGAGAGGCTACCACACCATATATTCAAAGTGTTTACTACGGTATACTAGCATGCAACGATCTCGCAACTTATCAGTTAAGGAAAACATCTGAACTGTCTACGAGTTCCACATAAGTTCTCTTCGCCAGCGTGTGGACTTGAACCTGATACTAAAAATCCGTGCCCAACAGTGGGATAGCTTATAAACATAGCACACCGATACGTTTGTCTAAAGCTGTGTGCTATTCGTGTGAGAATGTGGTACTAGCGCGAGTGTGCAAGCCCGTAACTTAAAATTCGGAAATTGTAAGGGAAACGGTGCCTGCGCCTCTTATATCGACGCTTGTTAATTTGCAACGGTCTCACGCGCACGACTTATTCCTTTTTATTACGACTGTTTCTTTAACACAGTAGGTACTTTATTGATTGGTACGTTTAATAGCAGAACATTTTATTTTATTCTGTTATATAGCAATTATGCGTAATAAATTCTAATTATGTTGCAAAACACTGCTGATACACAATTTGCTACACCATAACATTTCTAGCTTATCTAATGGGAATATCGTATTAAGAATGGCTATCAAACATATTCAAAAAAGTGCTTCAATTATTAGCCTTAGCCTTTTAATCATAAGAATACATATTCATTTGCTGCTTCAAGATTAGTATATAGTTATTTAGTCATAATTTTGACAACTTCGACTATATTTGCTCATTTCATTGGTTTCAAAATGTATCATGGATTTGACTCTTACGGTTTTCTAGTTTTTACTTATTTAATAATCATATTTAAATCATTTCATAAAAAGACAAATTTCACACTTGAACTAAATCCTGGTTTCCAGGGAACTTTACAAACATTCAAACGACGAACAAATATAACACCCAGACTCGTAATCATACAAATTTTTGATAATTGGTTTCGTATCTTTCACTGTCCTCCTGATATGACCAAGAAACAACCAGCGATTCAATAATGATACAGTTTTGTGAACGTAGCCAAGACAACTAAATCTTTACACTTTCGTTCTGCATCGCTGCATGCCATCTAACTTCGATAATGGTACTGCTTTTCATTCTGTCTGATTATCATCCCCTAATATTTATATTTGACCTAGGATGTGTTAAAAATTTCCAGACCTGTTGTTAAGACGGCGTAATAGGCGACTTGTAATGATAGATAATATTTGCGTATTATGCGTCATAAATAAAATCAAAGAAAACGACAGTTTCGCAAATACTGAACGAATGAGCGAAGTGTCATCATAAAACCAATATATCTAAACAGATGACAGACAGACGTCGTATCTTCATGCTGTAACAGTAAGTTAATTTGGTGATAACACAGGAAATTTACGATTCCCTTCATTCCATGCCCGACGAGTAGGCTTTCGGATAAGTTATTGTTGTATGACGACCTTGGTGTCTTGGTACCAACTAGAATAGACGGCCCTGAGCGTCGCGGGGCCGGCAATTAGTAACTATTCGATTATTTAGTGGCAATTTAAATAATTACTCGATGCTTGAAGATAGTTAATCATATCGTGATTTCCTATAGATCACGTAAACAGTTAACAGAGGCCTTTTGCGCAAATGTTAACAATTTAAAGATGTAGCCAAACCCAGCCACACTTCGCTGTGGAACAGCCTGATATTTATTTTTACATTGTCAGGGTAACTTCGGGATAAAAAGTATATAAAATCACTTTTTATATAGAAATGCAGCGTTATATCAAAATTGCGAGTCCGTAAGTCAAAAAATTTTCGAAATCTGCGGCACTAACGAAATCATTTTTTTTAAATATACGTACATAAATATATTCAGCATTGGTGGTAGATTTGCTGTTTGCTGTCATAATTAAGCTTATTTGCTTTGCCAAGAACGATCTTTGACTATGACATAATGATTTATTTAGGTGGTAACTTCGCCTAAACAATTAATTCCTTTATGTCTTTCGTGTAAAACTTTGTACAGCTGGTGGAGACAGTGGACATTCCCTGGAGCCTTTTAAAAATATAGTTCCCTTCAATAGGAAGCGACAGTGCTTCAATTTATTATTTACTGTTTTAATTATTTAGGGTCTCGCATATATTATGCTGTTGTTTGACGCATGCACCCAACTGTGTGGCTGCTTGGCTAGCAGAATTTGTAGTATTGAAGACAGTAAGTCATAAGCGAATACATGTCTCATTGATATTATGAGTATCACATAAACAAAATTATTGTTTAAAAATTTTGTTTTATAATTGACACTGATGCATTTAGGTATTGTAAGTCTTTCAAATTTTTTTTATCTGCTGGACGCGTTGTATTAATGAAAATGAATCTATTATCATATTTGAGAGATTATTTTTAACGTAAAAGATTACATTGTTTTGTGTATTATTCAGCTTAAAATATATATAATTATTGGCAAAATGTTTGTTTCAACAAGAATAAAAATATAATTTCTTCATGAAAAATATCGCGACAATCGTCAGAGCGCCACTATTTTAATAAACACTTGTACTGAACGACTTTCTTGAATCTCGCAAGTTTGGCTCGCTCATAAAAATTGCAGCGACCCGGCGAACTAACGCGTGCCGAAATGAACCAAACAAAAACACAGCTCATGCCAATTCATTAAAACTTTCTCGCTGATGACCTCAGTGGCAACACCTACTATTTATACCGGGATAGTAGAATTTTCTCCCGACTGGCAACACTAACGGCGCGACAACGAGCCAAAGTTAGATTGCAAGAGGCCATAACCCCGCGTCTCCACTTCAATCTCCCCTATAGAATGAGAGGTGTTTGCGAGATGTCGGCTACATTTTTTTTTCTGACGCGGATAATCTAATTTGGGTAGTAAATGTTTTTATTAATAAATAAGGCGGGGATGAGAGGCGACGTGGTGTCTTGAATGTATAAGATAAACGAGGTTTAGGATCAACTTTGAGCCTAACAAAATATAGGTAAGAATAAGAATTTTAAATAGAATTTGGCGCACTTTGCTTATTTGCTTTATTAATTGGGTTTTCATGGCAATGAATGAAGATGGTTTAATAGTAATATGCTTTTGAAATACTGCGCATTCTCGAGTGGTGTACCTATAAGATTTCTTAGTTTGAGAAAATTCCTGATTAAAACACCTATCTCACTTAGTACCAAAATCGAGGCACCTTCAGTTGATAATATAGCATCTATGAACACAATTGCATTCAAAATATATTCGAATAATATATTCATAACACTATGCATAAATTCGTGCGCTACGTCATTGACCATGCAAAGTGGGTATCGCATCATGTAGGTAGGTACTCGATACGAGTATATTTTTTTTTATAAAAGTACTCCTCCGGACCTAGGGTTTCGGTGTCACGAGGAACTTTACAAACATTCAAACAACGGACACAAAGCACTCAGAACCTTTTTGTGAATCATACAATTTTTCTCCCGTGTAGGGATCGAACCCATAAAACTCGGCGCAGTGGCAGCGGGGACGCGATCACTTAAACCACTACAGCATCCGTGCTGTCCGTATTGCTACGATACAGTATACTCAACAATTTGACTTGGATGACGTGAACATAACCGCTTAAATATGGACCACAAGCGATGACCACTGTATAAATGACATCACCACGGTTACCGTTTACGAACTATAGGTACTTTTATAAGTACATCGGGTATTGGTATAATAATATACCCACTTGCGACCCTCTATCATTTGGGTGGGCATTCTTGGGCCTTAAAATACAGTGACTCAATCAATATCTACGGTCTAAATTGGGTCGGATCAATTAGATCGAAAGCATAACCATTCCTTACATTAAATATATATAATTTAATAATAAACTTATCTTTTGGTTGTTGATTTTTTAAAATTAAATATCTAATTTGCTATAAAAGCTATTAAGTAAAAAACATAATTACATTTGCGTTTAAATAAAGACCATAGACGACTTTATTTAGCCTAGCAACACTATCAATTTAAATATTATATTTGATAAATTAAAAAGAAATTGACACTTACATAAGTCGGCCTCGGTGGCGTAGTGGTTAGTGTAACCGACTGCCACGCCTGAGGTCGCGGGTTCGATTCCCACACAAGTCAAACATTTGTGTGCATGAACATGGATGTTTGTCTTGATCTGGGTGTTTCTATGTATAATATGTATGTATTTACAAAAAAAAAAGTATATATGTATGTTTATCCATTGTCTAGCACCCATAGTACAAGCTCTGCTTAGTTTGGGCTAGACAGCGTTGCGTGTATGTGATAGAATATTATTATTATTATTTTTATTATAAAATAATTTTAACATTACAAAATATTATAAAATCTAGGGAGATTAAAAGAATCTTCATGTTACATTTCTTTTAAATTGAGTACACTGGTCCCAAATCAAAATTAAATTTATCAGAATGTTTGTTTTGAGCAACGACTAGACCAAAAGACCTTATCTTAACATAAGCCCAGGACTGAGGCTCTCGCTATGTAACTCTGAATAATATAGAATGACAAGCGAGGAAAGCTCGTTTTAAGAAGACGCTGTGTTGTCGCCAAGTAGACCAGTAATCTTGCCCTTTCCCATGGCTGCGTAGCGACAGCAATGCTTCAATATACGATCAAAATCCAAGCATGCTTAACTTAAATATACTGTTGTCAATTTAAAACTACCATGTCTTTATTGTGCTTTAGTAAACTTATTAAACACTTATTATCTTGTTCACTCCTGGACAAGATAATTTTAATTTCATTGACTATTACAAAATCATTTTAGGCTCGTCCTTCTAAAACAGTACGCCATTGCGTAGCGTTTCAGTACGCCATTGCGTAGCGTTTCCATTAATTAGGCAATCTATAGGTGACGATATCGGCTTAGTATAATCAAAGCGTATACAACCGTATGCTTGTATATGCTATGCTATCTTAGTCATAAAAACTAAACCAAAGCTTTTGCCCACTACTCCGTCGAATACGTTGTTAATTGCAAACCAAGATTTTTTTAAATATTGAATACTGTTATAGATCCTATAATTACGTAGGTACTTACGTATATATCAAATTTAAAGCCTCTTTGAATGTTACATAACATACAATAAAGTTATTGTATGTTATAGTTTGTGACCACGTGGAAATTTCAAAATATTCCGTCTTATGTTTATCTACATCATAAAAGTATTTGCAAAATTCCAGCCTTTTAGGTCCTAAGGTTTGGGCTATGCGTTGATGAGTGAGTAAGTCAAAACATGGCTGTTTTTACATAGTATTCCAATACAGTCTCCGGATCGAATAACTTGGGATTTTAGGGCAAATCGGTTTGAGTTTTCAGCTATAGCAGTTTACAGGGTATCAAGCTGGCTCCATATCAAAAGAGACCTAAACAAAGCTGGCAAAATGTGGGTGTCATTCACATCTACCTACACCTTCAAAGATAAAAAGATGTGGTATCAGTATAAACCTGGAATAAGTCACTATCATAAACAATTTATGTAGCAAGTAGGGTTCTGAATGTCACTTGCTATGTTCGTTAGATAGTTTGTTACGTTTTACAGCCTGCGCTACTAAACAGATTTTCTCAAATAATGTATTTTGTATTCATTCAGATTTTTTTAAAGCAATCGCTTGATATTCTATTTCTACACCAGTTTTTGCCTGTTCTTGGCTTACGTAACTCTTATGAGCACGTAAGCACGCATCAGGGTTTTAAAAAGTATCTTATGTGGTATTGTATGATATGGCCAATCTTTGTACCATCATCATCATCATCATCGGGCTATAATAGTCCACTGCTGGACATAGCCCACCCCTAATGAGCGCCATAGCGCCCTGTCTTCGGCTTCCCGCATCCAGCATCTGCCTGCAGTCTTTCGCAGATCGTCATCCCATCTGGTCGGAGGGCGTCCTACACTACGTTTGCCGTGTTGCGGTTTCCACTCAAGAACACGTTTACCCCAGCGGTTGTCGGTTCTCGCGCGATATGGCCAGCCCACTGCCACTTCAGCTTGCTAATTCTCTGAGCTATGTCGATGACTTTGGTTCTCTGTCGGATGTATTCGTTACGAATCCTATCCTTCAGAGAAACCTTTGTACCATATTTAATCAAAATTCAGTCAACAGATTACGAGTGATTGAGTGTCAAAAATCTAAACATCTTAGCTAACTTCAACATTATATATTATAATATCTATTATTGATAAGACTTGAGATTGATTTAGTTTCTAAATTGCATTATTTTACCTCTTTATAGTAACACAAGCTATCCTCAGGAACAAAATGTTTGTTTAGATGTAAGGTACCCTATGTCCTTGCCTTTACCCCTGACAACGTGTACATATGTATGCGAAATTACACGATGATCGGTCGAATAATCAAGGCGTGAAAGTACCAAACAAACAAACTCAAATTCGCATTAATAATATTAATTTAACATTGATTCTCGTTATTGTATTCTTGTTTTTATCTACCTCTCTATCTATTTTGAATGGAAATCTTTCGTTGTCTTTTAGATCTACGAAATCTCTTCAAACATGTTCTGTGTACTGATTTAATGGAATCAAACGCTGGTATCGAGCGAGACATATGGGCCAACACGCACCAGGACATAGCATGTACGTCTAAAGTGGAGTTATGCGCACTCGTTCGCACTAGTTTAAAGACTATCGCTCCAAGATAAACAGATTTCACCAAGACTTGTGTATTTATTTACGAGTTTTATATACAATATAGGTAAACAGTGGATTAAATAGTACGGAAATCTTCTTATTTCTGCATTTACCTATGTAATGTTACAATACTAGGTAAATAAGAGATGGTTTGTTGATGTGCGTACTCCTCTAGAATTGTCAGACTACTTTCATCCATTTCCATCTAAGTACCTACATAAGGTGTACACTGGATAGAAATAGTATGGAATTCTTACATTTTCTCTATTTAGCTATATTAATATGTATAATAAAGTTAAAGATATGGATTGTTTGAACGTGTTAATCGCTAAAATTATCAAGCAGATTTGTTTCGGTTTGCATTTTGTAACCTATTTATTGAGTATATAATTTATTGTATTATTAATACCGTGGTGCACAACTACTTAGTCGGTACTTAACTAATATAACTATTAGTCTGTAACAAGGCTGAATAGTAAATACTAATTGGGAACGTACATGTGTTCGTCGTCGTCGTCGTCGACCTAAAACAATAGCTTTTTGAATATTTGTTTCTCTGTTTGTACCAACTTCACTTCACTTGGGGTCGGCTTTTCTAGTCTAACCGGATTTGACTGGATATCAGTTTTCACACGGAGCGGCTGTCACCTGACCTGCGCAACCCGAAGGCTAACGATACCCTAAGGCTAGACTAGTGTCAGGATATTAGAGAGTACTGACTTGCCCAATAACGACTGCTATAGATGTTCATGGCAGCCGGGACCGACGGCTTAACATGCTCTCCGAGGCACGGAGCAGGCGATAATTGTCAATCAATACGCACATAATTTCGAAAAGTCATATAACTTTCAAAAGTCAGAGGTGTGCGACGTGGGTTCGAACCCGAGACCCTCGGCATTGCAGTCTGTTGGTCTCCCCACTGAGCTATCGCTACTACTCTCTCTGTTTGTACCAACATCATACAAAAATCGCTGACTGGAGATATGGTGTAGGTTACTTACGTAAATGAAAACGATTTGTAATTCACGCGGTCGACGTCACGAGACCATGCTAGTAGCCATTAGTAATCAATTTATTGATGAAGTCTATTTATTATATTGTTTCTTATCTTATTTTAATCCGTAATAAATCGTGTTTACTTAGATCGATGTAAGTTCTCAGTAGTACGTAAACTTTGTGAGCTGTTGTGTAAATCGCTATTACTATTATAAAAATATATATTAATTAAATTTTCTTTTATTCTGTTATGTGGTCGTTCTTAAGTTTAATAATATTTTTAATAATATTCTACCACATACAGCACCATCTAGCCCAAACTAAGCAGAGCTTGTACTATGGGTACTAGATAATGGATAAACATACATATATACTTTTTTTTTGTAAATACTTACATATTATACATAGAAACACCCATACACAAACAAGTAAGTACCTAAATAATAAAATTAAATATAATGAATTACATTGATCATCGATGTTGAGTGACGTTAAGTCCAACTGACTAATATAAGTTATTAATAATTGCGTTTTAAAATGATAAATATATGATATAAAAATAGTAATAACTAGAATAATATTGATTCAGTTTTCAAGACTTCAAAGTTTATTTGCTGTTCAGTTGAGGATTAGTAGCGCCATCTAGTAGCACGTGAACTAAATCACAGTTCTGAAGAAACTAAAAACAGACTTTTGAAGGCACTTTTTGGAAAGGAAAAGTGCTCAATGATTGTAATTATTAAATAGACTTAATGTAAATACACTTATTTAAACACTTTTAACTTCAACACGAGTGACTCTAAGAGAAAACTCATTCAGGAAAAACGTAAAATTACAAATCTAAGAAATAATAAATATGACATTGTTAGAACTAACTAATCTAGATTAAACTAGCTATAATAAGTTTAGGACATCTAAACACGAAACATGTACGTGCCTTTGATTGACCCTACAGGTCGTCGATGCAAAACTAAAAAAAAACATGGTCATTCTTGTAGGCAAAAATCTGCAAGCATATTTTTATTTATTCGTGTTTAATTAAGCGAATCGTGGTTGGATGGCCATTGTCCGACTTACCTGCTCGATTTAAATCGCCCGCAACCGGTTACTGGCCCGTCATCCGACTTTTATTTTTAACCATTTATTTACTAAAATATCACGACACGAATCATTCATCACAATAAATATAGCATCAAAATAATGAGCATTTATAAAATCTTTCACTTATCTACACTTTACACAATGTTTTATAAAGTGATATTTTTATCTCAAATAACAGCACCACCAGTGCCAGACATATTGTTTTTGTCAAACTTTTATAAACATGATGATATGGGACTATGGCAATACCTACGTTCAGCCTAAATCAAGTTTCGTTCATTCCGTTCCGATTTCAAATCGCTTTGGCGACGTTCGGAATTCGCGCCGCGCGTACTGATCATGGAGCGCGTATGGCGCGTCTGCTGCAAGACGTCAGCGTTGTCCGTCAAACACCGGGGGCGGGCCGCCGAGGGACGGGCCTCGAACATATTCGGCTAACTTCGGAACGCACCTCTCGCTCTGCAGACTGCGAAGTGAGCTGAGTCACAATTCATTCCTGTGCTGTTTTATTTTCGTGTTATTTTGCAAAATAAACACTGGTAAGTGATTGTGTGATAATATTTTGATGTTTGACATGCATGTTGTTACTGTTAAGTTTGTGCGTAGAATAATATTGCGTTATTGCCCCAAACTAGATTATGTTGTTGTTCCCAAAGCGTCTGTAGTTTTCAAGTGTTTTAACAAACTTGTCAACACAGCCGTAAGACACTATAAGTATAAACAGGTGCAGGAAAAAATGCTGTTTATGATTCAGAATACTGAATTGCATACGTAATAGCATTATAATAACTAATTCAATTATATCAAAACATAACCTCAAAATAAGTGACATTTAGATTTTGGCGCGTCAGCCGATAGATGGCGTTGTCTTTGTGGGCGGAGCTTGCTAACTGCCACACTAGCACTAGACGTATGTCATTTGCGATAATTGAAGGTTAGTTCAGTATTGTCGAAAATTTTAGATAAGCGTTGTTTATTTTATGATCACCCCCATTCACCCCCTCGGGCTGTAAATATGGGGTTCCGGATTGGCAGGCGAGTATTTTTAATCCTGCTATTTACTGGTTTTAATATATTAGGTAAGTTATATTTTAATGAAATACAGTCGGTGTGATAATTTTAATTTTATATTATGTATTATTGATATTAGTAAGTAAGTTATAACTACGTTGTTATTTATTGTATTGTCGTCTTTTTACCTGTTTAATTGGGTACCATATATTAAATTAAAATTACATACAATTTTTTTATTTATTGTTTGAAATGATTTATGCTAAAAGAAACTTGACATTACATTTACTTGTTCATTGTCAGCAACGAAACGTCGTGAGTGCGTACAAGTTGATCCACTGCACATCGCGATGTAGCGTCGAAAAAAAAACGCTCAGTAAAAAGTTTAATTTGTTTTATGCGTTTGTAATTATAGCCATTATATTTTTACAGAACTTGTTCAGTTTATGGAACTTTTTACTTAAGACTAGTATTAATTTCTTGATCAACAGTAGAACAAGAAAGAGCTACTCCAGCCATTCACTAATTAGTCGCCTGTATTTCTAAATAGAACACTTGTTTTTTTCTAAATCATTAAATATATTTAAGTAAATTCGTTACACTAACATTGTATAAATAAAAGTTGAAAATATCTGTCGTCTTTAGCTAATAAAGAACTCAAATGTCAGCGGCGGACACAGGTAATCTGAAACATCTTGATACTTTAATCCAAAAATAGAAATTATTATACTACTTAAACAAAAAACTGTCGGTGCCTTGCGGACGGTCCAAGGCGTTGTTGGGGGCCGTCTCTTGACAGATTTATGGCGTGCGTGGCTGTTACTCGTACGCAGTCCCCCGTCACCCCCGCACCTCCCCGCACCCTTCGTGACCCGCACACCATCCCCTTCTCACGAAAATTAAAACGTTCCATATTTGAAATTCTTTTAAATCCCTCACCGATTGAATATTGTATTTTTTCATTTTTGATATTTTAATTTATTATACCTGAGTTTAGCCGGTGACTGTACCTCATCGGATGACATAGTGTAGGTAAATCAGTTTTTCTATAGAGAATCGTTGCTTGATTTTTTATTCGTGTTTAAAGAATGCATCAGAAATAGTTAAGACATTAACTTGAAATACTGCCCATCAACATTTATTATCTGAAATTATATTACAGTATTAATATGACTAATATAATAAATCTAGAACTTAATAAACCCGTTTTTACGTCTAACACCCTAACTGTAAAGATTATATTGCACAACAAATTTCGACTTTCTTACTCACAAAAAGGTCTTTTATGTATCGAAAACAAAAACTTTAAATTTACTATGAGGGACAAACAATGATAGTAATAGATCACTCATCATAATAGACAGATTATGTCTGTCACTTCAAGACAGATTTACGAGCAATTGCATAATACGTAACTGTTCATAATAGACAACAAAAAACGTTGCATTCATTCAAAATTCGAACGTTCTCAAAAAGAAGAATCGGTAATTATAATTTAAAATTAGTATCGTTATAACGGTTGTATTTGAAATTGGAACGTTGAGTTTAAGTTTATGTAGATTTAATGTAAATGTTATATTATTTTTAATTAAATAAATCTGATCGGACGTCTCACCTTTCGACCTGTCTGTTACCGATATCGTCTAGAGTATATCAAAGTTGATTTAGACGATTGACATAGACACACAGTTGCTCCGTGTGCCGAATACTGTCGCATTATATTAGATTGGAATCTAACTCCCACGTTAGAGAAACGCTTTATTTTATATATCTAGCAGTAAATCTATTAATACTGGTCATAAAATAATATACAACAATTATAGCCCTTTTATCGAACTCAGACCACGTTAGCTTTTTGCATGGACCTGATCATACTGGGTGTCTGGGGACTCAGTTGTTATTTTAATATGTTTGATGGATATTTGTTCAATATTTAAAGATATAAGATTATTATTAAGTGTGACATTTAGTATTAGTAAAATAATAATACAAAACAGTTTATACGTAAGCAGAAATGTTTAGTTTTCGGCCTAGGTCCCGTATTAGAATCCTGTGTGTCTCGAGGCTAGCCTATTCATAGATCGTATACCGTTATGTCATACAGAGCATACACCTAATGTAATTTAAAATACTAGGCAAGGGAATACAAAATTTCCTCTAAAGTATTGATGTTCTTAACTTACTGTCTTTTTAAGACAATTCTGCTTGGAATACTGCAAACGTTCAACGGATAAATGAACACCCAGAGTCAGACCAACGATCTAAATATTTCTATACCTCACAATTTTTCAAAGGTCCAAAACCATAACACGTAACTATTCTATTTTCTATCTATATCAAAATAGGTCTGTATGTTAACAGCTGTCATTTTTAAGATTAAGTACAAAACAACATAGTCTACCGAGACAAATATTAATAGAGGATAAATATTCAATAAAATAAATAGCATAAAACTTAAAACTTGTTTATTTGTTGTCTTGACAAAATGAACATTCGTAAGATGTGATTTTAAATAACAAATTAATCGAAGTTAATATGTTATTCAATGTAAACATTAATCATTGTGAGTATTCCAAAATAGATTCCTGTTGAAGAGTTTTATATCAGTAAAATAAAAAAATGTCGTCACAATATGACTAATAGACGTTTTTTGAAAATTTAAAATATATTTTCTATTATCTCTCTTTTTATTTATTTATTTAAAAGACAACTCATTATGATTGGCAAAGTAGACGGCAAGAGACACGTAGGTCGCAGAAAGAAGTCATGGCTGAGAAACCTTCGGGAGTGGACTGGAGTTGCGAGTGCTGCTCAACTATTTCGCCTCGCGAGGGATCGGAGGAAATATGTGGAGCTGATTGCCAACCTTCGCTAGTCGGAGAGGCACTTGAAGAATAAGATTTAAAAGACAACTCCTGCACTAAGAATAATTCCTGCATCGCGGGAGTCTTAACAAACATTCAAACAACGGACACAAAGAACACTCAGAGCCGCTACAACCATTTGTAAGTCACACAAATTTTTGTTACGTGTGGGATTCGAAACCACTACACTCGGTGTAGAGACGGTGGGCGAAGTGACCATTTAAACCACTACGCCATCCGTAAAGGCTTGGGTTGTATTTGGTTAGTTGGAAGAAGAAACTATTTAGGCAATATCCATTTATAGGTATAGTTAGACCATTTATGGTAAAAGAAGTACGATCAAATCCATTTTTACACGTTTGCCGAGTTTAAGCAAGTCGTACTTTCTTTACTTGGTCTCATAAGGTCTTAGTCCTTTCTATGCAAAAAAATACTCCTTTGTCAGTGGTTTTATTTGTCTTACATTATAAATCAATTGCTCCAAAGTTGACGAATTTAACACATTTAAAGCACTCACTCGTTTGTTAGTATAATGGAGTTTGAAAACGTCTATTGTTTCTGGTGTTGTGAAAAAAGTATAACATCCTTTAATAATCCTTAATATCATTATTAAGAAGCCTAAAAATAAGTGGCGACAATTTCATAAGATAGTCAAGCTTTCCAGGAATATATCAGTCTTGTTATTACACTGCTAAATTACTTGAAATGACAAGGCGTCTTGTTTAAAAGATTGCACCAAATAGTTGCGCTTTACATTGAAACCACTAAACGAAAAACGTCCATACTTATACTGATCCACCCTGCGACATTAGACGCATAGATAATCACAAGGTAGCCACTTAAACTACTTCGCTATCTAAATTATGCAAGATTACTGTCAAATCTGCATTCAATCGATTTGAAAATAGAACATCCGCCATCTTCAAAAATTCAAATAAATCAACGGCCCGCCACATAGCGGCGGTGATATACAGGTTGTTGTACAAATACGCATTTATTTAGATACATATTAAGCTAATTAATAATAAATTCAGTGTCCCCGGATTACGGTGACGCGGCGGGACAAATGTTTCCGGTCGCACACGGAACGGCTTTTATTTATTTTTATTATTTTTATTTACGAAATAAAAATTTATGGTTGGCGAGACCGCCTTCCGTGAGATTTAGCGAGTGTGTCATAGACTCGGGGAGCTGAAAACTCGATCTGAATTGAATTATGTACGTTTTTAATGGTTTCGCGGTTCGTGCGTCGAAAAAGGTTCGCGTAATGTATTGGCGGGATTGTGTTTGTGTGATTTAAATTCATATTATCGGCAGACAAGTGGATTTTAGGTTGCGTTTATAAATTTTTTGCATTAGCTTTTTTATGTTATGATTTTGATATATTTTGTTTTCATTGCAATAGGAATTTATCTATGTATTTTTGGTCGAAGTATACAATGTGTTATATATCACGCGTCAATATGCCCAAACGATTAGATAGAAGTGCATCACAGTAACTTGCTAGGTTTTATATATAGTTCTAACGAAGCAAAATTGTGAAGGGCTCTTTTCAATTAAACGGGTACTGAAAAATGCATCTAGCAGCTTGCACTATCTGGGATTTAAACGTGTATATTACTTTATTCAAAGTTTTCTAACTGCAATCTTATAAAACTTTGCCTTTTAGCCAGGTTTTAGTTGCTTAAAACAAAATATATTGAGTTGTTAGCTTATCATAAAATAATATCGCACTCTTAATAAAACAGCGACTTAACTCGAAATATGAAAGTACGGCAATTTGAACTCTAATTGTATATGTTAAATTCTAATATTATATTTGTGTTAAATCTTTGCAATAGAGTTCAAATTTGTTTAATCCAAAATACTGAGATAAATCTCTGTTTTATTAAGGGTGCGATATGTTACCGACAATATAGGTTTCACTTCAAAATACTAGAAACATTTTATTTTAAAAAATACAGCTTTAAAGAATTATCGGTGTATTACACAATTCTGTATGCGACCGGTGTCAAACCGCAAGCCAAATCTAGCCGATTGATAGATGTGACGTGACTATTTAAAACTCTAAGTCATCGCTAGAGTAAAATAATACAGAACACCTTTAGTATTTATGTTACTATAAATCAGTAGTTTTAGAAGGTTCTGTACCTCAAAAGAAGAAACGAAACCCATTTAAAATCATCTTACCGCCATCTAGCGTCATGCTTATTCTTTTATGCTTTTGAGATATTTTCCTGAGGATAGAAGTGGCCAACGTCGCACTACATTCGTTTGTAGTATGTCAACATAAAAATATTATAATGAATATCAGTTATAAACATTATTCCTCGTTTAGGCAGAAGGCTAGAACACCCGCGGTTCTACGTTATAAGGCGCTGCCTACCGTCTATTGTCCACCGCTTAGACTTTATACTGTCACAATATTTGAACAAAAAATCCATAACACTGTGCCTAACGCCGTCTTCAAATAATGACCGGCTGTAACGTAAACTTATTACAATAAACGGGTAAGTCAAACGATCAATTTAAAAAAAACTTTATACAGGATAAAGACATATTTATATACAGCTTAAAAACACTAGTCCATTGGTCATGCACGCAAATAAAATTATAACAACATTCTTCTGAGCTCAGTCAATTCACCTTCTCAATATAGTCAAACCAACTATTGTTTAATACCACGAAACAATCACATTATTCGCCTTGCCGAACAGAGAAAGAAACACTATCTCTGTCAATTTATCTGCAGCCGCGCACCGAACACTAGAGCACTGACAAACATACACACACACAAACAATAACTTGTATTACAAGCATCAGTACAAATTTAGTTATACACCCACTCGGCCCGACACGATTATTTATAATAAAACCCTTTTTTTATACGATTTTGTTTCCGATTCAACATAAATAAGATATGTTATTTAAACTCAATATATCACTTGACAGGTGGTAGGCAACCATTTTTTGATTTTACATACTAATTAATACTCAAGCATGTTGAATTTAAAGGTGATATTGCCTTGCTCCATGTATTTACTTCGGACGGGCAGACGTTTCATAAGATTTATACATATATCAAAGTAAGGCTTTGTGTGAATGTAGTGAGAGATTTTAATCAACGTCCGAATGCTATAAGGACTTGTTCGATTCCCGTCTCGTACAGGACGGTGATGCGATTAAATGGGTTTAAACGATTAATAGTCGATTTCTTACATTCAGGTGTTTATCGATTTCTTGGATACGTAACGTATTTTGAATGAAAATTAAACGTTAAATTTTTTGTAAGTTGTGACGACGGATTGGTTCCATGTTTAAAATAATTATTTTGCTTAAGCGTGTACTCTGTCTTCGATATTAGAATTTGCATATCGAAAATACAATAAGAAAATAAACGGTGGTAAAATAATAATAACACACTGTACATCGACTCCACTAATCACTGGATATCGTCTACATAATAGCTGCAGGAACACATTACAACCATAATGATGTTGTAATTTATTGTAATCATTGTAATTTACCGCGTCAAGGAACACGCACTCATTGAATACATAATGTTACTAATAAACTAGCTAAAAAGAATATGCCTAACATTATAGACAATGTCTATAAAACATTTAAGACGTGCCAGTTACTTTGAGTTGAGGTACACAGACCTTTCGAGCTTGTACGGTATTACTAAAAATGTTCTACCTACTTCCAGATTGCTTGTGAGGTTATCGACTGAGCTAGTAGCAAAGATCTTTCGTAATCCTACCAATATTTATGCGGAAACTGTACTAACTACATTACTTGTAATCATAAAATAACTGCCTCGTTCAAGCAAATGTTAGCACTAACGCCATCTAGTATCGCAATAAAAAAACATAATGACCCCTTGTTCTGTAGTGTTGGACTGTAAATTATTTAGCTTTAGTATTAGCCGATTTAAATAGTCGAGTTTTTTATAGTGTAATTTAGTGAGTTTGTGCTTTAGTCAGTATGTGTCGCTTGTAGTGTTGTTGGGGCAGCGGAGTGTCAGTGAGGCGTTGCGTCGGCGGCTGACGCGGCGGCGAGCGCTAATCGATGCGCGCCACTGCGCTGTCTTCCGACGGCGGCCATTACGCACCTTTATGGCCACCCAGCCCCCGTCCCCCGCGCCGCTCTAAGGCGGCACATGACGAATCAATATGCCGCCAACCGACTCAACACTTATTTATTTGACACGATTTATTAGCCGAATGCCTGTAAACTTTTATGCGCCCCTCTATCCTCATCCCCCCGCTGCGCCCCGACGATGCTTTATGATGGACACAGCAGTGATAAAATTCTATGTTTCGGCTGCCGTCTACTTTTATTGGGAATCGGAACAGATGTCTGGATGAGGCTTGAGGGAGCCGAATTACTATTCGAACGCCGAATAGTAAACGCTCCTGTTGTTTTTTTAAGAGGTAACCGTCCAGGGCAATAACAATTTCTTTTTACAAGTTCGCTTCATTAATTACCATTTTATTTTGCCGGGCGGTGCAATTAACATTAGTTACTTTTTTACCGTCGCAAGCGCTCAGCGATTGCGGTGTAGAGACAAAATGTCGGCAGGAAATGTGTAATTTTTTCACAAATATTGCGGAAGGAAGACGACGGCTTCCTCTCGCCTGTTTAGATGCTTTTTATGCTAATCGCGGAGATTTGCTGGGTTTTCTTTTAGCAGGACAATTATTCACGGTGTGCGGTCGCGGCTCGCCCTTTAAGAAATTAGCGGTAGGGAGACCACGCTACCTCGTCAAGCGCGAACCAACTTGGAGTGGCTCGCAGCCCTCCGCCTACCATTACGCGTTCGTCGTAAATTGGCAAGCTTACTTACTCGTACCAAAATAAAGGAAAGGAGTTTGTTTGTTTCAACAAACCAGACTGATTCGAGATTTTCTGAGTAAGTGAACTGTTTCCGTTCAGTTTTGTAACATTCTTGGATCGTTTTACAAGCTTTTAGAAAACAAAACAAACTAATTGCAGCATACTTGTGCTTTAGTAATAGTGCGTAGATTAATTACGTGATTACGATAAATAAAACGCGTACATATAATTAACACCGCAGCCGTATAAAACATAAGTTATTACAGTTTAACTAGTTGAACACGTAGCATGTACGCCGATCCGTACATAAAATTCCGCCGTAATAATGTAAAATAATGTTAAACTATTAACAAACACACAAACATTGCAACACTACAGCATTAGCTAACGGGGTAGTTATTTTTTATGTCCCCAACGAATACTAAGCATGGTCGCCGTAACTTTTAATGGCCGATATACATGCATAACAGTGCTTTTACGAGTAGCTAAGGACAAAGCTAACGACTTAACACCAATAAATTAATTTACCAATAAACTGGCAACACCGCCGGCCGGTGTTGCCTGCCTCCTCAAACGGAAATGTGTACTTTAATTAAAAATGACCATCGCAATAATGACCTTTGGGTATTAGATAAAAAATATCCATGCAAATGATGTCATAAATTATCTGTTGTTTGTTTGTGGCGTGACATTTAATCTAATATCTATTATTATTCACACAACACAGGATTTCTTAGACAAACTAATAAGTATAAAAATAATAGTGTATGAAGAGCGTCATATTCGAATAAGTGATCGTTTAAATGGATCCTATCGTGTCCAAACTCAATATTTCACTCAATGAAGCTTTTAAATACTCGGTCGATTACTATTCGGTTATCCATTGAAATCGAATTAAATCGATTAAAAATGAACAGCAATTAATACTATAGTCGATTATATATATCGCGAGTAATTACTAATTAGTTCCGAAATAAAAATTACTATGATAAAATAGTAATTTAAAGGTATAGGTAGTTAAAGTTTTTCCCTTGGTTTTCAATGGGTTATTAATGTAATTTATTGAGAATTTTATAAGAGTATTTAAGTGGCTTTAAAATTCTCATCGTCGTCGTACGAACTGAGTGTCCCTTTGATATTGATAAAAATGTTTTCAGCCGAAGCTGTTTACGTCAAATAAAAGTCGAAAATATAAGAACAGGAAGTGTTTTATAGAGCCATTGACCTACATTTTATTCAGCTCAGTCAATGACGAAGCGAAGAACGTATTTGATGAAATGTACGAAATGAATGAACGCGGAAGCATTCCGGGACCTTTGTACTAGAGGCGTGTTATGAAAGCTGGTGTCGTGTGCATGTAAATGTAAAACAATTTCATCTACCCGCTTCTCCCGGCAACGACGGACGGGCGTCGAGGAAACCGTTCCGTTTCACACGTCGACATTGTAACTCCACCCGCTCCGTTCCATACTCGAATGCATAACAGACAAACAGGCTAATCCCGGCGTTATCGTAAATTGTCAGTTTATGACGTGCGGAACGGCCGCGGGGTCGGGGGGCGCGGGCCGAGGGGAAGAGTTTTCTAATTTCGCCCCCTGCGCCCGTTTTGATGCGCTAATTCGTGTAAGCAGTTTCTGAACGTGCTTGTTTCGAGTTCACTTCAATTTGCCAACGCGGAGTTTGCCACTCGGCCGCTCTTACTACCAACGTGTAAGGTCGCGATTGACTGGACTACGCGTCTGCATTACTTTGCAAGGTTATCGTCGGCTTTTACATAGAGTTGCGCAATTTACATACATTTGTTTGTTCGGTTTTTAAATTGGGGAATTAACTGTGTTAATCGCGATGTTGTTTTGCTAAAGGCCCCCGTAGCAAGTTTCAAACTTATGTTGCCTATACGCATAATGTTATTTATTTATCGTATTCCATAAACGACGGACGGACGGTCAGTTAATATTACATTACAACAGAGGATATCAAAGCGGTGCGCGCGCGATGGGATCTCGCTCTGCGCGGGCGCATCAGCAATTAATACTCTTCATTTAATCGATTCCTTCAATTATTCCACCTTGATATATGTTAATCCTTTTCGGTCTCGGCCTCCCCGGGATATTGTTGGCTATAATTACGTGGGAGGCGACCTCTATTGACAAGTATTGATGTTTTTAATCTGATGTTAGGATAAGACGTTAGTATGCGCTCGTCCGTCCGTCCGTCCGTTGATTTGTGGCCGGCCGGCTCATTGCCTCGTAATTATTGGATTTCGGCGCGATATTTATTGGCATTTCTTCTCACAGTCGCCTTGATTTATCATTGGGCTGTCATTCGAGAGAGAATTATTGCGATGCGTGCCCGTCCGGGGAGAACGTTCCATAATCGAAGTGTTTTTTTCGTTTATTAACGTTGAATTCCCGAAGGTACATCCAATACGTCATATTTCAATACGTTACGTACGCGTAAGGACACATGATCACCTCCATTAAGGCGCGTCTTCTCCCGACGGATTAGCGCCGTCGAGTAATGAGATGGCGAAAAATATTGGAAATAACACGCGACAATAATAAACGTATAATAGGGGAGAGGTAACGCAGCTGTGGCCTTCAGCCGCCGCTAGGGGCGCTGCGAGCGCTGTACGTCGTTCAACAATGATTAAAGTTAATTTCAAATGGAACATTTATTTTAGTCTATTAACTTTTAGTACGTTTTAATTTATATTTTCTCTGTGAATGTAATATGGACACAACAATATAATTATAATGTAATATACCTAGTAAACTGCCACAGCTATCTATTTGTAAAAGTGTTTTAGAAACCTGACCTTTACCTGATTTAATAAATATATTGCTCGGTACTTGCTGGTCATTTCAAATAAGCAAATGATCTTAATTGAAATGATAAACGTGAATGGTCAAAACATGCTAACAAATATAATATTAGCAATGCAAAACAAGAAGTTTCGAGATTCATAACTTCTTAGTTAATAAAATGTCTTTCGTCGAAGCCAATGTCTTATTCTAGTACCATAGTTTAAACTACTAACGCCATCTAGTGCCACTATTTAGAACTACTTTATGATCCTTTACTATATTAAATTGTAATAAAAATAAAATTTTAATATTATTTAATTTTATTAAAGTTAAAAGTCCATGTCACATATTTATAGCGCATAATTAACTATTAAAGTAGCTCCTCCGTGCATTTTCCCGCGCACAGCAATGGCGTTCGCGCCAAAATGATGGATTAACGTCACACGAGTATTTTCTTTTTAAAAACGCAAACAAGAGCTCGAGGCAAAATTGCATCCAGCTAATATTCCCTTGCCAATCATGTTGCTCAGTCAATTTTCAATTTTCCCGTTAATAAGCACGTCAACTCCCGCCTTCAACAATATCAGCAGGTTTTTATTGAGCTTCGTTGAGACATAACAGTGTTAGGAATATGGCGGAATAACATTTTCATTTTATGTTAAGGCAATTAATAAGCATTGAGATTGTTTAGTACATTTTTATATCAATATCTTTTTAAATATACGTTAAGTAAGTATATACAATTTCCATCTCGTAAATTTTCAATTGTCACATTTATTAAAAGGCATTATGTGTTAGTTATGTAGTTACGCTTGCTTTATTATAATGGGTACTGAACATAATGAATACATACAAACTATTAAGTTAATTAATATGTAGGTACTTACCTACATACATATCAACTTAAAAAAACAAACCGAACGGAAATGCATATTTAACATCAGCGGTATCACTTGCGTGTTTGCATTTCAAAATAATAATAATGATTTCATAGTTAAGACTTGTTACGATGCTAATAACAACTAACAAAAAATTCTATTATCCACAATAACTATACGCAAATTTCGCCAACCCGTCAAGAAGCAGAGTGGCGCAGTGGAAGCGTGCTGGGCCCATAACCCAGAGGTCCGTGGATCGAAACCACGCTCTGCTAGAAAACACTTTTTGTATTTACAAATATTTGATAGTATATTTATTATATATTTTTTTTATATTATATGATAAATTGGTTACAAATAATAATGTATAATAAGTTTAAAACATTTTATATTTTATTACATCCTTTTTTGTAATAGTTGTTGCTTAAAGTTTTGTAAATTCTAGTAAGCACTAAATAAAACGCTTTCAAATTTTTATTGTTATATTATTATTTATAAATCAATAGAAAACATACCCCATTGTAATAGCTTCAACAGATCCTAATAATTTCAACCTTAAAATAGTAGGGTGACCACATGCTATATCAAAAAAATCACCCAACATTTTTAATTTATTTTTTGCTAGCAGAATATGATTTAATTACTTTGTAAAGCATTTATACTCAAAAGCAAACACAAGAAACTCATAGATGTATCAAGTCCATTAGGCTCGCGTCACACGAGATTTATGTTTAATTGAAATCGTCGAGTTATTGTGCCACATTGATTTATGCGGACGTCGGACACTCGATAGCGGTGCACTTTCAATCGCCATCGCTCACGGCTATACTCAATAACAATAGACATTGTTTGATTATGTGTTCAAAAAGTTTTTATTACTTATTTGTTTTGATAATCGTATAATTACTGGTTATTCCGAAATAATATAAGTAATTTCGGAAGACGGTGATCAAGCATTGATATCTTCATTTTTTTTTGGTGAAGGTATTTTGATTATATTCATTTAAAAATGTGTCTTTTCGGTACCTGTGTTAATATTGTTATGCTGTATTATACATATTATATATAGGAATAATAATCACTTTACACTTTGCTTTAACCTATAGAGTACCAACGGCACACCAGTGGCTAGACACGATTGATTTTTAATTGTCTCGTTTTCTAAGACTTGACAGACTTCCATTGATGCTTTAGCAAAACCATCTAGACCTAACGGCATGTCTAGGAGCTGAGTATAAATTTTACATTTTCTTATAATAATGCAAAACATAACAAAATATTTTATTCATGATACATCTCCGTGGAAACTGATGTCTGACGCGATTGTAATTCAATCTTTGTATTTTGCAACGAACAGTCCCTTGATAATCTCTTACTAAAAGCAATAATTTATTCAGTACCAACATATACGCGCATACCGCATATCTATATATTGACATCTCTTTATTACTCTTACATGAATAATATTATTATGAATCCTTACACGCGCAAACACAAAAACAAAACAGACATTTTGCTACACGAATACAATCCTTAACAATAAGAGAATAACGCTCAAAACAAACGAATATGAACTGTAGGTCAAGTCAAGAATAAACGGATGCATACATTTCCACAAATCCGTGTCAAGAATCGAAATCGACTTTAAAAAAAAGGAGTTATCCTACTGACACGAAGGTTTAATAAATAATTTCTTTTCACATCTTATTATTTATTGGACGCCACTCGAGCCAGCCTCCGACGGGACTATAACGATGACGAATACGAGATACGTTTGTAAAAAACCCTTTTGAGTCTTGACGCGTGATATATTCCCGCGCGAGAGCGTTATAAAGAACGCGGCGGGGTGCGCGCGCGCCGTGCGCTGATTGGCCCGCGTAATGACTCCATGCGCGGACGTTCCGTTTTCGAAGTAGGACTGTGACGTAGACTAATGACTGCTGTATGGTAAACCAATGACGGATAGGCACCTCTGAACCTATTGTGTATGTGGTATATAGGAGTTGCGCCGCCGTTGAAATATCACGGCGATTTGCTAGCTCTGTGCAATCGCTTGCTCAAGACTCATTCCGGCTCGTATTTATAGTAAAAACATTGCAGCTTTGTTTCTTAAAGCTATGAACCTCACTGAAGTGCTACACGACTTGATAAAATTACATCTCACTTGGATTCTTCTGATTCTGTATGCAAATATAAGTAATCAAATGTATAATTAATAAAATCCAAATTAAAAATATCATGTTTCATGCATATATGAAGTTAGAATTAGCATTTTGGATGCTTCATATTACATACACGAATTAAAAGGATTTTGATTAAGCTAGGCATAAATATGAACAAAGTGACATTTTATATGACTGGTGGACTGGACTTTGGTCATATTAGTTGTATTCTGCAGTGAAAGTTTGACGTCGAAATAATATGTTAGTACCACTGCATATAACTCCTGCCTCGGCAAGCTTTCTCAATTTGGACTGCTCAAATTCTTTTAAAGACATTTCCCGCACGTCTAGCTTTATATCCCAGCGGCCATGAGGCCCTTACAAACTTACAATTAATGGATACAAACTACACCCAGACTCAGAACCAATATTACAATTCATACAAACAATTATGGAATTCGAATCCACAACTCCTCCGCCTCCAAATCCGCCATGGCATTGTGTCTTGACCCTGGGGTCCGATTCTTAGCCAAGAGATTAAAATCTTGACGACAAAAGACATTTTTGACACAATATTCAACACTAAACCGTATCAATCTTATCAAAACCCTCAAAATGGTTTGTGCTACGTTTAAAAACGTGTACGTCATCGTTCAGTACCGGCTAATGAATCTATCAATCCCCAGGGAGGCATACATTGTCCGGCCGGACACGGGACGTGTGGCCAACTTACCGACAAGATTGATTACTTTGGAAATTTGCTTGTATTTTAATTGATTAAGCATACAAGTTGAAATCCCCGTGTGATTTTATATTTTCGAAGGTAATATGAGTTGTCGATGCCGTTAATTTAATTAAGATATCGCTGGCAAAAAGTGAATATGTTCATTAGGGAATTAAAGATGTAAAAATACAAGTCTGTATATATTTACAGCATTGAATAGAAGTATTCGGTTCTTTGCTAGAGGACGTTGAAAATTACGCGGTCATTAAAATATCTCGGACTTCCGATCGAGAGGTTCAATCCCGAACTTTACCTACACTATCCACGTGAACCGATTCTAGCTAAAAAGGTTAAGAGGTATATTATATAACTATTATAATACTAAGCTGCAGCCCAAAGAGCTCGAAAAAACAGCATGCATTAACAAATATTTAATTAGTATTTTATGAAAGCTCCCAATCGTTTGACTTAAACCATTACGGCCTAGTTTCTATAAGTATTCAAGATACGCATACGAGTCGTTTTACCTACGAACAGTTAATTTTCCACTCCCTTAGCCTTTATTATTCCCAAGTCACTTGGGGTTGGTTTTTTTAGTCTAACCGGATTTGACTGGATATCAGTTTTAGGTACGTACCTTAATTTCGAAAAGTCATATAACTTACGAAATTCAGAGGTGCGCGATGTGGGTTCGAACCCGGTCTTCCCACTGAGCTATCGCTGCTTACACATATTCTATGGAAAATATGCCAAAATTAAATTCCCGTAGTTTAAACGATTTGTTTCTTGGTATAGGAACTGGACCTATAACCCACCAATTGCTACATATGTCGCAATAGGTTAAGTGAGCGTCGCTTAGTACAAAAGTATGATCCATAAATTGTACCGAGTAATTGTTCTTTAACTTTAATCCATCCATTGCTGAAATATTTGTAAGATCCACCACAATACAGGATATAAACCAAACGCAGCAAAAATAAGCAAATTCCAACTGAAGATATAGCATTTTTTTGTTTGAATACGATCTTGCTATACCTGACACGGTGATAGTCACAAGCTGTCGAATTAAGCCACTGCACTTCCGCAGCTACTGTTCAAAACATGATGTTAGTAGCTACATGTACTTTCATGCCTATACCTACATGGCAACATTAGGCACTGGGTATAGGAGTTAGCAACAAGTGCCTTGAGCCAGTTGCCAGCCACGATTCAACAGTGCTGATCGACTGATTTACTGCCTACTGTTTACTATCTAAACACTGCTAGGCTGTGTTAGGCTTTAGGAAGCTTAAGTAGGATTATTACTAAAGTCTAGTAATGAGTGGCTGTTAGGTTTTATTAATCAAATAAAGAGTAGAAGTGAGACATGATTGCACTAAAGCATTCTTTTGCAATACGACGCCTGTATTTGGAGCGGTTTCTGTGTCGAGATGGACTTTTCAAACAATAAACAACGTACACAAAAAACATCCAGACTCGGAACACCTATTTGTGGATCACACAATTTTTTGTCCTGCGTAGGACATAGGGAAATAAACCTAGGCGCACTGATAAGGCGATCTCCTAAACCCCTACACCATCTGTTCTGCCATTTTGTATCATCACACGTCTCACCAATGACAGCTGTTAGAGAGCCGCCCCACGGTGGCTGCTATTACAAGAGGTATTACTCTTTAATTACCGACAAGCGGACAAAACTAAATGTTGTAGTCGACCTAGGCAGACAAAACGAAATGTTGTAGGAAAGAAAATAAATGTGATCCTTCATAACTCTTATTTATGGATCGAAACGTAATGGCAATGTTTCTACTCTTTAGCTAGTCCTGTAAAAGGGTATTGCCCGGTTCATAATTTAATGATTGGCAACATTAGATGTTCCGCTCGTAAGACGCCTGTGCCTAAGAACGTTATTGTAACGCTGTTACTTTTAAAAACAAAATAATTTATATGAAAGACAACTCCCGTAATTTTTATGTCGCCGTAGACTTTACTAACATTCATACAGCTGACACAAAGAACATCCAGACTCGGAATACTTGACACTTGACGCTCTGACAGTGGCGATGAAATCACTACACTAGTTGATTTAACCTCGAAAACCAATCTATTGACATCATGATTAATAAATATACACTATTAGACATTCGCTAGACTGTCTTGTAAAAAACCTGTCACCGCTATTGTCACCTTTAACCCAATATTTACAATTGTCTAACATTTCGTTCGAAGTTCATTAGTTTACCCATCACAAGTATAATATGTATGCATAATAACGAAACTCGACGTTTTAGAACGATTTACAAAAGAACGGCCCTTTTTCTGAACCTAGCAACTAACCTAAAAGTAGCTTTTGTAAAACAGTAAACTCACTAACCAATAGAGTTTGACGTTCATAAGTGTTACTTTGAGACCTAAACTAATAAAACTTTAGACTCTGACTTAGATATAATATTGTCTTACGTTTAAAAATAAAAATACATCTAGTATCAAAATTGCAAATTTCGTTTCACAGATATTTTAGCATAGGTAGGTTTCGAATACGCAGTAATTAGCTCAATAGTGACCCCTCATATCCCTACGCCATTAATGCATTCATACATGTGTAAGATACTTTCTTAAACAGGTTTAAATACACTGACCTTCCACACTCATACAATGCTTAATGCAAAAGGTGTGTCGTATTCAAACTTGAAATGCCGGCCTTAGTATTGCTATGCAACGGTATTTTATATTCATCCATCCTTGCATTTGTTTAGTATAATAACCTATTTTCTTCCATACATTTAATATATATCTACTAATGTTTATAATAACAGCGATAGCCTCGTGGTAGACCGTTGGACGGCCACGACGAGATCTTGAGTTCGATCCCAAGGCGAGCATCTTTGACTCTCCGTAGTTATGTGCGTATTAAATAGTTAATCATCGCTCGCTTTAACGGTGAAGCAAACGAGAAGTTCGTGAAGAAATCTGAATCTGAATCTGAAGAAATCTGCATGTCTGAGAGTTCTCAGTAATATTCTTGAAGGTACCTATATAAAATCTGCCAACCTGCACTGTGCCAGCGTGGTAGACTATGGCCTAATTCTTCTCACTCTAAGAAAAGGTTCGTGGCCAGTAGGAGGACTATTTAATACACGACTGATATAATGATATGTATTATAATAACCCATTTTCTTCCATAGATTGATATTCGAACGTTTATCTATATATTAAAACTTGAATAGAAAATGTTGTAGGTACTCCTTTTAAGCGTATAGTGAGCACGGAGGAGTGTGAGAATTGGCATTCAATTTAAAATTATCTTACTGAAGGCTCAGGCCTAAGCTTAGGCCTTCTGCGCTCACCCACAGTCCGCGTAAAATTGTAAAGGCCATGAGGCCAACAAGTAAAACAAACACACAAAAAAAAGAACTTAAAATATGACGGGTAGTTAAAATACATAGTATGTCTAACAAAAGAAGTGATAAAAAACTTAATTCATGAATTTTCGGTCAACCTTTATAATAAACAGCATTCTTATACTTTATTAAAAACTATACTTTTTAGAATTTTAACTTATAACGTTATAACCACTTGTGCCCACACTTACCTATGTATGCAGCATGAGAGCAGAATAAATGCTGTAGAAATGAGAGCGCTGAGAAATACATGTGGTGTGACTCTGAAACATAGAAAATGGAATAGTGTGATTAGAGAGAGATGCGGCATGAAAGTTGATATAGTGACAAGAATAGAAAAGGGTATGTTAAGCTGGTTTGAGCATGTAGAAAGAATGGACGAGGAAAGACTGACTAAGAAAGTTTATAAGGCTAGTGTGAATGGAACAGTCGCAAGAGGAAGACCTAGGCGAACGTTTCTTGATCAGATCGGAGGCGTTCTGGACAAAGGCCAGGTTAAGAGCACCTTGAACCGACGGGCGTGTATGAGGAATGTGATGAAAGTGAATGAAGCCAGAGAAGTGTGTCAGGATCGTAGCAAATGGAAATCCGTAGTCTCTGCCTACCCCTCTGGGAAACAGGCGTGAATCTATGTATGTATGTATGTAACCACTTATAAGTTTTATGAATATGTCTGTTAGTTTATAAACTTAAAGAAAGAGTGCAGAAACTGAAATGTATAAAAAGGAATACTTTTAATTATTAGAGTCAAATTTTATACATTACTCGAGCTTTAATATCCATTAAAATTAAATTTAATGTATGACAGGTTTAAATGTCGGCCTTGATGGCGTAGTGGTTAGTGTAACGGACTGCCACGCCTGAGGTCGCGGGTTCGATTCCCGCACAAGTCAAACATTTGTGTACATGAACATGGCTGTTTGTCTTGGTCTGGGTGTTTCTATGTATAATATGTATGTATTTACAAAAAAAAAAGTATATATATATGTTTATCCATTGTCTAGAACCCATAGTACAAGCTCTGCTTAGTTTGGGCTAGATGGAGTTGTGTGTATGTGGTAGAATATTATTATTATTATTATTATATTATTATTTATATTTTGTTTTATCATAGATATATCTATAGAATTGGAATACAAAGGTGGCTTTATGAGTAAAAGCAACTACTAACAGGCATTCTTAGGATAGTCTTGTTCGGTATACAATTGGTCATACTGCTTCGTTGCCCCATGGCTTAAATAAGCGTTTATAATTGTGACGTCTCGGGCTCGATTCGCAAGTAGGGCAGCATCATTGTGCATTTACGTCCAAATAAAATTTCAACAGAAGTAGAAAAATGTGTTTTCCTGTGATAATAGACACGAATTCAAATTCAAAATAAATTTATTCAGATTAGGTTACAAGGTAACACTTATGAATGTCAAAGTTACACTAATTTATTCTACGAATTTACATTTACTGCCAAGTTCTGCAAAGCAAGGGTGTAGGGCTCATGAGAAGAACGGGCAAGAAACTCATGGTCACTCTTTTTAATCGCCAAGTTTTTGTTTACAAATCACAGCTGTAAGGTGCTGCAACCATTTCTACATGAGTTATTACTCAACATACTCAGACATTTAATAAAATTTGATGGTAGCCTCTAAAGCAGCAGTATGGTAAATAGGAGCATCCACTTACATGTACATTAATAATCAAGACAAGGCATGCTCCCTTATATGTGATTTTTAAGTATGTGGATGTAATATTGTACCTCTGCTTACACATTAGTGGATACAATGGCTATGAATACAAGTAATTGATTGGTAGTTTGCATATTTAAATTATAGCACTAAAATATTATCAATAATTTTGGCAAGAAATATCTTATTTGAACACAGTAACACATTTCCTTTATAAAACTTCGTAAGTATATTTTCATATTAATACAATTTCGCACGTCGGAAACACACACCGAGCTAATAATAAGCAATTATCTTACGTTCAATACAAGCTGCACTTGCAAACGTTGCTTTTTTCCATCTACCTACATAAATCAATGGTCCCGCCTCTGTCTAATGGGAATTATAATTGATTCCCTCCCAAGCTAGGTACGTTTTTGTAATAGTAATGTGCGATTTAAATTTGTTGTGTGTCGGTACATCTTTGAGCTACGTACATACTATCACGTCTATATTCCCCAAAATGGGTAGTCAGAAATGTATTACTTAGTACAAAATTTTGCCTGTGGCTTCACTTGCGTAAATGTAGACACTAGGTTCGGTTAGGTTAGTTAGTAACAGAACTTTTTCCTGTATGTTAGGTACCTACCGTATGCTCTTCTCTGTTGCCCTCACAACGTGTATACGAATTTTCATGATGATCTGTCCAGCTTTTAAGGCGTAATAGCGTAACAAATAAACAAACTCACATTCGCATTTATAATATTAGCTACGATTTTTTTTTATAGCACCCGTTTCCTATTGGATTTCCGTTGGACTGCTACGTAGAGGTATCAGAGGAGAAAGTTATGTGCGTATTAAATAGTTAATTATCGCTGACTTTACAGTGACAGTGAAGGAAAATATCGTGAGGAAACCTGCATGTCTGAGAGTTCTCCACAATGTTCTCGAAGATATGTGAAGTCTACCAACCCGCACTGGGCCAACGTGGTGGACTATGGCCTAACCCTTCTCACACTGAGAAAAGGCTCGTGCCCAGCAGTGGGACAGTTTAATACAGGGCTGATATTATTATTATTATTAAGGATTGTTTTAAGTCGGACACAGTAAGTTGTGCTGCTACGGAGAATTTTTTGAAAATAATACCAATAATGTTTCGCACGACCTGGGTATGGAATCCGAGATCTCATGGCCGTCTGAACTGTAGATACAGACTACAGTGTGCTTTAAGCTAGTACATTTGTAGGCTCTAAGGAGACTGTGTGTGTTTGTGCACCTCTAGTATCACAAGTAACCATAGATTTACAGTAAGTTACCGTGGTGTATACTTGCTTATTGGGCTAACTCACGGTAAGATGACCGTAGTTATGTATGTATCTTATGTGGGGGCCAGTCAGTGCAGACCGGCGACACTTCGACCCAGTGGGATCTTTTGTGTCGACACTCTCCCAATAACGACTGCCATAGATGTTCATGGCAGCCGTGGCCGACGGCTGTTAACTTGTAACTGGTACCTTGAGGCAGCCCGTATGTGTTGATCAGCTTGGCTGTATTAAAAATTATAATATATTTGCGTTCCATTATTGATTCAAAAAAACTGTATGGTATTTTAAAATTTTGATAATAATATTGTCTTCTGTTTACGCGAATATTATTCATTGAAATTAAACTACTATATACGGATTTTATCGCGTTGTTTATTTGACACTTTATTACATAATTTTGAAAACTGTTACACTACTTTTACTTTTAAACTTTACTAATATTTAAGCTACTATCAAAACTATTAAAACTATTTAGTTTTTTTTTTTTAGATTTAACAATTTTCAAAATTATGTAATAAGTAAAGTGTCAAATAAACAACGCGATAAAATCCGTATATTTTGATAATAAGTTATCCAATTTGTTAAACGTTTAAATAAAACGTATTTTCCATGTTCGTTTTCAATGATAAGGAGACATTTGACTGCTTGGTGGGAGCAATGGTCGCCTCACAAATGCTAAGGCACAGCCTTCTGTGCCTTAGCATTTGTGAGTTACATCCTTATGTACGTTCAATTCCTGCAAAGGACAAAAAAATTTAATTCCCAGGTTTTTATTAATGTGGTCGTGGAGACAATTTCCAATATTCAAATAACGGATACAAAGAACATCTAGAAACTTTCTAATTCACATTTTAGTCCTATCCAAACCACAACACTCAGCACACTGGTTGTATAGGCGTAAAGTCACTGAGACTATGCTATACATAGGTATAGAGCCAGCACATATTTATATGTGGTCTAACATACAAAGGCATCTCGTACCATAATATCGACTCTAAAAACCTTATTCACTTAAGCCCTTTATATCAAACGCAGTTCAAGACATGGAAGCTTCAAACGTGTGTGTCGTAAACCTTATCCGTCAATCTTGATATCTAGTTAATTTATCTACCACATTTACAGTAATATTAATGATGATTTAAGTAACTTCTTAGTAAAGATTTTACATGGAAAACCTTTAGAAGAGTCACTTAAGTAATCATTAGCTTAGAATCTAGCATTATAAAGAATAGTGTGTGAAATTAAAGAACTGACGTCACAATCAGATCTAAATTTAAATGTTAAAATGTTGAAATTGCGTTAAGATCGAAGTAGTGCAGCGCCTATCAAACCAGGAACTAACAGCAACATTAGACGACAAGGCATCAATACAGAATAGTGACGTCACAATTAGTTCTATATTCAAATGATGTTTAAAAAATATTGGAGTATTGCGTACCAAAACTGACATAATAAGAAAACCTTAAAACCACCAGCCAGTAACTTGAGAATTAGTTCTACATTTAAATTACTGATGTACAAAAAGTATTAGACAAGTGTTTTAGTAAAGTGTTAACCAAACTTAGAACTAACACTGGCCGAAGACAAAGCCAAAAAACAGAAAGTTGACGTCACAATTAGTTCTAAATTCAAAAGGTGTTGAAAAAGCGTTTCGTTTGTATTGCACGTGTAAGGTGACAGGCAGCGGGGTGCAGCGCGGGGGTGGGAGGCGCGCGGGCGGCAGGGCGCACCTCGATCGATGGCGACGTCGTTATTCGGGCGACAGCCTTTGACGACGTCGCGGATACGTTCCGCTTTGCGCCTGTTTTAATTTCTTCATTTGTATGATGATTTGGGAATTAGGAGTCGCAGTAGGTCGGTGGGTTGTCTATGGTAATCTTATAGCGGGTTGTGAGTTTTGAACTGAATTAACAAGTGGTATTGGCGCTGGAGAGGGTGGTTTAGGGCACGTTTAAATAGACCAATGAACTGAAAAGAAAGAAATAAGTAATTTTCTTTTGTCTCGAAATACTAACATCAACACATACACACTTTTTAAATTGACCTCTTCGTCTGTAAAGACTACATTGTCTACACACTGGCAATTATTTTTGTGTGGATAATGATAATGCTTATTTGTCGTCAGCATTTTCCAAATATTTCCTATTATTGTTGTATAAAAGTTTCCCCGTCATTTCTCTAAACTAAAGCTAGAGATAGAGACCTGCTCTGTCTCCAGCTTTAGTCTGCCATTCCTGTAGAAGACTGCCATCTCAGCGAGCTAATGATTTTTGGCCCACCCAGGCTTGGCATGACCATTTCTGCAGGTACATTCTACTGAATTGTACTTACATCTAACTATCAAATTCAATGCAAACTTGCTGCATTGAAGCCAACGTCGCTGTTTTCCGAATAAATATTTGGATTCGTAAATTCTATGTTCTAATCTAGACATCACTTTTCTAACGGAAATCTGTTGCAAGGTGACAGACCGCGTTATTCATTTGCAATATCTTTTGTATTTAAAACCTCCTAGCTAAGAACCGTCAAGTCAGATATTTGAACTACAACTAGGACTATCGTCTTCGTGTACTTTACGAAGCATAAAGAACAAATGCCACTTAGCCATTGAAACGCTGAACCTTGCTAAAACAACTGTCTACAAGCACCCCGCTGTACATATCTTTCATATAAATGACCTGGAACACCCGGTTCTAAGTGGAACCCACCCGGGTTAGGTCCACGCCTCCGCGGACGCGTGACTGACGGACGTCCGCACACACCCTCACCGCCACTCACACAAACACAGTGCTCGACGTGTCCTTACATTGTTTTGACTCTTGACAGATGTGTGACCACAGTGATGGGTGGCGCGCGCCAACTGAAATACGAGAGAATCTTTGAATATGGAATACTGAACATTTTATTTATACGGTCAGTGCTAATTGATTTTGCAAAACAGTTATCAATTTACAACAATTAAAACATAAAAATGATTCTGTTATCCTGATTTGTGGTCAAACGTATGTTCATTCTGTAAAATACTTTATATAAACTACATTATGAATTTTGATTACTTGAACTGTGTTCATCTCTAAAAAATTGTGCTTGCGATGACCTTTACGTACTGTTTCTGAACGTGCGCTCATGCCAGAGTTGCTTATTTACATATGACAAATACTGTAGTTGAAGATTTTAAGCTTTAGCAGACCATGGTTACCTTTATTAATAAGACAAGGACGGTCTACCGATACCGCAGGTTCATGGTTGCATTTTAAAACCATAATTATGCATAATTATAATTATTATATAAAAGCCTATAATTATAATTATTATATTACACTATAAACCTATAATAATTATAGTATTTACTTATCACCTATATCAATAATTATTTCAATCAAGATAATGATGGCTCTTCAATACTCTTTATCTATGTAATCTCAGCGAAAAAATAATTTAACAATTGGCTTTCAATTCATTATAAGCTCCATATTTGTGCTACAAGTCTTGTCGTTAAGTGAAAATGTGTAATTTGGTAGATGTAAAGATATGCTATCTGTGCTAAAATGCATATCGAAAAGATGGGTCAACAACTGCCTTGTATCTTTGATCCATGTAATTAATTGATAATTTACCTGATTTTATCACATTACGGCGGCATTATCAATAGCTTGAGATTGTATAAATAAAAATAATTATAATGAATTTTCAATTAAGAACTTATTAAAAACACCAAAGTACAGAGCTAACTGAATTTATACAACCAACTTGTGCTTAATTTTATAAAAGTGAGGACTTCTTTTTGTAAAAAGAATAGACTAAAATTATACATTAACTAACTAGAGTCTGTCCACTCACACTATTTCAAATCGATATGCGTTCCATAGCCACTATTCCGAATTCGAAATAATTAAAAAGTTTGTGAAACATCGATGAAATGAATGCAGTGACGTTAACGACGTCGCTGACGACCGCCATTTGTCAGCCGTCAGCTGTCAGCTGTTTGTCAGCCACAATGGTGTCAGGCACCGTGCGGACGATTGACAACTGTCACTCATTGAACGTACTACGAGTTGTCGAATGTAACTCGATCTTATTGAAAACTAATAACTGTACTGTAACTCAAACATTTTACTGCTGAGAGCTTAGAGAGTAAGTATAGTACTTAATAAGTAGATTCTAAACGTATTAACACTTATTTCGTAGTAAACAGCCAACTTAGAATTGGTTTGTGAGACAATTAAATCTGACTTGATACTATACTATAAAATTATATAAATGAATTTGAGTTTAGACGGTGATTATCAATTGGAACACATAGACGTACATATTATATTTATAATACTTACTTGTATTCTTAGTTCTAAAACCTGCCACGGACGGACGGACGGACTTACGTACGGACAGACGAATTTAAGAACGGACGAACGAACTTACGGACGCGCGGACGGTCCACTCGAAGCTCAGTCAGTGATAGAATTTTGATAATTACTAACGAGCTTCCTTTTTACAGACCATCGCAGACAATCCCCTGGTGTAGTATGCTAGTGTGTAATGTATAAAAGCTTAACCAGTCTGACCTTACGGCAACGTTCGGTTAATAATTGAACCAGTAGTATTTGATCACAGCCATTTCCTTTTTTTAAAGACCGGTAACACATCATGGTTTGAATTTCATAATGTGTTCATTTATCAATAGTAGCAAAACCTTTACACTCGTGCTCAATAGATGGCGATGTGCATTTTTCTGAATCGCGCTATGGTTTGGTTACATTGGTGAGTATAAGTACCTAGCTCTGTAATAAATTATTTGATTCGCTCTGAAGTGTTGTTTTATTTAATACATTTTCGCTAGGCTGTGGTATCTTGTACCGATACTGTACGAGGTCCATACAAGCCGAATAGCATTTTTTAAAGAACAAACATAGCTAACGCGTTTATGCCATTTGCCACACAGTGGCGATAATGGTGTGATTATTAAAAGTGTGCAGTTATGCTGGTGAACACAAGGTGGTGCTAGTGTTTTGTTTATTGTCAGTTACGGTTGCGCTAGTGAATACAAAGTGGCGCTAGTGAATACAAAGTGGCGCATGTGATTACAAAGTGGCGCTAGTGGTGTGAACTTTGGCAATTACGAGTCGAGGATACCGACGACGGCGACGTTTTGGATTGCTTTTGGACTAGTGCTGCGAATACGGAGCCAAATGCGTGAGTAGTGAAGTACCAACCTGTGGACTATCTGCTGTAAGTACAATTTGAAGTGTTAAAAGTGATAATTCAGAACTTAGAATAAACAAGTTAATGCATGGGACTTAAAAAAATTAAGTTGATTGTCATCTGGGACTTAGAATAGTTTCGATAAAAACGACGGGACGGGGAACCTATGCCGGAATTTTGAGCAGTATACAGGAATCTTAAAACACTTAGAAAATTCTCTCTTGAAGACACTTATAATCAATACAACTTGACGATACTTGTAAGACACGGACTGGAGACCTATAATAAACACAACATTCAGTTCATGAATTTTTATATTAACATGAAGCTATAGTAGGCGATTGTGAGAGTGAACAGCTGTATGACTATTTTCAGGAGGACATCAACGAACATTTTATAAAGCTTACGAGAGATTACTTAAGAATGTGCCGTCTCAACTAAAATCCCATAGTTCTAGTAGAGAAACTTGTGATGTTAACCTGACAGTGTCGTAAGGCTACCGAAAATTGTCTTGCTTACTTTTTGTGGGCAATATTCCGAGTTTTCTTCAGTACCTACACAACAATAAAAATCTAGATCACGTTCAACGTCTCCACTACCCAAAGAAACCATTGCAAGGTGAAGCAAACAGCTAATAAGACATATGCCTAAAACTGAGACTAATTATAAAAAGTATTGGCAAATGTTAGAACATAGATTCAATATTAAGAAATTCATGTCTACTTGTATCCTAAAAAGTAACCTGTTGTACCTCGACAACGTGTAAACGTGTAACAAATTTTATTATGATCGGTCAAGTAGTTAAGGCGTGAAAGCGTAACAAACAAACAAACTCACATTCGCATTTATAATATTAGTTAAGATTCACAACTGAGCAAACGGTAGGATCATATAAATATTGTTAGTTATTCTTATACAGGAATAATGGTCAACCGAACAGGTTTCTGCCAAGCGCATTGTTTACTTAACTAACTATTAAAACCGTTTTCTATGGTTGAGTTTAACATTTTACGCACAAAGACAGGCGGCAGATGCAATGTGTTTAGTAAGTAGATGCGATGTTGCGGTTATAATGTCAGCGTTATAACTAAAATGCAAGTTAACGAAGTGAATTTAAAATTATGCAAATATACTACGACTGCCACAAAAAATAAATCCTATTAATCCTACTAATATTATAAATATGAAAGTTTGTGAGGATAGATGTTTGTATGTTACTCTTTCTCGCAAAAACTACTGAACCGATTGCGATGAAACTTGGTATGCAGTTACCTGGATTAACACATAGGCTACTTGTTATCGCGATATTCCCACGGCATTGGGACTTACGTGGGTGCAACCACGGGGCGCAGCTAGTATCAAATATGTACAAAACATTTCATTACATACACTTTTGTCCCGAGTATGGCATGAACTCATAACACTCATCGTATTGGCAGTGTCGGAGCGACCACTTAAATCATTGCGTAATATATGTAGACTAAAATCCTCGGGACAAAAATGTATGTAATGAAATATTTATATGCAGTGTTTCAATATTTGCAGACCGGCGACACTTCGACCCACTGGGATCTTTTGTGTCGACATTTTTCCAATAACGACTGCCATAGATGTTCATGGCAGCCGGGACCAACGGCTTAACGTGCTCTCCGAGGCACAGAGCAGGCGATAATTGTCAATCAATACGCACATCATTTCGAAAAGTCATATAACTTACGAAAGTCAGAGGTGCGCGACGTGGGCTCGAACCCGAGACCCTCTGCATTGCAGTCTGTTGATCTCCCCCCTCTGAGCTATCGCTGCTCTACTCCTCAATAAAGTACGACACACTACTAGTGAGGGATTGTCGTTTTAAAAGTGAAGATAATTAAAGGAGACCGACCACCTTGTATGGGACCCTGGCCTGGGCGTGAACAATTTTATATTCTAATAACAATATTAATTTTGAGTAGCTTAAACTAAGTAGATAACATTATTTTATGAAGATTAGTATCAAGTTCGTTAAATAATAAAATAAAACACATTGTTTAAAATAAATATTTATTTTCAAGTGTGACACATGAAAATAAATATTTATTTTAAACAATGTGTTTTATTTTATTATTTAACGAACTTGATACTAAACTTCATAAAATAATGTTATCTACTTAGTTTACGTCTTCCGTTTACGCGAATATTATTCATTGAAATTAAACTACTGTATACGAGGCTATTGAAATCAAAAAAGATCCTAATTGCAATAGAGAAGATGGTTGGAATGTACCACCAGCTTGGGATCCAGTCATTCAAATAGTAAAACCCAAGAAGAAGCAAACCACAGCTAGACTTCATGATACTTTGAGCTCATTCTGCGTAAATAGAAACACCAATGATTAAATTATGTTCGGATACTTTGAAATAACTACACTGGAACATTAAGACAACTACCATCTTAGTCTCCCTGTGACCATGGCTGCTGAAAAGCAACCGAAACGTCGGGAAAAGTGTAAAATTTAATTAAATCTAAATAGTTTTAATAGTTTTAATAATAATTTAATTAACTTGAAAATTAGTAAAGTTTAATAGTAGTAGTAGTGTAACAGTTTTCAAAATTATGTAATAAAGTGTCAAATAAACAACGCGATAAAATCCATATATAGTAGTTTAATTTCAATGTCACCATCACCTTTATAAGTTATTAAAATATTTTCCATAAACTGGTGGAGTGATATTTTCATATTTTAGGGCTTGTGACATTTTCATAGCTTAGCCCAGCTTAGCTATTACAGACATTATGTGAACACAGCAACCAACAGTCCTTTAGCCGACTATGCAGTTGCAGTAATACTGTCTTATTGCTTCCAAGCTGTGTGTATTATTTAGATATAATATCGTCAATTTCATACTACTGGATAGTAACCAATATTTATTATATATTAAAACAAAAGTTGTAATATTTTACTTTGTTTATAAAACAATTGTCCACGTTCAAGCCGAATATGGACGGTCTCCTTTACGCTTATGGTTGGAGCCAATATCATAGAGTACTAAACAAACTTTAATGTTTTATGGCCGATAGGAAAATGTCAGGTCGGCTATAGTCTTATGACGTTTTTTGGTTGGCAACTTCACAGAACATATTCTGTCGCTAAACAAGTCGGAGAACGTATTAATTTTAGTTTAGGTTACAAATTAACACCTGTGAGTAGAGCATTTTAAAGAGACAGTTACGTAACAAGCTTGCGGAGCGATTAAAACCTAAAATGACAAATAAAAAAAAAGGTGAGTAAATAAAACTACGTTACTTTTAAGCTCAGGTAATACATTAGACACCAAAAATATTATTTTCCTCTAATCCCTAACCAAAAAAACACAAAAAAGCACACCTTTAATCAGCATAAATCATTCACAATCCGAGAATTAGAATACAAATCGCTATCTGTTTGAGATCGAGTTATTTCTGGGAAACAATGGTAAATCAGTGCGGTGTGAGCTGACAGCTGCGGCGCGAATTATTAATGATCGCTTGATTCACACCTCCGTGCTGTGTACCTTCATGTCCTCGACACAACGACAGTCAAAAGCTACGGTTATTATCTGTACTTGTCATTTTAACTCACGGTATTACACATACGGTTATAAATAAATTTTAGCATATATGAAGAGAGATTTGATTAACAGATTATTAACCTATTGCGTTGCAGCGACACACCGGCGGAAATTTTAAATAAGTCTGGTATTTTAGGAATTGACAATTTATACAAATAATGTTCCGTTAAATGTCGTGTCGGGCATTGGTATATACTCTTTTGTTAAATTGTTCAATCGACTAATTATTTTAAGGTACTAAAGTATTTATTTAATTTCGGTACTTTAATCATTATGCTAGTTACACCTGCTTCCTGAAAGAGAGATCGATCGATCGATCGATCATTTGCTAACAAATGGTCAATTACATGTCAACTGTTGAGATTGGCTGACTGAATTAGCAACAACCAATTAAATCACTTGATATATGTTTAATACTAAGACATTGTTGATTAACCTTTCAGATGTTGGTGTGTAAGTGTATTTTTTGTTACACTGAAAGGTAGCTTTCAGTATGATACCAAAATAATCTGTTAGGCTGAGCTAGGCAGACAATACAAATTACTATAATGTATGTATGTATGTATGTATCTTATGTGGGGGCCAGTCAGTGCAGACCGGCGACACTTCGACCCAGTGGGATCTTTTGTGTCGACACTCTCCCAATAACGACTGCCACAGATGTTCATGGCAGCCGGGACCGACGGCTTAACGTGCTCTCCGAGGCACGGAGCAGGCGATAATTGTCAATCAATACGCATGTAATTTCGAAAAGTCATATAACTTCCGAAAGTCAGAGGTGCGCGACGTGGGTTCGAACCCGAGACCCTCTGCATTGCAGTCTGTTGGTCGCCCCACTGAGCTATCGCTGCTCAATAATTACTATAATACTTGTTACGATTCTGACATTTATTTTGCTTTATTCACTCTTAACATTTTTACATGTAAATTCGCAGGTGTTTACGATATTTTTAACCTAGTCTTTTTCCAAAACGACTTTAATTTAGAAAAAATATATTCGCCGGGGTTGTCTCTAAACTAAAAAATCACAGTATAAATCGGTATCACTACATTCATCTTTATTTTCATAAATCGTCAATTTCCGTGCTAGCTATTTTGTTAAGAACTTTGAAAACTCTACACTCCAAACGTATCGGTAATATCGAGGGTTAAAACCATGAAATATCCATGCAGCTAATCTACGTATACAAATATTTTCGTTCAACTGTATTCAAAGACAACAAAAAAAACCTCCATAACAAATAATTCAATTCCGCCAAGCTAATAACTTTAATTGGCAGGTTCGCAACCTAGTTATACCTAGCCTACAGTGGTGACATCGTGGCTAATCGCGTGGCACACTAACATTAACCAAACCGTCAACCGTCACTAGAACCTAATAAATATCCTCCCGACGCGAATTAACCATAAATACCTGATCTATAATATATGCAAGCAAGTAATAAGTTAGTTTTCTCTGCATACTGCTACGATTGAGTTCCTAAAGTATTTGCATTGTTGTAGCATGCCATAAATTATAGCTGATTGTGCATGATGCAAGTTGTGGAGGAAAGAATTAGCGGTGCTATCAATTGTCTATGCTATCCAAGGAACTAAGTTTGTTTGTTACTAGAAGTTAATTGTCTATGATAATTTGTATTCATTTGTTAAGACTGTTTGATTTAAATAATATTGACTTAAGTGTAGGTTTTCTTGTCGGTTTGCGAACAGTAAAGCCCGGACGCGACTTTCTTGTAGAAAATGTTTAATAACACGGAGTCGAGAAATGTGCGCGGTAGACAACAATCACATAAGAGTTGTGTATTCTGTAACGACAGTTTCGCCTCAATTATGTGGACTTCAAAATGTTTCGCTTTTGTCTACCTATTTGGAGATAAACATTTGTATGTTTGCACTAATGTACTAACACTAGAGCAAACATATTTTAACAGTATTTTTGCATACGAATCACAAAAAGTGTAAATTAATGGAGATAGATGTAAGATATGACTTTCAATTATGATATATTTTAAACTAATTTAATACAGCGTCGGCTGCCCAATGGACAAGGCATTGGACTTGCGATCCAATGATCGTGGGTTAAAATCCCACCTATTGTATACTATTAATATAATTTGTAACCTAAATTGCAAGTAATCATTCTAAGAACTAAAACATATTATTGGAAGTCGTGCACAAACATACAACAATTTACCCGTGTCCTTAACTATAGAACCGCGACGAGACCTACTGGAAACACTGCGGAAAGCCCGGGCGCCAAGCTAATAACTTTAAACGTACAGATAGCGAGGTATCACAACTCACCTTGACATCATTCAGGATCAAAACTTTAAATAGTATGATGCTTACGATCGAATTCATAATGAAACAAAGAAATTCAACCTCATTAAATCAAAATATGCCTAGTGAAATCATTAATCATCTCCTTTTTCTCACAGATGCTGTCTCCAAGAGACGACGATGACGACGACAACCATCTCTGCATCAAATGCAACTCCACCATCGTTGGCCTTGATAACTACGTGAAGCACAGGAAACAGAGATGTGGCAAACTGAAACCTCTCGATCCAAAACCTGAACTACCACCAATAGACCCTCTAGAGCCATCCTATAGCCTTGGAGCTGATGTCTTCTTCCAATCCCTAGAGCTACAAAGCAGTGTCAAGAAAACTTCCCTGTCCAGACTTACACCACCTATCCCAATATCGAAACCCAGCTTAGATAGAAAGACCTCCTTAGCAGTTGCCACATCCTCGAGCATAATACCAAGGATGAGCCCTTTAGAAACAAATCTTAGAGGAGAAGACTGGATTGGAGGTCATAGCTTAAGAATTGGCACCAGCGAAGATAATCAGACGAAACTAATCAATGCAGTGGCAAGTATCAGTGGAGCTGTCAAGAAAGATATACCGACATCATCCTACAGCATTCCTTATGATTACAAAGGTGACGACGACAGTGATGAATCTGAAGAATCGGAAGATGATGAGGAAGAAGAGCATTCCGCTGCCAACAAATGGAAGCCACCACCTAATTACACTGGAGGAAAATGGCGGCCAGCTTCTCCAGAACATGAAGACTGGGATCTAAGAGAAGAGCAGGAACATACTGGTGGCAAATGGAAACCGTTTATGACTGATGGTCATGAAAGAGACGAGGATTACGATGCTCCACCACCAGGACATACCAAAGGTAAATGGATACCAGGCGCTAATGAGAAGACTCAAATTATGCAGACAACGATACAGAGTAAAGGTTCAGTCCAATATTGGTGTGGTCCCTGCAATAGAAGACTTGGTTCCAGAGCTATATACGACAAACATTTGAGATCCAGCTTGCATTTGAAGAAAGTATTACCAGAACACGAATTGGAGTTCGCGGGACATCTAGAGCCGATGAAGACAATTAATGACAAACGTTTGGGACGGCCGTCTCGATTTGTTAATGATGGCATTTTCTTACAGTCCGAGAGAAAACGAAAAGCAGAGGGAAAGTTCAGCGTTAAAATTGAAAAGAAAAAGAGAAAGAGGAAGCCAAATTTTGTCCACTGCTCTGGCTGCAAGTCACGTGTAAGGCAGCATTTAATGGGCAAACATCTAATTTCCCACTACCACTTTAGGAAAGCTACTGACACTAATACAACTGCATACCAAGACCTCATCCTGGCTAATATTGATGCTATCGTCCACCAATCTCCCTTTCAATGCAGTCCATGCAAATTCTATACTAATTGGCTTTCTACATTCATGCAGCACTGGTACTCGGAAGAACATGAACAGAAGTATGAAATCATTGAAGGTAGATGTTGGTGTTCCTTTTGCAAATTTGAATGTGAGACTTCCCAAGAGATGCTACAGCATTTGTCGAGTTCGGATCACAGCGAAGTTGTTGCCGTCATCAATAGATCGATGCCAATTATTATTAGAAAGAAAACAATATTCAAGTGTGAAAATTGTCAGAAAGAATTTCGATACAATATAGAGATGAAACGTCATTGCCAAGAAACTGGACATATATTGCCGGTCACAGCTGGTGATAGTTATCAGGAGCTCCACAAATGCCAGCATTGTAAAGCAAAGTTTAAATCTTCTCTTACTTTAGCCGCTCATTTGAAGTCGAAGCATAAGCAGAGAGCCTATCTTTGCTTAGTTTGTTCAGAGAGTTTTAACTCTTCGGAGGAAGCTGAACGTCACCGGCAAACTTTGGAGCACAGGACTAGAAGGAAAGAAAAATTGAGAGAGCAAGGGTTCCCTACTAAAGACTTGAGCAGAAAATGTCCTTATTGCACGGAATGTGTTATTCTGAGGAATATTGTAATGCTGAAAGATCATATAAAAAGAGTTCATCCTAATATAAGAAAAAAGTAAGTAATTACGCTTTAGTTTGGTAGCATACGTTTGCACTTTTAAGGTCTCTGGTTGGATTCCAGAGGTCAAGCAAGTCAACTTGGGATTGCCTGACTAGAAATTTTTGCACAGGGTGTAAAAACGTGTCCAGTACATGTCAATAGGCTCGTCTAAAAATTTATACGTATTCTTTTCAAGATATCATACAAGCAAGGATTTATGGATGTACTAGATTTTCCCGTGGTTTCGTTCGCGTAAATGTAGGTTAGGTTAGGTTAGATCAGTAACAGTACCTACTGTTTTTATAGATGACAGGTAGCCTATGTCCTATTCTGTAAATCTGACAACGTGTGTGCGAAATTTCATAATGATCGGTTGAGTAGTTAAAGCGTTAAAGGGTAGCAAACAAACAGATAAACAACTAAACAAACTCACATTCGCATTTATAGTATTAGTATTAAGTTTAAGGATTTTCGTACTTACAATACTTTACACAATACACATATAAAACGAGTATTTTAATTAGTTATTGATTTCCAGATGTCCAAAATGCGGCATGTCCTTTATTCTCTCGCAAGAAGTTACTCGTCACGTCAGAGACAACGCGTGCCAGTTCCAAACGAACACACAAATGAGCTCTTCCACCTTCTGGAACTGCAGCCAGTGCCTCTTCACCACAGACTCACAGTCCGAATGCTTCTTCCATGAAGTTCTGCACACAACACCCAAAAGAGAAAACGTTAAAATTGGCAACGTCGAAAAAGCTATTCTGAAGTATCCCTGTCCTCTTTGCTCCAAGACTTACAAGAAGGCTTCTCTCCGTGAGCATTTGAGACAGCATACGTTTGAAAGACCATATGCCTGCTCGGTCTGTGGAGCCAACTATACCAGGCAGTCGAGTTTGGCTAACCATTCGAGGAATGAGCATGGTACTGAGGTGGCAAAGGTGAAACTACCAGCTATTGTTGATAGAATTGAAGAGCTAGAATGTGAGAAATGTAAAAGCAGATTTAGTAACAAGTAAGTATTTTATTTTCATACTAGTTCTAGGATTGCGCGCGTTTTCATTTACATTGATACATTACATCATATCTCTTAGATCTTAAGCCTCAAACTGTAAAAGCATTATCACAATCTGTTCAGAGGTTTTTGGGTGACGCCGGAATAAACATTGTTTTGGAACCAAACAACCGCCTAAATAGATGAGTTTAATAAGTTTTTCGATAATGTAGTTTTATAATAATGTTGATTCGCAGTCTAAGCCTACACCTTCGGATACAAGCGTGATTATATTGCCAAATATGCGTACTGTACAGATCTAAATATTCTTCGACATCAATGTTGTTGTGTTTGATGATTGGATAAAATTATGTTAATGTTAAGATTCGTGACTGTTCAAAGAATAGAAAGTAAATTATCATCAACGAGCGATCGGCACCATGACGGAAGCGCAAACAAAACGCATACAACCGAAATAAACGGCGCATCAGCGCGTAGTCGCGTCGACATCAATTTGCGGTAATAACAGGCGCGCGCGCAGCGGATGCGTTACATGTCACCCGTCACACAACTCCTTCACAAATATCGGGATACATTCATAATTTGACACGAGCGCTTTGATTATGCTCTCGCGCACCGCATTCCCGCCCGCGGTGTTGCCAACGATGACATTTTTATACCCTACGGTAATAAATTTCTGCCCGGATGCGCGGTATTTTGAGAGAGTGCTGGATCAAAATATTAGCGACAGAGAGAGATAGTGGATGTTTGAATTTTATTGTTAGCACGTGTCCGTGTAACGTATTGGGGATTTGCATTTTGATCTGTCGAGCGGTTTGATGGCGCTAAATCGCGGTTGGTTTATTTGCTTTGACACTCGCGCTCGTCGCTATACAAATTATAGTTCAACGTCACTCTATAAATAGTTCGGATCAGTCACTAAGGATTGACGACGCCGATTTTAAACAGACTGTGGCGCGATAAAATTAACTGCTGTTTGTCCTGCGCGTAAATGTTTTAGTGCACATAGTTTTATAATAGCTGCAGTAAACATAAACTTGTGTAATTATTATTTCACGGTGGACAAGTATTTTGGAATACTGATTTTTATAGCAGCGTAACTCGCCAGAATTAATCGCCTGGAACGAGAAAATAAAATTATTTCAGTTTTTAATTCAAGTCTAATAAGGGCTTCTAAAGTCAAAGAAGTTGTAATACACTAGTGGGTAGACCGTTGGTTTTCACTTTGGATCTTTAGATGTTATCCCAATGTAATGTGCATGTAAAAGTTAAAATTACCGCAAAAACAGTCAAAAAACTACATGAGGGATCTGTCTAAGAGTTCTCCATGATGATCTCGGAGATGTGTAAAATCTGACAAACCGCACTGGGCCAGCTATAGTCCATTTATCACATTGAGAAAAGGTCCATGTCCAGCAGTGGAACAATTTATATTTAAAGCTGATATTACATTGGTAAAGAGTGATACCCTTGAAGGCTATCGTAACACTGTGATCCAGCTATAGGCCTACTGGTCTTTTGCTGGCTGGCTATCGAATTGCATATTACTATACGCAAATTGAAATAAGGCTCATTTCCTTGACTTGTCATAATCATATCTGTTTAAACACATCATAACCTTCTTTAAGATGGCAACTAATGTAATCAGAAGTATATAAGTGTGTGCGACTGCTTAGAATGATTCTCGTGTTCGATTCCCGAGTCGTACACAGGTTTATTAAGATTATCTGTAAAGTTATTCTCCACGGACATCTGGCATAAGGAAGTTGGTGATATTACACACCAGCGCGCCTCGCATATTACTTAAATCGTAGGTCCTGCGCCTGATCTCTCCCGGGTCGTGTCGAATCGTCGTTCTATTGGACTATGAGCTTGAGGCAATATAATGTATACCTATGTTTCCAAACTTAGGCACTATAATGTCATGAAATGATTATTTATTTGCATGAAACATGTTAGTAAGTTGTTAAAAATGGACATGATAAAAAAATTTCACATTCATTCATTCTGCGTAAATAGAAACACCAATGATTAAATTATGTTCGGGTACTTTGAAATAACTACACTGGAACATTGAGACAACTGCCATCTTAATCTCCCCGTGACCATGGCTGCTGAAAAGCAACCGAAACGTCGGGGAAAGTGTAAAAATAAATTAAATCTAAATAGTTTAATAATAATTTAATTAGCTTAAAAATTAGTAAAGTTTAATAGTAGTAGTAGTGTAACAATTTTCAAAATTTTGTAATAAAGTGTCAAATAAACAACGCGATAAAATCCGTATATATAGCAGTTTAATTTCAATGAATAATATTCGCGTAAATAGAAGACAATATTATGTTCACATATTTCGCCAGTTAAATCGACATGCAAAGAATTTATAATTATAAGTAGCAATATATGTATATTTAAAATCGATAATTTTATATTGTGTATGTTTATTGTGGGCCCACCTGATGGTAAGTGGTTACCGAAGCCTATGGACGCCTGCAACACCAGAGGCATCACTAGCGCGTTTGCGACCCTTTAGGAAAGAAAGTGGGAAGGAGAAGGAGCGGGAAGGAGGAAAGAGGGTGATGGGCCTCAGATACTCTCACTACTCACAAACATAGCAGTAGGAATACTGCTATTTCACGTGGATATTCTGTGAGAAGGTAGTCCTTCCCTAGTCGAGCCGGCCCATTCATGCTGAAATCAGTGAGGCTCTACTACTCTGATAAGTAGATCCTAATATTAAGCATACATTGAAATTAAACTGCTATATACGGATTTTATCGCGTTGTTTATTTGACACTTTATTACAAAATTTTGGTCACGGGGAGACCATGGCTGCTGAAAAGCAACGGAAACGTCGGAGAAAGTGTAAAAATAAATTAAATCTAAATAGTTTTAATAATAATCTAATTAGCTTAAAAATTAGTAAAGTTTAATAGTAGTAGAAATAAAGTGTCAAATAAACAACGCGATAAAATCCGTATATAGCAGTTTAATTTCAAAGAATAATATTCGCGTAAATAGAAGACAATATTAAGGATACATTTTAAAGTCATGTCAAAATAAGATTATAATGCAATGTCAATAATTCATATAAATACAATCAAAATAAAAAGCAAAAATGTATATAATGACAGGTAAAATATCGTTAAAGTGACTCAAATCAAGATTTGTAACAGTTTATCTACCTTATAAAAACATTTCTGTATGTATACCGCACGTATCAAAGTATGGCATACTACAAGAATGGCGCATTGAATAATTAAAAATTCATCTCGCCTTTATGTCAACGGTTTTGATGCCCAAAGCATACAAAAATCAGTGTGATACATAAATAATATCTGTCCGTTGTTAAAATGTTTCTAAACGTGTCTGCGATACATAAATATACTTAGTACTAGTGTTGCCTTTTATAAATGTAATCAATAAAAGCAGATAGTATTACCACATCTTGATATTATTTTAATGGTCAGTTTTACAGGTAAAAGAAAATTATCTAGTATTGAAATTAAACTGCTATATACGGATTTTATCGCGTTGTTTATTTGACAATTTATTACAAAATTTTGAAAATTGTTACACTACTACTACTATTAAACTTTACTAATTTTTTTTTTTTTTTAATTAGTAAAGTTTAATAGTAGTAGTAGTGTAACAATTTTCAAAATTTTGTAATAAATTGTCAAATAAACAACGCGATAAAATCCGTATATAGCAGTTTAATTTCAATGAATAATATTCGCGTAAATAGAAGACAATATTATCTAGTATATTAAGATTATTATGCTGGATATCAGGCTGGACTTGAACCAGCCTGACAGACTTTGACAAGCCGTGTTGTTGCTTTGCAAACTAAACTAAAAGATATTCAAAATATAAATCCCATGCTGACTTTCTCTTCTAGGTTGAATAAGAGTGATGGCGATACTCTTTTATCTTAGTAACAAATGTAGTTAAGAGATTGTGAAACTAGTGAATTAATAAAATCTGTCCCACTAGGCACAGGATCCTTTTCAATTTGAGACAGCTATAACTATGGTTGTCTCAAACTGAAAAGGATACCGTGGTGGACTCACCACGCTGGCCAAATGCATATTAACTAACTCCACATGTATTTTAGAAAACTAGCGATTATTCAGACATGCAGATTATCTCTCGATGTTTTCTTTTAACATTACAAAACGGAAAAACAAAACAATGTAACGAAACCTGATGGCAATAGTGCAGTATTCATTACTCAATACCAATAAATACGGCACTCATTTCAGATTATCTTACGCTGATTTCCTTTACTGTTTCGTTATGGAGAAAGAAAATTATCTTCATTAAACTAAAATGAAGCTAGTCACACTAAAACTTAGTAGCATTCCCACCGCAGACCGCATGAATCATGTCAGCGCGTCATTAAACCAACTTTCAACATATCAGACAATTGTTAGACGTAGAAAGCCATTGGAGGGCTTCTAAGAGCGCTGATGATCTAACTTGTGCAATATCTTATGCGTTATAGCGACGCCTTGCATTAATGCAGTGCAACTGTAATGCGATGACGCTCCTAACGGCTCTGCGGTCGAACAGTGTTGCCAGATTATGCGCCGAATTATTACTAAAATGATTATTGTCGGGTTTTAGTTTTGTGTTCGTCGTTTAAATTTGTTTTGTGGTGTTTTATGTTAGACCTCATTGGAAATGATCTCTCAGATCTCAGATCTGTTCTGACAACGTAAGTTTATTCCCCAAAGGGGTAAGCAAGAGTATCACACACACATTTCGCCAGTTATTTAAGATCCCACGTAAGAGAGTCCGAGACATCTATCGAGCATAGTTTCAGATGCTATTGAGAATATGTTGACACAAATATACAATAACTCTTTGCCCGACCCGGGAATCCAACAAGAGGCCTTATGCAAAGCAGTCGTATTTACTACAGCTGCGTCACTGAGGCAGTTCGATCCCCACACAAGCACATCTAGTTATAATTTACTAGCTATGGCTTTCAGTACATCGTATCAAATCGTGACTATTGCCAGCTGCTTGACATAATAATATAACTAATTACAAACACCGTATTGCTACTGAAATCTCAATAATACTTTGCTCGACCCGAATAACAAACCCAGGATCCCACAATCGGTTGCGATAGTGAGCGAAAACATGGTTTTTGTTCCACAAGTTTTTCTACCATTGACAAGCCCCTTCTGCAAATATTATTTATTTATGTACCTCTGAGTCTTCTTCGAAGATGTTAATGAAAACACTATGTGGGTCTGTGTGTCTGTCTGTTAGTGACAGACATAGCTCCGGAACCACTAGACCGATTGACTTGTACCTTAGTGTGCAGATACCTTGGGGTCATCCCTCGGTCGAGTTTGAATATGAGCCCTGTGGGTCAAAAGACCCCCGAGATATAGGGGTCACAAGACCATAAAGTCCTGACTTTTGCCCTGGGATATCCACCAACAGAGTGATTTGGAAGTCCCTTTTGCAGCAGTGGAACATTACAAAAAGATGATGTAAAAGAAAAAAAGTCACATGAAGACGAAGAGGTTGAATCCTGGGTTTATACACCCATCTCGTTCTAATAATTACATAATATGACCAGCATTCTTCTTTTGACCTTAATATCTTGCTATGCAAGATACACATTCAAAATATTGGCACAGATATTTGTATAAACGGGATGTATTCATTTTCAGGAGCAGCATTTAGTTTTACAATAAGCCCAATAGATGGCAATAAACTCGCAAATAATATATGCGCGGAATATACACAACAGCTGTTTAGTAGAAATAATTGACCTATTCTCGATGTGAACTCAAACAAACTGTGCATTTAAGAATGAGTTTATCCATGTATGTCATAAGTACAGTACAAGATTCTGTCCCAGTCATATCATCAAAACACTATGTAACCCAACAACGACATAAAGAATAACACTTGAGTAGTAGAGCCTCGCTGATTGCAGCATGAATGGGCCGGCTCGACCGGGGAAGTACTATCCTCTCACAGAATATCGACGTGAAATAGCAGTATACCTACTGTTGTGTTTCGTTCGGTGAGTGAGAGTGCCGGAGGCCCAATCACTCTCTTTCCCCCTTCCCGCTCCTTCTCCTTCCCACTTCCTTTTTTCCTAAAGAGTCAGCAACGTGCAAATGATGCCTCTGGTGTTGCAGGCGTCCATAGGCTACGGTAACTACTTACCATCAGGTGGGCCGTAAGAATGTTTGCCACCTCAGTTGTATAAAAAAAAACTTGGAACTTATCTAGGTACCTATTGTTTTTCCAAACTCTTCGTATTTTATCTGTTTTATAGATAACTAAACTAATAAATAAATAATATAAGGCTAGTATTGGCTGCAAAAAAAGCAAGTAGGTACTTTTAGCAAACGTGAAGAATCTAAAACCTCCTAGTTGTGTCACGTTTGTCTACTATCTCAAAACCAAATTGCGTCTAAAATGTTTTGCAAAACATTTAAAATGCAATTTTGAAATTATATCTTTGCCACAAAAGTTCTTTTGTATATATTACGCTTATTATTATTTTAAGTTATAAACACTAGTTCATTTATTAATGAGAAAACAGACCAGACCGTACCCAGAGGGTTCAGATTTTTGTCATCCATTATTATGCAAGTAACATAATATCTAATGATATAATCCTTTATTTTCTCAATTTCATGATACCTTTTATAAAATGTATGAAGAAAACTAATGATAATGTGTTGTTCTTTCCAGGAGCTCGTTGTCGCGTCATATTAGTAACTGCAACCCTACGCCTGTCATGAGACAGTGTCCACATGACCAGTGTACTTATGTCGCTACAAATTCTAAACAATTAGCAAGGTAATTATTAAAAATAAGAAAGTAATATTCTTGTTTGTGTCATTTGAAGAAGCGCCATCTGTTTTACGATATTGAAACATTTAAAGTTGATGTAAGTGTTAGTTGACTTGATACATGGAAGAAAATATAGATGTCGTTGTATTAAGTTGATATTGAAAATTTATTAAATATTTTTCGTTTTAATGTTACTGTATATTTGAATAAGTCAGTAACTGCCGCATACTTATTATTTATCTAAAGTATTTTTAAATCTTTTAATAATATTTATTTTAGATTAATAATAAAACTCTAATACGTTACGATTTGACTTGTTAGGTACTAGTTTTATCGTTATCGTAAGATGGCGTAACGAGTACTTTTTGCAGGCATCGACGATCTCACGGAGAGCGTGTAAAGCATCATGAATGCCATATCTGCTCGTTCAAAAGCGACCAAGCAAGCCATATGAAGCGCCACATGTTGTGCCATCAAGGAATTAAGCCTTATGCTTGTCCACACTGTTCGTTTACTTGTGGAAGCTTGGTAAGTATTCTAAAAATTCCAATTACGTATGTATGTATTCTATTCTATCTATAGTTAACAGTGCAATGGGTGCCTTAGTTTAAATAATACATGTGTATTATTTAAACTAAGGCTGCACGTGTGTAAAGTTAGCGCAAAGACATACACAGTACCTATTTTACATCAGAAAGGCAAAGATACCAATAATATTTAATAACATGGATATACTGTAGCGCCATCTGTTAAAAACAATAACCAGTTATTTCGCAATAAACCGTTGTCAATTTCAACTAGATGGCGCTGTAATTAAAATCCTGTTTTTAGTTATGATTTGTGTCTGCCTTACTGGTGTAAATACACAGTAAGTAATAATGTTAATAATATAAATAAATGTTGAGTATCATTAAATACTGTTTATTTATTAATATCTTTTTTTTTATAAATATGGCATATTATTTTAATTATGATTTATTTTTAGGAAAATCTACGCAAGCACGTACTTCACAGTGGTCGTCATCGCGGCCTATTCCTGTATTATTGTCGGCTTTGCTCATTCAATACTAATACAGCTACTGAACTTCGTGTACATTTAACGACAGCTCACGCCCACAGATATGACAACAAATCTGCTATACAAACTGTAAAAGTACATCTTATGGTAGACGTGAAAAAAGAAACAGCTACGTAAAAGTGTGAAAATAACATTATTTTTGTATTTTCGTAAGATGTGATGTGTGTTTGTGTGTTTTCTTGCTAGTGGTTATTGATTTAATTGATTATTCGTTTGTTTTGATATTTATAGGCGATTTTGAAGACTGACGAAATAAACAACTTGGTTTTTAATAATTTATTTGCATTTATAATATAATTTATTATCACACCTAAAATTCAGTTATTGAGCTTCTTAACAAATTCATAATTATCATCAGCAATAATAATTGTATTTTAAATGTATTTACTTTTGTCAGTGTAATGGAACGCGATCTGTCAAAACGCGCGCAACCGCGAGCGAGGGAAAAATTAGAGATTGAAACACAACGATGCGCGACTGACGTCTGTCTGTTTTCTTCATTATCGACAAAAATAATTCAAGCTGTGAAACACGACAATATATCACATAAACATTTGTAAATAAAACACGACGTTTTACTAACAGTTACGCAATACGCGGTAAAATATGTTTTAGTCTGATAGTGTTTGGTATAAATTCGCAAATAAATAGTGCAGTGTTTTTACAATTATTGTAATATTTGTGTGATGTTTGTTTGTATCCACGTGTAGTGCAGAAGATCGATTTGAAAACATAATGTCTTTGAAGGTGAGTGATGATATTGATTATATATACTATAGACATAAAAATATTGGTTCGTGGAGCTATATTTAAATTTTCGCGTGGGTAGCCCGTATCCCTCTGACTTTTTGACCCGTTATCATGATTGGAATCGCTCTGCTTTTATGCCAATGTTTATTTTTGCACTGTCGTTGTATACTTATATTGAGTATACAGCATTTTATTTAGTTTTATTTTACGAAGTATATGTGTATGTAAACAATGATATTTATTTATGTCAACTAAATTACATTAGTTGTTTTCTGCTGCAACATTACCTTTTAGTTCTGTGTGTCCTGCAAAAATTCGCGCTTATATTTGCGTGCGATAGGTTTGTTTCGCCGGGTTTGTTTCCTAGGTCTGCAAAGTGCTATTAAGTTTTTCTGTCCAAATATTCTTAATAGCAGTCATATTACTATTATAAAGTTGGCAAAATGTAGGTGTACTTAATAAGTCTCTGCTTACCAGGGATATAGATGTGACTATGTTTTGTATAAATACCTATCTTATAAATTACTCTACATCAGACAGCAATTAAAAAGAATCCATCAGCAATTACATGGTTTTTGTTCTAACAAGATTTTAATACCTCATTAGACTTAAAATAATTATAGCAACAAAAACAATAGGCGGGTACAAAGTTTCATGAAGGTCAGAACCAAAATAATCCATGTAATTACACAAATGTAATCCGGCCTGATGGCATTACACATTACAATTTTTTTTCTTTTGTACTCACTATTATATCATGACTTTATAATATAAAATAATTATGCTATATAACATTGCATGTTTACTAATATGACAAATTGAAATTAAAATACTTACTGCTTTATTATGCTTATTTTATGTTGTATTTTTTATATATATGCATGTTGTATTATTAAAGATTTATACCAAATTCCCAATTACACTGAGGATACTATATATAATGTATAAAATCTGCATTAAGTTTTTGATCAGTTAACACTATAGACCCATGGGTCCCCATGGGCCATTCAGTCAGTATTTTTTTAAATGACTTTTCCTGCTCTAGTAAATTTACCTGTGTCCCAGGATGCTTTACAATCATTCATACAAAGATAACAAATAGCACCCAGACTCAGAACAAATAGCAGTCTTAATAAAACAGCGACTTAACTCGAAATTTGAAAGTAAGGCAATTTGAACTCTAATTGTATATGTTAAATTCTAATATTATATTTGTGTTAAATCTTTGCAATAGAGTTCAAATTTGTTTAATCCAAAATACTGAGATAAGTCTCTGTTTTATTAAGGGTGCGAAATATTTGTGGGAACAAACCGAAAACACTCTGTGCTAAAGAAAATAGTGAGGCAACCATTTAAAATGTGCTGACAATTTTTGCAAGACTCCAGTTATTGATGGATTAATTATGCCCTACTTACTTACTTTACCTTATCCTTAATTATGCTTAAAAAACATTTAGATTATATGTTTTATAGTCAGATATAAATCTTGTGTTAGGACAATGTTTCTTATGCACATAACATAGTGTTGATATCAATCTTAATACTTGTGTATTTGTATACACAACATGTTATGTAGTATTTTAGTGTTATTACAAACCTTGACACCAATATCTCAGTTAATTACAACCACTAATTATTTCTCGTACTGATGATAAACAAGCATTTTTTCTTGCTGGTAGGCACTATAAAAACACTGAAGTTAATTGCTGCACTAAGTACATTTAAAAATAATTTATGTTACTGATTTAATAGAGTTACATAATCATTAAATTAAATTGTACAAACTCAAGCTTGCACATCAATTTCTTTATCATCATGATATCTGTATTATGATACTCCTAGAAAGAGTCCTCCACAAAAAAACCATGGAGTTCTGAATTTAGACTTACATAAGTTTGAGACTACTATTATTATTATATTGCTGTAATTAATATATTACTAGCGATCCGCTCTGGCTTCGCACGGGTAGTACAAAACCTTAACAAATTATACACCTAAACCTTCGTCATGAATCACTCTGTCTATTGGTGAAAACCGCATGAAAATCCGTTCTGTAGTTTTTGAGTTTATCGCGACCAGACAAGTCAGACAGATGCGGCGGGGTACTTTGTCTTATAATATGTAGTGATAGTGATGTCTTCATTGTATATTATTGTAACATCATTAGTTCAAATTGAATTAACACAGATCTCTTTAATTATTTGATGTTTTTCTTGACAAATAGCTGGCTCAATATACATATATATACATTCGATAAATAGATATATTCCTTACAAATTTATTTTTTCTTTGCATGTAGTCCCAAATTGTTAAAGGCAATCAATTCGGCCCCTATTACATGAGATCTAAAATCATAGCCGACCAAATTGGTTGGACACACCTCTGCTGTAGTGGCAACTCCTTCGGGGACGTAGGCGTGAGACTGTATATATAAAATATATAGTCCCTATAAATAAGCACAGACTTCTCAGAAAATAGGTCAAATAAAAATAAAGAGGCATCACATAAAGGCTTAGGTAAGTTTAGTCTGAATTGGCCTATATTTTTTGGCACACCCTTTCTAATCGAAAGGTCGCGATCTACATGCAATGTGGCTACCCTTTTTCTTGGAAAGAAACCGATCTATTGCCCCAAACACGATAAAGTTCTTATTAATCACAGTTCGGGCCGGCAATTCGGTATGTATCGGTATGTATGCGGTCTTGCTATGATTAATTGTCAAACCTCCAGTTAACGCTAATATCGTTCAACATTGTATATAGTATTGTTTTTTACATAATTCATTAGGATTCTTGTTATAGTTAGTATTTCGTATATATTCTTGAATAACATAAGCTAATATTGTCTTCTGTTTACGCGAATGTTATTCATTGAACTTCATGATACTTTGAGCTCATTCTGCGTAAATAGAAACACCAATCATTAAATTATATTTGGTTATTTTGAAATTACTACACTGGAACATTGAGACAACTACCATCTTTGTCTCCCTGTAACCATGGCTGCTGAAAAGCAACCGAAACGTCGGGGAAAGTGTAAACTTAAATATAAATAGTTTTAATAATTTAATTAGCTTAATAATTAGTAAAGTTTAATAGTAGTAGTTTCTAAATTGTGTAAAAAAGTGTAAAATGAACAACGCGATAAAATCCGTTTAAAGTAGTTTAATTTCAATATTATAGACTAGCTGTCACTTGCGACTTCGCCCGCGTTGAATATTTTTTCGTAAATCTCTATTTATTTCTTAAATGGAATTAGCCTAAGTTACTCCTTATAACATCAGCTATCTGTCTGATGCCAGTGAAAGTCCCGTCAAAATCGGTCCAGCCGTTTCAGAGATTAGCCGGAACAAACAGACAGAAAGAGAAAAATTAAAAGATTGATTTTTGATGTAAGTACAGAATATATGTAATATCATATGCATTTAGTTAAAAGCTGTTATTTTGACATTACAAACAGACACTTCAATTTTATTTATTTGTGTAGATTTATATGAATGAGCTCGCGATTGTCAATTACTTGGTGGCAGTGTGGATACGTCAGCTCGCTCGGGGAAGTACGAGCCTCTTAAAGGAAATCGATGTAAGATTAGTAATAACACTGTAACTACCTTTTAACTGGTAATGAATTCCAGTGTATTCCATTCTTTTCCTTTTGTGCCAACTTTAAATCCCCTGCCCGACAATAATGCGTGAATGTATCCCCCTAGTATTGCGAGCTAAAATCGGCTATGGTGGCCGTATCGTCAGGTTGTCATCGTTTACTCCTTTTGTTGCCAGCGTCTTTAGGCAACACCAACGACTTACCAACAGCCAAGCCATGTAGTTAATTATCGCCTTGGTTACATAAACAGCAACTGCTACAGAATAGTGATGTTTAAAATTGTATTTGAATTATATTTGAATACTGCACAATGCGACAGTTTTGATTGACAATTATCGCCTGCTCCGTGCCTCGGAGAGCACGTTAAGCCGTTGGTCCCGGCTGCCATGAACATCTATGGCAGTCGTTATTGGGAAAGTCAGTACCCTCTAATATCCTGACACTGGTCTAGCCTTAGGGTATCGTTAGCCTTCGGGTGGCGGAGGTCAGGTGGCAGCCGCTCCGTGTAAAAAATTGATATCCAGTAAAATCCGGTTAGACCAGAAAAGCCGACCCAAAGTGACTTGGGAATAATAAAGGCTAAGAGAGAAGACTGCACAATGCGACAGCTGCTTTGTATGGTCAAAGTCCCAACGTATTTATACAATGTATTACATTTACACTCGAAAATAATTTGAATGCAATTGTGAACATATTTACTGCTGGATAGGTAAGCCAAAAAAGCAATAATATCGCTATCATCTCTCATCTTTTAGAAATATAACTTGCTTTTGCTCGCTGCTTCGCTCGCTCGGAAACTACTTTTCTGGATCAAAGTTACCTTATGTCCTTTTTTGTACCTGACTACGTGTATGCGAAATTTCATGATGATCGATCGAGTAGTTAAGGCGTGAAAGAGTATCAAATTGACAAACAAAATCATATTCGCATTTATAATATTGGCTAGGATTGAGATATCGATCTTTAAGTTTGGCGGTATTTCTTTACACTACAACAAATTTAAAATGGAGAAACGGGTAACGTTTTTGTGTCTTTATTTGATTTGCCACTATTTTGTACGAATCACAGCAGTTAATATAAATCCTTATGTCATAAATTGCGAATCCCAGTTAGTTCAGTGACACGATGTAACTCGCAAACTGGTTCGGACGGCTTAAGATGGCTTTTAGCGCAGGCTGCACACGACCGGTTTGAGTCTTGTAGCATTTACCTAATTAATATCTATAGAACGGCTGTAAATCGAACATTATATGGAATTTCTGCAAGCTCTTTGTTCCATAAAGTGTCCCACTTTTAACCAGTGGCCTTCTTTAAGAAGCCTGTGTTGACCAGTGGCAGCAATTAGGCGATATTCCACCACAATGCCCAACTACAGTTGGTAGGCAACACTCAATTTGTCTCGTACAAGAAATCCCTCATAAACTCATGAGTTTCCTCGGTTATAAACCCTTTACTGTAAGAAGATTAAGAGCATATTTTATATGGGAAACTCAGAGATTTGCGGTCTGAAATATGTCTTAATAAACGGCGTTTCAAATGTATTTTGGCTTGTGGCTTTATTTGAAGAACAGCGCAAATATATCTGATAGATTAAGCTATAGTCTGGCAATGATAATAAAAAGTTAATCCATTTCCTTTGAGAAGTTACATTAAAAACAGAATTGGGATAAAAACAACATTCAAGATTATTTGCTTGCCCAAATAATGGGTAGGGTAATTCTCGCATAGCATAACTGCGTAAAGGTCGTCACATAATAACAAATAGCTATCAAATTGTTTGCTTTGATAGCTTTTGTTTTAAGAAGTTGCTAAGTTTCCAATGTTGCCTTTGTATTTTCTTGTACCATATAACAGTAACCTTCTGCTGATACGGGTTATATGCTAATACTCGGATTATCCCTTTTGCGTTCGTATTATCAGTCCTTCTGTATCGGTTTATATATTAGTGAACTTTATTTTCTTCTGCATACATCTGCAGTTGTGGTGAAAGTGTTTGGTTACTACATGTTGGAAAGTCGAAAACATGACCTTTTCATGTCAAAACCTCCTATTTCTGATGCGTACTCTTATGTAACCGTAAGCTATTCTCATTAGAAAAGACAGGGCAAACAAATCCGTTTGGATTGTATTGGCTTGGCAGCAGACCAGTCCAATCCCATAGTACCAAATAAATTTTGACACAAAATCAGATAACGAATAAATATGACTGGTAGATGAAGTGTATCTTTAGAAGAAATCATCCACTATCCAAGCCACTATCCAACTAGAAAAATCATATAAGACTATAAGCTTAGGTTATGAAGCAGGTGGCTCCATAACCAATTGCTTGTTATACGACACATGTTATGTTTACTTAACCTTACGACAAGTGCAATGTGGCATGAAATTAGATGTTAAGACAAGCAACGTGCAATTATGGTTCGTTTCGAACTGTTTCCGGGCTGTATTTTATACAAGAGTGAGGGTGCTGCCAACATATATAATGTCAAGTTAATGTGCTGCGTAATTGTTTAGATGGTGTATAAATAGAGCGAAACATCTTCAAGGCATAGTCGTTAGTATAGATTTTTTAGGACGGGTGTTTGGTATTACGATTCAATTTAATGCATGTAAAATGTAAATCTCTGAGAAGTCACTAGAGTTTCTAGATAACAATATTTCTTATTTATTAGTTACTTACTTACCTACGTAAGTAACTTGTGGTAAGTACATTATACTACAGTTTAGGCAAGTATTTCAAAGGCTTTAAAAGGGCTCCTCAATTACTATATTATGATTTTAGAATGTACAAGATGAGAAGACTGCCTAAACAGTTTTGGAAGACAAATCTTTTACATCATTAGTTCCCAAAGTGGTCCAGGTGGACACCCTAAGGTCCACGGCAGACTCGACGGGGGTCTACGTTGGCGTGACAAAAATGGGGGTCCACAATTCGTAAGCGGGGCTCCACGAAAATTTTATTCCTTGCGATAATGAAGAACTAAAATGTTGGCTTTACTTCACCTGGCAGATAATATTTTACGAAACTCAGCGACTGTTAAAAATCTTGCATATTCAGTACCAGTGGTCTCGAACGTACGTATTTTGAGGTAGAGAATTTCCAAAAAAAAAAATACGAATGCCAAGGAATATGGTAGAAATATAGCTGCAGGGGGTCCACCGGAACCTGCTAAATTTTGAAAGTGGTCTATGAGTAAAAAGTCTGGTAAACTCTGTTTTACATACATACTAGCGCCTTTTTACTGGAGTGGAAGCCACTACCGATTTCTATTACCAGTGATCCTGGAATCATTTTTGCCTTAAACACACACATCATATCCATCATGCACGCTCGTCAGTTCAGGGTACTCTTAACATGACTATTCTTCAGAATGTCACTGAGCTGGCCAAAAAAGCTTATTCATATTTGCATTATGTACTTTCTTAGTCCATTTTCGGTGTCCATTCTTTTCACAATTCTGTAATGTCATTATAATTATTGGTCAATGATGTCAATGTCAATTCTTTCCACAAATCTTTTGTCATTATATTTCAAACCTGCTATGGATGTTTCTAGAAACTTAACATAAAGATGTATATTATGAAATAGTGTAACATGTACTTGTATGGTAGTTACCGTCCGTAATGACCATGTTCATTGTAAATTTGCGCAACGCCATTAACTATCATTATGATGCACTGTAATACCGCAAGCTGTAGAATGTTACACGGATATAAATAAAATAATAATTGCTGAGTAGCTGTTGTGAGCTGTTTTATGTTCTGCTATGCTTTCGTTACTTTTTCTGTTGTTGGTGTAGTTGAAATGGACTTCTTCAAAATGCACTATCTGTAACCTTTGTGGCATATATTATTATGTGGCGGTATAGGAACACGGGTCTATTATAATATATAAGTAAGGGTATAAATGATACGTATACGTATACTGCCTCGTTGGTCCAGTGGTAGTGTATACGACTGCGCATCATGAGGTCTCGGGTTTGATTTCCGGGTCGGGCTTGGAAAACGTTTTCCTTTAAGAATTTCTTAGTAGCAATTTATTAAGAATTTCTGTCAAGTTCTTAATAATAAGCCCGTAGTTAGGAAGTTGGCGTTCATCCCCGTGCGTCGGAAAGCACGTTAAACAGTGGGTCCCGGCTGTCATGAACTTCTATGGCAGTCGTTATTGGGAAGTCAGGGCCTCAAATATCCTGACGACTGGTCTAACCATAGAATGATGTTATCCTTCTGGGTTACGGAGGTCAGACGGCAGTCGCTCCGTGTAAAAACTGATATTCAGCTAAATCTCGTTAGACCAGAAATAAGCGGACCCTGGCATAAGCTGCAATTAATAATCGCTAGGAAGAAGTGAAATAAATCCCAAAAAGAAAGAGTTTTTTTTTTGGGGATTAATCCCACTCGCACTTTCACCACAGCTGACTGCTAAACCTGGCTACTCACCTGGGTAGCCAGGTTCAGCAGTGGTGACCATAGTACACACCGAGGTTTGACCCTTTATGTAGTCTTTGTCTGTAGGTAAGTGGTCTTCTTGATACTGTAAAATACGCTATATGATCTGACTTATGTAGCATAACTCATCTTTAATTCCCTCCCTCCAGTGAACAATAAAATTGATCTAAAGATGATCTCAATCACACGACGAGTAGGTACGTCTGTTTTAATTTTATAGATGTCTCGATAAATACTCAAAGAGGCTTTGCAATAATTAAAACTTCTTGTATCAAAATTCTGCCAGAAGCCGACATTCTGTACTACTGAGAAATGACCAGGAGGTGAGTCTTGGCTTACAAAATCAATATTTGCACTATAGGACGCAAAAACTCGACAGCGAATTATGTAAAACAGCAAAACTTGTACCACTTTCCAGTAATAATATACCAACTGATACCAGGTGTAGTGATGCAAAATGCACATGCCATTAAATGGCACGCTAGGTTGCCAACGAACATTTGAATTCCTTATTTTCATATATAATCGTGCCATTTTGCCACGTGAAAAGTGAAATATTGGTATTTTGCCAACTTGTGTTCTTTTTCTGGTACCTAATATGTGTATTTTCACACGTTAGACGCCGAGACAATAGAAAAAGTATAAATATAAGCGTGTTTGAAACAAGACAAGCACGGTAAAACGGCTTTGGCACCGTTTGACAAATGTGTTTTGGACTTACACGAACATTTACAGCCGACATGAATTAATATGCCTTTATTTTACAAACTAGATTTAAGGTATTATTACAATCAAATTTAATTTTGCGTACTATTTTAAGGTAGTTTTACGACCAAATTAAATAATGCGTGTTATTTTATTGACTATAAATTATTTATACATATTGCTTTTGGGCTTGTATTATCCATACTGACCTGGATCAGTATGGATAATCAACCAAAGCAAACTTCAAAAATGTTCAGTTTCATAGTTATGTTTTCGCACTGTTTACTGAATAGTTTTGTAGCTGGCAGAAATATATATAAAAAGCATTACATTACTAACGTGGAATTTGGAGATTATTTTTGAACAGATTATAACTGAAATTTTGCTCACGTTTGTCGGCGTAATAAGTGGCCTATTGCCCTCCCTTGTCCATAAAATATCTGTAAGCAAAAAAGCATGTCCACCAACCTTTGCTATGTAAATGTAGGTCAAATCAACAATCACCCCTTACTATGTATAATCTATATATTATTGATTACGTGAAGCAAAAACTTTGTACCCCTTTTTACGAAAATTGCGCGGACGGAGGAGTATGAAATTTGGCACAATTCAAATTTATATGGAGAAGGAGGGGCGAATCCTAATATTTACATAAAATATGCATTAGAAATACATTCAATTAACGGAAAAACACTACGCACACAACCATGCATTTGACACACGCAGTCGAAGCGCGTAACTATGGTTACATATATCAATATATAATATAAACATATAACATATATAAGCAATATCTTACAGACAAACTTTGGTCGAATTTCGAGCGCTAGGCGACCGCTAGTATTTGTTAGTAAGGATTAGAGGATCGGCGGCTGAAAAATTTTATTCGCTAGACCATTAGTCAGCTTGACCATATCAAGACATAATAACAAAAGTATTGTGTCTGGAAGCCGGCATCCGTATGCTGATGGACGAAATATAATTTAAACGGTTTCAAACATTCTACATACACGTTATTTTACCTGCAATATAGAATTCCGTCAACCAAATGTATGCCAATCCGTAACCCAACTCCAACTCTCTGAAAGACAGCGTGATGACATCTCGATTTCACAATTAACGTAAACAAAACCCATCTGTTTGCTTTCCAACGAGTTGGAAGGGACAACTGAAGAAAGTGGGTCGATGCACAGATGTTGAGCCAGTAGCTACACCGCGACCTTTAATGGCAAGGAGCAACGATCTGTTCGTACTGAAACAGATTATCACTCGCTTTAAATGTGACGGAAAACATCGTTAAAGATGCAACTTGTATCTTGGAAGTCTTCCTCATAATAAATCTTTAGAGTAATCACTATTAGATACATTTTAGTATCACCATGATTCCTTTGCCGCTTCTTTAGTAATGTGGCATATGTTTGCGATTGTGATGTTTCTATATAGGTTCTTGGTCTAGAAGTTCTTAGGAGCGGCAAGTGTATGGCATGTGCTCGGTAGAGGTCAATAAGCTTACCCTTTATTCATTAGGACATAAATTCAATATGGGCGATGTATGATCAATGACAAATTATATAGATAGGAGATATCGGAGATATTAATTAATTAATGCTTAGCAGGGTGTGGACATCTTTTTGTGTCTACAAAACCAGTGTAACTTGAACGAGCGTTCATTGTTTATAAAAGCTATAAAATATTAAAACAATATAAAATTACTTTAATGAAGTCCGCTTACCTATACACTAGTGGCATAGCATGAAAACTGTATTAAGAGATATGAAAGCGTACATCGTTTTCGCAATCTCGTACTTTAGGTGCTATTTTCCTGCCTCTGCTATTAATTCCACGCGAACACAACTAAGTTAATAAAGGTAATATTGGACACTATTATCGATGTTCGTTTCATTAACGTTTTTCCTTTCTTGTTTCTCTCCCTAATTCCAATTAATCAATCGGAACAGGTCGTAATTGTCCGTTGCAGAACACGGGGCCCCTCCCCTAGCTCAGTACACTAAACGATATTGCCATAACGTACATGCCTGGCCATAACAGCTTCCACCTGGATTTATGGTAACGACTATAGTTAGGTATTTAGTAGATAGCAGCTGGTACAGCCATCGTGCATCCTGCGCCGTTTCTAAATACTCTTGGAACCTCACTATAGTAATAGCATGTTGGAAGAGAGAAAATACTAAATTATAGATGAGGATTGGACATCACTTAAATGGGGTTGAGAAAGGGAATCCCCAATTATCCCTCAGATTGTAATTGCATACGTATGGGAAAAGGTTCACTACGCCAAATTTATCTGTTTTGGACGCAAATACGTCATGGATGCTAAATACTACCCAATTTGTGGTACGACAAAAATAATTATAATTCTTTCATACGTGTTTTAATCTTCATCATCAAGGATTTTACGCTAGTCAACTTCTGGATAAATAAGCTGCTACGTTTTCCTGATAATGAATATTTGTTAATCCGCTCAACCATTAATTTATCAAATACGACCTTTGCAGACTTAAGTCAAAAATTCTAATACAATGAAAAAAAAGTCATAACAATGGTCATTAGTTTAATTATATAGGATACTTTCTGGACATCGGAACTGAGTATCAACCAAATGTAATTTTTTAAACTTATCTCGATGAAATGTGATTCGAGAATAGATATAAAATCCATAGCCGGTTCTCTCCTCGAAGACGATGAACGATTCAGACAGCGCATGACACCTACAATAGTTTATACATATACATCTATAGTTTTTCTGTAAAAGGATTCTGTCTGTTCAATTCTTAAGACAGTAGTGTCTAGACGAAACTACTGTCTTAAGAATTGAAATATCAATAAAATGTGACGTACGTAAACCGCAGACAAGTCGGATGAACTGCAGTGTCATTTCAGTGCATACTGACCTTGCCATTCTATTTTATTTTAATGTTTATTTATTAAGACCTTACTCACGGACGAGACTAAATTCTTGCTTTACAAACACCACATATATAGGAACCTCAGACTTGAAAAGTTGTGCGTTCCAGACAGCTGATTTGTGGAGGGCCCAAAATGTTTGTACCGTTTGGGAACGAAACCATATCACTAGGCGCGAAGTAAGTGGCACGGCGACCTCATAAATTACTGCGCAATCTATGCAGTCACAGTAAATTTAATGTCAAACGATCGCAGAATGTCAGAATCTATAGATTTTCTGTAAGTAATGCTTAAAAATATAGTTATTATGGTTGCGATCGTGAGCCGAACTTGGATTAGATTTGCACAGAATCGCAGAGAGGGACATAAATTAAGGCCTATATCGAGCTGTAGGTAAACTTAGGCAGGATGATGATAGTGATGGACGACACGCTGCCAATCGAATAATAAGCCAGTTCAATGCATTAATAGACTCTATTTTACATACAAAGACAGCCAGAGCCTCGTAAAATATAAAGTAAATTTTTCTCTTCAAAACCTAGATCTTTCTCATCACAATGTCCAGGCTTGTTTGTCAGGTTTGGTCCAATTGTCCATTGGCATTACATACTCAAGTCGGCCGGACCGAGGCGAACATGTTTTTGTGGAGATTCAGAGACAGTAGCAATCTGAGTTGTACCAATGATCATTCTCTCTGCTCTTAACATCCCTAACATTTTGCCCCGCATATATATGCCTAGCATGGTCTGGCAGCTATTGAGACCACCACTCCTGCACGCGGGAGGACTCAATGGCTTCCCCCACAACGCTAACAATGTACACCGCAACAATATAATTGTATCGATGTTTGCGATCAAAACGTTAAGAAATTTCACACTCGCCTAATTTTTTTGTATATATAAATATTTTACAATTCTCAATAGTACTACAGAGCCTTGTACTGTGCCCAATAGACGCCTGGCCTATGGAGTGAGAAATGTCTTTGTAAAACACATCTACCTACTCCTAAAACTTACGTGCTTACCTCTATCCTAGAGGTGTGAGCTAAGTTGTAAACATACATACAAACACAATTTGTAAACAAACATGTACATATGTTTACAAATTACAAGAATGATTCCTCGCCTTTTCTGTGTCCCATAAAGTACACGAAGCAATCGCCGCGTCACCGTAATCTGTTTTACGTCCAAGTTTGAAATGCCCGCATATATACCCGACAGTTACTGCCTGATCTAAATATAATAGTCTGTTTATATCGGTCTGTCCCTCGCTCCCAGTCTGTCTGCATTCAGGTCTAGACGCTATAAATATAAGCAGAGCTCTCTTTTAGCATTCAGCAACGTCCTTCGATTGGTTGAAAACATTCTTGAATGAATCTCATTTCCTTTAGGTTAATTTGAAACAGACGCAACACATGTGTGTAGCCATGAAGTTGTTTACGAAGAGTTGCTGTAGTTTACATAATCAATGTAAACTATTAATTAACAAACTGTTAATTGCTAGAAGGTAATGTTTAAACATACGGTGTTATTTCCTTGCTTGTACACATAACACAGCAGTAATAAAACAGCGTTATGCAGCTGCCGGTGAAAGAAGGTGCTGTCGTTTAGTGTGGAAGTTTATTTAAATGATGCTATGCTTATTCAACGAGGTACATGCATGGCAATGATTTTAGAAATATTCAGGAAACTGACTCGTTGATATATCTTAATGTTTTAAATGAAGACTAGCATAAATGGTCGCAGTACACTTATAATGTATAATACACTCAGACTCGTAATAACCATTTATCTCGTCTGCGGATCAAAACCACAATAGTCAGCAGTGTGACTACTTATACCATACAGTTACAGGTTCTTCGATACAACTATCATAGTATTAGGACTGACAATATGGACAATCAGAATTAGCACATGACTGACTGAACGCTAGATAGAATCTGACAAAAAGATTATCAGCGGCGGAAGAGCACCGATACTAAACTTACAACTACCCGCACAAATTCGAGTACAGATTTTTATTACAACCACATTTCGCCAGCTATTGAGTTATTATTGAGTGATGAGGCCACGCTGGGGACAGCATCAATGAGCCGGCTCGACAGGGGAAGGACCGGGCTTACAGAAGATCGACGTAAAATAACAGTATCTGTTATGTTTCGTTCGGTGAGTGAGAGCGCCGGAGGCCCAATAACCCTTCCCTTGCCAAACCATATCCTGCTCCATTTCCCTTTTCCTTCCGGTAGGAAGCGACGTGGTTGTGTTTTTAAAAAAAAAACACAACAAACACATGTGTATGCGTATAAGCCACGATTCTCGCTTACTATCAGGTGGGCCTCTGGCTCGTATGTCACCGACGAACGCAAAAAATAACAAAAAAGCTATATTTTGAGGTCTCACGTACAAGCCGGGGACTAGCCTTTTACCGTCTACTAGACTCAGTTCCAAACTCTGCTGCGACTAAGAATTTCTTAATATAAAAATCCAATAACACTTTGCTCTACCTAATAATCTCACCCCATACCACCGCATTCACTACCGCTACCAAAGCAGCTCCGAATCAGTTAAATTAAAGGTAAACAAGGCTTTTTTTCTCATAGACCACTTTTAAAATTTAGTAGGTTTCGGTGCACTCCAGGCAGCTGCATTTTTACCATATTCCTTGGCATTCGTATTTATATTGGTGAAGAATGACCATTTTTTTCTTTTAATTCTCTTGCGCAAAATCAGTAGGTTCGAGACGACTGGTAGTGAATATGGAATATGCAAGATTTTACAAGTAACAGTCGCTAAGCTTCTTAAAATATTATTTGCCTACACTGATAGGTGAAGTTAAGCCAACATTTTAGTTCACTTCACTATCGATAGCAAATAAATTTTTGTGGATCCCCGCTTACGAATTGTGCACCCCATTTTTTTGTCACGCCAACGTAGACCCCCGTCGAGTCTCCCGTGGACCTCTGGAGGTCCACCTGTACCACTTTGGCAAGTAATGAGTTAAATAATATGTAAAGCCGCAAACAAAACTAGTCTATAAATAGCTTGTGGAAATTAATAACTTCATAGCCCAGTTCTGATTTATTTCTTTACGGGAGCAGGATAGTTTAACAGAACCGCTATTTAAAATTAAATCAATATGGTAATGACGTCACCGATCGGCCATTTGCATAAGCTATGGCCCATTAAAATCCTGTAATAATTGCGAGTGTTACGAGCTCAATAAAATAGCGGTAGTAAATATTATACAACCTACGTAATTTTAGCTATTATGGCAATTTTTTTCATTTGAGGCCGTTTGTGATAAATAAATATGTTTTAGGCATAATGCGGTTTGTTTTAAAGTATTTTATTTCTATTTTATGTTTATTGCAGTGAACATTCTTTCTAGATAGTGTTCAGTAGAATCGATGGCGCGATGTTATGTCGTGTATATAATATTTTCCCTGAAGACCTTGACAAAATCATATCACATCCATTTCTACAGGTATATTTTAAACCCGTGTAATGGGGTCGAAGAAGCTGTCAAATATATTATCACAAATAAAACTTAAGAATGAAAAACAGAAGTCCAAAGCTGTATCAGATTTGGCTAATTCGCTACTTAAAAATAGGTAAAAGGAAAAAATTTGCGTTTACTGATTAGATTTGGCCGCGGCTTCACTCGCGTAAATTGTAGGTTAGGTTATGTTAGTAACACTTCTTCTTTTTGGATGAAAGGTACCGTCCGGTAACGTCTATCAAAATTTCATGATGATTGGTCGCGTAGTTAACGCGTTAAAGCGTAACAGACAAACTCACATTCGCATTTATAATATTAGTTAGGATTTTGCTTCTGACTCTATTATGTGATGTAATAAATGCACTCCTTTTTTAATTTTTTTAATCTACCGATGTGGCAAACAAGCTTACTGCCCACCTGATGATGAGTGGTCACCGTAGCCTGTGGACGCCTGCAACACCAGAGGTATTACTTACGCGTTATCGACCCTTTAGGAATGGGAGAAGAGAAAAAGGAAGTGGGAAGGAGAAGGAGCGGGAAGGGGAAAAAGAGTGATTGGGCCTCCGGCACTCTCACCCACCGAACGAAACAACAGTAGAAATACTATTTCACGTCAATATTCTGTGAGAGGGTAGTCCTTCGCGCGTCGAGCCGTCCCATTCATGTTGAAATCAGCAAGGCTGTACTACTCAAAAAATCTATCTATCCATAAATGTATACAGGAGGCATTGATTGAAATTGTAATTGATCGCCGAGACAGTTAGGGCACTTAACAGAAAGCCACTTGACTACATGGACATTGGTATTGCATCATTTGCATGCTGGGTGGTCTCAGAGGAAACCAAACCCTTCGGTTTCGACAAGAGTTGATCTTATCGAACAGTGATGTTTACGAAAGTGTGTGACCTGGTAATGACCGGGTGCTTCAATCAACCCAGGTGCTCTAAGTTTGGTAATATAAGAGAAATAACTCCATAAGTCACTTTTGTTTTAGAATTGGAGTAGTTTATATAAAGACTGTTTATATGTTTATTGGGTTTTTCTATAGGATACATAATTTTTCTTTTTTATCTTGCGGAAATGCTCTTCTTGCTTTCCCTCTCGCCACAAGGGGAAGCGAGAGGGTTATGTCGGGCTCTCTCGAAACTTCGGGCCTACCGACTAAAATAGGCTACATACCCTTGGTCAGCCCCTGTTAGCCAATAAACTAAAAATTAGTTGTGAAGCTGGCCCCTACTAGCTTTATAAAACACTATTATTTCTACAATGACGTCACATAATAGTAACATTAATTAATCATTTCTATTTATTATTGTTTGTTTACCCTAAAGACTGATAGCAAAGCCTAGGCTTGGCAAGGGGCTAAATACAAGTCAATGCCTACCTTGATTTACCAATATTTATTCGTAAGGACGTATAAAGTACTTATCAATTTACTCACTATCAAAGTCAAAAATCATTTATTCATTTAGGTCACAAAGCAACACTTATGAACGTCAAAAAATATAGATTAGTCAGTTTGCTAGGGTATAGAAGCTTTTAGACCTGAAGCAATATTCTTTTAGTTTGCATAATAATTTGTAACTAGATATTATGTAATTAAATATAACACAAGTCATCCATCCAGAAATCTGTTTGTGCCTCAGTCACGTTTTTCTTAGTAACATAATACATCCTAACTAATATTACAAGTGCGAATGTGTGTTTGTTTGTTACGCTTTTACGCCTTAACTACTCGACAAATCATCATAAAATTTCGCATACACATTGTCAGGGAATCTGAAAAGGAGTACCTTTCATCCAGAAAAAAGTACTGTTATTAATCTAACCTAGCCTACATTTACGCGAACGAAGCCGCGGGCAAAGTGTAGTTGTGTATAAAGCGATAATTTACAAGTGATAAAGTAAGGAGTCATAATTCATAACAGTATCGAGTTACGAGCTGACCACAAGACATAGCTGCCTGGTGCGGTCACTCATACATGTTGCTGCCGCCTGACACCGCTTCAGTGAGCTTGTGCTCAGTAAAGTCTAAACTTATCAATACTTTGCATTTACATGTAGATAATCAAAGTCTTGTTTACTCAACAAACCTCCGGTGTATTTAAAAACAGCAGCATCTTTTTGAATAGTTAAGCAGAGGTGTGAAAGGAGGAACTTTAATCTCAAAAGCTATATTATATCCCAGTCCCTAAATTAAAAAAGAAGCTAATATTTCTAAGGGACGGTAAATAGAAAACTTCTCTTTCATATATGGAGGATGATTTGTTTGATAACAAAATAAAAATCGGATTGGACTGTTTCATATATTTGGCTACATGCAAGTGTTTAAGGCGTAACAACGTCTGACATACAAAAATACATTTCACTATGTTTTTATCTACGCGATGGATGGACAACCTCATAAAACTTGCAGAGGCTAATAATGCAATAGGCTGATAATGCAATTTTTCTTTCGAATAAACCAATGGTAACTTTTACCAAAGATTATTTAATCTACATTTTTGAGTAGTAGAGCCTCGCTGATTTCAGCATGAATGGGCCGGCTCGACCGGGGAAGGACTACCCTCTCACAGAATATTGACGTGAAATAGCAGTACTCCTACTGTTGTGTTTCGTTCGGTGAGTGAGAGTGCCGGAGGCCCAATCACCCTTTTTCCCGTTCCCGCTCCTTCTCCTTCCCACTTTCTTTGTCCTTTCCTAAAGGGTTGGCAACGCGAAAGTGATGGATCTGGTGTTGCAGGCGACCATAGGCTACGGTGACCACTTACCATCAAGTATCCTTGTTTGCCACCTTAGTTGTATAAAAAAAAACTAGCACACGGATTAGGCTCTTATGTGCAATCAAATCCAAAATACGCGTCCAAATACCTAAAAATATGCGTAGCATTATATATAATAAAGATATAGTACGAAGAAGCAAACCTTACATAGCTTTTTACTATTGTGTTTATATTATAATTATCATGTTTCTACCAAGCGTATATGCTCTTACTAATAACTATAATTAACTAGGCTGACCTATATGTCTTCGTCTAACACAGCATTGTTAACTCGCACCGACAATAATTGAACCATGTTGGCTGTAATTATACAGTATTTGCTACACACGATATGTTAACGTCTTGATGTAAATAATAAGTCTTGAAGGGTACATAGACACAAACTTTCACAACAAAGATTAGGCAAGATAGGCGTTTACTTTTAAGTAAGTTCAAAACTAAGCCATTTTGACCAGAGTATCTGCTTGTGTAATCTCAGGACGTCGCTATTATACGACTGGTTATCATGAGGACCCGGTTTCAGATCCCAGGTCTCCAACAAAAAATCTGTTGTTTGGTTTTTTGTTTAAGTCATTCTCAAATTTTGGCTGTTAAATTTGGTAAGCTGATGAAAATCACGATGTTGGTCCTGCGCTTGACCTTTCCCTAGTCGTGTCGTACAGCCGTCCCATCGAAATATAGAAACATGAGTAAAGACAGTCCATCATACACAAGTGAATGAATAAAACACAGGAAAATATGTGAATGTTCCACATATTTTCTTCATTGATGGACTCCGTTAAGATTGGCCGCCGCGATTAGGTCATAAGCATTATAAGCATTCCTAAAGATAAAATTGCACAACCCACACATGGGCATCGATACAATAAGACATTGATAGACAAAAATAACAGTCATTATTTTTTATTGATTTATACAAAATGACAGATCTACTTTCTAAATAAATTCCAGATTATTCTTCATAAACTGGCCTCTAACTGGATGGAGGTGTGAGGCAATTTTGACAGATATAACTGGACAGACCTAGTTAATCATTCTATGTACCGTAAACTATGATTAGCAGTAGCCGTCTTTAATTACACACTCTTTACACTTCGTGAGTTTGCCTCACGTTGCTAGCAATACGATGTAGGTGGTACGTACTGATTCTTTACAGTAGTAAGATTGGTAGAAATGTCAAACGAGGATTGATCAAGACCGGACAGTTTTATTTTAATTTTATAGTGATTATATCAGTCCTGTTGATAAGGTTGCTCACTGCTGTGTTCCGGCCTTATTTTTCTTAGCGTAACAAGAGTAGGCCATAGTCCACAACGCTGGTCGTTTTCCCCATGCAAGTGTCCATACGACGTTTACTTCATCGTTAACATAGGTACATATAATATCGTAAAGGTTAACACGCGGCAACCTTTTGTGCCATAGTCGAATCGGCCTCAAGACCTTTGCGTGTTAGTCTTCGTTATTGTCATCAATTGTTGCAATTTGCAATAACGTACCTTTTTTTTTTGCTATTTGCTGAGCGTAAACACCATCTCACATAAAAAAAAGATTCATAGATATCAACGGCATTATTTGCTGCTATAACAGTTCCATTTGCTTTACGACTAGAACGATTATATTATTTACATTTATTTACGATTTTAAGATTCTGCTTAAAGTAGGTAGAATCTCGTACATAAAATAGTCCATGTGATATGACATTATATCGCAAAAAGCCTGTATTGTCAAGGACACCACTGTGGTGTCGTTTACAATTTTTTTAGGTAACCACACCACCGCGGAACCGTAGTGAAGTGCTAATACAAAACTTATGTATGCATTTATCTATATCAATTATTTATTATTCGTAAGATCACGACATGACATATATGATCTCTTTATGCTAATCTTAATTGCCAATTTCAGCATCTTATTGCTTATTATCATTAAAAAATAAAACATAACGAATTGTTTTTATACATGTTACACATCACTAGTCGACAGTGGTGTGGTTACCTAAAAAAATTGTAAACGACACCACAGTGGTGTGGTTTAGTGGTGTCGTTGACAATACGCGGCAAAAAGAGCTACTTATGTCTTTATGTCCTTGCATCTGATTGTCTAACGAACCTTATGACACTATCAATTTGTTCCATCTAGTGAGTCACACGATATCAATAAAATGCATAGCGGCGAATGATCGAGCAACAAATCATAATTGATGCAATGACAGAATTTGTGCTACTTCAAGGCGCGGATCTCAGTATAGAGAACCATCGTATCCTTAAGGTAAATCTCCAAGCTATCAAGTGCAGAATGAAAAGCTGATCCCATAGAACTAAAAAACTAGAAGATTTTATGTAAAAGTGGACCTCATCCAAAAGGTTACATATTCGGCAGTTTCCTATTATTGTCATTTGAAGTAGTTTTAGTTTAGTGTTTTAATTCAAGAAGCAAAATTGCCTCCGAAATTGGCTTTTGGCTTACAGTTTGCTTCGCAAAACTCTTATTGAGAAGCAAATTTCAGAACTAAAAGTAGTCTAAACCAGATGTAAAGTTACGCAATGTCAGAACATTCACTGCAACTATTACGCATATATTGGCAAACCGGTAACGGTAAAGTAGCTCATAAAATTGCCTATCGCTTATCTTATGTAGCTGTACTAGGCTAGCACTATTCCCAAGAGACTTCTTGGAATAAGCGGTATGGCAGCTGCTTTATAAGACTGTAATAGTTTCTACAAGTGTGGTATTAATTAATTGGTTCTTAATAGATGGAGTTCCATGTTCTGGCTAAGGAAAATGCTATCCAGAAAAGTAGTTATTGCCTTTTCTGTGATTCTAGTTTCGCTTTAGCTATTTTCTTATATACACAGGAATACATATGACGATGCATATATTGTTGACAATTACTAGTCGAGTCTAGAGTATGAAGCAACAAATATTTGAGCTATATATAGTCAAAGTGAAAGACTTCTGAGCCTATTAGTATGGTGGTATCTGTTGTGTTGATATTTACAGATAATGTATTTTTTGGATAAAGGCCGGCAACGCACTTGTAACTCCTCTGAGGGTCCATGGGCGGCGGTAATCGCTTACCATCAGGCGATCCGTCTGGTCGTTTGCCTCCCATACCATAAAACAAAAACCATCTACCGCGATAAAATTCATTCGATCGATCAATTCGACATCGGAGTTCACACCCTAGTATATTACAGTTTATTTGTATTGTACTATTACTTTATTACAGTTTATTTAGTTTTACATACTTACGTTATTCTATATACATACATATACAAAAGATTTAGTTGATTTTAATTATACATGGTCCGTCATTACCACGACCGTGAATTACGAGTGAATTCCAAAAAAAATTAAATGCCTGAATGCAAATGCCTAATGCAATCTAAACAGGCACAAAACTTATAACTTTAATTTCGCTTGAAGTTGTTATGTTGTGTTTTTTTATTAGTATTAATGAGTTAATAAGTACGTACGTACGTCCTATAGGAAACTGCTCAGTTTTTAGGAGTTAGAGTGCATGCTCTCTAACTCACTCAATTTGAGCCAAGTGATTAGTAGAATGACACGTTTAAGTGCAATATTAGTTAAGCAATAGCGTAATACACATTATACATCATGTTTTAAATATTAACAATTTGCCCTCAAACGTATCTTCGCAATAATCGGTTAGTGTGTAGTTTTATTGCTTCCAGGCAAAGCAACGAAAACATTTTGTTGACGACCTTTTATTTTTAAGAGATCCCTCAAAGCTTTGTTTTGCCTTGAACCGGAACAGCTGAAGTAGAATGACAAGTAGCTTCTACAAACTTGTTATTATTCCACGTGAACTGTGAAAGTAAACTAGGATAGTTATCTTTTTACTGTCGGCTCTAAAGGTGTTGCTAAGTTAAATCCAATAGATTTATACCAGGGGTATGGACTTGAATCTTTCTCGGGCCAATCATATTCGTTCTTTGTGTCCATTTTTTAAGTTTTAAATATTTCCTGCGATACAGGCATTATTCCAAGGCAGGAGCTGTAGTTGAAAAATAAACAGATAATATAAATACACAACTTTTATTTTCAATTATCAGTGTCAATAACCACGTTCATTATAATAATATACTTGATTAAAACTGGAAACATATAATATAATCATGAATATAGAATAATTGTTGAAATAGTAATTACATTAGCAGTAAAATTAAATCTATACTTGGTTTCTTGCCAATATTCGTACGTTAAAGGTAATACTTTGTCATTTTTGCTTTTTTTTGTTCTGCGACTTTGGTTATCCCCATTGAGCAGATGTTAAACAGTGTCATCTCAAGGGTGACGCATGTTAGTTTTTCTAAACGTTTTCAGACAAGACAAGTCTGTCAATACGATTATGTGCGCTGACGTCACAGTTCTATTTGTATGCAAATACTTAGACGGCAAACTGTTTGCTTAACAAACACTAAAGCGATCATAAACCGTAATCCACTTACATGTATTGGACAAATATGTTTAGACTTAGGAGTCGTGTATACTATGCGGAGATGGTCAAGTCACAATGATTTATGTGAATACATTTTAAAGAACAGGTACGCGACGACTAGTACACCAATGGTATGGCCTTTTTTAACGTGGAGGAATGCGTTAACGCACCCCTCTTTGCGGGAAAGGAGAGCGGAAAGGTTATGTGGGACTCACATGGAGAAAAATGGCACGTCCCGGGTACACCACGGTGTGCCAACTGGCTGCCGTGTATAGGTCGCTGAAACTGAAACACTAATTGTATGGCCCAAATCAAATAGCTTAATCAAATGTGACTTTGTACACGTAATGTGTCCCTAACTTCATAATCCCCGATCGAGCTGAATCGGTTAAAAAATATATTCAATCGTATCTGTTTTTATATGGACCGTCAGCTACCTGACCTTTTCAAGTCAAGAATAGCGTTAGGCCTTTATAGTTATAACCATAACGGGAACATATCAAGCAATTGTTTCATACTCAAAAGGTAATGGCACTTACCACAATTGTGGTACCTTGGACTGAAGTTCAATCGTCAAAGACAGTTAAAGACGGCCCGGATGGACTCAAGTAAAGCAAGTATGTACGGCCACCAAACAGCTGTAGATATATACACAATCTTGGAATAAATAGACGGCAATAAATGCTTATTTTTATTTAACACAACGAAAATTGGCATACAAATATTTGGTCCGTCTGATGGTCAGCGATCACGATAACTTATGATGGTTTGTTTTATTTGGAGTAACTATTTATCGCTCGCATAAAAATGAAAATTGATATAAAATAAGTGGGTGAAATAGGTAGGTTTGTAAGCATTCGAAATTCTTAATTACCAGTAACAGTGTTGCTACTCTTACGCCGATTTCCTGGACTTACCCAGGCGTGCTAAGGCTTTCGTACTGACGCCAAATAAATGGCAACGATATACTTTTCCAATCAAAATCTTCAAAACTGTGAGTGAGTCTAAACAAGTTGATTATCTCCGGCCACCCAACAACTATAAATATACAAACACAAGCTTGGTAACGGAATAAATGAAAGATGGAAAGGACACAATATAGAATATAAAAATCAATTGCCATTTGTTAATCTCGCAAAAACTCAAAAATGGTGCGACGTTGATCCTTTTGTATTTTATTTGCCTCAATTCTGTGGTTCTTTAGGTAGTACGAAAATTAGGGTAAACCCGTAGACTCAGCTGAAAAATCAAAATTGATCATTTTGTATGGAAATTGCCAATTCAGATTACCAATTTATAATACCAACTATTATATTAAGTACTTTAATGTTCATCCTGTCAGATATCTCTCTTATAGCTGGGCGACAAAGCATTATACAATTTTCCTGATTGCAGCAGCCACTATTGGTATCTGTGACCGCATTTCAGTATACAGGGTGTCCAGAATATGTGAATCAAATTGTAATGGGAGATTCCTTAGGTAAGGACCTTTCAAATGTGCTAAATAAAAAGTAATAAAAAAATAATGACTTTTGTGTAAAAATAAAAAACAAACAAACAAGATTTTCTTCACTTCACGTCCTGTACAAGGTCCCTTCCTATATGACAAGATCTTACATATAGTAGCATATTTATTTACAGAAGTGACTGTATGAAGTCATACTTCTGATTGCTAATGCTGTGTTATGTGCGTGTTATTGACCTGATTAAATAAGGAGGTTGTTCTCGTGTGTGCAGTAGTTAGTGTCGTTTGTTTGACAGATTTATGGGACCACTGATTGGACATATGGTTGGTTGTGCGTTGGAATAGGAAAATCGTCGGTTTGTGCTTCGTTAAAACATGTCAAGGCTAATAAAGAGACGGTTTTGGTATCAAATATATAGGTACTTATATATGTTGTCTTACGCGGATGTTAAAATTAAACTGTATTATATACAAATTAAATCGGGTTGTTTATTTTAAATCACTATTGTTACTATTATTACAAATGAAATAAACAACGCGATGATATCCGTGTCAAGTAGTTTAATTTCAATGGAATACTGGATCAGTCCCAAATTCACTGTGACTGTGGTGCACCCCGTCAAACAATGATGCACCTACTGACCTGTCCAGCATGTCCTACATCCTGCACAAGAGCCGACCTCAACATCGCCACTGCTGCCGCCATAGCGGTCGCCACTTTCTGGGCCAAGACCATTTGACCGCAAAAGGGGACAAGAGCATTGACTCGAAAAGAAGAAGAAGAAGATTTTAATCGATACTAACCTATTCGGTTTCCTTAGAAACGCAAAGTGTGTCATGGCGTCAAATACATACCTACATAGTTACTTGCATAATCTTATGCTTATCCCCGAAAGAGTAGTCAGAAGTGCAGTACCCACATTTTGCCAAGCACGGTTTTAATTGCTACGTGAATACAGCGGCATCCTACGGGACAGAATTTGTTGACAGAAAATTCACATAACATTTTGCCCGACCTGGACATCAAACCTGGAACAGCAGTCGCATTCACTATCGCTGCGCCACTGAGGCAGCCTGATAAAACTACAAAATAAATATCGCGTAATCTAACTGGTAAAACACCTCTAGCTAGCTAACTTCTTCGGTGATTTATAGACTTTATTTTTGAAGTGCTGTATTAAATTTATTTATATACAGTAACTATAGAGATAGAGAGAGATAATACAAAAATTGTCTTCTCTTTCAAAGAAAGAACTCGCTATTACTGCTTTTTTTTGTACTACTGAGGTGGCAAACAAGCATACCTGATGGTAAGTGGTCACCGTAGCCTATGGACGCCTGCAACACCAGAGGCGTCACTTGCGCGTTGCCGACCCTTTAGGAAAGGAATTGGGAAGGAGAAGGAGCGGGAAGGGAGAGAGTGATTGGACCTCTTGTACTCTCACTCACCAAACGAAACACAACAGTAGAAATACTGCTATTTCACGTGGATATTCTGTGAGAGGATAGTCCTTCCCCGATCGAGCCGCATTCATGCTGAAATCAGCGAGGCTCTACTACTCTGAAATTGGAATATCTTAATTTAAGCTCTAGTCTCTAGCATGTGACCTTTAGCTGTCCTATATTGGAAACCAGAAATCTTATTGAATATTTAGAACCTACAGTATGGCACCCGGGCTAATGACTGCGGCGTATTTAAGGCAAACTTTTACGAAAGATCGAAGGTAAATATAGAAGGACCCTTTTTTATATACCCGGACCTTTTTCTTGCTATATTTAAGGGCAAATGACAGTTAAATACGGGTATAAAATATCCTTTTCTTTCTTGTATTTTGATAGCAAACGTGACTCAGCTGCAGATGTATTAATATTATTTTTCTTTTAAGTCTGCAATCTGTAGGCAGTATAGACACCTACTTGATTAATATTTTGTATACTCGGTTGGTTGTTTAGGCGTTCAAACTACATAGTAAATTTAAATGAACTTTCAAGCTTACTATTTATTACAGGAAGCCACCTTTTTAAATTATTTATATTACTGTATTTTAATAAGGATATCAGATATTGTTAAGAGTGCTTATTAATTGTACCTGTAGTTATATTTGTACCTGATATCTGCCGAAAAGATAACGTAATCCTAACAATCTATATATAAAACTCTTCCGTTACTGAGTGACTGACAGACAACGCACAGCCGAAACTACTGAACGCAAGAAGCTGAAATTTGGCATGTATGTTTCTTGGAAAGTGTAGGGGAGCACTAAGAGAGGATTTTTGGAAATTCCACCCTGAAGGGGGTGAAAGGGGTGAAACCCGATATTCACACGGGAACGAGACTTACGCGGGTGAAACCAAATCAAATCAAATCAATTTATTATTGCAAATATGGGTACATTTTTAGATGATACATGTGTACTATATAGTTGCTTATGGCATATTTTACCATTGTGGTATGCAAAGTTGTTTTATATTTTTTTTTTATAAAAAATATATATTTATTAAACCGCGGGAAAACTACTATTATATACATATTTTCAGTATAAGATCTTCAGATCAGGAGCTTGAATTTTAATTAAATATATAAATTAGATTTTAATATAATTTTGACAAGATGATATATATATATATATATATATCTTATGTGGGGGCCAGTCAGTGCAGACCGGCGACACTTCGACCCAGTGGGATCTTTGTGTCAACACTGTCCCAATAACGACTGCCACAGATGTTCTTGGCAGCCGGGACCGACGGCTTAACGTGCTCTCCGAGGCACGGAGCAGGCGATAATTGTCAATCAATACGCACATAATTTCGAAAAGTCATATAACTTCCGAAAGTCAGAGGTGCGCGACGTGGGTTCGAACACGAGACCATCTGCATTGCAGTCTGTTGGTCTCCCCACTGAGCTATCGCTGCTTTACAAGATGATGCAACCAATTAAAATAAAACAAATTAAATAATTTACAACAATTAACAACACAGTAGAAAATATAATAACAAAACCAAGAAGTAAATGATAACTAAATTTATGGAATAATATGATTTGGTGTTTAAAAGTAATTAGACAGTATGAAGAAATTGCGTGTAGTTTAAGGAAATTGTGAATAGTTTATTTAAAATCACGGTCTACGCTTTTCGTCACTAAGTATTATTACTATTATTGTGATTTAATTTATAGTACAAACGCGGATATAAGCTTTCATCGCTAGTGACATTATAAATTAATTAAATTACTCGATAATCATTCATTCAATCAAGGGGTTATAGAGAAAACAATTTCCCTGCATTATTATCTTGATGTAGGGAACTTACTGATATGCAAAGACAACCTAATCTATACTAATATTATAAAGAGGAAAGATTTTATGTTTGTTTGTTTGGCTGTAACATTAAAACTAATTAACCGATTTTAAAAAACTTTCAACATTAGAAACCTTTATTTTTGGTTTTTCTTTAATGTGTGGAATGCTTTGCCGCATTCCGCTTCGCGGGGCGACGGATAGGTTATGTCGGACTCACCGGGGAAAGATGGTGAGCGACATCCCGGTAATACCGACTAAACCTACCACGGTGTTCCTCGACATAACCGCAATCGGCGGGGCCGCGCGAATCGCTTTCACATGCAATCGCGACCCCGCCGAGGTTTCGGCCCGCCGTATGAAACGGCAGGCCACTACACAAATAGACCTGCCCTTTGGGCACCACTAATTTTATCCTTACTGTCCCCCTGAGGGACGTACGGACACACGATACAGAGGCGCGCGTGGGAACACGCACGCCGCCTCTCGGACCTGGTGCTGATCGGGTTGCGGGCAGGCCCACAAAGCCCACCACCCCCAGGTCAAACCTTAGGGTGGCTGGAGGTCACCCTGAGGTTTGACCTTAGAAAGCTATATTATCACCGAGTAACATAGGCCATATTTTATTTAAAAAACGTGAGCAAAACCGCGTGCTAAAGCTAGTTGTTGTATAATTGCATGATCAAAATAAACAAGTTTGCATAACCACGGCATACAAGATAACATACCACCATAATTATGATAACAAAAATGTATGTACACAACGAACAACAAGTTATATATAACTTCACGTCACCTGACCTTAGTAATGAATTCATAATGACGAGTTACGAGTTTACTGCAAAAACAGTTAATTGAATAGATAACGAGCCGGTTTTTCGATGTAAGTATACGTTTTTTCTGACGCGTGTGCGAATAAAACGTTTGATTTTATCTTAGAAACCAGACAAGACCGTAATTTCCCTTTTTTTTTTGATGCCATTTCTCAATAAAAGTATATTTATACTTAGATTTTGACCCCGGCTTAGTTGTTGTCGATTTAATCAATTAATTCATGTGTAGTAGAGAGCCTCGCTGATTTTAGCATGAATGGGCCGGCTTGACCAGGGAAGGACTACCCTCTCACAGAGTATCGACGTAAACTAGCAGTATTCCTACTGTTGTGTTTCGTTCGGTGAGTGAGAGTGCCGCAGGACCAATCACCCTCTTTCCCCCTTCCCGCTCCTTCTTCTTCCCACTTCCTTTTATTCCTAAAGGGTCGGCAACGCGCAAGTGATGCCTCTGGTGTTGCAGGCGTCTATAGGCTACGGTGACCACTTACCATTAGGTACCATATGCTTGTTTGCCACCTTAGTAGAATTAAAAAACTTCTATTCTTTTGGGAACAGTACTTTTATGTATAGTATATATTTTTATCTATTTATTTTAAGTAGCGCAATAAATGCTTTGAATGAATGATTTATTTATTTGCAGAAACATGGGGACATTAAGTCCTTACTTAAAATATTGTCCTTGCCGCATTTAACCAATTTCGGCATGCAAATATTGTGTATCTCATCTTTTGTATATAACATACGTACATCTCTATGTATGTATGTTATTATTTATCTCTCGATATCTATACTAATATTATAAAGCTGAAGAGTTTGTTTGTTTGTTTGAACGCGCTTATCTCAGGAACTACTGGATCGAATTGAAAAATTATTTCAGTGTTGGATAGCCAATTTATCGAGGAAGGCTATAGGCTATATAACATCAAGCTCAAAACAATTTTTTTCTCTCTCTTGTATTCTTTATTTATTTAGAGGCTTTTTAACCTATAGGATATGCAAACCCTATCATACCCTAAACTTACAAACTACACAATATACCTACATACATTGTTAAGATAGACAGAAAGACTCATTGGTGTAGAATCATATCAACTGAATTTCTTGCCGCCTCACCTGTTGGCTCAATGAAAAATGTTGCAAAAACGGGGAAAATTACCTTATGTGAAGCAGACGAAGTTGTGCGGGTCAGCTAATTTATCTATAAAATACATTTGTGGGTTCTACGTAATATTGCCGTCCCCGAACAGTTCTAGACTTCATGCTGATACTTTGATTTATATTTTATTGTTAGCAAAGACCAATAACACTGCCCAACACAGCAGTCCTATTCACTACCGCTGACGTTTTGATTATAATATGCGATTAAAATGCTTTTTTAGCAAACAGTAATTTCTCTAACATAACTACAAGATTTCTAATACGATACATCACATAACAGGTACCAATCCATAGGCGACCTAACGCTTTGTTTACCCTCCCACCATCAGTTAGAAGCACTACAACCTTTTAAAAGGCTAACTTTCCAACAAAGGGGAACAAAAGCGACAAGCGATACATTTACCCCGGGTTTCCCCCTCCTCTACCGTCTGGTGTATGCAAAGCGGTCGCATTACACTTGACCCCACCTCTTTGTCAAACAGAGGTTTTCCTTCACGGACAAGGTTGCCCACTAGATCGAGTTACATCACTATTCGTGTATGTGTTTTTGTTTCCTTGTTTTGTACAAACATATATGATACATGCTGAGGTGGAATCATGTCGTCTATGATAAATATATTTAAACGCTTCAATGTGCTAATCACTTCGGCTTCGCTTGCGTAAATGTAAAAGTTATGTCATCAGATCATGTGCTTTTTTTAATGTATGGTACGTAAGTCCCTTTTTGTACCCCCGACAATGTGTATAATTTCTTAATAATCGGTCGAGTAGTTAACCACCAATCGTCCTAGCGTATTCGCAAAGATTCGATTTATCCGACAATCCTATGATATAAATATGTATCTGTAGGTACTCGATAATATAAAACCCATTACTTAGCTGGCAACCGTCAAGAAAAATAACTCACACAATTTCTTAATATCATATTAATATAAGTTTCTTAGGTAATTAAAACAAATAAGATAAGTACATCGAAATAATAAAAACGTTCTCAAATTATTACTACAGGATAGGCTTTTACGACGTTTAGTACTCAAAAGATCGTAAAGCCTACAGCCTACACGTACACACAAATGCGCAGACGTAGTTCAATACCGAGCCACCATATGTGAGTATGCAGCTGCGGGGTACATTAAACCTGAATGGAAGTCTGTCTGCCGCATTCTAGTATTGACCCGGCGGCGTGCTTTTACGGTTTCAAGGGTACTATGCACTATAACAACTGGGTACTGGCTTAACGGACTCTAGGGAGTCCGCCTTTACTGCTGCTTTTAATGGCTCGGCTTTATGAAAACTTGCAGCGGTATTTGTGTTATAAAAACTTAGGGTTTTCCCCGCATGTACTAGTTGGGGGTTTCCAGAAAGGTACTACATTTTGATAGGTTACCTAATTGCAATTCAACTTTATTTCAGTGATTGTTGCAAGTCTAAAACAGAAGTAACTTTGTATATAATGACGTTTTTTTGACGATAGAATTATTTTTTGGCAATATTATGACTATGTTAAACTTCGTTGGCAATGAAAATAAAGCAGAGATTAGGGAAGGCCATTAAATTTTCAGTTTATTGGAAAAATTATTCTATCACATTTTCTTTGATATAACTAAATTTTAAACCGTTTTGAACTCTGGCCGCTTAAGCGATTGCGAATGACTACACGTTAGCTTACTGAGCAAGTCATCCCAGGACAATGGCCAGATGTAGGATGATGGTCAGATAACTTCTGACCCGAACTCAAAGTTTAGATCAGTAATTATCTGGCCATCGTCCTCAAACCAGTAGTCGACTATATTAAGTTGATTGCCGCTATGTCAGGTTTCTTAAATATTATTTCTTGCATTAAGAAACGTGGATCATATTTTATACAGTTACAGATAAATTTTTCCTCGTTACTCTAACGCCATAGGTCTGATTATAATTGTGGAGGATTAGGCGACCTCAGTCTTGATTCTTGGGTTAAGCAAAGCATTATTTAGTTATTCTGAGCGAAAATCTTTAGCAGCAGTAAGAAGGCTGGCATTATGTCCCCTTATGGGTCATGTTAAAATATAGCTATCGAAATGTGAATGTAACACAACTCTACCAATATCTTAGGTACATATATTCACGCCTGTATATCTATACAGGCGTAAATACATATATGTACCTATATATCAAGTAATTTAAATTTCCCTTCAAGGTCCTGCTGTTCAATTTCCCTTTCAAATATGTTTTATCAACAATCTATTCAAGGTTGACATAGGACCTTGTCAAAGTAATTTGTCAACTGAATTTGAGAGTAAAATTAATTGCCTTGTGTGTTGTTGTCCTTTTTGTGATACGCTATTAAACGGTAGAAGGATATGACTGTCAATTATATAGGACGTGATTTATTTTTGTGTACGATTAGTCATAAATCACACGGCAAGGTTGGTCGATGTTGTTAGCAATCAGACTCTAATTATAACGATCACGTCGTCAATAACAATAGCATAAACATATTATACATTATGTACTATATGTACAAAACTTCGTGACGAAAAATCTGCTAACATTTTGGTGACGACGTATAAATTGTTTAAAACTAAATTACCATTTATCAGCAGCCGTCACTCTGTACAATATTAGCCTTGAATAAAACTGTCCCACTGCTGGGCATGGGCCTCTTCTCAGTGTGAGAAGGGTTCGGTCATACACCACCACGCTGGCCCACTGTGGTTTGGCAGACTTCTTATCTTCGAGAACATTATATAGAACTCTGACATGCAGATTTCCTCACGGTGTTTTCCTTCACCGTTAAACCGAGCGATAATTTAATATTAAATTCGCTCATAACTTCGAAAAGTTGCCCTGGGATCGAACTCGGAACCTCTGCATGACAGTCCAACGGTCACCCACTAAACTGCTGCATTCTGTAATAAAAGGTATTTGGGGCAAAAAGTTGTAAGTAACACTCAGACTGGGAAAATAATCTGTTGATACCGCAATGTTTTTTCCTGTTCGAAGATCGAATACTCAATACGCAACGCTTTGTCAATATTGAAGTACCTACTTAAATCACTGCACTCTGCATCACTAAAAATCGTGCTCCAACATCAGTCCTTTAAATTTTCATACAATATAATCCATTGTAAAGATATGATCAGTAGCAATCGCCGAGAGAGCCCAAATCCCCGCGTAGCGTTTTACAGTGGTTATTATACTTTACACGGCACCACTTAAAATTAACGGCCAGTTAAAACCGACACGTTTTGATGTTGTCGCTTGACGAATTAATAGCACTCGATCTAATATTTCTAGTTTTATAACGGGAAGCGTTTAGGCAATTTCCTTATAAGCTTTTTGTACTATTTACAAATATCCTGTCGTGCGTGGGCTTCGTTTACGATGGTGACATCTTATGTGGTGTATTTTTCAACTGGTATGGTTTTAATATAAGAGGAACGATAATTGTGGATAATTGCATGCCACAAAGCTGAATATGGTAACACCTATCTATACTAATATTATAAAGCTGAAGAGTTTGTGTTTGTTTGTTTGTTTGTTTGAACGCGCTAATCTCAGGAACTAAATCGAACGATTTAAAAAATCTTTTAGCGTTGGATAGCCTATTTATCGAGGAAGGCTATAGGGTATATAACATAACGCTACAACCTACGGGGGCGGGGCAGTAACGATAAACGCGGGTGAAACCGCGGGAACATCTAGTTACTCTATAATTTGTAACATCAATTGTATATACCCATATTACGCAAACATGAAATTGAAATGCAATGAAATAAACGTGACGTATTTTCAAGACACGCATTACGCTTGTAGTTGACTGCGACGTAGTATTTTCTAAACAAGCCTAAATATAAATACATCAGCATTTATGTGATATTGGTTTCTTAAGGCGGCTGCGCTGTTAACAGAGTTGACCAATGTTGACACGAGCTGTTAGGCCACAAGTGCTTCATGTTGCGCTAACCACCGAGCCGGCTATATGCTTTCGTCAGTCTTGTTAAATGATAAGGATCTAAGTTGAACACTCTGGAACAGTTAGCTTTGTCTTAAGATAAAATAAGCACAGCTTTTCTTAAATTATTTGTGTACAAGAATTTGAATATTGACTTTTAATGACACAATATATATATATTAATATATGTTAGATGATTAAATGACTCACATATTTATATGAGTCAGTGACAAAGCCACAACCAACAGCTTTACGAGTATGTTTTCTTAAAAACTTCGTAAATTGTAATTTTTTAAACATCTAAGATATAAATGCAGCCACGTATCACCATAACTCTATCTCGATACAAAGCATATCGCCTGTAGAAGTTGTTATCAATCGTTGATATATGGGTAGGTAATCAAACGTTCTAGACCTAGGTTTTGTGATTTGGTGACAAGCTATGTATTATCGGGTACTATAAATCTGCATGTTCATCACAAGATGTTTGTCTTTTGTTCTTAGACGGAAGGTATATTTTGTCTTGTCACATTCATCCTTGATATATGTACGTCTGCATCAGGCATAATTCTGGCAAAGTGCCCGTTGTACTGTGACAGGATTTCTGTACATGTGTATCTAGATTACACATTTCCCTTAGTATTCACAGCCTCACTAGTAATCCGTCTGTGGTTTAATACTCAAAGGGACGTGGATGTGGCTGTAATATGATTTCACCGTCGTTCGTGTCCGTTATAGTATACATATCCGAAGTTTAAAGATACTTACGTGGAGACGTGGGTTCAAACGCAAAAGGCCTTGCAAAGTTGCAAATATAGACTAATGCAGTGACCTTAAATGTACCAACATTTAAGGTCACTGCATTAGTCTATCATATTTGCGATAGTGGTATTTACTAACAAAGCGATTTCTTCTTATGCACTATAAGATATACAATCTTGGTCCAGCGACGTAAGCATGGATGCCAAATATGTTCTCACATTTCAGGGCTTTTCTATCAGCAAAGTCTTGCCACGCTTAAGTGTTGCTGTAAACTGGGACAAGATGGGCCACTAGACGCAACTACAGTGGCTGGTGGCATTTATCAGTCATGACCACAAAAGGGCTTAACGATATATGTATGGTGTAATTTATCAGTCATGAACACAAAAGGGCTTGACGATCCATAGATTTATACATATACAATTGGGTGTTGAAATCAGTGACTGTGGTTGAGTGTGTGCGGATGACGGGTTACTAAACGGAACTACAAGTAGCGAGTGTCGACCACACTCGTAACTTGTGGCTTAGAAGCGGTCACCTGAACGCTCAATGTGCATCAATACCATACGAAATGTATTTAAAACGTCGTTCAGAACTTTTAGTAGTTTTACTGTGGCCGCCACTGGTGGATCATTGTATGTATCACTAATACTGGTAACGACATCCCTATTTTGAGTTGGTAAGTATTAAGAAGTAAGACTTATGAAGAAGCCTTCATAATTCTCCGTAAATGTGTAATTTTAGGTATCGCTCTAGTAATATTATACCAATTACGGCCACGAACAAAAAGATTACCGCTCTGCGATAAAAATCTATTATTTTTATTAATAATATTGTAGGCACCAATTTTCTACTTGGAAGGTCGTACGACTAACTAGGACTAGTGGTAAACCACCCATGGTTTGACCTCGCCAACCTTGCCATGAAAAATGAATGCCCCTTTGGCACCGGTGCCAAGAAAGTAATGTCACTTATTTGAATGTCAAGGACTTGTATGTGTAATTCAAATAAATGTTTTAATATAAACAGCTGATAAGTGCTTTACTAAAACTTAAATGTTGGTTTTTATTTTTTAATTCCTTATAAGAATTCGTCACGCCAAAGTCACTTGACGTCAAAACGAAGACCGCTTCAAGTATCAACCTCATGGTTGGCTGCGATTTTCTTATATTATCATAGTAAAGTCTCTACTCCAATCGGGCTACTCCAGTATAAGCAACAACTCTACTCTCTTATCTACCTTTTAAGATTACTTTACTCCCAAAACAGGGCGCAAAGAGTACATATTCGCGACTTAGCACCAATTAAGCAATAAGACTATAGCACTAAGATCTGACTGCACTCTCGATCTGCTTCACCCTTTTCTACTATTGTCGAATAAGCTTAAGATAAGCTTATTCTTACCTTTAGTTGTATAACGAATTGATAATATTTAAACACCGCTTTTTTCTTTTGCAGGTAATTTCTTATAAGTTCATTATAACAAGATTCTTTTGGTTAAAGGATTCTTCGCAAGAATCAGGTAAGAGAATCGATAAACGTGAACTCAATTGCGGCTAACAGTTCGCTGGATGTACTAATCGATCGAGTTTCAAACAGAACTTATTATAAACAATAAAGGCACTTGCCGTAGTCCACAAATAGCAGTTCCGAATCTCGGTGTTCTTTGTATTCCTTATTTGAATGTTGGTTAAGTCTCCTGCGACATAAGATTTATTCCCATAGCGGAAGAATTTAGCTCCAAAACAAAAAAAAATACATACAAACCAAAAAGTACGAATGAGCCGGCTTGCCCAGAAAAGTAGCTACCACCCTTCTTACAAGAATCAGGCGTAGGAGCAAAACATTGTTGATGTTGATATATCGTATAACATAACCACGAACCAGAAGCAAGAACTGACGGTTATGTATTATAGTATACGTATACCAGTGTACAAACGGCAATGAAATCCATCTTTGTAACTCAATCTCGCAAATCACTGGACTGATATTAAGTTCGTATTGTCTATCTAACATAATAACATACATTTGTATTTCTATGAATATTTAAATCTAATGTCGAGGTTTTTCTCTTTCTAATGATTTAAAGCTATACTTGCCAATTTGCCTTGCCTTTGATTCGCAAATAGATGTTCCGAGTATGCGTAGCCTTTGTGTCAGTTTTATGAATGATAGTATATTTCTAATACTGCATTAATTGCTTTTGGAAAAATTATATGTAGATACAGAAAATATACAGGCGTATTGCTAATTACCATCAAGGTGTTAATCAAGCAAATCCCGCCTAATGGTATGGTCTATGAATGCTTTTAAATATTCAAGCTTAGTAGAACAATGTGATAAACTACCTACAACTAACCTGAACTCTTCATTAATGCAAATTTATTAACAAATTAAAGAGCAATTCCTTTTTGCAAGGCCTTGAAATATGTTAATGGCAAAAAACGGAAACGACGTAATCAAGAATCGAAGGGGCAAACGGGGTACGAAACATAATTCGTATAATTAGTTACCGTTGCGCAACTGCCTGCTCGCGCAAACAGTTGCGGAGACTTGCGTCATGGTGGTCAAACGCAATCGGGGTGGTGTTGCGACATTGCGCCTAATCAGATATGTCAGCATTCTATCCAGGAATTGATTCAGTAAAGATAATGAAATGATACTGTTTTAATTTCGCTGTTCCAGCGATGTAGTTGCGAGCGATGGCATGCAGATCAAGCAGTCACAAGTTGGATCCCGGATCGCCGCTGTATTATTGTTAGGCAGTCTAAAGTAGTCAATGACTGGCTATCTATTCGCCTATGATGCGGTATTTGCAAATTGGTTATCAATGATCGCATGAATGTGCACGTAATGTGAGTTTGACCTACGCATACGCCTGAGTAGTCTATTCGTTACAATATCAGTAAGGTCCTCTGTAACACAAAGATTAATCTAAAACGGACATCGTCCTTTAAAAGTTACACATTATTTGTAACGAGCGAAAAAGTGTAATACACTTCTGTCTAGCCTTTTATTGCTACTTTACATTATTTTTTAAGTGTGATGCCATGATATACATATTTATGATGTCATAAATAGTAATACAGATTAGTGACGTCACCTGATCATCCAAACTCTACTACTTATACATTTGTCATTCATTCAGTTTTGACAAAAATAATATTACTGCACAAACAAACTTAAACAAACTTAGACAGTCTCGTTAGAGGCGCCAGTTTGCTCTTTAGTTCATAGTATTTGGATGACGACTTCTCGGGTTCACTTACCGTAGTTTTAGGAAATTCGCACAGCTCGAGGTCTGGAAATGCGTAGCAGTTTATTTTCGTGTATTTACCATTTTAGCATTTACATAAGAAACGAATTGTGGGTGTTTTACAGTTACAGTGTGTTACAGTCTTATTAATTTTGCATTTATCGTGGTCTGATCTGAGTGGGAAATAATGCTCGTGACGGACAGAGAATTATTAGATTTTTCCGTAAAAGCAGGTTACGTTAGTGACGGAATTAAAAAAATATGTCGCCTATGTTACTCGGTGGTAATATGGCTTTTTAAAGGAGACAGAATTGAGTAGTTTTAAGTTAAATCCTTACAAACGAACAAAACCGTGAGAGAGCCATGCTTCGGCACGAACGGGCCGGCTCGACCGGCGTCATACCACGGCCTCACAGAAAACCGGCGTGAAACAGCGCTTGCGTTGTGTTTCGTGAGTGAGGATACCGGAGGTCCATCTTCCTCTCCCTTTCCTGGGGGGGCGGCAATTTTAAAATACTGGCAACGCACTTGTGACTCCTCTAGTGTTGCTGGTGTCCATGGGCGGCGGTAATCGCTTACCATCAGGCGATCCGTCTGCTCGTTTGCGTCCTAAACCATAAAAAAAAGAAAAAATACGTGAAATCTTTCCTCTTTATAATATTAGTATAGATAAACATAGCTAACGTATTGTGCATGTTTTGCACGTCCGCCTTAAGAGCGTGTATATACGTAATTCAAAGAAAAGGAAGATCTTCTAGAAATAAATCTAACAGGAAACTGTACCGTGACTAATGGATAATTATCACAACAATATAAAAGTCAAGGCCTTCACGTTCCAAATAGAAATGGCAGTTAGCATAGAATGTCTAGTCTAGATCTGAACGATGCATTTATCTCAAGGTCGCGCCATTCGTTCTATTCGTTCCGTTCTCGTTCTTTTTGCTCATACGAACGCGGTTTGTTGACGCAATGCGCGGGAACGACGTTGGTCTAGTTTTGTTTTTTTTTTGTTATTATAAAGCGACCGCAGTTCGCAAAAGCTAAAAGTTGAGACGTTAAGCAGAGACAAATAGCCATAGGCCTGTGCCTGTGCCGTTTCTAATGGCTTCGAGACATGCAAATTATTATTTTTTTGCTTGCTTTGCTTCATCGTTTCTGGTTGTACTTTTTCATAGAAACAAGAATCTGGAGTCTTGTGTTTACTATTACTAATATTAATATTAACTGAGTTTTATAAGATGTCGTACCTATAAGTTAGGAAATAATAGAAAATACAACGACGTCGTTCTGCCTAGTAAGACAAGCGTTGCGGTATGACAAAATTTTGTTTCTATAGTATTTTATTTTAAAAAGATTACTCCCGTTCTAATTTCAAATCTAACATTAAAAGAAAACACCCACTTTCTATATCTCATATTCTTTTCTACGAGTACGATTTTTAAAAAGAGATGTCAATTAAATTACTGTCGATGTATCAAAAATCATTTACAATAATAATTTTTCATACGTTTTTAATAAATAATTTCATTTCTTATTTTGATAATAACGCAAAGATATGCACATTAAACATCGTGTTTATGGTAACTACACAAAAACCGTATGCAGTTAGATTTAAACTGTGTTTAATTGCATCGTTCGAGTCGCTATTTCCTACAATTTAATATCATTAACAAGATGAGCACTCTCCTCATCGTGGCAATTAACTGATGTTATTTCATCCGTTTAGAATTGCACAACGCAGGTTTGCTTTTTATTCCATAGATAATTGTCGATTTCATTCATCTTAACATGGACGTGGCTACGATTTAATCCGGATTCCGTCAAACAACACAAAATGAAAATATAGTTAAGGAAGACGAATAAAAATATATATTTATAAAAATAAATATGGTATTATCGGAATGTAGATCTAATCACAGTTCAATCGCGAAAATGTGTGATTTACAGATAACAGACAGACATAGTCCCATAAGGGTTCTACTTTTATCATTAAGCCCTAGTAAAAAAAATCAGAAGGCATTAATATAAATTAAAAAAAAAATATTCATTTAAGTCACAAAGTACCACTAATGAACTTATGAGTTTATGAGCACCTAAACAGACAATCATTAAAAAGGGCTCAACATTGCAGTCGGGTTTAAGCTTGCTATTTATAATGCCTGGTTTATAATTAAAATGCCTGCATAAAAAGATAACAGTTCAAAATTTTTTAAATATAAATCTATATTGGTTTAAATATTGTTTACAACTTCAAATTTTTTATGAATACATGTCGCCCAGTGTTCGAAATTAGATCGTAATAAATTAAATATATTTTTATTCAATTTAGTTTTCTGCAATTCTCCGTCATATAAACTTTAGCGATCAGCCCCATCTTGTTATATATAATCATTAGCCATACTATCTCACACTACTCCGTGCACGTATGATTACCGAGAGGAACAAAGTTTTCTTTTTATGTATTTACTAGTAGTTTTCCCGCGGTTTCACCCGCGTAAGTCCCGTTCCCGTGTGAATATCGGGTTTCACCCCTTTCACTCCCTTCGGGGTGGAATTTCCAAAAATCCTCTCTTAGTGCTCCCCTACACTCTCCAAGGAACATACATGCCAAATTTCAGCTTCTTGCGTTCAGTGGTTTCGGCTGTGCGTTGTCTGTCAGTCACTCAGTAACGGAAGAGTTTTATATATATAGATATATGTATATATAAACAAAGTACAAAGTAAAAAAAACGAGATGTAAACAAATGTAAGAAACTCCAAAACTAAGAGAAAAGTTAAGCATCCGCCAGGCCTTCGTTTTTATCTAGTACAAAACCGTCAACAAAAACATAAAAACAAAAAGTTGTGTAAAAAGTGCGTTTTGTTGCGGGAAATTACTCAAACTCGCGACTGGCGTTTAGCTTCCGGTAAACAGTTTAAATTCGTGATAAACAATTTAATATACCAAGTCTCCAGATAGCCCTCGGTTTAATGCAAGCGGTGCTGTTACTGCATAATGTTTTAATGGTTGTAAGACAGTGGAACTGTGTATTTTACACACTGTTAACTGGTAGTGAATACGACTGCTGTGCACGAGGTCTTAAGATAGATACCCGAGTCAAGCCAACAAAAAAAATAGAATTTTTTGTTAAGAATTCTTAATAGCAGCCCGCAGTTAGGAAGTTGGCGGTGTTAGAAACCCCCATGCCTCGGAAAAGTGCGTAAATAAGTTGTTCCCGCGCCTGATCTTTCTCCGGTCGTGTGTGATTGCCGTCCCATCGGATAACGAGAGTTAGACAACAGAGAGTGTACTTGAGTTTGCGCGCACACTTGCCCTATAATAATATCTCCTACGCAGATGGCCAGTCGGCGCCTTAAGTTTGGCCGCAGTGACCGAAATTCGTTCAGAGTATATTTTATATTTTATTTATTATTATTATACACACACATACACTTTATATGTACATACTTTGAATTTATATAAATACACATCTATAATCCGAAATGGAGAGACAGAGATGTATGTTACCTCACCAGCTATATATTTCGGCCTCAATTAATTGAGAGCGAGCGCATTGCCACACTGCAAACAGTTCCAGATTCGTCGCCGCTAAAAACTCAGTAAAACTGCCAGACCTGGGAGTCGAACCTGAGACTTCATGCTCAGTTGTCGCATATACTATCGCTACAGATAATTAATCAACCTAAAATGTTAAAAGATTTTTTTTTTGTGTTTACAATTGCTAGTTTTCGCTCGCATAAATGTAGGTTATGTCAATTTTGCATCCCTCGTTAACAGTACTTTCCTGTATAAAAACACACATCTACCTACCCTACGTTCTTTTCTGTACCCCTGAAGACGTGTATGCGAAATTTCATAATGATCGGTCAAGTAGCTAAGGCGTGAAAGCGTAACAAATAAACAAACTCACATTCGCATTTAATGATATTATAATATTAGTAAGGATATGCTGAGCACGGCTACATATACACTAATATATATGAATGGGTACTTTCCGAGTACATTTTAATCTATATTAATACGTGAAGCAAAAACTTTGTACCCCTTTTTACGAAAACTGTGCGGTCGGAGGAGTATGAGTATCTATCTGCTTACACCAAGATGTCGGTAAAAGCGAGATGATTTCTTAATTTCTATCAGTAGTGTTGTGTGAGAAAATGTAACGTGATAATAATTGATTTACGTTTTAACACTCTTATTGGTTATTGATTGCACGGATTCGAAATTCTTTAAATGATCATTCTGTAGTTTCAGACCGATTAGGTATTTATGATATGCACACAATGAAAGATATAAAATCTATATATTAATACGTGAAGCAAAAACGTTGTACCCCTTTTTACGAAAATTGTGCGGACGGAAGAGTATGAAATTTGGCACAGTTAAAGTTTATATAGAGAAGGAGGGCTGAATCCTAATATTTTTATAAAATATGCATTAGAAATACATTAAATTAATGAAAAAACACTACACGCACACAACCATGCATTTGACACACGCAGTCGCATCGCTTTCGTAGTATTTAGGCATTGTTCGTTTGACGTCGTACAATTCTTTGTAACTATGGTTACATAAACCTTATTTATATGTAATAGAGAAAAACAGAAAACAATTAGGAATTTTGGTTGAATTTTGACCATTAGGCGACCGCTAGTAATAATAATAATAATAATAATAATAATATTCTACCACATACACACAACACCATCTAGCCCAAACTAAGCAGAGCTTGTACTATGGGTACTAGACAATGGATAAACATACATATGTATATGTTTTTTTTTTTTTAGTAAATTCCTACGTATACTTTATAATAAATGTGTATTCAACAAAAACTTATTATAAAGTACATATTATTAGTTTAGAATACACTATTTATATGTACTATCGACTTGAGCGACGGATGACCACTTCTAAGGTTAAAATCGCATAGCAGGCCAACACTTGGTACCCGGGAGGGCGGAGTCACTTAAAGTCAACATGTGCAAGCGAAATTTTTTCTGAAATGGTCAACCGTCGCTCAAGTTGGTAGTACATGTGTGAACCTGTACTATTAGCACCAGCAAGCTTACTTTTATGCTATATTTAAAACTTGCAGTAGACACTCCTTATATACATGGTTCACATTATATAAGGCCTATTAACGTAGGATGCACGATAATGACACTAGGGTCAGAGTCTGATGAGTCACTAGAAAGTTGCGCACTCACTGATGAGATGAAGTTGTCGATCGCATTACGAAGCTCACTCGATGTGGGTAGTAGATAAAAGTTGATAGTACGGGAGTGATTCAGCGCCATTTAAGAAAGATTTCCTCATGACTTTATGACTCGGTGCTTTTTATTGTGGCTAAGAAAGAGTCGCCGTCGAGCAGCTTATTTGAATGAAAAAGACATGCGAATTTTTCAAAGGCTTAATAGAGTACCCAATGTATTCCGTTCAACTTTTAAAAATGCGGGCGTCTTTCCACGCGTTTATTTAACTTTCGTGTACCTATATTAAAATCGTTATGTGGTAGCGAAAGATGAATATTTTTAGTTTTTGCGGGTATCTTCTTGTAGACTTAGCCTTTTAAATCTAAACTAAAACTATCTACTAAGCTTAGTGTATTTTCAGTGAATATAGTTACTACAAATAGTTGACGTTCACAAGTATACTTTATTACGTACCATTAATCTGTCAAATATAAGAACGCCGGATATATGTAGCATGTCACATGTGTCGCTGCAAGTCAATAGGATGAAATGAATAAATTATTTTAACATTATATACTCAACTTTCTTTTCAGTATTCTACTTCTTGTAAATCTGAAGTTCTTAAACCAAGAAGTACTAATATTTAACCTAAGTATAAAATGAATTGCATGTTAACAATCACAGTATAATATCATTGATGTAACACTTAAATCAAGGCTCCACACCCTATAGTATGATGTGTACATATTTACCGGGAACACAATTGTTGTTATAGCCATGAATGCCTAATATAACAAATTAAATTCCCATCGTTTTCCTCGAACGATTGCACCAACAATACACCTGGCATTATGCAACTGCATTCTGACATGCAGTGAACAAAAAATTGGGCTCGGCTTTCGGCAGTCACGGTGCAATGACCCCGCATTGTGTAGAGATGAGTTCTTAAACAATACCTGCTGATGGCTAGCATTAGTCATTTCACGTCTAAGGTTTCTTAATGAAAAGACATGGTGGGACGTAAAAGGCGCATGCTTATTGAAATGAATAGCGTAGGCGATATGAGGCCTATGTTTAAGTGCATCATGACTAATTTATTTGCAAGGGAGAAATGTTAATAGATGTGAGGCTGCAGTAATATTTAATTGATCTAAGTACTGCAGTTTTGGATGCTTGCTTTGTCCGTCTGCAATTTTCTATAGAGTGGAAGGGCTTCCTCAATCAGAGTGATTGAATTTATAGTGAAATCGTATGTTTAAATGAAGCCTACGTGCGTGGCCAATCCATCAGAACATAGGTATACTATCAAAAGGTTCAACAGGGCATAATATGTAGTAAGTAAGTTTCATAATTATGTCCCTTACTGGAGGTCTTCAAAATGGCGCTTTAATATATGACTTTTGCTATAGAATATCTTTCGTTTATTTTATTAAGAATTTGAGGCGAATTAATAACAATTGCCTATTTGTAAACGTCCAACATTTCTGGATTCCATGTGAGCGATTATCAAACCTAAAGCCTTTATGTTAAAAGTTAAATTTATATAACTTAGGCCTTGTGCCAAAACATCTTCAGCGCTATTCAAAGCCAAACAACACTACATTCTTGCACAAAAATCTTTGTCTAGCAACAATCTCATCAGCACAAACACTCCTTATCAGCACACACACGACCCAGAAGGAGCACGGGTATCATATACTTTCTCTAGTTGACATCGGCTCGCGTGCAAATATGTTTATCTTGTGCAACCATCGTTAGAAAGTCACTGTATGAAACCTCTTGTTTCCTTAATTGTATGCTCGGTATAAGTAGCAGATTTCGCTTTTAAGCGTCCACTGTTCAGCCATTTGAACATTAACCGCAGAATGGGTAGTTTTACCGTTGGCTGGTGGAACACATGTATGTCTTTAGGAGAATGTATGTGGTAACGCGTAATGACTGGTGACTAAGCTGAACGAATGGTAATAGTCATAACAACACACAGATCGTTTTGAATAAGTGTCTTTTAAAAGTAAAGTCACTGAACTTAACGTGTGTGTGTATGTGAGTGCGACAAGGATGTGTGTGTAAAAGGCATGTTATAACATCCGCCTACAAAGACTGAAAATTAAGAGCTTGCGTGAGCAACTGGTGAGTAAGTGGATCCTACGGAAAATCGCAGCTTATTACGTTTTTTGTGTGTTTGTGGTGGTGAATGGTAGCTCCATAATAAAGAAGACAATGTACCGTCTACAAATTACAAACAATTTCTTTAACCCGCTCGCTGCATCCTTTTATTTGCAGTAACAGCATATATCGACCAGCAAGCGTCTAAATTTTTAAAATTTTCTTCTGTGTCTGAATACTAGAACTCTTTGGAAAGAAAATCTAATGCTAATTTATTTAAAGTGTTAAACGTTAAGGTAAACGGAACGTTCAATTGTTGTTAAATTTACATCCCATTAACGTATAATAAAGAAACTAAACATAACAGGCAAAAATAACTGATAAATATCTGACTCTACAGAGATTGACAAGCCTCAGTTATGTTATTTGGCAGCCGGAAAATATCCTGTTATAACTTATGGGTACATCAAATAAAATATGAACACACTTTCTTATAGCTGGTATCCTAACTAATATTATAAATGCGAATGTAAGTTTGTTTGTTTGTTTGTTACGCTTCCACGCCTTAACTACTCGATCGATCAATATAAAATTTCGCATACTCGTGGACAGAATAGGACATAGGGTATATTTCATCCAAAAAAAGTACCTACTGTTCTCGAGAAATAGAAACTTGAGAAAATCTAGATTAACACGAGCGAAGCCGCGGGTGAAATATAGTAGTAATATATAAAACTGAACATAGCTAGCGAATTATAACTGTGATACATATCTTACTCCACGGAGATAGACAAGCGTAAGGTCTTAGTTATGTTAGTTGGTTTCCAGAATATATTTTACTAGTGGTCGCCAAGTGGTCAAAATTCGACCATAATTGATTTAAATTTTAGTTTGATCGTTATTTTATTGACTATAATCCCATCTAATCACATTTCATTTATTAGTAACCTACTCCACATACATATTATGTACCCATAGTTACGAAGAATTCTACGACATCAGCCAAACAATACCGAAATACTACGAACGCGATTCGACTGCTTGTGTCAAATGCATGGTTGTGTGCGTGTAGTGTTTTTTCATTAATTAAATGTATTTAGAAAGCATATTTTATAAAAATATTAGGATTCGCCACTCTTTCTTCATATAAACTTTAACTGTGCCAAATTTCATACTCCTGCGTCCGCGCAATTTTCGTAAAAATGGGTACAAAGTTTTTGCTTCACGTATTAATAGATTATAACTCATACATTTAATAAAACCTTCTGCAATATGAACACACTTTCTTTTTAGCCGGTATTTTTAATAAACATAACAAGAAACAATACAATGGCGTCCTCCAAATAACTCAGTGGCCACGAGCTCAGTACCAGTTCGTGGCAGATGTAATGACACAGGGGTCAAGCAAACAGGCTGATGAGTCATGAGTACTTATGAGAAAGTTGCACTGTGTTACTGTGCGCGACAATTGGAATGCGTTGCGAATACAATGCCTACAGTATACCGTATGGTAATAGTATTATAATCGTTTAGATTTCGTATGTATAATAAGCTTGGTAAGGCAAGACTGTCACAGTGACGCAGCGGCGGTAGGTAGTCAATACAATTGCTGTGCATGTGCTCTTTGGTTGGATTGCCAGGTCAGCCAGTGTTGTTGGAATTTTATGTTAAGAACTGGAACTGCAATTATCCCTTACGTGCATAAGATATAATAAGTTGCCGATGTTTCAGAAAAGTAGTTGCTAAGTCGCGAGACCACGGGTTACAATTCTTTGGTCCACTGCTGATATAACCGCATCGTCACATAGAGTCTAGCAACTAAACGCAGGAACACACCACAAGATTATGTGGTCCCAAGGTTCTGTATAATTTTCTTTAAATTCCAGTTCGAAGAAAATCCCATGATTAATTGGTCGTCGCACTAAACCTGTCATATGAATATCTTATCTCTAAGTGATGCGCAAAATAGTTTTTATTAATATGGATCCATAAATAAATCATTTTACATCGTGAGTCATTTACCAAACACGTTTCATTGGCTTTAACCCCATAATATTTAAACTATATTTAGTCTGATTTACATAATGTTGTCTTCTATTTACGCGAATATTATTCATTGAAATTAAACTGCTATATACAGTCTCCCCGTGACCATGGCTGCTGAAAAGCAACCGAAACGTCGGGGAAAGTGTAAAAATAAATTAAATCTAAATAGTTTAATAATAATTTAATTAGCTTAAAAATTAGTAAAGTTTAATAGTAGTAGTAGTGTAACAATTTTCAAAATTTTGTAATAAAGTGTCAAATAAACAACGCGATAAAATCCGTATATAGCAGTTTAATTTCAATATATTTAGTCTGCTTATTAAAGTGTACAGACGGCTTATTCACATCTAATCGGAGAATTATGACCGGTAGCCATTTTAACTACATAATTCCTACTTATAAATTATATACACGATGCTGTAATAGACATAATTACATTTAATCATAGGTTTTCGCTAACGTGGCGAGAAAATTATACATAATTTTTTTACCTTTCTCACTCCAATATACCTAAAAACTTGTGGTAATTTTGTTTTCGCACATTTGATCTCGGAACAATACGCAACGGTGAACACATGAATGTAGAAAGCACTGCTTACACCAAGATGTCGGTAAAAGCGAGATGATTTCTTAATTTCTATCAGTAGTGTTGTGTGAGAAAATGTAACGTGATAATAATTGATTTACGTTTTAACACTCTTATTGGTTATTGATTGCACGGATTCGAAATTCTTTAAATGATCATTCTGTAGTTTCAGACCGATTAGGTATTTATGATATGTATATCGAGTGGGGCGCTGTGCCCCTTCCTTCACACCTAGGCCGGCCGTAGACACGACTATATAAGGAGGACGGGACTTGACTCGGGGGCTCGGTTAGGGGCAGACATCACACCTGGCGAGTATCTTCCCAACTTCTACCTGGATCACCGACACACATCTACTCTGCAGTGGACCACGCCCTGAGGACTCTTCTCCTTCAACTTCGCGGGTGTAACAATATTATTGTGCTTTTGTGTTCAAGTGGAAAATATAAGTGTACTTGTAAATGGTCCTTGTTTTCTTTCACCACCCGTGGAGAATAACACCCCTAAGGTGACTAAAAGGAGACATTGTGTGTACACAATGAAAGATATAAAATCTATATATTAATACGTGAAGCAAAAACTTTGTACCCCTTTTTACGAAAATTGCACGGACGGAGGACGGAGGAGTATGAAATTTGGCACAGTTTAAGTTTATATGGAGAAGGAGGGGCGAATCCTAATCTATATATATAAAACTCTTCCGTTACTGAGTGACTGACAGACAACGCACAGTCGAAACCACTGAACGCAAGAAGCTGAAATTTGGCATGTATGTTCCTTGGAGAGTGTAGGGAGCACTAAGAGAGGATTTTTGGAAATTCCACCCTGAAGGGGGTGAAAGGGGTGAAACCCGATATTCATACGGGAACGGGACTTACGCGGGTGAAACCGATGATATGAGGGTAGAGGGACGAAAAGGGAGTGGAAGGCCAAGGAAAAAATGGATGGACTGTGTGAGGATGGATATGAAAGGGAAAGGGGTAAATGATCAGATGACGGGTGACAGAGAAGTATGGAAGCGAAGGACATACTGCGCCGATCCCAAATAAATTGGGACCAGGGCAAGAGGATGATGATGATTCTCACTCCGAAGTGTGCGATACAGATAATTCGTAAGCTCCAATAGTAGAGATTATTCAAATATAATTTAAACTAGTGACCCACCCCGACTTCGCACGGGTAGTCCAAAACCTTTACAAATTATACACCTAAACCATCCTCATGAATCACTCTGTCTATTGGTGAAAATCGCATGAAAATCCGTTCAGCCATTTTTGAGTTTATCGCGAACAGACAGACAGACGCGGCGGGGGACTTTCTTTTATAATATGTAGTAATAGTAAAGTAATTGTATCCGGTAATCTGTATAACTTACATAATCTATTGTAAGATAACTTTCTGGCTTAACTTACGTCAGTCTTCGTCAATTGATTCTGTAAGTCGTAGAGATAAGACGGTAAAACTCAATTATAGAGTACATTTCTGTACTTGCGTAGCTTATAATTGTATTTCATCGTAACTACAGTTACGATCGTATACGTAATAGATGTCGATTTATGTATTTAATGTTTCGTTGATACAGTGGCCGATACACATAAAATCGTAAACAGACGTCTTGACGGTGAGTTTGTGTACGTTAATCACCAATATGGCCGCACAGCGCACTAAGTTATATGTGGTTTTCAGTGCTGCTTTGAAATGCTTGCGCTAACATTTTGTGCATGTTTATTTAAATCCGTATAATAGTTTGTTCCATTTAAAAAGGTTGTCAAGAAGATATGTTACTTTTAAAGGTTCTTAGTATATGTACGCAACGTACAACGTACGTTGTCAACATAACGAATTGGTTTTGTAAAGCTTGGCAACGTGCTAGTGAATACCTCTAGGATAGCAAGCATTATGGTAGCCTATAATGTCGACCGAGCTATTTATGTAACAAATCGAGCATTGTGAAACGCAACAGGCACCCACAGGACAGGCTTTGCCTAGTGTGGGGCCGACGGATATCGATAAATTGTATTCTTTTTCTGGTAATAAATATTTTTTTTTTGTTTTTTTTTTTTTAATTCATAGTTGACTGGCGAAATTCGCCGACGAGCTGGCATGGCTAAAAGTGCAATGACCAACCTAAAGAAGATATGGAGGAACCGAGGTATATCGCAAAACTAAAATTCGTCTGGTTCGAGCTCTCGTGTTCTCCATTTTTTGTATGGTGCTGAAATATGGTGCATCAAAAGTCGCGACAGCAATAAGATCGATGCTTTTGAGATGTGGTGTTGGCGGAGACTACTCCAGATACCATGGACCGCCATGAGGACAAATGAATCTATTTTACGAGAGCTCAACATCACAAAGCGGCTTACAACCATCTGCGAAGAGCGGGCCCTCAGTTTCTTTGGACATATCATGCGGTCACCTAAGCATTGTCTAGAGAAGCTCTTAATATTGGGTCAAGTTAACGGAAAACGCGCCAAAGGTAGAACACCAAAAAGATGGTCGGACGTTATAAAAAACGCATTAGGCGGCACTTTGCAGCAAGCAGTCCACGCAGCACTCAGCCGCTCTCATTGGAGGGACATCATTTGTGGTCGCGATCCTCAGAATTGAGGGAACGAGGAAGAAGACCATCATGTGAACCATATTATGATGGTTTGTCTTTCAATAGCAAAATTTCTATGTATTAGTACAAGTAGATACATATTCGAGCGAATGAAATTGCTAGAACAGCTAACAGTATAATTAATAAGGTCGGCCATTGACCCAGGAACGAGTGGTATGAATTTGTTTTCGTTCATAATGTTCGTTCATCCGTCGTAATATTGTTTCCTGAGTGCTTTGTTACTAGCTTTTATAGCCTCGGGCTTGGCATTTTATGTGTGTTACTAATAGCGATATAGGGACTTCAGTAATACAATAAGTTATAAAGAAAAAGACTTATTCAATATTTACATAAGTATTTTCTTTAGTATGGGCTCAAGTACAGGTTTGTCAAGTACAGAACAACGAGGCATTCATATATCCCGACTGCCTAACTAATATTATAAATGCGAATGAGAGTGTTTGTTTGTTTGCTATGCTTTCACGCCTTAACTACTTCACCGATCATGAAATTGTCCACACACGTTGTCAACGCTCTAGAAAATGACACGAGTACACAGGCATATGCTCGTGGATGCATATAAGTATATGTATGTAGGTTTGTCAAGTACGAGACAACGAGACATACATACAGGATGTCTCAGAAGGTGTGAATCAAATTGTACCGGAAGTTTCCTTAGGTAAAGAACATTAAAATGTGCTAAAAAAATTAAACAAGTTATGAACGTTGCTTAAAATTAAAAAATCTACGTTTTTAAAAACGTACGATCTTTCAAACTTTTAACTACAGGTGCTTCATTTAAGGCAAAATTTTTTTCTATTATTATTTGTGAAGGATTGATTCGTTAAACTGCAAACGATTTTTTACACCAAAAAAACTGACGTAATTTTGAAATCACAGCATTATTTTGATATATTTTTTTTGCACCAAAGAAAGTCTTGAATGTTTAACCAACAACAGAACATAATTTATTTTTATTTTTATTTAGCACCTTTGAAAGGTCCTTACTTAAGGAATCTCCCGTTGCAATTTGATTCACATCTTCTGGGACACCCTGCATAGACATGGCTATCTGAGATTCCACACCTGTGGACCCTCAAAGGAGTAAGCAGATATGTAATACACACTACCTTTATCTTGTTTTGTATGTATTAGGAATCGCAGCGGTAGTGAATGCGACTGATGAATGTCTGGTCGATAAAGTGGTATTGGGTTTTTGTGTTATGCAATTCTGAGTATCAGCACGGAGTCTGGAATTGTGCCCGATGGACAACAATAAGTCGTCTCCTATTTACGTGGAACATAAATTGTAGCAAGTAATTCACCTTCGGACAAGTCAAAAAATATCCTATATCCTGGCAGAGCAAGGCAAAGGGTGTACCCAGGCAAGAATATGTGTTTTTAGAATTCATACGATGAACCTATTACCGTCAACTAAGCTCACAGTGTCTATGCCCCGCTACTGAAATTTTCCAACAGAAAAACCCGGAACTTGAAAATCATATGCGCAGTTCTATGCAACAGTACCACAAAGACAGGCAATACGTTACGCAAAATATGCATTTGAAACTAAAATACCCTCAAGTACTATCCCATTGTCGACGAAACAATGACGGGCAGTTTTGACATGAACGAACGAAATAGAGAGTTGTTTACATCCGCGGTGTACAAAAAACGCTCGGTCGATTGTACCGTTCGTCGGCCGTCGCTCGGTTATTGCGCAACTAAAGGGTTAACTCACTTTGTTGTGTTACAGAATAACCGTGACGTCCGTGACTGGTCTTGTTTTGTAATGTTTTTAAGCGATCATAGACGAAGATAGTTTTGTTTTCTTATTATAATTTAGGGTTGAGTTGTCATTTTTAAATTTAGTAGGTATAAAAATATAAGCGTCGGTTGCGGTTGTTCCCGTAATTTACCTAATCACACTTCTAAAATATTTATTGTCAATACTACTTCTATTAACTTTAAGAGCAAGTCTTCGACTTTGTCTGTATTTTACATCATCTGTTTTAATATCTTCATATTAAAACAGGAGATGTAAATTAATAATAATAATAATATTCTATCACATACACACAACACCATCTAGCCCAATCTAAGCAGAGCTTGTACTATGGGTACTAGACAATGGATAAACATACATATATATATATTTTTTTTTTAATACATACATATTATACATAGAAACACCCAGACCAAGACAAACATCCATGTTCATGCACACAAATGTTTGACTTGTGCGGGAATCGAACCCGCGACCTCAGGCGTGGCAGTCGGTTACACTAACCACTACGCCATCGAGGCTGTGGCCAAATTACAGACATACTACGAGTAACTGGCATTATATCACATTCGTACATCGAATTATAATACCAACGTACTTTTAAGTACTAAGCCATTCTTAAATACAAACTTCAAGCCCTTTTTTAATTCTATAAATCACCTTTGCGTTTACCTAAATAATAGGGTATTCAATGTATCTTCTCTCTTAGCCTTTATTATTCCCAAGTCACTTGGGGTCGGCTTTTCTGGTCTAACCGGATTTGACTGGATATCAGTTTTTACATGGAGCGGTTGCCACCTGACCTCCGCAATCCGAAGGCTAACCATACCCTAAGGCTAGACCAGTGTCAGGATATTAGAGGGTACTGACTTTCCCAATAACGACTGCCATTGATGTTTATGACAGCCGGGACCGACGGCTTAACGTGCTCTCCGAGGCACGGAGCAGGCGATAATTGTCAATCAATACGCACATAATTTCGAAAAGTCATATAACTTCCGAAAGTCAGAGGTGCGCGACGTGGGTTCGAACCCGAGACCCTCTGCATTGCAGTCTGTTGGTCTCCCCACTGAGCTATCGCTGCTTTCAATGTATCTATTGACATTATATAGTATCAAAAGTTTGAATGTTATATATGACTAAATCGCTTGATGATTTGATGGCTCTAAATAACGTACTTACTTTTCTATTTTCAAAAGACATAATCTGCATTACAAACAGAAATAACGGACACGAAGAACACCCAGACTTGGAGTTCTATTAATAGACCACCAATTTTTGTTGCGTATAAAATTCGGAGTAAGTAATAGATGATATAACAACAAAATCTCTAATATTAACAACATATAACAACGGAACCTATAATTTTATTTAATATAGCGATTAGTTAATATAATAAACGATTGATATAATTTTAAAATAACTATTTTTTATAAGCATAACATACATTAAATATAACATCGTTTGACATAACATACATTAAATATAAAATCGTTTGACATAAACAATAACTTTGTATTTTTTTTAATAAATATTTAAAAGTTCAATTAAATCTTTGTTTTACTCTTTGTAAGTTCTATCGTTATTATAGGTAATAGTAACCTAAGTAGATATTAAACATAACTAGTAACTGATTACCACCTGCGCTAAGATAGGTCGACGTAGCCCCGCTTCGCGGCGCTCCTATTTCTGGGTGGTTTAAAAAAAAATAACCACGAAGGCTAAGGCGGGCGCTCCGCTCCGCTTCGCTCCCGCCTTAGCCTTCTAACCTAACCTATCCGAGTCGGGGTACTCTGAGTCGGGGTGTTAACCATAATGACGTTTTTTATATATATTAAACGTTAGACCTAATGATTTTCGATTAAATAAACAATATACATATTAAACGTTACACCAAATGATTTTCGATTACATAAACGTTATATCAAACAACGTTATACTAATTAAGTTTTAGAATAAATAAATGTTATATGTAAAGAAATTATATCAACAGTTGGTATATCTCACGTTGATTATATCTTATGAACGATAATAAAATGAAATTAAACCAAATGAGTTTATACGTTATGAGACGCACCCTAAAATTCGAACCCATAGCACTCTACCTTTTGTGCCATCCGTATACTCAAAATACACCTTAAACCCTTGCTTAAACTAAGTCGTATATAGTATCTGATACGTTATTCTTACTTGATTCATGGTTTTCATGTCATTATTCTAGCACACAAACGTATTCATAAGTGCTTCCATACGGATTCAGATTCACGCATCAGTGACCACTGACTCCACTGAGTATTGAATAACGATCTTAATAATATTGACGATTGAGCCATCTAGTGATTGTTAAACTTTTTGTACTAATAAAGAGGTGTAAAGAACTTGTAATGTCAGGTTTAGCATTCACGTATTACCGATTCTGCGAATAATGATGAATATATATTTTTTTTGCAATGTGACTGCAAGAATAATGTTTTCTTCTACTTTTTTAATGTATCGTAATCCTAATAGGCATGATGACTTAAAAAAAGATTTTAGTCCGTCTTTTAGACAAGCAAATAATATTAGACACGTATTTGTTCTTTTGTCTTTGAAACTAATAACATCGAAAATACAACGCGTTTAAATTTCGTGTTACGTCACTTGAAGGTACAAATTTTACAAAAGTGTGACGTCACATGACGTTACTCTCGAACTGTAATGCGTTATATCTCAGACAATTTTTATTTTTTTGTTAAAACTATAAATAGTTGCCTAATATTTTTTGCTAATTTAAAAGACGGACTAATTAGAATCACTTATTTTCAACCCTATCATCATGCCTATTCTAACTAATATTATAAATACGAATGTGATTTTTTAATTTGTTTGTTTGTTACGTTTGCTTGCACGCCTTAAGACTGTGCCGAGCGAAATGTGCCAAAACAGGCGGTCACAGTTAAGTGAATAAAATCAACACTTTTTGTTTAATACAAATATAATAATTATATACATTTACCATAACAATTAATGTGTTTACAATTACTCCGTGTAAAAAACTTAAAATAATTAATATTTTCGCTCACGAAATTACGTAAATTTGCACGAAAAATGCAAAAACGTAGCTCGTGTTACGTGATTTTTAGATTATAACAGTACAAATCTATCCTATTTTATAGCTTAAAGAAAACATAAATAGTTATACTACAATTTGTCCGTCTCAAATATTTAAGTTATTGGTTGACAATCAAGATACATATTTATCAAAAAAGCACTTCAAATCCTCCATACAATTTTACTATGACTGCCGCGCGCCGATTTGAATATACGCCGTACGAGCTCTGTCTTACGCTCGGCGCAGTCTTAATTACTCGACCGGTCATCATGTTTCCTATAGGTACACGTTGTCAGGGAAACAGAAAAGAATATAGGGTAGCTTTCATCCAGAAAAAAGTACTGTTACTAACCTAAAATAACGCAAGCGAAGCCGTGGGCAAAATCTAGTTTCAATATAATATCAACCTTGTATTAAATTGTCCCACTGCTGGGCGTGGACCTCTTCTCATTGTAAGAAAGGTTAGGCCATTGTCTACCACGCTCGCCCAGAGATGCGCGCCCGTGGATCGAACTCGAGACCTCTACGTGGAAGTCCATCGGTCTCTCAATAGGCTTTCGAATCAGTTTTTGGTCTATCGTAAAACAATAATATAAGCTTTCAGTGTTGCTGGCTTCAGCGTGACTATGTAACTTGACTAGGAGTGCAGGTAGAACTCATGACATGACATGCTCTGGAGACAAAGTATTGACGTAAAGGGTAAGCAACTGTCCCATTTTGTTTTGGTAAATCTTCTCCCTTAGCCTTTATTATTCCCAAGTCATTTGGGGTCGCTTTTTCTAGTCTAACTGGATTTGACTGGATATCAGTTTTTACACGGAGCGGCTGCCACCTGACTTCCGCAACCCAAAGGCTAACGATATCCTAAGGCTAGACCAGTGTCAGGATATTAGAGGGTACTGACTTTTCCAATAATGACTGCCATAGATGTTCATGGCAGCCGGGACCGACGGCTTAACGTGCTCTCCGAGGCACGGAGCAGGCGATAATTGTCAATCAATACGCACATAATTTCGAAAAGTCATATAACTTCCGAAAGTCGGAGGTGCGCGACGTGGGTTCGAACCCGAGACCCTCCGCATTGCAGTCTGTTGGTCTCCCCACTGAGCTATCGCTGCTTTTGCTTTGCTTTTGTTTTAGTAAATAAGAACTCTAAATAATAAAAGCCAGCCGAATGGCCCAAAACCTATTGGCTTACCTAGCTAGAGACAAAATACATAATACATATAAAACCCATATCTACCTACATGTATATATGGTCTATTTTTGTCTTGTCTCTATTTATTAAATAACGAGCATAGCCTGGAAGCAATAACTGGAAATTTAAAAAAAAGTTTTTCCTAAATCTATACTTAGGACGGCCCTTATCTGTAATGGTGCTGATAGACTTAAGCATTTACTTGTAACAGAACATCGAGCTTTCGCCGTTTTTATATTGTCGAACTGAACAACGAACAGAGCCAAGCATTGAGCCAAACATCACTACGAACATTTTCACAATCATTCTAAGCGACCGCGCGACCGCTCTAATCAATGCTCGTCCAAAAAATATTCTTTACGCAGATAGTGACGGCGAGGGAACAATAACAGAATGGCTCGGCAAAAAGCAAATTTACTGTCTTTCCGCTAGAATGCTCGCTAAAGCACTTGCTAGAATGCTCGTTAAAACGCACCCATTTATTTTTCTGTAATATAACATTCGCTAAAATGCTCATTACAAGTGAATGCTCAAGTTTATCAGCACCTTAAAAGTAATCTCTTACAGGCAACCCTAGGTTGACCAAGTACTAAATACTTATTTAATTCTCGAATATATTTGTTTGCCGTATCCTTACAACATTTCTTTAGTCTCAGTTTTATCAACACAAACGTGAACCTGTGCAGCGCAACAATCGCGCAACCAATTAGTCTCGCACGAGTTGCTAACATATTCCGTACTGCCTTTATTTGACCACCGTAAATATGCCGGTTAGACTCGCTCTAATAAACACTTTTCATTCTAATGTTTATAATGCGTCTGTACTTCCTTGTTATAAGTAAATTATGCTTGTTTCTATCTTATAGTGTTATTTTAATTAGCATTGTGATTTTTTAAATGTATGCTTCATATTAGGACCTACGTATCACCGAAAAATTATTAATTTTAAACTTTTGTTGCTACTTATAATTATTATAAATTCTTTGCATGTCGGGTAAACCGGCAAAATACATATGTGAAATTTTTTATCATGTTCAATTTGAACAACTTACTGCCATGTTTCATGCAAATAAATAATCATTTCAATTTCAATCATTTCATATCATTTCAATAGTGCTAATTGTTAGAGAAACTCCTTAAAATTAATTTGCGTGTTTCGTTGTGGGTATTAGTCATGCAGTTATTATCATCGCTATATTCGGTTTATAAAATAACTGGCTCCTGTCCGCACATTCGCTTGCATGAATCCCTCTGGAATCTATACTAGGATTAATTATCTGATGTGCTAATCCAAGATATATTTTATATTTGTACCAAGTTTTATCTAAATTTCAATAATATAGCCATGATTGAGACACAATCATCAATCATATTTGTAATAGAGCTGTGCGCCGCGGTTTAACCTGCGTTGTAGTTCGCTAATGGTCTGATTCGTCTCTGTAAGTTGCAGACGTTGCAGTGTCATGTTATAGATATAGCTAATAATCTTTTTCACGGAACGGAGTAATAAACGCAGGATTACTAAAATCGGGCTGCCAGTTTCTGAGATTAGAGTGTTAGATCATACAAACTCTTAAAATATTAGTAGGTATATAAAATATGTATAATATAATAATAATAATATTCTACCATATACACACAACACCATCTAGCCCAAACTAAGCAGAGCTTGTACTGTGGGTACTAGACAATGGATAAACATACATATACTTTTTTTTTTCTTGTAAATACATACGTATTATACATAGAAACACCCAGACCAAGACAAATATCCAAGTTCATGCACACAAATATTTCACTTGTGCGGGAATCGAACCCGCGACCTTAGGCGCGGCAGTCGGTTACACTAACCACCACGCCATCGAGGCCGCCATGTATGGATTGTTTATTTCAGGCAAATTTATATATATATTTTTTTTTCATATTTATGCATTATAATTCATCGAGCCCGTGGTATAACTTAACATTTTTATTAGATGACGAGGTGTCGTGTCCTTAATGATATTGTTTTTCTGTTAGGTCCATTCTCAGTAGCAGTATAAAGTTTAGCAATCACCTTGTACACGGCTATACTTGTGCCTTACATACATCCATACATACATACATACATAGATAGATTCACGCCTGTTTTCCAGAGGAGTAGGCAGAGACTACGGATTTCCATTTGCTACGATCCTGACACACTTCTCTGGCTTCATGCACTTTCATCGCATTCCTCATACACGCTCGCCGGTTTAAGGTGCTCTTAGCCTGGCCTTCGTCCAGAACGTCTCCGATCTGATCGAGAAACGTTCGCCTAGGTCTTCCCCTTGCGATTGTTCCATTCACACTAGAATACTAGCTTGGCTACTTGTGCCTTATTACTTGTAAGTATGTATGCTTATTATACGACCATCGACTCGCGCTTTTTATGTGAGTCTAAAAAACATATAGAGATAAAAAATAAATTATGTCTCTCTATTATGAATACCTGAGTCGCAAGGATTTTACAAATATTCAAACAACGGACACAAATTACACCGAGGCTCGCAATAATTATTTGCGGGTCACACAATTTTTTATCCCGTATTGAAATCAAACCCAAAAGACTCTGCGTTGTGGCAGCGGCGAGGCGATCACTAGAACGACTACACCATCCGCTGTCTTAAATATAGACTAGCGTATTTATTTGTATGACAAGTTACATCACTGTAACTTGAGTAATACCGAGACCCTCTGCAATGCAGAGGGTCTCGGGCTCGAACCCACGTCGCGCACCTCTGACTTTCGGAAGTAATATGACTTTTCGAAATTATGTGCGTATTGATTGACAATTATCGCCTGCTCCGTACCTCGGAGAGCACGTTAAGCCGTCGGTCCCGGCTGCCATGAACATCTATGGCTGTCGTTATTGGGAGAGTGTCGACACAAAAGATCCCATGGATGTGTCGCCGGTCTGCACTGACTGGCGCCCACATAAGATACATACATACATACATACATCACTGTACTTAATCCATCTTTAGAAACACCTATTCCAAAACAACTGCTGCTGCAAAATATCAGCTGGAGGCTTTGGAGTCAATTGAGCGGAAGGCCAGGAGACTTATCAGCGATGACCAACTGGTCAACACACGACTCCAAAGTTTCGAGCATCGTCGTAAGGTTGCTTGTCTCTCGGTTTTCTATCGGATACATTTCGGAGAGTGTGCAGAGGAACTGTATAATTTAATTCCTCCTTCCCCATTCTACCATCGGACGACCAGACAATCAGGCCAGCGACACAGGTACATGATGGATATACCACATTTACGCACGAAGCGATTTGCTTCCAATTTTATAATGCGTACTGCTAAGGAGTGGAATTCGCTACCTAAGTCTGTGTTTCCCGATGAGTACAATCTGGGTGTCTTCAAGTCGCGAGTGAATAGGTATCTTCTAGGCAAGCGTGCTCCATCGTTGACTGCATCTTCACTTAAGATCGCGGTCAAACGCAAGCCTATTAGAGAATAAAAACAAAAAAAAAACAAAAATGCTCCTCAACAAACCAAAAACTGTACATCTTTCTTACCTGTTTAAAATCGTTCGTCGCTTCCGTCCATCGGAACACATTAGCTGACTGCTCAATCCTCGGCAGCATAAATAGAAAGCGCTCGTCAATCATCGTGACGTTGAGACAACGGACTGATGCGGTGATAAGCGGCTATTGTTGCCACAGTAATGTTCCGCGGAGAGGTTCGGTAATGGGGTTTTTAATGTACCTTTTTGTTGTTTGGGTTAGCGGAAGCGTGTTATGCGTTAAGAAGGCTTAAGCAAAGGTATACAACCACAAATTACCAACAAGTTACCGTTTGAAGGGCCCAAGGTACGTCTGCTTCATCGGGAAATAAATATTTAGTAGTAGAACGATACTACTAACTTTTAATTTCTGATTTGTATATTTTAATAACGTGTAAATTCCGAAGAATTACTGTTATTAGTAGGTACTTCTTCGGAATTTACACGATTTTTTTAACTTTCTTAACGCGCACTCCGTTTCCTGCTCTGTGGAGAAATGGACTTTACAAATATGCAACTTATTTCACCGCAATGGCTTTTTGGTTTAAGTGGTGGCCTGGCCTCTGCCACTGCACCGAATGTCGTGGGTTCGATCCCTACGCGGAACAAAATTTTGTGATCCACAGATAGTTGTCCCGAGTCTGGCTGTTTTTAGAGTTCGAAAAAACTCTTATACAACAGCTTTCTCCGTCCGTCCGTCTGTCTGTTATACAACTTTCAACTCAAGAACCGTAAGAGCTAGAGACTCGCGGTCAACGCCATTCGACTCAGCATAGTCGATATACCCCGAAATGACTATGACCTCTGACGTGGTCTCACGTGACCTTTGCATATTACTTGAACCATTTTTTCGAACTCTAAGATTTACGGCAATTCATTGCCGTTTCTCACTTGTTTATGTTTGTTGTTTGTATCAGACAATTTTTGTCTCATGTGTGCTTAGTGACAGACAGCGGCGAGACGACCACTTCAACAAGTTCATCCATGCAGTCAAATAGAATTTCATCGAGTTGACCCTGAAAATAAAAACAGATTTTTCATTCATAATACTAGTACGGATTATGGTAAATACATAACAACATACGCAAAACTTAGTTCCACTGTTTGTCACACTCTATTAGATCCATAAATATAGTTTATTGCTCAGACGACAGAGGGCGATTCGTCTCGGATTATGCGGAGTTCCTTCGGGACGAAAGCTGAATTTCACGCCTCGGATTTGTTTTTATAAGCCGTCTGCCACTTAACTGTTCTAAGGCTAAGAGCCTAGGACGTGACAGACCTTCTATGTATATGAATACAAAATTGTATAACTTATATACTAAGACCCGATTTCTATTTTCAAGAAACAAGTCGTTTTACCTACGGATAGTTAATTTTGACATATTCTATGGAAAATATGTGAAAATTTTACACGGTTACAGTAGCCAAACCGACTTGTTTTTTTATATAGGAACCAGACCTTGGGAGACGACGTAAAGCAAGGATTCGAACGAAAGATGAAATTTTTTTTCACACCTTTGGTGGCAAGCATGCATACCTGATGGTAAGTGGTCACCGTAGCCTATGGACGCCTGCAACACTAGAGGCATCACTTGTGCGTTGCCGATCCTTTAGGAAAGGAAGTGGGAAGGAGAAGGAGCGGGAAGGAAGAAAGGGGTGATTGGGCCTCCGGCACTGTCACTTACTGAACGAAACACAATAGTAGGAATACTGCTATTTCACGTCGATATTCTGTGAGAGGGTAGTCCTGCCCGGTCGAACAGGCCCATTCATGCTAAAATCAGCGAGGCGAGGCTCTACTACTCATAAGAGAATCATGAAAGAAAGAAGAAAGAAATGATGTTTATTTCGTACAGAGCACACACACGTAATTAAAACAATATAAACAAAAAATATTATACATATTAAAACATAATGTGTATGCCCTCGCCGAAAAAGGTCACCACCTCAGCTTTAGCTGGGCACCCAAATTGAGTGCACCAGCGCTGGTTTCTGGTTTTCAGTTGGTCACCCGATACAAGTGATGCACGGACGGAGGCAAATGCTTAACATTAAAACAAAAATACCATAAATATGGTTATGCTACATACATACACAAGGAAAACGTATAGGGCATATTAAATGATGTTTATAAATTAGGTACATTTTAAAATTTGAGAGCAGATATAGAAATAAAATACGTCACTATCAAATAAATAAATTTTAAGGGGGTAGGTACAAATAAAATAAAAAGTCATTGCATAATAGGCACTGATGACACAATAGATGGTGATCCATGTATGAAGATTCTACGTTTGTTTGAATCGATTTTTTACATCGTTAGACCAACGCAAAGAGATTCATATCTACGTCTATACCTTCGAAAAGGTAGGCAGACTTGTGTTACGCCCATATTTCTCCAGGTATGGTTTTAAGTCCTGCGTAGGATACGGATAAGCCTATTTCCGTTTAACAGGTCCAGATGCAGACCCTGTGCTGTTACTAAGAATTAGCAGGCAGAAGACCCAAATAACATTTTATGGAACTCGAGATCGAAATTTTGAATGCTTTTGTGACGCAACGGTAGTATAACTATGCCGTTCTGCCACCAAAACATTCAACATTTATTCGTGGGCTAATTAACCTTTTGAGCGTCATGATCTTGTATAGAAGACAAACGTTTCCGTGCGCCACGTCTTTATAAGAAGACAATAAACATGGTAAATTTTACGATTAGATAATCGTAAAATTAATTTCATAAAAAAATAAATCGGTTTTTTCCTATTTTGTGCGTAATTTTGCTATTGCCTAAAACTCTAGTTTGACATTTTTATTTCAAGAGGGGATTTTTGAATAAGCCAAAAGATTTCAATTGTTTTTAGATTTATAGCGCTTGGCGTTGGACGACATATCGTATTCGGATTAGGTTGGCGCTCAAAAGATTCATATACAGGGCTGGTACATTTTACTATACTATCAAGAGGTACTCCTATTCAGCAGTTTGACTAATAACTAAACATGTTACTTTCCATACTTCCTTCTGCATTTAATATTCACTTAGCAACAAGCTTTTTACCGTTCACCTGTACACATAGCCGAAGTAATTCCACGTCAATTAAGTCTTCACAACTGTCGGAAGATCGATATGACTTGTCAACGTATGGACGTATTTGCTAGAAACATAATTTATGCCACAAATAAGCTACTTGGTGATATTGGATAATAAACTTAGGTGATACTAAGGTATATTTTTGTAAACAGAAAGGGCTGGATATGTTTAGGTATCTGTTATAATATGATGAAGATATATACAATTTGCGATTTCGGAAATATTAATTTATTTATTATGAACAAATGGACAACATAACGGTATGTACACCAAATTGTTGTACAAGTTAAAACTTATATCTTACATTATATATATTCATATTACCACACATAATATACAAGGTATATATAAATTACTAGCTGATCCGCGCAACTTCGTCTGCTTCATATAAAAGAAATCCCTCGTTTTTGCAACATTTTTCATCGCTGCTCCGTTCTTATTGGTCGTAGCGTGATGTTATATAGCCTATAGCCTTCCTCGATAAACGGGCTATCCAACACTGAAAGAATTTTTTAATTCGAACCAGTAGTTCCTGAGATTGGCGCGTTCAAACAAACAAACAAACTCTTCAGCTTTATAATATTAGTAGATATATGTAGATTATTACCTACATCTGCTTACATGAGTACAATAAAAGATTCGTAACATAGTAATTAGCTAAACATTATCATCTCACAAAATCTTAAACAACTACGACACACATCTATCCAAATAGAATCGGTGACAAATAGATCACACTCCGATTCTGAAGTCAGGAAGGAGCATATTTAATAAGGTTAGTGCACGAACAAGGGGCGACTTGACATGTATCGTATGTATATTTAGTTATAATTAGCAACTCAGTGATGCAACCGTTGTGAATGCAACTGCTGTCTCGGGTTTGTTTCCCAGTGGGGTTAAGTGTTATTGGGTTTCTGTTAAGCATAACCTTATGGAGTCTGTAACTGTGATCGGCAGACAGCAATAGCCAGCACCTCTATTTCATGGGACTTTAAAACAGCTTGCGAAATGTGGGTGAGTTACCTAAACCTGCTTACTCCTTCGAGGACATAGACTTGAGAATACGTATTACTAGTATTTGCCCGCGGCTTCGCTTGCGTAAAACTAGCTTAGATTATGTTAGCAACAATACTTTTTTTAAATATATAATATAGCTTTCTAATGGTGAAATATTTTTTTAAATCGTTATGCTCTTTTTGAGTTAAATCCTTACAAAGAAACAAAAAATCAAATTTTTCTTTATATCATATTAGTAGGTGTAGATGTAGCAAAAGGGAAATTTTATATTATTAGATATCCTACAACCAAAGAGGGTTACGTCTCGCCCGTTGTTAACCCTTCAGGAAAATGTCGCCATTGCGCCCACACACAACACAAAGTTATTGAGGAAGCAGATATAAAATATTATTTTATCTAAGCTATCCATAGTTTACTGTCTACACAGCGCTCTCTAACACCCTACAAATTCCTGAAACAGAACACACAGTATTTTGTCTACGACAATCTGTACGGCGAAAGTACCGCCTCAAAAATACAATGAGCAAAATTATAAGCACTGATTAAGATACGTGCCTCCAAGAATAACATTTGGGTTTAAATACATACTAGCTTTTGCCTGCGGCTTCGGTCGCGCGGGAACAGTACTTTTGGATAAAGTAGTAGCTGTCCTTTCCTGTACCCTTACAACGTGTTTGCGAAATTTAATGATGATCGGTCGAGTAGTGAAATACAAAACAAACAAACTCACATTCGCATTTATAATATTAGTTACACAGATACACCGTTATTTTAAGTACGTAGTAAAATAAATTCGTTGTCAGCACTATTCAAGGTCCTCCATCAACGCCGATTCCGCTATAAAGATACAATTTCTCGGCCACATCGGTCAGTTTTCACGTCGCAAGCGCAACGCGTCTTACAGCACACACGCAACATCACCAACGTCCCGGGAAATTGCCTTAGCGGTACATACGCCGTTAGGCTCATGATAGATAAGGTTTTGATTGCACTTGATGTATTGCGGTGCAGACGTCGCACTTTCTACATAAAGTGATCGATGTGCACATGATTGGATGGAGGTGATTGGGTGGTTGATTGATTGGGAATGATTTTAGACTTATGCCTTTATGCTCCCTTAGGGTTAGACAGATATGTTTACAGTCATATTTTGTTTTCACGTAATAGAAGTGAGATTATGAGTGTCTTTACGACACATTTTGAGACTCCTACTCAGCTTGGACAGCTAAACTAAAGCTAATCTATAGTCTTTAATATTCGTATTAAAATAATAGGGAGGGACGAGGAAAGTACAGACAAACAATTTTTTTTTCTTTGTTTTTAAGGGACTTAGAGCCATTTTGACTATGTCAGTCCCATCGGGCTTACAAATACTACACATAACTTAAAGTATCCAAGATTACTGGCTACATAGTTAAGTAGAACATACTACTTAACAACAAATTATCTATTATCTAATTTATAAATAAGTTTATATAAGGCAACTGCTGCGTCTGACAAAGGTTCAGACAAGATACTACAAAAAAAACAATTGGATGAGCTAGTACCATATTATTTTTTATTTTTTTATACACCTCATGTGGCCAACAAGCATACGGCTTACCCGATGGTGAGTGGTCACCGTAGCCTATGGACGCTTGCAATACCAGAGGCATCACTTGCGCATGGCCGACCCTTTAGGGAAAAAAGGAAGTGGGAAGGAGAAGGAGCGTGAAAGGGAGAAAGACGGTGATTGGGCCTCCGGCACGCTCACTCACCGAACATAACACAACAGTAGGAACACTGCTATTTCACGTCGATATTCTGTGAAAGGGTAGTACTTCCCCGGTCGAGCCGGGCCCATTCGTGCTGAAATCATATCAACGATTATATTAAATTATAAAAAGCTTTCGCACTGATGACATAAAGAACACCCAGACAACTGGATGCTGGCTGGATCACACAAATATTTGTCTGGTATTCGATCCCACAATTCTCGATGCAGTGGCGACCACTACACCAGTGGTGATATCCGTTGATAGTCTTCAACAGACTGCACATGATATGAGCAAGTTTGCGACTCTTGCTAATGATATCTATGCCCTCGTGTGATCACTTTCATCGAATTCCAATGTAATATCTTTGCAATTCAGCAAAAGTATTTATATATTGTCGGCCTCGATGGCGTAGTGGTTAGTGTAACCGACTGCCACGCCTGAGGTCGCGAGCTCGATCCCCGCACAAGTCAAACATTTGTGTGCATGAACATGGATGTTTGTCTTGGTCTGGGTGTTTCTATGTATAATATGTATGTATTTACAAAAAAAAAGTATATATATGTTTATCCATTGTTGAGTACCCATAGTACAAGCTCTGCTTAGTTTGGGCTAGATGGTGTTGTATGTGGTAGAATATTATTCGGGCACGCCACGATCGTGGCGGTAAGTCCCGTGTTTGAGGAGTGGCTGGAGAGGCGCCATGGCGCCCTCACCTTCCGGCTGACACAGGTAATGACTGGCCACGGTTGTTTTGGCCAGTTCCTGTGTCGTATACGCCGGCAAGAGACGCCCGGTTGTCACCACTGCGGCGACTGCCGCGACGTTGTTGAGGACACGGCGCTGCACACTTTGGCGGTTTGCCCCGCCTGGGCATCGCAGCGCCGTGAGTTGATCGCGGCAGTCGGATTGGTTGCCCTCTCGCTCCCGGCCGTAGTTCAGTCTATGGTCCGGAGTGAGAGGTCGTGGAACGCCGTCGCCTCCTTTTGTGAGAAAGTCATTTCCATCAAGGAGGCGGCGGAGCGGGAGAGGGAACGTTTGAACCCTCTCCCCAACCGCAGAGCCGGGCGCCGGAGGGCGCGAGACGACCTCCAGCCACCCTGAGGATTGACCTGGGGGTGGCGGGCTTTGTGGGCCTGCCCGCCATCCGTTCAGCACCAGGTCCGAGAGGCGGCGTGCGTGTTCCCACGCGCGCCTCTGTGTCGAGTCCGTCTCCCCTCTAGGGGGGACAGTAGGGAGTTTTTAGATGTGCCTATAGGGTAGGTCTTTCGTGTAGTGGCCTGCCGTTTCATACGGCGGGCCGTAACCTCGGCGGGGTCGCGACCGCATGCGAAAGTGATTCACGCGGCCCCGTCGATAGTGGTTTTGTTGAGGAACACCGTGGTAGGTTTAGTCGGTATTCCGGGAGGTACTTTAACATCTTTAACATCTTTCTTTTACCCCGGCGAGTCCGACATAACCCCTCCGCCCGCCCCCGCGGAGGTGTATGCGTCATGCATTCCCCCACGTAAAAAAAAAAAAAAAAATGGTAGAATATTATTATTATTTTATGTTATACCCTCGAGGTACCTTAGTCCCCGGTAACAAATAATTTTGATGTTGTGCTCATGACCGGCCCGTAAAATATTATCACCAGTATTTCAGACTCCGCCTAGGGCCATACAAATCTGTATATTAATACGTGAAGCAAAATCTTTGTACCTTTTTACAAAAATAGCGCGGGCGGAGGAGTATGAAATTTGGCTCAGTTAAAGTTTATATGGAGAAGGAGTGGCGAATCCTAATATTTTATTAAATATGTATTAGAAATTCATTAAATTAATAAAAAAACACTACACGCACACAACCATACATTTCATACATGCAGTCGAATCGCGTTCGTAGTATTTCGGCATTGTTCGTCTGACGTCGTACAATTCGTCGTAACTAGGGTTACATATAATAAAATAATAAATAAAATATAAATTAAATGTGATTATAAGGCTAAAGTTATAGACAATAAAACCTTAATAGCGGTCAAACTTAAAATTTAAATCAATTATGGTCGAATTTTGACCACTAGGCGACCGCTAGTAAGTATAAGGCCGGGACTCCACCAAAGCGGAGACGAGACGAGCGGAGAGATGTTTTTTAAACAACCAATAGAATTGTGTTATTGACACATCTCCTCTCCGCTCAGCTTCAATGGAGATCGCTGTGCGGAGATGTGTAATATTTGTATGGCGCGATGGTAGCGGAGATGTGAGTTGTGCGCGGACGTCTGAACACTTAACGCCTCGCACCCGAGGGGAAAAACATATCTTCTCGCACAGCACACAGCACACCGCACACATCTCCGCTTTGGTGGAGTCCCCCGAGCTGAAAAACATCCCTTCTAGCACAGCACACAGCACACCGCACACATCTCTGCTTTGGTGGAGTCCCGGCCTAAAACCTCTGGCTGGACAAAACAAATATTTTCTATAAATATTTTTGGGAGCTCTCCATTTATTACTACGGAGATTCTTGTAGCACGGAGTCAGTGCTGTTATTGAGAATTGATTAATAGACATGCAATGGACACTTGTTTATATATATTAATACATGTTATTAATAACTACATGTCCCCGCGGTTTCAACCGCGTTTATCGTTACTGCGCCGCCCCCGTGGGTCGTAGCGTGATGTTATATAGCCTATTGCCTTCCTCGATTAAAACACTAAAATATTTTTTGAAATCGAACGAACCTGAGATTAGCACGTTCAAACAAACAAACTCTTCAGCTTCATATTATTATAGATATATAGAGTCTATTCTCGAAATAGAAATAAGATTTTAAAATAACCTTTGCATATTGTACAGAAACTATGAAATTAGGCGTAGGACTTAAACGGCAATTTCATTGTTAAATATCAAATACTTTAACTAAGGGGACCTCAATAATTGATACCATTAGTCGCTATAAAAATGGATTCAAATTCTTTTATACAATATAATAAACGATTAATAATGTATTTACTGAAGATTTATTAGGTTTGCCATAACTTTAAAGCGGTATATTAAATGTCCATTGAAAATGCTCTTTAAACAAAGAAACATAATCAACAATGGACACATATAATTAATTCTTTTGTTCTCACCGCAAATACATATCTCAATTTAATGTACTGTTTAACAAATGCTAAGTATGTTTGCGCAAGTGATACATTCAGTACAAGTCAACACAAATAACTCATTACATATGTATGTAGAGTGAGGAAGAAATTGGCACATATCTAAAACAGTGTATCAGTGATAAACATTTTACTTTACTTATATTTATTCGTTTCAATTTCACGCGATATTTCTAGTATATAATAACAGCTCTGTATATAAACTGTCGCACTGCTAATTACGGACCTCTTCTCACTGTGAGAAGGGTACGGCACCACCACGCTAGTCTAGTGCGGACTGGCAGACTACATATCTTTACAAAGAATTCTTATTATAATATGAAACCTAATAAATCTGATCAAAGACTTTATTCATCTATTTTACCAATCCGTGTACTTTATTTTACAAATTTCTTATACTTTACAAATAAATCAATTTTAATTTCAAACTTAATTCTGCCTGCGCATGCATTTCACGGGCATTGCATTTGCATTTCATTCTTGAATTTCACGGGGACACATACCGGAGTAATAAGTATCCCATGTAGTAAGCCAGGTAGTTTTGTGTGCCAAGTTTTACCCAATTCTGTTAACACGTCGCACCCTTAATAAAACAGAGACTTATCTCAGTATTTTGGATTAAACAAATTTGAACTCTATTGCAAAGATTTAACACAAATATAATATTAGAATTTAACATATACAATTAGAGTTCAAATTGCCTTACTTTCAAATTTCGAGTTAAGTCGCTGTTTTATTAAGAGTGCGACGTGATTGAGTAGCAAACGTCCTAACATTCGTCATAAACTTTCACATCTACACTATAGTAATATTATAAAGCTGAAGAGTTTGTTTGAACGCGCTAATCTCAGGAATTACTGGCCCGATTTGAAAAATTATTTTAGTGTTGGCTAGCTCATTTATCGAGGAAGACTATAGGCTATATAAAATCACGCTACGACGCACGGGGGTGGCGCAGTAATCATAAACCCGGGTGAAACCGCGGGCACATCTAGTTAATAATATTTGTAGGATTTGTAGATAACAGGGAAAAGTAGAAAAGTACAATGCCTGGCCTTATCTATCAAAGCAATTTCTACCAGGATTCCCTGTGTAATTTGCATTATTATCAATGTAAATAGGCTTATGGCTTACATGTGGCAACAATATACTGGCCGACAATAAAAGCCATACCTATTACAAATACACGTCAAAATGTTGCTTATGGCTATCCAAAGTATTTATTTAATTTTTATTTTTCTTTATTTAAGTATGTATTAAGTAATCCTAAGCGCGATACACACCAAAATTGCCGACCCGCCGACACAACCCGGCGCGGCGGCCTATGTGAAAAGAATCATGTCGGCAACATGCTGGCGGCATGTCGGCTGCCTACGTACGCAAACGCTCAGCTCAGTTGCCCGGTTTTCCGACTTGCAATGAGTGAAGCCGCCAGCTAGCCCGCCGACAAAAAGTTGCCGACATAGGTCGCCGGCGGGCCAGCGACTTTGGTGTGTATTGCGCTTTAAACTAACAACTACGTAATCGACTACGTTATTCACAGAATACATAGTAAGGTATATGACATACATGAGTATAAAATTTGAAATGGTCGACGCCAATGACATTATAAAAGAACATCGATGATGATGACATCGCAGCTACATATTGCAGTAATTATATTGACCGTTTAGAAGCTACTTCAGTATAAAGAAGAAATAAGTCATAGATTTTACTGCATTATATTTGCCGTAGCACTTCATTTCTCTTCTAGTTTTATGTTTAACCGACCAGAGTATATTAATTACCACATATACATATATAGATATAAGTTCGTATAAAATGAGACATCTATCTATTCAAAACATCACTATACCGTTAGTGCCATAAGTCTTCTCTCTTAGCCTTTATTATTCCCAAGTCACTTGGGGTCGGCTTTTCTGGTCTAACCGGATTTGACTGGATATCAGTTTTTACACGGAGCGGCTGCCACCTGACCTCCGCAACCCGAAGACTAACGATACCCTAAGGCTAGACCAGTGTCAGGATATTAGAGGGTACTGACTTTCCCAATAACGACTGCCATAGATGTTTATGGCAGCCGGGACCAACGGCTTAACGTGCTCTCCAAGGCACGGAGCAGGCGATAATTGTCAATCAATACGCACATAATTTCGAAAAGTCTATAACTTCCGAAAGTCAGAGGTGCGCGACGTGGGTTCGAACCCGAGACCCTCTGCATTGCAGTCTATTGGTCTCCCCACTGAGCTATCGCTGCTCTTGCATTGATCTCGATCTTGATCTTTGACATAAGTATTCTCTCATTTTTACCGTTGATTGTGACGACATCGATGTTCCTTTTCATAATCCTAATGTCCCACATTGGCTGTTACAAAATGTTTACAAACATTTTTTAACACTAAACATTTATTAACAAATGTTAGGAGTTGTTACATTCTGTTAAGAATTGTTAGATGTTTTGAGTGCTCCTACACTGATGGAAAATGTTTACAAACATTTTTTAACATTTTAAAACATGTTATCGGTTCGCAGTTTGGATTTACGTTCCGAAGCGTCTACACGAAATTGGAAGATTTGCTGGATTAGCTTTAAATTATTGTTTAAAAAAAAAAGAAAAGCGCTCTAACTGGATGCACCAAACGCTAAGAGCTAGAGAAAAGTATAGTAAATGATTGCTTCCCGTAATGATTGTCCTATACAGGCACACTGGGTAGGCATCGTTACGGGAAAACTGTAATGTATGCTTAATTTATTTCTTTTTACTAACATAGTTTGTAAGAAAATTGTTACTAACTCATATGGATTATGTCCGAAATAAATGTTTTAATATTAATATTAATAGTATACCCTCATGTCGTCTGAATAAATGTTTACGAACAAATGATAACAGATGTTTTAATTTGTTACAATTTGTTAACAAACAATATTGTTTAGAAATTTATAGTAAACATTACCTAACATGAAAACATTTAAAAACATTTTTTAACATTGTGATCAAATGTTTGTAACAGCCAGTGTGGGAGCACCATTATGAATGCGAAGGTGTCTTACATAGTTTGTTAAGTGTTCACGCCTTAGGTACTTAACCGATCATCATGGAGTTTCGCACAGACGTTGTCAGAGGAACAGAGAAGGACACAGGGTACCTTTCTTCCAGAAAAAAATATAATTATACTAACCTAACCTTACTTACATTTACGCGAGCAAAGCCGAGGACAAAATCTAGTATCATATATAGTTACTATCAACCTCATGGTATATGCCAATAGATTTTATTATTACAATCCATATCAAAAATATTTGTATAGGAGCATCAAAATGGCTTCCCTATTGATATGAGAAATTTGTCTCCTCATGTATTATTCACGGGAAAAGGTCGAGAAATCGTTTGTGTCGAGCTTGAAGAAAAGGTTCTCTAAGTATATTAACTAGCAACACTGAACAGATTTCATTATAACTTTTTGTTCAGTCATGCTACAAAAAGGGTTATTAGACGTTAGCTCTAACGACCTCTTTTTTGTTGTTTATACGTTGGAAGTAAATTTAATTTAATGTTCATACATAGTCGGCCTCGGTGGCGTAGTGGTTAGTGTAACCGACTACCACGCCTGAGGTCGCGGGTTCGATTCCCGCACAAGTCAATCATTTGTGTGCATAAACATAGATGTTTGTCTTGGTCTGGGTGTTTCTATGTATAATATTTACGTATTTACAAAAAAAAAAGTATATATGTATGTTTATCCATTGTCTAGTACCCATAGTACAAGCTCTGCTTAGTTTGGGCTAGATGGTGTTGTGTGTATGTGATAGAATATTATATTATTATTATACATATTTCACGACTATATATCTGCGAAAGGGTAGGCAGAGGTTATGTTACAACAACATTTCATCAACTATGATTTGAGGTTTCACATAAAAGATGGCCATGCCTAATGCAATTTTACGGCGACAGTACCGGACTTCGTGCCGCTACTGAGAATGTCTTCATATAGAAACTCAATAGCACTTTCCGACCTAGGAATCAAATCCAAGATCTTACAGCCAACAGAGTAACGTGGTAACGTGGTGCAACACCATGTTACCACGTTACTTATTAATCATTAATTGTTATCAGGAATAATTTTCTTTATAGGTCGGGACAATCTTAAATAAATGCATATTTTTGTATAATCACATATTTGCGTCTAGGTATCGCCCCTGAGATCCCCGACATTTTCTTTAAAGAAATTCGCAATTAAAACTTCTAGTTCCAATTGCGAATTTCTACACGTTCAAAACGTTCCCGGCGACAATAGGGTCTACGTGAAACCTAAACCATGGTTAACGAAATATATGTGTAATGTTTATTTACCAATGTTAGCAACAGTAACACCTCTGTCAAGTCCTTCGAGGATAGCAATCGTAATGATCCTAACTAGTCCCAACTAATATTATAAGTGCGAATGTAAGTTTGTTTGTTACGCTTTCACGCCATAACTATACGACCGATCGTCATGAAATTTCGCATACACGTTGTCAGGGGAACAGAAAAGGACATAATGTACCTTTCATCCAGAAAAAGTACTATTACCAACCTAACCTTACGTATATTTATAAGAGCGAAGCCGCGGACAAAATCTGGTAATATTATAAATGCGAATGTGAGTTTGTTTTTTACGCTTTCAAGTATTAACTACTCGACCGATCATCATGAAATTTCGCATACACGTTGTCAGGGGAACAGAAAGAACATAGGGTAGGTACCTTTTATCCAGAACCTAAGTTAGTAACAGTATTTTTTTTCTGGTAGGTTAGCAACGCTGTAACGTACATTTACGCGAGCGAAGCCACGGGCAAAATCTACAATAATATAAATATGTATTTTGGTCACGTCATAAGTTACAATATTAGGTACATCGCTACAGTCGGTGCATTCGACTCACGTACGCTAAATGTTAGTGAATTGCAGCTGTCGGTGCCATATCGCCAACAGCACGTGAGTCACATTAACCTAATTTCTACCGCAAGTAATGCACCATGCGCAAAAATAAGTGAGCAAGATGACTGAGGAACAGTTTCGCCGAATATCTGTAATAGACGACAGTGATACGGTTTCGCCGAATATCAGTAATAGACGACAGTAATACGGTTTCGCCGAATATCAGTAATAGACGACAGAAATACGGTTTCGAATACTTAATAGATGTAATAGACGACTTGGTTTTAAGAAAGTCAGTGCGGAGTATTTTTAGTGCAAGTTGCTAATATTTTGGTGACGGTAAGAATATGCCGGTTAGCCCAGTGAAGTAAGAGCGGTACTAGTGCGACACTGGCTATAGTCACAGTAAACATGCAGACAAGATTTTTGTAATATAGTGAAGTGAAGCGCTGCAATATAAAATATATTTTATTCTTTATTTTTCTGGGGCCTTATATAAAGTAATTATATGTCAGTACAGCATAACATAAAAGATATTCACTAAGTACTTACATCTACATACATTACTTATATTATAAATGTGGACAATTGGTCAATTCGCAAAACATTCATGCTTTTTCAGAAGTATATAGTATACTTTGTACAATACCTACATCCATACAACTAAAATTCAAATGATTTTAATAATTTCTCTTTTACTGTTGTTATTAAAACATTCCATCGAAACATGTTGAACATCATCCATCTCCTCACATATTTCACAGTGTGGTGATACAGCTCGTCCCATTATATGGTCAATTTTTTTAGATAGAATGTGTCCCAAACGTAATCTGTTTGTTATTGTTACATATTGATAGGTATAAAGATAATAATAATGGTGTCTACAATAAATTACTTTTATATTTCGAAAGAAAAGCGCTGTGTTACTACTTATCCCTGTTACAAGCTCCTAGTTTCCTTACCATCCTCTTACAAGCAATCGCACTAAAATAAGTAACGCTATTTATGCATTCTGTTAATAACTTCACTAAAACTATCGTGCGCAGCAAGACAAGCTAAAAACGTACCGGGTGATCGTTTGTTTATCAGGTACTTTCATCACCTGTCAATGATGTGGAAGTGACTGAACTACCAGTCTGTAAACGTCTGTATGTATTAGCGTCTGACGCTAATATATACGGTAGGTTGTGTTATACTATATACCTTTTTTATGTTTTAACGTGGGGGAATGCATTGACTCCTATCTCTCCGCGGAAAAAGGGAGCGGAGAGGTTATGTCGGGCTCACTCGGGAAAAGATTGAACGTCCCGGGTACTACCTACTAAACCTACCACTATGTGCCAACTCGCTGCATTGAATAATGGGTGGGTCTCTGGAACTGAAACTATGTACATCAGTGACTGCTATATTATATAACTAGAACGACCTCATTATAAAAAATATGGTATCACTCATATGTGATTAACTGTCGCATTCAGACATTTAACGACTATGTACGTGTAAGCGTCTTCTCAGTATTAATGTTACGTAGTAAACTAAGGAATCACTAAAGTAACTATTAAAAGTCTCTAATTAAATACACGTAGTCAACGTTACCTTAAGTCAAAGTAATTACAATGTGACAAAGAATTCTAATCAATCGGTTTCGCCAATCATTTCTACTGTTTTCCTAGCAAACAAACAATCCATGATACATCAAACACTGCGGCAAAGTTCATTAAACTTCACACAACTTACACTTGTCGATTGCATAAGCAAACAATCGCCGAAAATAATCGTGATCGACTCAACCCACTTAATCTGTTGGCGAGAGCTTTTGACTCGATATTATCGATAGAACACGAGTTCGCTTTTACGATTTTACGAGTGATGGCAATCGATAACGATAATCGGTGTACTGAAAAATGTGGCTTTGGAGTGGTTATTTTTATTGTATTGATGATTGATTGGAGCTCACTGAAATGGAGTTCTAATGACAGGGCAGTATATATTTCTATTTTTAAAAATGCTTGGTTTTTTATGTATTGTCTATTTTATTTTTATTCCAACGTGTGAACTAATAATGTAATATTGATTTATTCATTGAACATTTTAGTCATTAACCTGATTTTGTCAAATAATAAATGCATGGACTCACGCCTCGCCTGTTTGTCCCCAAACGAGAAAGCAGACTTAATTACACTTACTCTTCGCCAGCTGTTTCAAAAATGTCTTCCCCAATTACGTGAGGACCAAAGTAATTCATAATTAAAAGAGACTTTGCAGGCACATTTTCATGATTTCGTGCTGCCATTATGAATTGCCTAACACGAAAACAATCAATAATACTTACTTTGCCTTTCATGGGAATCGAACTCCTCACGATTAGCTCAAAACATCAGCTGATACAATGCTGTGAGTTCAACAAGGCATCAATTATAACATATTACACAGAAGCTATTGCATGGAAACTAAAAAACATATATCTGAGGATATGCTATTTATTACACACAGCTCTGCTTACTCTTTTAAGCATATACACGCGTAAGCATATATTCACTAACCACCATCGACCTTAAGACTGCGCCGAGCGAAATGTGCCAAAACAGGCGGTCACAGTTAAGCGAATAAAATGTACACTTTTTGTTTAATACAATTATAAAATATACATTTACCATAACAATGACTATGTTTACAATTACTCCGTGTAAAAATCTTAAAATAATTAATATTATCACCTACAAAATTACGTAAATTTGCACACAAAATGCAAAAACGTAAACTTGTGTTACGTAATTTTTAGATTATTACTGTAGAAATCTATCCTATTTTACAGCTTAAACGAAACATAAATAGTTATATTACAATTTGTCCGTCCCAAATATTTAAGTTATTGGTTGACAATAAAGATACATATTTATCAAAAAAGCACTTCAAATCCTCCATACAATTTTATTATGGCGGCCGCGCGCCTATTTGAATATGCGCCGCACGAGCTCTGTCATTATCTGTCTTACGCTCGGTGCAGTCTTAAGCCAAAATCAATTTCTGAGAAGAAGCCTATATAGGTACTTGTACGAATAAGAAAGACCGTTCCTAAGAGATACGTAGAGATTCGAGATATTTCTCTCTAAGAGATACGCTTCTTAGAGTCACCACTGCATACTAATCAGTTCCCGACATGTTTTAGTTACAAAAATCATCTGGCACGTATACTGTACCTATATAACATAACATAGTATGTATATACAATAGCCATGTACGGTACGTAATATAACCGGAGAGCGGCTGCTGACCCGTCATCCAATATTCAAACGGGAAACTGTTACGCGCGGCCGGATCGCGTTTCCCATATCGCGAATTGTCTGCATGTGTGATTTTTGTGGGGCGTCTGATTATTTTGTTTACTACACAGCTCATTTCATTGAGTAGAAATTACTGATTCGTAATCCGTAGTTTGGTATGTTGTGTAGTAAGATAGAGCTCCCAATCATACTGTTCAAAACAGTATAATACTTTTTTCGCTGGTTAATACTTTTTACTGTTCTATCAAAAAATAGAAACAAGAAGAGAATATACAAAATAGTGTTTTCATGACCGCTGGTATTCGCAGCTGTAATTAAACCTAAAAGAATATTATTATTATATTAATAAATTATATTTTAAAAATGTAAATAAATTTTTAAATAATGACGATATGATGATATGGTACTCCAAAAAATATGTTCCAAAACGTCAAAAAATTAAAAAATGTTTACTTTTCTAATATGCCAACCAAACCAAAATTGTAACTAGATTTAAGTTAGCGTTGATACATTTGTTATTATGTTTCTCTTATCACAGATATTTTCTAACATTTCTTTTCTATATTAGGAAAATTCCTGGCACTTTGGAAGGCTTTCACGGAGACATAGGGGCTTTCACGGAGATATAGATCCAACGTGAAGAGGCCCATTTCTCCGACTTTTGTTGCCTTAATTTGCCAACGTTGCCTTAATTTGTTTGGATTGTCATTGAAGCCGATCTCTGGTGTGGTAGTCACCACGGAACAGAGAGATCGGCTTCAATGAGATCCATTCATAATAGTGTCAAGTGCATCTAATTAGTCGAAACATTAGGTTAAATTAGCGATGCCATTTTGTAAACTCTCCGAAGCACAACAGACTTCTATGCAATTCATAATTCGATAAATTTTAAAAGCAAAAGTGACTTCTTCTTCTTTTCGTGTGGTTAGTTGCCAACCTGTTGACAAGAGTTGTTCGAGCCACCCGTAGGCCTCTGACATGGCTTTACGACTGCTGTCAATTTGACAACAACCGAGACCGACTTTTTACGTGCCCTCCGAAGCACGGAGACGCTCAAATGAAATACCACTAAGCGGTCACCCTTCTATAGACTGACCGCACCCAACGTTGTTTAACCTCGCTAATCATTTACCGATCAGTGAGTGCAACTGGCTATGAGCGCCTCAGCAAAAGTGACTGTCTTTTTGTTACTTTTGAAAGCTATACTTACCGCTGATCAATCCTTGAACAAATTTAGTATAGCTTGAACCCTAAATAAAAACGCGGCGTACTTTAAAGATATTAGTGTCTATATTTACGAATAACAGTTACTGATATATATAATGTCATCTATGCGGCCGTTCAAATACTTATAGCGTAAGCAAGATTTAATTCCTCTTAGGATGGGAGACGGCAGAGGAGTTCCCTCCGTCTCCTCTGTTGTCAGCAAAAGTAGGCATAATATACCATCCAAAATAAGCATAGCAAATAGCATTAATGCTTATGTAATATTAGAACAAAAATCGTTAAATTAATAACTTTATATTTTTTTGTAACTTGACCTTCCGACTGTCTCCCTTAGCAACCATTGCCGCGTAAGTGCATGCTTCTATGCAAATGTATCATACAACACTTTCCTTCTGTCATAAAACGAGACAAAAACGAACAAATAAAAGATATCCTTGTTGAATGTCAAGAGAACTAACAGACGACGCCGCAGACACGATTATGCACATATTTGTCGAGATTTAACCGTTATTCGACATTCGTATGTCGCCATTCGCCGCCGATCCTATTAGGTATAAATATTATTCTTAGTCGTACCGATTTTACCGTTTATTTCTGCTTCTAGAAGCAGAAATTTATTTCTAATTTATATAATGTATAAAAATATATAAAAATTTATTTATTAAATCCGTTTGTCGTAGTTTAATTTTAATATGACCAAAGTAGTAATTTTGGTCATATTAAAATTAAACTACGACAAACGGATTTAATCGCGTTGTTTATTTAAAAAATACTTCTTTTAGATAATGCAGAACAGGGACTTTCTGTTACATGTCCTGGATAATTGCCACCTGCAGCCTAAGGAGAGTCATGGGACTGATTTCTCAAGAATTAAGTTAAAATTTGAGTTGCCAACCGTCCTATTTTCCTAGGACATGTCCTAGTTTTTGTAGTGTCCTGGGACGTCCTGAATAGTTTTTAAGCAGTGTCCTGGGTTTTTAAATTTAAAAATTCGGGCGCATTTTTTGACTCGTGTCATAATTTGAAAAATTTTAGCACAAATTTGAATCCTTCTCAAAAAGACGACAGCTTAAACGCCTTGTGGCTAAAACAGTAACAGTAAACAGTATGCAGAACTACGGAAAGTGGCTGAATATGTGTTTAGTATACCGGGTCATAACGCTAATGTCAAGAGAGTCTATTCCCTCATAAATTCACAGTGGTCAAAAGAAAGAAATCGATTACTGCCAACAACAGTAGCTGCAGTCATCAAAACTATATATAACATAGATATGAAGTGTGACCAATTTTATGATTATTTGTTAATACTCAAGGAAATTGGTGGGATTGAAAATTATAGTAAAAATTAATAAGTTTGTAATATTAGAATTTATTAGATACTATAACCAACATAACTAAGTTTAAAAAAATTGTTACAAACTACAGAGTTTGTTTAATATGTTAATTATTAAAAAAATTAACACCTAGTTTTTAACTCATATAATTTTATTCAAATACTTTTATTAAAAAATATGATTATTTTAATTACTTGAATTTCATTTCACCTATTTTCACTACATATTAATTTAACTGTTGCAACTCTCTTACTGCATCCTGTTTTTAAAAGGAATTGTTCTGGATTTGCAACTTCAACTCCTGGTTTTTTAAATTTGGGGCTGGCAACCCTAGGTTAAATCCGTATTAAAATTAAAACACAATTAAAAGTTTATTGTATCTAGTCACTGGTGTGTCGCTGCAACTCAGTAGGTTATTTTCAATGTATAACATACGCGTGAACATAAGTATAGACTATAGAGAGTACGTTTCATTGACACCATAGTAATGTACTACGGTGTCAATGAAATATACTCTCTACATGTATACGAGCTGTCCCGCGCCGTTTTACCCACATTTATGATTACTGCAGCGCTCCTGTGGCCCGTAGCGTGATGTTATATAGCCCTTGTTACTCCTGAATAAAATATCTTACTAATAGCAAAGGATTTTTTTAAATCTATGTTGTAGTTTTGAGATTATTCATTACAAACAAAATTACTCTTACTCTTTAAAATATTTGTATAGATGTATGCCCTCTGTCGTGATAGACTTTACATAGTTTACGTACACCAAAATTCAGAACAATTATTTGTCGATCCCATAAATAATTGTCCTGTTTGAGATCCGAACCTATAATAATCAGCGCGGCGGCGGCGGCGGCAGCGGCCGGCGAATGCCGACGGCTAAGCTTGCCGACTTTGACATCTGTGCAATCAAACGTGTGTCGTTTCTTTTGAAATGAAGCCTCCTTCGTTTTCTGTTTTTATCTGGGTTGTTTAAAATTTGGTAATTTTTTGTTTGCTGTCGATTACAAATGTTGCAATAACTTTTTCTCTCTTAGCCTTTATTATTCCCAAGTCACTTGGGGTCGGCTTTTCTGGTCTAACCGGATTTGACTGGATATCAGTTTTTACTCGGAGCGGCTGCCGCCTGACCTCCGCAACCCGAAGGCTAACGATACCCTAAGGCTAGACCAGTTTCAGGATATTAGAGGGTACTGACTTTCCCAATAACGACTGCCATAGATGTTCATGGCAGCCGGGACCAACGGCTTAACGTGCTCTCCGAGGCACGGAGCAGGCGATAATTGTCAATCAATACGCACATAATTTCGAAAAGTCATATAACTTCCGAAAGTCAGAGGTGCGCGACGTGGGTTCGAACCCGAGACCCTCTGCATTGCAGTCTGTTGGTCTCCCCACTGAGCTATCGCTGCTATTAACAATTGTTGCAATAACTTATTTATGCTTAATAAAAGTTACTTGTACTGATTGTAAAAGACCATCAAATTGAAATAATTATTCAGACAAGTAAAAAATATGGCCCTGATTTTTTGTTTCGTTCCTTTCTATTGATTGCGGACGTTCGTTACATAGTTTCTCTGCAATCCAAATTAATATTGAGTTTTGTTGAAACTCACACAGACCGATGACAAAATATTGTCAGTACAGAACTTGATGAATGCCTCAGAGGCGCAGCAGTGAATAAGACTGCTGTGTATGAGGTCTCGGATTCTACTCCCGAGTTGAATACAATGTTTTCGTATTCGCCAAGGTTTTGGTCTAAACATTGGAAACGTGCCTAGAGCGAGCCTACTGCCGTTTGCAATAGGTTTGTCCCTTGTTATCTGGAAATTTAAACCATAACTGGCGAAATGTGGACCGTGTGTAATACAACTCTGCATAATATATGGGCGTGAGATTATATCAACCAATGCAATTGTCAAAAATAGGAATATAGACAAAAGTTGTTCAAACAAAAGTAGACAATATAATAATAATAATAATAACGAACAACTACCGGAGATATATCCTGAAGGATAGGACGGTTGACATATGTCGGGCATGTCACCAGCCCGGAGAATCTCTCAGACATATTATCTCGTCTTGCCAATGCATAATATTTGCATAGACACAACCAAGTAGCCGGGATTGTCCATCAGCAACTGGCCTTAAAGTATGACCTTGTGGAATCTGAAGTGCCGTATTACAGGTATGTGCCCGATCCAGTGCTCGAAAATAGTCGTGCTACTTTGTACTGGGATCGGTCTATCACCACTGATAGGACAATGGTGGCGAATAAGCCAGATATTGTGCTGATAGACCGATTGGAGCGCCGAGCAATGATCATCGATGTTACCATTCCGCATGACGAGAATCTTGTGAAAGCTGAAAAAGAAAAAGAGTTGAAATACTTGGACCTAGCTCACGAGATTGTCGACATGTGGCGTGTGGACTCGGCGATCATTGTGCCGATAGTCATTACAGTCAATGGTTTAATACCTAAGAGCCTCGACCACCACCTGCAGAGGCTCGCGTTAGATGGCTGGATCAAGTCCTTGATGCAAAAGGCAGTACTACTCGACACGGCGCGTATTGTGAGGAGATTCCTCTCTCTGGGGCCCTAACCACCGGCAGCTTGGACCCTGTTCCCGATGTCGGTGGGTCATTTCAGTTTTTATATTTTTAAATATGTATGTTTTTATATTTATATTTAAAAATGTAATAATTAGGAAAAAATAGTAACGAAGAGTAATAATAGTAATAATAATAATAATATAATAATAATAATATTCTACCACATACACACAACACCATCTAGCCCAAACTAAGCAGAGCTTGTACTAAGGGTTTTAGACAATAGATAAACATACATATATACTTTTTTTTGATATATGTAAATACATATACATATTATACATAGAAACACCCAGACCAAGACAAACATCCAAGTTCATGCACACAAATGTTTGACTTGTGCGGGAATCGAACCCGCGACCTCATGCGTGGCAGGCGGTTACACCAACCACTACGCCATCGAGGCCGACAATACATAATACGTCCGAGCATATTTTGTAGAAGTATAAATGTTTATCTCTACTAATATATATAGAGAAAAGTAACATAGGCTATATTTTATTCTAAAAAGTACTGTTATTAAATAACCTAACCTACTTTTACGCAAACGAAGTCGCGGACCAAAAGCTAGTTTAAGGATAAAAACACAGAACTTTAAAAACAATATTATATACATTTCATTTTCGTTAGTGTGATAAATACATATTTAATATAAAAAAACAGGTTTTTCATAATGTTTGTGAGACCGTAAATCTGCATAAATTACTGTTGTGAAGCCGGTTTAACGGTTTGAAAGTCAAGGTCTTATTTTAATTAACAAGCTGTGACAAATCAAACTGGAAACAACAAAAGCCGTAGGCGAGAACTAGTTCATAGAAAAGAGAAAATTAAATACTGCTGATTGAATATTTAAATGTTATTGGAAACGGTTTATGCAAATAGTGATTTATATATAATAATAATATAATATTCTATCACATGCACACAACACCATCTAGCCCAAACTGAGCAGCGCTTGTACTATGGTTACTATAGAATGGATAAACATACATATATACCGGTTTTTTTTGTAAGTACATATATATTATACGTAGAAACACCCAGACCAAGACAAACATCCATGTTCATGCACACAAATGTTCGACTTGTGCGGGAATCGAACCCGCGACCTCACGCGTGGCAGTCGGTTACACTAACCACTACGCCATTGAGGCCGCCATTTATATTTTTCTTTTTACTCGTGGTTTGTGTGGTTCCCTTGGTCTGTAACAAAAGCAGACCAAACTGCATCAAAAACTATAGTAACAAACGAACTAATGCATCGGGCTTGAAATCGAGAGGATTAGGGTTCGAATTCCACCTATTGCACTACTGACGTGAACCCACTCCTAATACACAACACCCACTCCTAATACAAGTAATTTGAAACCCAAAATTGCTAGTAATTTTGTGTAGCCTCGCTGATTTCGGCATGAATGGGCCGGCTCGACCAGGAGAGGACTACCCTCTCACAGAATATCGACGTGAAATACCAGTATTCCTACTGTTGTTTCGTTCGGTGAGTGACAGTGCCGGAGGCCCAATCACCCTCTTTCCCCCTTCCCGCTCCTTCTCCTTCCCGCTTCCTTTCCTAAAGGGTCGACAACGCGCAAGTGATGCCTCTGGTGTTGCAGGCGTCCTGGCTACGGTGACCACTTACCATCAGGTGGGCCGTATGCTTGTTTGTCAAGCTAGTTGCATAAAAAAAATCTTTTTAAAAGAAAAGAAACTCATATTCGCTTTTATATTAAGTTTTTTTTTTTTTTATTTACGATAAGTTTTCGTAAACTTGTAGACATATGAAACACAACACATAACTAGTATACCTTATATTTTGACTTTACACAAAATTTATATTTTTAATTTATTTCTCTTTTCTTCGCAATGTTATTTATTTTTGTATGTTTTTTTATTTATATTCTATATTCGTTTTTTTTTATAAAAGCAGCGAAAGCTCATTGGGCAGACCAACAGACTGCAATGCAGAGGGTCTCGAGTTCGAACCCACGTCGCGCAGCTCCGACTTTCGGAAGTTATATGACTTTTCGAAATTATGTGCGTATTGATTGACAATTATCGCCTGCTCCGTGCTTCGGAGAGCACGTTTATCCGTCGGTCCCGGCTGCCATGAACATCTATGGCAGTCGTTATTGGGAAAGTCAATACCCTCTAATATCCTGACACTGGTCTAGCCTAAGGGTATCGTTAGCTTTCGGGTTGCGTAGGTCAGGTGGCAGCCGCTCCGTGTAAAAACTGATATCCAGTCAAATCCGGTTAGACTAAAAAAGCCGACCCCAAGTGACTTGCGAATAATAAAGGCTAAGGGAGAAGATTCGTTTTTTTTTAATTATTATGTATGTACTTATGCTCGCTTTCCTAGCGTCTTATCGTTGTAATAAAATGGTAACCTGTCAACATTGCCGTGGGTTACATAATCACTACCTAGTTTTAAATTGAATCTGTTGTTTTTATTATGTAGTATGGTTGTTAGATGTTCCTTTCTTAATAAAATAAAATAATATTAGTTAGATTCGGAGCAGCAATAGCTCAGTGGGGAGACCAACAGACTGCAATGCAGAGAGTCTCGGGTTCGAACCCACGTCGCGCACCTCTGACTTTCGGAAGTTATATGACTTTTCGAAATTATGTGCGTATTGATTGACAATTATCGCCTGCTCCGTGCCTCGGAGAGCACGTTAAGCCATCGGTCCCGGCTGCCATGAACATCTATGGCAGTCGTTATTGGGAGAGTGTCGACACAAAAGATTCCACTGGGTCGAAGCGTCGCCGGTCTGCACTGACTGGCCCCCACATAAGATACATAGATACATAGGATTCGGATAACAACGTAAAGAAAGGTATAAAATGTCCAAGAAACAATTATTTATAAGGATATCTTCTGTTTTAAGACCGAATCCACAAAAAACCAGCCTCGCTATTGATTTGGTCCGTTGCTTCCACACTCGTACTAATAAACGATTATATTTGCTCTGTCTTAGATCACAAAAACAATGCTTGTTATAATGTGGATTACATTCATAGTTAAGTTGCTTGGCGTGTGGTATGCACGCGAGTAAATCGTACTTGTTTAGAACACGCGATAGTTAATATCTATTATTTGCGTTGCAGTACAATTTGGTTCTTCGTAATCTCAGTTTCGGATTAAACTAATTTGCGGGGACAAGTTATGTTTGTCTTATATAGTTTTATGAATTTAATATTGTCGGATCTAATTAAGCCATTGACCACGCAGAGGTATTGACTAGGACCCCAAAGCACGTACCACTGACTTTTCGAAGTATGTGCGTATTAATTTAAGCAAGCGATAATTAGTTAATTATCGTTTGCTTTAACGAACTTTAGATGTAATATGTTGGCTCGCAGGTTTGCACGTTGTACAAAAGAAGTGAAAATCACTCTTTTAAAGCATTTTGACAGACTTTTTACACGTGCAGCCTGTGGGTTAGATATACTCAGAGGGCCTACAACGCTCTTCGAGTGCAATATAATAACGCCTTCAGAGTACTTTTGGGGCTCCGGCGATTCAGTAGTGCGTCAGGCATGTTTGCGGAGTCGCATACAGACAGCTTTGAAGCTGTAATGCGAAAGAGGACAGCATCTCTGATGCAAGGGATTCGCCGGAGCAACAACAGTATCCTGAAGATGATCAGTGATAGGCCAGACTGTCCCTTCCTGTTGCACTGGACCCGTAGGCATAGCAGCGGGGCCGGTGCAGCAGGAAGATACATGTATTGATTTTAATAATTGTATAACTAAAATATGTAGTTTTTAAATTATTGTTACTAACAAAATATGGATGATTCTGAATTAAATGTTTATTATTTATTATTATTTAACGGTTAAGTAAACATCGTAAAGGAACCTTCATATTTGAGAGATTTCCACAATGTGCTCGAAAATATGTAAAGTGTGCTAATCCGGGGACAGCGTGGTGGACTATGGCCTAACCCTTTTCACATTGAGAAGAGGCCCGTGCCCAGTAGTGGAACAGTTTAAATACAGAGCTGATACTATTGCTTTTATCCATCGAGGCCATTGAATAGTGCGTTCGACCCGTGAAAATTATAGTACACTTCAAATTACATACGTTAAACAACCTCCAAAATCAGTCACTTTATAAGAACAAAACCTGTATATACTCTACTAGACGAAATCAGACTATAGTGGAAAGCTGAACCCCAAGTTAATAAACTGAAAATCGCATCGAAATATGTTTAGTGGTTTGCCGTGATGCCGGGACAAAAGGCTGCCTCGATCGGTTTATACGTGGCATTGTGTCTATTAGCTTTAGATCCAAAGTTTAAAGAGTTGGTCACATCCAATAACCAGCTTTTTAAACACACATCCTTTCCTTTGCGTGGTAGGTAAGTGATGTGTATTTTTTTCTTATGTAACTCTTAACCTACATAAGAAAAAAAATACACATCACTTTCTAATTACGAGATTAAAGTGATAATGAATATTAATAATCTTGTTGAAATAACTCATTAGCCTTATTTGCCTATACAAACTCAAGCTGGCCTTGTAGTTTGTGCCAGTGATACTGTTTAATGTAATAAGGTCTTCTACTATAGTTGGGTGAAATAAAAACAAGACTCTTTGATGCTTTTATTTGTACTAAAAATATATTAAGACTGCGCCGAACGTAAGACATATAATGACAGAGCTCGTATGTGAAGTGTCGGGAGTAATAAATAAAAGGACGTCCACTTGTAGCGAGCGTATATTGCGAACTGGACGGTTACAATGATGTAGGCTTATTTATACGTGATCTTACTTACTAAGTTTCTTATGTGGGTAAACCCAAATATATTACAATCCTCCACCTTAAATAATGCATATCCTAAATTATATAAAACTATAATAAACAAAATATTAACCTTAACATTAATTTTTAATTAAATTAAATTAACTATTTAATATGTTACAACTGTTTACAACATTCTAACAAACATAAATGAAATAAGAACTTAGTCTTCAAAAGCTACCTACCAGTATAACTTCACTCAAAAAAAATAAGTGAAATAAGTAAGAACTAAATGTTTAACTATCACAATATTGGGGCGGTCTTTTTAAGCGACACGCCCGTACAGGACGGGGGCGGACTACTTCTGGAACAGCATCCTCGGATTGGGAAACTATCACCCGCTCCTCAAGACTGGGTACATTACTGAGAGGTACTGACCCAGAAGCAGATGTAGACGGCAACTCAACGGTAGTCGCGGTTCGAACCGGACTGAACTCCCTCACGCTCCGAGGGCTCCGAGTCTCTCCGGGGACTGAAACTGGCTTCGTCACCTCGGAATTGTCGGGACGTTCCACATCAAGAGAACTCCGTTCTGATGTGCTCGTCGGACAAATCAATGAGCTTCGCGATCGCTGTCTTAACTGGTCAATATGTCTATGGCTTTCTTTGCCTGAACAGTCCATAACTTTATAATCTGTAGTACCCATTTTATCTACTACCTGCCCCGGACTCCATTTTTCATTTCCCCTATATTGTCTCATCCATACTTCCTCTCCTATCTCTAAAGAACGTTTGACGTCTGTTCCTGCTTTCTGTTGTCGTTCCTGAGCCTTCCTGACTTTATTTTCTATATTTGGTTTTAATGCATCTAATTTGGTACGTAAATTCCTACCTAGCATCAATGTGGCTGGACTTTCCCCTGTTGAACAGTGCTCCGTATTACGGTAATGCAAAAGGAAAGTATTTAAAAATAAATTAATGTTTTCTTTTTGTTTAATAGCTTTTTTAATAATTCTTTTAACCGTACGCACTGCGTTTTCTGCAGCCCCATTCGACGCTGGGTGGTACGGAGCAGAAAAAACGTGATCTACACCCTGACTAGCCAAAAAGTCTGCCATTTCCTTGCTCGTGAAAGGTGGTCCGTTATCTGAGACTATTTGTCTCGGTAAACCCCATCTAGAAAAAACTTCGGTAAGCTTTTCAATCGTAGAACTAGCCGCCGTACTAGGCACAGGAAATACTTCTAACCATTTAGTTTTAGCGTCAACCATAATTAAATACATTTTTCCGAAAATAGGCCCTAGAAAATCAAGATGCACCCTCGCCCACGGTCTAGAAGGCCAGGGCCACGGCGTGACCGCGTGCCGCTGCGGCGCGTCCGCCTCCCCCGCGCACACCGAGCACTCCCTGCACGTAGCCTCAATCGCCTCGTCTATGCCCGGCCACCACACATAACTCCTAGCTGACGCCTTCGTCTTAACTATGCCCATATGAGGTTCATGTAATTCCTGTAGTACCCTGGCTCGACTACTTGCAGGAATCACTACCCTGTGCCCCCACATCACGCAGCCTAGCTCCTCGTACAGTTCCTTACGACGGTTAAAATACGGCTGTAATTCTCGAATATCATTATCTGTTGGCCACATATCACGAATATAATTTAAAACCCTACCTAACATTGGATCTACCATAGTTTGTTGTTTAATTGTATTATAATCTAATAACAAAGCATTCTGTGCAAAATGTAAAAATGTTTGCTCAGGGACCCGCAGTGACTCATCGCTACTGCACGGAACCGGCAGTCTCGACAGCCCATCCGCGCCGTTTTGTTTCGTATTTACATATTCAATATCGTACGTATAAGCCGATAAAATAATTGCCCAGCGCTGTAATCTACTCGCGGCCATCGCTGGTACACCGTGTTTTGGACCAAATATACTTACTAAGGGTTTGTGGTCGGTTCGCAAGGTAAAACGTCGACCATAAACATACTGATGTAATTTTTGTAAACAAAATACGATAGCTAACGCTTCCCGATCTATTTGTGAATAATGTTTCTCGGCGTTATTCAACGCGCGTGACACATACACTACCGGGCGGTCGCGGCCGTCGGCGCCCAGCTGTGTGAGTACACCGCCTATGCCCCGCGCGCTCGCGTCGCATGTCAACACTAACGGCTTGTTTGGATCATAATGAGCTAATACCTCTGCGCCTACTAATATTTTTTTAACTATTGCAAACGCCCTTTCACACTCCGCACTCCATCTCCAATTGACCTCTTTTTTTAAAAGTTCATACAATGGTGACAAAATAGTACTCAAATTCTTAACAAATTTAGCATAAAAATTAACTAACCCTAAAAAGGAACGCAACTCTGAAATATCTCTTGGCCTGGGAATTTTATTTATTGCTTTTATTTTATTTGAATCTACTTTAATCCCATCCTCGTCGCCACTGAAGTGTCGGGAGTAATAAATAAAAGGACGTCCACTTGTAGCGAGCGTATATTGCGAACTGGACGGTTACAATGATGTAGGCTTATTTATACGTGATCTTACTTACTAAGTTTCTTATGTGGGTAAACCCAAATATATTACAGTATGGCGCATATACAAATCGGCGCGCGGCCACCTTAAATATTTGGGACGGACAAATTGTAATATATCTTGTATGTATCTTATGTGGGGGCCAGTCAATGCAGACCGGCGACACTTCGACCCAGTGGGATCTTTTGGGTTCGAACCGGATCCTCTGCATTGCAGTCTGAGCTATCGCTGCAAAAGTACTATTACTAACCTAACCTAAATTCCTAAAATCTAACCAATATCTAGTATTACATATGTGATATTGTATTGTTACAGAAAGAGTCTCGCACAGACGTGCAGTTCCACCTGGCGGCGCTGAGGGGTGACTGCGACAGACTGCGGCAGCTGCTCGACACCGGCAAGGTCCACATCGACTCCAGGGACAGGGTGAGTCTACCACATCTTCATTACTCCTATGAACTTAACCGTCGATGCTGGTTCGCGCCGACATACGAGAGCAACGCTTTGATGTATTCTCTACTAGAACCAGAACCAGATACGAAGACTTACGCCTGTAGGCCTGGTTTCAACGGTTTCGCCGGCCTTTAGCCTTAGAGGGCACGTGACCTTGAAATAATGTTCGTCAGGATCTAAGTCGCAACAGTTTATCGTGTCATCGTAGAGAATTTATTTAAAAGAAGCTAAATCTGTCTTTGTATGGTTAAAATGCACTATTCTGGCAACATCTATTTAACTGATAAGCAGAGGCAAATATATGATCAAATCTGCGTGGGGTAACACATTGCCATCAGATTTTGCTGGTCATCTTTCGTCTCCTACGTAACAAGGGGCGAGACTATCGCCATATACCGCCTAGTGTCTAGTTTCGTGCCGTTATAGAAGATTTCCTAGCAGAAATGCAATTAATGTTATAAGACTCTCCGTCTCCCCTTTCGCGGTGTAATGTGATAATGTTTTACAATAGAGGGACGTGTAAGTCATCCATCTTAGGATAAACCGCCTCCGACTTTGTTCGATCTATATCAATCACGAACTCGTGGCAGTTTTTGTCATTGAATCACCCCATAAAGATCAAACACTCCTTTAAATTATATTACACTAGGGGTTGCTTGCGCGTTTGCTTGCATTAAAACATAGCATATGCTATAAAGCTATTCAAGGGCTGTCTCGGTGGAGCAGAGGTAATGAATGGGATTGCTGCACATGTGGTCTCAGGTTCGACTCCTGGGTCGAGTAAACTGACTTTTTGTGTCAATAAATGCGTTAGTAGCACGAAGTCTGCCACTATGCTCTGTAGACGGCAATAAGTTCCCTCTCTATTATAGGGACCTAAAAACAGAGGTGGCGAAATTTGGATGTAATAAATCTCTGCCCATCCCTTCGGGAATACAGCAATGTGACTTTGCATGCTCTGTTTTAACCATTGATCTAACGATGTAAAGGAAAAATAAATTCATAGTCATAGATTCTATAATACGTAGAATCTGCTTGAATGGTGAAAACGTGACATTTTCTTATATCATTATCCGCTTTCGGAGGCTCGTAGGTCGATGAGTCAGCACTTCTGTCACGCGTCGCCTCTATTAGAGACGATGACATCGATAACGAAAGTAGATATAGGGTTAAAAAATGTAGAGACTTTATTATAAAATTATTTTAGAAGAACTAAGGGTTATAACCAGTATTATCGATAACGTCTACTTATAGTTAAGATAGTTAAAAATCGTAAAGAAATTGTTTGCTCAAGTTAAAAACTTACGTTTATGAACGTCAAAGTGTATAAGTTAGTTATTTTAGTAAAGTAACTGGCTTTACATTTATTTTAGTTACTAGGTTCAGGCAAAGTTAAAATATTTAATATGTATATGTTTTCCTTTAGATTAAATATAGTCTTAATATAAATTTAATATAATAAGTAGCCTGTAATGTGTTTTGTAGACTTTAATTTATTTAATAAATAATAATTATTATTAATATTATTATAAAGAGCTTGTGTGAAGATACCTGCAAAAACGCACGAGCACTCTTTTAAATTGCCGTTTAATACTCGTGTTAGAACTGAGTTTACAGACATCTGTAGTCCGTAGGCTAACGGGTGGGACGTGGTATTATAAACCTACCACCTCTCTATCACAGTTCTAATACATAAATTACCTCGCGTTTAACTTAATCTCTTCGCGATATCAAGTGGTACTGAAATTCGCTGCTTCAACGCTAGTCGTTTAAAAAATATTTAGTCCTTCAAAATGTTCGAAAGTTCGCACTAGGAATCAACTGTGGCAGGGCGTCGCCTAGGAGCCGTCGCCCGCAGATCTTCTCTTTTCTGCATTGAGCCCTGCTGGGTGTCTCGCTGATGTAGTTTTAGTTGCAGCGACCCACCCACCTTACAAAGCAGAGAAGTGGCACACTGTAGTGGTTTTAGTCGGTAGGTCCCAATTCTCGGGATACCCCGACATAACCCTCTCGCCTTCCCTAGTGCCGAGGGGGTGTGCATAAGGAGCAATTCCCAAAGTAAAAAGAAATTGCGGTCACCTGTGGTGTCAACGCTGTGCACAAGTGCGCAAGTAGAAGCAATTGCGTCGGTCGTATTAACAATGGATGCGAAACAAACGCGCAAAGTCGTACGACTACACCGCGGAAGTAACTTGTGCGTGTAGCTCACGCCAGTTCTTTATTTTATACGATGCAAGTGCAAGTACAAATAAAGAAAAACTGGCCTTGGTAATATGAGCACTTCTATTTGTGAATGCGTAGAGGTTTTTACTAACATACCTGGTTTATTTAAAATTGAATGTTACTTCATGAGAAATATACTTGAGACATTGCCGCATCCGTTAAAATCAGGCATTGAAACAAGAAATACATGCAAATAAATCATACAATAGATTGTTTTGGGCGTGGAAAGCCATAAAACATCATTAGAAACTTACAACTTAGTCAACTGCCTTTAAACTGTATGAGTGTTTTCTTAACATAAACTAACGCTCAGAGCGTACTTGCGCTTATAAGGATACTCAGCCTGAATCTGTTTTAAGCACGCACATTTTAGGAGAACTATTGCAAAGCCTCATTTCTACTGAAATCAAGGGTGACTGGATAAGATAAATATCTCCACTCTACACAAAACGACAAACCAATTATAGTGTATCTTCCTCGAACCGCTGATTCAGGATTCGTGGGTTTTTTCCCAGCCTATCGTACTGTCTCCTTTTTTGTCAGTCCAGCAATACGTTTATGATACTCTGTTACAAACGTCCATAAAATACGGTAGCCGGTTACCAGGTGAATGATATAATTTAATTGCTAGCTTATTTAAAGCGGCACAGCAAACTCAGATAACTCAATAAGTAGAAGAAATTACGCTAACATTACAATCTATAAGGAGTAAGTAAGCTTCTGCTCTGTGTCAGAAATGGCACTTTGTTAATTGGTATCACGAGTGAAGTAAATTATTAAAAAAAACGTACAAATTCCAAACATAAGATATTATTAATTAGCAGATACTGAAGTTACATAACGTCTGTTGCTAGGTTGAGTCAAAAAGGCTTTAATATAATAGATACCAGCAAAAAAGCACAGCTATTGTTTGTAAATCGCTAAGTTACAGTTTCGGAGTGATGTAAAACTCGATTACAGGATGGTCTCTTCAGTCCGTTACAGGCCCACTCCATAGCAGAATTTTGCGTTCGTTAACATCCATAACCAATAGGTACATTATTATAAGATCGATGCTCCAAAAACAAAGTTAGGTAGCGTAGAAACGTTTATTTTCGGCGACCCTACGTCGACGGACTAGATTGCGCAAATCTTTATTGATGACCTCCAATTGTGAATAAATCCTTTGGCATTTCTTTTGATGGTGATAGTTTATACCTTTTATAAGAGCAGCTATCTGTTCTTGAGTGTTTTTATAGAATACATTACTTTCTTTGGGTATAACCAGTCTATTCAAAATGGAGCAATTTATGTGAAAATTTTCCATTTAAACCTGGATCATTTCGATGTCAGCCAGACAACCGTGGGTTGTATTTCTGCAGATAGCAACTTTTAGAGATTTCAGAGGTTCTTTATTCGTCCATTGTCGTCTAGAAGCTGGCGACCAGACTCAATTTCTGGATTATTATGACTCCTTATAGTTAAACTAATAGGTTTCCTATTTCATGGGCAGGGGATCAGTAGCCTATGCAATTTAGCCTTTATGGCCTTTATGGTGGCATCGCTGCAAAATCGTTTTGATCAGAATTTCTTGGTCTGCAAGAATTCATAGCCTAAGTTCCAGTGATACACCAGTTCAAAAGATCCACCCACTATCCAAGGCAGCAAGTTAGCACACCGTGGCAAGTTTAGTTGATAGGGCCCGGGACTTCTTGCCGTTAAGAGGTGTGCGTAAATGGCATCCTCCACGTTAAAAAGGTTGCATAAACTACGGCAACCTCTAATGTACAGGCAGGCCTATACATAGTTCCTATCATAATGGTACAATGAAACAATAGTTTTATGATCTACTTCTAAACAAATAAAAGTGTATAACATGGAATCTAGTTTACTTAAAGCGTTATATAATCTCCAATTACGAGTATCTAAATAATTGCGTGAGAATATTCATGGTTCATGTCCGCTGAACTAGGGATGTTACGAAGTTTCGTTGCCGTATGTTCGGAGTTTCCGAATACAAATGTAGCGTATTTGTATTGAAACAAAAGTTTATCAATGTTTATGAACCGATTACTGGCATAATACGGAGTATATAATTTATCGAACAGGTATATTTATGTTTATTTAAGTTACTTTGTAATGCCTTACGATTTCTATTTTAATCTCGTGCTGATACAGCGCTTTGGTTATAAATAAATATACCTAACTCTTCATCCTATGTATGAATTTATTGCCAACTAGCACACATATCGCTAGTACTTGAATAGCAATTCACAATAATCTGAGATGAAAAATCGATAGTATTTTATCCGACAACGATACTATTGATCACAGCTCTAATTGTATTAGTATTTTACTTACTTACTTAATCGGTCTTAACTTTAGAGCGCACACAAAATATGGAAATGCTTACAAAATTGTTTCGATTATTTTAAACCATTAGATTTATTATTCGAGAGCGTTCGTAGTTCGTATTTGTTTCAGTACGGCCAAAAACAAATATCTAATGTGTCTACTTAGAATGGTATTTGAAAATCACAAAGAATAAATCACAAACCATTGTCGGCCTCGATGGCGTAGTGGTTAGTGTAACTGACTGCCACGCCTGATGTCGCGGGTTCGATTCCCGCACAAATCAAACATTCGTGTGCATGAACATGGACGTTTGTCTTGGTCTGGGTGTTTCTATGTATAATATGTAGGTATTTCCAAAAAAATATTATATTATATTATTCGATTGTACAATTCTCGAATCATTCGATATTTTCCGATTAAATTGCACAGTTAGTAACATCACTAGTGCAGCGGGAGACCTTACAGTTACCTCCCACATAATAACGTAATAAGAATAAGAATACTAATTATTTCTCTTGTTCCCGTCTACTCTTGAATAATAATAAATCAATTTAGTTACCCAAGAAAATTATGAGATGAAAATTCATGTTGCCAGTATTAAAAACGTATAAAGCTTTATCGATGACATTAAAGCGCCGGTCCACTTTCAACCGCTCGCTATTCTTTGAAATATTACATTAGTGACGGGGTCTCGTGTTATAAGCGGCAGCGAGAACTATTATATCATTGTGTTTAATATTGATTACAGACACAAAAAGTTACAAAAAACATCAAATTGAGATCGTCATGCTTTTTTGAAGTCGGTAAAAGCAACTAATTTATAGTAATGAAGTTAAGAATGACAACAAGATTATTGAAATTTTTTTAGTAGACCTATTTGCCTTTTGTCATACATACATCGTATCTCAGCTAAAGCTCAGTAGGGGTTGGCAGAGGTCAATCACGACCAGATTTCATCTGTTATGGTCCTACATAATATAGGCTCTATTGCCGTTTACCGAATATAGTACCAAACACCGTGCTTACTACTAAGAATTTCTTGTTACAAAACTCAAGAACATTGCCTATACTACCGCTGCGCACCACCGGGTATTTTTTTGGGATTAAATATAATTACCACCAAAAATACTAATTGCGCAGCAAAATATGCTTACCAAAATATATCATAACCTATACGCCTCAAAACACTGCATTCCGTCTCGGAAGGATTAGGTTATGTTAGGTTCCTTCTTCGCGAGATGACCTCCAGCCACCCTGAGGATTGACCTGGGGGTGGTGGGCTTTGTGGGCCTGCCCGCCATCCGTTCAGCACCAGGTCCGAGAGGCGGCGTGCGTGTTCCCACGCGCGCCTCTGTTTCGAGTCCGTCTCCCCTCTAGGGGGGAGACAGTAGGGTTTAATAAGTGAGTGAGTGCCTTTGGGTAGATCTCTTTGCGTAGTGGCCTGCCGTTTCATACGGCGGGCCGAAACCTCGGCGGGGTCGCGACCGCATGCGCAAGTGATTCGCGCGGCCCCGTCGATAGTGGTTATGTCGAGGAACACCGTGGTAGGTTTAGTCGGTATTCCGGAAGGTACATTATTCTAATTACATCTTTCTATTACTCCGGCGAGTCCGACATAATCCCTCCGCCCGCCCCCGCGGAGAGGTACGCGTCGTGCATTCCCGCAAGTAAAAAAAAGGTTCCTTCTTAAACCAATCCAAAAAAAATTTTGACTATTTTTGACTGTTATATTTTACTATATCTGGTGATAAGTTAAACATAAGCCTATTTTTTGTCACCACCTATAATCCTCGCTGTCACTTATAACTTGCGCCGTCCAAAGTTCGTGAATAAGCAGCAAAGCGGTAGCCGTTGTTACATAGAGTCCCTTCACGTAACAGTTACGTCACAACATATGATAGTATAAGAAGTTTTTGTGTCGATGTGTGAACTTGTCACCACTATTGTTCGTTGTGATATTTTAATATGTGTAAACTCGCTATGATTGCAGGCTTTGTTTTGTTTGTATGGTTTGTTGGTTACGACAATTTATTATGGTAACTCGATAACTACTTTAAGATTTTACTAGACTAACTTTTCCTGCGGTTTCGCTCTCGTAAAAATAGGTTAGGCTATGCTAGTAACAGTACTTATTTATTAAATAAAGTAGCCTTTGTTACTCGATGATAATACAGCTTTCTAATGCGGAAAACATTTTTAAAATCGGTTAAGTAATTTTTGAGTTAAATCCTTACAAACAATCAAAAATGTAATCTGTCCTCTTTATAATATTAGTATAGAAAATAATATAGATGAAGGTATACAGGCTAGCCTAGAAGTGTTATGCAAATAGAAATCGCCTGGTTTATACTATTACAAATAGAGGTAATATTTGTATCTTTGTAAGTTTGGATGTACGGGGTTTTATCCGAAACTACTCATCCGATTGAAATAGTTCTTTAACCAATCGTCATCCTCTCAGCCGAAAGACGTCCACTGCTGGATATAGGCCTCTCCCAAGGTTTACACCTTGCACTTAACCGACTTACACTGGGAGTATTTCCACTATAACCGACATTTTATAGAGTTGTATAGCCTCGCTGATTTCAGCATGTATGGGCCGGCTCGACCAAGGGAGTACTATCCTCTCACAGAATGACGACGTGAAATACCAGTATTCCTACTGTTGTGTTTCGTTCGGTGAGTGAGAGTGCCGGCGGCCCAATCACCCTCGTTCCCCCTTCCCGCTCCTTCTCCTTCCCACTTCCTTCCCTAATGGGTTGGTAACGCGCAAGTGATGCCTCTGGTGTTGCAGTCGTCTATAGGCTACGGTAACCACTTACCATCAGGTGGGCCGTATGCTTGTTTGCCAGCATAGTTGTATAAAAAAAATATTTTTAAATAAAAAGCACTATAATTATAAATAATGCTATTTTACTATTTATATTCTTTATTAACTCGGTAACTATAAGACCATATTAAAAGGGATTATAGAGTGTAAGAGAGGAAAGGAAAGTCCTTGAAGTTTGAAAAAATAAGATTATGTATAAAGAATGCAGACATACTTACATAATCTTACGCCTTTGTCTCTGTACATTAGAGGTACATATATTACACGTAAAAGGGGGTAAACGTATTATTGCTGTTACCAAGAATTTCTATACAGAAAAAAATTATTTTACACCAATATGTGAATTTCCCCGAAAGTAGGCAGAAGTGTTATAACCAAACTTTTTAAGTCCCACGGGACGAACCTATTGCCGTCTACCGGCAGAGTTCTAAACTCCGTGTTACGGCAGAATTTATTGACACCAAAGTCCAATAACACGTTGCGGGCTGAAGAAATTGTGGGATCTACAAGTTGTTGTTTCGGGTGCAGGTACGTGTTCTTCGGATCGGTTTTCTCAATGTTTTTAGAGCCCGACAATGAAAGGATTATCCCTAATGAGATAACTGTCTCTTTTTAGAGTTCGTCCGTCCGTCCGTTTGTTATACAACTTTCAAATCAAGAACCGTAAGAGCTACAGACTCGCGGTCAACACCATTTGACTCAGCATAGTCGATGTACCCCCGAAATGACTATGACCTTTGACCTCTGACCTCAAGGTCACGTGATACCATCTTTCAACTCAAGAACCGTAAAAGCTAGAGACCCGCGGTCAACGCCATTTTTCGAACTTTAAGATTTACGGCAATTCATGACCGTTTCGCACTTTTTAAATTAGTATTTCAGCTCCTTACGTAAACTGTTCCACTGCTGGGTTCGTACCCAGTCGATTCGTACATCGTTTCAGTTTGAGAAGGTCAGCAACTGTACTAGTACGTATTGGCAGACTTTACATATCTTTAAGAATTAGGTAAGTACAGAAAACTCTCAGACATGCATCTTTCTTCACTATGTTTTTCACCGCTAAAGCAACCAATAATTAATTACATATTTAATACGCACATTACTACGACAAGGCAGAGTCCAATGCCTGAGGATTCAATTCGAGAGTCGAGACTTGCCTTGGTATTGAACTCGAGACCTCTGCGTGGCAATACAACAGGCACTCACTAAGCTATCGCGGCTTTCATACTTGTTTTTTAAAATTTCGGGATGTAATAAAAATTTTCTGTTACCTAATAAACTTATATCTACGCTTATATAACTTTATTACTAACTTTGAGTCCAAGAGGGTCTCGGTGCAGAAAGTTGGTAAATGTGATTAGGGGATGATTAGAGTCGAAATTGCTGAATCGTCCCCCTCTTTAATATACACAGATGTGAATGATCGCCATATTTCTTAACTGTTATAATATTTGCAGGGTCGAATGTCGTTAGTTATTAATTTAAGATGAAGTTATTTCGCTGCCTTTTCTTCATTATGCAGACATAGGGAGTAGTTGTAGAGAACTATGTTACCTTTCTTAAAACTATCTTACTTAAACGATTTTAGTTGAAGGACAATAGGATGACCTATGTTTGAATGTTATGCATGATGCCTCGAGTTTGACCTCCGAGTTATGTAAACCGATATTAAGATTCTTAATAATTTCGGAGTCTGAAAGCGTGTGCCCGATTACGAGAACCCTAAATACAGCTGGAAACATGGATGTAATTCATCCCTACTAAAATACTATCTCCAGTTTTTCTAGTAGCCTATTAACGTGATTTAAGACTGCGTCGAGCATAAGACAGATAATGACAGAGCTCGTACGGCGCATATTCAAATCGGCGCGGCCGCGGGCCATAGTAAAATTGTATGGAGGATTTGAAGTGCTTTTTTGATAAATATGTATCTTTATCGTCAACCAATAACTAAAATATTTAGGACGGACAAATTGTATGATACTTATTTATGTTTCGTTGAAGCTGTAAAATAGGATAGATTTTTACTGTTATAATCTAAAAATCATGTAACACGAGCTTACGTTTTTGCATTTTTGTGCAAATTTAAGTAATTTTGTAGGCGAAAATATTATTTATTTTAAGTTTTTTACCCGAAGTAATTGTAAACACATTCATTGTTATGGTAAATCTATATTTTATGTTTGTATTAAACAAAAAGTGTTGATTTTATTCGCTTAACTGTGACCGCCTATTTTGGCACATTTCGCTCGGCGCACTCCTAAGTCCAGTTAATATAAAATCTATTTTATACTTAATGGATCTCTAGTACCTCCATCGGGTAGCGGATCGTTTTGATCTGTCAACACAGCACCCTCGTCTTGCCTTCGTCATCCTATCGAATTAATAAGATTTGGCGAGTCAAACCAAATTATCCCTAACCCGCTAAGCTGAATTTCAGCATAATAATATTATAGACTTACAGGTTTAGTAGTATATGGGCGCTTTTAAAGGCAAAGGCGTCGCTTAAGCGAATCGCTATGAAAAAATAATAGATAAAAGTATATCTGATGGGTAATGGTGATAGTTTTAGAGTGGCAAACAAACATACAGCCCGTTTAATCGTAAGCAGTTATAGTCTACTAGCTTTTGTCTCGTGGACAGTAGAAACCTTTTTCTGATGGAAAGAAGAAGAAGATGTTGTTAACTGTACTCCTGACAACGTGTATCCGAACTTTCTTGATGATCGATTGAGTAGTTAAGGTGTAAAAGCGTTTTTTACGCCTTTACGCCTTCCAGCGAGCGAAGCAGCGGGCAAAAGGTAGCAATGTATAAAAAGCGTGATGGGTAATGGTGAACGAATTTATACCAAGGTGGCAAAGAATCATGCAGCTACTTAATCGATAGACGCTTGCAACGCCGGAGGTAACACTGGCGCTTTGATCTCTCAAAAAGATGTCCCTTTGGTACAAACGAAGGGGATAAAGATTACACCGCTCCCCTCCTTATAGAACAGCCCTCTTTAAGAAGCCTCGAATCCCTACTTACTGCAGAAACACAACACAAGGCTATTTAATTTCTATATTATTCTTTAGGGTACGCACCCTCCGTTGAGATTAAATACATTTTGAGCAGTTTCATTTGATTTTGATTCAAAACTAGCTAAACTCACCCGCGCTTCGCCGTGTTTTAGTTTAATATTTTTAATTAACAGCATCTGAATTCACTTCGGAATTAAAAGTATATAAAAGTACTCTTTTTTACGACAATATTGTGTAGTTTTAATTTTTTATTCATCTTTTTCGCAACTAATTCTCAAGATTTGCAGACACAAACATACGGACCCTAAAATTTTATATAAAATTCCAGAAAAATATACTAATATTCATTATAGTTTCTACAAGATCCCAGGAATGCCGAACTACATAATTTTTAGAAAAAGTGTTTTTTGCAGTAAATGCTTATTGTGTCTTTTTTTTTCTTCTCTCTTAGCCTTTATTATTCCCAAGTCACTTGGGGTCGGCTTTTCTAGTCTAACCGGATTTGACTGGATATCAGTTTTTACACGGAGCGGCTGCCACCTGACCTCCGCAACCCGAAGGCTAACGATACCCTAAAGCTAGACCAGTGTCAGGATATTAGAGGGTACTGACTTTCCCAATAACGACTGCCATAGATGTTCATGGCAGCCGGGACCGATGGCTTAACGTGCTCTCCGAGGCACGGAGCAGGCGATAATTGTCAATTAATACGCACATAATTTCGAAAAGTCATATAATTACCGAAAGTCAGAGGTGCGCGACGTGGGTTCGAACCCGAGACCCTTAGCATTGCAGTCTTTTGGTCTCCCCACTGAGCTATCGCTGCTGTATTGTGTAAGATAACAATATATGAGAGTGAAGCGAGTATTATTTTATTTTTCTTTGATCTTATTGAGCTTTTGAATCGATTTGTCCACTTACAAATAGGCTTAAAAGTCAAGTGTCACTTTTTATACACATAACATTTATACTGTAACAATTGTTTTTTAATAAATGTTGTTTATCTACTGTAAAAAAACATCCTTGCTGAAGTAACATATGTAGGTCTGACGGCTCTAAGGTCTTAGTATGTTAGGTGGCGTTAGTTGAATTCATGCTCATCTGCCCAGGATTGAATCACGCATGGTAGCCTTATACCACCTCCACCATCTTTACTACTCTATTGTCTGAATGCTCATAAAAAAACAATTAAGATATTTGTCATTACATTCTTACAAGATCGAGAGAGCAGAATTCCTCTACATTTCCCTCATTTCACTACTTTCACACTAAACGCACGCATTTTTTGTTCATCAACATAAACATGAGACGATTCAAATCGATAACGCGCATAACGTTCTAATCGATTTAGTATCGATTATGCATGCATCGGTAATTACGTAGTGAAATAATTATTGAATGTTTAGCGTGCTGAACATTATGTTCTGTGTTGGACTTAGAACAAAAAATGGACGATGGAACAGCGAGCCACACGGCGTGACGATACGTAACAGGATTTGTAGAGGAAGTTGTTGCTAATGCGCAGATGGCGTAGTGGCTTAGGTGATCCATCAACCATGCACCGAGGGTTCTGGGTTCGAAGGGACAAAAAATTGTGTCGTCCAGAAATAGTTGTACCAAGTGTCGGTGTCCTTCGTGTCTGTTGTTTGAATGTTTGTAAAGTTCTCGGCGACATTAGATTTATTCTTAGTGCAACATATTATTTATTTTATAATATTGTCTTCTGTTTACGCGAATATTATTCATTGAAATTGAACTACTATATACGGATTTTATCGCGTTGTTTATTTGACACTTTATTATATAATTTTGAAAACTGTTACACTACTACTACTATTAAATTTTACTAATTTTTAAGCTAATAAAATTATTTACTATTACCTCTTACAATTACACTACAGATATAATAACAAGACTTAAGACACATGTACTGGACTTCGTCCGTGCCGCAGCGGTAGTAAAGGCAACTACGGTCTTGGGTTCGATTCCTAGCCAGAGAGAATTTCTTTCAGTTAATTCTCAGTAAAAATAGAGAGTGTAGAACTTCGACTAGGTTGTCCCCAATTATGTGGAGCGTAAAACATAGTTGGCACAATATGGGTGGAATACCTATAACTCTGCTCACCTCCTCGGAGATAGAGTCGTGAGACTATTTACGTATGTATGCTATTAATATATAATGATTTAATAATAATAAAATGTTTATTCCATCAAAAACGTATTATAAAGTACATGTTTCAGAGTATTAGAGCCTCGCTGATTTCAGCATGAATGGGCCGGCTCGACCGGGGAAGGACTACCCTCTCACAGAATATCGACGTGAAATACCAGTATTCCTACTGTTGTGTTTCGTTCGGTGAGTGAGAGTACCGGAGGCCCAAACACCCTCTTTCCTGTTTCCCGCTCCTTCTCCTTCCCACTTCCTTTCCTAAAGGGTCGGCAACGCGTAAGTGATGCTTCTGGTGTTGCATGCGTCCATAGGCTACGGTGACCACTTTCCATCAGATGTGCCATATGCTTGTTTGCCACATCAATAGTATAAAAAAAAAATTGTTTTGACAACACTATTTAATATTATACATAAATTTAATAATATTCCTCTCCTTCCATTTAGAAAACACGGCTCGCAGATGATCAAGCCCTGTGTTGCGGGAGACTTACAAACACACAAACAACAATTATTACAAAACACAATGTACAACCAGAATAACAATTTGTGGATCACACAAATAATTGTCTCGTGTGGGATTCGAACCCACAACACTAAGCGCAGCGATAGCGGCGAGGCGATCGAGATAACATTCGGAGCCTGTCCCACCACCTCCAAATAGCATTTAAGAATGTATAAAATGAAAGTCTCTCTAACTCTCTCCTTTAACCTTACAAGAGTGAGACAGCATGCGATTTATGTTTCGGATGATTTTTACTTGATAGTTATGAAACTGGCAATCGTTCTTACAAAATAATTTATGATGTTAATTATTCATTTGAAGCTTAATATACATAACTACATGTATACACTAAGATTTGAAGTAAATAAAAAGCTCACTCGCACTCAAGTCAAGCAAATTACAACCTACATATCCGCAGATCCCATTTAATTAATCGTAAACTGTTGTTAGTGCCTACGTGCTGTACTTTTAAGGTACCGGATGGTGCCATTTTAGTGCCGGTTATGTGTTAATTTAGTGGCAAGCGGCTCTTCAAGTACGCCGCGGAACGTGCTTCGGTTCATGATTGATAAAAATGCGGTCATAGTTAAGATAAGTTGAAAGTAAAAAATAATTGATGATTATGCATAAATTTGACGCTACCAGCCGATTGTTACGGCCTGTTCAATTTTTGTATTTCTTTTTATTCAAAAAGTCAACTCTCGCACTGGGAATAATGCCTGTCGCGGGGAACTTTAGAAATATTTAAACATCACCAGTGATCGGAGTAGGTAGATTGATTTTTGGTACTTGTATCATAAATGCACACAGAAAGAATAACATGGATAAGCCATTTTCCCGGAAAGTAATTCCGGTATTTCCGGATTCAATTAAATATTGTTAATGTTGGTAGTGATATTATTCCTACTCAATTCAAAATTTAAAGGAAGGTATCAAAACTAAATTAATTCATTATTTATCTGTTGAATAATAAAAACAATCGAATTCCGATCGAAGCTTTAATTTTTATTTTTTTATTTTTAGCCTTTTATGGCTAGAACTTTTATAGATAGACATAAATTGTTGCACTTAAATTTAAATATTTTCATAGGGGTCATGGTAATTTGCATTAAGGGTAGAATACATGACGGGGCCCCATAGAGGGCCAATGCCTGCTGGGGTCGTGAGACTGTTCTAAGGATGCACCACGACTCTGAAACGTAAAGGGCATACGAAGGAACAGGTTGATTTTAGTCAGATTTTAGGACCAAAAAAAAGGGGTAGAATAAAGAAAAAAGATAAAAATCAACATTGTTTATTGTTAAATATGTACATTTTACATTTATTCACATTTTTAATCTTCATCGATTACAATGTCAGCATCCTGGTAATCCTGATCTTTACAATTAAAATATATAACTATGAGTTTCTCTATACTTTCTATTTTCAACCTATTTCTTTTAACATCTAAAGTCCATTTATAAATGGAAAAAGACCGTTCTACATCTGACGATGTCAAAGGAGCAAATTTTAAAAAAGGTATTAAATTATGTGCTTCATCTTTTTCAATGGCCTCACTATATTCTCTAAGTGTGTCTAAATCTGGGTTTCGTTCCATAACACGTTCTATTTTATTTTTTATATTTTCTGAATTGCTCTGATTTATAGCATCTCTGACGTTGTCAAATGCTCAAAGTGAATCTGTCAACGATAAATTATGCTTTTGCAATTCTTTTAAAGACAAATGAATTATAAAATAATTGTCTTTAATGTAATTTAAATCTTCTTTTAAATTTTCTTTTTCTATAATATTTTTTGCCTCTCGAATAGATACCGCATCAGAGCTGCTTAAACAAGATAATACTTCTTTTATTTTTTCAAAGTTTTGAGCGTAATAAAATGCTGCCTCTAACCAAGTGCCCCATCTTGTAACAACTGGTTGGGGAGGTAGCGGCAAATCTGGATATTTTTCTTTTAAAATTTTGACTCTACTTGGGGCTTTCAAAAATACCTTTTTAACATTTGCTATTAAAATGTTAACATCGTGATATTCTAACCTAATTTGCTCAGATACGCGATGAAGAGAGTGCGCCAAACATGTTACGTGCTTCATTTCAGGTAAGTATTGTTTTAAATTTCGTCCTGCAGACAGCATATATGCAACGCTATCAGTGCAGAGGACAAGAATGTTACCTACCTTCGATTCAAAAGAATCTTCCCAAAAGTTTTCCAAACATTCTAACACAAATTGCGTGATTGTTTGTCCATTAACTACAGTTAGCATTTTACATGCTACCAAATAAGGTCTAGTCAAATTGCTAGGATGTAATGGTTTTATTAAAAAATGGACTATATAGCGACCTAAAAAGTCTGTCGTTTCATCTAATGATATCCATAGTTTCTCATTTTTATAATTTTGCCGAATCGAATTGATTTTATTCTTAAAAAACTTGTCCAAGTAAACTTTCCGTAACTGTGATTCATCTGGCAGAGTACGATTAGTACACGTACAACAACAGGTACTACACATATATTTTTTAAAGAAATCTTGAAAAGTAGTATTTTTCATCTGAGACCACGGAATATTGCACAAAATGAGAAATTTTATAAGATCGAAATAAAATTCCTCTTCGGGCCGCTTAAACTTTCCCTGGTGTACTGCTCCTTCGATATGTCTTTTAACGTTTCCTTTATTTATGGTTGTCAAATGGCTTTCACATTTTGAACAGTATATTGTACCACTAGCGTGATCGTAAAGTAGTTCGGGATGACCGGATATCCATTTTTCTACAGTTTCAGCCTTGACGTTTGCCATATCTGAACTTTGTTTTAGAGATGGAACCTCGTATATATCACCTAAAACAAAGACATGAAAAAATTACATTTTATTTAGTTTATTTAGCCTACTCCGTTTGTTTTATTTTTCGTGGATCAAATTTAGTCATTGAAATTTCACCCTCTTCCTGTCAACCGATTGATCTAAAATTTGGTATTCGCCTTTGATTCTGGTGACAATACAATTATGTATATTCAATATTATTGTCAATCCAAAATGGCTGCCGCTACAAGATGGCGGACAACTTATTTTTTTTTTCAATCCCATCAATATGGGTATCAAATGAAAGGGCTTGTTACGTAGAATATTTTGTAGAGAAGTAGATAAGGCCTATAGTAATTTATTTTACCAATACATTGCAAGAGGACACAGGGCATTCAAATTATATACGGATTCCAGTAAAATGTCAGTTAATAGTGGAGTTAGCTGAATTGCGACTACATTACTAGAATATCATAATTTTGTTTCGCACTAAGCTCACTGGTTCATACTCTATTAAAGATTTAACAATATTAAGACTCATGGTATGTTCAGCAGGTTAAGCGAACAAACACAATACTAAAAATATTCTTATAGTACATCCAAACATGCTTTATACTCCTTGTAACTAGTAAAATATTACTTACCAAAGCTTGGTTTAAATATGTAGATCCAATTCAATAGTGAAAAATCTGAGTCCGTATATTCGAGCCAAATCGTGGTTTAGAGCAGATTCCAGAAGTCAGTATGTACACAAGCCAGGGTCAAGTAACGTTTTCACAACACAGTAACAAACAAAGATGCGCACTCTACGAACCGAAGTAAACGAGTGAGCTACCTGGCATGTCGTCGGCGGGCGTACGCATTGTTCTGATAACCGGTTATTGTACCACCCATGATCCTTTGTTCTGATTGGTCGTTGGGTTTTGTCAAATCGTGACTGAGTGCCGTTAAAAAAAATATGAAGAATAATAAAGAATAATATTGCTCATTTTATTACAATTCCTACTTTTTTTTGAGGATGGCAAATCATCAAATGACTCCTTCCACTCTGGCAGAATAAAATTCCTACATAAGTTCCGGTTTTTTTTAAATAATCCACCAATTCCGGAGGAATGTCCATATTAATATATACGTTTCGGATCAATGACCCCATTTCAATCTACCTACTCCGATCACTAAACATCACACATAAAGAACACCGAGACGCGAATCAATTATTTGTAAATCACAAAATGTTTGTCCCGTGGCGGTATCAAACCTATAACACTTACAGTTTCCATTAACTAAAATTATATAAATCATTAAAGGTCTGTATACTGAATTTTAACATCGAATTATTTTAAAAGTATCCTCATTTCTGAACATCGTTCGGACAAACTTTGAAATGAAGATATGGCACCCCCAAATTAGAAATAATATATTTATTGCAGGAGACTTATCAAAATATATATGAAGAAAACACACCTTAGAACAACTACTTATTTGTAAATGACATACATCTATTGTTCCTAGCCTAAACTTCGAGCCTGCAACATTCACTGCTAATAGCAATAACGAGATGACACGTAAAAATCCGTGTCATCCGTGCACATGCGGCAAAATGTTCTCGTTCCACGAATCACAAAAAAAATATTTTTGCTTAATAAAATAGGTCAATGTATATTATGCGTGTGTGTTTCTAATAAAAAGAGAAAACAGTTTGCGAATGTGGTGATAGTTTGATACACATGATCATCATAATTTTTTATACATATTAACACATTGTGAATGGATGTTCACATTGCTGAAAGTGATAAACTTTCTCAGCTAAAAGTAACACAAGTTCACTTTTAAATTAGTCAGTTTATCCATATCAACACAATATAATGATAACAGGTGCGTTGGACACACGAGATAATAAAGTTTCGAGCCGTTTTATCCTTAACTTAAAAGAATCACCCGCAAGTAACTCGTGCGGGCACTCATGTGAGTCTACATGCACAAGTTAATCATGCGTACTCCTTGTCCGCATCGCTCGTTTTCACGAATGCACAGCGCAAGTGTCACATCTTGCGCATGTTATCCTTCATCAAGACCCAACTAGCATATTATCCGCGACGTATACAAGAGCTTAACTAAAGTGTAACTACTAAAAGAACACTTGTAGAATAATTAACAAAATCCATTCACTAGTTTCTATACAAATCGTGAACGGGGATGAAAACGTGCAATATATCAAAGGCCGACATTATGAAATACTTGAGTGCAAGTTACGGAGCGTGTCCTACATTTCCGAGATGGAGCGCCCCGAGCGCCCCCTGGTGCCCCGGCCACACAAACACGGAAAATGGTATTTTATAATGAGTTTCCTTTTACGCAGGAAAATGTTGAACGTAAAGCCCGACGTAAAAGAATTCGTAAAGGTTCTTTATATGAGTTTTGCTAGTTATTAAGCATGTTAACATGGATTTTGAGACACGTTTTACTTTATTATCTTTGTCGGGTCATTTTCAGTACCTAACTTGTTTGTATAGGGTAAGTCCGAAATATAATGTGAATAGTTAATTTTGTGTTATTGTGTGTTATTTTTGTAACCGCCATGACATCTTAAGAATTATGATAAGTGTGAAAATAAGTTTGTTAGTTTGGTTACGCTTTCATCCCTCAACTATTCAACCTATCATCATTAAATTTCGCATACACGTTGTCAAGGGTACAGAAAGGTACAAAGTATCAAGGGAACAGTACCTTCCTGTACAGACCCTCGGGTCAGCCGCGGTCAAAAGCCAGTACATGATAAGGTTGGTAAGGTAATGTTGGCTTGGCAAACGTGCCGCAAGTATGCCTAAACTGTCATACTTCAACCGTTTCATGCGCACACCGCTTGCGTTGGATTTAAAGTGCGTCGAAGAACATAGCTCTGCTAAATCTTCTCCCTAGCCTTTATTATTCCCAAGTCACTTGGGGTCGGCTTTTCTAGTCTAACCGGATTTGACTGGATATCAGTTTTTACACGGAGCGGCTGCCACCTGACCTCCGCAACCCAAAGGCTAACGATACCCTAAGGCTAGACCAGTGTCAGGATATTATAAGACACTGACTTCCCAATAGCGACTCCCATGGATGTTCATGGAGCCGGGACCGACGGCTTAACGTGCTCTCCGAGGCACGGACCAGGCGATAATTGTCAATCAATACGCACTTAATTTCGAAAAGTCATATAACTTCCGAAAGTCAGAGGTGCGCGACGTGGTGGGTTCGAACCGGAGACTCTCTGCATTGCAGTCTGTTGGTCTCCCCACTGAGCTCTGCTAAATATTACTTTTAAATTCCGTACTCTGCTATTATTATTTACAATCAGTCAAACATCAAGTATCGACCTAGGAGGCATATCTTGTCATCAGTAAGTCCATAATAATTTTATAATTACTGTGTTATTTCTAGGAATCTCAACAGTATTTTGATAACTACGAAATTTCAAACATTCGTCAACGTTTGATATTCCAGTAAGTAACAAAACAATATACATTGGTCGTTATAAACACACGTAATTATATACCAACTGCAATTACTTGCAATGGATACAATTAATTTGTGTGTTGGTAGAACTTGAGATTAAAAACAATAACTGAACGAAAAAACAAACTTCAACACGTCACCATTGCTTAATATATACCTACCCACGAAATAATTCACTTTTGTCATTCGAACGATAGTGAGGGTGGGTAGTTGGGAATAAAAAAGCGATAAAAACAGCGCGCACGGTTATTCATCGCTCATCCGTTGCTAAACTGTTGTGGGGATGTGTCGCGTTGAGGCGAAACACGTGTCGATGCATATTTTGTGTTCGAAGCGGAAATACTGCAAGTTGGAGTACGCCCGGATTCCACTACGCGGCTATCTTTTATCAGAAGAGTTAGGTATTGTAAACCTTTTTCTATTGCTATGGTTGAGTGGGTAATCCGAGGGTGCGTGTGTGGCGAGGTTGCCTTCCTCTCTTCCTAATTATTTTAATACGATGTATTTCCACTAAGTTACGTACGGTACCTTAAGGGAACAAGTTTTAAAAGCACAGAAACGCTGCATACGGGCAAGGTGTGATCTAAAAATGACTAACAGTTGTGCGCCTTTGTCATCCCCGAACATTTTTGACGTTTCCATGTATGTATATTTTTGAAGTAAGTCTTCGTAAGGATCAATAAGCACTATTTTATATCAATATCTGAAATAAGGAAAGGACCTATTAGAAGTCAGTATAAAAATATGTTGCAAGCTGGTGGTTATACTGCTTTACTTAAGAAAAATGTTTTCGGCATTGCGCTTGTCATTTATAACAAAAAACCCACTCTATAAAAAATGGTACACACGGCTACACATCAAGTTAAACACCCTATATACGCATAACTACGCTACATACAAAATAGAGTATTGTCGGAAAGGGACAGTGCATAGTGGTGTCGATGTAATGGTAAGGATAGAGCGTAACAAAAATATAACGCAATCTCTCGCACGATTCGCAGCGTTCAACTTCTAATAGTTCAAAGTCCAAATAGTCTAGGTTGATGTGTCGCTGTGTGTACAATACATGCATTCAAATACAAATTGACTGCACTTCTATTAGAAAAGTGTTATTATTCAATTAATTACTTTAAATGATAAAGTTTAACATTACTTTAGATTATTAGTTTTTGACATTACTTACGCTTGACATTTAATTTAGTTACCTAATTTTAATTATTATTGTTAACATAATTGTATTTACCATTATATTTATAATATTATTATGAATTGTAATTTTGTGATTCCAAAAATTTGATTCGCTAATTTGTTGACTGATTTCGAAATTAATAAATTTGGTTAATTATTGTTTAAATCTTGATGCATTTTAATATTTTATCTACATGTTTGCATGCCTATTCAAGGTAGATTGTATGAAGATCAGACAATTTGTTAACTTCTAAATTTCATGCACCTACAATCAATGCAAATAAAATGTATTCTATTCTACGCTTAATTCGATTCAATCTATATATATAAAACTCTTCCGTTACTGAGTGACTGACAGACAACGCACAGCCAAAACTACTGAACGCAAGAAGCTGAAATTTGGCATGTATGTTCCTTGGAGAGTGTAGGGGAGCACTAAGAGAGGATTTTTGGAAATTCCTTCCCGAAGGGAGTGAAAGGGGTGAAACCCGATATTCACACGGGAACGGGACTTACGCGGGTGAAACCGCGGCAAAACTACTAGTATAGGTATATAATTGTATCTACGTTTATGATATTTATATTTACAATGATCTTTATAAAATTACACAGTGGGCCAGTATAAAGAATCGCTGATTTTATATTACAACAATTATGAAACCACTAATTGTAGCGCAGTCATAACGCGTCATACAGTTTTACTACTGAATTTTTATTGTGTCATCATCTTATTTGTTCCAGCCCATTACCATAAATATCTTTATCTAATCTAAAATATTCATATTTTACAATTTATCTTAAAATGAGAGCGTGGTATCTAAAAGATTATATTGATAGTATTTCTATACGCAAAGCCTTGGTTTTACTAACCTAGTAACTAGACGATAAGATTACTCATTTCGTACCGTGAACTTTATTTAAGTAAAATATGATTATACTGTAAGTATATTATTTTCTTTTATAAGAGAAGTTATGCTAGCTTTGAAGTTAGACACAGATAACTCAATGGTTTAAGATCAATTGATCATTACGCCGTTCAGAGTGTGATCCAGGACAAATTATATGAATCACAGATAGTTGCTTCAATTCATGGTGTTCGTCTGTTTGGATGTTTATAAAGTGCAACGAATTGGAATTTTCTATATACTGCCAGCTAACCCCAGCGTGCATTACAATGTCTTTCTATAACTCGGAGACATTTCTCTGACTAGACTCTTTATGTGCAATAACTGGGCAAAATTTAATTGCAGCGTGTATATTTGTCCACAGGATGGCACAACACCGCTGATCCTGTCGGCTGCTATGGGGCACACGGAGTGCGTACGGGAGCTACTGGCGCAGGGCGCCGATCCCGCCTGCAGCAGAACGGTATACTTTGATATCATATGATTACATTACTCGTTCGCATTTTAATCTAACTCGATAAAAGCTTTCCGACTAAACACTAAGCGCTCCTCAAGACTATATTGTAGGTACTGGTACATAGGTAAAAGTCTCGACATTTCTTTTTAATCAAGCTTCCCTTAATCTCTTCTATACTGCATGGATGGCGGAGTGAATTAAATTAGGTTAGCCACTGTCGGGGCGAGAAATGTTACAGGTTCTATTACTTACAATATGAGACAAAAAATTGTGAGATAGACATACATAGTTCATTTGCACAAGTTCCACGTGACAAGAGTTTTAGAGCGGTAGTTTTTAATTATAGTTTGACCAAAACCGCTGTACCGCGCCTTAGGTATGTGCGCGGCCATACGGGGAGGATTGCTGTGAGCGTTGACAAATGACAGCGGCCTGTTAACCTGCGTTCCCCCACCCCCCCGTCTCGCCACGCACATACCTAAGGCGCGTTACAGTGGTTTCGGTCAAACTATAACCCTGATTAAAAGACTGTGCTACTACTTGGGTAAGTCACATATACAATTAAGGTAACTAGCATGTTCGACTGCAACTTCAAACTTGAACTATGTCCTTAAACTCGAACAGATCTAAATGGTTGATGTTTAAGAATAATATAATAGTAACAAAGGAAATGTGCTTTAATTTCTCAGACAGGAACAAGTGCATTGTTCTTCGCGGCGCAGGGCGGGTTCCTGGACATCGCGAGGCTGTTGCTTGAAGCCGGTGCTGCCATCGACGCACCAAGCATGGTGAGCAATATTCTATTTCCATTTTCCATACTGGTTCATTTCTAATAATCCCCTCTAGCTAGTCGATTCACGAACCAGCTAACAAAGGTTAAACTAAATTGGCAAAAGCCAATAAAGCTTATAATAGCTAGCCATTATCCTGGTATTACTGTTCTCATGTGTATTGGCAACTGGCTGCCTCGATGGCGCAGCAATAATAAATGCGACTACTGTGCATATTGTTATTTTGTAAAGAAATTTTCAATAGTAGCCTAGAGTTCGGTTTGAAGATCTTTATTTCTCAATAAAACACATACATGTCACTTACATGAGAACATAATTGATTTTAAAGTTTGGAACAGAGTACCGAAGAAGACTAGAACGGGAATAGGCTCACCCTCAGTTACGCAGAATCTATAAACACAGACGAGACGTGGGTACCTATACCTAATGCAATTTTGCTTACTTTATTAGGCGTGAGTATATATGTGTGTAGGCATGTGTATCGGGTCGACTGGATCTGTTTTTTAGTAGATCCCAGACTGCATCGATGTTTGATAGTCTAGAGTCTAGACCGACGGCTTTACATACTATTCCAGGCATGAAATTCAAAATTCAATTTGAAAGGCATTCTTTTCTTGCCTAGAAGAGCAGAAAGATGTCGGTTACCTCAGTAGCTAACTTGGTCACTCATTTAAGGTATGAGGGGCCAACTTTGGTGACTGCTAGTATTAAATCCATATTGTGGCACATTGCAGGACGGCGGCACACCCTTGTTTGTGGCGTGCCAGTGCGGACATTTGCCAGTCGTCGAGGAGCTTATACGTAGAGGTGCCGATGTCAACTCATCCATGAAGGTAAGTTTATAGATTCCAAGTTATGTTTTGATGTTCATTAAGGTAGAGACGGTTGTGTTGTGGTGTTAGTAACTTGCTCGTCAAACTTGGCAGCATTTCTTTCTGGTAACCTTATAATTCCTTGAGCATTGTAATTGTTTATGTAGATTTAGGCCGTGGACCCCTCGCGTTGATGTAGATTCTGTCAATAAATTTCGACCCCTCGGCAACAATATTTTTTTCTGGATGAAAGGTACCCTCTGTTCTATTCTGTACCCCTGAAAACGTCTACCTACTTATTCGACATTTCATGCTCGGTCAAGCTTAAGACGTCGGCAGACGTCGACAGGCTATCTAACAAACAAACTCAAACTCGCATTTATAATAGTTATTAAATATAGTTGGTTTCTTTATTATAAAATTATTTTAAGCTATTATGCCTTCTAATGTGCCATATGTGTGTTATGAATGCAACGTGTGCATGTGTTATATTATAATCCTAGTAGTTGCTCTCTTTTATACACAAATAATATATTATATATAATACTATCTGACCCGCACAACTTCGTCTGCTTCACATAAGAGAATTTTCCCCGTTTTTGCAATATTTTTCATTGATGCTCCGCTCCTATTGGTCGTAGCGTGACGTTATATAGCCTATTATAGCCTTCCTCGATAAATGGGATATCTAACACAAATATATTTTAATTCGGACCATTCCTGTTCCTGAGATTAGCGCGTTCAACCAACCAAACAAACAAACATACAAACAAACTCTTCAGTTTTAGAAAGAAGAAAGAAAGATATTTATTCGACAAGAATATGGTATGGTACGTATGGTACGGTACATCAGATAATGACATCAAGTAACAGCCCGACATATTCGCCTATAACAGGCATGCGAATATTTGCTTAAGACTAGTATACATACATCATTATATTAAATTGTATAAGGTATTAACAATTTTCGTCCTGTATTGAAAAACAAACTATAATATTAATAATAATTCAATGAGAAAAGAAAAACAAGTTAAAAACGATTAAACAAAGAATTCATTTAAAGTGACTGTCACTAACTGAACACTGCACTGTGACTAAAATTTAAGTTATATGAAAGCACTTTTCATATAACCTAAATTTTAATTTTATTTTGAATTGCTGCTTATGTAGTTCTCTTATTACTTGAGGGATATGGTTATAAACTTTTATTGACATTATGTACATAGCTACAACGAAGAGTATTTTTACACAATTCATATCTTAGTTTAGTTGAGTCCCTTTTTAAGAATTTGCGATCTTCAAATTTCCATAATATATAATGATATCAAGGTCAGCATTACTTAACATCTCAAAAATAGATCTACAGCTTGTTAGAGAAGATACGCCAGTTACTGCTCTTAAACCCCCGCGCGCGCCGCTTTGAATATCGAGCTCTGTCATTCAGTCCAACCGCGTCTTACGCTCGGCGCAGTCTTAAGACTCCTGCCTAATAGGTAATGACAGAACTCGGCGCATATTGAAATCGGCGCGCGGCCGCCATAATAAAATTGTATGGAGAATTTGAAGTGTTTTTTTTGATAAATAAGTATCTTTATTGTCAACCAATAATTTAAACATTTGGGACGGACAAATTGTAATATAACTATTTATGTTTCGTTTAAGCTGTAAAATAGGATTTTATTCACTTAACTGTGACCACCTGTTTTGGCATTTTTCGCTCGGCGCAGTTTTAACAAGTTCGAACGCTTTGCTCATATCTAAAAAAATGGCGGTAACAGGTCGCCTTTATCTATATTGTCAGTTATTTATATTATTTATAATTCTATTAATATAGATATAAAGCCCTTAGGCTGCTGCAGTTGTGCTTGTGGTTTAAAGTACATATTAAAAACTGCTTGAAATCAGTATTTTGTTGCAGTTTTGACTGATCATCTGATGTTTCTTAGTTTGATGTTTTTGAGGCTAGATTGAAATGTAGTTTAGAATGTTTTCATTACACGAGTACCTACATTTATTTCATTATCGGTGAATAATTGAGAACCGAGGGACGTCACAATTTATTTATTCAATTAGAACATCCGCAAGCCACTTATACTAAATAAGGACGCAACTATCATACTAAGTTTTCACAATATTTCTTATACACCGACGATATCTTCTTCCATTCATCCACAAATATATTAATCACACCGAGTGTTGTCCATAACGCTCTCCAATTTTTTGACTTTCATTGAAAGACTATAGTTGAAAGATGTTGCATATAAAAATCGTGTCCATGTATCGCAGGACAAGGCGACGCCGCTGTTCATCGCGGCGCAGAACGGACACGAGGAGGTGTGCCGCGCGCTCGTGGCGGCGCGTGCGCGAGTGGACGGCGCGCGCGCAGACCGCGCCACGCCGCTGTGGATCGCGGCGCAGTGCGGACACGAGCACGTCGCCAGGCTGCTGCTCGCTGCCGGCGCCAGGGTCGACCACGTGCGACAGGTAACCACCTAACGGTCACGAGGAGGTGTGGCGCGCGCAGACCGCGCCACGCCGCTGTGGATCGCGGCGCAGTGCGGACACGAGCACGTCGCCAGGCTGCTGCTCGCTGCCGGCGCCAGGGTCGACCACGTGCGACAGGTAACCACCTAACGGTCACGAGGAGGTGTGGCGCGCGCAGACCGCGCCACGCCGCTGTGGATCGCGGCGCAGTGCGGACACGAGCACGTCGCCAGGCTGCTGCTCGCTGCCGGCGCCAGGGTCGACCACGTGCGACAGGTAACCACCTAACGGTCACGAGGAGGTGGGGCGCGCGCAGACCGCGCCACGCCGCTGTGGATCGCGGCGCAGTGCGGACACGAGCACGTCGCCAGGCTGCTGCTCGCTGCCGGCGCCAGGGTCGACCACGTGCGACAGGTAACCACCTAACGGTCACGAGGAGGTGTGGCGCGCGCAGACCGCGCCACGCCGCTGTGGATCGCGGCGCAGTGCGGACACGAGCACGTCGCCAGGCTGCTGCTCGCTGCCGGCGCCAGGGTCGACCACGTGCGACAGGTAACCACCTAACGGTCACGAGGAGGTGTGGCGCGCGCAGACCGCGCCACGCCGCTGTGGATCGCGGCGCAGTGCGGACACGAGCACGTCGCCAGGCTGCTGCTCGCTGCCGGCGCCAGGGTCGACCACGTGCGACAGGTAACCACCTAACGGTCACGAGGAGGTGTGGCGCGCGCAGACCGCGCCACGCCGCTGTGGATCGCGGCGCAGTGCGGACACGAGCACGTCGCCAGGCTGCTGCTCGCTGCCGGCGCCAGGGTCGACCACGTGCGACAGGTAACCACCTAACGGTCACGAGGAGGTGTGGCGCGCGCAGACCGCGCCACGCCGCTGTGGATCGCGGCGCAGTGCGGACACGAGCACGTCGCCAGGCTGCTGCTCGCTGCCGGCACCAGGGTCGACCACGTGCGACAGGTAACCACCTAACGGTCACGAGGAGGTGTGGCGCGCGCAGACCGCGCCACGCCGCTGTGGATCGCGGCGCAGTGCGGACACGAGCACGTCGCCAGGCTGCTGCTCGCTGCCGGCGCCAGGGTCGACCACGTGCGACAGGTAACCACCTAACGGTCACGAGGAGGTGTGGCGCGCGCAGACCGCGCCACGCCGCTGTGGATCGCGGCGCAGTGCGGACACGAGCACGTCGCCAGGCTGCTGCTCGCTGCCGGCGCCAGGGTCGACCACGTGCGACAGGTAACCACCTAACGGTCACGAGGAGGTGTGGCGCGCGCAGACCGCGCCACGCCGCTGTGGATCGCGGCGCAGTGCGGACACGAGCACGTCGCCAGGCTGCTGCTCGCTGCCGGCGCCAGGGTCGACCACGTGCGACAGGTAACCACCTAACGGTCACGAGGAGGTGTGGCGCGCGCAGACCGCGCCACGCCGCTGTGGATCGCGGCGCAGTGCGGACACGAGCACGTCGCCAGGCTGCTGCTCGCTGCCGGCACCAGGGTCGACCACGTGCGACAGGTAACCACCTAACGGTCACGAGGAGGTGTGGCGCGCGCAGACCGCGCCACGCCGCTGTGGATCGCGGCGCAGTGCGGACACGAGCACGTCGCCAGGCTGCTGCTCGCTGCCGGCGCCAGGGTCGACCACGTGCGACAGGTAACCACCTAACGGTCACGAGGAGGTGTGGCGCGCGCAGACCGCGCCACGCCGCTGTGGATCGCGGCGCAGTGCGGACACGAGCACGTCGCCAGGCTGCTGCTCGCTGCCGGCGCCAGGGTCGACCACGTGCGACAGGTAACCACCTAACGGTCACGAGGAGGTGTGGCGCGCGCAGACCGCGCCACGCCGCTGTCGATCGCGGCGCAGTGCGGACACGAGCACGTCGCCAGGCTGCTGCTCGCTGCCGGCGCCAGGGTCGACCACGTGCGACAGGTAACCACCTAACGGTCACGAGGAGGTGTGGCGCGCGCAGACCGCGCCACGCCGCTGTGGATCGCGGCGCAGTGCGGACACGAGCACGTCGCCAGGCTGCTGCTCGCCGCCGGCGCCAGGGTCGACCACGTGCGACAGGTAACCACCTAACGGTCACGAGGAGGTGTGGCGCGCGCAGACCGCGCCACGCCGCTGTGGATCGCGGCGCAGTGCGGACACGAGCACGTCGCCAGGCTGCTGCTCGCCGCCGGCGCCAGGGTCGACCACGTGCGACAGGTAACCACCTAACGGTCACGAGGAGGTGTGGCGCGCGCAGACCGCGCCACGCCGCTGTGGATCGCGGCGCAGTGCGGACACGAGCACGTCGCCAGGCTGCTGCTCGCCGCCGGCGCCAGGGTCGACCACGTGCGACAGGTAACCACCTAACGGTCACGAGGAGGTGTGGCGCGCGCAGACCGCGCCACGCCGCTGTGGATCGCGGCGCAGTGCGGACACGAGCACGTCGCCAGGCTGCTGCTCGCTGCCGGCGCCAGGGTCGACCACGTGCGACAGGTAACCACCTAACGGTCACGTGGTGGTGTGGCGCGCGCAGACCGCGCCACGCCGCTGTGGATCGCGGCGCAGTGCGGACACGAGCACGTCGCCAGGCTGCTGCTCGCCGCCGGCGCCAGGGTCGACCACGTGCGACAGGTAACCACCTAACGGTCACGAGGAGGTGTGGCGCGCGCAGACCGCGCCACGCCGCTGTGGATCGCGGCGCAGTGCGGACACGAGCACGTCGCCAGGCTGCTGCTCGCCGCCGGCGCCAGGGTCGACCACGTGCGACAGGTAACCACCTAACGGTCACGAGGAGGTGTGGCGCGCGCAGACCGCGCCACGCCGCTGTCGATCGCGGCGCAGTGCGGACACGAGCACGTCGCCAGGCTGCTGCTCGCTGCCGGCGCCAGGGTCGACCACGTGCGACAGGTAACCACCTAACGGTCACGAGGAGGTGTGGTGCGCGCAGACCGCGCCACGCCGCTGTGGATCGCGGCGCAGTGCGGACACGAGCACGTCGCCAGGCTGCTGCTCGCTGCCGGCGCCAGGGTCGACCACGTGCGACAGGTAACCACCTAACGGTCACGAGGAGGTGTGGCGCGCGCAGACCGCGCCACGCCGCTGTGGATCGCGGCGCAGTGCGGACACGAGCACGTCGCCAGGCTGCTGCTCGCCGCCGGCGCCAGGGTCGACCACGTGCGACAGGTAACCACCTAACGGTCACGAGGAGGTGTGGCGCGCGCAGACCGCGCCACGCCGCTGTGGATCGCGGCGCAGTGCGGACACGAGCACGTCGCCAGGCTGCTGCTCGCCGCCGGCGCCAGGGTCGACCACGTGCGACAGGTAACCACCTAACGGTCACGAGGAGGTGTGGCGCGCGCAGACCGCGCCACGCCGCTGTGGATCGCGGCGCAGTGCGGACACGAGCACGTCGCCAGGCTGCTGCTCGCCGCCGGCGCCAGGGTCGACCACGTGCGACAGGTAACCACCTAACGGTCACGAGGAGGTGTGGCGCGCGCAGACCGCGCCACGCCGCTGTGGATCGCGGCGCAGTGCGGACACGAGCACGTCGCCAGGCTGCTGCTCGCCGCCGGCGCCAGGGTCGACCACGTGCGACAGGTAACCACCTAACGGTCACGAGGAGGTGTGGCGCGCGCAGACCGCGCCACGCCGCTGTGGATCGCGGCGCAGTGCGGACACGAGCACGTCGCCAGGCTGCTGCTCGCTGCCGGCGCCAGGGTCGACCACGTGCGACAGGTAACCACCTAACGGTCACGAGGAGGTGTGGCGCGCGCAGACCGCGCCACGCCGCTGTGGATCGCGGCGCAGTGCGGACACGAGCACGTCGCCAGGCTGCTGCTCGCCGCCGGCGCCAGGGTCGACCACGTGCGACAGGTAACCACCTAACGGTCACGAGGAGGTGTGGCGCGCGCAGACCGCGCCACGCCGCTGTGGATCGCGGCGCAGTGCGGACACGAGCACGTCGCCAGGCTGCTGCTCGCCGCCGGCGCCAGGGTCGACCACGTGCGACAGGTAACCACCTAACGGTCACGAGGAGGTGTGGCGCGCGCAGACCGCGCCACGCCGCTGTGGATCGCGGCGCAGTGCGGACACGAGCACGTCGCCAGGCTGCTGCTCGCCGCCGGCGCCAGGGTCGACCACGTGCGGCAGGTTGGCATACAACTAACATTCATCTTTTCGATCTCCAATATTGTATTTTTTTTTTGTTATATGTATATAGAGGCGAGTCTAAAAAGCGTCTGGAAACAATATGCCAGGGCAAGGATTTTTAAACTTTTAAAATAACGGAACACTCACCAAATACCTTTTATTTTAATGAACCTCATATTAAATGATTACAATTCAAAGACACTGTAATTTAAATAAGAACGGAAACTTTAAGTCTCGTCACATGTTTTGCGTTATTTCAAAATAATATTTATACTTAACTCTGATATTATTTAACAGCCAAAAATAAATAATTTCGCGGAATCCTGGTGAATTTTCTACGGAATCCCCAGAATCCGCGGAATCCACTTTAGGAATCACTGTAGGTACTAGACGATACATTCCAGATTGCTAAGATAATGTTACTATTCAATTCATAATCTATTAATGTTTGTACTAAATGAATAAAGGTTGACAAGAATACCTAGGTACCGACAAAGTTAGATTAGCCGATACCTACATCACTTTTTATTTTATTAAAAAGTAACTAGAAATACATATGTCTTGGGAGACTAAACATTCGAACAACTGACACAAAGAGCACCTTGACACAAAAGAAACAATTTGTGGATCACACAATTGTTTTTGCCGTATGAGGATCGAACCCACAACGGCGCATATGCATATACCAACATCCAGGAAGGATGCTGGTATGCATTCTCCGAAACGATTGAGTTACTTACGTGCCATTTTCGTTTATCGTAATGCCCCTGCCAATACAAAAAACAAAGAGTAAGTTTGAGGAGTTCGGCGGCAAGTCTAGGCTTTCTGAGCTGGGCTTTTATTTTAAGGATGTCGGTTTGTAGCCGATTGTGGCTTGTTTATGCTGTTAATAAGATTTTAATGTTATTACGGTATGTTTCCAGGATGGAGCCACACCTTTGTTCAAAGCAGCACACAAGGGTCACGCGGCTGTAGTTGTTGAATTGCTCAAATATAAACCCAACTTAGGATTGCTTCCTGTAAGTTTTGTTTCATTTTAACTGAATAGCGACATCTGTTTTCAATAAAGTCAGTTATTAACATACGTAGTATGAGGTTAGACTACTAGATGGCGCTATTAAATATTTTGCATTGCAGTTCTCTAGTTCCGTTTTGCAACACTAGATGGAGTTGTTATAAATTTACGACTGCGACTTTTCATCGGCTATATTAAATTCAAAATTTAAGAACTAATAATACAAACAACACACTTTCATATTTATAAGGCAGTGTATATTAGTGAGAACAATCGACTTTTTGCCTTTATCATTATTGATGAAGGATGTTGAAGGATGGTTTTACAATGGTATAAAATAGTATGTACATCATGTTATCACCAGCTTGTTCTAGCATTCACGCTAGTTCAGCTTGTGCACATTATTATCAGGTCACTATTGGTGATACATTGTCAATACTTTGATGTGTAACTTGCAGAACGGTCAGTCGGCCCTGCACGGCGCGGCGATGTTCGGCCAGCTGGCGTGCGTGCGCCTGTTGGCCCGGCGCTCGGGCCTGGCGCTGCGCAACAGCGCCGGCCTCACGCCGCTGCAGGCCGCCGCCGCCGCGCGCAGGCACGACGTCGGCGCCTACCTGCGCCGCCTCGAGCACGAGCTGCAGGTCTCATGATGCGCAGCGACCGCCGACAAGCGCTAGGCGACTCCGTGCTAGCTTACTACTGTAATCTAAGGCTGGTGTTGCATGGACAGATGTACCGTTTTTCGCTGATCAATACCGCGTAACTTACATTGTTCAATACCGCGTACGTACTTTTCGCAAATTTTGCAAAAGGAGGAAGAACCAGATTTTCTGAAAATCTATTTCCCTGAATTTGCTACAAACTCGGATTTAGGCACATTATACTTCTTGACCTTAAAACAGTAATTCTAAAAATTACTGTTAGTTGCCTGCAAACGCAAAATTAAATTTTGCTTCTTTTATACATACGCGGTATATGACAAAATTACGCTGGACAATCGGCTACGAATATCGTAAACGTAAACTCAATCTGATGTCAATAGATAGCGCTACTGCTAAAATTTTTTTATGCTAGTCGGCACAAATTGAGCGGCAAAATGTTCAAGCACTTTTATAATACTTAAAAGTCTTATCCATGTAGTATGAATTCAGCTGGTAGCAGCGTGCATCCTAACGTCCTCCTGGCGACTATGCAAGCGTGTTAAAGTATATTGCGCACTTGCAAGCGGTGGTGACACGTGGTATTGCCTGAAAGACCATGTTTGTCTTTGAGAATTTTGCAACTTAGTCTGTCTTGACCTTGAAACGGCAAATGAACACATTATGGTTGGGCGCTTACCACGGCCATTAGACGTCTTTAACATGAGATCTCCTTCACCCATTGTTAATGTTGCTTCAGCCAAGGAAGTCACTAATACTTCCCGCGTAAGAGAAAAATTACATTGACCTCGTTCTAGCAATATTTTTAAAAGCCTGGAAACCATATTTACTGCAACACAAGGTTTTATTTATCTGCGATTTTTTATACAACGTATACTATCAAATTTATTATGCAAAAGCTAGTGTCGGAATACCAGCCTTAGATTATACTATTTTAGTTTTTAACAAGCATTACTCGATGTTAAGGTTGTGTAGTCCATGTTGTTTATACGACAATACAATTAGCTATGAAGAACGAATTTACATAATTATAGTAAAAACTATATAATACGTATACTGTCAAGTTTTTCATATTATAACATAACAAGGGTAGATACATAACCACAATATTTGTTAAATTGAATCGTCATATACATATAATTTTACTTGTCAGTATTTTAATCAATTTTCACTTTTATTTCAAATTATTAAGAGATCAACCTTCCTTCCATACTTTGCTAGCTATTATATAACCATTTCATTTCCGATTATTTTATTTCAAAAAACTTTTTAGATTATTGCCGAACCAGACATTCTAGTTCGGCAATAATCTAGAAAGTTTAACGGTAATATTGTAATTAAGAAAATGAAACTTCCAACAGAACAGGGCTACACAACCATTTGAAATAAAATCAACTTTATTGCTACATAATATTATCCAACTACCCGCAAAACGAAAAAAATAATTATAAAGTTGGTTCTATTCCAATATAATATAACGCATTTGTTATAAATCTCACGTTGGATAACGGATCTAGATACAAATCTCGTATTCCTATACATAGTTACTAATGGACTATTTTTTATGATGTACTCGCGCCATACTTAGCTTTACCCACTCGCCTTAAGCAATACCTCACGTTTATAATATATATTTTGTGTCGTGTAAACCGGTAGCGATATACATATTTACCCTTTAACTTTATAACCTACTTCTCCTCATATAACACCTACCCTGGACTTTACAAACATTCAAAGAACACCCACATTCGGCACAAATATTGTGGCATCGAACCCCACAACACTTGGTGTAGGTACATCAAGGACACTTCATCACACACAGTGAAATGTGGATGTACTTTGCTTCCTCTTCTAGGAGTACCAAACTTTGTATGATTGATAACAATTTGTTTATAGTATTGATCTTACGCACGAGTTATAACATAATTTTATAATTAATATAACTCGATCAGGTAATACAAATAAAAAAATTGTAAGAAGAAATTATCGTTACCGGTTTATTAGACGGACGATTTTATATAAATTGAGTTTATTATTGGTGCTGTATAGTCAATAAGCAAAATGTACGAGCATTGTTTTAATTTTACACTAGTCAATGTTGTCGCGAGTTGTTCTACAGTTTTTGACCTCTACATGAATGTCTAAATCAAATATTGCTGTGAGAAAGTTATATAATATGTTCATTATGTTTTCAATAGTCAGATAATTCGATCCACACATATTTGTAACAGACTATTATGCGAGATTTTAATTTACATTAGTTCTAAAAAGCTTTAAACCCACTTTTGGATTTATTGTAAATAAGACCGCAAAGTAAAAGCTAGAGTTGTTTCACAAGGCATATCAAAGTTCTTATTAATAAAAATATTTAAAAGTCGTTAAATAGAGGTGGAAAACTGTGAACAACCGCGATTGATCATAATCACTGTAGCATAGACGAAAGAAAATGTATTTTTCATACAATCACATACACAATTAGTTTATAGGATAACGTTGTTGTTGTAGCGATAGTTATAAGGATATTTATTTATAATATAAAACATATGTTACGACTATCTGATGTATTGTAACACTTAAACGCTCAATTGTTAAATGTAAAAATCATGTATTAAATTAAACAATGAGCTACTTCTCAGTTTGGAATCTCATAATTATGAAGTATCTTGCTTAAATCTGTACAATTATGTTTTATATTAATTATAAAAATAGGTACATACATTATATAATTAAAACTGTCAATTTTAAAAGGTGTAGGGTTGATTTCACCAAAAATGCATATTGTTTAAACATAATTTAGTTAAGTATACTATTGTATTAAAAGTATAATGAGTGTCGGTTGGATTAGTTTAAGTTCCAATATTGTTGTGTTATACATTACATAGTACAGTTGTTTTTTTTATTAATATTAACGTTTTACTTACAAACCCGTGTTTTATTTATACCAATAAGACAAAATACCTTACCAAAGATAGTAATTCTAAGTTAAAATATCTAACCATCCCAAATATCCAAAAACCCATTCTAAAATCACGAAATTCACATTTAATTTCGTTATATAGCCAAAGTAACAAAGTCAACATTACACATTATTATTAAAATAAGTCTATATATTACAAATATAATTAGTAGTCAATATTCCAAATGCATTATTATTAAAAGTTTGGTTCGCGCGGTCGAGGTGGACGTGTTTTTTGTTAATTTATTTTACCTAATTTCTTTTTGGAGTAATAATGTATGCAAATATGACTCTTAACGCAAAACAAAAATAAGTACAACTAAGACTAAAGTGCAGTGATACAGTTGATTTGTGAACGCGTAATCGCGGAGTTCGCGACAGCCGAGGTACGCTCCGCCTCACCTCGGGGGAAAGAGACGGGTTGCAAAAACAATCATTTTTCGTCCTTGTCGCTCCGCGGTGGACGCGGAGTGCACGGCGGTTATTTGCAAATTGGACTCTAAATTTTGATTGATTCTCAATAACAAAAATAATGCCGACCTGCGGGGCTTGCAGCTCGATAATAATGGATCACTACTACATGGAATGCTGCAATGGGAAGTGTAAGAAACATTATGATATAGCATGTCTTGAAGTAAATGTAGACGTATTTAAGTCTTATACGGAAGAATATAAAATAACTTGGGTGTGTCCTGAGTGTATATGCTTAATGCCAAAAAGAGGGAACGTGGACACCCCGATTGTCGTTAGGACACCTTCATCTAAAGCTACCACCACCATCCCACCCATTGATAACATAAATATGCAGCGCGGTAGTCAGTCCTGTTTTTCACCAACAATAGATGCTGATTCAATGCTGCTTGAGGAATTACGAGAGTTTCGAGCCGACATTATGGTCCGTATGGACAGCCAAGCTGAAGCGATTAATCTCTTGTTGAATCAATTCAGCCAAACAAGATCCGATTTAGATAGTATTATGAAACTGATGAGGGTACTGGAAGGAAAAGTAGCTACAAAACAAACTCGTGACATGATAAACGAAACAGTCCACAACCCTCCTTCTACGTTCGCAGAAATAACTAGTCAACAGAAGAATTCTAACACTAAAAAAAAACCGAAAATATCAAAAGCTGCCACCACCACAACGCATAAAGATAATAAAGGTGGGGCCACGAAGGCCGCTGTGTTGTCGATAACGGAATCGGCAGTTATCACTACCTCACCAACAAGCACACCAAATGAGCAAACGGATGTAGAGGAAGGCGATACTGGCATGGGCTGGACAACTGTTATGAAGAAAAAAAATAACAGACCACCTAAAAACGTAGCAGTAGGAACAAATAAGGAATTGAAGGCTATTCAAGCAGCAGAAAGAAAAAAACACTTGCATGTGTGGCGCCTGAATCCTGAGACTACCTCTGAAGCTATAGCAGACCATGTTAAAAGTGTGTGTGGCCAGGATGTGCAAATAAAAGTTGATAAGATCATTCATAAAACTAAAAGAGATTACTCGTCGTTTAAAATAGAAGTGCCGGAAAACTGTTTCCAGAAATTAAATCGGCCCGAAATATGGCCCATAAATACCGAGTTTAACGAGTGGATTTGGTTTCGAAACTCCACCAAAACCGGAACAAATTAACACCATTGACATATACTACCAAAATGTTAGAGGGCTTCGTACAAAGCTTAACGACTTCAGAAGTAGTGTAGAATTAATGGATGCAGATATATACGCAATCACGGAATCGGGTTGCAACCCTTCTATACATGACCCAGAATTAATTCCACCGGGTTATAAAATACTTCGCTGCGACCGAGCGGACGGTCGGAAGCAGGGAGGCGCGCTTTTAGTGGCCACACATCGGTTCGAGCTGCGACAAGTGTACGTGAGTGACATAGATATAGACAGCTGTGTTTTTGAATTAGTCAATGCAACGGTTTACTTAAATAGACGATTTTTATTTTTATGCTCAGTGATTTATATTCCGCCTGGTAGTTCTGAGAACGATTATATGGTTTTGTTTGGCATAATAGAGAAACTATGTACTAAGTATAAACAAATTATTGTGTTAGGTGATTTTAATCTTTATTCGTGTCCGATAAATGTGAGGAATTATTGAGTATTTTTTGTCCTATTGCGAATTCACTCAAAACAATAATGTCTCTAATTGTTTAAATAGGCAGCTAGATCTAATATTGAGTACGGGTTTGAGCGAGGTGTCAGTAGTGAGGGCGGACGGGTCGCTCGTGCCCGTGGACGCACATCACCCACCGATTATGGCGAGCGTTCGCCTCGCAGGTGCGGGCGCCCCGCGCCCCGGCCCCGCGAGCGCCGGCAGCGCGCGCATTTCTAGGAAACCGCGTTGGAATTTCTTTAAAGCGAATTATGAATTATTATACTCTATGTTAGTAAATACTGATTGGACCGATATGTATGAGCTGAGGGATGTGGACGACATTTTGAATTTATTTTATGATAAAATTAATAGCGTTTTAGATGCAAGTGTTCCGAAGAAAACATTAAGTGTTAAACAGCGATATATTTACCCCAAATGGTACACCAGTGAGATAATTAAAAACTTAAAAATTAAAGCAAGTCTACATAAAATATATAAAACCACTAAATCAACTAGTACCTACCACGAATATTCAAAATATAGATCACACATTAAAAAACAAATAGAAATTGCGCGCAAACAGCACGAAACTTTGATTCAAGGTCAGTTCGCGAAGGACCCTAAATCATTTTGGCAATATATACGTTCACAGAAAAGTACAGCGGCTAGGCAGGACATAGAGAAGGACGGTCAGTTTCTGTCGGATGAGGAATGTGCTGAGCAGTTCGCGAGTTACTTTAGGTCGGTATATAGTAACGCTCCGCCGCGACTAGACGCAGAAAAGGCGGCAGCGGAAGCGGGGAACACTGGTAGCCGGTGTTTACAAATTAATAAGCTTAGTCTTAAGGATGTTAGAAGTGCTCTCGACCGCCTTAAGCCGAAGCGATCTGCGGGCCCGGATGGTTTACCAGCGTTCATTTTTAAAGACTGTGGTAGGGTACTCGCGGAACCTTTACTTTTTGTATTTAACACTTGTCTTCAATCTGCGAAGTTCCCAGACAGGTGGAAGATTACGCGAGTCATTCCAGTGCCCAAGGTCAGGGCGGGACCTGACATCAGTGGGTACAGACCAGTAGCCGTGCTGTCGACGCCGGCAAAGGTTTTCGAGTCGGCCATTCAGCGCTGTATGCAAGAGCAAGTACGCGGACAGTTATCAGATGCACAGCACGGGTTCCGTCCGGGGCACAGCACTGCTACCAATCTCCTGGACTTCATGGGACGCGTGGTGCCGGCTGTGGATGCTGGGGTGCAGGTGGACGCAGCTTATTTTGATTTTAGAAAAGCTTTTGACACCGTAGATAATGACATCTTACTGCGGAAGCTAGCTGAGTTCGGGTGCACCCGGCATCTATTGCGGTTTTTCGCTAGTTACATGCAAGACAGGCAGCAGTATGTGGACTGCAATGGATGTGAATCCGATACATATTACACCTGGTCGGGGGTAAGTCAGGGCAGCAATTTGGGGCCTCTGGAATTCCTGATAATGATAAACGATCTGCCGGAAGTCGTAAGGCATGGCGTTTGTTTATTATTTGCGGATGACGTTAAGTTGCTGTTGGAGATTAGGTCCGAGTCAGATTGCAGGCGCCTGCAGGAGGATGTTGATCGCATAGTACAATGGAGTCATGAAAACAAGCTTTACTTCAACGTAACCAAGTGCTCGCTGATGAGTTTCACCCGCGCTCGGACACCTGTGCGCTATGATTATGTGGTGGACACGGCGCCACTGCAACGAGTCACCGAGGTGCGAGACTTGGGTGTTTTCATGACTCCCGATCTGACATTCCGGGAGCACATAAACAGAGTCTGTAAGAAAGCGTACAGAAACCTAGGGTTTATTCTGAGGCAGACACATAGCTTCACCAACATCACAGCAGTCAGGGTCCTATATGATGCACTAGTCAGGAGTCATCTTGAACATAGTGCGGTCATATGGGCCCCACATGAAGTGAAGTACGCGGTAATGTTGGAGCGCGTTCAAAATAAGTTTACACGCCACCTGTATAAAAAACTATATGGGGTATATCCGTTTTACCCACTGATGTATCCCACCCTGTTTGTCCTGGGCATGGTTGGTTACAATCAACTGCGTGTCCGACGAGAGTTTGCACTGGTTGCCTACTTGGTGAAGGTGCTTCGCGGATTGGAGAGTCACCCGGCAGTACTGCAGAGCTTGAGCCTGTGTGTACCGGACCGTTACGTGTGGCGGCGACGAAGCCCGCCTCTGCTATTAGTACCTACAGCGAGAACCAACTTACTCGCCAAAGCACCCCTTACCAGAGCTATCCGTACCATCAATGATCTACATGTTAACATTGATGTGTTTACATGTTGTTTTGGTGAATTTGCAAAGGAATTACTATTTATTCTATGTTACAAACAGAATAATATATAATATTAATTTTTACTTTATTTGTATACTTAGATGTAATACCGTGATTGTAAATAATGTAGTTTTTAAATAGTGTTTAGTTCTTAGCTGTCGTATTAGGATAAGTCCTGTAAAGATAGTTTAAGGTGTTTTTTTTCAAATAAATAAATAAATAAATAAATAAATAAACAATCAAATTAACTAATGTAATAGGCAGAGCATTACGTATATAATTAAAAATAACTTAAGTAAATGGAATTACACACTAGCTTTTTAACACTAGACAATTGGAAACATTAAGTTGAGATCCTTTGGCACATAAAACATTGTCTGAACCAAGTAAGGGCAGTACCTAGGTACCTAAACAAAAAGCATTTGAAATACCACTATTACAAATATGATAATAAAATTACATACATACCTGTCATATTTAGTAAGCAACCAATTTATTATAAAATCATTCACTTACTGCTTTCGTACTAAAAAGAGGACAAAAAAGAAAGACAATAATTCATTGAGATGGATCATTAGTGTCATTACTAAATAAGACATGGAAAAATAGACTATAAAGTAAAAACAGATTGCAGTACTTTTAAAATATTTTCTTCGTGAAACTGTTAAGGTATTCTTTACAAAATGTTTACTATCCAGTATTAAAAGTCTATTCGTGCACAGTATCACTATGACATACCAACAGGTAAATGTCCATACATGGCTGGCATTATAATTCCCATGCAGGTAACATCAAAATTAATAATTCAGTTACAATTATTTGTACTTTCGTCACCTGTACCCAGCGAACGAAAAATAAAACATGACACTAAAAAATGGCACCACAAAATCTACACAAATAGGTCGGACTTGATAAAACTAAGCCATCGTCTCAGCCGAAAGACATCCACTGCTGCATAGGCCTTCCCCAAGGTTTGCCACACACACCACTTATCTCGAGTCTTGGGGCTACCGGCATCCAACCAAGTTGCTATAGTAACATATAATTATATATCAATGGATTTGAGTTCTTAACTTTTTTAAATTAAACTGTAAAACAGAACCACTAAGAGCTATCTTTCTACATTTACAGTAACACCCATTTTGAATGATAGAGTTGAGATAAATAGCTGTGGCTTTGGGCACTGCTGGATGGGTCGCTGATGTAGTTTCAGTTCCAGCGAACCTATCCACCATTGAAGGCAGCGAGTTGGCACTCCATGGTAAGTATAGACTTTTCATCTTTCGCCGGGTAAGGCCTACATATCCTCTCCGCTCCTCTTTTTGGGAGGGATGCGTAAATGCATTCACTCAAGTTAAAAAAAAGTAATGTAGGTGTGGTGTCAATATTACTACTTAAACAGTAGTTACTATTAAAGTAGTACTTTCATGTTTTATTTACGTTCACTGCCTGCACCCCAAGCTTTCATCGCTTTCAAATATATGGTCATACATACATAGTAAGGTCTTAACGTCTTGTATATATGTGATGGATATCTATTTGCCGTCCAAAAGGTCTTTTTAGTTAGCAGACGACAGCTATGTAGTCAACATCAGAATATCAATCCATGTTCCACCCGTATACAATAACTGTGTCAGTTATACTAAACTAAAGTATCAGCTTTGCCTTGTCACACTGTTCTAACATATCTTGCGCGGCAATGGCGAGGTGGTGTGCTGATGGCCTCATAGCTGGCATGGTTTCAGTACAGCAGTAGAATAAAGCCAGAGGATGACTGTATACCTTCTCAGATATATTGACTGGAACTGCCGGTCTGGTGCCTGAAATTAAAGATTAAGTTAATGTACTATGCAGGCATGCATAATAATAATAATATCAGCCCTGTATTAAACTGTCGCACTGCTCGACACAGGCCTCTTCTCAATGTAAAAAGGGTTAGGCCATAGTCAACCAAGCCGGCCCAGTGCAGGCTGGCAGATTTCATATATCTTCGAGAATATCATAGAGAAACTCTTACAGGGTGTCCTGCGTGAGTGACGAATACGACGCATCGCGATGCTGCGAACGCGATCAAAATAACTGCCTACCCTGCTTGCGGCCTATATGGCAGTCTGCGGAGAGAAGCGACGTAACGCGTAGGTACCTGTTTTGTGGACGACCAGACGCGACACCACGAACTACGAAATGGTTGATTCTCGAATTCAGACTTAATAGCGGCAATAATGTAATCAAATGTAGACGGTAATACGCCACAATATTGTTTAAACATTTTAGTTTATAACCGTTTCCTAATTTTGGAGATAAATGATGATATTCGCTAAAAATGTTACTATGTAAAAATATTATATTTGTTTACTTTCTGTGTTCATTACTATACTTTTTTAAAGTCTGTGTTTTAGGTATGAACTTTCAAGCAAAATTGCACTCTATTTCCCCATGATTCGAGAATTAATGACCAAAATCACGTAGGACATTCGCGTGCAGTATCGCGTCACATTGCATCGTGTCGTCGCTTAGGCAGGACACCCCGTTAGACATGCAGGTTTCCGCACGATGTTTTCATTCACCGTTAAAGCTAGCGATAACTAATTATTTTAACTACTAAGTCACATAAATTCGAAAGCCAGAGATGCGCGACTTGGCATTAGACTCGAGTCCTCTGCGTGGCAATTCAACGGTTGTCTACTAGGCTATCGCTGCCTATACATACGGCTTTATTTTTAACTAGCAATTCCATGCGGTTTGATCTATATTTACGATTACTGCGCTCTCGTGGCTGGTCGTAGTGTAATAATATATATATTACGGCTAATAGCCGAAGTGCGGCTACACCTAGTTTTCTAGTAATGACCCATCTCTATGTATTATTGTCTTTCTTTTTTGTCCCCTTTTTAGTACGAAAGCAATAAGTAACTGAATGATTTTGTAATAAATTGGTTGCCTACTGAATACGACAGGTATGTAATTTTATTATCATATTTGTAATAGTGGTATTTCAAATGCTTTTTGTTTAGGTAGGTACTGTCCTTACTTGGTTCAGACAATGTTTTATTTGCCAAAGGATCTCAACTTAATGTTAGGTTACTTTTGAGTTGTAGCCGGCTAAAACTAGGTGTCGCACTTCGGCTATTAGCCGTAACATGTATACTATATTCATCCGCAATTAATAGACTACCTACGGTAAAAATATTTTTCAAATCCGTCTGATATCTGTCTGACTGTCCCAGTGCCTACATCTCTAAGCTTTCAAACATTTGTCTCTTTATAAAATTAGTGTAGACTACCTTATAAAATGACTATTAAAATAATTTATTTATTTACAACTGTAGTCTACTTGAAATAAATAGTAATGAATTTGCGACCCATAAGTTCATCTACATGTACAAATTTGAATCAGTGTTGTCGATGTTCACAAGTTAGTAAATCTATAGGTATAATTGTACCGAACATGTAAGAATAAGAATAATTATTACAGATATATGTTCAGCTGCCATAAGCTTATGGGTAGTTGTAGTGAATGCCACTGTTGTACATCTCGGGTTCAATTCTGGAGTCAGTTGTTATTGAGTTTTCTGTCAAGAAATCCTTAGTGGCAGCATATAGTCTTGAACTGGTCAATAGGCTTGGTCCCTATAACATTGACCCTAAAACCGTAGCTGGCAAAATGTGGATAAAATACATCTCTGCCCAACTCTTGGGAGATACTATTGTATGTATGTGTAAAACTCACCATATCTATCATTAAAGTATTGGTCAATACTGTTGTCCAAGTCATCCAGACTTTGCACGCTATCATCCTGCATAGAGTCATCGTCGTCGATCTGCGTGTGCGGTGGCATGAGCGCCATCATCTCCCAGAGAGTAAGGCCCAGTGGCCATATGTCTGTCTTACTGGAGATCGCACCACCATGGATCACCTCTGGCGCGCTCCAAGCCTCTGTACCTGGAATTATAGTAATAATTTTATTATTATGAGACATGTATGTTCATGTAAACTTTGTTGGATTTGGCCATTTTTATCTTAATGACTTTCTTCTATATTTTCTTTTTATATTTGTTTTAGACTTCTTACAATTTACAATCGCCAATCATATAGGTACCTATTATAACTAAAAAATTTCTGTACATGAGAAACATGCTGTTATTGGTAATTTCATTAGGCTCAAACCATGGTCTTCTAACACTTAAACAGGATAGCTGCAATCTATTAATACATATCCCCAAAGCCCAAATATGTTAAGTTTTATAAAGATGTGGCAATATATGGATGTGGAGTGGTCCTACATCTGCCACAGCCAGTACTTAATACATATCCCATTTCAATATAGATGTTCTAAGGGGCACTGCACTCAGGCCCAATACCTCATGAGAGCCACCCACACAGTGGAGTATTTTTCGGTTTTGGAAGATATTAAGGAAGTCCCCCAACAAAGGAAACTTAACAATAAGAGGGCCTCTTAGGTTTTTATGCATCCAAATTTACTTAAAAGATATTTGTGTTAGTATTTGGAAGACATTTTCCATATTTAATGGTCAGTAATCATGGACTATTCTGGCGACATGTACATATTTACTATTGCCCTCTGTTGTCTTAGAATGTTAACTTGGGATTTCACTCAAACTTAAGCAGCTCAACTTGAGTGGTACTAACACCCTATAAATCTATAAAATATTGTTGTCTAACAACACTGTGTTGTGTTCTCACAGGTACTCATAATGATGTGTCATCATTCTACTTAGCAAATAGCAACGCATTTTTCAAAGAGTTGAAAACAACCACATGATTTTCCTAGTATTATATCAACCACTTAAAATCAAATTGAGCAGCGACAGCTCAGTGGGAAGACCAACAGACTGCACTGCAGAGGGTCTCGGGTTCGAACCCACATCGCGCACCAATGACTTTCAGAAGTTATATGACTTTTCGAAATTATGTGCGTATTGATTGACAATTATCGCCTGCTCCGTGCCCCAGAGAGCACGTTAAGCCGTCGGTCCCGGCTGCCATGAACATCTATGGCAGTCGTTATTGGGAGAGTGTCGACACAAAAGATCCCACTGGGTCGAAATGTCCTGGCCCCCACATAAGATACATACATACAATCAAATTAGTATGGTCACTAGATTTTCCTGTGTCATAATAACTTATGTTTATTTCCTGTTCAATGACTGTCATTGCACAAGGAAAAGAAATAACCACATCCCAAAGATAAAAATGTAGGAGAGTCAACAATTCTTAAACAATGTTACCTACTTCTGTAAGCAATACCAAATGGTTGACTGGTAGAGACTAGCACTTGGCATTTGCCTAAACAGATGGTGTAGTGTTTTTGGTTATCACCTTGCCACTACCAGTGCTCTCCGTGCTGTGGTGTGTGGTGGTGCTTTTTGTCCTCAAAAAGTTGTCTTTTATAAAGAAAAAGAATTAGAGTACCTCTTGGTTAGTTGTGTATCTATGTTATACTTAATAATATTATAAAGAGGAAACATTTGTGTTTTTGTATGTATGTTTGTAATGTTTTCACACAAAAACTACTGGACCAATTTCAAAAATTCTTTCACCATTAGAAAGCTGCATCTTCACTGAGTGACATAGGCTGAATTACATTTTCAAAAAAAATGGGGATCCTTAATAAAAATGCAATAATATAACCCAAGGTGTGAAAAATTTGTCATAAAAAATCTGTCGTCGCGTGCGCTGCGGAAACTATTGATCATAGAACAAAAAATGTTCTACAGTATTATAGAATGTATCAATATCTACAAAAAAGTCTGCAATACCATATGTATTTTTTGAATATATAGCTAACTACACCTATAAAGGTGTAGTTAGACTTGTTAATTTCTTTAGTTGTAGTTTTATATATTAAAATTAGATAACAAATTAAAAGTAGGTAGATTTAGATTCACATTAATAGACTGTGTAGCTACTGAGAAAACTTATTTATTTATTTGGATCAAAAAGTTACAATGACATAAAAATTGAGTAGAGTATACAGAATACACCCAGCTTGTGTTGTGCTTGAAAAATTGTGTTAGTGGGTACCTATAAATTCTTTTTTATTAATTCCTTAACAAAATGTATGCAATATTATTCTTACCAAAATATACAGCTTTGCCACTCTTCTTCTTGTCCACCACACCATTTTCATCAAGGGGCAGAGTGACACCAAAGTCACACAGTTTGCATATCACAAAGTCACCGTTCACAAGTATGTTGTATGACTTCATGTCTCCATGCATGATCTGTATTTTTGTATGTATGTAGTCTAATGCACTGGCTATGTCTGCCGCTACCTGTAAATGAGGACATTTTTATTTAAATATGGAATACAAAATTATAGTAAACTAGCTTTTGCACTCGGGTCTGCCTGCATAGTAACCACATCAATAAAAAGTAGCCTTTATTCTCCCCCAGGTGTTAAACTATCTCCGAACCAAATTTTGTCCAAATCAGTTAAGTAGTTTAGCGGTGAATAGGTAACAGAGAGACAGTTACTTTCCAATTTATAATCTGTTGCCTAGCCTTTATTATTCCCAAGTTGCTTGGGGTCGGCTTTTCTAGTCTAAACAGATTTGACTGGATATCAGTTTTTACACGGAGCGGCTGCCACCTGACCTCCGCAACCCAAAAGCTAGCTATACCCTAAGCCTAGACCAGTGTCAGGATATGAGAGGATACTGACTTTCCCAATAATGACTGCCATAGATGTTCATGGCAGCCGAGACCAACGTGACAGCTTAAAGTGCTCTCCGAGGCACCGAGCAGGTGATAATTGTCAATCAATAGGCACATAATTTCGAAAAGTCATATAACTTCCGAAAGCCAGAGGTGTGCGACGTGGCTTCGGACTCGAGACCCTCTGCATTGCAGTCTGTTGGTCTCCCCACTGAGCTATCGCTGCCATTCAAATTTATAATATTTAAACAAATAAAAATAGTATGGACTAATGCAATTGTCTGGTACTCTAAGACTTGCCAGGTTAATATCAAATTTGAAGTCATTGCCTCAGTGACAACGTAGTTTTATTGAAATAGGATTCTGGCTGCACATATCACAAACACTTTATTCTTTAAAAACTTACAAAGCCTATGGAGATAATGAGTAATTATTAATGTTCTTACTTTTAATATCTGTCTCGGCTGAAATACTTCACCGTCATCCTCAATTCTCTTCTCAATCATATCTCCCAGAGATAAGTCACATGCTTCCATACCCAAGTACAAAATCTTAGATTTACTGAATGCTCGAAAACCAACAATGTTAGGATGAGACATTCGTTGCAAAAGATCTGCTTCTGTCTTCAAACGATCTGTGTAGACTTTGTTAGGTTTCACACGTTTATTCAACATTTTGAGCGCCCACGGCGAACGAATTTGTCCAGCACGAGGTGATCTTACTAGCTGCATTACGTTCACACCTAAAATATTATCCACGTGTATATTTTAAAATACATTTTTAAATAGATACAAAAGTTTGAAGTTATTAAAACTATAATAATTAGGTACCTGTGCCATATCCAAGTCTGTTCAAAAAAGGTGAAGGCGGTATAGTAATTTTATCATTCAGATCCAGTGCTCTATTTTTAATCGGTGTCTTAAAGTCTGTCATATTTATATTATTTAATGAAATTACACAACGTGTAATTATCACAACGAAATATAAATTATGCTCAAACGCCTAATACCGTTTGACGTTGTTTGAATTTTGAAATAGTTTGATAGTTATGACAAATTCGCAGTGCTACCAACATCAAGGATCAAATAGTTATTAAGTTATGTATATAAAAGCTTATTTTGTACAAAAGAAAATAACATTTAATAATATATACCTATTAGATTAAAATACCAGTTAAAATATTTAATTTCCAAAAATAATAATTTTGAATTCATCTGCCTCTGTAAACAATCAGAAAATATTATTGTTCGGCGTGGGCGAGTTTTGTTTTTTTGTTCACCGTTCATTCAATCACGGAACAGAGAGCTGAGAGACCGGGTTATATTTTAATCATAAACATCCATTGAAATAAAAACATAAACAGAACAACGTGAGAATACAAATATGAAATATTAATACATCGTTTTCGAGGAAGGAAGGAAAACAAATAATACTGAATATCATTACATACATGTACCTACTACTAAACGGTTAGGTGGCGATTACTCTTATAACCACATAACATTCAACATTCTTCTGCGAAAAGCGCACCAACCACTAGTAAATCGGTTGCATTCATGTAATCGTTACGTGTACGCAATATTACATTTGATTACAATCATCTATCATAATGGATATAAGTACCTACCTACACACACGTCGATACCTAGCTGTTGCACCTGGCTTGGCCTTTGTTATTATATCGATTATCAGGCAACATATTTGTTTTTTCAGAATGTTGCTCACCTATTACTAATAATGCACCAGGTTTTACTTTAAAGAAGATGCCAGCGCCATCATTTATAGGACTAGTGTACGTGTAAATATTACATAGACATTCATGGTGCCTAAAAAACGCTCGTTTGCGGCCGATGGTGATCTTGGGTACTGGCTATATTTGCGGATCAGGAAAAATGAGTTCTGTTTTTTGAACGAAACAATTTGTAGCAAAAATTATGCACGAAAGACGACAATAACGCTTTGTTATGTACGTATCAAAACATAACTGTCTTAATGTGGGTGTACTTAATACAGCTCTGTCTATAATTTCAAAAATATTTTTTGCCTACTTGGATGACGTCGTGGTTTGAATGGTCGTCACGCCACTGCCGCCGAGTTTTGTGGATTCAATCCCCACACGGGACAAACAATTGTGTGATCCACAAATAATTGTTCCGAGTCTGGGTTCTTTCATCTTTGTGTCCGTTGTTTGAATGTTTGTAAAGGCCCCCGCGACACAGGAATGATTACTAGGCAGGAATTGTCGCATTAAAATAAAATATAAAAACTAAATTAGGTTTCGGATAGATACATCATAAAGGTATCGTCGTATATTGCATCAGTTTCGTTTGCTCAGAATTTGGGACATCAAAAATTATAACAGCTGTAAGCCACTATTATGGACTTACTAAATATATATATATATTTAATACCTTAATACACGGCGGCGCGGTGGTTTAACTGGCTATATTGGCGGCAATGACGGCGAGAGGGTTTGATCACAGAACAATTTGTGTTTTCCACAGATATTTATCCTATGTCTAGTTCCAGATGGTTTTTATGTACGTAAGTTGATAACGTTTCTCACGACACAGTGACTAAACAGAGCGGAGATTACATTTAAAAAAATCCTAATTAATATTATAAATTCAAATGTGAGTTTGTTTGTTGCGCGACACGCCTTAAAATTTTGCATACACGTTATCACGCGTACAGAAAGTAGTACCTTCCAACCAGAAAAAAAAACTGTTAAAATGTGAATAGGTAATTGGTAATTACGTTTATGAGCCTTTTGGGCTAGAGTTGCTAGCAACTAAAGAATCTAGATTCAAGAGTTCCGGGCGCTTGTGCGTATTCTTTCAGCTTCAGCTTTTTTGGCTCAAAGAATCGGCATTGCCATTCCACGTAGCAACGCTGCCAGTCTCCTGGGCACTTGCCCAGTCGACAGCGAACTTTCTTTTTTTTGTAATTTACCGTCATATACACTCAATGTCACGGAAAGTTGTTTCTTGCATGTTTCTTGAATCATTACATGAAAACTATATGATATTTTAACCATATTTATGTATTAATTTTCATAGTAAATATGATGAATATATCCTAATTAATATTATATATAGAAAAATTTTGAATTTGATAATTTTACACAAAGACAGAAACAGTAATTCTAGGTGAAAATAAGATTAGACATTTATTTATGTATTTTTTCAAAGAATGGTGAGAAGTCTTAAATTTATTACCAGTATTTTTACCTCTGACCCTGATAACAGCCTGCATGCGATGAGACATTCCCTGGACTATATTTTTAAATCTCTACTTAAGGTATTCCTTCCTAGGTAGAGAATAAAAGCTTCCAATACAGTTTTTAATTTATGAACGTCCTGCGACTAGCTAGCAGGTAGTCTAACATTCCTCTTAAGCTTATTCCAGACATACTCAGTGGTATTTATGCCAGTACTTCTTGCTGGCTACTAAAATTTTCGCATTGTGACCTTCGAAATGTACTTATCTACGGTACGAGCTGTGTGTGGTCGGGTACTGTCTTATAGTAAAAGGGATTTCTCGCTTCCGATGAACACCTGATTTGCTGAAACATGTTTCTGCATGATCTCTTCAGTGTATCGAACTGGCATTAGATAACACTCAAGGCTCAACATTCACTAACTCCATACGTGCATCTGAACTCATCCAGCCCAAACTATGAAACACACTCTATAGAAATTAAAGGCTTGCCGGGTTTTTTTTTGTAGAAACCGCTTACCATGATTTTTCTGCACACTGCTGTTTAAAGCTCTAAAGGCTTTTCTCTATTCATTCGTCCACAGAAATTTACTTCTTTGATCATGTGTTGAACTTGACAATTTTTTAGCAAATCAAAGTCGAATTACTCGATGTTGCCCGAAATGTTCTGAACCTCGACCTGGTCTTTTAGCATGCAGGTCTCGTTGCTTCATTCTTCTTCTTTCTGACCGCTTATTTACTATAACTCATTTTGCTGTTCAACGGTGCTACTGTATCTACACCGTAGTGATAAACCGATTTCTCTAAATTGCGAAATCAATAAATCAATAATTGCCCACTTACGTATATCTAATTTCGCAGCTGCCTGGTCTTTTCGTGTAAGAATCTTTAAGTTGTAGGTACGAGGTACATTAACATTTTTAGCGACCATTCGCTAAGTAAGCATCGAGTAAGACTCCTAAAAACAGTTTTAGCAGTCTGTGCAGAATTTATCGACATTGTGCATTGCATCCCAATAAAGTAACGCGGTTAATGTGTCACAAAAGTTAAACTGATGAATTGTTATGAATAATACTGTTTTTAATTAAATCATAACACAAAATTTTGATTTGCTACCCTAAAAGAACTGATTTTGAACATGACCATACTGCTGGCAATTGAAACATCTTGTTACCAGCGTAAAGTCTCTGACTCGGCAAGACGTCCAATTAATGTATATTCTGCCCTGATTGATCAACATTTTTCTGATGCTAGCAGCAACTTCAATAACATAATTGCAGGTAATTAGATTTTTCTTACCTGACTTGTGGCTGAGTTTCACTGATTCAAAAAAGGTCGCACGGCTATAATTAGGTAATTTATCGGTCAGGTTTTGGTCAAAAATTGAGTCAAACACGTCCTTTTCATTAAGCGCTACGGGTATACTAATAACTGTTATCCTAGGTCGGCGTTTAGCAGGTTCTTGAACGGAAAGGCCTGAGGCAACAAGCTTCGAGGAGTTTCTCTATTTTTCTATGTCACCTTTCGTTTCCTTGCTGATCAATACGCCTCCATTCTTTACTTTTGTTACTGCGCAGACATGGAGTTTCATTTCACCCGGAGAAATAATTTTCTGCACAATGGATTTTGTTTCATCGCTAGTCTTTGTTTTGTCATTCGGCATGATTACGAGTGAGCTAAAATTATTGGAACGGATAAACTTATCAGCGCCCTTTTTCACCACATCGGCGAAAGATGTAGCATTTCCAGAGGCTTTAAGCTTTCCTTCGACCATATCTCTAACTTGTCGTATCGAGTGCGAGACGTCTTGCTGTGCCTATACGTGCTGGACGGTAGTGTGCATTTGGACCGCTTTTTGTTTTAGCTGTTGGTATAACACAACCATTTGTGACGTCGCACTCGTTACTCTACGGCAATTGTTTGTCACGCGCAGCTTTTGGTCCGAATTCATTTTTCCTTCAGCTGTTATAGTGCATATTTCACTCAAGTAACTTTCAATCATCGTCATCCATTTCTGGATTTCTGGTGTCGATATGATCTCAGTAGGCAATTCCTGTTCATGTCTCGTAGGATGAGTGTCATATGGTTCTTCATCGATTGTCTGGGGAGGGTATGATGTCGGCGTCGGGGGAGGACTCCGTCTTAATAAATTACTACGGCCGAAAGGACTAAACAACGGGTTAGCCATCATCAATACACAATTTATGTCAATATAATGTTAATTAATTTTTTGTGTATGGATTATTATTCGTTCTTATGCCTTATGATTTATAGCATTACTTCTTGAGGTTCCGAGCTCTTGCCCCGTGTGGGCAACGCGTAATGGGGTAACCTATCTAGAAATGTGCCCGGTAGATGCCTAGTAGGTACTTGAGACCTAAAGACATAGCTAGTGAAATAGGAGTTTATTAGCAATGCAGCTTTGCCTACTCTTTCGGGATGTGTGTGTATGTTTCATACGATTATTTTTCGAATACAAAATGTAAACAAATATTCGAAACACGATGTATCTCGATTGCTAGTCGGGGTAGACCGTGCTGACGATAGTAGACACCCAGAGGACCATTCTACTAAAATACTTCAATATTTCTACATGTTTATAAGGACCTTATGGTGGATGAATTACGCGGCGAGCAGTTATTTGCTTGTGTGTGATTATGATTTGAGTGATTAAGTTACCAGAATGTAGGTATTTGTGCATGCGAATTTTATATATGTATGTAATTAAATAGTCAATTAACATTTAAATATTAATGCATTTTAATTAATATCAATATTTCGATGATCGCTTTAAAAATGCGGCAAGTAAGTGAAGTTTGTTACGCTAAACTGCAGAACTACTATTAATAAAAATTAAAATGATACTTTTAAGATTATTAAGACACATTACGGCTAATTGCTACAAAAGTAACTGTTGTTTTAGGGTATGTATGACTTCAATTGTGACGATGTGACTTCGACTTTATCTATGTGAATAATAGCGTCAATGAATGGCAGTTAAATGCGGCTCAGGGTTAAATTTATGGGCAGCTTATCGTACAAATTATGCATACATATCGGCTCACACGTCCTCAATTCTATACACGCACATACCACATTGCAGTAGTATGTACGTATTTCTACGCGATCACGCTGTCTATTGTTCTTTTATTATAAATCTGTCTATCTAAACAGCATTATTTGGCTAGACAATTGTTTGTCATCAACGTTCCAATAATTTCATTGACTTTTTACGATGCCAGTTTATACAATGGTCTGCGAGTGTAATGTAGTAATCAAGAAATCGTTATTAATTTACGTTTATTGATAAACCAGGAGTGAACCGTTAGAGTTGTGTATTGTATATTTATAAAATGCTTCGTAAGCAAAGCTTTTGTTCCAAAATTTCGTTTTTTAGGTTGACCGCAGTACCGAAGTGGACCTGTTGTTGCTTGTGTGTTGTTGGGTGGTAGGTAACTATCGTCACCTTGAATACGACTCTAAATTATTTTTGTTGTTTCCTTGCACGCTGTCTAATTTAGAACCTTTTTTGCAAAAGCTCTTCTTTTAATTATAATTATTTCCTAGTATATAACTTAAATATTAATAATTTATTTAGCTTTGTATTAGTATGCAAGATTTGTCATAGATGTTTAATTTTAGACAAAAAAGACAATGATCTATCGTAGTGTGTGCATATTTTAAAGTAATAGCATACCTATACCTACCTAGTAATAGCATATTATTTTGTTTTTCTCATATTTGTGATTAATAATATGTATGTCGTAACTAATTAGGTAAGTAATACAAAAATTGTTAATCATAGACATCATGAGCGTTAAATATTTTATTATAATAGGGTCGTTGCTTCCAATATCGGGCCTGCCCCTAATATGTTCCCCTGCCTGGCCGCTTCGCTTTTTTTCCTTTGACAATGATATTTTATTCGTCTTATCTATCAATGCGGTTAATCAAAAAATCTTAACACCGAATGCGATATGCCAAATTTAGCAATGCTGGCATGAATCTGTCAGCGTCAGTAGCGCATCGAAACCTGAAATTTGTGAACGTCAGCCATTTTCCTATTTTTTGCTTAGTTGTGGTCCTACAAAACGAAGGTATATTTCGCATAAATTTGTCTTCGCGTTTTTAAATTGGCATTAATATGATAATATATTAAATAATATAATAGACAAAATGTACTGAGTACATCCGACAGTGTAGGTATTTACCTAATTGCAGCTTAGTGGTATATTTCAGGCGTGCCACAAACTTGAAGTAAGGAGCAAAATAATGGAAAATTATTATGCAATATAACCAGACCTCCAGGGTCGATGTAGAGCCAAACATTCTTTGAACACATTACCAATTGTGTCAACAACTGGCTGAGTGAAAAAGAAATAAAAAAACAGATTCTCTTTTTGTAATAAATAATACATATAAAATATGTCTCAGTAAAATAATTACCTAATTATTAATTATTTTGTTACTACTACTACTACTAGCGCCGACTTCATGAGGTCGGGGGGTGCCCGAGCCCCCCTAATGTTATTATTCAATATTTCATCCTAGACATTGAACAGTGACGATTTGAAAATTGTCAACTTAAATTTTTCGTCACTCTTAGCCCTTTCCACCTCTTCCCCAATATTTTTATAAAGTCGGCGTCCCTGGTTATTCCTATATACCTAATTACCGTCTTCAACAACACAAAATCATATTAAAATGAGTAAAATCCTATCTAAAATTATGACTGGTAAAGCACACAACAACCCAAGGTATAAACCTAAATATGCTGGCATTAGGTAGGTACCTTCACGAGAGGATGGTATTAGATACAGGTTGGCCGCAATTAGAGCCAGTAGGCCCTTTTAAGATAGTAATATTTTGAAAAATAAGCTAAGTGTATATCATTATTATCAGGTTTACGTCACAATCTTAATTAAATATTAAGGTATTGTAAAATGGTTATTATTTTTCAAAGGTGAAAAATGTATTGAAATGCCAGTATTCAGAGCGTCCCTATTTAAACTCAATAACTAGTTGCCAAAATCGAGCATCTAGCCGAATTACCGATAATCGGCTGAATATTACACATAAGCGCAAACTTATGCCATGTAACCTCTGATTCCGTAATTTTTTATAAATATACTTTTCCATTTAAAATCGCGAATATCGTAAAAATAAAAACATATATGGCAGAATATATTGCTATATGCTGAAGGGTATCTAAATCATAATGCGTTACATTATGCACCATTTCTTATAACTCCCTCGGTAGTGCAGCGGTAGTTAATGCGACTGCTGTACATGAGGTCTTAAGTTTGATTTCCGGGGCGGGCTCACGTCCACTAACAAAGGCAGTCATCGACTCAGGCGGTTGTGCCATATCTACAATATGGATATCTATTATGGATATATATGTATTTGTAGTTAAACTTGAATTCGCGCTATCTATGATATGCTTTTATTTTTCTAAAATGGTCTATTCCCGTCCACAATCCCACCAATATTACCTGTTTCAGGTGTTGTGGTCATCGAAAACACCGTCCACCTATTCGTAGCATCGACTAAGTATATTATCGGGCTATACTATTTTTTTAATTTATTTGGTTCACAAATTATATATTATGACAGAAAAATACATTATATTATAAGAATTTTATTGTAGCTGTTTGTTCACCCTATGGCACATGCATAAAAAAATTAAATTCACTAGAAAGTCCACCGCCAATGAAAACATTCACTAAAAAACTTATTTTTTACAATTTTACAAATTATAACTATAAATTATGAACATTAAAAATGTTAAAGTACTTATGTAGGTAACTCTTCAGTTTATAATTAAGCTATTTTTGACTCAACTTAGGCCAAAGGTATTAACTTAGCTATCTAAGACTATAATGTCATAATATTATACACGAAAAGTCGATTAATTTCGAAATGGTGATGCCTATTACGGGAACGCTATTAGTTGCCGCCAGTGTCTAGGATAAATAAAAGGTGGACCGATTTGCCTCGAGGTTATGCCCTTGAAAACTGCAAAAACAAATCAAATTAGCTTAAAAATTAGTAAAGTTTAATAGTAGTAGTAGTGTAACAGGTTTCAAAATTATGTAGTAAAGTGTCAAATAAACAACGCGATAAAATCCGTATATAATAGTTTAATTTCAATATGTCCTGTCTTTCATACTTTTCTGATTTAAATAAAAAGAATTAAAAAAGTACAATAATATCAGCACTGTATTAAACTGTCCCACTGCTGGGCAAGGGCCTCTTCTCACTGTGAGAAAGGTTAGGTCATAGTCCACTACGCTGGCCCAGTGCGGGTTGGCAGACTTCACATATCTTCGAGAACATTATGGAGAACTCTCAGACATGCAGGTTTCCTCAGGATGTTTTCCTTCACCGTTAAAGCAAGCGATAATTAACTATTTACTACGTACATAACTTCGAAAAGTCAGAGATGCGCGCCTTGGGATCGAACTCGAGACCTCTGCGTGGCAGTCCAATGGTTTCCCACTAGGCTATCGCTGCTGTAGGTTATACATTATACATGACCGATACAATTTGTATGATTCAAATTATAAGATATCGGACAGACCCAGAAAAGGTATGTTATTATTTAATATAATAACAGGCGTACTTGTAGATCTAGGGTTGCCCCCAGATCTACAAGGACGCCTGTTATGCCCCGGTAGTGCCCCCGCCAAGACGAGCCAAGCGAAGCGCAAGGGCACTACCTACCTTTTCTCGAAACGCTTCGTCGTTTTTTTAAACTCTTATAATTTCGGTTTGGATTATATCAGATAAACAAAATTCTCGGGATATGCTGTCAATAGCGGACTTATTAAACGTTTTAATTGCATAGCTCTTATACTTTAGATTTTATTGATATCTAAAAAACTCTAATTTCGTCACTGACTCACTGATGATCATCAAAATTCTTAGGGTATTTCCTAATGTCCTAGAAAACTGAAATTTGGTATGTACGCTAGTACTAGTACACAAACAACATTAAATTATAAAAATTGTAACTTTTATCCACCAACCCCTTAAAAAATTGTCACAAGCAACTTACAAAAAGAAATGAAATCCCACCAAAAACATTTTCATGTAAAATGTTTATTTATTTATTTATTTATAATAGGTACACAAACAGATTACAGCCTTAACATAGTAAGTAGTAATAATGAACATAATATATTTAAACCGGACAGTAATCTTAAGAGGACACATTGAAAAAATGCACTAACTTTCATCGAATAGTATAGGACTATGAGAAGACCAATTAATCTAGAATTTTGATATAGGTAAATTGATGTCTTTAACTAGAATTTCCTAGCTCAAAAACACGATATTGTGATTTTGGCTCGATCATAATTATTTTCGAAAACACCTCTAAAAAATTACTATTTTTGAAATTACAAGGAAGTTACACTATCTTTATGCTTAGGAGTTACTCAAATATATTCGTAACGTCAATATTAGTGATTTGCTAGCTCATTATATCCATAACTAAAACCAATCATTTAAAAACAATATTTTAAGTTTTTTTTAACAATTTCTAAGCGTTCTCGATCATTGCGGGCGCATCGCAATTTTAGACCTTATGACCGCTATTTAAGGATTGATACACAATGAGTGTCATTGGGGCGGATATGGGCGGAGCTATTCTAAACGATAATTTTCGCGGTGTCCCCTTAAGGTAGTGTACACGACATGTACATAAGGACAGATTACTCGTGCAAAAGAATAAACATTATTAAAATCTTAAATTGATTAGCGTAGGATACAAGTGGATAATTGTAAGTAGGTTTTTCTAAATAACTGTAATTTTACTTTATAACTAGACTTGGAACTTTTCGGAAGTACATCTGATACAATCTTTTTATATCTATTGAATTTTATGTCAAAAATGTCGACGTCTTTATTTAAACGTGCCACTTTATTATATGATCTGCCCATTCTTACTATTGGATTATAAAATGATGTATTATTTTTATATGCCTGAATTGCAAATATGTTAGGATTACGAGATCTATGTGAAATATTAAAGCTGAGAGAAGAGAGTAAAGCCGATGTATCGATAGATGAATAAACCAATTTATGCAAATAGAGTAAATCGTATCTCTGACGTCGGGTTTGCAATGAGACAACATTAATTTTACTTAACCTCTCAGCATAATTTAAACGATCATAATTGAATTTACGAGAAACGAATTTTAAGCGCCTTTTCTGTACCATTATGTTCTATATGTATATGCGTTTTATAATAAGGAGACCAAACTGGGCAACAGTATTCTAAGATACTCCTCACCAGGCTGAAATAGAGACACAGGGTACTTTGTGTATTCTTAAACTCTTTAGTGGACCTTATAATAATTCCCAGACGATTGCTACTTCTCTTCACCATATGTTCGTAATGTGAACGGAATGTTAACACCCTATCAAATAAGACTCCCAAATCTTTTACCATCTCTTTTCTATTTAACACGCTGTTTTCTATAAAGTAAGGGTGAAACATTTTGTGCTTTTTCCTGGTAAAAGAGATAACACAACACTTGTCCACATTGAGGCACATATTGTTTGACAAGCACCAGTCCGTAACGATGTTGAGATCTTGTTGAAGGGCCAGACTATCTGTGGTCTCGTTTATTTGTTTATAAATCTTTAGGTCATCAGCGTATAGCAATGCAGGGTAAAGTAATCGATTAATAAGATCGTTAATGAAGACTATAAAAAAGAGCGTCCCAAGATGTGACCCCTGCGGAACCCCAGAAGAGACGGGTACGGGAGAAGAAGAATAACCCTTGACAGTTACAAGTTGGCTCCTGTTACTCAGGTACGAAGTGATCCACCTTAACAAACACCCATGTATTCCGTAGTGTGAGAGCTTAAGACATAACAGCTAATGGTCTACTTTGTCGAAAGCTTTACTAAAGTCCAGATATATGGCGTCCACTTGCCCGCCAGAAGCAAAGGCGCCGCAAAGATAATTTTTATATTCAAGAAGATTACTAAGTTTGGACCTTTTTTTGACAAAACCGTGTTGTTTGTTTGAAATATAATTACATAAATGATTATAAAGTGGAATATATACCAAAGATTCAAGGAGCTTCGCTATACACCCGAGAATGCTACTGGGCCGATAGTTAGAGCAGGATGTCTTATCACCAGATTTATGAATCGGGATAACATGCGCAATTTTCCAACGGACGGGCAAACGCCTGAGCTGATTGATTTCGTAAATAATATGGCTAATGAGACAGATAATTCCACAGAGCAATTTTTGACAAAAATTGGAGGTATCCCGTCTGGGCAAACACCTTTACGTTCATCTAAATTCTTAATTTTAAGAAGGATATCCCGTTGGCTGATTTCAAATTGATGAAACGTAGTGTTAGAAGTGTTGGGCAAATTTTTTCACAGATTTGGCTGAGAGGAAGATGTATCGAAGACCGAACCAAAATACTCCGAGAAAAGTTCGCAGATTCCTCTGCCATCTGAAGACGTTTTGTTTCCAAATGTTGCCAAGACGAGACCATATGACTCGCACTGTTAAAAAGTTATCAGATCTCATGTAGAGTCAAGCTTCTAACTATACACGCCCTAACTCTATAAGGCCTAACTTCACAAACTCTATACTTTAGTCAAAATATGTGGCTTGGCCGTTTATATATATAACTTTTTGATAGTGCGAGTCATATGGTCTCGTCTTGGCAACATTTTACATGAAAATGTTTTTGGTGGGATTCAATATTCATGTACCACATGATACCTTTAGATATATACACAATGATTATAAATATATACATTATCTCACGCATATTTCCCCGTAGGCGTGTATTACACCCTCCTGTACCTACAATGTTTTATCTCCCAAGAAACAGGGAACGAGGCTATTACGGCCACACTTCCAGAACCCGTTCTACTGCTGCGAATTTCATATCAGAAATCCACAATAACTTGTAGTCAAAAGTGTGATGAAATTTCTTTATACAAATATCTAACAGATTTAGAGCTGCTTTTCAATGACCAGATAATCCTTAACACAAGATAAATGTGGCGTATAGAGAGATTTTGCATTGGAAATCTGTCAGTGATTCTTAATATACCTAACTAATTGACGATATAAATAGTATCTTAATCAAACAGTTAGGTTTGAATAGGTAAGTTAAGAGTAATCTTTATGAGGAATTAATAAAAAATATTATAAAATAGAAATTATTTATCTACGGATATAGGGAAACTCAGACTCATAATCTCTACGTTAAAAATCCCACAAATCCTTAAAAATTTCCCAATATAAGACGCAAAGTCAATGGCAGATGATTACAATGCTTCGTGCACAATATTCGGCAATTATTATTTAATTTACAATTTAATTTGATACGTAGTAGCCCAATAGATAAGGTATTAGAATTTCGATTGAGAGATAATTTGCTCGAACCCCACCCACAAGCCACTAAATACTAAAGCATTTGAGTTTAACAAAAGTTTTAGTAATATAAAATCCCATTTTTATACCTCGATGGTAGCAAATAAACATAGCGTCTGCCTGGCTATTAGCGGTTACCATAGCCTATGGACAATTGCAATGCCGAGAACAACGTATGTGCGCTACTTTTCCAAAATCTTTATAACATAAACTAGCTGACCCGACAGTCGTTGTCCTGTCAATCTATACAAAAATATTATTTTATGTAATTAAATTCAATATCAAAACGTCAATCAATTTTTTTCATATAAAATGACCATTAAAATTTTCGACATGCCCGTTTTCGTTCATACAATCCTTGTCCTGACAATTAAAACACAACAAAAAAACAACAGCCAACTCGATCGAACCATTCTAAGGTGATGCTTTGTCATACATGTGGCAATTGACTTTTATTTATATAGATTGGGCAGTAATACTCACGTAATATGACGGAGATCTAGACTTTTCAGCAATGTTGTTCAATCCAAATGAACCGCTTAGCATCGCCTCAGCGAAACATCAACACAGCGCCCTTATTCAGGGTACTGTGAGGGTACCTTTCACTTCACGTCGGTAAATTCTACTTCCATTTTATGTTAAATAAATAATAGTTTCTATATTTTCCAGTCTGTCTTCCATTTTCCCAACTCTGCGCATGTAATTACTTTTCGCTTTTGGCTATCTGGTGCCTATAGCGACCGCTTCACTCGCTCTATCCCAGGGCCGGCGTATCAACAATCCAAACTCCTACCTAATTACCTCGCCGCGGCGCCGCAGGAACAACAACCAAAAACTGAAGCGCATTCCTCAATTATAGAATTTCCATAAATTATCCACAATTAACCGACAAAGTTAAATTAAATACTACCTATTCAAATTATGACGTGACGTGTGAAACTGAATCGCGAAGGACAAAAACCGGAACTGTGGGAAGTTGTGAATTATTGGAAGAGTTCGGTTGCTCAATGGAAGGTTGGAACGACGGATGGGGTAAGGTGGCTATCGGTTCATCGGCAGTAATGCAGCGGTCATTGCGGAGCGCGGGCGTGCGGCCGGTGGGCAGTATGCAGTACCACATAGTCAGGTAGGCCGCGCCACGTGCCACAAGTATCCTCGCGTCCGACCTGGTACCTGTTGGCTGTTAGGTAGTGCAGTGGGCAGTGTTGCGTTATGTGTTTGGTAAGCAATGGTCAGCGATGTCAAATGTAAGTACATTGTTTGTTTGTGGCGTCACGTCAATCCTCGGGCTTGCTGAGCCATCAACACTAGGTACAAGTGTTTGTGATTGTTGTGTTTGCTGTATTAAATACAATACGGTGTACTGGTTAAAGTAATTGTTTTACTGGTAGAAGTGGCTTCGTGCAATTACATATTTGCGTAATACGGATAGCTTCATGTTTTATATAATTTTCATGTTTCTAATGCTTCGGTGGTCCTGTGGTATGATTGCGTTTATATTTGCCACCACTATATGTTACAGGTTCGATCCGGGTCGGGTAAAAGATTTTTGAGTGTAATGTTTAGGAAATTTGTCGTATATAATGATTGTAGGTAATAAAACTGAAGTGTCTCAGCGGTCCTGTGGCATAATTGCGCAATGTTGGCGACCCATCGCCAGGTTACAGGTTCGACTCCATGTAGGGTAATTTTTTTTTAAGTTAGAGGCTTAGGTAATTACTTGTAAACCATAATTGTATCTATAAAAGAGAAGTATTTACCTCTAGTGCAGAAACAGTCAATAATACGTTTGTTTATCTTATCTTATCTTATTAGCGGGCCAGTCAGTGTAGACCGGCGACACTTCGACTCAATGGGATCTTTTGTGTCGGCCCCGGGATTTGTCCCTGAGCTATCTCCCTATGAATGTACTACATCAGTCACAGTGTACACTTCAGAGGGAGAAGCCTGAAGTCTTCAGGGTTCGGATATGCCAATCCCATCAGACCAATCCTTAGTTCAGACAACGCGTCACATTCACACAGTAGGTGTGATATGGACTCGTCCTCTTCACCACAGGCTCTGCAGATCAAATTGTTTGCCACGTTTGTTTACAATTATATCGTTGCTAGCTATGGATCGACGACTAATTTTTTAATCACGGACTCGGTGGCGCAGTGGTAATGAATGCTATTGCTATGTGTTGCTGTGTACGTATGTTGAGTCTTGGGTTCAATTCGGCAGGCCGTTGGGCAAAGTGCTGTCGGGTTGTTTCTTGTCAAGAATTTCGGCCATAGGCGAATAACCTTACATTACGTATGTACAGATGTGATACAATACTGGCTAACACTTCTGGAATGTGCAGGTGTGCGGCAATGTATGAATATATGTTTTAAATAACCATTCATAACGCAAAACGCATTCCAGTTTTTAGAGTTCGAAAAACTCTTATACAACAGCTTTGTCCGTCCGTCCGTCCGTCCGTCTGTCTGTTATACAACTTTCAACTCAAGAACTGTAAGAGCTAGAGTCTCGCGGTCAACGCCATTCGACACAGCATAGTCGATATACCCTGCAATGACTATGACATTTGACCTCTGACCCTCACGTGAACTTTGCATATTACTTGAACCATTTTTTCGAACTCTAAGATTTACGGCAATTCATTGTCGATTCTCACTTGTTATAAGGTAACATAAAATAAACGATAAAATTAATGTCATCTCACAGAAGTAGAAAAGGTGGCAAATGCGGTGCGTAAGTAGGTTATAAGGAGCTACTTCAGATGTACTATCCTGAAAAATCCATTATGCGTTATTTCTGGATTCCAGCTATTGATTGGACCCCAGGAGCGTATAACTGTTTACCCTCACATTCTGTTCTTAACATCTCATCTTTATTAACCTCAGAGTCTTCTTCAAAGAGGTTAATGAAAACACTTTGTAACGGTCTGTGTGTTAGTGACAGTTTGATGTTACTGACAGGCATAGCTCCGGAACCACTGGACCGATTGACTTGTAACTTGGTGTACAGACACCTTGGGGTCATACCTCAGTCGAGTTTGAATACGAGCCCTGTGGGTCAAAAGACCCTCGAGATATAGGGGTCACAAGGTCATAAGGTCAGGGGATATCCACCAACAGAGTGATTTGGAAGTCCAAGGGAGAGGCTTTTGTCCAGCAGTGGGACATTACAAAAAGCTTATGTAAAAAAAAAAGAGTCTCATGAAGACGTAAAGGTTGAATCCTGGGTATTTTACACCCATCTCGTTTAATTTTTTTTGATTCGCTTCGCGGCAACGATACCTTTGATATTGTAAGCGATCATAGGCTACGGTGACCGCTTATTATCAGGAGAGCTCTATGCTTGTTTAATATGGATGGCGTAGTGGTTTAAGTCAACCTCACCACTGCCACCGCCAGTGTTGTTGGTTTGATTCCCACACGGAACAAAAGTGTTTGTGATTTACAAATTGTTGCTCCGAGTTTGGTGTTTTTGTGTCCGTTGTTCGAATGTTAGTAAAGTACGCCGAGACGCATAAATTCTAAATGCGGCAGAATGGTAAAAAAGGCGGAATATTTTTACACAAAATGGGCGGATTATTTTTTAAATGAGACATGAAAATACGGTTTGCGAAGGTCAGGGTAGGTGACAATACTGCTTTTGTCATCAAAAGCACTATTGTCAACTACCCTGACCTTCGAGAACCTCACCAATATTGACACTGGGGTCACGAAGGTTATATAACAACTGTAAAATCGCTTTCGTTACGCCATACAGTAACACACTAACAAACTATTTTGAGACCAGACATTATAAGAATGCGGTGGTAGCCCAATGAATGAGGGACTTGTGATAGCGAGGTCGTGGATTCGAATTTCGTTCTATTGAGACGTGAACGCACTCCTAATACACGTTTTAGCTTAGCTGGGAAAGTTTAATGAGAATACTAGTAATATGCAATGAGTTGTAAAATACTGAAATTATATTTAATTGGCAATTTAAAACAGTGGCTATGAGTTTCTTGCATGTTTCTTCTCATAGGCTCAACCCTTTGCCTGAACCAAGCAACTAAGTTTAATGTAGCTTCAGTTACTTAGTGAACTTACTAACTTTAAATATTTTGGCGTTAATAAGTGTTACTTTGTGACCTAAACGATTAAATGAGTTTTGACTTTGACTAACCCCAATAGCTGAAAAACCTTTAAATAAATTACACATGACATGTAAATGAAGGGTAAATTAATTTACAATAATCTTCTCAAAAGAAAATTAAGTATGCAGCCTGTTCTCTGCTAATTACTATTATTACAAGAATATATATCTAATTCAGGGACCGTGAATGGTTCGATTCTTAGGTTGAGATTTCCCATAGGTACTTCAGTTAGATTAGTTTTATAAGATTAAGAAAATTTTCATTCATTTTAAAGCGGGATTAACATGTAACTTAGTGAAATCCTTACTAATATTACAAATCCGAATGTTAGTTTGTTTGTTATGCTATCACGCCTGAAGTACTCGTCCGATTAGCATAAAATTTGGCATCCACGTTCTCACGTATGCGTGTACGCGCTCCTACCTTTACCGGGCACCTTTCAACTAGAACGGAAATGTGTACTGTTCCTGAGGTATAGGAATTTATTGACGCAATCTAGATTAACGTGAGCGGAGTCGCGGGCAAAACCTAGTATTTATATAATACACCTCGGCTTGCCCCTTCGAGGATAATTAGTCATTAGTCTATGTATGTACACAATAACACAGGTTTCCTAACGAGTCTATAAACCCTTGTACTCCGTGTAACAGTGTAACAGCCGGTCACAGTCGAATGCCGAACATGGAACTCTGCGGAAAGAGGGCAGGTCATGTCATTCACAATGCGTGACAGTCAAATTGTTTGATGCAATCAATCGTACGATTATTTAAGTGTACATATAGTAAATACATTGAACTACTAGCAGTTACCCGCGACGTCGCCCGCGTGAAATTTACCAAAAAAATAATCTAAAATAAAAGTAACCTAAGTTACTTCTTATAACAACAGCTATCTGCCCGTGAAAGTCCTATCAAAATCTGTTCAGCTGTTTCAGAGATTAGCCGCAACAAACAGACAAAAATTTTAATAATTTATTTTTTTATACCGTGTCAAGCTAATACTTTCATATGCATTTAGTAAAAGCTGTTGTTTTGACATCAACAGACACTTCAATTTTATTTATTTGTATAGGTGTACTAGATTTCAATGGCGCCGCGGTAGTGGATTCGACTGCTGTCTATGAGGTCTCGGATTCGAATCCCGGGTTGGGCTGACAAAAGGATATTGGGTTTTCCGTTAAGAAATCTTAATAGCGGCCTGGAGTTAGGAAATTGGCGGTGTTAGCCACCCCCGTGCCTCGGAACGCACGTAAAGCCGGTCCTGCGCTTGATTTCTCTCCGGTCAGATTCCATCGGATCATGAAAGTTAGGGAACAGAGTGTGCAGTTGTGTTTGCGTACACACTTGTGCACTATAATATCTACTGCGAAGATGATCAGTCCCGTTAAGATTGGCCGCCATAACCGAAATTCTGTTTGGAGGACATTATTATTATTATTACTAGATAAGATAGCTCAATAAGATAAGAATTAAGTTCTAGTTAAGTGATAATACGGTCTTCGAAACATTTATACAAAAGGTTTTCAACTTATACAACGTATTCAAGTCTGCCAAGTCTAGGCCAGCGTGGTGGACTATGGTCTTCTCACAGTGAGAAATGGTCCGTGCCCAGTAGTAGGACTGTTAATATATAGAGCTGATATTATTCATTATTACTAGATTTTCCCGTGGATTTGCTCGCGTAAATGTAGGTTAGGGAAGATTAGGTTACCTATATCTAAATGTGTGGCGGCTCAAATCTGCCGGGGCTGCAGGAAGAATACGCAAGTGATCCCAGCGCCCCGGCCACAGATTGCGAGAAAGAACACCGTGGTAGGTTTACTCGGTAGGACCGGGCTTTCGCCATCTTTTCCCGGGTGAGCCCGAGGAAGGATAAGGGTCAACGCATTACTCTAAGTGAGTAAAAAATCAAAAAAATGGTTAGGTTAGCAAATGTACCTTGTAAATGTACGTGTATGTCCTTGTCTGTACCCCTCACAACGTGTATGCGTATTAAATTTCATGATGATCGATCGTGCGGTTAAGGCGTGAAAGTATAACGAACAAACAGATTTATATTCGTATTTATAAATTACCTAGTTAGGATTACGGAGATAACTTAAGTAGATTGCGTTACAAACAATCTAATTTCAGTGTTTTCGCCTTTATTAATTACACCTAATCATAACATTGTCTTAAATTTACGCGAATATTACTTATTGAAATGAAAGTTGCCTATTAGAGTTGGATTGTATCGCAATTATAAATGATATGAATTATTAATTTTACACTTTTCCTTACGTTTCCGTTGATTTTCAGCAATCATGATTATAATTGTCCGTTTTAAGTAGTTTAATTTCAAAACTATATATTATGTTGAGAATCATATACCTATTCATGAGATGAGCACGGTAAATCCTTACATAAGTAGGTATATAAATATTTAACTGCACGTATGGCGGAATGGTTTATATGTGGTCATCTGTTTTGTTGTAGATTCGATCCCGACACGGGACCAGAAATAAAGTGATTTACAAATGACAAAACAAAATGTTTCGAGTCTATGTAACCGACTGCCACGCCTAAGGTCGCGGGTTTGATTCCCGCACAAGTCAAACATTTGTGTGCATGAACATGGATGTTTGTCTTGGTTTGGGTGTTTCTATGTATAATATGTATGTATTTAAAAAAAAATGAAAATATGTATGTTTATCTATTGTCTAGTACCCATAGCACAAGCTCTGCTTAGTTTGGGCTAGATGGTGTTGTGTGTATGTGATAGAATATGATATATTATATTATTTTATTGTTAACATTTTTGTGTGATACAGCAATTAGTCCTAATAATTTTATCTTTTTAAAGATAAATACATAAATAATTACTATATTTACTATTTTAACATGTTTTACGTAAAACGAGCATTTCCTAAATATCTACCGGTAGAAAAATACTCGGCCATTTAAGAGACATGATATGTAAACATGGGTCCAATGCGCAGTGGTCCTTAGAGAATTTGAATCTAAAGTTTGATATAACATTTACTGAGGTTCTGATGACTAATGAATCTTAGTTATGGGTACTAAAGATAAAATAAATTAAAATTTAAATAAAAGCAAATAAATTTATTTGAATTTGTATATTTAATCGCCTTTTATTATGGAAATTATAGATAAAATGTGATATTATAAAAATTAGTGAGAGCATTACACATCGCTCATCCAATAGAACAACGACGTAATTGCAAAATTGTCGAAAATGCCTTTTAAATGTCATAAGTTCACGTCTCGAAAGTTCTATCTATGACAAAAACGACAGAATTATTCTTACGGTATTTTTAAAAGTTTTCTTGTGTTATCTCATGAAGTTAATGTATTAATGTAACATACATAAATATTAAAATTTCATCAAAATGATTGGAAATATGTTATCTTCTCTCTTAGCCTTTATTATTCCCAAGTCACTTGGGGTTGGCTTTTCTGGAAATATGTTATATTATATTATATTTATAATATATAAAATATATTATAAATTATATTTTCAATTTCAAACTTTTAAAACGTTCTCCTGAAAAATAGCCAAAACATAATTACGTCAGTGTTTTATTGGATGAGCGACATGTCTAAAAAATGAAGCTTCACGGTGTTGAAATATAACCCCTTGGTGGAGCGGAATCTTACTGATATCTTTTTGTGTTGCGGAGTTAACAATGCCTATATTTCTAAGGAAATGTTCAGCCTGGCTAAAGCAGCACAGCGAGTCTTGTTTTACTACCAGTCTTACATGTTTCTATAAGCAATTATAACCACTTAACACAAAATGAATCGTATACAACTAAAAATTCCGGTAATATTTTACTCAATTCCTATAATAATCTCTCAACACTTAGCTCTATAACCCTGAAATAAATTATGGTGTAGAACTGTAGTTACAACCCACGAATGTTGTAATACCTCCTACACACTTGAGTCCACGAAAGTGACGGTTCTGCGCAATGACCGTGATAAGTGTCATATATTACACTTTAATTTAAGACTTTCCAAGGGCCTTTGCGTTTAAACATATGACATCAATTTAGCCTCCCAAGTGCGTGGCGACTCGTGTAAGGCATAGATAGGTCTATACCTATAGTGGTTGTAGTATTTTGAGGGGTAGGGCCACGCTGATTTCAGCATGAATGGGCCGGTTTGACCGGGAAAGTACCACCCTCTCACAGAAGATCGACGTAAAATAACAGTACTTGTTATGTTTCATTCGGTGAGTGAGAGCGCCGGAGGGCCAATCACCCTGTCCTTCCCAAACCTCATCCTGCTCTATTCCCCTTTTCCTCTCGGTAGGCAGCGACTTGGTTGTGTTTTTATTGACATAACTTCTGTAATGCTAAAAAAACACAGCCAAGTGTATGAGCCACGGTTCTCGCTTACTATCAGGTGAGCCGCTGGCGAGCCTGTCACGGAGTACGCAATAAAAAAAAATAAAGAAAGTAATTATAGTAGGTGTAGTTGTAGGTATAGGTCTATCTGTATGCTAGCGTCGACTGCCGGTATCACCTGTACCACAAAGTTAAGCAGATTAATGGCAGTACTGCAACCAGGTCGGACCCCATGCTGCGCATCCGATTACTGCACACGCATCTGTTTCTGCACGCAGCGCTGGATAGCTGCCTCGAACACTTTTGATGGTGTCGACAGCACAGCCACTCGTTTATAGTCACTGAAATGCCTACCTTTTTTTTTTTTGAGGGGGGGAAATGCTCCTTATGCATACCGCCCCACTTGGGGTGGTGGGGACGGTTATGTCGGGCTCACCGGCCTACAACACGGCCGGCATACCGACTAAAACCCCCCTGTGCACCGTCAATTCGCCTTGACGGGTGGGCCGTTGGAACCTGATACAACATCAGCGGCCCACCCAGCGACTGCCGTTCACCGAACCGGGAACGTCGCTTGTCTCAAACAAGTGTTATAAATATGCTGTAACGGTTCCGCTAGTACTCCTCCAAAGTCTTTGAACAGAAACGCTGGCATACCATCCGGGCCAGATAACCGCTAAGGGCCTCCTTTACGTCTTTAAGATTAAGATTTTAAGATTAAGATTTCTTTAAGATTCAGACACTCCGTATCGACGGCAGAAAGCGATTATGTCGTATCGTATATTATATGTAGGTACATAACATACCTATAGGTATAAATCTATGAGATTAGCGCTAATGAATGAGCATGACTCTCATAAATCACTTATTCCCATTACAGATTAAAACTTTTTTAGAGCCGCCGCGTTTTGACAAAAATAATATCGTAAATATATTAAAGAACGGGTTTTTACGGTGCATTAGCGTCATCAATCGCATATTAATGTAAACCGTCTAATATCCTTACAAATATTATAAATGTGAAAGTAACTCTGTCTGTTACCTCTTCACGGCTAAACCACTCAATCGATTTGGATGAAATTTGGTACAAAGATAGTTTAAAATCTGGGGAAAGACATAGGCTACTTTTTATTAATGTAAGTACCATGCAGGCGAAGCTGCGCGCTAAAGCTAGAATGAAATATGTGTACACATCGCGAATGTCTAGAAACGTTCATGTCCTCTAAGTATACTCCCGAAAGACCAGTTATTTGTTAGACAGAAAACGTTACAACAATATCCATCATAAAGAATAACATAATAAAATAATAATTATTGTAACTTAGGTATTTTAATTTAGGACATACATGTTTGTTTTTATTCATGCTGTAAGCTCTGTCATTTTTACTGCCATTGTTCTCGATACTGTATTTTAATAATAACATTGGCAATGTTTTAATTTTATAAATGTAAATACTTCGTTATGACTACTACTTACGCATTTACTAGTCTTTGATTGTTTGTTTGTTATACCTTGCTATTATAGTATACTCAAACCTATGAGAAAGATTTGCATGAGTGGCGTAGCGGGTAAGCGGTTGCTCTGCCGCTGACGCTAGATCGAGTGTTGTGGGTTCGAATTTCATACGGGACAATATTTCGTGTCTGTGTGCACTTTGTATCCGTTAGTTGTATATTTGTAAAGGCCTCGGGAGACATGTCTTAACTCCTTAAAATTTAAATTAGTACAAAATCTTGTATATCTGATCTTTTAACAATACATGTAACATACTTGACATTGAGGTTTGTGATGCGAGAGAATTCACAAATATTCAATTATCAGACTCAACGTAGGTACATTTGAACTTGACATAACCAATTGGGGATTCATATCCACAATAATTGTCACCACGGCAGTGGCGATTCAAACGGGTATTCGACCCTCTTACACTATTATCGCTGGCTTGCCCGATGACGCAACGTCATCCGTGCAATGTCGTCATCCTGAAAATATTCAGTTAAGCTTTTCGGCTTATTGCCAAAATAGGTACTAGATCTTGTTGCTTCCAAGCCTGGTGTGCCTGGTGTGTCTGGTGTGACTGTGTTTCCTTGGTATTGCTTCTATGCTAAGAATACATAGTTTTGTCCATGAGCGATACTTATCTACTCTTTACCCTTCTCTTTAATATGGCGAAGGGAGCTATGGCTGCCCCATGCGTCGTACTCGTGAACGGGTGCTACTTGTGGTGACTGGTCGACCTTGGTATCGTGGAATTCGATGATTTACTTACTACATTTTTATTTAAACAGTTAGATTAAACTACGGACTACAATCATGCCTTGTCTTGATTATTAATGTATATGTAAGTGGGTGCTCCTATTTACCATACGGCTGCTTTAAAGGCTACCATCAAATTTTATTAAATGCTTGAGTATGTTCATTAATAGTTCATGGAGAAATGGTTGCAGCACTTTACAGCTCTTATGATTTGTAAACAAAAACTTGGCGATTAAAAAGAGTGACCATGAGATTCTTGCCCGTTCTTCTCATGAGTCCTACACCCTTGCTTTGCTGAACGTGGCAGTACCTAAATGTAAATTCACAGGAAAAATAATAGTGTATCTCTGTCATTCATAAGTGTTACCTTGTAACCTAAATTTAATAAATTTATTTTGAATTTTAATTTGAATTTAGGTCTTTGGTAGGTCACTAGATCCTTTGCCACATAAAGTAATAAAAAAGAAATCAAGATCCATATATATGGACGCTTTGGATCCTACCAATAATAAAAACTTTGCCAGCTCGGTAGTCAATCACTCGTAAAATGTCGAACGGATTTAGATAAAATAGACTTGACACTCAGATAGACTATGCATTGAATTAACACATTTGGTACTTTTTATTCCGGTATACGTTTCTTTAGGATGTAATCCATCACAATACAACGAAGTGTTAATTACAAATTAACATAAATGATCTACATCTGCGGAAGTTCCAATTATTCAAAGTATTCAATGGATCCAATAGCCCTATTAGGGATCGTTTAACATTATGTAAAATTATTGTGAAGTTGCACAATGTGACTCGTGTTTGCTCATCATAAGACATGTGCACGCAAGTCATTTGTACGATTGCAAACGAATAATTATAGTACGTGCGTTTGTGATCTACAATCAATGACAAGCGGTGTGATCTAGTCTTATTTAACCCGTATGGAACGAATATAATATCTTGGTCATAAATGTTTCGTTGGTGATGTGTATTTATGTATTACACTGGATTTGTCTGTAGTCTAAGGCTGGTGTAGATTTAGTTCACAGACATAGTTACAGACTCCGTGATCCAATTGAAAACTTGGCAGAAATACTCAGTGACAGTTTGCACGGCCTCGGAATTGAACCCGAGTGTCGCTCGGCAATTGCGTTGACTACCGCTGACCCACCATGGCTGTCATGATATAGGTTTAGGCCAGTGCGGGTTAACAGTTGGCAGTTGTTCACTCTTTTTTGAACTTTCAGACAAGCAGTCTTTCTTATCTGTTTTCTTTCACCGTTAATTCGGATGATGATAAATCATTATCATATCTCGCCAACAAGCTGTGTAGCTTGGCGAGGAAATTTATATGTTGTACTATTATTATTACAAGTGAATAAACGACAAAAAAAAAATTATTTTAATTTGTTTGTTTGTTCGATCTTCATGCAAAAACTACTGAACGGACATTGATACAATTTAAATAGTTAGTTATCTTAGCGTTTATCTTGAAATAGCTACGTTTCATCTACATCCATTCCAAAGACCAGGAGTTATGGTGCATTGTATTATTTGCGTGATTTTACGAAGTAAGGTCCTCGCGGGCAATGTGTCGCGACTTCATTTGACAGACAATTTAGTGTTTTGTATAAATACATACTATAGAACGAAAACATATGTAATATATGTTTAAAATTAACATGGCCAAGCCCTAATCCTTTATCTGAATATAATTACTATGCTGTGTCCTACAGAGTCCATAATTGATATACACGTTGATTTTAAAATCGTGTAATTCCTTTTAACCACACATTGTACTGGTGATATAGAATAAAGCCGATCATATTTTTTTTAAATTAGAGTTATATTTTTGGTAGAAAGGGGTACATTAATTTTTCTAAAAATATAATTCAGTTTAAAAAAAATATGGTCAGGGTTATTCTATACCACCAGTAGAATGCGTGGTTAAAAGGAATTATAGGATTTCAAAATTATCCTGTATTCATAGCGTTAAGATTACCAATTATCAAACTACCTTGTGGAAAGCAATAAAGAACTGCACGGATTGCGTATTAGTAATGGTTTTGATGGTCGCTTCACAACTGCCATTGCTTTTAGTTTGACGAATCAATCCTTCACAAATAATAATAGTGGAAAAAATTAAAATTAGCTCTATACGAAGTACCTGTAGTCGAAGGTCTGAAAATGTAGTACATTTTTAAAAACTTAGATTTTACATTTACACAAAAGTTAATATTTGTTTTTAGCACTCCTTACCTTAGGAATCTCCCGTTACAATTTGATTCACATATTCTGGGACAGCCTGTATATAAAAATCGAGTATTGCCGTCTATTTCGTAGTTTAAAAAGCATTTGACCGATTAAGTTTGCACGTATATTCATTGATATGTACACTTCACATGCCCTCATATATCGTCAGTTACTGCAAGTGAAATCTTAATCGATTTGTAGCCCACCGCTAGCAGTTATTATTTATTATTTCCTGCCTAATTCATACTCCCTGCTTAGCTACGTTTGTTAATAAAGAGCGCTATGTAAAAAAGAGACAGTGCAATAATAGAAGTTTGCCAAATGCTAAGTAATTAGAACAATATGGAAATCCGACGAAATTTACGCATGACCGATGTTTTGGCACGTAATACACATTATTTACATACGTACATATATGTTGCCTGGCTCTGTCTGTGTAGAAATGTCTAATGTAAGTAGACCTCTAGAATATAGATGGATGTTAGCAACCAGAGTTCAACTTCATATGGGTAGACTGTTGCTGATTTATTTATGAGTATAAATAAAATTAGCAAAGCGCTTGTGTCAGTCCTCGGTAGATTATTAATTATAGAGATTTATTAATCACTCGATTTTAACTGCGGTTTCGCTTGCGTTAATTTTGTATGCCTAGGGAACAGTAATTTTGTTTAGATGAATGATACTCTGTGTCCTTTTCTGTTCCCCGACATATGTCCGAAATTTCGTGATGATCGGTCAAGTAGTTAAGGCGTAAAAGCGTAACAAACAAACACACAAACTCATATTCGCATTTATAATATTAGTATTCCGTTTTAAAAGGGTTTTTTAAGGTGGCCCAGGCACAAAACTAATTTGCAGCCTAGACAGTACAAGGCTTAAAACAGAAATGATGCATCCTTGGAATCTGTCTTGGATATACGCGCCAGATATGTCAAACTTATTCTACTTTGCGCTCATTAGAGCCTGTGGCCACAATTAAGCCTAAATAGCATAAGAGCTTTAAAATTTAAGTATTATTTAGTAAAACTTTAAATAATCAATACTAATATTATACAGAGGAAAGATTTGATTTTATATTTGTTTGTAACGATTTAACTCAAAACTACTAAACCGATTTCAAAAATTCTTTCACCACTAGATAGCTATATTATCAACGAGTAACATAGGCTACATTTTATCAAAAAAAGTATTGTTACACTTAGGTTAGCCTAATCTACTTCTAGGCGAGCAAAGCCGCGAGCAAAAGCTACCTATAATAAAATTAATAATTTTATTTCATGTCGGCAAAAATTAGGCCCGCTTTGCCTCATTTTAAACCATTTCTGTCCTCCAGTCGCCAAGCTAGGCTACTTTTTATAAAACAATACCTAAATAAACTATCTTATCATTTAACCATTCAAATATGCAAGAAACAAAGACTATATAGTTACGAACGAACTTAAATTTCTTGAAATTAAACTACTATATACAGATTTTATCGCGTTGTTTATTTAACACTTACTTTATTCCGTATATCTTCTCTCTTAGCCTTTATTATTCCCAAGTCACTTGGGGTCGGGCTTTTCTGGTCTAACCGGATTTGACTGGATATCAGTTTTTACACGGAGCGGCTGCCACCTGACCTCCGCAACCCGAAGGCTAACGATACCCTAAGGCTAGACCAGTGTCAGGATATTAGAGGGTACTGACTTTCCCAATAACGACTGCCATAGATGTTCATGGCAGCCGGGACCAACGGCTTAACGTGCTCTCCGAGGCACGGAGCAGGCGATAATTGTCAATCAATACGCACATAATTTCGAAGTCATATAATTTCCGAAAGTCAGAGGTGCGCGACGTGGGTTCGAACCCGAGACCCTCTGCATTGCAGTCTGTTGGTCTCCCCACTGAGCTATCGCTGCTTTTGTCTTTATTCCGTATATAGTAGTTTAATTTCAATGAATAACATTCGCGTAAACAGAAGACAATATTAAATTTCTTGGCTGGAATGAACGATATTGACAAATGGATATTCCTGTCGTATATTTTCATCAATCGACTTTTCCTCAGCTAGAAACTGTTGGAAACCTCTCTGATATATATGCTTTGATCACGATACACACGTCGATCACCACGTCTTTCATTATTACATATTTCCAGTTTTAAACCAACATTAATAAATCATGTAATCGTATTTAATACGATATGTGGCCATACTTCTACAATTACCTCCACAGTTAAGCAATACTTATAATGATTAAAAAATACTGCCAAATTGATTTATGACTGCTGCACAACATAATGTTGGTCTTCTTGTTGCGTAAACTGTTATTTAATAGGTAACCTGTATTCTATTATAACATGCATATAGTATAGTTTAGTTTAGTAGCACTCAGGTTGTTTTGGGCGAGGATACGAGGACTTCTACGTGTTTTTCTACCTTACCGAAGAAATTAGCAACCCTATCCTGCAAGCGTCCTACAAGTAACATGTACCACGATACGTGACCACTTCAAACGTTGAGGAACAATTTTTGTCGCAATAATCTCTTTCCAGCTTTCGGAAACATTTGTAACAGTTACGTTGGTAATCCTTGCACCAAACTTTTAGTTTCCACTGAAGTTGCTTGGATTAGTCTTACAATTAAAATCACAGGCGTATCATAAAGGTACCGTTTTACCATTTTGGTACGGCATCATGTAGAACGCGGAGCGCGGGACGGTTGGCACTGCGACTAAACCACCTTCAAAACGGACTAGTAAGTTAGACACTAGGTATACTAGTCAATTATTTTCAATGTCTCTAGTGCCAGACCAGCGAGCGAGCCCTGTGATGGTAAGTGTGGTAACCGCCGTTCAGATGGTTTAACAATATTTGAGGTATACATACAAGTCTTTAATTGTTCTTTGAAGAATGACAAGTCATAGCGCTCAGGGTACAATGCAACAAGTAGTTTATTCCAGAACTTGCACGTGCGTGGCAACAATCGCCGAAGGCATGTGTGTATAGGAGAAAACGTCTTTGGATCTACAAAATGAGCTCTGCTACAATATCAAGTAATAAAAATGGTATTAAGGTATTTCTCCTGTTCCTCAGAGTATATTCGTTAAAGAGACATGGGAATACGAAAGAGCCTTAAAATCTTTAGGTTGTTCTTGTCGTAGTAACGTCTGTCTTATATTAGGATCATCGATGATTCAAACTTGTCTCTTCACCGGCGTCGTTGTAGGTAGTCAAGTGGATCGAGTTGGTATTTGAGAGGTGGAGGAGAAGTGTCACCCACGTGAGCAGTATTCAATGTGTGGTTGGATCTATGCTTTATAAAGCAAGTACAAGTCATGGACCTGGAGTTCACCTTTTTGCTCGCCAGCTTGTCTTTATCTTCAAAATGACTATTATATTGTACTTTGCTAAAGATTTCGTCGCATAGCATCTGTAATACTCTGTTTACGATACGTCGACAGTTACTAAAAGTAAGAAAAGAAAAATATTAGAAAGGAGAATCATCAGATTCTCAAGGTGTACGGAAATCGATGGTAGAGTTTAAAAAATATTTTGCACTGGAATGATCAGATGAAGGTCATTCACTCCATTTTAATTCTGTGTTTTTCATTAAACTTAGCTTACAGACGGTTAATAGCAGTAATAAGCTATCAAGCTTAGGTATCAGTTCCCGATGCGTAGGAAATAAATTTACACAAGTATTAAAAATATCATCAAAGTTATGATGTGGTCTGAAGCTCAGAACAAAACATTTACGCAATACAATGATTCATAAATACGCATATTATCAAAACACACAGTACTTATATAATAACAAAGCAATGGCTGGTTTTGAACGGGTGGGTATGTTTAATAACACGGCCATTGTCGCGAAGCCACTTCAGGACATGACTTCACACACGCAGTCACGCACATTAGCCGATCCATCGCTTATCTAACACTAACTCCACATTATGCTGTTGAATCGGTAAGAAGTACTGTAATCAGTGTTAAAATTTGTACAATAACGAAATAATATATTCTTATGTTGTCTACAAACGATATAATATATAAAATTAATAAAAATTATAGCATACACTTACGATGCTATAATTTTTATTAATTACATGCGCGTCTTCTATTATCTATTAGTGCCTTGTAACGTGAATTAACCACTATGTTCTCTATTTCAGGTCACTTGCGATTTCTTTGGCAATCGTGTTAGTAATAACCAGATCACAAGCAAAAGGTTTCGCCATTCGGAGGGCAAAGAACTGGAATTCGACAGATTTAGATACAGAAGAGAGCTCACTGCTGGAAGTGAGATACGACTTGGAGGGTGCAACGCGTGTTAAAGCACTTGATAGCCAACAAATCAAAGATGGAACCGATAGTGGCGTAAACGCTATTACCGATTTTAGTAAAGCAGGTGATAGCGGCTACTTAAATAATATAACTTTGAACAATACTATTACACCTGCCATTCAAGTCGAGCATAATGACACAATTCAACAAGATTTGACTGAATTAAGCAATAATGAACCTAATACAAAAAAATCAAGTGTAGATTTGACCACGAGCACAATTGAAACTAGACAAGAAATAAACATTACCAATATATCTACATCTGCTAACGTATCTAAAATATCAAGTGAAACATCAAATGGAACATCAAATGATATTGATAATAAATCTACTTCTCCGATGATCATCGAAACTTCGACACAACATATATATGAAAATGACTCAACGACCATAGAAATCTCGACGAGCTATGCAAATACACAAAGTACTGATTCTTATATAACCGATAACAATAACAGTGACATCACATCTACAGTAAATATAGATGTTTCTGATGCTACACAAAACTTGGCTAATAATTATACTCAACAAAATACAGACCTTCAACAAAATACTGAAACATATGACAGTTCAACTGCAACGATTAATATTATTACCTCCAAAGCAGACAGTTTATTATCCGGTAATTTAAATGACATAATTCAGTCTGAAACCGGAAAAGACGATGAGTCTACAACAGAGACGTCACCACCTACTATAGAATCTACGTCAAACGAAATTGACGTAGAAACCGATAACAATAGCAGTGACATCTCAACTACAGTAATTATAGATGTTTCTGATGCTGCACAAAACTTGGCTAATAATTATACTCAACAAAATACAGATCTTCAACAAAATACAGAACTTCAACAAAATACTGAAACATATGACAGTTTAACAGCAAAGATTAATAGTATTACCTCCAAAGCAGACAGTTTATTATTTGGTAATTTAAATGACACAGTTCAGTCTGAAACCGGAATAGACGATGAACCTAGAATAGAGACGTCACCACCTACTATAGAATCTACGTCAAACAAAATTGATGTAGAAACTTCAGCTAAACTAAGCATTGTGACAGATACTTCACCGAGTTCTGAAGAAACTGTGTCTGCTATAAGTACGGAATCAAGTTCCGAGAATAGTTCTGAGACCGGACCAGATACCACACTCAATGTAGCCACAGACACAACTGTAACATATCTAGAAAGCAACTACACAACACTTACAACTTTTGCCATCACAGAAGATCAGACCGAAGAAACTTTTAAAACCGATGCACTTAAGGATGAAGTTGAAACTACTACATTGCCACATTGGAAAATATATAAAACTATAAACAGAAAACGTCTAACTACATCAAGCATTGAGGAGACGACTTCCGCTGATATAGAAATGACGAAATCTGAAACTGCACGAATTAGCCTAGAAAGAGTGCTCAATAATACACCAATACCATCACTAGTGCAACTCAAAAACGACCTTCTAAATGCCCAAGAGTACTCAACAAAAATACTTGATACGATGAATGAAACTAAAACAAATGAGAGCGATACACCTGTTTTGGCAAAACCTTCATCTACGGCACAAACAGCAACAGAACTAGAGACACGAAAGCCGAAACTAGAAATAGTTTCCTCACAGCGAGCTGGATACTTAGATAATAAAAAAAATACAACTCTGGAGGCACCGCAGTTAGCAACTGCAATTATTTATGAAGATAAAGATGTTTCTAATGACACAGAAAATTGGGGCACAATGTATGAAACCGAAATTGGCGATGGTGAGATCAGCGAATTACGTTATAATAATAATTCTACCGGTGCGGAGTCGCAAAGCCAATTGGTAAGTTCACTTACTTTCTTAGTAGTCAGACCTCACGCATTTAAATGACAACTGATAAATAATAATTGTGAATGCCTCAGTAGGACGAAATTTATATTGCATTATCTAATAACCGCAACATGGGTAATGTTTTCATTAATTTATTTGACGATTACAGGTAGAAGATGCGATAAAAGAAGAGTTATTGATGGAAAAAACACTCAATGAAAATAACTTATTAAAGGAAGAAGCTCGTCAACGGGATTCACCGAACCCACCATTGGACAATACACAACCGTCTCAACACTACGTCTCCAAGACACCAGAAATAATTACTGAAGATTTGCTTAGCGTCAAACCAATAAGCCCTGATAAAAGAAAAAATAATTCTATGTACGTAACTAGTGCAGTTATCTATAAACCCCTTAAAAAACTTGAGATTCAACACCCAAAACAGTTTGTTCGAGATCCAGACGATAACAGTTGGAGAAATGAAAGCATCAGTTCATTAGGAATCGTGTTCAAACCTAAAAACGCTTCAAAGTCTTTCACTGAGGTTTTAAAGAACAAAACAACTGAGTTGAGCAGTATGGTTGACAAAGTTGACAAAAGCAACGTGCCTGATCTTAGAGTCAGACTCGAGAAAATAGCTGAAGTTAGAAAATCTAAGAAAAAGAGAATCAATAAGTACGGCGACACTGTGTACAGTGATTACGAGGAAAGTTCAGGTGAGAATGCTAACTCCTCTAAGGAAGATACTACATCACCAATAGTTCCTGCACAAAAACAAGATACGTCTACCACAACACCTTTGCCACCATCTAAGACAGAAACCGATCTAACAGTAAATGCCATATGGAAGGACAAAATAAGCATTTTCCAGGATGACGACTCAACAACAGAGAAGTTAAAGAAATTCTATAACATGCCGGATTATTACGACGCAACAGAAGATTATGATGCTGATTATATTACTCTTTCAAAAATTGATTTAAAGAGATTCACTATACCGTTCAAATCTGATAAGGATACCTACTCTGCAACTCTTCCGCCAGATACTTACACCACGCATCCGGCGTTTATACCAACGAAGCCGATGAGAGTCACATACATGCCTGATAGACAGCCAACAATCCAATATTTTCCACCCACAAAGAAATCTAGTACACCAGTTACCCCAAAAGTGAGTGTAAATGAATATGACGACAAATTTAACAAAAAGGTAAATATGTATGCATATAAAGAAGCGCCTAAAGAGGGGTATGACGTAACATTCGCTACAGCGGCGCCAGTACAGACCAAAAAGCACGAGCAGCCGACTATTCTAACACCGAAGCCTATATATACACCGTCATATCAAGCGGGTAATGTCCACAAGGGCGTGTTCTTGACGACTCGAGCACGCATGACCGAGCCAGAGCCTCAGGGCGGTTTTGTACCCAACGATGGAACATTCAACAGAGCCTCGTATGTAATCAAACATTACAAGGATTTTATTAACGACGCGGCTAAAGGCAACGATGATGAGAAGACATCAGAGTATTTACCGTACACTGAAACTCCGCTTCGGGGCGTGACAATGAGCGAGATTCCTAACTTCTCTGTAGAGAAACAAACCAAACCTGTGGAGGATTACGAGTACGATACACATTTCCGTAAAGACATAATGACTCGATTTGTTGACAACTTCAACCAAAATAGTGAAAGATTCAAAGTGGATTTCCCGATTTTATACAATAACAGCGTAGTGCACAGGAAGGAGGAACAGAATGGTAAAGTGTTGGCTTCGTCGAGCGCGTTCATGAAACGTTTGTACGAGACGGCAAACCCAAGGTCTCAATTCCTGCTGAATGTGAAGCCATGCAACACGAACTGCGAGGCCTTGACGGTGGATCTGTCGCCCGCCTACGAGCTTCACTACTACGTCCCGGATCAAGAAGAAAAGGAAGAAATAGAGACCCGGTCTAACACAATGCCGTACCGTACTTATAGATTATGAAATACATATACATAAATTAATATTAGGTAATGCATTGCATTGTCGGGGAATAGGTGCGAGTAGGTAAGCGCGAAACGGGTGGACTGTTTTGTCAATAAATTAAAATTGAATGCAGCTGATCGCAGTTTGTTTGCCAAATGAGCGGTGGAGCGGATAGCTATTTAATTATATAAACAAATAATTACGTATATATTGAGGCCATTAAGTACTTTTTAACGTTGTTAAATATATGTAACAGAATCCTAACATGAATTTTACCTTTATCAATTGTTTTGTACCTACTCAGTATCACGATTGCGATTTTGACAAAAAGATGTATTATATAAAAAAATTAAGCATATATTTTGTGAAAATATTAGTTAATAAATAATTTATGGGGTATCGCAATGACATTTGTATTGGTACAGTACTTTAATTTGTTTATATTATTAAATATGTATTTAATATAATATAATTAATGTAATGAGTTTGTAAATCTGCGTGTGTTCTACCAAATTACCAAAGATGTATAAATTAGTAAAATAAAAATGAACTAAAAGCATATTTTTGGGTACGTAAATATCGCAGAAAAACGTAAAATAAACTAATAAGTGTTAGAAATATTTTATACCATACTATTGTTAATTTTAAGTGAGAGTCATTGAAGCAAATTGTTCAAAATTTATGGCGAAGACAAACTTTAAGGTTGCTTTCTGGTTGTGTAGACTATGGCTGAAAATTGTGTACCAAGTATTTATGTATACATATATTATTATAGGTCTGTATTACACAATAAGCTTTATGTAAATATTTAGACAGTTTATTCATTCTATTAGCTGTAATCGAGTGAACATTATCATTCGCTCATTCATCAATTTGCCTAAAATAGGAACAATTCATTACGATCATTCCCACAAATTGAAAGTTTGATTGAATGGACATGGTCGCCGTATTAGGCAATATGTATTGTATGTAACGTACTGGGTATTTTCACGATCATCTATTAGTACTATTCAATCTATCATTTGTTCAGATTGTTAATTGTAAACTAGGTAGATGTCGATCATCAAATCGTCTTATTTGTTTAAACTTGTCAAAATGACTGACGTACCTAAGCGTTGTAAGTTTGTGATAATAAATATACATTTTCCTAAGGAGACATTTGGTTTTACTGTACCTACTTAGCAAGATTATATATATTATTTGGATGTAAGACTGCAAGGATAGAGCAGTGGTAAGTAAGTATAATTGGTCGCATAGTCCGTACTAATGCGCTGAGTGTTACGGGTTCTATAGAAATCCTATCCTGTCTACAAATCCTTGTTCCGTACGTATACGGAACAAGGATTTGTGCATTCACAATTTATTTTTCCGGGTCTGAGTTTTCTTTGTATCCGTTGTTTGGATGTTTATCTAATATTATAAGCCATCTAAAATTTGTCACAGGCTAACAAAGACACCAAAAATGAAATGCAGCACGTAGGGCAGAACCACAGATATGAACTATGTCGAAACATCGGAGTGTGTGAAAATAAAAAGTTAAGAAGTAGTGATTCTAAAATTAATCGTAATTTTGTTAGGTACCTACGTCTATTAGAGATAAATCTCCACTCGGTGTAAATTTGCCCCAGAATGGGTCCTTCATCTACCCAGAATAGCGCAGTGCTGGAGAAAGTGCAAATTAATAATAATTAATAAAGAAAAAAGGTAAGTATATGATCTATACTCACAAGTGGCGATCCTAGCCCTCCAGGAAACAAACGTTTACCTATTGTGTGAATAGATTTATTAAATAAACAAACATTTCTATTCACAAATATATAATTGTGAATAAGAAGCAGTAAACATAAAGATCGTTTTGTCTATTGAAGTAATTAGTAATAAATTACTTGTAAATAGAAGAATCATAATTGTATTAGGTATGCACGACATTCATATTGTATTATGACTAGCTACCACGCTACCATTTCGCATTTATACTGTTGAGCGAAGTTAGGATTTCTGCGATTGTGTGACGGTGTGATTTACACTGATGCAGAGTCGCGTCGAAGAGAAGCGTAAAATTCTTCATGATTAACAGCCCGTCCATTCACGATTATATCATTGCTGTCTACAGTAGACTTGAAATGCCTAGTAACTAGGCATTTCAAGACTCCGTTACTAAGAATTTCTTGACAGATAAATCAAATAACACGTTGCCCAACTCGAAAATTATAATAATACCTAATAACGTTTATTGTAACTCATAAAATTTTACAAAATGCTCTTATTTTAAATACATAAGTCAGCAACATTCTAGATACCTACATAAGTCAAAAAAATCCGTACATTAAAAAAAATTTAACAAAAAAGAAAACCAACTTCAACTAGGAATATTCTAAAGCAAAAAATGCACTAAGAAGTTAAAAAATATTTGCGTATTCTCGTGAATAATTAAATTATTGTTATTAATGGAGTCGGTGTCAGCCAATGTAGGTTTGTAACTACTTAAACATAAGATGTCTTATGTTTTTATAATTATAACAGAATCAGAATCAGAATCAGAATCAGAATCAGATCTTTATTTGCTTTGAATGTAGGTACAGGTATAAGATGTTGTACATAATTGATGAGATCGGCTACAGTCTACCTTACGGCATGCAAATTATTACATAAATTAAAATATTAATAAAATCAAAACAATGTCAAAATCAAAACATAAAACAAAACAGAAATTAAATTGAAGTCAATTAACAATTAAATAAACAAAACAAAAATTAAAAAGAAGTCAATTTTCAATTAGTCAGGTACATAAGTCGTACAAGGTTAAATTGCAATAATAAACAATCATTATCTGGATAAACTCAAATCATTTAAAAAGTCTTTCACTGAGTAGTAGCATTTGTCTAAAAGTAGTGCAGTTACCTTGGATTTAAAAACGTTTACAGAACAATCTTTAAGACCATGAGGTATTTTGTTATAAATGACAGGACCCATTGTCATAATACTTTTCCTTAACAGTACTGTTTTGTAGTTACCTATATGCAGCAAGTTCTTGTATTGGGATCTCAAAGTGCCATTGCGTGTTCTTATATTAGCCAGTGACGGAAATAAGTTTAAATTGGTTTTCACAAAAATTGCCACCTCCAATATGTACAAACATGGAAAAGTGAGTATCCTCAGAGACCGCAGAGAATATAACATTAGCATGCACAATTACACACATAGTGGCAGCACGCGGTGCGGGCGGCTGACACCGACTCCAAAAATAACAATAATTTAATTATTCACAAGAATATGCAATTACTTTTTAACTTTTTAGTGCATTTTTGTTAAATTTACAGAAACAATACTTACATGAAGTCAAATTATTTTTTTCATATGATCGATTTATCTTATTTCAAGACCTGTTTTATAGTCTGTGGTTGTTTGTTATGCACAGGGCACTTCACTAAGTGGGCGTTACCAGTGAATAAAGTACGACATTACGGTAGTACATTATTCCGAGAAAAAAACCGGTGATTCATACGCGTCATACGCGTAAGCTGTCAAAAAGAAAATAAACGACTGGACAAGGTATAATTGATTAAATTTCTCTAAATAACAAGTTGTGACACTAAGTCGCAATTATTATCCTTATTGGGAGAGAGATTTTACAATAGTAACAAGATGTTACAAATGCCATATGTACAACAAGGAAGTTGCCTCTAAATGTGCTACATGCTCTTGTTTTAAAAAGCCTGGCAACCACAAAATGGGTGTAACTGATTGTCCAGCCAGGAAACAAGCGGAATATAGGTACGTACATAAACTCAGTACTATGAGGGTGACTAGATCGTCGTTTATTTATATTTTAATCACTTGCAATAGTAAGAGCAGCGATAGCCTAGTGGGAGACCGTTGGACTACCACGCAGAGGTCTCAAGTTCGATCCAAAAGCGCACATCTCTAACTTTTCGAAGTTATGTGCGTATTAAATAGTTAATATTGCTCGCTTTAACTGTGAAGGAAAACATCGTGAGGAAACCTGCATGTCTGAAAGTTCTCCATAATGTTCTTGAAGATATGGGTCAGTGGATACGAAACGGGGCACTATAAAAACAAGACTTAAAAAATTTTCAACAAAATATATCGCCTAATCAAGCCTTCGGGACCAGGTGGGAAGTGGGAGTAGTAGGGTGGGGAACACCCAAGGTCAGTGACCTTGACCTCGGGTTCAGTGACTTTGACTTCAAAGTCTGTTACATTGTCCCCCAAGGTCAGTGACTTTGACCTAAAGTTTAGTGTCATTGACCGCAAAGTCAGTGACCTTAAGTTTAGTGACCTTGACCTCAGGGATAGCGACCTTAACCTCAAAAAACTAATTGGAATAAACATATCGTCTCTAGTAATGTGTCGACGGAGCCCCACTACGCGAGGATCCTATCTGTGGCAGGTCACAAAAAAAAATAACCTATCCAAGTCGGAGTGCTAAGAGTCAGGACTCGGGACGTTTACCTTCCGAAAGAAATTCTAACCTTGACCTCAAGTTCAGTGATCTTGACCTAAAGTTCTGTTAACTTGCCTACAAGTTGATGGTTAGAGTATAGCAAAGAGTGTGCAACTTTTTGAGACTTGTTCTGTAGCGTCACCCGCGTATTGCAAAAGGACGAAAACATTTTCTTCAAGTTTCGAAAATTTGGGGCATTTTGTATTTTGAGTATTCTATTGCATTGAGGGGTGAGAAATAACTATCTTTCTCCCTTATACATTTTTCGCTATTTCTAATAGTTTCACGGCAATAGCGATTCAAAGTTTTATCGTCGTACTAAAAATGCCGATTATCTCACAAACCACATATCCTAGATAAAAAGTGACAAGATGACTTTCAGTTTATTTTTAGTCGTCTTATACGATAGAATTAAAATAGCAACGATTTTGAGAATTGAAATTTTTCACAAGAAAATTGTCTTGTCGCCCACGTAGTTCAAAAGGACTTATTTTCCTCAGTGTTTTGAAAATATGTTAAATTAAATTTTTTGGATATTCTATTGTATAGAAGAGTGAGAAATAACCATCATTACTGCTTATAAATTTTTTGCTAGCTATTATAGTTTCACGGCAAAAGCGATTCAAAATTTTATCGTTGTATTAAAAACGCCGATTTTCTCACATCCTAGACAAAAAGTACCAAGATGACATTTGGTTTATTTTTAGTCATTTTTTTAGGATAGAATAAAAAAAACAACGATATAAGAAAATTTTAATTTTTGCGAAATATATATTTCAATAAATAAATGTTTCGCCGATACCACGATTTGCAGATAAGGCGATTCGCCGAAAGCTCCAATGACATAAGGCCGGCTCCGTAAGCGGCTATATCACGATTACAGCCAACATTCTGGTTGGCTGTAACGTAATGTAGATAAATCATAAAATAAAATACTACGAAAAAAATCTATGAAATGAAAAAAATAAAACGAACACAATTTGCAATAAAACCTTTATTGTAAATTATAGATTAAAAAAGTAAACTTCTTAACGATTTACTAAAAATAATTGATAATAAAAAAAATAACAAGTATTCCCATAATCATTATTATAATTCCTGATTATCATTTTTGGTCTCAGTACTATAAAGTATTGGGGCTCAAAATATGATGAAATTTTATAATTTCAATTAGGGATTAACTAAAAAAGAATTCTCCAGACAAAATTATAAATAATATAACGGTTTAATGATTATATACTTCGCTAGCCAATTGGTGTGTTGACTAAGGCTTCTCCGTTAAATTTCCAAATACCTCTTTTGCTAACAATCCCTTTCTTAAGGCGTATAAAAATTCCTCCGTGTAAGTAAAACGTTAGCGTCTTTCTATTAAGACTTTGTCTGATCAGACATGAGACCTTTGTAAGGTATTGATATTATGATTTACGGAGCCGAACTTAAACACTCACGGTGCAGATACGTACATATCAATTTACTGATAACATACTCCATAATTTAATATTTTAAGCATTTCTGAAATGCTTAAAATACCACCTCTTGAAATAACTCCAAACAAAGGACACCCAGACCCGGAACAATAATTTATGGACCACACAAATTTTTGCTTCCTGTTAGATTCAAACCCACAACACACTGCGAAATGACTGGTGAAGGCACCAATTAAATCAATACGCCAGTGTAGTCAAACTTTCATCAATTAATCAGTTTGGTGGCGATATCGACAGTACTCGGTTACCGATATTATGCATGCAAAACTCTCCAACTCCTAGTTACAACAGTTATAGTATATATAGTATGACAGATTTCTTTCATTTTTAATTAAAAAAAGGCAATTCCGCAACATAAATAATGCATGTATAGCGGGTGTCTTAACAATAATTTAAATAACGGACACAAAGAACATTTAGATTCACTACAGTTCAATCACTAATTTTTTGTCCCTTGTTGAATTCGAACCCACAATACTCGAGCAGAGGCAGAGGCGAGGCGATCACTTAAACCATTACTCCATCGGTGCAGTCATAGTAGATCTTACTCGGAGTGCGCTTGCTTTACACGTTCCCTGTCCAATGACTCCAAAGGAATCACGTTTGTACCAAAATCATATTATGTCCATGACTTTGGTTGGAGTCATAATCCAAAAGCTAATTTGATGCTTTTTATTTCACTGGACGTATGAATAAAAGAAAAAAAGATTCTCATCGACGTATGGTTAGGTAACACGGCTACCGAAAATTTTAAGACTAGTTAAACTAGTAGACTCGAGTTAGGATGAAATTGTAGGTGGACTTACGAATACATTTTAACTTTTGTTCTGGGCCAGGGAACGTGTTAAGGTGATTTGCAAGCAATCTAAATTATAGTCTATCTTTAATAAGCTTATACATTGGACAGCCGTGGCACTTAACTTACCTAATTCAGTAGCAGCTTAGCGTAATGACAACTATAGCATTCGGCCACATAATCAGAAATGCCTGTACGCATGGGTCTGCGTGAGATTCTTCATTTTTCTCCGATTGTTTATTTATTTATTTTATTTTATTTATTTATTTATTTACATACACAACACTATCATTACAAGTTTTCTTAATGCGATAGTATGGTTTTCTACATATTATTACTTATTTAATTATACCTGTTTATATTTACTACAGTCTATACACTTTTATCGTATTATAAATTATATAGCTATACATTATGTACTATAACAGATTATAAATAAAGCTATCTTTGTGAATTCACTCATAGAGCAACAGAACAGGTCCAATTTATCAGCGACGAGATTGAGAGTTTTGTGTGCGCGCGTCAGAGGCGCCTCTTGCCGCATGTTAGTGCGTGCGCGTGCTACTTTCAGCAACTGCGGTCTACGTCGCCGATATACATACCTATCTGGAACGTTGAAATTTATGTTGTTATGAGTTCTTCTGCATTTTTGTGTCAAGCGTAAAGAAAGTAGACAGCTCGGCTTATAAACATGGTCGACCTATATTTAATAATTATGGGAGAGAGAAATACATAGTAATAAAAATACAAAATACTTTTTTAAAATACACTTTATTGACGTTCTTTATTTTAGAATAGTATGCAAACATCACTCGATCGATCGATCATATGTTATGGATTCTTTACAAGTCACTTTGAGCATAATCGTAATAGGTATTGTTATAATAATATTATGTACTATAGCTAAATCATACTCGGTTACTTGCACAAGCCAACTGTATAGGAAATTATATCGTCGAGTGGGAAATGCAATTCTGGATCCAATAAATAATTATGTTACAATCTCATAAAAACGCAAATTATAATATTTTTAATAGATGAACACATTTTCTTTGGATAAACAAAAGAAAACCAGAACACTGATTGGGTAATTATTTACAATAATAATTAATGAAATTAAATTATTTATTCTCGATTAATGTGTCCATTTTATTTTGTAAAAGTAACATGTATGTGTAGAACAAAGTAATCAACGTTATATTAAAATTAAAAATAATAAGTTGTACCGTTTAACTTGCGGACGCTGAATGCTGTAACACCAATGGAATATAACTTAGAAGTTAGTATTTTATCTCGGCGTGCTTTATATTTATTTGTAGTATTCATTTCTGATGCTGTATGTAAATGACAGCGAATGAAGGTCAAAATTACTAATCTTTTAATTGTTTCACTTATTATAGATATAAATTTGACAGTTCCATGGTTGTTATGTCAAATAAGCAAGACAATTGAAAGATAGGGTAACTTTGGCCATGAGCCAAACTGTCTATTAGTTTGAGATTATTTTCTGTGTGTTATATAGAAGTTTCAGCGTCCCACGTAAATAGCACATATAGGAACATAGAATAAATGAGTGAAATCTCTAAAATATAGCAAAAGAAATGTAGGTAACGTTGCGTAGGACTTTTGTGCAAAATTTAATAAAATCCTTCGACTGATTACTAATAAAAAATATTGCAAATCATTGGCAGCCCAACTGTTACGTCTATTTATATCTGTGCAGTATTACACCTACATATTATAATTCCTGAATGTATCACTTATCAAAGATATAAATAATAATAAAATAAAGTTTATTATAATCTCTGCAGTTTTTGATGTCTTAAAATCGATTATTCCCATGTAAAATTCGATTAACGATATTTATAATAAAATAACCTTAACATTACAGTATTTTTATTAAAAGCACAGATAACGGATCACAAGCCAACACTGCCAAGATATATTTAAACAATAGCAAAACAATATTAATATAAAATGCGACGATAGGTACCTAAAACAAGCAAATTAGTATGTCGTGTGTCGTATGCTATGTTCGTGATAAGTAGGTACATAAATCAGTTACAATTACAACAATAATTAATAAGTATAGTTTTAGACTAAAAGCGAATATTTACAAGAACACCACTTTACTAGCTATATACCTGCTACCATCCCGACTGCGCTCGCACGGTGTCTCTGACAACCTCCCAAAAATACCGTAGGTATTTAAAATTTACATTACATTTCCTAAAATTTTATAATTTAATTATATACCCTAATATATATTTATATAAGTAAGCGTACATTAGTTTTTGGTAACGAATACAAATATATCCCCAATTATTTTAATTTTTATCTTAGAAAAGTTTAACTTAGCGGTAGATTATACGAAAAATTGTGAGCCAAGTTGCTAAACATTTCACTAAAAGTCAAGTTACTTACCATCTTCCTAATATCGTTCTAGCAACCGTGTGTTGCGCTCAAGTTGCGTGCCAAGTTCATTCATACCTTGATGTTTTCTTGCAACTATGGTTGCGGATGGTTGCCGCCCATTGGCCAGAGACACCGCGCAATTGCCGTCCCGTCATACAACAACCTAACTCGTTACATTAGCCAGTCTTTCGTTTACACTACTCTAGACTACTGCGCTAGTATACTTCTAGCTTTCGACGCCGATACGCAGACACTTTCGTGTACGACACATAATTGTAAGTATTATTTAGCTATGTCACAATTAAAAATAACTATCTCGCATTTTCAACAACGCAAAAATTAGACGATAAAATTATTAAAATCGTGTAAAAAATTGATTACTCATTATCAATCATGGTAACTTATAAAATCAATGTTTTATTAAGTGAATGTTTGACACAGTGTTCATCATTGTCTGTTCAAATTAGAGGGACTAACTATAGTTTTAATTAACATAATTTTGCGCCACATGGCTGAATATGCGAGAAAATATTCCTCGGGCAATCAATAGGTATTTATTACCTTTTATATACTTCATCGCAAGTAAGACCTATTGTGTTAAGAAAATATTCCTCGTTGTCATTCAATTCCGATGATATAATGTGTCGTACATAGTGTTCTGCATACAACCACGCGGTGAGTACTCTTCATAACCGAAAACGTGTGCAATGAGGGAACAAGAGGGCCGTGTGCGGAAGGGGAGGTTCGCATCGTAATAAATCTCATATATAGAAACAAACATTAGCATATTCAAGATGGAATTTTATCGAAATGGAATCAAAATAAGTGTTTATTTGAATAATTAAAACTGGCTTTATAAAAGGTCTGTTTCAAACTTACAAAGTTAATTAGAAAGCAAAAAAGAATGCTTAGCTTTCCTGTCTATCTTATGATGGTAAAACAGGTACTGAGAAAATACTGAAAATGGATTCGTAAGTATAAAATAATGATAACGACGCGAACGCTTGGAATTAGACTGTATTTATACTAGGCAATACAATAATCCGATGTTATATCTCAATGAATATACATTCTGTTTCAAATTAATGGCAATAAGTATTTGTATATTGTATTACTTCAAATAAATACAGTTTTGTTATCCCCATTGTATTACCATTTTATTTCTAAATGTTCGAGGCATTTATTGTCAATGGCAAGCCGTTAAATAAAATTCAATTGATTGAAACTTTTACAACTAAAACAAATGTCGTTTGAACGTAAAACGAATCGTTGGCACCTTGTATATTTGGCACCACTAGCGTTAACCAAACGTTAAGCGATACGTGTTGTGGTGTGAAGGACTTGGCTGTGTGGACTGCCGCGCACCCATTATTCGAAGTTTTAATGTCTCGATATGATAGATGTAATAAACATGATTACATTTGGAGAGGGAAGGCTATTTTACGCGGAGAATACAGCGTGAGTGGACATAAGAAAATGTTATTTTTCAAATAACATACCATGTACTTATATTTACTAGAGATGTGCGGAATTGCATTCGATTGTATTCGAATTAATCGATGGTGCAAAGTAGATATTGGGTTGAGCACTATTGTATTTGAATATAATTCAAATGTAATTACGCGCATCACTAATATTTACTCATAATAATAACCATTTTATAACTGCTGAATTGTTACAAAGTTTTTTATATAGCAATTCAACTGTTTATCAGATTTACCACAAATATAAGGTATCGTAATTTTGTTCGCTCAGACACGAACATATAGCTTTAATTTCAGTAAGAGACGGTTGTGCTACAACGCAAAAGACAGCGCTTAATGCTGACAGCACAGCGCTTCTATAACCGGTAGACTACAAGAACACAACACATAGTTCTTTGATCATATACTTTATCAGTCAAACTGAAGGTGTTTGAACAAAATTCCACGTAATATTGCAAAGTGAAGATAAATTAATTATGAATTTTATAACGTTACTTTTAAGCTCCAGAATAAATTGCTCAACACGTGAGCAGGGCAATTAAGACCGCGCTGTCAGTAGGTCGTGTGGACAGCGCGCTAGCGCATCGGTACATCCATAACCCATATAAATGTGGTATTATTGAACAATGATTATTATTTAGAGCTTTACCGTATTCTTTGAGATATTTAGGAGGACTTTACTCACTATTTCGATCTGTCAAGATTGTCTTTTATATAGGGTACCATTTTGTCTATCAGTGACACCACAATACGCACGCGCAGAATTTAAAAAAGGAATTAAGTAAATCCATTAATGACTGGCAGCACCAAAACTTTGAACGAAACAAACTAGGAACCCGGTGCCGATGTAACTATGAATGAAAATACTATAATATACAATAATAGCGATTTTTATACAATGGTGTACAATGTATATACATACTAGCACCACTATAGGTTTACGTATAGATAACCCAAAACATCTTCAATGTATTTTTTTCTATAAAACAAATGTGTTTGTAAATGCATAACTTCTTTTTTATTTCCAGTGTTGCTAGGCTTTGTGTTGGTGTTACCGCGTAACAATTGGACAGGATTAACTTTATTATCTGTGAGATGGTATTCGTGCATATTGGATTTTTTTATATGGCAAGACCACCAATACAAATCCTAGATACAGAGTTATTTATATAAAACATCACAAGTACTGACAATTGACTTTATTCAGGCATGCGATATACGTGTGGAATGCCTATGGCTTTTACTCATAAGTGCCCCAATACACGCACCAAATTTTAGCTCGGCGAGTATTATGTCGCTTGTCGCTTACGCCAAAAGCCATAAACATTCATACAAAAGAAACCTATTATAAGCGTCTCTTATTAAAAATCTTAACAAATTAATTGATATTAACCGTTCATCTCAACAAATAAGTCTGCTGTTTCAATAGTCGCAATAAAAAGTAGTAATCGACGCGAGTACAATACAAATTTCAATCTTAACATCATAGTGAGTATGTTCAATTTTCCGTATACTTATTATTTATAACCACATCCATAAAGCTCTAAGAGGAAGCCTCACTATACATATAATTAAAAGTAAACGTTTAATTTAAATATTTTTCTTTTAAATATCATTTATAACATATACACATTCATACAAAATTCTACATCACTAAAGCATACTCGATGTTCCAACAAAATTATGAACCATTCCGAATCATTACTTTACAATTTTTACAAGTGTTCGTTACATTTTTCTATAATTTCCATTATGAAAGCGTATTGATTTATTTAAAAGCGATTCGGTCGATCGGCTTTAGATTCACACTCGACTAGTAAGTTTTTTTGGGAGGTGAAATGCAATATTTGAAAGGACTCTAATGAACACAACATCCACATAATACATTAATAATTAATTATTTTAGTATCACTAACGATTTCACCAATTAAAAATTGTTTATGAGAAGTAAGTAACAATTTTAATTTATAGTCACTTACGGCATTCAACTTGCTTGTAAGAGATATAAATTCTTATTGTAAGAAGCGTCAAAAGGAAATACGTGAATTTGACTGATAATTTCTAATACAGTATTTAGCAAATAATACATACAATAAACACATATTTTATTATTTTAAGATGTTTTGTTGTGTTATTCGTGAATGTGTACATCAACATAAAGGTATGAGTATGAGTGTCTCACTGTGTGACTATGGCATTAACTGCACTATGTGATTATTTTAGTGCATATTCAGCACAACGCTAGTTTTATGGCTCGTCCATTTGGATATATTTTTATAGCAGATTAAACACATGAAAAAGGGTGTATATGCCGCACACAATTTATAGGAGAAATACCCATTTTTACATTTCAAATTCTCAACTGAAATTAATGGACTGATTTCACTGTTATGTATAAGGCCGACTCTACATTTTTTTTTGTTTAAATATACAAATCTGAAACTAAACCGATATTGACTTTATATCAACATATTATGAGGATGTTGTATTGTGAACCGACAGCGTAACATTTTAGATAATAGTAATTACTGACTATACAATACCGCCGCGTTAATTTCAAAGTACTTAATCGTTAAGCTGTAGCACTTGAATGGAGACATTATTGTGACCAATGCTGAAGACCCGAATAAAATACTCGAACTCGTTCAAGCGGGGACCGTACTGATACTACTTTTAGCGATATAATATTTTAATGTCGTATAAAACTAAATAGTGATGTCTCCGCTCACATTACTTAAGCTAATATTAAAGGTAAAATAAATAATATTTTGGGAACCCCGCCCCAACGAGCGCGCCACGAAGGGTTCGAGTCGCGGAACACTCCGACCGGCACCACACTAATGCAAAAATACACTACGGCAATACAAAATCTCATCATAAGACCCATCTCTACGTATAAATATGCCTTTAAATCTAATCTAGGACTACCGCGGGGCGACTCGCACCTAGTTGACTAAAAAACCTCGTTTAAATATCAATAAAAGCTAAGTGCTCCGGAAGTATATCATCACACGTACGATAGCATCAGTCGGGGCGGCCGCGCACTAGCTGGCGACGTGCTGCGGCGCGCGCGGCGCCGGCGCGGCGCTGGCCGGCCCGAAGCTGCTGCGCAGCGACTCCTCCATCAGCCGGCAGATCTTGTCGCGGTCGGCCTGCGGACCCACAACCGCGCGTTAGCCAAGCCCAGTCTATAGCCTCCTAGGACGCAGACGGGATATTTATATTCACCTCGTGTATGAAGCCGAGCTGCACGAGTTCGTGCGCGAGCGCACACGCCGTGTCCCGCCGCGACACCGCGCACGTGAGCTGGCGATTCATCTTGTCGTCCATGCGTAGCAGTATCGTCATCTGTAATGTCGTATCGAATAATTATATTTAGTACGCGAGTATGATGACGAGTATGATTTAATTATACATGACAGATGTACAAGTTTGATTACAAATGAATTTATTAAGACGACGACGTCAAGTTGGCAGCGACACGGACTTTGCAGTTATTATTGATTTAAGTAATATTAGAAACATAGAATTTATCTCAATTTCAGATTCAAAAGAAAACACCAAAACAATAAAAAAGAAGGTAGGTAACAACAGAATTAAAACATCATGCCATCATGATCTTAAAAATATAGTAATTGATATGTCAAGAGTACCTGAAAACAACGAAGACAATAACAAAAATAAAATAGTAATAAGTATACAGGACTATACAGCATGTATTAGGCAGCAACCAAATCCAATTGCAAAAGAATTGTGTCCAGACCTTAAGAGTGTTATAATTATTTGGACAAATAAAGCAATACAAACCAGCAAGTCTGCAGGGGGTGCGTCAGGATGCGGATGTGGGTGCGGCTTCAAGCTACACATCATATTGACAACGCGTCTCGTCTCCAAATCCCGAGGTTCAGGAGATGCCGGTGCACTTTCAGCTAAACGTTCCGCTGGAGATGCTGCCCTGCCTACTCCACGTACCCAGCCGTAGGCGGTTAGAGGGTAAATTCCGTATCTGGAAACAGGAAAGTTCTCTTTAATGTACAACAAAATGACGTAAAATTCTATAATAAAATTATTTGTTACACTACAAAAGATTTTACTTGAATTTATTACAATCAAATTGTTGGCAATTTAGACATTTATGAAGCTTCTGATTAATTTGCAATACATAAAATAGCCGATACAAATGTAATTACTATTCATTCATTCACATATTTAAATTTGTAATTACAATATCTATTGAATGAATTCGTTTTACATCGACAGTACGTCATTAGTTGCGGATACTTGGAAAATGTTGAAAGCTTGCTCAATTCTCTTCACTGATTCAATTAAATCATTATTGTCATATATTATGATATTGTCATAATTTTATGCGGTTTCACACATCGAAATAAATTTATAACTATTTATATTTTTATTTTCCAACTGATCGGTTATTTTACAGCAGCCGTGGTCACAGAGAGATTGTTATAGAAAGATGTATAGCATTAAAAATGCATTCGATATTACTATGGCTGTTAGTGCCTAGCTAAAATATCTGAAAATTATGAATGTCAATCCGGCTTGCACTTTATAAATTTTATTACTACAGCTTACGTTTTTAGCAATCATTGTAACGCACAGTTTCTAAAAGTCTTATCAAAACGTGTCAAAATCAAACACATGTCGAGTGATTTGATTGGCTCTTGCTAATTTAGTCTGCCAATCATCAATGACCATCAGTCAACATTTTTTATGTTGCCTCAGAAACCAGGCTTAAGTCGGACACACGCATTTACATACTTGACGTCTTCCACGAATTTTTCTAATTTCTCAGCGTGTGGCTGCAGATCTTTGGCAGCGATCTCCATGCGCTCGCCATCCTTTATACAACACGCCAGGGCCTCCCCGCTTCCACCACCAGCTACCTCGTCTGTGATCGTCTCCGATATGTTTGCTGGAAGGTTGGAAATGTAATTTTTTTGAGTTATTTGTCTCCTTGTTATCCTCCCTAGCCACATACTACTGAATGCTTGAATTAAGCATGGATCCATATCAGTAAATTAATTCATGAAGTTCGAACGCATGACCTCATGGTCGCGTGTTAATTATGGAAGAAGCTGAAATTATAGGTCAAGGAAGTGTGATGACAAGTTTAATATCATGCATATTCAATCACGTAATATTGCATAAACTATGAGGTAGAATACTGTCGACAACAGGGCAAAATGTTGAACTTGTAACATGTACGCCGATGACAGCTGATTACTTATTAAGATTAGTTTGTTCATCGTACCTGTCGTATTGACCAGTGTATGCGCCGCTAACAGCTTCAGAGAATGAACTTCGAACAGTAACGGATGAAACAGGAGCTCTCTCGCTGTCGGCCTCTTCGCAGGATCCTTGTTTATACACCTGCCAACACACAGGATTATCACCACTTGAACATTTGCTAGGGTAAAGCTGGACAGAGTCATCCATACTTCGCATTACAAAAGCGACTTACCGCTAAAAACCTGTAAGAGAAAGTACCTGTATATAAAGTCCTTCTGCCGTGGCTCCTCCAACGATTCGACCGTACGAATGATGTGCTCCTCCGTCACATGGCTGCCAGAGTCTCCATTGCCCTGAATCTCAAGAGCAGCTGTCTCCAGAGCGCACATTCCGAATGAGTAGATATCCATCGCAGGCGTCACCATTTGTGATGCTGATACGGGGGAAATAAAATTATGATCAATGTGCAAGGAGGACAACATAGTTTCGGTTGCTTCTTAAACACGCATCCTGCTCTTTCCAAAACAAATTTTAAATCAGAGAAAGAAGAAAAAGCAAAAAACGCTGAAATTGAAGCAGATGAAACTATGGTGTCCGTTCCCATTAAAGTTGTCTGTTAGTTGGGATACTTACATCCGTATTCTGGTGCAATAAAGTGCATATTCCTCATGTTCTCGCGGCAGGTCTTGACGTGGTGATGAATGGCGTCGGGCGCCACAGAGCCGATCTTCACGAGGCCGTTGTGCTGGATGAAGATGGTGTCGCATGTGAGGTTGCCGTGGACGATGGGCGGCACGCAGCCGTGAAGATAGCTAATTGGGAATTACAACAATATTGGTATCTTATAAACAAAATTTCATAACCGACTTGATTTAGAATCGCATTTTACTCGTGTGTTTTAATTAAGTAATTATGCATGTATAATAAATATTAAATAATATTAATAAATATTTAAATATTATGTTTACAAGTCTATTTTTAGAATCAAAATCAAGTTCAGTTTGCGGTTTGAGAAGCGATACTTGATCAAAATGTCAAGATATTCTGCAAAACATATTCAGAGAAATCAGTCAACAGGTTCTATAAGGCTAACAGCTCATATTTTATTAAAAAAGTGTATAGATATTTCTATACGGTTATGTTCACCTGAGTGCAGACAAAATCTGTGTGCACCATCTCTTCCAGGCCTGTAGTGGCAACCGTTTCACATTCCTCTTGGTCCTCTTCAGGAACTGTTTTAGCGAGCCACACGACATGTACTCCGTTATAAATATTACCTGGAAATATCATAAAGATAAGCTTATTTAAACGTTGCTTCCAACACTGGTCCCAGAATAGTTCCCTGCGACACATTAATTTTTAAGACTTACTTTAAAGAAGATTAACGAATATTGGCAAGGAGTACAAATTCACACAGTAGTTAAATAAATTGTAAAAATATCAAAGAAAGTGATGACAACTCAACTTCGTGAATGTCAACTGCAAGATTGATATAAAGGTGTTAAGAGAAAATAAAATGTAAAACGCTAAACGTAATGAACTTTTATTAATATGTGCGGCTTTTGACCAATAAGAGACATTTTGTATTTAGGTGTAGCTTGTATTAGCTGTATTGCTAACCTAAGTTACTCCGGAAGTAAACGAAAAATGATAGGCAGCTATTACCGCCCCGTGTGTCTTTAAGTGACATGATATAAACAAACATGTAGGTTATTATGTGGTTGTGTTATGCTGCTCTTTACATGGTGTTTTAAAATCCATAAACATTAAGCAGAATTAAAGTACCTATAAGAACTGCCTGGACTATAATTTATGAACTAGTTTTTGAAGATACTACTTACCCTAGGCTTATCGTTGTGTGTATCCGTCCAATATCGATGAAACTTGACGATGTTGGGATGCTCCAACCTGGTAAGGTTGTCGAACACCATCTGTATCTTATCCTCCTGCGCTTTGAAGTTCTTGCGCTCGGAGAACTGTACTTCGTTCCATACCACCTCCACGCCTTCCTCTGTGTCCATAGCGAGGTTAGCGCAGTCGATGCCGGGGACATCGCGTTGTTCGACCTGGCGACAAAGAAACAAAAGTTCCATCAGAGTCAAGCAACACATAGCCTAGTTTTAGTCACACAAATGAACTGCATCTTGAAAATCAATATGAACAGTAATATAATCCGATGCTAATGAAAAGTTACCGACATAGCATAATGGTAGCTGAAAACTAACTGCAGTGGTAATGCGGGTACGGTACATTCTAAATAAAGAGTTTGTAACGATGCGGAGAAAATAACGATATTCTATAAGGAGTCAAATCATAAAACAGTCGTTATAAACATGTGACGATGTTCATTTGCATATTTTTGTTATTTTTATGAAGGTTTTCTTCTTTTTTGCCAGTATATACCTAATATGGGAATCCACAGTTATTTCAGAGCTTGTCATAAATAACATACACACTTACATATACGTCAAATGAATTTAAACGTAAAATCAGTTTTTACGCTTTAGTAAATCTAGAGACACTTTAAAGAGACTAGATGTTAGAGTAAACTAAACTTTGAGGTGGACGTTCAAGTTCAAAACGATGTCTTTATTAAATGAAGAACCTTTCATAACACTTGATGGAAGAATCTATGTATGCTGATTAATGCGCCTTTGTGGGCTGTATTCACGTTTCCAAATGTAGGTATATATACTGGCAATATTTTCGCTATCCTAATATCTGCAAATGATGAAATGAAAATTGTTTCACAGTTTTAATGAAACAAGTTTTATTGCTTTTAAAGCTTATAACCCGAAGCTGCGTTGTGGAGGATTAGGATAACGGATTTAGTTGCGTATATTGAACGTGTTTCGTGAAGAATATGGTTCTAAACTTGCTGCATAATTTTGATTGCTAAAGTTAATGTATTAGAAAAACGATTTTTTTAAATGCGTTATTTTATTTGATCGATAACTTTCCCATAGTCGCAATAGGAGAACGCGCAGACTTGTATGGATTTTAGTACCAGTTTAAATTGCTATAAATATTTGTAATGCCAAAATGAAAGTTACCTCATTGAATAGGGTATAATAAATACTTTGAAGAAAAATAAATACGATTTACGAAAAGCTCCGAGATTTTTAGAAAACTCTGATTGAAAAATAGGTAGCTCCACATTAACTAGTTCAGTTCAAAATTCAAATGTCGAACACAGTCTTTTGTATCAAATTTCATATTCTTTGTTTTTATTCTGTGCCTATATTGCATACTAAGGTACCTCATCATCTCAGCCGAAAGACGTCCACTGCTGGACATAGGCCTCCCCCAAGGTTTTCCACACAGACCGGTCTTGGGCCACCCGCATCCAACCGCTTCCCGCGACCCTTACCAGGTCGTCGGTCCACCTTGTGAGGGGCCTACCCCTAAGGTACCTATTAAACAATTATTTTTCGTTTTAACTTATATGGACGAAATAACCCAAAATTCTACGCGCGGCATCGATCGTGTGGAAATTGTTTTGTATTACTGTATAAATGAAAGATTTAATAATGCAGCTAGAAGAACCTGAGTTTGTTTTTCTTGAGCATATAGAATAATAGATGATCTGCGTATGAAAACTACATTTCGTTAGGTATAAATAAATATTTGCTATAAATATTTTTTGAGCCAAGATGAAAGTTACCTCATTATATAGGGCATAATAAATACTTTAAAGAAAATAAATATAATTTACGAAAAGCTTCGTGATTTTTAGACAATTCTCTTTTAAAAACAGTTAGGTACCTACCCTTACTTTTAAGTTCAGAGCTTAGATGAAGAATAGAATGAGAAGACATATTTTAATACCACTATATATTTAAGAGCAAGGTAGAGCAGCGATAGCTCAGTGGGGAGACCAACAGACTGCAATGCAGAGGGTCTCGGGTTCGAACCCACGTCGCGCACCTCTGACTTTCGGAAGTTATATGACTTTTCGAAATTATGTGCGTATTGATTGAAAATTATCGCCTGCTCCGTGCCTCGAAGAGCACTTTAAGCCGTCGGTCCCGGCTGCCGTGAAAATCTATGTAATGGCCGTCGTTATTGGGAGACTGTCGACACAAAAAGATCCCACTGGGTCGAAGTGTCGCCGGTCTGCAATGACTGGCCCCCACATAAGATAAGATAAGATAAGAGCAAGGTATTTCAAAACTGAGTTATATTTCATAATAATACTACTAAATCAAGTTTCCAACCGCAGTGTTGCTCATGTGGAAAGTCATCATTTAGGGATTGATATGGCCTCCATTACGTGTTACTTTTTAATATTTTCAAGTACATTTACTCCAATTGTATTAAACGTCCTCCAGACCGAATTTCGGCCACGGCGGCTAATCTTAACGAAGACTGGCCATCTGCGCAATAGATATTATAGTGCACAAGTATGTGCGCAAACACAAGTGCACTCTAACAACCGTAACCTAACCTAACCCTCATGATCCGTTGGGACGGGTAATCCGGCACGACCAGAGAGAGATCAGGCGCAGGACCAACGGCTTAACGTGCTTTTCGAGGCACGGGGGTGTTTAACACCGCCAACTTTCTATCTCCGGGCTGGTATTGAGATTTCTTAACAGATAAACCCAATAACTTTTTTTGACCCGACCCACGATTCGAACCCGAAACCTAATGCACAGCAGTCGCATTCACTACCGCTGCGCATTTACAACAAGTTCATTATAATCAGTTCATGCTTTTGCCTGTGATTCTCAAACTACCATACTGAAGTAGTTATTCATTAGAATATCTTTCTATATCAAAATCTAACTGCTACACTCAGAAACATTTAATTCATATAATATAATTGACCACTTAGTAAAGGTTTAGTATGTAAAATCATTACTTAGCTGGCCCTTAAATGCTTTTTGAATAGCTCTGAATGTGGCAATATGATATGTTTCTTTTGTGCAGGCTTTCAATTGCTTTTGTTAGACTATATCAGTGTATATTATTAAAAATAAAGCAAGGTATAATACTGTTTATTTTAATATTTATTGTTTATTTAAGGAAATTAGTCCCTAGTTATAAAATATTTAAATGATATTTATTTATTTAATTTACACCTAGATAAAAATACATTATTTTCATTAAAGAAGGCTTATATTTTATACATTTAGACATTATAACAGTCATAAAGGATTTTGGTAGAACTATCAATGCGTGACTTACACCTATGTCATAGTATCAGCTTGTTATCGACAACCATTACATAAATATACTCAGCATAGCCTAGCATGCCCTATTAGCAGCACATTCATATGGTAGAGAAAATTATTAACCTGAAGTACTCTTTTGGTTATCAATATCAACAAAATGTCTATGAATATTTCTAGTAGCAGTCTTTCAACATGCACTGCAAAGGTCTGTCGTACCAGTTTCTTCAATTATTATATTACATATTATTAGACAACAATTATTTAGATTAATCTAGAACAAATAAAGAATACAATTTTTTTTTATTTCAAGCACAAAAAGAACACTACCACAAAAACTAGAACAAGATAATTATTACATACATACATACATACATAGATTCACACCTGTTTCCCAGAGGGGTAGGCAGAGACTACGGATTTCCATTTGCTACGATCCTGACACACTTCTCTGGCTTCATTCACTTTCATCACATACGGAACAGTCGCAAGAGGTAGACCTAGGCGAACGTTTCTTGATCAGATCGGAGGAGTTCTGGACAAAGACCAGGTTAAGAGCACCTTGAACCGACGGGCGTGTATGAGGAATGTATGAGATAATTATTAAAACTAAACAAAATCTATTGTTATAATTATATGGGATACAGGGGAAGGGACATACAAATCTGTTAATATGCTAATCTGTCAATTGATAATATTTAGTATAGTTCTGCTTCTAATGAACTCATACTTGACAAAAGTAAGACATATAATGGTACACACGGCAAAGGAATTAAGTATGCAGGCCACACTAGTAAATAAACTAGTGTGTGTAAAGTTCAACTGTTGTATTTAATACGTCTTTAAGCATGTGTTATCGTAGAAACTTGTTTCTATTACTCACACACTTACAAGTTACTGTTCTCAAAATCACTCATAATTATCTTTTCAAGTATCATATACAAGTTAATTTCACTCAATAACATAATAGTTACGTGGCTCGAAGGTTTGAAAACCGAGTCGAGCGACCTATGAGTCTGGTGAACGCGGGTTCGAGCCTAAGCATAAATATATTTTAATTTTTGTTTAGGTATTGCTAATTTTGATTTATTATTTATGATAATCCATGCAACAATATCACTAAATCATTTTTTTTATTAACATATTTTTAAAACATTTTTATTAAAAATTAAACTTATTATGCCTTACGCGATTATTAATTTTTAAGAAGGTGAATTGTTATTTCATAATATATTTTGTTTAATTTTATATTTTACTTAAAGATAATTTGTTAGATATTTTTTCTGTTATAAATAATATATTATTGTGTAGGTATCTTTAGTTTTAAAGAAGTTATACAAAATAAAACAATATTGTTTCAACAATATTTATTAAAAACCACTGTATTGAATAATACACAATTTAATAATAAGTAAAATAAGCATGGACGCTTTTACCTTAAATACCAAGTAAGTAAGGATAGGTAATATGAATCAACATGTTTACAAGTTAGAAATTATAGGCATAATAATTTCTAATCTCATTAACAATAACATCACTCACTTATGTGTTACCCACTTGGTATTTTTAAATATTGTTACGCCCAGTGACATCTCTCGGCATTGGGGGAAAGACTCGGCAGTTCCGTCTAATAATTTACACCGCCATCTATTGACATCTTACGGAACTACGTAGTACGGTACGAGAATCTTAGAGAGAATGCTGGTACTTTCTCGAATCATCGTACTGTTTACATACCGAGTACAGCGTTGCTAGAAAACTCTAGAAACGCTTTACACGCGTATAAATAGGGCGCACGCGCACCGCCGAGGAGTTTACAATCGTAAGCGGTCAAGTGTTCATCGAAGCGAACGGAAGCGGAAATACTACGGAGTTTGAAGCAGTACAGTGAAAAAGTGTGGTATAGTGTTTGTTGTGTTTTATATTTAAAAGTGTGTTTGAATAAAACGTGTTTTAGTCGGTAATATTGTTTATATTCTTATCCGTCGAACACAGCACGTAACAATATTAATAACCTATTGGTGCACCGTCACTATCTATTACTTCTTGTAATCGGCGCCTCATGCTCGCCACCATATTTGAGCACAGATCATTGCCACGAAATGATTCCCACGTTGAATTTACAACGGTATCTAAATTAGATTTAGACCTCACCTGCGATGGATCCCAGTTCAGCACCATATGACCCCATAAGTTTTCTATGGGATTTAAATCAGGACTTTTAGCAGGCCAGTTAATAACAGTCAAGTTATCCTGCGTATTTAGCCAGTTTTTCACTATGTGTGCTCGATGCACAGCACAGTTATCATGCACAAAATATATGTGTTCCTGCGGATAAGCCACTCGCACAGTAGGTAACATCACATCTTTTAGAATATCCAGGTAACCTTGACTGGTATTACGACCCCCTATTTCGACTAGCTCACCAGGACCCATCGAAGACATCCAACCCCAGTATCCCAAAGTAATATGGCCACTAGACCTGCATGGTAGGACATTTTGTGCACTATAACGTTCACCTGGTTTTCTCCATAAAATTTTGCGTCCATCCTTATCTGACTTAAAACACTTTTCATCACTAAATATTACGATATTACCACACCAATTAAAGTCCAAATATTCTCTCGCAAAGCGTAATCGATTTTGTCGATGAAGGTCAGACATTAAAATTTTCTTTGCTGGCCTGGAACATCTCAATCCAGCTGCACGTAAATGATTCCGGACAGTTTGAAGACTAACACCATGTGTAGTCGCCGTAGACCGTGTGGTTGCAAATGGAGTAGCCATATGCATCGCCACCATATCCCTGTGCCGTGAACAGGCATCCGTATAGGTGATAGCCCGTGGGCCAGGCCGACAACGATCTATGTGTCCCAAATCTGCATACCGGTGGACCCATAACTGCACGGTTCTCCTCTGTAAACAATAATTTGAAGTTAAATATCGAAACAACCACTTTCGTAAAAATATTATACTTAATTTTAGTATAATATTTTCATTGCTTACCGTTATCTTTAAACGTCTCGCAATTTCACTAAGTGAAATGTTTTGTTCATACAAAACGATTATTTCTGCTCTCAGTAGTGTAGTTAGCTGATTCATATTGGATAACTCAATAAAATAGATTTACAAAGCGTTAGCCACAACGGTCGATAGCTTTATAGACACCAGTATACAGTAGATGCAATCTAATGACAAACTAAAATAGTGATTATTATGAGGGTAGACAGTCTGACTCACATTAATGTCTTGTAAAACATTCAATTCACCTTCTTAAAAATTAATAATCGCGTAAGGCATATGTAATAAGTTTTATTTTTAATAAAAAATGTTTAAAAAATATGTTAATAAAAAAATAATGATTTAGTGATATTGTTGCATGGATTATCATAAATAATAAATCAAAATTAGCAATACCTAAACAAAAATTAAAACATTATTGCTTAGGCTCGAACCCGCGTTCACCGGACTCATAGGTAGTTCGACTCGGTTTTCAAACCTTCGAGCCACGTAACTATTATATAATTGACTGAAATTAACTTTTATATGATATTGTATATTGATTTTAAATACGATTCGCAGAAATAGTAAAAGATAATTATGAGTGACTTTGAAAACAGTAACTTGTAAGTGTGTGAGTAATAGAAACGAGTTTCTACGATAACACATGCTTAAAGACGTATTAAATACTACTGTTGAACTTTACACACACTAGTTTATTTACTAGTGTGGCCTGCATACTTAATTCCTTTGCCGTGTGTACATATATAGAGAAAATATATAACAGTAAAGCTAAGATAAAATAGGGGTAAGAGATTCATAGTGAATGACGTGAAATACTACCAATTAGAAGACTCATTTGGATTTGCATTACTGAATAGCAGTCACTTTAGAGAATTATTACACCATAAGAAACTGTTCACAAGCGCGTTGGAAGATATGTTTAAGACGCTGGACTGGAAAGGAAAGGGCATTAACATAAACGGCGACTACATCTCACACCTGCGATTCGCAGATGACATAGTCTTAATGGCGGAGTCGCTAGAGGAGCTGAACCAGATGCTGGACGGCCTAGCAGCAGCCTCGCGACGTATCGGCCTTGGCATGAATTTGGATAAAACCAAAGTCATGATCAATAGCCACATTGATCCAATACCGATCGTCGTACATGGTCACCCTCTCGAAATCGTTTCCGAATACACTTACCTCGGGCAGATTCTGCAGTTAGGTAAAAACAATTTCGAGAGGGAGGCCAGGAGGAGGATCCAGCTGGGCTGGGCAGCGTTTGGGAAACTACGCCGAGTCTTCTCGTCATCTATACCGCAATGCTTGAAAACGAAAGTTTTTAATCAGTGCGTGCTACCCGTCATGACCTACGGAGCCGAGACATGGACACTCACGGTAGGGTTGGTCCACCAGTTCAAAGTCGCTCAGCGAGCTATGGAGAGAGCTATGCTCGGAGTTTCTCTGAAGGATAGGATTCGTAACGAATACATCCGACAGAGAACCAAAGTCATCGACATAGCTCAGAGAATTAGCAAGCTGAAGTGGCAGTGGGCTGGCCATATCGCGCGAAGAACCGACAACCGCTGGGGTAAACGTGTTCTTGAGTGGAAACCGCGACTCGGCAAACGTAGTGTAGGACGCCCTCCGACCAGATGGGATGACGATCTGCGAAAGACTGCAGGCAGATGCTGGATGCGGCAAGCCGAAGACAGGGCGCTATGGCGCTCATTAGGGGAGGGCTATGTCCAGCAGTGGACTATTATAGCCCGATGATGATGATGAAGCAAAACATTGATTTTGGTGTTCCAATGTTGCTAGATCAGCTTCGGATGTATTTAATATAAATGATATGCACTCAAGTACTCAACCCAAAGTATACACTAAATGATATCTGCAATATTAAAGATACAAATAATGTATTTGTTGACAGTTATGACAGTTATTACAATAGCTGATAATAATGAACCGTTTTATTATTGTTACACATACAAATCGTGAACGTCAATTGCTAAATAAGTTTTTGTTATTGGATTCATACAGAATAACTATAAGGATTGTGTATAGTGCTTAATACGTACCGTGTTTCAGTTGCATGTAATTAACATAAAACATGAACTAGTCTCTCTTAATAACCTAAGATTAAATAACTTTCACAAATCCATAATATTGTCTTCTGTTTACGCGAATATTGTTCATTGAAATTAAACTACTATATACGGATTTTATCGCGTTGTTTATTTGACACTTTATTACATCATTTTGAAAATTTGTTACACTACTATTACTATTAAACTATACTAATTTTTAAGCTAATTATATTGTTATTAAAACTATTGAGATTTGATTTAATTTTACACTTTCCCCGACGTTTCGGTTGCTTTTCAGCAGCCATGGTCACGGGGAGACTAAGATGGTAGTTGTCTCAATGTTCCAGTGTAGTTATTTCAAAGTACCCGAACATAATTTAATCATTGGTGTTTCTATTTACGCAGAATGAGCTCAAAGTATCATGTAGTCTAGCTGTGGTTTGTGTCTTCTTGGGTTTGACTATTTGTATTGCTGGATCCCAAGCTGGTGGTACATTCCAACCATCACCACCATCGGCTTCTGGATGTTAAATTCTTCGAAAAAAATAATTGCAATGTGTAGGCAATTAAACCGGTACTACTCTAAAACTACGGTTGCAAGACGAGCATAATTTGTCGCAATGTAGCGATCTAAATGTCTCCGTCAAATAACTCGTCATATTTGCTACTCACTTAGACAACGAACAGTACGTCTTAGCAAATAAGTTAGTGCGCAGTACAAATCCTTGTACCAATTTGCACGACCACTTAAGCAAACATTGGTGATCTGCGTCCAAAGCTCCGAACAAACTGTTACTTCCTTGACAAAATGGAGGACCAATCATTCAATTGAGTCCCCTTTACATCGGTTACAATAACACGCGTATAACAGCAATCAGCAAATTTTAATGTATGAATACAAGATTAAAAAAACAAGCAAGTAGAATAAAGTTTTGGAAAATTTTTCTAATTGGTTTTTCGGATTTTGTATTGCTTATTAAAGCTATTTACGCATCTTTTCAGCCTATTCCTTATTACTGTTGATACCTTGGCTTTGGATTCTTCTCTATTTCGTCACATTTTTCGTTTTTCCATCAGCATCATTGCCATCTATTGTACATTTCATTTTAAATGTACACATGGTATGCAGTAAGTGTAAAAGATACTTTTCTCCGATAGTTAGGTGGAGTTTGTTTGGAAGAATTTGTCTTGCCAAATGTTTTTAAAGGTGGTTTGTTATTGCATAAAACCTTTTGGAATTGCCTTAACCTCTGCAGCTAAGTGGTGCTCCTACTAGAGGTTATATCAATACAGCAGTAGCTCTTGGACTATGTGCTTATCATACCGTGAAGTAGCTCGTTTCCAACAGCGGGACAAATTTAAAACAGGTCTAGTATTACACTATATTTAGATACATTATGACCTTATAATAACTGTACCTTATAAGTATTTTTGTAATAAATCTGAATATAAATAGACAAATAAAATTATACAAATGTATGCATTACAAACATATCAAATCGAAATCTCTAGCATTAAATTAATCTGCGCTAGCGCAAAACAAATAAGTGCGATTAATCGCAACGACACGACGACACGCTGCAAATGTGTGCGATTAACCGCAACAAGGCGACGCGATACAAATGTGTACGATTAATCGCAGTCGCGATGCAAATGTGCAATGTGCAATCAATTTGTTATCGGCCGTTGAACTCGTAATGCAATTGTTTATAACCATTATCTGCGCGCAATAAATGAACGGTTGTGTTTAATTATAGCTGGAGACGTGTGGTATTTATAACGGACATTATGATTAATGGCCTGTAACAGTCCCTTCGGTATAACAGGCCTCTTTTAATATTATATTTCTTATCGATAGATTGGGTAATTACTGGCAATAGTATTATTAAGTCACAGAGAGGCTTAAGTGAACCTAGTCGACCTATAGATAATAGGCGTATGCATTGTTTTGTGTCTTGAATAACACCATTTGTATACTACACGCTGTATACTATCATAAACAGATACGAGTGTCCCACGAACTAAAAACATTAGGTCCAGAGACAATCGCATGTGGCGCTTCAAATTAACAAGTAATTGCTTTCATTAAAAGCGAATACAACCATTCGATTTTTAAATCATCAGGACGCATCGATAATTAATTGCCCTGAATATAAGAGATTCGATAAGCAAACGCAGTGGGTGGCTGTGTGACATTTCGAGGTGTATGATAAAAAAACTAAAACAATAACGTGTGAAAATAACAGGTTATTATAAATAGATTGCAGTATTGAAATAATTAAATCGAATATTAATGTGACAGCTTCTCTAAGTTGTATTTACATATAGTGTCTATTTATGGAGCGATTTAAATAAGAAACTCTACATTTAGACGCTTGTTGTTTTTGATGCCTGTCAATATAACGTAAAATTGCTTAGCCAACACATTTCAACTAATGGCGCAATAGTCTAAGTGGCCATCTCGTCACTATTCCCTTCCGAGCATTATGGAATCGATATTTGTGTGATCCAAAAATTTTTGTTACTACTAAGTGTTAATTTTGACCGAAGATTTAAGGTTTTTTAAATGCGTTACGACTAAGGCGAACATAGAATACGTACACACGGCTACACATCTAGTAAGACACCCTATATACACATAACTACGCTACATACAAAATAGAGAATTGTTGGAAAGGGACGGTGTATAGTGGTGTCGATGTAATGTTAAAGGTAGAGCATCGCGTCCCGTGCAGCGTGAATGAGATAAAATAACAAAAATATAATTAACTCTCTCGCGCGATTCGCAGCGTTAAATCTATGAGTCCCCGCAAACTGCAGACTTTCGATTGGCCGATAGTTTGGTTGGTTTCTTAATCAGTATGAAGATGTATGGGAGTGCGCACATTATAACGATTCGGTATCGACCGATAAAGTAGTTTAATAGGCTACACGATTGCAATCAAACTGAACCGTCGGCAAACTATCGGCTGACTGCTAAATCAGTACGGCGCTATTCCACGCTCGCATACCACCGATTGTTTAGTCGGCCAGACTCGCCTTGTCGTTCAGTTTGTTCCGAGCTTTTGCATTGGACGGTCATGTCTATTTTTCATGATGGCGCTGTTCTTTTTTCGGAAAATCTAGTAATTTGGAATGCGTCGTGTAATTGTAAATGTAATTTTCCTTGCAATAATCTGTCACGTTAGATAGGATGCACCAAATACTCTCGATTTCTCTTCTTGATCCTCCTCGTCCGCTGTATAAAACCCATAACAACACTTCTGCAGAATTGTGTAACTTTTATAATGCGACCACTCTCGTCAAAAGCCGATTTCAAACTAAATAGCAAATCGTCCAAGAAATTTCAGAACTTTCAAAGTCGGCTGATTGTTGTCTAGTATCCGCACTCATCACAGACCCGACTGTTTAGTCGGGCCAGTGTGCACGCTTAGCAGCCAAACTCGACCAAACTATAGGCCGATCCAAATTCTGCAGTTTGCGGAGTCTCTTAAAGTTCAAAGTCCAAACAGTCTAGCTTGATGTGTCGCTATGTGTACATAAATTTTAATTTATACGGACTATTGCGCCTATATTTGTTGTCTTAGTATGCGTACATTTCGCCGGCAATGTTGAACCTTAAATATTGACTGCACGGATAGCGTAGTGGTTTAAGTGGTCGCCTCGCCACTGCGATATGCTGAGTGGGTTCGAATCCCAAACGGGACAAAACTTTGTATGATTCACAAATGGTTGTTCCGAGTCTAGGTGTTCTTTGTGTACATTGTATGATTGTTTGTAAATTCCCCGCGACACAGGATTTATTCCTAGTGCGGGAGTTGTCTTTTTAAAGAAAGAAATAGAAAATAAGCAAACTAACGTCCATCCGATGCAGTGTCAGGTTCTATGCTGCTACATAGAATTGCCTGACAGAAAATCCAATAACGCTTCGATCGATACGGAATCCGAACACAGAACTTTACCGGAACCAATGAGGTAGCATTTAATTTTAAATCATGCGCACTTTTTTAAACCGGTTATATAAAACGTTCTATGTAACGGACTAATCATCCAAATATGAAATTATCATAAACAAACAACATACTTCGTTCGACTAGACTTCCAATTAGAGAATTACGCACAAAAATTGATTTGAGTGTCAAATATTGATAGACGGCGTATATTACTTCGACTGCGCAGTGATAAAGATGACGTATTTAGCTGAATGACGGTACGGCTCGTGTCTTGCACAGTTTATTATTTTATATAGCACTAGCTTGTGCCCGCGGCTTCGCTTAGGTTAGGTTAATAACAGTCTACCGGGGCTGCAGGATGAATGCGCGAGCAATCCCTGCGCCCCGGCTATAGACCGTGTGAAGGAACACCGTGGTAGGTTTAGTCCAGAGGTTCCCAGATTTTTATCTCATAGACCACTTTCAAAATTCTCTACCGAAAAATCTGTAGGTTCGAGACTACTGGTACTGAATATGGAAGATATAACTTTAAGCAAGTAACGGTCGCTGAGCTTCTTAAAATATTATCTGCCTACATTGATAGGTGAAGTCAAGCCAACATTTTAGTTCTTCACTATTGAAAACAAATAAATTTTCGTGGACACCTGGGGGTCCACCTGGACCACTTTGGGAACTAATGGTTTAGTCGGTAGGACTCGGGACTTTCTATCTTTCCCCGGGTGAGCCCGACATAACCCTTCCACCCGCCCCCGCGTAGGAGAATGCGTCACAGCATTCCACAAGTAAAAAAAAGGTTAATAACAGTACTATTAAAAGGGGCTATAGCGTATATCAAGAATTTTCTAGACAATACTTTTAGTTACCTGGCGGATGTTCATTAAAATTGATTATAATTGTCCATTTTATTTTCGCGTCATGCTCGGAAACGACCGTTCCCAAACTAAATAATTATAAACGTGTTTAGCGGATTGATTTATTAGTTATGTTTGAGAATTATTATAAGCCTGAGCAGGGACAACTTATATAAAAGGGAATAATATTATCAGGTCTATTAATAGCAACTATTATTCCTGCAACATACGAGCTCATAAGTTCATAATCACAGGGTTGATTCGTTTGTTATTCGTGTAATAAAAGCGCGAAACTGCGCAGTAGTGACGTCGAGATCAAACGGCGACATTTATTGCGCATGGGCAACTTATCTAACACATCTTTTGAATAATAAGCTGTTTCGTACGAAGTACTCGTATAAAATTATATATTTACGATCTTGCAGCGGCATGCAGACATAATATTATGCATTTTTTATTTTAAAACGCTGTCGTTTATGTACTTAATTAGATGCCAAAATATGAATAACACGTTATATACGGCTGACTCTGAGAATTGAAAAGGTTTTTAATGAGGCGTCAAGTAATTATATTTTATCGTGTATTTTGGTATATCTTGTGAGTACTTAGAAGGCGCTGTGAGTAAAATAAGAAGAAATCGGTAAAAGTAAAATTATTTTGGCTTAAAGCAAACAATTTATTTTTATTTTATGATAACCTAAATTAATAAGCACAATATGATTTGGATGTGAAGTTTACACGTAGTGTTTTAATGTGTTAGTGGATTTGTTATCGCCGTCGCAGTGAGGTGGCGGTACAGAGTACCTGCGTATTTTTTGGCATTTCTCCTTAGTTGACGGTGAAACCTGTTAAAGGCAAGGCTGTTCTTTGTAAAATTTAGAAACAGTAACTTAAAATTATTGTCTGAATTATTTTAACTAAATGTATAGTAAATGTTATAATCTACTCATTTGTACCCGCGTAAGTCTCAAGAGAACGCATACCAGGACAAAAGCAACCTATCTTTTAATCTGGGTCATAGTCTATCTGTGTGATACGTTTTATCCATTCAACGTTTACCCATGATATAGTATGATGATAGAGTAGCAAGCATCCAAACATCTTCAGAAACAACACCATTATAATATTCGAAAGTTTAAAAAAAATACGGTTGCAAGTTGATAAGAATGTTTCCCACGCCTGTGTCAGACAATTATTTTCTTCGTAAACCTCAGCAGTTATAAAATAAACATTACTGGGCGCCCATACATCTCATTTAGTGAAACAAATTGAATGTCATAATTTGTTTCTAGTTATAAATCGAGTTTAATTTGTAATTTCAACGTTCAGTAATCCACCTGTTAGCCTTAAAACAGTAAAATACATAGACTCGTAATTTTCACACATCACTATGTACCTACATGTCAGTATAAACAATGTGGACAGGTGCCGGCAACATTTAATGAATGGAGTTAAAATACGCGAAGCACTACGCAGTTTTGTTTCTGTGTTAATGTTTGGACGATGTTAATTATATTGGGATTAGCGGTTTTTTGATAAAAGGTTTCTTTTTAAATGAAATTAATGAGATATTACCACATTTAGGTTAGGATTATAATCCGATTTGCTATATTGCCACTACTTTGTTGGTTTAATGGGACAAGTTTGCGATGCGAGTTGGTAAGTATTATTGCATTTTTCTTTAAGTCGAGGGATGGCGACAACATCTCGGTGTTTTTATGTACGATTCCTGGCTAAATATAGCTTGTGGAGCTTTGAAATTAATATATCTGAAAGTTATATCTATAGGTTTTCAAACAATTAAGTTATGCATAGGTTGAACATCAAACTATTTAGAAAATATATAAAGTATTATGATTTTAGCCACATTTTAATCGGTGTAACAAATTCGTTTAGTATCAAATTTCGCATAGTTATTTTCATATTTCGTACCTTTGTTATGTCAAATATTAGAGAAAATAATGTAAATCTATTTGAGCATAACAAAACGTAACTCTTTCACTAACGTTCGTAGAACTTATTTGACAGCGCGCCAAAGCATAGATGGCGTGCGGACGCTAAATATTCTAGTCACTTGCCTTACCCTTTACCTTAAAGGTTTTAGTTACAGTCTAGCAGTCAACAGTCGTCAGGCACCGTGCAGAGTAGACGGTAATAGTTAGATATGTATTTGCAATGAAGGAAAGAAATAAATACATTATTACTCAGGAATATATATATTTCTTTTTTTCATTAGAATAGCTTACGCAGGATATAACCTGAGGGTGAAAGAGATCGCCGATGGTCGCCAATTTGTTGGTGACAGTTTGACTAAGACGGCCCTTCCTATCAAGATTACAGAAACCCGGCATTAAAGTATTATCACTGTTACTGCCTTCAGCCGAGAGAGTACGAGCTACCGAGGTTTATATACCTACCTCTGGCATTCCTTTCTTTTCATCACATCTTAAAATCGTTTACCCTAGTCGGCAAAGCGCGAGTAATACTCCTGGTACTGCAAGGGACAATAAGCTATGGTAACTATTAAATATCGAAGCGGCCATATACTTGATAGCGATGCATAAACATGCATTGCTGTCAAGTATATGGCCGCTTCGTAATGAAGGTAGTAATAGTAGACTACCTTCATTACAAACGTAATGAAGGTAGACTACTAGGAAATCAATTCTTATGAAATTTACATTTTGACATATAAACATCTGCTAAATACAATGAGGGATATAGTTTAAAAGCGTTTAATCTTAAATATTATATCGATACAGATCTTGGAAACTAAACTATTTTATACGGTTTATTTAAAAATCTCTAAATTGTACCCATTTAAACAACTTTTACTCGACGTTGCGACATAGGTCTATTAGACAAAAATGACTACTTGAATAGAAGTGACTGAACGCTTTACATCTAGTGTCACGTTTCAAGTATCATGTATTGTATTTAATATAATAATATCGATCCAATACATAAAACTGGGTTAAGTTTCATTCAGACTAACATTTATCGATAAATCTCGTATCGCTATTATAATAAAAGCGAATATTACATTGATTTCACATCGATAACGATATACTCGAGTAACGAGTCAAACAATGTCTACGTGTTATCAGTTATCAGCAGCCAACAATAACATTAAAGATTAGATATGTATTGCAAATGTATATTGACTTAGTCAATGTGAATGATTTTGGGACTAATCTTCTCTGAAATCCATTAATATCATAAATTTTAATCCTTTGTCTGCTATGCTTTCCACGACTTAACTAGATGACGAATGATCATGTAATTTCGCATGTATGTTGTAAGGGGTACAGAAAACACATACATACAATAGTTTAGGGTACCCTTCATCCAAAAAAAGTACTGTTTCCGAGGGATAGATAAATCAAGCCAAATCTAGTCTGTTATAAGCAGAAGATATTTTTACATCCACAGAGAGTATCAGTCTATTCCGTATCCTACCCTCTCCAATTCTTCCCCTTCATCTAAAGTGGTAAAGAGATGGTGTTTTTGGTGGTGTGCATGAAGACTATGGTAACTGTCCAGTAGCCATTAGCCAGTCCCTGCGCTCGTTTGCCTCTAATGTGGTTTACGTTGGCTTGGTTTGGTATTTCCTCGCCATTGTTTCTACGGTTCCATGGCCATGAACGTCAGTTATCGCTTACCATTAGTTTGGGTGCTGAATCGTCTGCCACCAACAGCAATCAAAGATATTTAATTTTGTTTAAATGACAATAACTACTGTGTCGCGGAATACTGTATAATCACTCAAACAACGGAGACAAAGAACATCCAGACTCGGAATAACAATTTGTGGATCACATAAGACTCGGTGCGTTAGCAGCGGCAAGACGACCACTTAAACCAGCATACCGTGCAATTATGAGGTATCATACAAAATGAAATGTCATAAACGAGAATATAATTATTTTAAATTAAATAATCGTTTTAATCTCGTGTTAATCTCGATCCTGGGATCCTAGGGTAATCATCTTCGGAATTGCTGACCAGGTCGTAATAAAACTAGACACGTAGGTAAAGGAGCAAGCAAAGACTTGACAGCTTTGTTTCCTTTGAATTTATTTCAACATTTAAAGAATGGACTGAATAAAGCGAATCGTGTTCTTACGCTTTTTGCAATAAGCATAGCCATATGTTTGTAATGTGTAGAAATGCCGCACGCAATACTACAACTAGTCTGCGCTAAATCCTAATTGCACATCCATCGAGTAATTCAGCTCCAGTTATTTCACAAATCCCACATTTATTTTAAACCGCTTTGTATGCCTATCGTGTGTACCACATCTAAACATAAACTTTCGCATTTAATAACGAAGATAATCTAGTACTCGTTAGTTAGGCGAGGTATACACCAGCCGACAATTTAGTTGTACAGACAGCGCCATAAATCGTCGGAAGAAAGCCGGTCGAAACCACTCGTTACTGAGTTGAGTTGGGCGAGCGGCGCGGGCGAGTGGGCGACCAAGTGCAATGATTTAAGTTGCAGATTTCATACGGATACTGAAGTTTTATAGTCGGCTACTAATCGCAAGGTGTGGCCGACGCCTTCCAACTTTATTGTTACGGTGATATTTTAAATTGATATTGTTCTTCTTTGTTTGTTGAGTGACGTGAGCGTTTGCGCTTATGTGCATTAGTTTTTGCGTTCTGGGAAAATGTTGGTGTTTTATGTTAGGAACTTTTAGTAGCAGCAGTATTAGCATCAGCTTATTTTGGATTAGGATATAGCCACCTATATGTGGGCATCATACAGCTGGCTATCTCTTTAGAGATGTATAGGAAAAGTTCTTCAGTAGCCAAAAATGACATAGCAATATCACTGCTATGTCATTTTTGGAAATAATACGATGCTACTTAACAGACTTCAGATGTCTTCAAGCCATATTATGAAAAATCTTCCGATAAGAAAGTTTCCTTACGATGTTATCCTTCACGATTACAGCGAGTGACAAAGAATTGCATTATACCGGGCGTATAAAGCACAAAAAGTCAGAAGTAGGTACATTAGACTCATCGGGGACTCACCTCGTTGATTGAAAAGAGGCATACCTACCGTATCGGTCGGTCGGTATATTCGCCTGTTAAGTAAATATATTTTGTAGAAAGTCACGCTTATTGCCTTTATGTATTTGCTGTTATATTGCAAGTTTCATTTGTGTTCTAAGAAAATTTAATAAGCAATAAAAATATAATCACTTGTAAAGTTATTAATTATAATTGAATTTGTTCAATTCAGTTATTCTAACAGTGTGGGTACACGATAGAACAGGCATATGCGCAATACGTGGGCTGAAATAAATGTGCAGAAAATTGTATATTAATTCCGATTCTATTTGAGAAGCACCTTCATACTATCGAAGAACGTAACCGAATAAACTTATTTATGTCTTTGGGCATTTTGAAGGATGTATTAATAGCATAGCGCCCATTCAGTCAAACTACCTAAAATATCTTGAGTTTAGAAAGTTTACTAGCTCAATTTTGTAAAATCAATAAAGTAAAGAAGAAGAACACCCCTAATATTGCTAGCATATTTACTAGCATTATAAAGCAACTTTGCTGGAGTTGAGAAAATTTTGCTTTAAACCTATTCGTTCCTTCAACTAGTTGTGATAGAAAACTAATGCAGCTAGTTGAATTAGTGTAGTAGAGCCTCGCTGATTTCAGCATGAATGGGCCGGCTCGACCGGGGAAGGACTACCCTTAGAATATCGACGTATAATAGCAATATTCCTACTGTTGTGTTTCGTTCGGTGAGTGAGAGTGCTGGAGGCCCAATCATCCTCTTTCCCCCTTCCCGCTCTTTCTCCTTCCCACTTCTTTTTATTTCTAAAGGCCTCTGGTGTTGGCGGCGTCTATATGCTACGGTGACTACTTACCATCAGGTAAGCTTGTTTGCCACCTTAGTAGTATAAAAAAAATTGCGGATAGAATTGACTGCGTATTAATATCAGAAAAAAAAACATCCTAGTAAAAGTAGTCGCTAGGTGCCGCTATGCAGCTAATGGGTGGCTTGATAAAAATATAAATGGTAGATTCCTCATTTGCTAGTTATTGGGTAACTAGCGAAAAGTGGAAGATACTTACCATTTTCTTGCACAATTTTCGCCAAACTATCTTGCAGATACATCGTACGGAGGCGAAACACGTTTCCGAGTGTATTTTGAGTGCGAAGAGGCATTTGCATTTTCAAGTAAAGTCTGATTCGATTAATGCAGTTAACTTTAGTTTACTTAGTAACTTTAATTACTAAGGGCCTGTCCCACCACTTCCAAATAGCATTTATCTATAAGAAAGAAGTCACGCTATCTCTCTTCTTTAACCTAACAAGAGTGAGACAGCATGTGATTTATCTTTTGGATAACTTTTACTTGATAGTTGTGAAACAGGCCATAATATTTTTAAAGGTTTCAATATCAACAGATTTATTTAAAAGTAAACCTTAAAACAATTTCTTCAGATTGAAATTTAGTTTCACTGCGTCTGACAGGTATGAATGGTAAGTAAATAATTAAACAATTCGAATAAGCGGTCCGTATCTTTAACCTCATTATCGTTACTAATTGGATTGCAGGGGTTAGGTTGCGGACGCTAAAATAAGCAGTACAGTTATTAAGTTAATTTAGTACCATGACACTAAATAAATATTCCCGCTAATTCAACCTGAGCGCAGAGGTCATCAATTCGCTTATAACAGACCAGCCAAGTCTATAACCGTTTTATGCACTTATAATGGTCTTAAAATAAATAATACTTGTATGAATAAATACGTAATACGAAGAAATAATTGAATAGTTATCACGCCGAGTTATTGTAGATTAACCTGCAGGTCAGTGAAGGCCGGGCTACAAGATTAACGGAACTTTACGATGTTATTTATAAGTCATTGTATAGATTGTTTATATTGCATAATGGCAATATTGCATGAACGACGTTTTTATTTTGCTTACTTTGACCCAGGTAATGTGTGACCTGGGGCTTGCTGGATCGCTGATACAATCACAGTTCCAAATCTACCAACAAGCAAGACGAAGTATACCGATAAGTTATAGTCGGTAGGCCCGGTTTCAATCCCGACATAATCTTCTCCTCTTCCTGTGGCGACATGGTATGCTTGCCAAACAAGGAACAAAGTTTATTAATATAGTCCTTACGTTGATAAGCAATAGATTTACAATAGCAAATTAGCTAAATTCCAAAGTAGTAATTGGAACAGAAATCTGTATATTTAGTAGGTACAAGATCCCAAAAAAATAAAACTAGAACCACTAAAATACCTTAGTCTACGCTAACGTGAGTTAGTCTGTTAGCCTGAGTTATATAAAAATATACAAATATTGTTAGGGTAACTATTAAAAGCCCATCTCTAAGCGGACAGCCCGAAACGATAGACCCGTAACAGCTCGCAAAAAAAAAAACGATATAAAAAGGCCCGCTTTCAAACTAGCGAGTATGCAAGTGTTGTTGACCTACATATTACACGTACATTATAAAAAAAACAACTTTTATAAAATGACGTAGGTCTTTGTAATCTCAGTCTAATACATTTAATTACATATAAACGATGTTTTTTTTTAAGTATTGTGTAATGACATTTATTTATTGTGTAACAAACTAGATTATATACGCAGCCTTGTTAACACGGCACTAATTATAGCCAAACGTTTTTTATTATAATAAACCTGAGTCATCCTAATGGCGCAGGACAGTTTAATAGACAGACTAAATTGTCAAAGGCTAATTCAAAGTATGGAGCGTAGTTACTCCAAGAAAATAATCGAATAGCTACCAACTCCCATCCCCCTGAGAGTCATGGCTGTCACGAAGAGTTTTATGGTCAGTTACATCACGAAACCTATGGATACTTGTGGCGTATTTTTAACAGAATGATTCGTGTGCATATCGAACCCACAATCAGTAAAATCAATGTTTGAAATCTATAGTCAATAGAAAGCTAGATTGAATCCCACTAACTACTATTTACTGTAGAGACAATGGAACAAACAGGAACGCCATTGAGCTGTGTGTGTCTGTGTGTGTGTGTGTGCTTAGTGATATTGTGTTTTTAATGGGGTCTTGTTCACAAAAGGTTTTGAGGTTAGATTAAACTGCAACGTTATCTGTCAAACAATTCCAAAACCAAAATATTGCCCGAATGGCAAGCAGTTTACATGATCACCTCACCACTGCCAACATATGTTTGAGAGATCCAGAGTAGCGTATCTGGGCGTTTCTTGTTTCAATATTTGTAAACCACGAGTCAGCCACTATCCTACATGCTATAAGAATGATATCGTTCGACAGCAGTTGCTATATAGTATTATATTATATTCTCCAACTGTCAGTTACAAGCGAGCTTCTGACGTAAAACAATACTATAATCATCTGACTATTATCTAAAGACATGTAAACCAGGACGGTAACAGTTTTTATTTGATTTTCTATAAACAATCAACTGAACTGCTTGTCTACATGCAAAGTCGCAACGAGGCCGAACTGCGTCATGGCGTCAATGGGATTTCGTTCCAGCTATTCCTCGGTTACGGCGAGTTTACGATTCGTACACAAACTTTGTAGATACCTGCCGAGAATTATGTTGAGACGATTAACTGGTTCGGTAGAGGTGGTGTGGGATGTCAAATAACGCGACAAAAATTGCAGACGTACAAAGAAAATTGTAATGAATTTAATTTTTCTTTAATTTTTCTCCGGCTTCTAGTTCGAAACATCAAGTCAAGTATCGGCATTTGATAAAGTTGTTAAGCTGACGGCTCGAGTCGATAACGACTGGGAGCGTCGCTTTATCGTGGCAAAGTCTTACGCTATATAATAGACAAATGCAATCAGTAAATAAAAGGAATTTTCTTTTCAAGATGTTTTGCCATAATTTTAATTAAGTAGCGCTGTTATGTTTTCTATACTCCAAATATGCAATAATAAACAAGCATAAGGTTCTCTTAGTGGTATGCTTATCGTAGTTTATGAACGCTCGCGTCACCAGAACCATAATCTTCGCGTTGACGACCCTTCTAAATAAGTATAAGTCGCTTAGGAGCTAAGGCACAGCACGTATATTACTGGTACAACTTGAACTGGTGTTGCTGACTGCCCACCCCAGCCCAGTATATAGCAGTTTTAGTAGACCTGTAGAGTATTTATAAGCATCATAGTAGAGCACAATAGGTGTAAAAAGAATCTCTCTCTAAGCGCTAGACACCATAATATCATCACCGATTCGTATACTGTAGTAAAGCGATACCGGTCCAGAATTCCCGTTCCACATGCTGCTGAAAAGGGTCACCTAAATGTTTTCCGGAACAGATACATACGCGGCTGATACAAACATATTATGACTTTTTAGATGACCATAATGTGTGATGATGTTATTGGGGATTTATAGCGTTCTTAAATGTAGAAATAAGATTGCCTGACATGAATAGTAATGTAGGTACAGCAGTCTAATTTATATATATAAAACACATAACCTTGTTTATATATCCAAAGGATTTGGATTAGGTTGTCATATATCATAGCTCGAATGCCGTCTATCGGGCTCATTCTGCTACTCTAGACTTTATACTGCTACTGAGAATTTTCAAAGTGGATCCGACGATTTGCAGTCAAAACTTGGACCTCATTGTCCGTTGTAAGTGTAAATGCAAGTTGATGCCATGAGTCAGCTAAAATAGGAAATAATACTTGAGTAGCTTAAGCAAGAGCCTTTTGATCAAACTAAACTAAGCTTAATTTTACATAAGCTCTACTATGGAGCTATTGACAAATTTCTATTTGTAAAACTAAGTTACTTTTGGCTAAGAATGGACAGTTCCGTATCTCAAAATGTATCGTCGACTTTCACGTATAGGACTGGCTACATACATTCACGTCAGTATTCTGGATGAGTAGAGAAACCTACGGTCCACTGCTGCGATACTCTAGCATATCATTCATTCGTACACTCTTAACCTGGCTTTTCAAACAGCCATAAAAGAGTAGTTTAATTAAAATTACAATTGCACTTTGGACTATATAGTTACACGTGTATGCATGTAAACATTGGTGGTATAAAAAGCGGCGTCGAGTGAACGAACCCTGCGCATGCGCTGATAACACCGTTTATTACACACTTATTACGCGAAACGATAACTAAATGTGTCTTTGTTTAGTTGTCATACATATGTTCTGCAGTTTAATTAATTATTTGTTCTTAGAAATATCAATGACAATGTTATTTGTGTCAAATGGTTGAATATGTCACGTTTGAAAATGTCATGTGTGTATTGTTTTCTATTATCTTAAATTGGATAGATAAGAGAGCTACTTACTTAGTGAAAACAATATCTACGTATCACAGTGCTGACGTTGAAATTAGTTGGGAATTCCCTATCCAAAACAATAAGATAAGTTTGAACACCAATCAATATTACGTTCGACGTAATTTTATTAGCATTAGATAGATTACGCACCAGAGAGCGACATTAACATTTTTGTTCCTACAGAAATGCTGCTTGCCCGGATAATCCTAATTAATTAATAAAATACGAAAAACCTAATTAATAGTATACTTTTGTAACTTACTCGGGTTGACTCAATTTATGTATGAAAATATTGATTCGAGCTGAAATAAAAACATTTTGCTATTTTATTTTACAATTTGGGAAGCGTTTCAAGCAACCAACCCTACACTGCAAATATTAGAATTATGTCAAACACTAGAACAGCAAACACTGCGCACACGCAGCTTCGTGAGCGAGGCGAATTTTACGAGTCCGTGTTGTTGGTAACCATGTCATGGTTCGTCAGTAAATAATAACTGGTAATCCTAGATACATTGATATGCCAATAAATAACAAAGAAACCATTTTTGTTTATTCATAATTCGTTTTGTTTTTTCATATTAACTAGTCAAAGAGCTGGTGTGTCATAAGAATCAATAGTTAGATGGTATCCAGATTTCGTCTTGCTACTAAAAGTTGCCTAACGAACTCTTTATAACATAATTTTTTCCTAAAGGTCATAAAGTCAAGTACGTTGACGATTTTGGAACCCTAAACAAATAGGCGTTAATGTTAAGAACCATGAGTAATTAGTAGTATGATCAGTAAAAAAGTAAAACCATGACTATCATGGTTTTCTATAGACAAGTATCCGTTTGGTTAGTGGAAATGGTTTTTGAGATGTTCTATAACTGGGTTAGCTTGCCCGGCTTTAACCAAAGATTTAAATTATAGATAAAATTTTTGGTCGTTAAGTTGTCATCTGTTACACAATGAAAGAAAGAAAAATGGTTAATTTTGGCACACAAAAGGGCACACCCAAAATAAGAAGAAAATAAAGCTTCTTAGTGTGGTCACTTTTCGTGCGATATAAGTACGGTAATATTAAACCTTTGGTTTGAACAAATTAGTTATAATATAATCTATACGAAAGTTGCTGCTATAAATAAAAATCATCGACAGTGTCAACTGAAGGTGATCAATATTTGCGAGTGCGTCGCGTCTCGTCTTATTTTATGAGTTCGCGTTACCGGTAACCATGTCATGGTTCGTCAGTACAAAAGATGCACTCAAGGTAATCATTTACTTTGAGTTTACTCACTATGTCGTATTTAGGTCACAGACACGCTTTCAATTGTATTAAAAGTATTTTTTTCGAAGCCGCGTCTCAAGAATCTTGCAATCGTTAGTAGTTTTATTTTTAGTATAATCATCTTCTGCTACTAAGACAGTCCTATTATTGACTGCCTCATTAGCACATATTAGTGGTGATGTATGCAACTGCTGTGCATGCGGTCTCGGGTTCGATTCGGGTCGGATGAAGTGTTATTGGATGTTTCTATCGATAAATCTCAGCGGCAGCAAGAATTCAGAACCTTACCTATATATTCAAATTGCACGAATAAGCATGTCAAGATTGAAATATCACACAATTTATTGCTACTTTTAAAATTACGTTAGTTAAGTTAGTAGCTATAGGATAGATCAATGACAAGAAAATTGCTTAGACACAGGAAGTAAAAAACATGCAAAGTAATTTGCTATTAACTTAGTTTGTTTTTTGCCTCGGCCAGTTTAAAAGTAATCCAATCAAAAGCCATTACCTAATAGTTTATACATATAGACTAAGGAGCAGTCAAGACATATTGCAGTCGTACCCAGGGTGTGCATAAAAACCCATAAAACACAGACGACTTAGAAGCCTAATTGAATTTGTTCACGGCACGAAAAATATTATAATTGGATTACCCATCGGAACCTAAATGATGGGCCGTGTTCACGATATAATGGAGACTTGAAGACCGTAATGCGAAAAAGGGTTTCCATAATTTCGATATTATCAGACAGATTTGGATGGAGATAATTCACGATGATTTGAATAAGGGTTGACTAGATTTTGAACGTACGTTCAGCACAGTTTCAAGTAAGTATACCTTTGGTTTATCGATACTTACATTGTAAAAAATGTGTAGGTATGTTAAATTCTCATGGCTGTGTAGCCATCAGCTTTAAAGGACTATATTTATGGTGGTCCTATGTCCACCATAAATATAGCCCTGGGTAAATACAGAGGTACACTAACTTTGAAAGAAAATAAAATTAAGCTGTAGATAGCGATTAGTAAATTATGGGAAAATACGGTAATAGGTTTGGAGAATAAAATATTTTTCGATGTTCTAATGCCGCAAGTGTGAACGTCCTAAGATCCTATGCATTATCTTACCGGTAAGAGAAGGGACAAAAATACAATTTCATGAATTAAAACACTAATAAACATTTAAGCTAATCAAGCACGAATATCATATAATAAATAGTAAATAAAAAGATAACACTATCTCAAATTTAATATATTAAATGCCTACCTGATCCGTTTTTTGTCTGATGTGTGATCGCAATAGCAACCATTTTATCAAATGTCATGAGTCAACACTGAACGTTTTCGGAAATTATTCAGCATGAGGATTTCTGAGCATTTCTGATATCATTTAATGTTTTTGTCGAGTCGCGTCGTGTAGAAATATATATTTTACTGCTACTATTTCGCTCAAATTTAATAAAACCTCTAATTTGATTTCATTTCTCAAAAAAATATCTAGATACTAAAGCATTAGTTCCCAAAGTGGTCCAGGTGGACCCCCAAGGATGTGACAACAAAGGGGTGCATAATTCGTAAGTTGGGGTCCATGAAACTTTATTTGCTTTCGATAATGAAGAACTAAAATGTTGGCTGGACTTCACCTACCACTGTAGGCAGATAATAGTCAATTCTACAAAATAAAAAAAAACTCAGCCCGCCTACCGTGGTCCAAAAAAGAGATATAAAAAAAAAGAAATGGTCATTCTTCACCAATATAAATACGAATGCCAAGGAATATGGTAGAAATGTAGCTGCAGGGAACCTGCAAAATTTTGAAAGTGGTCTATGAGAAAAAATGTCTGGGAATCTCTGTACTAAAGCATTATTTTATAAATTCTTTATTTTAACACACATCGAATATTCGAAGCAAATGAGATCATTACACTCAGAGCATTTTCTCTATGAGAAAAAATGTCTGGGAATTTCTGTACTAAAGCATTATTTCATAAATCCTTTATTTTAACACACATCGAATATTCGAAGCAAATGAGATCATTACACTCAGAGCATTTGACAAAATATAGTATTTTCTGAAATTAAATGTAATATCTCTTTTCGTATTAAGTAGTTTGATTTGCATTGGCTTCTTATTGACTAACTACGCGAGGAAGCCTACTATCGTAAGATCGGATCTTATGTCAATATTGTTCGTTCGCCGTATTCTTCGTACCTAACAACGAGGGTCGAACGAGAGTACTCTACTCAACTTACAAATCTCCCCGGCAACAAACGAATGATTTAGTTAGCAGCATTCTACGGGTTGATTGCGGATCGCCGGCAAAACGGGCGATCGTGAGGAAATCTAATCAGTGCCTGTTCCCTTTTCTACCGTGATGAATTACTGAGTTACTGACTGACACTCGGATATCGGAGTTAAATTCTCGCGTCACTAAGAAAAATTACTGAGATACTTCTTAAAAGATGTTGTGCTGTTATATCATGTACAAATAGTACATGTACATGCAGTATAGTAGCAAAGTAACTGAAGTTATACAAGATAAAGGTGATAAGGTCGTGTATTTATACTATTACGTTAACTACCTAGTCTACGCTGCCTGGAGGTAAGGAGTAGCACTACGACATAGCCGACTGCTGAAAGAAGCTGCAGCATAAGGAATGAAGGTCGACAGTTTGAGGAGACACTGTGCTGCCAAAAAACTGGCAGTATAAAGCCTCTCTCATTATTATATCTGCCCATTCTACTCACCGCGGAAACAGAATGAAAAGTTAGATACTAAGAAGCAATGTGCAGAAGAGTAAAAGGCATTAGTCACCTCTGTAATAAGCCAAAAGTTCTGTACCTTAAGCTAGATGGTACTGGTCTAAGGCACATATCTTTTGGCTTAAGAAGTTTTTAAAATTAATCGACGGCATCGATGGCGTAGTGGTTAGTGTAACCGACTGCCACGCCTGAGGTCGCGGGTTCGATTCCCGCACAAGCCAAACATTTGTGTGCATGAACATGGATGTTTGTCTTGGTCTGGGTGTTTCTATGTGTAATATGTATGTATTTACAAAAAAAAAAAATATATGTATGTTTATCCATTGTCTAGTACCCATAGTACAAGCTCTGCTTAGTTTGGGCTAGATGGTGTTGTGTGTATGTGGTAGAATATTATTATTATTATTATTATTATTATATGCAGCGAGATTACGTCTACCGTCGAATATAGCGAAAGAACTTAGTTACGACTTGGTAGTATCTGGCTCTTATATACCGTAGATTGCCCCACGTCATGCGACGATTCATGCGAAGTTTTGACGTCATCCAATTGACTAAAAAGCTTCACTCAGCATGATGCCGTTTTATGGAAACTAAGCTCAAATTTATTGAGCTGTGTATTTATGTGGAAACTATCTCTATTACAAATTAATATACGATCATAAAAATAAGCGTGGGAGAGAATATAAGGGCGGAGAATAGCTGGTTACAATCCTAACAAATATAAATGTGAATGTGAGCTTGTTTATTTGCTTTTTACGTTTTCCCGCCTTAACTACTTGACCAATCATCATGCCATTTCGCATACATGTTTGTTTTAGGGCACAAAAAAGGACATAGGATACCTACTATTCATCCAGAAATAAGAAGAATAGAAAATTGACATAAGCAAAATTTACGCAAGCAGAGCCGCGGGAAAAACTACTCAAAAAGATTTGTGTGTCATTATGAACATGAAAAGCGATTTTTGTAATTAGGAAACGCAGGCTTTAAGCGTTATAATATATGCAATGATGTATCGATCAAACAACGATTTCAATCTAATATTTGCGCACTGAGATAGTGTGGATCCGTTTATCATCGATTATGACGTCACTTTGAATGACAAAACGTTCCATTTATATTTGATGTGCCTATTTATAATTATTACATATTAAGTGTAACATTGACACTCTTAAGTGTTACTTTGTAACCTAAAAGAAAACGTGTTACGATCTGTTTGAATGGTTAGCAGGTTTTGCTACTCGAATTAACATGTAAAGTGTTATTTGTCGTCTTATATTATAAATTCCACAATTGACAAGGCGTCCTTCTGTACATCAGTGAACATATGACTGAAACCGACACCGACTGCGTCTTTTGTCGAACACAGTCCATATTCGCAAGAGACAGTAATTAACTTGCACGCGTCGTCACCGCGCACCGAATTAGATTTAAAACTTACGTGCAATGCCACTAAAAGTATCATAATATAACATGTGCATGTATGAAGATCTTTTTGGCTTTTATTAGTGGATATCCTAACTAATATTATAAATGCGAATGTGAGTTTGATTGTTACGCTTTCACGCCTTAACTACTTGACCGATCATCATGAAATCGCATACACGTAGTCTGGGGTACAGAAAAGGACATTGGGTACCTTTCATCCAGAAAAAGGACTGTCATTAAAATCTAGTTACATATTAACGTCAAAGTTAAATGGTAAGTGGATTTACTGACGTTCAATGCAGCTATAACTAATATGTTGTATTATATGGGCATGTGTTTTGCAGCTCTTGAAGCTCGTTAAACGTACTGTGGTCGGTCTCCAGTCTAAGAAGATAGGTTCAAATATATAATTTGATATGGAACGATAACGATTGCTTAAAGGTAATATGGTCAAGCGTAGTAGTTCTTTATATCAATTGGTGAAGAGCTTTACAGTAAAGCTAATTTTGGCCTAAGCATGGATAAGTGCGACTTTTTGTCAATTGTCATCTTGCAAACCTCACTGCTTAGTTAAAATGCACAATTGCCAATTCGAAACGACTGCCTATAAATATTGCCTATGAAATTATATTTAGAAGAAAGAATTGTCAAATTATAGACGAAATTAAATTTTCTCACAGGAGAATTGGCGTACGTACTCTGAATGCAATTTTCCACGGGAGGGATTGCATTTGTCGTATCCTGCGGCGCTCCTGCGTTTGAACGAAACCTACGTGCAGACAGTCTAGGAAATAAATTATTGCAGGCTACGTAATCGTCACGTCTTCTTGATTTCAAGTTGTGAATAACCAATATTTGTTTAGGTTACTTGTTACAATCTTTGTTATTGTCTGTCGAAATATTAGCCAATGTCACCTTCAACATTAGCGACAATTGCACATGTTTAACAGTACTTATCTATTCAATTATAGAGCCAATGTTTTTGTAAATTTTACATCTCGGACTCAATTGTCAATGTGAGACAATTGATATTGGAACAGATGACGTGATTCTTTTACGCTTATCTCAGTACAAACATATTAAATGATAGAATTAGTGTGAACACGTGCAAATGTTCGGTAGACAAACTGTTCGTATGTCACAAATCATAAAAACAAGACAGATACAAATCTAGATTAATATAGAATTCTAGATGCTTGGCAAATGCAACAAGCGCATAATGGTTCGCAATTAATCGGCGCACTCGAGCGGAGTAAAATGACATCGATTTCAGAAGTTACATCTAATAATACGCACCAAATATTAAAGAGAAAATATCTCGACGATAAAATTTATCGACACGTATACGCTCGGTATGTCCGAGCGAAATTCCTATCGAATTTTAGACAAAAATGTCGAAGGTCGCGACATTGACCTCTAAATGAAGACGGTGATTGATCAACCCCACAAAGAGGCATGGACCAATTCAATGTCAAGTGCGATCTATTCGTATCGGTGCGTGTAGCGCCGCCGTACTCCGACCGCTTGCGTCACGGATCCGTCTCTCGTCACCGGCAACCCTAAAAGTCCGCTACACGACGCCCACGATCTCGTTCTAGATATTAGAATTAAACCAATTTATTAATACAGTGACGATGGCGCGAGTGACGTTGGGTTCGCGTCATTATACATGATTAATGGTGTCCGAGGGCCGAGGTGAGCAGTATCTTATATTAGCTTTGTGACGTTTGTTTGCTAAATCATCCAAAGCGTAAATCACAATTTTCCTATGACAACTTTCTCGTTCATAAGTTTATCGGGAATATACTACACGACGACGATATCCAATATTCTTTTATGCTAAAACATGATCATGCTTGTTCACCGTGTACCCTTCATCGATTCTTTCTCATTAGCCCTTAAATTGTTTTCCTTTACGATTCTTTCGTACATTTGAGCGGTTCTATTTTAATCACGACATCGGTGGACGGACCTTAACTGATCGCTCTCATTTGGTGCTGTTACTGACGCTATTTGTCATGTCGGGGATGACATCTGGTTTGTTTCTAGCGATTTCTGATGTCCAACTATTGTAGGGATTAGAGTGAGGGGACGTGTCCGGTGTCGTCGACCCGCCGGCCCTGGCGTACTATTCGCGACAATACGCTGGCAACACTCCAAGCGCCGGATGGCGTCGATACATCGGCTGCACATGCAACAGACCAACTCAAATATGTACCTTTGAAACGCCACATTTACCACCTATCGTCCAAATTGCGACTTTGCTAAAGAGTTTGCAGCAGTTCAAAATTTTTGGGACTGCAAACGTAAATTGGTACATTGGTGAATTAGCGAAAACGCCTGCAGCGTTTTGTCCTTTGATGTTATGAGCGTCGAGGAACTCATTTGAACATTTGGTATAGCTGCAATATCTTAAACGTGCGAATGAAAATAATTGTAGCCTCCTCATATATGTTTCGCCTTCGGTTATATTACACCTCTTGTTAATAAAATAGGTAGATCAAAGAGGCTTCACAGGCGACATATGATGTCCGTAGCGTTTGAAGTAAACTTATTATATGGATGTTGTGACTTAGTCAGTTACGCCATATACCGAGAGATCACGTATCTATCTTATTGTCATTGGAAAATTATGATTAATACGTATTATTACGTAATTGAGAAATCATTCACATCTATAATTTATGATCAGTACATGCCGAATGGATTATTAAAAGTCTGGAGATTTCCACATAATCGTGAAATGACTAACCATCGAACAAAATTATGCGCAATTCATCATCACTCATAAAGTACGTGGTCGCCAATGATTATATTTGATGTAAATAACTATAACTGCATACAAACTGGTGGTTTGTTTGGCATCCCTTATCTGGTCTATAGTTAACATGTGTGTGGGCGAATTTTCCGTCAAAACTTTCGTGGAATTATGACGTGGATAATATTTTGAAATCCTTTGATTAGTGTTGATGTAATGAGAAACTACATTCTGACGCATATGCAGCCAAAAATGTTCTCAATATAATTTAGTCTATAGCGTAATAGTTGAATATTTCTGCATATTTCTGTGTATTTAGAAACTCTATCAGCATGGCAACATTTAATTTGAAATAATCATAGAAGCACTGCATCATTTCAGCTATTTATATATATTTGGCGGAATAAGCCAATCACGCAAGTAATTTCTGGCAAATGATATAGGGTACAGAAATCGCGAATGATCAGGCGGACTGGAAACTTGAAACCAATCTTAACCAACCAATACTTTCGGCCTTGTGCTAGTCGCAACTAGTTCGATCCGATCATCGTGACGCTGACGTCGGATCATCGACTAACGCAAGTACCCATTTCTTACGATGTTAACACACTAAAATTTGATATCAAAGTTCTATTTTTTGACCTAAAGCTTAAAAATACTTTTTGTTTTAAACCAGTACATTCGGGATAAAGGTTCCGCATTTGTCAATATATCGACAGAAGCGAAACGTTTTCTTTTTGTTTCTATTGTGCCACAGAACTAGTCTATTTAGGAATAGACTTGATGCCGCAATAAGAACATCACAAGGAATGATCTCAAGGAATTCTCTGTTTATCTTGTCTTTTAGGAATGCTTTCTAGACACTGGAGACACGACAGGATTAGTTGGAAAAGGGAATGGTAATAATTTACCACCGCGTCGTTTCTTTGGAAGATCAAACCTTTGTGGATTCCTCGTGTCTTTGGTGTATAAGTGATATATGTATAAGAATAATGTTGCTAATTCTTGTTAGACCAAATAGTCTTATAGATCTATCAGTGCTTATAGACATTTATTAGTAACATTTAAACCAATGCATTAATTCACAATTATCGCTTGCTCCGTGCCTCGGAGAGCACGTTAAGCCGTTGGTCCCGGCTGCCATGAACATCTATGGCAGTCGTTATTGGGAAAGTCAGTACCCTCTAATATTCTGACACTGGTCTAGCCTTAGGGTATCGTTAGCCTTCGGGTTGCGGAGGTCAGGTGGCAGCCGCTCCGTGTAAAAACTGATATCCAGTAAAATCCGGTTAGACCAGAAAAGCCGACCCCAAGTGACTTGGGAATAATAAAGGCTAAGAGAGAAGATTTAAACCAATGCATTATGGACATTGCTTGCAAAATATTTTTTTTCCCTTAGGTGTATGATTAGATTTTCCATGGCTTTTTTAAATTTATTATATGTATTTACCGGCCGACTAACTGCAACAAAATTGTATTAAAAGGAAACAGGGCTTGGATTAAGTAGCAAATCGTAAACTCTGTATATCCGAGAATTATTCATTTTATGATTGTACCCGACACATATTATTATTTAGCCTTTCCAGCTTTAAAGAAGTAAGAATATGTTTGTTAAGACTGCGCCGAGCGATATGTGCCGAAACAGGCGGTCACAGTTGTGAATAAAATCAACACTTTTTGTTTAATACAAATATAAAATATACATTTACCATAACAATTAATGTGTTTTGTTTTGTTTACAATTACTCCTTATAAAAAACTTAAAATAACTAATATTTTCGCCTACAAAATTATGTAAATTTGCACGAAAAATGCAAAAACATAAGCTCGTGTTACGTGATTTTTAGATTATAACAGTAGAAATCCATCCTATTTTACAGCTTAAATGAAACATAAATAGTTATATTACAATTTGTCTGTCCCAAATATTTAAGTTATTGGTTAACAATAAAGATACATATTTATCAAAATAGCACTTCAAATCCTCCATACAATTTCACTATGGCGGCCGCGCGCCGATTTGAATATACGCCGCACGAGCTGTCATTATCTGTCTTACGCTTGGCGCAGTCTAAATAATCTACAAAAGTGTTTCATATATAATTTAATATAATCGTTACGCAACAAAAGTTACCCTATGCCTACATGAAAACGACACCATCTCGCAAATTATAACCGCACACAAAAGAATACAATATGAAATGACAAACAGTAACCCAATACGCGTATTGACTCAGTTATGAAACAATTTGCGAGCACCATTCCTCCGCTCGATATGGCGATGTGCAGATCGAATAACTCTTGAAAAGGAATCGAGAGTAATGACAACATTAATTAAGTAAACCATTTTAACCATATATATATATATATATGTCGTCTGAATATGTAATCGGTGATGCAAAGTAATACGTAAGCTGATTATTATTATAGCTACTACAATGTAAGAATAAGTTTTCCGTATTACTTTGCAATTTAAAAAGTTATAATATAAGCCACCGCCATACTACACTAGAGTCGTAATATTCGATGTGCCGCATCTTTTTTTTTTTTGTAGAATACGGTCCACCTTATGGTAATTGGTCACCGTAGCCTATAGACGCCTGCAACACCAGAGGCATCACTTGCGCGTTGCCGACCCTTTAGGAAAGGAAGTGGGAAGGAGAAGGAGCGGGAAGGGGGAAACAAGAGTGTTTAGGCCTCCGGCACTCTCACTCACTGAACAAAACACAACAGTAGGAATACTGTTATTTTAACATCAATATTCTGTGAGAGGATAGTCCTTCCTCGGTCGAGCCGGCCCACTCATGCTGAAACCAGCGAATCTCTACTACTTAGTCGGAAAATATTGAACGTCGTTTTAAAATATTACTTTAGTGATGGGATGTTGATAATGTATACTTGTCTGCATTATTACGCAGCAAATTAAATTATGCTTGCGCTTGCAAACATACACTATTATGGTAAGATTATGTGTAACTTTTACCCCAGCATTACATTGCATCATCTACCAGAATAAATCAAGCGTTTGCTGTCCATGTATTGTGTTTGGCAATTCTTTAAAACAATTATAGCCGGTCCTACAGCTAACAAGTAAAAGTTATACGAAAGATAAATCGAAAGCTGTCTCACTCTTGTTAGGTTAAAGAAGAGAGATGCCGAGACTATTATCTTATATGTAGATAAATGCTGTTTGGTGGTGGTGGGACAAGTCCTTAGTTTTTATCCATTTAAGTGTATTGTGGATATGACTGGTGTAAGTGTTCCGATCATGCTGCCAATACCTCTCTAGTTTATCTTGCCGGGTAGGCAATGATCGTCAGCGTCCCGCCGCTGCACCGCGTTTTAACTGCACCCGATAGTGTTTAGTCACCCGTTACACTAGTAACTTCTTATTGAAAAGTAATACAATTTCAATAGGCGAGCAAGGGATGATACTTCGCCACGAAAGGCGCGACGTGAATCATACTATACTAGTCTCTCGATATTGAGTCACTTACGAAGCAATTTGCGGGTGCCATCATCCCTCGCCCAACGTTATGACGTGTAGTACAGAAATAAAACATCCCTAGTATGAAATAAAGTAAAATGAATTAAACAGTGACTCGTGTGATTCACGATGTAGTGAATGAGTAAGACAGTGTGTCACATGTGAGTATTCTCCAATAACTCATACACAGGGTTAAATGTAGCAAAAAGATTTCCGACTCGTCCCATAAGATTGTGTTTTTATATACGAAGTATTGCCAAAATGTTAAGAAACAATAGAAAAACAGTAAATTATCTGTGACAGCTTCGACTGTAAAACTAACTGGCGCATTTATTCGAATGATTAATGACTCGAGCGCTGTGTAAAAATGTCTGATGACTGCAGTAAATCATGACGATATAAAATACATTTGTTTTAGCTCACATACTGACCGGTTAGCCTGTATGTATTAAGAACATTAGAGAGATAGCTCACGAACACCTTGATCTTAAAATCTATCTGTGGATTACAGGAATATATGCTCAATACAGCAGATCACCGACTGTCTGACATGTCTTAATATTATATGTATATTGATTTCGTTCTCTATGTGCAAATATGTTGAAATTCAAACTAAACACTTTCTGGTTCTCTCTCGGCGAATGATTGAAAGTGAAGAGACATGAGTACCCTCAAATAATAATTTTGCGTCAAATTGTGTTAGGTTTGGCGCCAACACAGCTGTTTGCACTTCACACTCGTCCGACGAGCCTATAAATACACTTTTTGTTGTTGTCTTTAATGACAAATGTAAATAAATTACGCAATTATTAGACAACGTACTTGTTATTTCTGGATTTATGAGTTTTATGCGCGGCTACTGTGGTATAAATTAAAAAGGTTTTTATGCACTACTGGATTCTGATTGATTGCATCAGTAAGTATGATGTATTCATCGGTCATCTTTTTTAACGTCAACGAGTCAAATCCATCCAGATCTAGAAAAGGCCAGATTCATAACCAGCTACTTTATATATGCGAGGAATGGGATGACAGTAAATGAAGCTAGATAAGTCTGTCAGGATTATGTTAATTATCTGCCTTCTACGTATAATCCATCATCAACGAAGGCATAATTATAATTATAACAACCATATAAAATCGTGGTAAGTTAGCTACAGGACCCTTAAGAAATATTCTTCTAAATAGTCGACTATACCATGATTACGCGCATTAGAGTTTTACACGTAATTTCCGTCCGCCTGCCTCTACGGAAATTAACTTAGTCGTGTATTTACGTTGGAAACTAGTATTTTTATATATTTATGTGTTCTGAGTTGTATAAAAGCCAGATTTATATAGTTTATTATGTCTGTCATCATCTTAACAATACGGCGCCTGTTGCAGTCTTTCGAAGACACATCTTCTAAGATTATCATAGATTTAACATATAACATTTTATATACTTAACACAACGTAGTGCGATAATGGATATTTGCCTGTCCTAATTTGTGCTCTAAAGATATGGATAATGGACAGTAATAAATTGTAACCGACTTCAAAGATGATACGAAATTCCATAATAGCACGATGCAATGTTATAATTTTGTAGGTCATAATACGTTTGTTATTAGTAGTAAGTACGCCTGTTGCATGGGATAGACCAAGGATTTGAAAATCTAGAGGGTTCAAATCTGAGGTCGGTCTACGTATTTGTGGGATTTCCTATCAAGTTTTTTTTAGAAACAGCACCGAATGTCAATCTGTTCTTGGTACATGTCAATCGCTCGCTATTACTTGGGATACAAAAATCTTTCGTAAATATAAACGATATTTTCGATATAAACGTCAAACTAAGTATGTATATCTTTCTGACGTCCGAAAACAACATCATGGTCTCTACGCGACTGTAAGTTCGCAAATCAAGTTGTAAAACGTCCCTCAGACATTTGCATATATGTGAATTGTCACATTATATTCTTACGGCGTCAAATAAAACTGATTCTGACATAGTTACGACGTCATAACCATTAAATTTGACTACAATTTCTATATGTTTACACAGAGGTCGTTGTTTTCCGAAACTATCTTACGTAGTATCACGTGTTAAAGCATATTAAACAACTCTAGTAAATAAACAAGTCAGTTTTAATGCTGGACGAAGTAAATGTTTGTTAGTGTTACGTGGTGGAACCGTTAAAAAGAGAATTCATGGGCGGGTAATGACTGCGAAAACTAAAAAAGGAGTTGACTAGTATTACATAGAAATTTATATTTACATTTTATTGAGTATAGGTATAATACACCAGTCTCTTACTGTTACGTGAACACTAGCGTCGCAACGTCAACGTAAATGTCATTTATTTATGACAGTCAATATTGTTGGATATATAACGCATTATCTCTACTATCCACATATTTGATTATACAAATTTAATTTTTAGCCATATCTCTATTAATGGTTTTAGTGTAAATAAAATTAACACTACGTATGCGCGGTATTATGTTTCTCCTTGCTATCGTAGTTCGATGACGCTTGTCAATAATAGTTAATTTCATAAAAAGTGCACATGTATTGTTAATTTGTTATTTATCAATGTGAAATGTATAACGTGCTTCTAGGGATTGAGCTTTTCATTGATTTGTATTGAAAATAGGCTGGATAGTTACCTCGATATATAGATCGTAATAAGTAAAGTGTATGATTGTTTGAATCCTAATGTTTTATAAGTTCGGTGATTATTTCTCTGTATCACCTTTGTAGCATAAAAATGTACGAGTAATGTTTACCAGAAAGCAACTGTTTGCCATCGTGTCATATTATTACGTGTCTGTTATCTGACGTCACAGATACACACAGTGGTATGTACTCAGCGTAGTGAATAATGTAACGCAGTGTGAATACTGAATATGCATGAATACTCCGCTGAATATAATACAGTTCGTAATTAACCGCGAAGGCGGGCGTCTGCTATTGATTTGTTTAATTCATTTATTAACTGGTGCAGGCTTAAGTTAATCAGGGACGTTTTCTTTGAAAGTGTGACATATAGCAGAATTTTAGAATAAAATTTATACATAATATTATGTCATATATTTATGGCTGTAAATCGTTTTTCAACCATGTTTTGGTTCGTACCGTTCGTGCTACACTCAGTGGATATGAATGAGGGCTTTCTTTAACATAAAAAGACAATTACACTTTGTTCGATCCGCAAATCGAACCCAAGACCTCACAATGGCACACAAATATAACCAAACCTACGTTACGAGTAAACTACAAAATACAACTAACCTAACAACGATTTATTACGCTCAGTTCTACCTTCTTACCAAACGACAAAACCCTTGCGTACTTAGATTAAAGTACCTTATCTTTAATTATAATATTCGAAGCAGGGATTCGAAGAAGCATATTTTATGTATTTGCGCATCCCCGAACAGTCTCAAGTGCTGAAATGCGCAAGCTTGCCCCACCTATATTAAACTATTTTCTTAAAGGTTATTTTAACAGTTTGGGTAATAAATTACTCTATACTTTCCCTTTAGCTAAAAATCGGTCCAGAATGACTGTGTTAGTAGTGTGTTTCCATCGGTAGTGCAATAATAAATAATAATGTCCTCCAGACCGAATTTCGGTCACGGCGGCCAGTCTTAACGGAGACTGGCCATCTGCGCAGGAGATATTATAGTGCAAAAGTGCGTAAACACAATTGTACTCTCTGTTCACTAACACTCATGATCCGATGGGACGGTAATACGACACGACCAGAGAGAGATCAGGCGCAGGACCAACGGCTGTACGCGCTTTTCGGGTGTCTAACACCGCCAACTTCCTAACTCCGGGCTGCTTTTGAGATTTCTTAACAGAAAACCCAATAACTTTTTCTTGGCCCGACCCGGGATTCGAACCCGAGACCCCATGCACAGCAGTCCCATTCACTACCGCTGCACCACGGAGGCAGTTAAAAGTGCAATAGGTATCTATCGAATCCACAAGCTCTCGATTGCAAGACCGATGCCTTATTAATCAGGCTATCTATCATCGCTTAAATGCTTTACCGAGCGCTGCACGTATTGAGCGCATATTTGTTTTCTTTGTGAATTGCGACCAAGAGCATATTTCAGCATCAATGAGGCCTTTTTGGTCTTAGTTAAGGCTCACACCGGCGACTTCCAAACGGCACATTTGATCCGTCTCGCTACAATTATATCGAAGCAGCTCGGATGTCGGCACAAAGAGACGTCTGTATCGTACATATCAACTCAACTATCACTGTTATTGATATGATAAACGGCGTAGTTATGTTTTAATGTCGTTTGAAGCACGATATGTTGTGAAAGTGTCTTGAATTTTGAAATATAATATGGTAGCTGTCTTACCGAAGCATAGTTTTGGTTAGATGGTGTTGTGTGTATGTGACGGAATGTTATTATAATAAAAAAGAAACAAAAAAGCTTTAGAATCACGGCTGTTTGCGGTAGGGTTAGACAGACTACGAACTTCCTTTTGCTACGATCCTGGCATGTCTCTCTCGATACGCTCACTCTTTTGTTCGTCGTACGTGGTAGCAACAGGTACAAATTCATAATATAAGTTATGTTAGTGTAACTTTGATGTTCATAAAACTACTTTGTGATCTAAATTATTCAGGATTTTTGATTTCACGCTTCCGCTTCATGTTTGGATACCTTCAAACTGGCCTTTCTCCAGTATGTGTCCGATCTGGTCAAAGAGCTTTTGTCTAGGATTTTGCCTTCCAGTCACTTCAGCCACAAGTAAAGCATTTTTCTAACAAGTGTAACGAAGTTTAATTCAGTTATATAGTTGTCAGCCTCGATGGCGTAGTGGTCAATGTAACCGACTGCCACGCTTGAGGTCGCCTGTCCGATTCCCGCACAAGTCAAACATTTGTGTGCATGAACATGGATGTTAGTCTTGGTCTGGGTGTTCCTTTTTATAATATGTAAGTACTTACAAAAAAAAAGTATATATGTATGTTTATCCATTGTCTAGTACCCATAGTACAAGCTCTGCTTAGTTTGGGCTAGATGGTGTTGTGTATAAGTGATAGAATATTATTATTATTATTATTATCTTGTTTACGCGTATGTCAAAATATGAGTACAGTTGTAAAGGAAATAAAAACACGAATTATTTTTAAACTATTTATGTCGGCAAGCCTTGAAGTTTTGAATAGTACAGCAGCTTTTGGAAATTTCACCATTACCACAGCTAACGACTATGATGACATAATCAGGACTAATGCTATCTAATAAGTTTATTTGTTAGTTATATATTTTTAGATATCTTTATATATATAAATCTTCTGTGCGTGTGTTTGTAATGAAACTCCTCCTAAACAGCTGTGCCTGGATTTTGATGAATTTTTTTGTGCGTTCATGTGGATTCGAGAATGGTTTAGATGTTCTTTTAAACATTTTTATAAAATTTTAATTAAAAACATTTGACCTTCGCATATTACTTGAACCTTGACCATGAAACTTGAGGTCAAAGGTCATAGTCATTTCGGGGGTATATCGACTATGCTGAGTCGAATGGCGTGGACCGCGAGTCTCTAGCTCTTACGGTTCTTGAGTTGAAAGTTGTATAACAGACAGACGGACGGACGGGCAAAGCTGTTGTATAAGAGTTTTCCGAACACTAAAAAACCGTCGGTGTCGTGGTTGTCATAACGTACTTTTAATAACCATGTAATAAGTAATAACAAGCTTTTCTTTTACTAACAATTGCGCTCAATTACAACGTATTGCCAGGGGAAATTTACTTTATAACTACAATATTTTCCAGTAAAAGAGAAAAATAACATGATTACACTGAACATTCCATGAAAACCACTTGAGTACCATTTGCGTCAATGTCTAATAATTCATTTATGATGATTAGAGTGGCAAAGATAATTAAACAAGACAGCTGTCTATTAAATGACGTGCCATTTTCATAATTATAAACTTGCAATCATGATTGTGTGGTATACAGACTTAATTGTAGAATAGAAAAAGCTTTTAGACAATAAATTCTATAATTAAAACCAATAATTACAATGTCCTTTTTTCAAAATGGCGATTCTTCGTCCATATTGGCGATGTATTACAATAAATCATTGATGGCGTAGACTACAAACGCTCACTATGAAAAGAAAATTCTCTTATGTGAAGCAGACAAAGTTGCGCAGAGAAAAAAGAGGAATAGCTCGTTTTAAAAAGTGATACAGCATAGACTTACAGCTACATTTTCTGAAGAGGTAGGCAGAGGTGTACCTGTTACATCCATAATCCGCGAATTAAAGTTATGTCATGAGACGAACAAGTCAGTCTAAAAAGCAATTTAAAATAAATTACAATAATATTAGCCTTAGGTACTCATTGAACTTATGATCTAAGAGTTTCCAGGTGTTCTACTATGCGTAACGTACCAATTATTAGTGCAAAAACTAAGGAAATAAGATGCGAAAATTACCGTTTTAACCAAACGAAAAATTACGACTAGGATATCTAAAAAATAAAGGATACATTTATATAAGGATAGCGGATATCCAGGATACTGCCAAATACCAAAATAAATCAAGTTTTTTTTGTTGCCGAAAAAACGTTACTGAACAGATAGCATAAACACTTAATGTACCTAATTGTTTTCCTACAATCAACAATTATATACAAATCGGCATTATGTAATTTTAAGTAATGTAGCTATTAATTTAACATAGGTATAATAAGTTTATGAAACACAACTTAATAACTAAAGTGCCAAATAGAAATTTTACGTGAAATTTGCCGTATTCGAAGCGACAGAGTAACGAATTATTTATTCATATTGATATGACTTGTGTCTATTAAATGGCGACCATAGTATAATTGTTTATATTTTTATGACGACACTAGTCTCGTCCCATATTACGTGGGATTCTAACATCGCTAACAAAATGTGGTTGGCAAGATGCATCTCTGCTTAACTATCCTAACTAATAGTATAAATGCGAATGTGAGTTTATTTGTTTGTTGGTTTGGTACGCTTCCACGCCTAAATTACTTGACCGATCATCATGAAAGTTTGCATGGACGTTGTCAGGAGTACAGAGAAAGACATAAAGTACCATTCATCCAGAAAAATTACTGTTCCCGAGGGATATAAATTTATTGACAACGCTAGCAAAGCCGCGGGCAAAATCTAGTAGAGCTATAAAACGATTTAGTGTTTTAGTGTCGGATAAAAATGACAGAATCTGATAATAAAACATTAGGGTTAGTATATCAAAATTTGAATAAATTACCGATTGAAAATTTCGTAGCATGTCCATTGAGTTGATATGTAAATAAATAAATAAATCGCTTTGAGCCATGTGTTTACTGTAACGACACGTTTGAGTGCAAAATGAATTAAGCAGTAATGCAATATAAACATGAAGGCATATTTTGTATTTTTACCCTCAAACTACGCGTGTTAGCAAGAATCTAGTTGAGATGTCTGCTAGTAACTTAATGACCAGGGTGCCGAGTGCGAGTTGTTATTACGTTAACGCGATCGAAACGTTTACCGCGTTTGGCTCTCTGATTGGTTTAGAGCTTCGAGCGGGCCAATCGGAGCGCCGAACGTCATAAACGTGTCGATCGTGTTAACGTCAAAACGACTCGCACTCGGCACCCAGGTCATTACTTTTAACTCCAAATATTGTATTTGGAGTGAAAAGTAAGGAGGACCTGGTACCTATCTGTATCTTATGTGGGGGCCAGTCAGTGCCTTGTTTGTGTCGACACTCTCCCGATAACGACTGCCATAGATGTTTATGGCAGCCGGGTCCGACGGCTTAACGTGCTCTCCGAGGCACGGAGCAGGCGATAATTGTCAATCAGTACGCACATAATTTCGAAAAGTCATATAAATTCCGAAGGTCAGAGGTGCGCGACGTGGGTCCGAACCTGAGACCCTCTGCATTGCAGTCTGTTGGTCTCCCCACTGAGCTATCGCTGCTCTATATACCTGGTACCTATACTATATGATGTTATATAAATCAAAACGCACATATATTTAAATAATACTCTGAAGTAAGCACTGTGTTATTTAATTACGTATTTCATGAAAGTAGTAAAGGAGTAGCCTTTCTTTTGTTTAGTATATACCTTATACCCCAACGACATCTTATTGCGTCTAAAACTATACGAATATTTGAAAAATGGGCTCCGGATTATGGTTTAACTATTTGTGCATAGTCACGTACATTGGTTTGCTCATCACTATTGCTACAGCGTAATCGAGATAACTATTAAAATAATTTAATCGTCTGTGCTACCTCATTTATTGTTTAATACTATTTTAGCAATTTAATTTCTACTGAAACAACTATAAAACTGATAGACAATCCTAACCAATATTATAAAGGCGATTGTTAGTTTGTTTGCTTGTTTCTTATGCTTTCACGCCTTAACTATTCGACCAATCATCATGCAATTTCGCATACTCGTTGTCAGGGGTACAGAAAAGGACATAGAGTACCTTTCATACAGTAAAAAAGTAAGCGAAGCCGCGGGCAATAGCTACTTTTAAATAAATGTCAAAAATTTGTGTCTATTGATTGGGGATCTATTCCTTTGGATGACGTAAGAAATCTCATTTGAGTGTACCTAGACTGTGCCCATAAAACTATATTTATTTGACATGCTGACATTTCCTTTGAATCTGAAGCGTCACACTTGACATTTACTATGTCATTAATTAGTGCCAACATACTAGTAATAAACAATTGTTATAAACACATATCTGAAGTGCAAATTAATGTTAACTTCCTAGTAAATTTTCCAGCAGCATGCTGGTCTTTATCCTTTGAATGCGTATAAATGGAGCGACAAAACGATGGTATTATTTTAACCGAGATGGGTGAATAACCGGGAATAACATATTATGCCCCTTTCAATTGCAAAATGACGACTATACATTAAGTAAAAATTGCGAGTGGGAAAATGTCCAGCTTGTTAGGGGCATGAGAGCATGTAGGAGGTAGACGAACCAGCAGCCCGCATAATGCCAAGCGGTAACCACCACTCATGGACAAGGCTATGTTTTCTTGACATCACAGAAGCAATTCAAAAGACACAACCAATCCACTATCTGTCTTAAATCACATATAATTATGTAGATTACAAACAAGCACACGGTCGGCTGCCTGATGGTAAGTATTTTCCTTAGCCTATGTGAAGGGGATGTGGATAGAGACGAGGGGCAATTCTACTTCTGGCGCTTGACAATACGTAAAGATAGACTGATGAGCTGGAGGATCTGGTTAGGATAGATTGAAGGAAAAAGTTATGATACTGAAACTGAAATTTTTCGATACTAACTTTTATCCGGGGAATATGTTTGACGTTCTGACAGGTATATACAATATTTCACTCCGCCATATTTAATCCTCAGATAAAAGTTATCTGACGATTTAAAATCGGCCGTTAAACAATTTTAAACGATATCTGCAAGTGTATTTGATATAGGCCTATTAGATAAATGCTTATCAGTGACAATTAACCCCGTGGAATAAAACTTCAAATTTCAAATTTGAATTATGCCATTATATCAAACTATGATATCGTCTATTTCAGGAATCGCGCAAACGTTTTTAAATCGTTTTAAATGGTTATTTCGATATAAAAGGAATTCTATTTTAATACAAATAAATAAATGGCGCTGGCCAATTATATGTATATAGATATATTGCATTGTTTTCACAAGACTGGATAAAACATTGGTTTTATCATGCTAGGTATGGCTGTTCTTCAAAGTTTACATAGGACCTTTGTGGCATAAGGTAAGTCTCTAATGCGGGCGATTTTGTCAGTCAATCATATATGTTTCGAAGGTCCTATCCGCTGTAACTGTAAGTGCCGCCGCAGCCTTACCACTTACCTCTTGATAACACACATAGATAACCACAATTATCTATTGAATATGCTAATTGATTAGTTAATTAGATGTGAGTATCCGAGCGTGAAGTGTACACAACTATAGCACGCGATTATTAAACTGTATGTGTGCGTATATTGTGGAATTCATTTACGTATTCATTAGTAGGTGAAATTGTAAGGTATGTTACAGACATTGCTGTTGGGCTGGAAAATTACGCGGCACTTACCATGTTGGTGTTAATTTGTATGGGAATTAAAGTACTTTGTGAAATTATATGTAACGTGTGGTTATCGTCCAGATATCAAAGCGATGGCATCTTTTTTAGGGTTCCGTACCGAAAGGGTAAAACGGGACCCTATTACTAAGACTCCGCTGTCCGTCCGTCTGTCTGTCCGTCTGTCATCAGGCTGTATCTCATGAACCGTGATAGATAGACAGTTGAAATTTTCACAGATGATGTATTTCTGTTGCCGCTATAACAACAAATACTAAAAATTAGAATAAAATAAATATTTAAGGGGGCTCCCATACATCAAACGTGATTTTTTTGCTCGATATTGATAACGGCAATAGGTAGACGCTTGAAATATTCACAGAATAATAAGTTATATATTCACTTTAAAAATAAATAATTAAATTAAAATAAAACAAATATTTAAGGGGGGCTTGCATACAACATACATGATTTTTTTGCCGTTTTATAGATAATGGTACGGAACCCTTCGTGCGCGAGTCCGACTCGCACTTGGCCGGTTTTTTATATTTATGACATGCTGTCAAAGCGTTTACACATGACGGAGTTTATTTAAAATCATTATTAAAATTATAGTGTTTGACAAACAGTAGGTGCCTGTTTGATAGTAAATAAATACCACAGCTTATAGACGTTTGAATTCCTAGCATATATTATAAATGCTTTGATGATAATACAAGTAATAATAAGCAGCTTTGATTGCATGCGACAAATACCAGCTACCAGCACTTTGTCTTAAAAAGTTCTAGAATGGCACAAGGTATGAATATTTGACTACGATCTTCCTTAGGTTGAAGACTGGGTAAGTGGTATGAGGATATTTATGGAGCAATGTTTTGTCTTTCGTTAAATGGAAAATATTCTATTACTACAATAAATTTATTGAACACTAAGGCGCAAATACTGTAATCAAAAAAATCAAGTTAAAAAACTATAACCCGACTACGTAATTACCCTTCCTTTTGGCTTCATAATAATTAGATATATATATAGGTATATATAGGCTTAATAATTCAGATAGAAATCCATAAATGCATAGGTACAAAAATGGCCAAGGTAGTGCCGTGTTCGCAGCCGCTGTATACCTACCCTGTCTGTTTAATGGAGGCGTTCCTGGGACCCACATAATCATAGTAGGTATACAGGTGCGACCTCTACCTTGACCATTTTTGTACCTATGCATTTCTGAATTTTTTTCTTGTTTCGTCCTTTTTATACCTCTTTTTTTTGACGTAGTCGGGTATAGTAGTTAGTTAGTTAGTTAGTATAGTTTTATAAAATTTATTTTTATTTAATACTTTTTCGTATAATTCATATAGTCTATATCTCCCGGGTCATGATTACGAATCTATTGGCACCTCATTCATTAAAATAGGTTCAGTAGTTTAGGCGCTACGGTGGAAAATACAAAAATACATACACATACTGCCAAAATTATTACCCTTCCTTTTGGCTTCGCCGTAGTCGGGTAAAAACGAGTCGCTTCAGCCACTGACAGTAAAATTTTAATATATCTTTCATAGTATATGTGTCAAAATTTAACTGACTGTAGGTAAAACGACTCGTTTCTTAAATATATAAACTTACCCTACGAACACTTGGCAGTTTTAGTAACATGTCCATATTCACCTATACCTTTGACAGCCATAAGCTCAAAATAGCTAATCAGTACATACGAACAACAATAAATGTTCTCCCTTAGCCTTTATTATTCCCAAGTCAGTTGGGGTCGGCTTTTCTAGTCTAACTGGATTCGACTGGATATCAGTTTTTACACGAAGCGGCTGCCACCTGACCTCCGCAACCCAAAGGCTATCGATGGCCTAAGGCTAGACCAGTGTCAGGATATTAGAGGGTACTGACTTTCCCAATAACGACTGCCATAGATGTTCATGGCAGCCGGGACCGACGGCTTAGCGTGCTCTCCGAGGCACGGAGCAGGCGATAACTGTCAATCAATACGCACATAATTTCGAAAAGTCATATAACTTCCGAAAGTCAGAGGTGCGCGACGTGGGTTCGAACCCGAGACCCTCTGCATTGCAGTATGTTGGTCTCCCCACTGAGCGATCGCTGCTTGAACTACGCTTACTTAAATTCTTTTTTTTAAATGTTTTATTAGAAAAGGATGCAGCAAGATTTAATTTAGATTGGTTTGTGAGAACAGAATGGCCTCCATGACTAGTGTCGCTAAACTTGTTCATCCAAAGTGTAATTGTATGTAAATGAAAGTGCATAATCATTGTTATTTATGAATAGCGACATGTTTTATGCGTCTGCGCCCAACGGAAGCTTCACGACGGACGTTGATAAAGGGCCAGACAGAGGGATGTTATAGATTATTATGATATATGAATGTTAGTTTGTATCAGTAGTTTCACTTCAGCATAATTCGGTCAAACGATACGTATCTATACTAATATTATAAAGCTGAAAAGTTTGTTTGTTTGGTTGAACGCGCTAATCTCAGGAACACCTGGTTCTAATTGAACAATTATTTTAGTGTTGAATAGTCCATTTATCGAGGAAGGCTATAAGCTATATAACATCACGCTACGATCAAGGTCAAGGAGCGGATCATTAATAAAAAATGTTGCAAAATCGGGGCAAACTCTCTTAGGTGATGCAGACAAAGTTGCGCGGGTCGGCTAGTATAGCATAAGAGACACAGTTGTAGAGACAATTATAGTGTCTTTATTTATGTACCACTGCCTTGGTGGGTAGCAGCATATGGTAATATATGTATGTTTATCCATTGTCTAGTACCCATAGTACAAGCTCTGCTTAGTTTGGGCTAGATGGTGTTGTGTGTATGTGATAGAACATTATGAATATTAGTATTATAGTGTTTTTTCAAGAAATTTTGAGTAGCAGCTAAGGGAATCGAAGTTCTCATTATTACGTGGCACATAAGACCATAGCTGGTAAAACGTGGAAGTCATACACGTGTGTCTACCCCGCGGGTGATATAGGCGTCAGATTATGTATGTATATAACAAACTCCACGCGTACACTTTATTCTATAAGCAGAAAGTGGACTAAGAAAGCTTTCTAGATTAAAATGCCTAAAATAATTTAAATATTGAAAGTTAGCATTGCATAAAACACAAAAAAGACCAACATTTTGAACCACAATGCATGTTACAAATTCTTTGTCTTCGCTCCTACGTCACACACAACTACTTACCTACATATTAAAGTGCTCATAAAATGTAAATTCGCATTCTGTTTATCGCGAAAAGATGATAGAAATCTTTGTCACGAAAACATACGTATAAAATTCTAAGTTTGTTATCCGCTTGGTTGGCCCCGGACATAACTTTGGGCTTATGTTTCGTGTAGATACCGTGTTCGATTCCCGATTCGGAGAAGTGAATCTGTAAGAAAAGTCTCAGTAGCTTGATGTCTGCATATATGTTCTGTAGACGGTAACAAGCTCTCCTCGTATTAAGTAGAGCCCTAAAGAAAAATCAAAATACTTTTGTCTAGACGTTCGAGAATATACAAGTGAGCGTTTAAGTATGTATGTATGTATGGCCATTTTACCTAAAATGTCATAATCACTACGTACTAACTCTAACAGTCAAGTGCCTAGTGAGAGTTGTTTTTACGTTAACGCGATCGAAACGTTTACCGCGTTTGGCTCTCTGATTGGTTAAGAGCTAGGAGCGGGCCAATCGGAGCGCCGAACGTCATAAGCATGTCGATTGAGTTAACATAAAACCACAGTATACTAAGAACAGTAGTTTATCTAAGACCACACGGCGAGTCATTAGCCTATTCTGGCGTTGGAGCTTAAGGTTGTCACTTTTATTTTTGGTTAAATATTATTTGTGTATTATGAACAGCATTATGTTTTTATTTATATAATATAAGGTGAGAGCAGGCGAACGCGAGCGGGCGTGCAGCGAAGGTACTTGAATGCGCCCGATCACACGACACACTCACGGTACGGCCCACGCTGCCGCCACAGTATTCCGCCGTATATTATGCTAATGCGTGCGTAGCAGCGCGTGCGTACATGGCGCCCAGCGCGCACACACACATTAAAACCGGCAGCGGCACATTTCTATAAAGATGACTTACTGTTCTTAGTATACTGTGGTAAAACAAACTCGCACTAGGCGCTCAGTAAGTTTACCTATAAACGTCAAATTATCGGTTAATGAGTTTATTAACCAATACACTTTGACGTTCATAGCCATAGGTGTGTTACTTTGTAATCTATATGTTTGACTTTGAATAACTATTCTCAAAAGGGGATGTATTCTAACATATTTACTGACCTACATACTACACGACCTGGAAATTGTATCAAGCGCTGGTGACGAAAGCTAGCAACTATACAGGCTGATTTTGAAATCGTGTAATTCTTTTTAACCACGCATTCTACTGGTGATATAAAATAACCTGACCATATATTTCTTTTTATTAGAATTATATTTTTGGAGAAATTAATGTACGAATTTATTTCGTGAAATGGTTTCAGATAGTCATATGTTAACCACCCGACACAATCTAAATATTTTACTAATTTAAAAAAAAATACATAACAATAACTGATGTCGTAAATAATAAAGGGCAATTAAAAGGACCACCCGTTATTATTTACGACATTAATTATTGACATTTTTTTTTTTTATTTGTAAATAATTAAAATTGCCTCAGGCAAAGCAAGGCCTATTAGTAAAAAATATGGTCAGGATTATTCTATACCACCAGTAGAATGCGTGGTTAAAAGGAATTACACGATTTCAAAATCAACCTGTATAATAATCAAGAATAATATGAATGAAATCAATACAGCTAGCATACCTAACATTATATAGGTACAACGATGAATGATGACCACCAGACAGACAGCCGTATTGTTTAACAGAACTGTCCAGTTTCCTATGAAGCCTTTTATCGAGAACTGACAACAATGGGATGGAATCAATACGTAAGTGCGTACAATGAGGCTGATCTGGCAAACAGAAGCCTGTTCTTCGTATTTTAATATAATAATGTGTATTGAAGACTTGTATTTAAACTCTTTGTGTGGTTATGTATTAAAGTTTTGCCAACTGATAGTTGCTTGTATTAGATTTTCATTGAATATCTCGTTTTTTATTGAATACTCATAGAATTGCAAACATCATTAAAGTTCATTATGATTATGTCCTCAAAGTGTCTCTTAAAATCATTTCAAATGAATAACATTTAGGTCACAGATATCTAACACTTATGATCGTCAAAGTTACAGTTATTATGCTTAATTTGTGAATTAAATGGTAGTGTTTAACAAAGTCATCAAAAATTAGTTGTATCATAGCAAAGATGAAATATTTATTCGCTATAATCATATAAATAAATCTCCGTTGGAGAAATGTAGGGAAGACCTTTGCCCAACGATGGACAATGTCTTAACAATATATTAATATAATAAAATAATTCCTAGAGCATCTTACTATTCTTTATGCTGCCTAAAAGTTATACTGAATTAGTTCCCTGATTAACACCTATACAATTTGCATGACACAGATAAAACATGAAATAATAATAAAATATTTAAAAAAATGAGGTTAACTTGTCGTATTCCGCCGGCTCGCATACCAGCCGGCAGATTTGTACCCGTCGTAGGCCGGTGGCTCGCATGCGAGCCACCAAATTGGCGCCAAAACGCCGCGCGCCGCCTTCGCTTAAAACCGTATATTACCAACCTTACCGATCAAAACTGATTGCCTATTGGCTACGAATAGCCGTACAAATCTGCCGGCTGGTATGCGAGCCGGCGGAATACGACCGGTTAAATCTACTGACCTGATTTTGATAAGTCTTATATGTAGTTAGCATGAAAGCTGTAGCTTAAATGTCATCAAGACTTAGCTTAGACTGACTAGAAATTTGTTGTATACCTACTATTATATAAATTGGTACATAGTGTCGAAAACGAACGATAAAGATTTCACAGTACAAAATTTTGCATATCACATTCAATACAGACAATAAACAAAAACCAATTTATCATAGCCGACATGCAACCGATAACGATCAGAATACCTACAGCATCAGCTGCAATTCCCTTTTCATCAGATAAATATCGATACAATCTGTACACGGCCCTTACTCCTTACAGTACGGCCAGTAGGTACCGTGCCATTCGATACGATCGGTCGACCGCAGCACAATAGACGCACTTGCGCGCGCGCGCATATCGGGTTGCACACAATGCACCACCACGTGACCAGAACTGAGTTATTGCCCTACATTCTGATGGTTGGTGCAAAATAGCTTTTGGTTATTTGTGAGGCCTACGCAGTGGGAGGTCAGAACCTTCAGGCTTAAGTTAGGTTTCTATGTTACAACTGTAGTAGCACTTACTACCATTTACATCCGCTCCGATCACATCATCATTCATCAAATCATCACACTCCAAAAAGCATCTATTGGTGCCAATCATAATGTATTTATTACTACTTCCAGGTCATAGCTTGTTTTAAAAGGTCATAAATGTTGCTGTTATGCAGTCTAGGCGAAGGTTGGACTCATGTGTAGTCTGGGCTGTCCTGTCTAGTTCCAAAACGATCTGGGTTCACGAGATCGACGCGGCAACGCGCTACGTTCTGTCGCGAAGGAGTCGGGTAACTTCACTACCAAATTCCTACTTCTTCTGTATGTTTCTTACCCAATTCCATAAGTAGCGATAGCTCAGTGGGGAGACCAACAGACTGCAATGCAGTGGGTCTCGGGTTCAAACCCATGTCGCGCACCTCTGACTTTCGGAAGTTATATGACTTTTCGAAATGATGTGCGTATTAATTGATAATTATCGCCTGCTGCTGTGCCTCGGAGAGCACGTTAAGCCGTCGGTCCCGGCTGCCATGAACATCTATGGCAGTCGTTATTGGGAGAGTGTCGACACAAAAGATCCCACTGGGTCGAAGTGTCGCCGGTCTGCACTGACTGGCCCCCACATAAGATACATACATACCCAATTCTATTAACATTGCTAATCGACAATAACTAAATGTGTCATTTATATCATGATTCATGATAACATTGGCCCAAATACCGCATAGCACTGTTTATTTGGTTTAGTTATCCAGATTCAATGTTAGAACGGAAAGACAACCAAATACAAACATATCTTGTCACCACTGTTCAATGTGTATAATAGTCCTAATATAATAAAGAAAGCATCTTTTATCCGACATAGGTGTGATCTCAGTTACTTTATGAAAATAGAAAAATCCAAACAACGTTTTGTCCTATTTCCGTCTAACCTCTGGTATATTTGTAAGTTCGCAAAGAATATTCTACAACTATTATAAGTCAAGTTAAATCAGCTAACTTGATGTCAGGGATTAGGGTGTCTCAATGAGTTTCGAGTACATTTAGCTATTTCTCATCACGATTACAATTTCCAATCATGTCTTCCACTTTAGTTCACTATGATCAGATTATCAGATTATCTTGTCATTGGAAAGTGACCTTTTATACGCCGCTATCAATTGAGTGGTCGTTACTTGAGAACCTATCTTCCTTAATACTTCTCTATCAACACATATAACCATTTTTTAAATTCATGATTAATAACTAAACTTTTCAAAGTCACATAAGATCTTTCAATCTAAAACACCCAGATAAATCTACAAAATTATACAAGTTTAAACATCTTTGTGTTCAAAAAGGCTCTTTTAAAGCTGTATATCAAACAATTCAACTTGAAATCAAAGCCAGCAACGAAGTTTATAAGATTACTGTCTGCGAGTGTGGGGATAAGTAAAAACAATATTCGAACATGATTAGAGAGGAAAAGTTACACTTATCCATCATCTTAACACTTGGCTGAGTTTGTTGTATTTCGATATTAGTTTGAACGTTATCTTGGATTAATTTAAGACCAGTAAGCATGACAATGTCTGTATTAATTATGTAAAATTCTTTAGTTATTTATCTACAGTGTAACATATTGCTTGTATCTTACTGCATACTTAAATATAAGCAAGTGAATGACTGCATGGATGGCATTATGGTTTAAGGTGTCAACTCGCTGCTGCTACTATGCCGAGTGTTCTGGGTTCAAATCACACATGGGTCAAAAAATGTTGTGTTCTACCAATTATTATCCCGAGTCTGGATGTTCTTTGCGTCCGTAAAAACTCCCAGCGACAGACAACTCCCAAAGACAACACCCGCATTAGGAAATAATTCCTGCATGAATTATTTACTTGTGTGGCACTTCCGCAATATATCCTATCCTTTTAAATAAAATAAGTGTTCATACATTTATCATTTTCATACATACATTTGTCGGTCTCGATGGCGTAGTGGTTAGTGTAACCGACTGCCACGCCCGAGGTCGCGGGTTCGATTCCCGCACAAGTTAAACATTTGTGTGCATGAACATGGATGTTTGTCTTGGTCTGGGTGTTTCTATGTATAATAAGTATGTATTTACAAAAAAAAAGTATATATGTATGTTTATCCATTGTCTAGTACCCATAGTACAAGCTCTGCTTAGTTTGGGCTAGATAGTGTTGTGTGTATGTGGTAGAATATTATTATATTATTATATTATTATTTAAGATAACAGCAATAGCCGACTTCAGCTTCTGTCAAAATATACACTATTTTCGATTTTGAAAAGGTTTCAGCACTTGTAATAAAAATAATATCAGTCGTTTCTCCTGGCGTGGAGCAATCTTTACACGATTCGGGCAAGAGGAAATAGGTTTATTATATTCTATGTGCAGACGCAGGTAGGGATATCATTACCAGTGTTATCTGTTCTCTTGGGGTGTTTGTGACAGCTGCTATGTGACAAGACGAGGTCGTTTGAATTAAAATTTGTATATTAACGTTCATTTATAATAGGCAGAGGTTTTGTTAGAACATGTAATCAATATATGTATGCCATATTCAGAACGATTATTATAGTATTGTGAAAGCATAATAACCTTCAGTAGTGAGTGTTAGCTTCATGATATACTGGTTTAATTATTTTGAAAATCTTTAATCTATATTAATATTATAAATAGGAAAGATTTAATTATTCTTTGTTTGTTTGTATAGATTTAACTCAAAAACTATTCAACCGATTTTAATAGTTCTTTCACCATTAGATAGCGATATTTTCAACGAGTAACATAAGCAATATTTTATTTAAAAAGTACTGTTATTAATATAACCTAGCCAACTTTTACGCCAGCAGAGCCGCGGGCAAAAGCTACTGTTATATAATATGGTTACCCGTCACAAAATTTTACCAAGATTGGTTTCACTACGTCACTGGAAACATAATATTTTACCGATTCGACATTTTCGCTTCAGAATTTGGACACTAATCTCGTAAGAAATATTACACTAGAGGTTATTTGTATTGGCTAGCGCTTTCTTTTGTATTGGCAGTTTGCCGGATTAATAAGCTTTTCAAACACTGAAGCGTTTCTATAATCTACAATACAGTTAAGCTTATACTTTTCATATTATGCTAGCTACTGTGTACTCAACATTGCTGTAGCGGTTAGTAAATACATGCGACAAAATACATAAAGGATTTCAGTAGCTCTTAAGTTATTTACTTTGCCATGTGATGCTTACACGAATCAAGCTGCTAGCGCGGACTGCTTGCGCTGGCTACTTGCACGGACTCGCGTAGGCGATTTACAATGCGCGTAAATAAGTCAGCAGATAAATTAACAAATAGGAAAAAATATATTCGCAATTACAACATTAACTCAATTTAACCTTTTAAACGCCACGCCATAACGGCACCTCCATGTCCTGTACGCCAAGCCCGAAAATCGATATATTATATATTGTTTTTTATGATCAAATATTTCAATAACTAATAACAATTTTGTTTGCTGTATACAATTAAGTAATAATTAGGGATTCAATTTTTAAGTTGTATCACTAAAGCACAGAAAAGTAATGATTTAATATGTTTATTTTGAATTTTTCTGTGAACCGACAAAAAACAGTTTTGTCGAGTATAGACGACGTTGGCGCACAGGGCACGCTTTCGCATGTCGAGTATAGACGACGTTGGCGTTCAAAAGGTAATTTTTTTTTATTTGGTGCAATGCTTTGACGTATATCCCTCCACGGGGGAGGGCGAAGGGGTTACGTCGGACTCACCGGGGAAAAGAAAGATAGTTATGATGATAATGGACCTCCCGGTAATACCGACTAAACCTACCATGGTGTTCCTCGACAAAACCGCAATCGGCAGGGACGCGCGAATCATTTTCACATGCAGTCGCGACCCCGCCGCGTCGTATGAAACGGCAGGCCACTACGCAACAAGACTACCCTTTGGGCACCACTAAATTTAAGAACATTAACTTAATAGGTTAACTTACTTCCGTCGCAGCGGCACACCGGTGGCCAAATACAATAGCTTTTTAATTATGTCTGGATATCTAAGACTTGACAGATTGACAACCGAAAACGCTTTAGCAGAGTAATAAAGTTGTTGTTTTGGCAATTTTTATATGAAATACATTTTTTAAACATTGTATTCTTTAGATAACCCATCAGCCAATTAAAAATTGCCTTCCAGATACCACGTATCCCATCCCCAATACGCATAAATATAAAGCGAACTACATAGCACGAAAACAAACCATTATTTTTGTCCTTTTTATCTGTCCTATACCGTTCACATCGCACGGAGTCCAGTTGAATCTTTTCAAACATTAAAATCCATCAAAGCGTGGGTGGCCACAGAAATAGAAATTGCGGCAATGTATAAAAAGGGCTTCTTTTTCACAAAGTTGAACGAATTCGATCCCGTCATTGCACCATTCTTTTTTTAATAATCAAGGATCCTTTTTACTTCTATTTTATTTATTTTATTCAGTAGGTACAAAAACAGATAACAGATTGGCATATCTATACTAATATTATAAAGCTGAAGAGTTGAAGAGATTGTTTGTTTGAACGCGCTAGTCTTAGGAAGTACTGGTCCGAATAGAAAAATTATTTTAGTGTTTCATAGCTCATTTATCGAGGAGGGCTATAGGCTATATTACATCACGCTACGACCCGGGGGTGGCGCAGTAATCATGAAAACGGGTGAAACCGCGGGCACATCTAGTTACAAATAATAGTCTTAATAGTACACAATGAGTAAATCTTCTCCCTAGGTTTTATTATTCTCAAGTCACTTGGGGTCGGCTTTTCTAATCTAACCGGATTTGACTGCATATCAGTTTTTACACGGAGCGGCTGCCACCTGACTTCTGCAACCCGAAGGCTAACGATACCCTAAGGCTAGACTGGTGTCAGGATATTAGAGGGTACTGACTTTCCCAATAACAACTGCCATAGATGTTCATGGCAGCCGGGACCGACGGCTTAGCGTGCTCTCCGAGGCACGGAGCAGGCGATAACTGTCAATCAATACGCACATAATTTCGAAAAGTCATATAACTTCCGAAAGTCAGAGGTGCGCGACGTGAACCCGATACCCTCTGCATTGCAGTATGTTGGTCTCCCCACTAAGCTATCACTGCTTTTTTTACACAATCAGTAAAATTACTCATTGTGTAAAAAAATACTCACACAATGAGTAAATATACATACATTATCTCATGCGTATATCCCCGAAGGATTATGTGGAGGTATTAGGTACACTTACATACATTACACCAGTTATGGTTTTAGGTTCTTAGTACTAGGGGTACGAGACTATTGACGTCTAATGGGCGCTGTACCAGACTCCATGCCGTTACTACACTTACCGATAAAAGTAAAACTCGCGGTTGAACGTGAGATACTGGGTTCTATCAGACTTGGGTTATAACAGGTCAACCGTGGTATCTGTTATTTCTGTTACAGTCACGCAAAAATAACAGATCTAAATATCTATTATTAAATAACAGCCTGTTATTTTTATCAAATCAATGCATACAAAAACGTTCGGATACGCACTTCATTATTTTTATGGTTTCGTTGCAAGAAATAATTTCGCCTCTATCTATAATGTTATAAATATGTTGCCATTATTTTGATTTTATATTATGAAAAATGCATTCGTGTAGTATATATTATAGTTTTATATTAATACTTACAGACGTAGTACTTCAACATTCTAATATAATATAAGATTATAAATAGTAAAAATAAGATAAGAAGGAATGTTAGCATTATTCTTGCAATGTTTCCGAATAGAAAATCAGGAACAGGAACAGATAACACAACCAGAAACGAATGCAACTTTTCTAGGAAATCATCCCATATCATATAACCTTCTTGTAAAACTATTAATTGTATTTATTGGATAGTAATACTAGGTGTTTCTCGTTTATGCAAGGGTCAATTCACTTGATATGAGCGTGACAGAGCAATAAATGCTAAATAATACAGATAACACGATCTAATTTAGGAGACACTTTACAGAGACGATTTCTTCTCGTGAACTCAAACTGTATTTTTGGGATAATAAATACTAGATGCTTCTCGTTTAAGCAAGCGCCGGTAATCATAAGTACATATATATAACAGAGACAGATAATAAGAACTAAAGAACAGTTGTTTTGTATAGGCTGTTACGTTACGTGATTGTTATTGAGTATTGACTATTTGACTGTGATTGTAACAGTTGCCAATACGCATGATAATATGTTCAACAACATATAAATCACAATCTTTTTAATACCTGCGATATTTATCTGTTACGATAAATATGCCTCACTCCTAGGTTCTATGCCTCAGGTATTGATCCCAGTACCTAATGTTCGACCGCAGTCCGTCACGCTCAAACGCATCGGGCCACGTTATTGGGATATTGTGTTAGGAAATTTTCGGTAGCAGCACCAAGTCCGATTATTGGCCCAGCAGACAGTTTCAGTCGTCGATTACATTACACGGTAACTTAAAAACACAGCTGGCGAAATTTGGGTCTAATATATATATTCTATCACAATAATATATTCTATCACATACACACAACACCATCTAGCCCAAACTAAGCAGAGCTTGTACTATGGGTACTAGACAATAGATAAACATACATATACACTTTTTTTTTGTAAATACATACATCTTATACAAAGAAATACCCAGACCAAGACAAACATCCATGCTCATGCACACAAATGTTTGACTTATGCGGGAATCGAACCCGCGACCTCAGGTGGAGCAGTCGGTTACACTAACCACTAGGTCATCGAGGCCGATATATAGATATATAGATGTATACATCTCCTATCCCTTCAGTAATATAAAAATAGGTCTACGTAATGCATGTATATATGTATGTATGAATTAATTGTCCTCCTGTCGCAAGATTGTTGATTTGTGCCAGCAATATAAATGTCACTGCTGTTTGATGATGACAATTATTATTAGCATTATTTAATGCTGTACTATTATTTGTCATCGGTAGCATAATATTAAGCTGCAAGGGAATTGAGTATTGTAAATACTGCTCAATATAATTTTATTGCAATATAATAAATATGTTTTCTTTGAAATTAAACTGCTATATACGGATTTTATCGCGTTGTTTACTTGACACTTTATTACAAAATTTTGAAAATTGTTACACTACTACTACTATTAAACTTTACTAATTTATAAGCTAATTAAATTATTATTAAAACTATTTAGATTTAATTTATTTTTACACTTTCCCCGTGACCATGTCTCCCCGTGACCATGGCTGCTGAAAAGCAACCGAAACGTCGGGGAAAGTGTGTGTATATGTTTTCTCATATTTTTGCTTGCGCTTTATCATACTGCCAATTGGTAGTAACGTTTATACCACCGAGACACTTACCTGACATACTTGTACTGCATGAGTCCAGTGCCTGGAGAGGCTGGTAATCTGTCATACAGATCTCCTAGTACAGATACCAGTCTCTCACATAGTAGCAAAAACATGTCTAGACTAAGTTTCTTTTGTGCGATTTTGTATTATGTAGCTATGTGAGAGAGAAACAATAAACTATTATTATTATCACCTTTATTTATCATCAATCAATAAAAATTACATTTTTAAATATATTTATTAAAAAAGCACATTTAAAAATATAAAAAATATGGAGGCCCACCGGCACCGAGACAAGGTCCAAGCTATCAGTGGTTAGGTGTCCAAAAATTATTATTATTATGTTCATATATCGGTAATGCTGCACCTCTTTATAGTACGCAAAATTAAAAAATATATAAATGGCATAATATAATATCTACTGGTAGTCTTATGACTTAATGATGTTCTTTCATAATAGGTTCTTCTTGAATCTTCAAATATAGTGAATTTAATATATGTGCCAATAGTACCACGATATACGGAAAACTATGCGCCGCGCTCTTACTAAAAACGAAATAAATAATAATATTCTCAAATGATGGGTGAGGCGCAGTTCCGGTTGTACCATCGGTTCTATAATAGAAGTGTTAACTTTGATTTGCTTGAGTCAAATTTAAATCATAGATACACCTTACCACATTTAAAATGGACGTTAAGTTGTCATCTGACATACAATACCAACACGTCACCGGATTATAAACATAGTAATATTACGCTCACTTACATACATATATTGAAAGTTGTACAATATTGTCCTCTATTTAATATGTGAGCCCACTCTTCTTAGATACTTTTTTCTGAGATCTACGAATTGGTGAGGCCACATGTGTGATTATAATCTTTAGACTGAGTAATTATCACTTGGAATCTATAGAAAATTACAAGCGGGCGTATCAAACAAGAAATTAGTGTGTTCACTGCTCTGTGAACTTATTGCAAACTTTAAAATCATTTGACACCTTTCTCTCCCAGAATTTAATAGAAATGTTTCGGAAGACTTGGCTATTAGATTTTCATACACTATAATCTTGTTCAAAGAATATGTATATTATGTATAATATGGTTCTCTAAAAATATTATGTATATTTCGTATATGGTTCTTTAGGTTCTCTTCTTTTCTTACTATAGCCTATATGTACTTTATTACTATCTGTGGAAAATGCTTCTGGATTACGTACTGTCTATATTGTAAAATTTATAAAATTGTATCCGTTTTTCCCCTAATAAATAAACAAACAAATATGTCTTAAGGCTATTGCAATTAATATTGTAAATCCTTAGCCATTGTTCGCTTAGCAACGTGTTCTATCCCACCTAACGGTCGGTGCCTACAACACTGCACCGATAGGTACATAGCTCCTTACATAGCTCGACTAATGTTCAATGTGTTTATTATTATTAGCCTTGTTAAATGTAAATGTTGTAAGGCGACGATTTCTATCGTAAATCACGATATGACTATTATTGCATCATGCAATAATATTGAATGCCGTATTGGCGCTCATTAGGGGAGGGCTATGTCCAGCAGTGGACTATTATAGCCCGATGATGATGATGATTGATACTGTGACTGGAGAGGCTGGTGGAATAATGGGGGTTACTTTGTTATGTTCTTACTTAGACATATCTTAAGGGACACATGGTTAAGTGTCTAAAAAATATCTATGTCTTAGACATAACTCATCTATGTGTGTTTCTACTCAGCAGACAAATCGCATCCTTAATAAAACAGAGACTTATCTCAGTATTTTTGATTAAACAAATTTGAACTCTATTGAAAAGATTGAACACAAATATAATATTAGAATTTAACATATACAATTAGAGTTCAAATTGGCTTACTTCCAAATTTCGAGTTAAGTCGCTGTTTTATTAAGAATGCGAAATGCTGTGCCTGCCAACGATTTGGTAATGATTTCGATTTGTTAAGAGATAGCTTTATGCTTATTAAAAGCCGTCTCTCGCTTAAATCCATATCCGAAGGCAGCCATTCAAATTTCGCCAGATCAATTTTTTTGGGTTCATGCAGTAGAGGCCGTCTCTATTGTGTATCAGGCAGATATCCAGACTCCATATTGAACTAAAAAAACCTAACAATAACACTGACCGCCACATTTAATCCACGACACCATGGTCCGTAAACATAAACGCAAACTTATACCATGAGACATTTATTTGCCGAATAAAGGTGTTGAAGTATTAATATGATGACAGGTGAACATATTTGAACGCAGTAGAGTGTATCTATGATTAAATCTTTGATATATCGTACCAAAAGGAGAGGCATAATTGCATATGCAATTTAGTTCCTGATACACCACGCAGACGGAACAGCGAGCAGCAACTAATACAAAACGAATACGCAAAGCGAACTTCTAATAAGAAATTGCGACGGCTTCAGATAACATACGACCGAGCTTAGGGCACTGCGAATACCCTACAGACTTAGATACGTAGGTATCTTTTACTTTTTGCATAAAATTATCCTTAAAGTCTACCTCCAAGAAATTGCCTCGCAAATATCAATAGCCATTAGAACTGAGACAATATGTTAATGGACTTTAGTCTTTGGATTGTTTACAGTCCATTTTCCGTGAACTGAACGTAATAAATAAATGTAATGCGTTATTCTAATTCGCCGATTCAACAAATCAGTATTTTTTGTTAAGTTTGCATTACAGTCGTGAGCATAAGTGTTAATAATTGTATACGACTATATTTAAATGCGTATTTGGTGCAGTGCTGTTTTTTAATCAGCACAAATTGTTGTAAATACGTCAGGAGGCACGTCATATGGAGTATTAGAATGCATAGGTAAGTGGAGCGAATTGTGTGTTCAAACAAAATATAGTTGCTTCGGGCTTGCATATTGAGAACGATGTTTTAACGTTTATTGAGCCTTTTAGAGTTCGAAAAAACTCTTATGCAACAGCTCTGTCCGTCCGTTCGTTCGTTTGTTATACAACTTTCAACTCAAGAACCGTAAGAGCTAGAGACTCGCGGTCAACGCCATTCGACTCAGCATAGTCAATATACCCCTGAAATGACTATGACCTTTGACCTTTGACCTCTGACCTCAAAGTCACGTGGTACCGTTTTTCGGACTCTAAGCTTTACGGCAATTCAATTGAAGGTTGCAAATTACTAGTACTTTTGGTAACCAGTCCAGCTAAGTGAAATGTTAGCGTTCACGTTGGTAGTGCAATGGATGGCAATCGAAATCCCAACTTTAAAATAAAACGCATGATGCATTAAACAGTGGGCTACCGCCGCGTTTAAAAAAATAAGATAAATTAATATGTTTATCTCATTTGTAAAGATATACATATCTTCTCTCTTAGCCTTTATTATTCCCAAGTCACTTGGGGTCGGCTTTTCTGGTCTAACCGGATTTGTCTGGATATTAGTTTTTACACGGAGCGGCTGCCACCTGACCTCCGCAACCCGAAGGCTAACGATACCCTAAGGCTAGAGCAGTGTCAGGATATTAGAGGGTACTGACTTTCCCAATAACGACCGTCATAGATGTTCATGGCAGCCGGGACCAAGGGTTTAACGTGCTCTCCGAGGCACGGAGCAGGCGATAATTGTCAATCAATACGCACATAATTTCGAAAAGTCATATTACTTCCGAAAGTCAGAGGTGCGTGACGTGGGTTAGAACCCGAGACCCTCTGCATTGCAGTCTGTTGGTCTCCCCACTGAGCTATCGTAAAGTAACGATATATGTACATATACCGGCGCAAATACATATATTTAAACATAGCAATTATGGACACAGAGCTCCTATAGGTGTTCTGTGTGTCCATGATTGCTATATTTTCAAAGCTATTGGGCATACAATATATATATATATATATATATATATATATATATATATATATATATATATATTACGATACTACACAAGAATTGTAGACACAATACTTCAAAATTCAATTAACTAGTGCTCAATTTCTTCCAGTAAATTAGGCAGATAAAAAATCACTACGCAGGCCATAAATACGTCATCGTTCTAATACAAACGAGGATAGCTCCGAGATTTTATTCTAAATATAGAACTACCCCATGTTTTCTCGTGTCGTGCGAGGCGACAAGATGACTAATGAATTTCATCCAAGTGATCGACGCCATATCGATCTGGGCATTTTATTTTTAGCTTAAGAATACCGAGAGGACATTAAACGGTATTTATTATTAGGATCAAGGAGGTGGAGGCGATATAGCCACATAGCTGAGTAGATTTTTAATTTTTTAACTGTCGTCTTTAGATATACCAATATACTAATAAGTTCAATGCATATAGACAGATATATTTCTGGTGCTGTAACTATTACATTCAAATATTGTATGCTTTTAACAGACGAAAGGTAGTATTAGACAAAGATAGCTTTATACTTAAATACATTTTCTTTTTCAATATTAGTTATTTATAGTTTATGAACGTTATATATACCACCTAATACAACTTAAAACATAATAAAATAAAATTTTGGGGAGCTATTATACGGTTTTAAGCCATAAAAACTTCACAGTTAAAGGTACTTTCGCAATTATTATATCACTTAGTTACAAGTAAAAATATTACTTTTATTTAACGTCCGTAAAATATAATGATCATCTATAATTTAATTTAATCAAAACATGATTTGATCATATCTATTCTAAGATAAATCTTGTGAACCAAAACAATAGCGCGGGCGCATTGCACCTTGCTAAACCGCTAGGAAGGGACTGTGTTGGATAGTAATGATCGGCTCTATGCTTAGCACGACAGCGGACTGTATAATGCAAATTGTATTTGTTGTTCTTATACATACATAGACGCGTGCATTTATACATGTATGGTTAGATTATTAGCGTAAACATGTGTCATCAGTTTCATCACTCATCAAGTCATCACTGTCATCAGTCAACTAAAAAGGTCCGTAAATACAAGCGCTATCGCTTTGCATTGATTTAGGTAGCTAATAGGTAACGGGGATAAAAACAATCAAGATAGATATTTACGGACCTTTTTAAAACGGTTGATGTTTACAAGTTGACTGATGACAGCGAATACTATTATTAAAGTCACTAAGGACTTGTCCTACCACTTCTAAATAGCATTTATCTATAAGATAAAAACCTCGCCATCTCTCTTCTTTAACCTAACAAGAGTGAGACAGCATGCGATTTATCTTTCGGATAACTTTTACTTGTAAGTTGTAGGACTGGCCGTAAATGTTACAAGATCAACGGGCCAGTCCCGTTTCAACTCAAGTTTGGGAAGCTGTTATCCATTTAGCATAGACATATATACACACATACATACATAATACCCGAAAGAGTAAGCAAGTGCTTTACACAAAAATTTCGTCAGTTATGTTTTTAGGTCTTACATGCTCTTACTCAGAATTTACTAAAAATATCTCAAACAACATTTGCTTGACCCGGACGACTAACACGAGACCCACGATCGCACACAATCATACGAGCCAAGTCAAAGTCAAAAATCATTTTAGGTGACAAAGTAACACTTATAAAGGTTTAGTGCAATGGTATGATACGAGACAAATCTATATAAATTTGGTCCAAAACACTATAAGAAATGCCATGATAAGTTAATAATATTTCCCATTACAAATGATAGCAATAAATAAAGTTTCTGGTTCAGTTCAGCGTCCACCATTCACAATATCGATTGTCGAGTTGTCCCGTTTATTTGTTCCGAGTGTTTTCGCAATAGCCCGGTGTCAACCCGAGGAGTGATTCGTAGAAACGCGCCCACGTGCAAATTGCGAGATTTAGCACCTTTGTAGACTGGCTACATTGAGTTGAACGAATAACGCAGCGTTTTCATTGATTGTCTTACTGTTGCCTGTGTGTTGCACGTCTGTTCGAGCAACTTAATTTTATACGGTCTACATATACATAGTAATAAAAGCGGTAGAATAGAGAAGGATAGATGCCCAAGCTTGGTGTCTCTCAAACTGGTGTAGTTAGACTGTAGAAGTATGTAACCTTTAAGATTGCTGCCTTAATCTTGTGTTGTATTCCTGCGGTGTCCTTTACACACAGCAAGCACTTTGAAGAGACGCTTTGTTGTCAGAAATCCAGAAATCGTTGTCCTTTTAGCGTGCAACAGAGCAGCAACTACAAAGGATGGCAACAACTATACCAAGACAACCAAGTTAATAGGAGTAAAATAGCGAGATACAACTATAAGTAATTAAAAGGAACGAGAATATTATTTCAAGCGTCTGTTAACCAAAATTAAATACCGATAAAATAATGATGCGACAAATAGTTGCCAGTCTGTACGTGCATTTAGTGGCAGCGAGCTCAAATATCGGTTTCTTTCTTTCAACATTACTCGGAAAATGAATGAAACCGTTGTACTGTAACGCTAAATGTTTTGTAAATTGAGCGACGATACTTTGAAACACTAATACAAAATATTGATACAGTTGACTTCTTTAACATTTGATACACTGTTATTAACCTCTGAGTCTTCTTCGAAGAGGTTAATAAAAACACCATGTGGATCTGTGTGTCTGTCTGTTAGTGACAGGCATAGCTCTGAAAACACTGGACCGATTGACTTGTAACTTGGTGTGCAGACACCTTGGGGTCATCCCTCGGTCGAGTTTGAATATGGACCCTGTGGGTATAAAGACCCTGAGATATAAGGGTCATAAGGTCAGGGGACATCCACCAACAGAGTGATTTGAAAGTCCAAGGAAGAGGCTTTTGCCCAGCAGTGGGACATTACAAAAAGCAAATGGAAAAAAGAAAAAATAGATCACATGAGGACAAAGAGGCTGAATCCTGGGTTTTTACACCCATTTCGTATAATCTCAAAACAAAAATGTTTCATGATTTGGCTTGATAATTTTTAAACATTTTATTTAGATTAACTGCAGTGCCTTGCTGGTACCGTGGCTAAAGTCAAGCTTATGCTTGTAACGATTGCCGGGTTACACTCGTTGCATCAACTGACATAGAATATTTCGTCAGTAAATTATTTGTAGCGTACACGGGATTTGAAAATCTGACCTTAGTAGACCGGTTGACAACTCACTGCTTATTAGAACTGCAATACTTGCTCTCAATTACGCGGAGTTCAAAAACATAACGCGTGGAATGTGGATGTAAAACATCTCTGCTTAGCCCTTTCTGACATATAATAGAGAGCCTGTGAAACGTTCGCTTATGGAAAAGAAAAAGATTAGTACTTTAATGTAGCAAAGTTTAATGGTACACGCATTTGATTATACATAAGTACATGACGTGTATAAAACGTACCGCGCGCTTGTCGAATGCATATCGAATGCAAGATGTTGATAACAGTACATTATATAAATGTACGATCGGCCATTAAAGTGTTTTACATTGCTTATGTAAGTGTGATGTAAGGGTACAGAGGTGAATGCACACCTGTTGCCTTTAGCAGACTATGATTGCAAGTAATATAACAAATATGTAATGTAAGACAGCAAAGTGATAGTAAATGTTAACTGTAGAAGATAGTTGAGAGAGTTATTTGATTGAGAAGTAGTATATCGAAGGATAGATACATATGTTAGTCTCACGCCTATCCCCGAAGGAGTAGGCAGTATGTATAATAACCTATTTCGCCAGCAATAGTTTGGTCCCAAGTAATGGGGACAGGGGAAGACGAGACTATTGTCGTTTATTTGAGTTTTAGACTTCGTACGAATTGTAAGTAAGGACTGCCACGGTGGTGCAGCCGTAATGCGACTGATGTACTTACACAGTTCTTTGCCCGACCTGGAAACCTTAAGATTTCCAGGTCGGGCAAAGAACTATAGGATTTATCTGTAAAAAAATATTTAAATGCAGCACAGTGTCTGGAACATTGTCCGGTAGACAGCAATAAGCTAAGCCCACTACAACGTCCAACCTAAAACTATAACTGATAAAATATGGGTGGAATTTTATAAGGTTAATATATCTGTGGAGGAACGGAGTGTGATGTCCCTCGAACACAAAGGGAGGATCCTCCGACCAGGCTGGTTGATCGTGCCTGGCGGGCCGCGGCCCGACGGTTGATGTCGGGTGCTTGTATATATAGTTAGTCGCTGTGTAAACTCTGCTTGCGCGATGCAGGATTGTGACGTCATTTAGCGTATTTAGCGCTATCTGTTAGATGTAGGCGGAACTTACTTCTTCGTCTGTGCGGAGTCGCCACATATCCATAGTAATTAACTCTAGATCTAAGCGTGAGACTACCTAATAATAACTATGTATGTATGTATTTTAATTAATATCCAATGTGTTACATAATTACGAAAAGTCCGAAGTGCATGCTTGATAAGAGCTCTGAATACAAATTATCTATCTTTGCCTTAGTACGATTTATTGCCACTTAGCACGCTATAGAACCCATTAATCTAATTAATAAATCAGCACCATTCTGTTTGCATAACTGTTACCGCAACATTACGGAGAACACTCAGGAATGCCAGTTTCGACACTAAAATTAGCTATTACTGTTACATTAATTAATTTCTAATATGTGACATGGTTACGAAAATGCAAAGTGCGTGCTTGACAAGAGTTCGCACTTGGCAGTCCATTGGCGTTCAGCTACCATTGACTCATGGTGTCCTACATTAGCATATTTTAGCATGTATTAAAAGTAAAAGTAGCCGATTTGGCATGCTTGATAGGCTTTCTGATATTTCGTTGCCGTTTGGCAAAAACACAAGTGGAGTAAAATGTTGTCACTGATTATGATATTCACCATATTTAAAAGTCATGTAATCGAGGGATATTATTCATGCCATCCGAAGAAAGGAATCTATATATAATATTGGTTTGATGATGTTGAGCGCCACCACAGTCACTTATACAAACAAAAGATTTTCTACCATAGAAATAAAATAGTCTAATATTTATTTTTGTGTTTTCTACCGTCTACTTGCGTTTTATAGCTTTGCAGCAATTACTTGCTAAGTTGCTACTGATGTAATTAAAAAGATATCAGTTCAAACACCTGAACTTAGTTCATTATTTTCCTTTAGATCATAAGTTTTAAATCTCGACTTTCAAAATATGAACTTGGTTTATGGCTCTTTAACAGATATATGCAGGACATATGTTAGAAGAGTACCTGATGTTTGCCGATTCATGGCAGTCATTCAATGATTGACGGAACGTCAATTGTCTTTTAGCAGATTTGTTTCACTCAATGTCACTAAACAAAGTCAATTTTGGGCGTTATTTCTAAACCTGAGGGTGTTTAAATTTCCAACCTTCTTGTGATTTAGCTCTTTATTACAACTTAAACTCTCAAACATTTATTGGAGATTAAATCTCCAATAAATGTTTGAGAGTTTCAATTTACTTTGATTTTGTGGACTAACACTGATCTATCTTTAATGTATTTGCATCTCCAAGCATAAATTAACTGATAGTCGCCTCAAGTGACTTGAAATGGCCAAATATTTATCAACTCCTGAAGAATAATAATGGACAATCATAAATGCCTTTATCCCACAAGAAAATGGCCAAACCAGCGATAAATATTGCGTAGTGTCTGCAGACGACGTGTGAAATGCTCAAGATAGTACTGAAAGGTAATATATGGTCACAAAATTATATAAACGGTTTCTTGTGTTGACAGATGTGGCATTTGTACTAGTTGCGATGCATGCGAAGATTTTACATGATGTATCGACGAGAGATGTTTGTCTGAGCTGTTTATATGGATGTGCTGTTGTATGGATAGTGGATATAAGATTTATTCCACGGTCATAACGAAATGGCGCCCGTCCTCTTTAGTTTGATAGTCGGTTTAAACATTGCATGTTTTCCAAGTTTACCAACTCTTCACAAATTCAATTTCATGACCAACTTGTACACAAATGACTTTTGTGTTTACAATATTAAATACCGAAATAAGGTTCAATTTTTCAATTCAAAATAAGGTTAATTTTTGGCAGTAAATTCGCAAGAACAGCACAGAATATGGTGACATGCCAGTAAGACGGCCGATAAGCCGCTCGCCCTATTACGTAGGATTTATAAACATACCTGGCGAAATGTGTACCTGTATCTAACCTATAGTATTTACTGAAGTTTCACACTGGTCATAATGAGGAAACTAAAACCATTTTCTAGCCTATTTATCAACATCTACCTTTTTATTACTAAGGCGGGTTTTCTCCGGGTACAGCGCGTCATTCTAGTCGCAACTTTGTTGACCGTTGTTTACATAATATTAAGAAGCCAACGTGCATTCGAGTGAGCATTAAGCCTGCAGTCAATTGTCGAACAAACACCTGTTTGTATCGCAAAGGCAAACTTATCTCGGTATGCAAACGAGGCTTTTAAAATGCCAACGTTGTTCCAAGTTTAAACAGGGCTTCTAAGCGACTAATGCACCCGAGTACCAACATCCTAAACACGAAGATCAGTGTTGACAACGTGACAAAGAAAACGACTTTCTGTATCGACTTTCATTTCGCAGAAGATGATCGAAGTAGAACGCTAAAACAATACTAGGTTACCTAACCCATATATGGCAAGCACGCTGACGTAGTAGCAATTATCCGCCATGTTAGCAATTTCGTTGCGGTGTCGACGCGTGCGCAAGTGTTTTGTACTGACGTCATAACTTACATGATCCAATGATGCAGGTTATAAATAAAATCGCTTTATGTGCATATTATTATGGATATATCCACATAAAACATAAACCTCGGTCCGTGTCATGGATATGTTTGTGCACTTAGATAATACCTACATAAGCATTATCTGCTATGTCAATTAAATTGAAAATGACACGGCGTTAGTGCATGCGACTGTTGTGCATAAACTTGCCGGTTAAATTTTCTGGAACAGCAAAATATTATTGAATTTTTCTAACTAGAAATGCTCAGTATCCGCACGAACTGTGGAGTTCTGTCCAAGAAACGGCTCTATTACCTACGTAGATATCATAGCTGGCAATATGTGGATATGATAGGTGTATCACAGCTAAATATAGCTGCTTACCCCTTCAGGACGTAAGACTATGAATGCATGACAAAATTAAAAAAGTTTTGTGGTGTGTTCAGCGTATAGAAAGTATTTTAAATAGATTCTTAGTGTGCTAATAAAGCGACTGCATGAGTATTTGCAATTGAACTGAACAAACGCTAAGAGTCCGCAGTTTGCATAATCCTCTCCAACCAGTTGCGTTTGTTATCTATAAAATCAACTCTATTGTCAACAGCAAAACTGATCCGCTTTTAAAAACAATCTTTTAATGCAATGTTAGATTTGATAAATCGGTGAATAATAGTTACCTCTCCTCGTTATGTTGTGAGAAGATTATTGCAAAAATTGCCTAATTATCTAATTGTTTTACAATACAAAAACAAACTCCCACGTTATTCAGTGGAATTATCCGATAAACATCATGCTTGCGAATAGAAAGTGTATCCAGACTCGAAACAACTAAATTTACAACGTATTTTTTGTACGTAGTAGAGCTTTGCTGATTTCAGCATGAATGGGCCGGCTCGATCGGGGAAGGACTACCCTGTCTCAGAAAATTGTCGTGAAATAGCAGTATTCCTACTATTGTGTTTTGTTCGGTGAGTGAGAGTGCCGGTGGCCCAATCACCCGCTTTCTCCCTTCCCGCTTCTTCTCCTTCCCACTTCCTCCTTTCCTAAAGGGTCGTCAACGCGCAAATGATGCCTCTAGTGTTGCAGGCGTCCATCAGCTACGGTGACCATTTACCATCGAGTGGGCCATATGAGTGTATGCCACTATAGTTGCATAAAAAAAAAAACGAAACTGAATGGATAAAATAAAATTTTGTTTCATACGGGTCGCATTGGCGGGACGATTTACTTCGCTAAGCGAACAATAGAATTTTACATTAATACATGTAGTCTCACGCCTATATCCCTGATAAGGTAAACAGAAGTGTAATATCGTTTTTTATACAAAGTAGTATAAAAAAAAAGTAAGTGGCAAACAAGCATACCTGGTGGTAAGTGGTCACCTTAGCCTATGAATGCCTGCAAAACCAGAGGCATCACTTGCGTTTTGTCGACCCTTTAGGAAAGGAAGAAGAGAAAAAGGAAGTGGGAACGAGAAGGAGCGGGAAGGGGGAAAGAGGGTGATTGGGCCTCCGGCACTCTCACTCACCGAACGAAACACAACAGTAGGAATACTGCTATTTCACGTCGATATTCTGTGAAAGGGTAGTCCTTCCCCGGTCGAGCCGGCCCATTCATACTGAAATTAGCGAGGCACTACTACCAATTAGATAATATCCCTACATTGGGCAACGGTCTACAGCTACAGTCAAAATATACATTTGTTGCGTAATAACAGCTGTTAAATTCCAAATTACAAAATCGTTTCTAAACAAGCGAAACTTCCAAAAACGTTTAACTAACTACGGATACGACGGCTGGCGTCCCAATGCCAGTACTGGATTGAAGGTTTCACACCATCCGCTCCGTTTACTCAATACGAAAGTCTGTGCTTACCTGAAACAAAGAAAAAATACATAATTATTACAATATAACAATCATAAATTATTTACTTGCTGCTAAAGAGTTCCATTCAGTAATAATATAGTTCCGTTGTATTAGAAGTAAAATAAAAAAAAGAGTATAACAATAGGTCATAAATAGCGAGAGTGTGTCTATTGTCTACGGCAGACGTATTATATTAAGTTCTTGCGTCGAATTGTAACGTAAGCAGAGATAGCCGACGTGCGTTATTTTGTTTTCTCTTTTTTAATAAACAAAAATCCTTATATATATCACCACAAATAAGACTACCCGCGAAATATTTCGTGAGAAAACGAAAGGTCACGTTAAATAGGCCAATAAAAAAAAAACATAGGTAACTCTCGCCCTCGGTATAATTTCCGTGTTGTTGCATCATAAGTTATTAGAGATATTACTAACTCATGTCTTTAAAACCGTTTACGAGAAAATGGTACTAACAGTCCATTTATACTTACTTGTCCTATTTAGTAAATACTTACGTATTGGTAGTGTACATAAAGATGGGTCCCCATGTATTGTATCTAAGATAGAGTAAAATCTTCATCTTATTCTCTTTTTTTTGACATCTCTATTTATTAAAGAACGTATATACTCTAAAAGCAATCACTGAACAATTTTATGACAAGTAAGAAAAGTAGACTATATATGGTACATTGCCGTCAGTGAACAAGTTACGTGATGTTTATTCACAGCATAATTTTTCAACAAATGAGATCTCAGTTTGAACAACCGTGCAGTGCAGAGATTCGATTTAAATTATTTACAGAAAGCCCACATTATAAAATTACAGCAGGAAGATGATTTTAGATAATCATGACAATATTAACTCTTTAATGTTCTTGTAAACATAATACTATGGAAGACGACTGTGATCTAATGTTAGTAAAATAAATCAGCGCACCAATGATGACACATTATAAGCAAATAAAAATTATGAAAAATATTTAGCCTGTCTGGAATGTGTGATACGTCATCTAAGAAAACGATCAAGGAACGAACTACGAAAACACATAGCATCACGTCGGTATTTCCCTGGAGAGGTAGGTAGAGGTGAGTTACACCCACATTGTATCAATCATGTTTTAAACCGCACGTAATAAGGCTATTTTTGTCTGCTAAGCAGTCTATGACTTCGTGCTGCTGCCTTCTAATGAGAATTTCCCGTCAAAAATACCACGATATCACTTTTCTCAACCCAAAAATTTGAACTGAACAACAAGACAATACTTGTCTTAAAATCAAAACTGTTTTTAAATTAATTTGATTCTAGGATAAAGCGCAGGTATCAAGTACGGTTTATCTATCATCAAAAACCGTTTGGCAATAACAAAGTACTCAAGTGACAAGCAAACCTACAAAACACGAAACAAAGCCCGTCCGTTTGAACTTTCCCATTTAATAATGCCAGAAGGTACAACTTTATAAAGGAAATAAGTGAGGCGTCGGGAAATGCTTTATTGTGCTTCTTGGCCGTGACCCATCTGTCTGCCTGTGTGTATGTCGTGTCTGTATAATATTATTATAATGCAAGTTGCGCCTGTGTGCTGTCACCTCGCCAGACGCTGTGCTGTCGCTCCATTGAGCTGATATAATGAGCACGAATGACTGAGTAGGTTCTAGGTAACACAAAAAAGGTTTCAGGCAATGTGTACTACCTATATTTATTGTTAAAGGCATTGCCATGACGCGGCCGCTCCAATTTTAGAAGCTTAAAAAGGTAATCGACGATCTGTAATGAGGTGATCTTTGCTTGACCTTTGCCTAGTATTGTAACAGCAAACGTAATTTGGTGTTACATTTAATTGTTAAAAAGGTTATGGTAGACGGTATGGAGAAAGCTTGAAAACTAGTCTGTAACCTCATAGACAAATTTTAAGAAAATTCAATTGTTGCTTTTAAAAAACAGGATCGTACGTCGGGTAGACAGCTAAAAGTTTAAGATTTTTGTCAATTTATTATATGACTTAATACATACTAAATCCAAATGAGAACTTGCTTATCCAACAAATCACGCTTCATTAGTTAATCTAATTTCCCCAACAGAAGCCATTAGATAATACAGTAACAAGCTTTCCGCCAGTTTCGCCATAACACAGGAACATGATACGTCATCCACCGCAGTCGGGTAACAAAACCGTGCCTCATTATCCATTATGGCTGTAATCCTCTTACGTTTGCAGGTTATAATCCACCGCGACTGAAGCATTAAATTAAAGGAGTCTGCCCACTACACCGTCTCATACCATGACCGTGCTAGGAACGTATCAGACACGAAAAGCAACAAGATACGCCCTGCTATAGGTACTGCTCGTCGGTGACGGAACGGTCTAGTGGGTATAGTCTTGTACATTTCCTCACAAAGAATATTTTTTTGCCTGACACGTTCCTAGCACGGTCATCGTATGAGACGGGGTAGTGGGCAGACTCCCTTAAGCGAATACGATCATATTTTTCAAAGTGAAACATTTCTAGCGCTTGAGGAAAAAGGTCTTTATTTTATGGGCTATCCAATATTGAAAATGTCAAATTCACAAAATGTATAAGAAATAACATTGATCCCGTGATATCTATATACCAAATAACCTCTTTACCAGATTTTTTTATAGACATAATATGTACGTCGAATGTTACGTCTATTATAGTATATTAGTAGTAGTATATTGTCTTTTTATAAGCGGTTCATGTCGCCGCTAGCGCCAATTACCGTATAATTTAAGAAACAATACTAGCCAGCACTTGACATTTTTGAATGAGCACAATGCTGTATTGCTGGAGCTTTTTATTATTTGTGATAATTGTTCAGACGACCCTTGGTAAAGAAGATAACTCTAAGGTTGCTCCGTTAATGCGTCATATCAATTGATAATGTATAACGAAGAAACATTTTCTTAAAATTACTTTTTGAAATTGAGATTATGGTTTGACGATACATTAAACTTTCATATTTTTGCGACTTAAAATGTAATAACCGTAAGTTTCGGAGCATTCAAAGTTACGACTTTAAATATAAAAACAGTTATAAATTAAACTTGCGACTTTTTTAGATTAAGGAATATCTTTTCCTTTTCTATTATCTATCCAGACTTATAAATCGTGTGTATTGGTAATAAATGTGTTTATACTATACATGTTACATAATAAACGCACACCCTGAAAGTAGTTTGTTCAAAATCGGCTACTGAATCAAATCCAGCAATTTTTAATATAGGTAATTTTTATCCCTAAAATAATTAAAAATATTAAATTATAGTCACCCATTTATTAAACAGCTGAAATAAACGAAAATGTATCATCATAATTCAAGGCAATAAGGTTTTTGAAGCAGCAAAGGCAATAATGTTAGATTTATACTAATATACACATCATACTATCTGCGCACAATAAGGAGAACAAATTCGTTAAAAATAATTTTAATGATTATATTATTATTAAGATTTAATAATCTAATTAAGGTGTTTGAGGTTGTGCGTTATATCTGTGATATGTACATATATATAGAAATTAAGTCATTTAGCTAGCTATGGTTCTACTAATCAGAGGACTAAGGTCGGCGGTAATTTCTGCTAAATCAGGTTACCTATCACATCGGTCTGCACGGCTGGTGTAGTGATTTAAGTGGACTTGCAATTGCTAATACAGCGAGTAAAATTTGTGTAATGCATAAGTAGGTATTTGTTCCGAGTCCTGGGTGTTCTGTGTTTATATATCACAGCATTATAGTCAATTTCTCATTTAAAAGAAAAAGTAATAATATAAATCTTCACTTACGGCATTTGCTACAAAAGAAGTGGAATTTAAATACCTATCTAGAAAAGCTTTGCAAACAAGAAATCTTTTGAAAACATTTTATGATGTTTACGATAATAAACGCCATTTTAATAGCTTTAGAGCAGTTTAGAGACACTCGGTATATCTGTTCAGGTAATTGGAGAAAATGTTCGAATAGATTATACTGAACATTATTGTCCATAATTTGTTACTTCAATGTCTATTAATGTAGCTAGCAAGGCTATTAGTTGGTTTAAAATTATTTTTAAATGTTTGTTATTTGGGGTACTTGTAAAGCTGAATCCAACAAGTGAGAATCGGCAATGAATTGCCGTAAATCTTAGAGTTCGAAAAAAATGGTTTGTAATATGTAAAAGGTCACGTGATACCACGTGGTCAGAGGTCAAAGGTCATAGTCTTTCGGGGGTATATCGACTATACTGCGTCGAATGGCGTTGACCGCGTGTCTCTAGCTCTTACGGTTCTTGAGTTAAAAGTTGTATAACAGACAGATTGACTGACAGACAGACAGACAGACAGACGGACGGACGGACGGACGGACAAAGCTGTGGTATAAATAAGAGTTTTTCGAACTCTAAAATCCAAACTTTTACATTAATAATATTAGGATGCCTAACGTCGCATTATAAATTACTAGATTTTGACCGCGGCTTCGCTCGCATAAATGTAGGTTAGGTTAGATTAGGTTGGTAATAGTAGATATTTCTTTAGCATGGAAAGTACCCTCTGTCGGAATTTTATGATGATCGCTCAAGTAGTTAAAGCGTGAAAACGTAACAAACAAACAAACTCACATTCGCATTTATAATATTAGTTAGGATTTAAAAATAAAATCTACGTGTATATAATATAAGGGCCTGTACACACAACGTTGTATACACAAGCTGTTGTCGCGCGTTTTACATAAACGCGTTAACTGAGAGTTGTCGCAGCGTAAATTGATTCGATAAAATTGCCTGTTAGTATCGTTTCGAATGACAAGTTATACAGAGTTTTTGCATTGATACGAATGGTACAAATATCAATACTTGGGGCAACCTGCATGTTTGAGAGTAAGTTTATAATGTTTTCGAAGATGTGCGAGGTCTTCCAACCCGCACTGGTGAACTATAGTCTACTCTACCTCAAACTGAGAAGAGGCCCGTATCCAGCAGGGCGGCAGTTTATATACAAGGCCGATATTATATTTATTTATACATATGGATTGCATAATAGCGCGGTGACTACTTCTCCGTTCCAAACATGTAGTCATTCCATTCAACATTACGGATATCAGCATGAACGCTCTCATAAACAGAATCATCTGATAGCCAGAGAACTAAAAAAAAAGTTGCGCCGTCATCGTGCTTCAAGTCACGTAGACCATTGTAGGAGTGCATCGGTCCTCGGGAGGCGGCCCCAACACCCGTCTGACGTCATTTGTCACTATCAACATTATGCAGGGGGACCGTTGATGCTGGGCAACAACAGATTGTATCGTAGCTATTACTTATAATGGTTTGTTTATTTATACCGAAGCTTTACTGAACCGGTGACCATTCGTTGCGCTGTTATATCTAACTGTGGATATTCTGGTAAAAATATTAAGTTTGATATGGTTCCAGTAGACACTTTATATAAGTTTTGATTGGCAGGTGACATAGTGGTTTCACGTTATTGCTGGCAATTCTTCTGTGTTAGAGGTCTGACATAGGTACGGGTCAAAAATTGTATACAGGCTTTGATTTATAAAAAATTCGCCAGACGAAGAAATGTATGAAAGAAGCGAAGAATTTGCGACTGTTACCGGAGCAATGGAAATATTACATATTGCCACTTACTGCGATCGTGTAGTATCTCATTTGCTTCATTGCTGTTTTATATACACTTAAGTATTCTACTACATTTATTGAACGCCTGTGACCGCATAAGGAGTAGGTTTTTACGCTACGAAATTATGCAAAGTTCATATATCCCGAAGGAACGAGTATCAAATTACTCGATTGCGGTGCTGCGAACAAAGTCTGGCGGTTACGTAAAAACTTTGTGGAGACCCACCCTTATAGCAGTTTAAAACTAATACGATATTATTAGTTTTGAACTGCGATCAGCTCAATAAAAACACTTATCGCTTATGGGGAAACAGTAGGCGACTTTGCTTGCTCTACTGTAGAAAAACATTTTAAGCATGCTTCAATTCTAAAAGGTTGCCGTGTACGTAACATCAGCATCAATTTCTCGGTTTATCGCACTTGTTCGAGTGATCCTTTATTCAAAAATGCTTCCGAATCCTTATCGATTCATAGACCGTGATGATAGAGAATACTTATCTCTTGAAGTTTTCATGTCCATTCTATTAAATGTTGAATACTGAGGACGTAATCTCAACTGTAGTAACAGATCCAAACTATCATGAAAAGGTACTGTCAGTACTGTGTAAAATTATAGCGCAAGTTGATAAGAAGAACTGGTAACTGAAAAGTCAGTGCAAATTTGAACCAAACATACTAACTAACAAAGTCAAATGAATGAAACCTTATAATAAAAATACATGAATCCCGGTTTATGTCATACATTTTGTACAGAAAAATATTTTGCTACCGACGTTTCTCAGTTAGGACATAAAGCACTTTCTATTTGAAGTAACAGACAACAAACAAAGAATTTACAAGCCGTTTTTCAACGGTTCCCTATTTATTCGCATACAATTATATGTCATGATTTAACATGGTATTTACTTATCCTAATAATGGTTACGCACAATATTCATTTGGCATACCTGTTTAGGCACAATTTTTTTAAGCATCATTACTATAAGCATAATAATTGTTAAGCATACTATTGAATGAAGATTTGGAAATTTAGTGCTTGCATTTAATAAAAAACTTTTCGTATATAAAATAAACATGTTAGCGGCTTAGCCGCACCCTAACCTGTTGTTACACTATGGTACCCAAGTTATATATGCCTTAAGTTATAGCTTTATGTCAATCAAAATTAGGGCAAAAAGCATTAGCCTAAATTATATTTATGCCTGCTGAAATAGTATGCCAAAAACAATTATGTCAAAGTATTATTATGACAAAAATGCCTAACTCGTTATGCCAAATTAAATAAGAACAAAATAAATTAGTCGAAACAAAGGGTTTTTTCAACACCAATATTTACAACATACAAAATAAAAAATAAATAAAGTTTTCCGTGACCCAATTTACCAAAAGCCCTCTGTTCTGATCGTTAACACCCGACAAAGGTGTGAGCCACCATGAATTATTCAAGAGATATTCGCGATACAGATAGATGAGGAATTGGCAGACGTCGCGCCGGTCTGCTAACTTTCAATAAATGATCGATATCCTATTGCTAACATATATAAGGTATTTTATTGATCCCAGTGGCACACAGGCCAGCGGCCTATCTGGTTGTAAGACTTGTAAGTGGTAACCGCCAACCATGAACTTTATCAGTGTCAGGCGTAAGCTAAGTCACTGCCTACCGAAGCCTCGTTTACAGGAAAACAAGTTGCAGCTCTCGGCAGGTAGTTTAACTCAGAGTCTGCACGTACGTTGGAGAAATTAGTGAGAACGTTTCCAGGTGGAAAAGATGAACCCTGTAGCGGTGGTTTTAGTTTCCAGAAAAGGGTCAAATGTCACTACATTTTTGTAAGGTAATTGCAGCAAGCGGTGTCTAAGAAAGGTTCAGTATACGTCAATATCATCCCAACCTTGTGCCACGGGCCGGTCATGTGTTGTCTTTTTCTATAAATAATGACCCTGTGATATTTCTAGTTTAAATACGGTGTTTGTGACTTAATCAAAAATCAATAACCCTGTCGCAGCTCGTTTAACAATCATTGAATAAATTGATTTGTTGACATTTGATTGGACCGTAAATCAATCAAAGCGCAAACAGACCAACGGTTGATGAAGATTTTAAATTCACGTGCAATAATGCGGCTGTTACACAGCTGCGTTATAGTGACACTCATATCACGCCAATTTCATTGCTAACAGGTTGAGCAGAGGTATTACCTGATTTGCATAATCGCATTTCGCCAGGTATATTCAAGTTTCAAGTAATAGGTGGCTAAACAATTTGATCTAGACGTGAATTTTCTTAAACGCTTCTTTCGCGCTAGCAATATGTGTCTCGGCAGAATCTACAAGCTTTCAATCAGCGGATAAAAAAATCACTCAGATTCAAAACAATCATATATTGTAATATGTATCACCGAATTGAACTAAAAGAAGTTTTATTTGCTGTTCATCTGTTGTAATTTGCTCACATACTGTATAGGTCCTGCGAGAATACCAGCGTTGCAGTTTCAACTGTAACAATAGCTGACGCAGATACCTAATTTGGTCTCCGTACTATATACTGCTCTGTATATATTTATTATATATATTTAAACTACCTCCGTGGCGCAGCGGTAGTGAATGCGAGTGCTGTGCATGAGGTCTGGGTTCGAATTCCGGGTCGGGCCAACAAAAAGTTATTGGGTTTTTCTGTAAAGAAATCTCAATAGCAGCCCGAAGTTAGGAAGTTGGCGGTGTTAGACACCCCTGTGCCAAGGAAAGCACGTAAAGTCGTTGGTCCTGCGCCTGATCTCTCTCCGGTCGTATCGGATTGCCGTCCCATCGGATCATGAGAGTTAGGGAACAGAGAGTGCACTTGCGTTTGCGCACACACTTGTGCATTATAATTTCTCCTGCGCAGATGGCCAGTCTCTGTTTAGATTGGTCGCCGTGGCCGAAATTCGGTCTGGAGGACATTATTATTATTATTATTATTATATTTATATTTTATTGTATTGTGTAAAGGAGATACAAATAAAAATATTTTACTCTTTCTTTTCTTTCTTGTGGATAGGATCCTGGTTGACGATGAAGGCTCGTAGTAAATTCGCGCTCTATTACGTAGAACTTAATACACCTCTCCCTACGCTTTCACCTCCAACCTCTTGGTAGAGAAATCATTATAGTATTGTTTTTACAAAGCATGAGATTAAATTCCTTTGATTTTTAAATTAGTATTGTCTCCACATAACGTATACTTTAGAATGCTGCCTCGATATTTGTGTGCATGAAGATGGATGTTTGTCTTGGTCTGGGTGTTTCTATGTATAATATATACGTATTTACAAAAAAAAGTATGTATGTATGTTTATCTATTGTCTAGTACCCATAGTACAAGCTCTGCTTAGTTTGGGCTAGATGGTGTTGTGTGTATGTGGTAGAATATTATAATATATATGTATATATAGTGCAGCGGCATTGTACGCATCTATAATTGAGTATCATCCAGCTTAAGGAAGTTGGAAACTGTGCCCGGTAGATGGAAACAGACTCGACGAAATGTGGGTGTAACCCTCCTTACCTGTGACCATAACCAGCCTCTACGATAAGTACCTACTCTTTTTTTTTTTTTTTTTACCTGGGGGAATGCATTACGCATACCCTTCCGCGGGGGCGGGCGGAGGGGTAATGTCGGACTCGCCGGGGTAAAATAAGATGTTAAGATGATAAAGTACCTCCCGGAATACCGACTAAACCTACCACGGTGTTCCTCGACAAAACCACTATCGACGGGGCCGCGCGAATCACTTTCGCATGCGGTCGCGACCCAGCCGAGGTTTCGGCCCGCCGTATGAAACGGCAGGCCACTACACGAAAGACCTACCCTAAAGGCACTTCTACCACTCCCTACTGTCCCCCCTAGAGGGGAGACAGACTCAACACAGAGGCGCGCGTGGGAACACGCACGCCGCCTCTCGGACCTGGTGCTGAACGGATGGCGGGCAGGCCCACAAAGCCCGCCACCCCCAGGTCAAACCTCAGGGTGGCTGGAGGTCGTCCCGCGCCCTCCGGCGCCCGGCTCTGCGGTTGGGGAGAGGGTTCAAAGGTTCAAACGCTCCCTCTCCCGCTCCGCCACCTCCTTGATGGAAATTACTTCCTCACAAAAGGAGGCGACGGCGTTCCACGACCTCTCACTCCGGACCATAGACTGAACTACGGCCGGGAGCGAGAGGGCAACCAATCCGACTGCCGCGATCAATTCACGGCGCCGCGATGCCCAGGCGGGGCAAACCGCCAAAGTGTGCAGCGCCGCGTCCCCAACTACGTCGCGGCAGTCGCCGCAGTGGTGACAACCGGGCGTCTCTTGCCGGCGTATACGACACAGGAACTGGCCAAAACAACCGAGGCCAGTCATTACCTGTGTCAGCCGGAAGGTGAGGGCGCCATGGTGCCTCTCCAGCCACTCCTCAAACACGGGACTTACTGCCACGATCGTGGCGTGCCCGGCACTGGGGTGCACAAGTCGTTCCTTCCAATTCGCCACTAGGACCTGGCGGAGCTCGGACCTCACCGCCTCGAGAGCGGGAAGAGCCGGTCCTTCGCCCCGAGCTAGCGCCTCCCGGCGCCAACGATAGAGCGACGCCAGGAGCGCCGCTTCCAGGTCCCATGGCATCGATCCGGCGCCTACTCTAGAATTACGTTTATCAACTATGAAATTGTTCTTTTTATTATCATGGTCGGCATTGAACCCACATATCGGTAATCGCAAATATGCTCATACTTACGGTACTATGCCAACGAGAGGGTCATATTTCAAAGTAATCTTTTGTCAACATCGTCCTTGTAAAAATACGTGTGACATTGTCGCACACGCTTAGGTATACGTCTTAATGAGTTTGTACAGGCATGCTATTTCTATGGAAGCAAGTTGCATATTTACATGGCAACAATATTTACGGCGTGTATGAGGACACTCTTCGTTGGAAATATAGGATGTATAACGTTATAAAGAACGAGGATAGAATTGTCTATCATACTGCTTAAAATATACGTCATTTAGCTCTATAAAAATAACCAATAAATTCATTTAAACCTTTTTATTTTAATATTGTCTTACTTTTATGTGAATGTTACACATTGAACATAAAATATTTTATATGCATTTTATCGCGCTGTTTGAAATCATATTATTGTGTAAGTAAATATTAACTTTAATTTTAATATAAATTATTATCCATTATGATAACATACAGTTCATTTTAGTGCTCCAACTTAGTATACTAAGTACTACTACGTACTACTTTATTTGTTGTACAAGGAAATTGGCAACCCTAAAAGATGGCTGTTTTATAAGATCCTAGGCTCTACGATATTCTTCTCTATTTTATCACCCTAGAATGGAATGTGACGCAAGTCTTATCCGCATACAATAAATTAAAAAGATTATTAACAATTCAATAAGTCTATGGCGGTTCTTCTAATTTTATTACACAGACAAGTTAATAGCCAAGTGATTGCTATCCATGAGAAGTCTGCAAGCTTAAATGATTAAACTGACTAAAATTTGCGACTAAAGACAAGCAAGTCTTATGTTATCCCTCTTTATTATCTAGAGAGACAGGTGCTATCCTTGTCTTACAAATGACTAAGTCTCGTGACTTACTTTATGAAACTATTCTTGCGTACTTCGCTCTTTTATAATTGTTACTGACGTTTATTACTCAAAGGTTGACGGCGAAGAACATGCGACGTAATAATATTATTAAAACTCGTTATTAAAGAACTTCTTTCGTCGTTCGTTAGAGAAATATTTTCCTTTACTTTAATATTTCTTGTGATAAATAATTAACATAAAACATAAGTTTCTTTTGTAAAAATATTAAATGGATCATTAAAGTAAAATGCTAAACGCAAAAGAGTTTTCATTTTTAGAGTGCTGTACTACACATCTATCATGTTGCAATAGAGAGTAAAATACCATATCTCATCTTATGTGGGGGCCAGTCAGTGCAGACCGGCGACACTTCGACCCAGTGGGATCTTATGTGTCGACACTTCGACCCAGTGGGATTTTTTGTGTCGACACTTTCCCAATAACGACTACCATTACATAGATGTTCATGGCAGCCGGGACTGACTGCTTAACGTGCTCTCCGAGGCACGGAGCAGGCGATAATTGTCAATCAATACGCACATAATTTCGAAAAGTCATATAACTTCCGAAAGTCAGAGGAAATACCATAACGCCTATCGTGAACACCTGGGTTCAATTCCCGAATCCGGCAAAAAGTTTTATGGTTTTTCTGTTAGGAAATTATCTGTTATAGTCCGTGCTGTGACAATAATTTACCAAACATCGTAGCCTGGTAATAAACTTTGTAAGCGGTAGTAGGCTTGCCCGCTTCTACATGGCTCTTAAAATCTGTCTTAAAAATAACACTTATATCAAATAGCCCTGAGTACTAGACAAAAGTATATAACCATCAATTAAAATCTTATTCAATTGGGCTGCAATACATAACTGCAATACAATGTGTCACCAACTCATTAGAAACCTAACCGCTTATTATTCCTTTGTCCCTCTTTGCTAAGTAAACCGTCACATTACAATCAATCTAAAGTGAGAGAGAGAGTTCAACTGCCATCAGCATATTGTAACGTTAACGTAACGTGATTACGCGTGGATACGACACGTAACAGTATTCTTAATAGGGTGTTTCAACAGGCGTTCTTGTAATACATTTAGAAGGTGATGTGCAAATGTTTTATAAAGAGTACTGCCTCGTTGGCTGCGGTATTAAATAAAACTGCGATGCATGAGTTGTCCAGTTCGATTCCCGGTACAGTTTATGGTGTTATACGCCATATCCCAAGGCATCTCATCATAGTCCCCGGTATATTCAAGAAATTCTTAATAGAAGCACGAAGTCAAGTATACCCGAAAGCTGGCAATTGACTTACAAAAACATTTGTGTGCATGAACATGGATGTTTGTCTTGGTCTGGGTGTTTCTATGTATAATATGTATGTATTTACAAAAAAAAAGTATATATGTATGTTTAGTACCCATAGTACAAGCTCTGCTTAGTTTGGGCTAGATGGTGTTATGTGTATGTGATAGAATTATATATTATTATTCTCTTTATTACTCTTTTTTTTCTAATAATTACATTTTCAAATATAAATATAAAAACTGAAATGACCCACCGACATCGGGAACAGAGACCAAACTGCCGGTGGTTAGGGCCCCAGAGAAAAGAAGCTCCTCACAATACGCGCTATATATTACACTCAATATATTATTATTATTATTACTGCGTGGGATTTAAGAATATAACTGACTTAATGTGGCTGCAAACACCACGGTGTACCTTCTCGGAGATATTATAGGTGTGATTATAAACATATATGTATGTTGATATATATGATTATAAAGAGGCTAGATGACATCGACAATTGTATACGATTTAATTAACGAAAGAAAAAGACAACCGGTTTGTGTCCTATCGCCTTCTATACGATATGATTGTGTTTGACCGTAATCATATGTAAATATGAAATTAAAATTAGTCGTACAAGTAGGTCGACACGAGTAACTTAGTGAACTACATATGACTCAGACAGTCGTACCGTTAAGATAAATCATAAATAGATATTACAATCTATACTAATATTATAATGAGGAAAGATTTGATTTGTAAGTTGTTTGTAAGGATATAAATCAAAAACGACACAACCGATTTAAAAAATTCTTTCGCCGTTAGAAATCTATATTGTCACCGAGTAACATAGGCTATATTTTAATTAAAAAATAAGCACTGTTACTAACATAACCTAACCTACTTTCACGCGAGCGAAGCCGCGGGCAAAAGAGAGTAAATTATATGAATGCAATGTTTTTGAAGAATATGACAAGAATATTGTGGTTATCGCATAAATTATCAACAAAGAAAAATTAATTATTTAGTTTTATGCAATGTAATAACATTTTGTACGATCATTTAAGGGGTAATGCCCATGAGGACAGGGCGCTATGGCGCTCATTAGGGGAAGGCTATGTCCAGCAGTGGACTATTATAGCCTAATGATGATGAATAACATTTCCCCCTAATAAAGGACAAAGCGAAGTGGAGGTAAGAAAAAGCAGGGTTGACTTCACCACCATGTAGGATAAACAGCCGGCAAGATGGCGATTATTTAAAATCATTGTTAGTTAGTTGGACGTGTGTTATCCGCACTTAGCCCCACCATTGGGCCATTGTGCGTTAAAAGTGATTATTAACCTTTAATACAATTAATGGCTGTTCCATGAGCGTTTCAATAAACGTGTTATCAAAAATTAGGTGCCTCACGCGATATTGTTCGCACATTTTAGGTAGGCTTCTTCCCTAATTTCGAGTAATAATGATTTTACTAAGATCAGTTTAGAACGGCATTACGCCCGCTATTACGTGGGACCATAGTTGGCAAATAAATGGACCCCTCCGGAGATAAAACCGCGAGATTATGTACTGTATATGTAATATGTACGTAATAGACAGATTGAAATATTTTAGTACTTATTCAAATTACATCGGATTAACTGCTACTGGTATGATTTACATTTAGTTTAAGAGGTACGAATTAATTACGCTGTTGACTCATAAATACAATTGTACTATTTATTATACGTTAGGTAGGAAACCAAAAATATAGTTTATAAAATACCACAGTATCGTTTAGTTACCATAAATAAGGACATAAAGTAAACAATTTCCAAAACGATAAACAATCTCATTAAGTAGTAAACTACGCATACAGTTAAACAACCTATCTTAGCCGAATAATGACGAATGATCAACGAACATCGTCAATGAATGATCGGGATTAATGACTCATGTCAATGACTGAGCGTTACCCGACGAGGCGACCGGCTTTTTGCGCATGCGCACGTTAACAAAAAAAATGTTATTGAATGATATATGAGATATACATATACGTTAGGTCGTTTTTTTTTGTATGGAATGTGATATAGCCATATGACATTTCGTGTAATGTGTATTTAGAATATGATACGGGTGCTAAGTACGTAAGTAGGTAGGTACAACTTTCACAATGTGGACAGATGTTAGATAACGTTTTGGAGCCTAGATCTAAATGACATTTATGCTAAGACCTACAAAGGCAATATAACGGAGTATCATTTTTGGCTGTTTTTATCTCTAACTAAACCATATGGTTGAGTTATAAGCGAGTTAATAGTGAAATAGATGAGATTTTTAAATGCTTGGCCTAGTGCCACTTCTATTTATAGAAGTATTATAATATAGCTTAGAATTTCTTTATATACATAGATTGACGAGTTGTAGAGAGAAATGAAATAATCAAAAGAGCATAGCCTTCATAAAAAAAAATACAATCTCCACAGGACTTTCTGCACAGCCATGGAGTGGACATAGTTTGATCCCATGTGGGCATCGAAGCCGTATCACTCGACACACTGGCAGTGGCGAGATGACCACTTAAACGACGGCCAAACCTATGTTATATATTATACTTATAGCTGTGTCTACGGTACAGCGTCTTACGTGTCTGTTTTGTAAACACATCTCACGTCAAATCTAAACAAATTGTTTGTTTGGTATAAATGGGCTAAAATTTGTGGATGGATAAGACACTTCTAAAGATGCAAATCTTAAAGGTCCATAGCGCTCTTTACTAATGTTAAGCAAGACCAAAATAATAAATTGAGAAAATATCAACCGATTTTAAAGTGCCATTCTTAAGACTAACAAGTAGAGGGAATGTCATGTGTTTTTCTTATGAAACATTCAATATATTTGAATACCGGGATCCTAGCAACAAGACAATACAATAAGCTTTGTGTTTTTCGCATCTGTTGTTAAATTTTTTTTGTCAATCTTCTTACTATCTCTTCTTATCCTTAAAGTGGGTACCTTAATATTCTGGGGTAGTTTAATGATTTTTCGAGTGTTTGATTGGTAATTTTTAGTAATTTTCAGGCCTGAACAGAATCAACTTAGCTGTATATATACACCTGACAATAGCGAAATCCATAATCGGCAGTTACCACTTAATACTCTATAAACCCATAGCAGGACTGCTATAATAGACGAACTGCTAGCAGTACTGCGACTAGCGACAATAAAAAATAAGGAAGTAGCCGCCTAGTGCACAATAAGAAAACATTGTTTTATGAGACAAACAAATGTGCCAGAGATTTATCAAAACTTTTTTCGTCCGTACAATTCCACAGGAACCGAAGGCCTTTATACAAAATACTAAAACAAATCGAGTCATATCTTTAGTATTCCACCAGCGTATGCTGTAAACGAACTGAATCATACATCAATCTGTATTGCAATCCGTCTGTTTCTTTAGGAAGTTTCCGTTTCATTACCATATATTATATTTTGTGGGCACAATACCGAGATGCGATCTTCCACTATAGATTACTTATTGGGGCTAACATCTAGTATGGTTACAATATGTGGTTAAAGGACAGAACCTGAGAACAGGAGAAAATATTTATGTCTGTTAAAATTCAAGGGATTGTCTCGATGTTGCAGCGATACCTGATGCGACTGCTGTAAATGCGGTCTCGTATATTCAATTTCTATGATAGTCAAAGTGTTATTGAGAATTTCTGTAAAGCAATTCTTATCAGCACAGAGTCTTGAATAGCTCTCTCCCACTTACGTGGATACTTAAAATATAGCTGGCAAAATGTGGATTAAATACATCCCTGCTTATTTTCTTGGATATAGGCGTGACAACTACTTTTCCCCCGAAATGGTGGCGAACGTTGCCAGTTTTCAAGCCGTTTGTAGATTTATGACTTGCGTTGAGACTACTGAATCCTCTTACCCTCATATTGATGCGAGACCGAGGGCATCATATATATTTAGACGGAACATTTGCGGAGTATTCGCTGGCAGAAAATCTATAGATACTTTAAAGTCGCTGAACGTACCAGTCAGTCGAAGTCAAGGTTAAGCCAAACTAATTTCCGCCTGCTGCATAGCATATTGAGTTCTAGTTTTATAATGGACACCAAAATAAGACCTCTGCTTCTAGGCAATGTATAGTTTAAGTTTCCTATACCTGAATACTATACGTATGCAGGCTTAGAGATTTTTGCAGGTCCTGCAACTTTCAAGGGACACTCTTGACACATGTTCAGTCTACGGTAATCGCTTACCATCGGCCAGCCAAAACGCTGGCTTACCGCCTTGGTAGTATAAAACAAGTGCGAAACGGCAATGAATTGCCGTAAATTTTAGAGTTCGAAAAAATGGTTCAATTAATATGCAAAGATCACGTGATACCACGTGATCTTGAGGTCAGATATCATAGGTCATAGTCATTTCAGGGTATATCAACTATGCTGAGGCGAATGGCGTTGACCGCGATTCTCTAGCTCTTACGGTCCTCGAGTTGAAAGTTGTATAACAGACGGACAGACGGACGGACAAAGCTGTTGTATAAGAGTTTTTCGAACTCTAAAAAAGGAAGTAACGTCAACAAATTTTATGATAGTTCATCCATTTAATGGGGCACGAATGCAAGTAAATATGTACCTGATGGAAGCATTCAGTTAATATTTTGTAAAATTAATAAAGCTGTACTCAATACACCTCAACGCACATTTAAAATATTATAAATTTGCACTCAAACGTATCATTGTATCAGGCACATGGTTTATACTAAGTGAGTTAGAGGGCATGCAGTCTAATGCAAATTACTAATAATCTAACCGATTTCTCTCCTTTAGTACCGAGTGCATATTAGCTCAATGGGTGTCAGACTTAATAACCTACAACTACAGTTGAAAAAACTAAATATCTAGGCTACACAGCCTATAATCGTTTCGTCACGTCCGTATGGGTATAGGATGTTGCAAGTTAATACATGGTGTAGCCGTGAACTCTATACGAAGTGCGTTGAATCTGCCAAGGTCACGAACGCTATAAATATTATACTTGAATTCCGTTTTAGCGAACGTTATAGGGTACAGCAACCTACGAAATAATTTTTAATATGCATATAATAAATAAATATTTTTTGTTATTAATATGTAAATTGGTACTATATGGTGGATAGATGCGTCATCTGCGGTAGCTACTGCCGCACTTACGTAATTTTACCTGAGAATGATTATAGTATTCCTATCTGAGAAGATGAATTTACGTAAAGTATGGGATATTATAAACTTAACACTATTTATGCAAAAATAGTAATAAACTGCTAGCTTACAAGTCGTAAATGTCCACTTTGATTTTAATATTGAATTATGAAAACTAGCATACCATTATAATTATTATATGATGATAATATTATTCACGAAAAATCTGGTTGAGCAATTAAAAAATAAACATAATATCCCAATTTGAATCGTAGACAATACCTACTTTTCTTTTATGCACGCAAAATTAAGATGTGCTAAGATTAAGTTATCAGTATTGGTACTCTATGTTTACGGATTCTGGTTTTACGAGTAACTACAAAAGACCTTTGCATGTTTAAAAAGAGCGTGGCGGTCTCAATCCGACTACAACATTAGATAATATTTATAAAATGCAAAGTAAAATAAGTTATGTTCAAAAATGCACATTTACAAGGGGTCAAAAAGGTATTAAGGCAATTTTTTATTAAAATATCTTCAACTAGTTACCAGGTGGTCGAAAATCCAGAACCTCCACCAAAATTAAGCAGTACCATTTCGTCATAGGCTTGGCCAATTGAGGCGGCCGCATGTCAGCTGACAGGCTGACAAGCAATAAACAATACTGTTAATCGCATGAATCATGGCGGCCACGCATGCCACCAGGGTCGGCTGGTGAATCATACCACCTCACCTCCGCGCCACCGCGTCGCCATTACCGACGTGACGCGTGATTTAGGAGCTTAATTGTACTTGAGTAGATTATTCTTCTAAGAAGCGATACCTACAATCTAACCTGTTGATATCTATTCCTATATCCCATTGAAATTGTAGTTATACTAACGGCGAATAATGCTAAAGTATATCTGTCTGTTTTACGTTGCAAAGACTAAGACACAAGAAATCATCAACGGCTATTTAGAAAGTTCCTAAAATGCGTTTGATTATTTTTTGTCTCTAGTTTTAAACTGAGGAAGGAAATAGGTTACATTCATAAAAATGTAATTTAAGTCCCTAGAAATTGCCACTAAAAGGCTTTTCTATAAAAGACGAAAGAATGAAACAACATAAATTTTGACCGAAGATTTCAGAAGTAATAGTTATTGCTCAAGGCAGGACGGGGGAACTATAGGCGACAAATATTTTGGACGACTTGGAAATTCTCAACTTATTTAGGCATAGACTTCAGAGATACGTGTAATGTGTTTAGGTACATTAGTTGGTTGGATAAACACAGATTTATCATCGAAAAGCATAATGAATGCACGTCTAGTATGGTCTATGAAATAAACTCTACATGAATATTTCGCCACAATCCAGCATCAAATCAAATTTCCAATTAACTGTCCTGTTTAATTACCTTACCAAAATATGTAGGCAATAGTGACAAATATTACCCCATCGATGGCTATCATAATTTAACCCACATTCCGTTCAACAGCACTCAATATTTGCGGTCAGTGCGGGAAATGGTTTATACATTTATTTTAATGGAAGCCATTTTGCCGCCAATATTACCTAACAGAATCGCTCTGGAATGAAATGATGAAACGGTTCATTACGAAGATTAAATTGTTATTTCCGTGCTTGATAATGGGCTTGGAAAAGGGGGTGATATAATGTTCACACGTCAGCGGCTGATGAAATCTGTCCGTGATGAAATAATTATAAATATTATTTTATAATATTGTCTTCTCTGTATACGCGAATATTAATCATTGAAATTAAACTATTATATACGGATTTTATCGCGTTGTTTATTTGACACTTAATTACATAATTTTGAAAATTGTTACACTACTACTACTATTTGACTTTACTTATTTTTAAACTGATTAAATTATTAAAACTATTAATATTTCGGCTTACACTTTCCCCGACGTTTTGGTTGCTTTTCAGCAGCCATGTTCACCGGGAGAATCCGTATATAGTAGTTTAATTTCAATATTATTTTATGTTTCTGCTAAATGGTTGACGCATGCATAAAACAAAACTATGATTAGGTACTCATAGTATTTATTTGCCTCGTTGAGGTCCAGTAACATAAATTTATGTTGACCCTTATATGTGCTCGTGGAATCTCGAGTTAAACTTTGCTGTTCGGCGATTAGATTCGGATTTCTGTCAGGGTAGAGGACAAAAGACTCACCTGCAAATAGCAACATAACTTAAACGTTACTGATGAAATGCGATTGAATTAAGCTGTTATCAATGCAGGGGTTAGTGGGCTGCGTGGGCTTGCTCGCCACCCGATCAGCACCAGGTCCGAGAGGCGGCGTGCGTGTTCCCACGTGCGCCTCTGTATCGTGTCTTTATCTCTCCCAGGGGCACGGTGGAGGTAGTATTTCTGTGTAGTGGCCTGCCGTTTTACACGGTGGGCCGAAACCACGGCAGGGTCACGAGTGCATGTGAAAGCGATTCGCGCGGCCTCGCCGTCTATGGTTATGTCGAGGAACATCGTGGTAGGTTTAGTCGGTATTACCGGGGTATCTTTCCCTGGTGAGCCCGACATAACCTCTCCGTCACCCCGCAGAGAGGTATGCGTCAACGTATTTCATTCCACAACGTAAAAAAAAAAAACTGTCATTGCAACTTTAAGCACGAAAGAGTTAGCGTAATCCTTACGTGTTTTTGTATAAATAACTTTTAAAGTAAAACATTAATAAAGTCAACATTATGCATGATCGCGTTAATACCCGTTACGAACTATGTTTTTGCATTGTTTTTAAGTGTTTCTTTACACTGTCCGTAAAAACAGAATTATATGTTTATTGGTAGGCGTGCTATATAGCACGCAAGCACGTCAAATGATGTGATTAAATAGCTTGATGTCTACTTAATTGCGTCGTGAGCGAAAATCCATCGTGTTCCAATTGCATACTTGATGCCCACCAGTTCCAATTGGTAAGAACTTCCTAACGCAACTCTGGTCTTAATGGCAAAATCACTACACGTAGCTATAACTTCGCAGTCACTCTCATATCTGGGCGTCAATGAGTCACTCCACCACCTTCTATACACACGTCTGAGGCATTAGGCATTCTTCGCACGGTATATCGTTGGGCGATGACTGCTTAATGACTGCTATACTTAGACAACAATTAGTTGATGGGTAAGAAAATTACGTAATGTAAATAATTTATCTTCTCATTTGTAAGACGTAAACAGCATCTACTTTTAAACAATTAAAAGGTCTGGAAATAGTTCGGATTCTGAGGAATGGAAATTTTTGTTACAAGCAAGCAACATTGGATCATATAAATGCTTATTGATGTTTTAAGGATTAAATATACAACAGCGGGTAAATCGATAAAATTAAACAAATTAAAGTGAAGCCAGTAATTAGATAAGTTTCCTTTGGTGTTATAACAGCTCGATGATGGCGTATTTTTGATAACACAGGTCACTTAAGTCACGCTTAAGATTAGCACGGCGAATTTATAGATATTCTGCATAATACAGGTCATTACATTATATTATAGCTTCTGCCCTCGGTTTCGCTCGCGTGAATACAAAAGTTTCATCCAAATCCTTTCAACGATTGACACGTAATTGAGCAAACATCTGTACGTACTATGGCATTTATAAGAGTAGAAGGACCAATTTTATTTAATTATTCGTTCCGCAGAGGAGTGCTATTTCTTGTTATCGTCTGTGTTTCGTAATTTATATAACCCTGTCATCTTCAAAGCTCAACAGCGTGCTTCTGCAGGGCCAGTGTGTTCCAACATTGATTGCACTTACACACATTACTTAACATCGGCAGCGTCTTCCAACATTTATTGCACTCACACACATTACTTAAGACTGCGCTGAGGGAAATGTGCCAAAACAGGCGGTCACAGTTAAGTGAATAAAATCAACACTTTTTGTTTAATACAAATATAAAATATACATTTACCATAACAATTAATGTGTTTACAATTACACCTTGTAAAAAACTTTATGTAATTAATATTTTCGCCTACAAAATAACGTAAATTTGCACGAAAAATGCAAAGACGTGAGCTCGTGTTACGTGATTTTTAGATTATAACAGTAGAAATCAATCCTATTTTACAGTTTAAACGAAACATAAATAAGTATATAACAATTTGTCCGTCCCAAATATTTAAGTTATTGGTTGACAATAAAGATACATATTTATCAAAAAAGCACTTCAAATCCTCCATACAATTTTACTATGGCGGCCGCGCGTCGATCTGAATATGCGCCGTAGGAGCCCTGTCATTATCTGTCTTACGCTCGGCGCAGTCTTAACATCATGTGAGTAAGCGCTCAAACTTGAACTCGCTCTATAGACAGTAAACCCTACTTACAGTCATATAAATAATTCTGTAGTTAGCAAGAATCCGCAATAACTGATATTACGACCTCTAAGCAAGTAAATCCTTTCATACAATACAACACAACATCAACAAAAACCTAATACCCAAACGGATCACGGCAAGAGAAAGACAGACTTCATAGACAAGATATTATAACCGCAGAGTAGCATTCAGTTCTTCACAATAAACATAGTATAGATTCGTCACGCCCTAAATATTAAGGTCAATACCGAAAGGTTATAAGCGACTGGACCGACAGGGCGACCGGCACTTGGTTCAAGGGATTCTAATATATTTACATAGACTAAAAGCTATTAAGGAAAACTGAATCGCTGTGTTACTTATTGGTCTAGTTTTTTATATGGGGATTCCCCGTACACAACAATCGATAGACGAATCGTATCTTATTTCTTTCTAGTTATCTATATCGATTGCGATTGTCATCTTCATTAACGATTGTGATGTTTCATTTATCTATTACAGAACAGTTATTGAGGAAGTCAAAGGCATAAATATGAATCTATTGGCTTGTTGGGTTTTCCTTCTAGGCACTATGCAATTATAAAAGTTAGAATCTGTGCTCGAACGACGGCAAAATTTTTGTTTCCTTTTATACGAAGACATCGCTGGCAATTTATGTACGAGAGACTGGTGTGTCAAGCATAGGCTTAACCCTTCGGAGATTGACAGGTCTGAATTGACATGTCTTTTACACGTAAGACACAAGTTTGAGTATATATGTGTGTGACGCAAATTTTAATCCAAGGTGTTATGTGCGACACTACCGTATCAAACTATTACAATTTTCAGAAACATTTTATGGTATCTAATTTATATATACTCAATTGTTTCGTCTTTTAAGCTTTGACAGACTTTCGATGGAAGTGAACAGACATAATCAAAGAAGATTTGCAAATAGATACATACATATGTATTATATTTATCTACTTCTCACCGTCTGAGATCACGGTTGTCAACTAAGAATTATAGACAAACTCTTTTACAAAACATCTCGTTACTCGTTATTGGGAGCATGAGGGTTTTGCAGTATCCACTTACTTTGTTGGCGTATGGTAGGTACTTTATGAATCGAATAACTACTTTTACTTACAATGAAATTAGTAAAATTTGACTGACGAAAATGGCCATTGTAATGGCACTATTCCCGTCGCATGACCAATTAGCGATAACGATGGGCACAAAACCGTTTAGTCTAGATATTGGAGGTCAGCGGCTTGATGAGCGATTCAGAACGATTATAAATCAGTTCATGTTTCCTTTAAATAACGAACTGAGGCGCTTGTCACGCGAACGCGACACGCCAAGAAAAATGTTTATTAGTTCTAAAAAGACACCTATTAACTATGGTTCGGCATATTTTCGTGACGTTGTAAACGAAAAATTTTGTACGTGGATATAATTTTTGTAAAAGAATAGAATTAATTTGTATATGCAAATGACAATATGGCAGTGTAAGGTTTGCTGTACTTTTTATACCTACCTACAGTTTCATACTTCTAATATCTATCTAAATGGTTTTGATGCCAAAATGACAATGTTTTAAAAGACTTATTAATATGGTTGTCACGTTAATAAAGATATATAAGCTGTAAAACCTAAATAGACAAGCAAAACAATGTATTAGATAAGAGCACAGCTAATACGGGCTTTGAAAAGATTTTTTGCGGTTGTTCCAAAAACGTGTATACCCGACTCTGCGACATTTATTTGATCGATAGCACATTGCGGCTCCGCAATCTTTACACTTTAGTTTCCTTCGCTATATTGGACGAAAATCCCTTAGAACTTGCTTACACAATAAAATGAATCCACAAGTAAAGTGGGTTTTAATTACAAACAAAATAACCTAGATAATTGGCAAAAGAGTACGGTATAGTAACACTTTATGCACATATCTTGGTAAGGAGCCGCGGCCGACTAATAAAATAATCCATTGTACCACACATACTTCAAGCTCACTTCTACATTCCAACAACCAAAGCAACAATACCTTATAAATATCGGACAACAAACCACAATATAGTTACAATCCATAAGTGTGCGTGCAATTCTTAAAAAGGCTGTACCGTCGAGGTTGCTAAGGCTCTATAAATAACTTGGTTAAATAAACACAGACTACAAATCACCCCGCGGTGTATTTAATTAGGATACAGTGCATATTTCGCGAGTTAAGCTCCGGGATGCTTATTTGTTGAGACGAATTGGTGAATCAGATGAGTTTATTACCACTCTTTGATGTAAATTTCGCCGTATTCGGCTGAAACTCACATTTTTGTAACTGAATATAAAGTAGGCTTGTTATATTGGACAGCTTTGAGACGGTAAACTAATGTAATTGAGCACAAAAATGGAGCTAAATATCGAACATTGTATTAATAAGTAATCTAACATGAGGTGAAACTTAGTTTTCGCTATATCTGTTTTTGATAAACATATTCGATATACAGTCTAAGAATACTAATAGAAAGCATAACTTTATGATATATCGAGGAATTTTCTACCGACAATAGGTCCTGTAATTTATGGTTGAAACTTATCCCTAATCAACATTGGAATAGCGAAATGTAATCATAAATCTATCAGGCGTCTCGGCAAAATATATAAATTACAATAAAGAAAATCCGACCGGTTCCAATAAGATAGCGTGTACATTGCACGGGCTCGAACGTGGGCGCGTCCGCTTCGTTGCGATAATACAAATAGTATCTTTGACCAGATACCTTTGTAAGTTTAGTAAGTATTTGCTGTAGAAATTGATCTAAATTGAATCAAGTAATCGATTTTGTACCAGAAAAACAGCAAAACGTTATTAAGAACTTAGCAAATCGTGCGAAACAGACACAATACATAATAGATAAGTAGACAGTTATGAGCGTGTTATAAACATGTTATATTTAACGCGATCAGAATAAAGATTAGTTACATGCCAAACGATTAGTGAAAACGATCGCTATCTGTAACGTGCTTTCGATATGTGGAGTTAACCGTAACAGCAATTTTTCAACAAATTAGATCATATACAATTTTTATGTCAGACAAGAGCGAATTTACAGACATTGGAACCACGGAAACAAAGTTCACCTTTGTATCAAACATCCGGATCCGTCCTAATGTAATGCAGTGATACAAAGAACTTTTGCATTGAAACGATTTAAACACAAACAGCCATTTTCATCCAACGATCACGACCAACTTAATAAATTACGCAGTTTTACAATACATACAGCTTACGTAGTGCACAAGTCAGTAAGCAATCACTCTATAGACAGACACTTGTCACATATCACGAGATATGTCAAGGAGAACACGTTAATACGTCCGTTCCGGTTCAAGCACCGACAACCTAACCTCTAAGTACCGGTATTACCTATCGATAGCGTATGTCACAGCAATTCCCTGGTAAATATTTATATTGGACTCTAACCTGCTGGAAAAAACTTTGATTATGTATACCTTTAGTAATTAAAAGTAATGAGTTTAAAATGTCACCGGATTATACCAACCGTGACTTTTTAATTGTGAGCAAAATTTGTTGTGGAATATTGTCGGTTGTACAACGTGTGTTTAAGCAAGCGATCCCACATGCTTGTAATAAGCAAGTTTCTCTTGGCGTAAAGTGTAAGTTTACAGCGTAGTAAAGACTAACGAAGAGGATTGTTCGTGGACATGAAAGACAGCAATCAGCCGGCAGTCTAGAAATTATAAAAACGTTTATAATGTGCGTATTTTATACGAAAAATAGAATCTTAACTAGTGTGTGGAATATTTTAATTTAAAATAAGCATTTGGGCTTTCGATCACTGTATGTATGACATTTTGCACCTTTAAGGACATACATTTGCGAATAGACGATAGTGTTAAGAGACAAAAGGTTAAAATAATTAAGAAAGATTTCGACCGTATAATTGAAACGTAGAATATACATATATATATATATATATATAACAAAAAATAAAAATATATCAACAATATCAAAACTCTGGCAAATGGAAAAGTGGCCTTGAATTTTTTGGGAAAGGTTATTTTCATAAAGAATTTAGATTGCTTAAACTTGGCAACAGTGCCATCGTGGACGTAACTTTGACATTCTTTGTAAAAAAGTTTGTTGCTGAATCGGAATAAAATCGGATCTATAATATTTCTTTTTTAAACATGTATTTGTCAGAACTCTTAAGTATACGTGTCATATTAATCGTGATAAGTTTCTTGCTCACACCGCTCGGTGTATAAAACATCGCACGGTGCAATTTGCGCGGGCAGCTGCGCACGCGGCGATTTATCGTCGCCTTCAACTTGATCTGTAATGCGAGCCCGTACTTGTTTGTTTTTGAATATTTACTGTATCAGCCAGAAAGAATCTGAGAAGCATTATACACGTTCCTTTATTCTTTCTAGAAGAATAGCTAACGTACCTAACTTTTATAATATTAGGTTAAATTATAGCCTGAGAATTACAGGACCCTACAACCCTACAAGGTAGACAGACGACCTGGTAAGGATCTCGGGAAGCAGTTAGATGCGGGTGGCCCAACACCAATGTGTGTGAAAAACCTTGGGGGGTGGCCTATGTTCAGCAGTGGACGTCATTCTCCTGAGATGATGATGATGATCATTACGATTCAGCCTGAAAACTGTGTGACCGTGTCATGCTGGGTTCGATTGCTGGATTACACAAAGCTATATTGAGTACTCAAGAAAATTTTGCGTTCTGTACGGAGCCTGGAATCATGCCTTATAAATGACAATAAGCTCGACGAATGTGGATGTAATGAACTCTTTCATGCATATACACAGTCTATGTAATGAAGACCTGGTACCATACCTTTTAGCAAATTTTATCAGTATTACAGATTTATTTATGTGGTATTATTTTTCATAATTTCCATGTCAAAAGACATCCTTTAGTAACAGATCGCTTTGTTCATCCCCTACAAAACAGACAAGACGTCACAATTCGAACGTTTTTGATCTCTCCCGATATGTAAACGCACTTTGGTAGATCAGCCTCAGGGCATTCGAGGGTTACGAAGATAAAAATTTGTTACAAAAGTTTTTGTCAAAGGCTTTTATGAAATTAATAGAACATCAAGAGATGGATTGAGGTCACTTTCTTTTACAGGATTGACGTACACGTTAATGCTAACGAAAGTTTTCAAGCTTTGATGGTTATTTATAAATAGATGGAGAAACTTATTTAAATATCACTTGCTAACATGCCATTAGGAATGAGCAGACATCTGGGTATGAGCTGTTTTGTAAATTATGGTTTACAAGCATGTTTTGTGAATTATTGTGTCTATTTTGGATAAAATTGTACAGTCAACACAGCAAACTTCAGAAATGTAACTCTTTATTTATTACTAATTAAAGCAAACTTATTTGGAAAAACCTCAATCATGTGGAAATACAAAAATTAACGCAAACCATAAACTACCTTCTCCTAAATGTAGTAGTCACAAATAAAACTCAATATTCAGCCTCAGATTGATTTGTGACCAATAGACGGCAATAGGTTCTCTTACGTGAGACCTAAAAACCATACTTGGCGAAATGCGGGTGGTAGTATACCTCTGTCTACCCTTATGGATATATAAGCGTGAGTCTATGTATGTATTAGTTTGCCAGATGTATTGATATATGGCGAATCATGCCAAATTCGATCAAAGGACTCAAGCTCATCTGCATAGAGCTTTTAATAGACCATCGATTAAATCAAAGCACATCAACAAAGTTTGTCACGTATTATTTTAGCTTCGAACATGGCTTTTATCCGTAAAAGCTTTTTGCTTAGCATTAGCAATATCAGGTCGCGCTTTGTGGCTGGGATATTTCAAAAATCGTTTGTTATAGCTGGATGGAATATCGTCTGTCGTCCATTTTAGGATGAGAACATGACATCGATTTAGGTGAAGCTCGCTTTTAGTAGAATATTGACTGCATTGCGTCCCAATTTAACAACTGTCTTGTTAATCCTAAAGCATAAGTTTTAAGTCTAGTTAATTCTTATCTTAGTCTAGTCTAAAGGATATTGAGTATCATTGTTTATTTGATTGAAAATACAAAAGATAGAAAGGCGTAGAAAGAAGTGTGGTGTAGTGGCACCACACTTCTTTCTACGCCGAAGTTGCAAATATTGATTGCTTCATCACTCTCAATTTACAACCAATTCAGATGCTGTTTTCACAAAAAAAACGCATCTCTTGAATGCTATTTGCTGTTGTGTATAAAATAACGTTCTAAATCAAACATAGTCAAATACCCTAATCTACAGAAGCTACAGAGCCACCGTTTTCCTCGGTTAACTTTAATAACAAAGGATGTAATAGAAACGCAAATAGCTGTTCAGAAGTAATCAGCATAGAATGGTATCTGAATGTTCAATTTATCCATTCTAATAGGTATACGGTAGAATGGCTAGTTGCACGACAATCGGCGATACTGTCACAAGCCATTGGGCACACTCAATGCCGCGGCGTACTAGACCGGCTCTAGTACTCCTATTACTTGCGAAAACCAAACATCTAGTTCATTCGATAAGGCTTGCTGTGTTACCGTTTGGAATACAAATTAGTTCCTTCAAACCTAATTCTAGTGTTATCTTAATCTAACTCGTTCTAATGTCAACTGTGTGAAGGAGGCAGAAAATTTCTTAAGATAATACAAAAAACAAAAGTGGTTTAGGTACTTAGGGTAAAAATATTGGAAAAATTTCACTCGATTTCGAGCTATGTTTGCCAAAGAGCAAACACCTGTCTATAGAACTTATTACTTAACAGGCTAAGTTTAAAAAAGAAGAGGTCATATTTAGGTGCTTTCTGCACCTAAATATCTCTCTGAAGAACTCTTATTATTTTTCAGGGTTATTTTATCAGGTATTCTATTTGAATATCTATGAAGCTATGTATGCCAAAAATCCAAAGGAATGTTTGAAATATATTTTCTTTTATTACTAAAATTGAAATAACGGACACAAAGAACACCCCGAATTCAAAACACCCATTTGTTAGACACAAATTTTGGCCCATGTGGGATTCGAAGCCACAAGTATCCAAGTATGGCTTTGTGGCAGTGGCGAGACAGCTGAGACAACCACATAAGCCACCACGCTCTCCGTGTAATTAAAATGACATCTAATTTATCGTAATATAATAGAACAGTCACTCCAATATTCATCGATTTGCTACATATTTACAAAAGCTATAAATACGGTAATTATCTGAATTTGGATATTGTAATTATTCATTAGATACATATATACATACATAGCCTCACGCCTGTATTACACCCAAATTTTGCCAACTATGTTTTAGGTGCCGTTTTATACCTACCACACGTATTTACCGATCCAATCTCACAGCTGTTACGGACAATTTTTGGTCAACAACGTGGCGACTGCGCACAGACGAAGAAGTTCCGCCTACATTTAACAGATGGCGATACAATCGCGCTTAACATGACGTCATACAATTCTAAATAGCACAAGTAACATTTACACAGCGACTCAGTATATATACAAGCTCCCGTCATTAACCGTCGGGCTGCGGCCCGCCAGGCACGTACAACCAGCCTGGTCGGCAGATCCTCCCTTTGTGTTGGAGGGACATCACACCCTGTTCCCCCACAAACAAACCAGATAACACCGGATAACTAACACCAGATAACCCGAGTCGAGTAAAGACTCGACCCGGGAAACAAACCTTATGCACAGCAGTCAATATGCTAGGCCCACCAAGGCAGTTATTATTCAAGATCTTAATTAAACCTTATTTATTTAAGAGGTTTCTTTAGATAGCATTACGTACACGGTTACTCAGTGTCATTAACAAGGCTATCAACTTGAGTTGTATTTAGTTTCTACTTAATTACTTTACTGTATTACAAGGTCTCGTCTAACGGAGACGTTTTCGAGTGACGATGCCGGTTCACATCAATTAGAAACCATTTAATTTATTCATTGCACAGACGGCGCGGTAGCCAATATGCCGCCTGTATCGAGTTTGAAGCTTGAATGAATGAATTTTGAATGTTACTGTGACCGATATATCGAGACGGTACTATTATTTCTTAAACTTATATTTACGCGAGAATAGAACTAGTTGTCTCGTTCTTGTAAATGCAAAAACAATATATTTTAAGGATCTACGTCTTAAATAAAAAAGCTTTATCTTTTCGAGTGATGGCTATACTTATTTCAATAGAGAAAATAGTTGAAATATTCTATTGGCATATCCAAGAAGAAGCAAAACACTGCAGTTCTTCAAGACACATTGAGCTCACTCTGCATAATAAAAAATACTTATAATTCAACAATGTTCAGGTACTTTGAATAAATAACTTATAAGATTAACACTAACGTTTCCCCGTTACTTTACGATTACGATTTTACCCGAAGTTCCGAACGCTTTTCAACGACTGATAAAAAACGACCGGAACTTCGGGTAAAATCTAAATATAAATGGTAAACTATTTATATTTAGCAGGTAAAAGTCTTGATATTTAAATGAACCTCGAAAAATCTAACTTGTTTTAAGATTTTGTAGAATACCTTTTAATATGACCTCACCTTTTAGTTACACGAGCTCAGTTCACAAGCCTCTCACTCGGCATCTCAAACGAGAGTGCACGGCCATTACAACATTTGAAACATTTAGTACCTACCTCGTAGGTATCACGTAACCAGAGATCAATGCACGGCACCGGCTCGAACCCAGTACTGAGTCACGCCTTTCTCTCGTCTACCGCCCGTCTGGTACGAACACGATAATAGATCGACTTGTAGGCCGTGAAGTGAAAACGGCCGGTTGTTTTATTAACAAGTGATGGCGGTCCGACTTGTTATCTTTACTAATATTATAAAGGAAAAGATTTATATTTTGTTTGTCTATACTAATATTATAAAGAGGAAAGATTACATTTTTTGTTTGTTTGTGAGGATTTAACTCAAAAACCATTCAAGTATCAAGTATCAAAAACCTTTCACCGTTTAAAAGCTATATTATCAGCGAGTAACATAGACCATATTTTTTTTTTTTAACACCCTGTTTTATACACAGCCTGACCTACTTTTACGGGACCGAAGCCGCGGGCAAAAGCTAGTAATGAATAAATTTAAACACTAATAGGCTAATTTCAAACCATATTTCGCCATTGGTAGGTTACTTAACCTCTTGTATGCCGGAATACCAGACATAATAGAAAAAGCATTGTGTCTCGCGTAGATCCACGTTCCGGCATACCACAGGTTAATCCAGAAGTAACATAGCCTGTGCTGCTATGACGCTACGAGCTACTGGAGCTGAGCAGTAATCATAAACGTGGGTAAAAACGGGACAGCTAGTTTTGCATACAATAAAGGTGGCAAAATAGCCTAGCCCAGCCTAGTGGTAAGGGTAGTCCTCATAGGTACGGTAACCCATACATATACTCGCTTGTGTCACCAGAGGTAGAGACAGACATACATATAAGTCAATAACCATTCGTGAGATTTTGAATTGCTTTATTACCCTAACTAATATTTAACTGTGTAATGATCTAATATTGTTTTCTATTTACGCGAATATTATTTATTGAAATTAAACTGCTATATACGGATTTTATCGCGTTGTTTATTTGACACTTTATTACAAAATTTTGACAGGGCAGGACAACAGGGGACCAACCACTACCTGAGATTTGACAAACCACAGATTCTCGCTAAAGAACACCGATTCCTACCAAGGATGCTTCGCGAGGCTATTGAAATCAAAAAACATCCTAATTTTAATAGAGAAGATGGTTGGAATGTACCACCAGCTTGGGATCCAGTAATAAAAATAGTCAAACCCAAGAAGAAGCAAACCACAGCTAGACTTCATGATACTTTGAGCTCATTCTGCGTAAATAGAAACACCAATGATTAAATTATGTTCGGGTACTTTGAAATAACTACACTGGAACATTGAGACAACTGCCATCTTAGTCTCCCCGTGACCATGGCTGCTGAAAAGCAACCGAAACGTCGGGGAAAGTGTAAAAATAAATTAAATCTAAATAGTTTAATAATAATTTAATTAGCTTAAAAATTAGTAAAGTTTAATAGTAGTACTTAGTAGTGTAAAAATTTTCAAAATTTTGTAATAAAGTGTCAAATAAACAACGCGATAAAATCCGTATATAGCAGTTTAATTTCAATGTGTAATGATCTGTTACCGGGCAGCACGCAGTAACTATGTTTTTAAAATGTGATGAAAGGCGGCGAAGTTATCAATTCTTACTAGAGCTATCTTTCGAGGAAAGAGTAAAGCGTTGCAATCCACACAAAACTACTGTTAGTTGCTTAAAATAATTTGAACCAATATTCTGTTCGAAACTAGCAGAGAAGCCAAATAACTGCCTTAAATCTGCAGTCTTCAGTGGGCAGATATGGCTGATAATTAAGACTAAATAGTACTTAAGCTTTTCAGTAGACACCAAATCTATTACTGTGACGCGGACTGGTCGTTGCTGAGCGGCCGTGCTCGCGGCGCCCCTCTGTCGGTTTCTCCTCCCCAGCGGCGGCCCTATATATACACGACGCGCCCTGGTACCTGGCCCCTTCCGCTGCGCTGCCGTGTCGAAGTTAAGTGGTCCTTTCTACCCGGGACCACGTAACATAGCCTTCCACGAACCATGCCCTGTTTTTCTATCTAACTTCTAGTCATTATTGTTTGCTATAAAAGTGTTTATACGTATGTATGTATCATATGTGGGGGCCAGTCAGTGCAGACCGGCGACACTTCGACCCAGTGGGATCTTTTGTGTCGACACTCTCCCAATAACGACTGCTATAGATGTTCATGGCAGCCGGGACCGACGGCTTAACGTGCTCTCCGAGGCACGGAGCAGGCGATAATTGTCAATCAATACGCACATAATTTCGAAAAGTTATATAACTTCCGAAAGTCAGAGGTGCGCGACGTGGGTTCGAACCCGAGACCCTCTGCATTGCAGTCTGTTGGTCTCCCCACTGAGCTACTGCTGCTCAATAAAGTGTTTATATACTAGTACAAATTGTTATCCAATATAAAATCTTTCGATCGTGTAGAGTATTGTTTAAAATATCTCCGCTTAGTTCATTTCCTAAGTCAACCACGCCTCTAAAGCAGGTTGAACAGGATAAACGTTACAGTATCGTGTATTTTCTCTCGACCGATTTACGACTGGATAGATTATTGATCTCGGTCGCCTATCTAACCATACACTATTATCTATTTGCTTTATTTAAAGACGAAACGAGCCTGTCTAGACGGGATCCATTTATTCCTTTGGCTTCTGAGACTATAAAGGTAAAGCAATCAGGAAATTGTAACGGCAGCAGTCAATTCAATACCACAGCGAGACGGCAGAGGCAAACCGCTTAGACGTTAGTTATTTATAAAACCTTGTAACCAGATGTTCTGAACTTAACTGTTATTGTAAGAAATTAATTTTCTTTCGGGTATCTGTACATCTGCCGAGTAGTTTTCGTTTTAAAGTGGTGACACTTTTGGGGCTCTCAGCTATGTCATGTTAGTGATGAAATTCATCATGCTTTTCCATGATGAATTTCGTCACTAAAATGACATAGCATCTCTGTCACATATCCCTGACCGAAAAGGATAGATATTAAGGCCTAACCCGTGCTGGCTTCAGGGCTATCTTACATTTAAATAGTAAGGTTTGATACTATAATTGATAAGTATCCGCAATTAAGAAAACAAAACAGGCTAATTATAAGGTCTCGAATTCCATTGTCAAGTCGGTTCAAGAGTTACTAGGTTTAACTGTTAGGAAATTGCCGATAAAACAAGAGTTTGGAAATGTGCGCGACAGACGTCACATACTCGCCTTTTATTACTTACTTGCTGCGTAAGAACACGGCTAGCATGAGCGTAAGTGCTACTACAACTTTACCGACTGTTTAACACTTCACCAAGCGTAAGACAGATAATGACAGAGCTCGTGCGACGCAGATTTGAAGTGCTTTTTTTGATAAATATGTATTTTATTATCAGCCAATAACTTAAATATTTGGGATGGACAAATTGTAATATAACTATTTATGTTTCGTTTAAGCTGTAAAATAGGATATATTTCTACTGTTATAATTTAAATATCACGTAACACGAGCTTACGTATATGCATATTTCGTGCAAATTTACGTAATTTTGTAGGCGAAAATATTAATTATTTTAAGTTTTATACACGGAGTAATTCTAAACTCATTCATTGTTATGGTAAATGTATATTTTATATATGTATTAAAAAAAGAGTGTTGATTTTATTCACTTAACTGTGACCGCCTGTTTTAGCATATTTCGCTCGGCGCAGTCTTAAGGATCTGTATCCTTAAATAAACATATTTTGATTTTACATAGACTAACGCTGTGTAAAATCAAACTATGTTTATTCATGTGTAAACTAACACTTATGAACGTCAAAGTTACACTTATGAATGTGAATTTACATTTACCTGTTGCCATATTCAGCAAGGCAAGCGTAGAACCAATGAGAAGGACTGAAGAATCTGTGTGTATATTTAGACATATTAGAGCTCGAGAAATAACAAAAATATTAATACGTAATCAAACGTTCAAAGTACAAATAATTTTACTAAGCACACGTTCAAGACTAGCTTATACAGTTTTATCTACTTTCCTTGACTACCCACATCTTTAAATAGATAGAAACACACAAATTGTCTCGCTTAATATAATAGAAATAATAAATTACAAGTTCAACATTACATGAGTGACCTTCGTCCTCGAATAAAGCCTTTAATGCTTTTACGACGTTCTATTATTTATAATATTAGACCTTCATAGTTATGATCAATAGTACTTGAAAATCCTTATGTTCTATCTTATACATTTTCAATTTGTTAAATGGCTTCTCTAGTAGTTGGACCAAGCCACTGCGGACTTGTAAGGATAGTCACGATTTAGTTACAGAGCTACGAAAAATGTAGGAAGATAAAAAGACACAATATTTGAAATTGTGGTGAGATAAAAAGAGAAATAAAAGTGCAGGTATTATAGCTATAATTGTGTATCGACGATTAAAGGTTTCAATTTTAATAATAATAATAATAACTTTTTTTACACAAAAATGATTGTAGGGTTTTTCCAATAGTAGGTTACATCGATAGTATAATCTAGATCTACAATTCCATGGGAGGAGTACTGTTCCCCTAGATAGGCTACAGGTGTACCTGTGTTTAGGAGACACAGTTTCGATCCCCTAGTGGTAGATATATTATATTGAAATATAACATGTACGTACATATATTTGTGCTAAGATAAACGTTAACGTTAGTTTATGCAAATTAAAACATACACTAAAATTTGCAAGAAAATAAACAATTTTGAACATGTAGTGTTGTATGGTTCTGTGTTCGTTCGTGCGAGTGTGTGGATCTGTTTGTGTGTGCGTGTGTGTGCGTGTGTGTATGTGGGTGAGTGCAGGTGAATGCAGGTGTGTGGGTGTGCGTGTGTCTGTGTGCGCGTGTGCGTGCGTTTGTACGTGCGTGTTTGCGTGTGCGTGCGTGTGCGTGTGCGTGCGTGTGCGTGTGCGTGTGTGTATTTGCAGTAGATATGATATAAGTGTGCAGAATGTGATTATATTGTGAGGAGTTTCTCGGTGTCATCGTAATTTAATTGCAGGAGAAAAGTTCGAACACTATTTTTGCAGATGAAGTACGAGTTTCGTTTAAAGTACATCGATTCGTATGTTCACATTAGTTTTCCATCAGGTTTACATACGACGCAATAAACTTATGTAGGCCAGTTTACTTAGTACCGTGTTCCTTTACGTTTACCTTTAATTATTTCGGTGACAATGATGCGTTTTATTGCGTTGATAATTTTCGTATTGGCGAGACACCGAAGTAAATAATATTGGTTCAACGTCCTATATATTTTGCAGCAGTTCAGTTATTTAGCACTAACACTTATTCTGCGTATAGTTTACTAATACGTTACAATTGCTGCCGTGCTATTGATATCAGTACATATATTAATATTAAAGGAGTCTGCCCACTACCCCGTCTTATACCATGACTGTGCTAGGAACGTGTCAGGCAAAAAAATATTCTTTGTAAGGAAATGTATAAGTCTATGCCCACTAGACCGTTCCGTCACCGACCAGCAGTTCCTATAGCAGGGCGTACCGTATTGCTTTTTGTGTCTGATACGTTCCTAGCACAGTCATGGTATAAGAAGGTGTAGTGGGCAGACTCCTTAATGTTTAATACAATATTATAAATGCGAATGTAAGTTTGTTTGTTTATTACACTTTCACGGCTTAACTACTAGGCTGATCATCATGAAGTTTCGCAAACACGTTGTCAGGGGGATAGAATAGAACATAGGGGTTCATTCAAAAAAAGGATTGTTACTTATACTACTGTTACTAACCTAATCTAACCTACATTTGCACGATAAAAGCCGCGGGTAAAACATAATATTAATATTTTTTTAAATTAGTCCTTGCTTAACCATCATAATGTTTAACCGACTTAAACGGGTGGATGTCGATATCAGTTAGCCGTCTAGTCTAAACTACCGGTCAAACAAGGGCAGTTCAAAGTAAAATAAGGTAGGTATACCCCTGTAGTAAGAAAACTAAACAGGCTAGTAATATATTGCTACCAGCTATGATCGTACAATAAGCGTCTCAGACCAACTTTCTAACGGGAACGTAAATACTGACATGTAAGTAGGTTCCGCAGATAACATCTGCGATACGAACGAACAGCATATCGGCTGTTGCAACATTTCAACAGCCATTGTGCGAATACTATGAGCCGATGTTAACGCTGACAACATCTCATTTACTAATGTCGGTTTTAAGAAGATTTTACAACAGTTATGTCCGACATAAGAATACGTTTGAGTGTATGCTCTTGCCGAAAACTAAACCTGTCTTTTGCATTATTACCTTTCTCAATTTAATAAGGATACTAATTGATAGCCACATGAGTTTTTACCTCCAAGCAGTGATCTGGTTACAGCTATTCACAGGCAAAGTTCATACAGATGGCGCAGCGGGCAAAGCACTGGGGGTGTGAAACCAACAAGACAATTTTTTTTCTTAACCTGTGGTATGCCGGAACGTGGATCTACGCGAGACACAATGCTTTTTCTATTATGTCTGGTATTCCGGCATACAAGAGGTTAATCCACAAATGATTGTTCTGAATCTGGGTATACTTTGTGTCTGATAATTATGTATGTTTATACAGTCCCGTGTCAGGGTTTGTTAGCTAGTCCGAGAGTCTTTTATAAAAAAGAAAGGCTAATATTTTAGCAAAACAAATGATATTAGAGCTATCTATTGGTAAGAATAAATACACTATTTCTTTCATTGAGAGCCTTTAATATACCCTCCTCTTACTACATTGAATCTCAATCCCTATACAAACTTCTTTGTAGAGAACTTATACGTTATTTTTATAGGTACTACTCTAGCGGTTCTAGGGTAACATAAGTAACCTTAGACCAGCTTACACTGGTCGTAAGCCAAGACTTGGCCTTAGATTTGTTGAGCCAGTATACGGCAACGACCAGTATAACTTGGACGATATGACAAACACTCAAAGGTACACGTACGATCGCGTGAGATCCTGTGTCGTGTTATAATTATTATAAAGTTCGTTAAACTAACTAGATAGCCATCTTGTATAAATATATATGGCTTTATATCCTCTAAGGATTAAGCAGAGGTCTATTATACCCACATATCAAAGCTATGTTTAGGTCCCACGCAATACTTTAGTAGAGAAAAATCGTTATTACCTTGCATAAACTTAAATAGTACATTTTCCTTGTTTATAATGAATGCGTTTCCACAAATTAGTATTAGATTCATTAGAGAGTTATTAACGGCTACCGAGCACATTGCCTGGCATTATGCTGCTGAAAATCTCCTGAAAGTAAAACCCAATAACAAATTGTCCAACACGGGCATCAAAACCGGGATCTTACGATCGCATGCAAACTTATGCTACGGGATCAACGAGGCATTCCAATCAACTATTTAATTATTAAACAAATAATTAAGTCACTTGTTGCCGTTCTGATTAGCGCTATCTTATCATTATGCCTTAAGTATCGCTTAATAGATATTTATTACGTAAATTGTATAGATGACCGATTTTCCTTATTTGTGACGTCACTAATGTTGTTTTATACAAAGATAATGGTTACAGAGAAAGTATTATGTACTTACTAAAGATAGCATAATATTTGGTATCGGTACAATTTTTCTTACTTATGAACCACTCTCAAATATTTAAGAGGCAGTTTATAGTAAGTATTAATTAGCGCCTAATCAGGAAAACTCAACTATAAATGCGATTGATCCAAGAGTGTTAGTTAAATAATAGTTAAGTTGTATCGGGGGTCGTTCAAAAGTTAAGCATCGATTAAGTACTTGAGACTCATTCAGTTTAGAGGTAGCTAACTATTAGTTAGCGACAAAGTATGCATATAATTCGAAAGCGCATAATATTAGGTGCTGACGTAAAAATAGTTTGTATTCATTAATATAACAACACAAGGAGCGAAGGTAGAAGGAAAATTGTGTCAAAAACTTTATTGGTTTAATAAAAGCAGTCATTTCCAAGCCCAAGTTGCGGTGTCAAACGTTAAAATTGCTCGAATGTTTGAGAACCTTAGATAAATACATTGTCTGACGGATATATCCCGAAGATGTAAGCATAGGTATTACACTCAGTATCGCTAGTTATAGTTCAAAGAAAATTGCATTTAATATTCCGATCTGTAAGTGTCTTGCATACGACATTAAGAAGACTACATAATAATATTATAATAGGAATTCCTTTATTTTACTAAGTTGAATAAATGCTGATAGACTACTGTAAACAAAATGTTTATTGTGATGCGCTTACACTTTCCATTATAATCTTGAAAGGTTTATTTATTTTAGATTTTATATGTAGTATAACTATATGTAGATTCTATACGTAAAAATAATGACGTAAATTCCAACCGACAATAAACAGTAATAACCACTACATATAGGAATATACCTCTGCCACAAATTACCCAGATACAAATGGCCTTAGTTAAGCCTGGGCTTAGCTTAATGCAGCGCGCGGAATCAGTGGCAGCAACGTATACACAGTGATTTCGGACAAAGTTGGGCGACCGATATAATTGATATTATACTGCCACCTAGGCACATCAATCTGCGATGGATAACCGCTTATTTTGGGTTAAAGAATCGATTATACGATCGCTTCAATGAATCGATCAGAGCTCACGTCGAATTGTGAGGACGCAAATAGGATAGACGGTGACAAAAGATATTTTAAGGGCGCCATTTTTTTGACGTGACCCGATATCTTAATTTTTTTGCTTCCACATATAGCTTTCTTGTCACTTTAGTGAGCCACCGGTCTCCAATTCGATTATTCGAAGAACGTTATTCTCATGCTCGATACAATCAAAAATTGATTCGATTTTCATCGTTTTGAATCGAATGAAAGATCAATTTTCCAGAACGAATCTATACGTGTACCGCCTACTTGATCAGCAGTTTGCGTTTATATTAACGGTCATTCTGCATCTATCTAATCTGTGCTCCCAGATGTGACATTGAACAATCTGTCATTACTTGTTCATTACTGTTATCACTCAGATAACAAGACAGATTGATATTTGATACGTGTATTATGGTGTAATACCCTGTTATATTGGGATGTAATGGCGCTGAAATGTTTTGGGAGCGTGCTTACGGCTATAACACGGCCACTCCAATGGAAAAGGTTATAAAATCGCATTGTCTCTGCTTGTCAGAGAGATTGGTACCTTGTACGTTGTTTTTGTTTTGATACTCAACATGAACATGACGTCATAAGATTATATAGCGGAGCTAGATTTTGTGACGTGGAATTGTGGGGTGGTACATATCTGATTTTATTAGAAACTAAAGTACATGTATAGAATATTTCTATGAATTTCGGAATACGTATTGTAGGTTCTTTGACTTTACTACATAAGCAGATATGTTTCTGTACATACATAGACGCACGCCTATATATGCCTAAGGGTTAACAGAGCGGTTACACATCCTCATTCCCATATAAAATCGAGAATATTGCCATTTAATACATTACTAACTCAATAACGCTGCTCGAACCGGGACACAAACTAGAAGATATATTTATGCTTAAGGATCTTGCAGATACCGATACTACGCTGAATAAATTAACGAGAATCCATTTATTTTAATTAAAAGCAAAATAATTACGTGGGTAACAATTTATGTGGCATCACAACATTCACAATCTGATAGATTCAATCAATCAAAACTACTTATAATTGGCCGTTGGACGTACACGCAAGTACTTTCATCAGTGTGATGAAGAATCTATTACCATAACGATCTCGCTTAGATGACTCGATAATTGCAGCGATGGGCTCATAGCCACTTGCTCAGTAATTGATAAGGTTAAGGAATCTACGACGAGTTCAAAGTATGGGTTGGTAGACTGCATGTATGATCGAAAATATGCACGCTATCAACCTTAAGATATGCTGGGTTTCTCACGATGTTTTCTTTTACATTAGAGCGACCGATATTTATAATGAGAAGGTGCACTCCTCTATATAAATACTCCTCCGTTCGTGTTATGTGTCTAAATAGGGTACAATGTGTTCCTTTCTTGTATTAATATATATTATGCATAGAAATCTAAAACATACAAAGCAAAACAACAAGTTTAATAAATTACAGTCGACTTTCAAGCACTGGGTCAGCTAGGTGTTGTATCTTTGAACTGGACTTCTCTAACATGGCGGTCCAAATAGAATGTAAATGGCGTCTAGCCTATCGCTGCACTTATGAAAAATATGCCTTGTGATAATATCGCACTTAGATATTCCTAAGAACTAGCAACCTTCATGCTTGGCAATACGTTACCATCTTTAAGAAAAATCTTGCCTTTTATGACGCCCCTTGGCGTGCATCTCGTAAATACATTTATTCGATGTCGTATTTGACCAAATATTGGACGAATAAAACAAAAACATGAATATTTGTTCTACATTTCAGCCCTCCAATATTGGATAAAGTCTTCTAAAGGTTTTACAGCTTTCCAAAGAGAAGAGAGCCAGTTTCTTTATCATTTAACTTAGTAATTAGATCTCGAGTACGATTACATCTCACATATAAAATAAACATGCTATTCGCACAACTGGTTTCGAGTTGGCCATCAGATTACCAATCGGTTGGCACAATCGATGGAAAATGATGGAAACTGATTGGAATATGAAAAGCTGGTTGAGTACTTCAGGTCTTCAAAGTAATTATGAAAGGAGATGTCTGATCTTATTACACAATAATGATCGCACCATTCGGTGTATCTATTTGGTACTGAAACTTCGGCATGGTCATCATTGCTTAAAATGTCTATTAAAGTAATACTAACCAAGTTACGATCCGTTGGTGGCTGAAGTAGCATTAAAAATATTCATTCGTGCCTTCACCCGCGTGAACACCATGGAAACACATATCAGGGTAGCAAGTATGCTATTTAATTCAGGAAATGATCTATCTGTGGGTCAAGTTCCGCCATAACACGTCCAAAGATTTACGCGAAATCTCTAAACATCTTAACAAACTTAAACATTTAAAATATTAGTAGATAATACAAGGCTCCGATAAAAATCGAGATCTGAAAGTCTATCAACCTGATGAATTAGAAGATTACAGAGTAGAGGCTAAATGATAAGCCGGCGAGCGCTAGCAGTATGGGATTCATCTAGACTCATCTGGAACTTGTAATATAGATGTCATTACGAGTAATTAATATATAAGCGTCAATTAAAATAATATTAAACAAATCTACGAACCACAAGAGAAAACTACACCTAACAATAAAATTTTAAACATTGTTACATTTGGCGAAGCACGTGGCTTTCCGGATGTGATATGTTTGTAATGTCCGACTGCTTTTGGAGAGCTTATATACTAAACCCTTGCTGCTTAATTTCATAAATACGAAAGTGTGTTTGTTGCTCTGTCACTCTGTCACGTAGCAACATATATGGCTTATTGACATATGAGAGATATAGGCCACTTTTATCCTGAAATATTTGCGACATCTGAGGAAAACATCTTTAGAAACAAATGAGTAAAGCCGCAGAAAAAAGCTAATTTCATATTCAAGTCGGTCAAAACATCAAGATATAAATAGGTATTTATTACACTTTTATATACTAAAATTAAATTATATTATGTATAAAATAGCAGTTGCAATTTTCTTGTAACAGGTTTATATTTATTACTTCTTAGTTAAACGATAATATAAAAATTTCATTTTCTCTTGTGTACAATGAAGATGGACATAAATAAAGGCAAGACTTATATTAAATTAAGCCACCGCTTAAAAACCTTCAATTTTATTTCTACGGCCATTATTCGAATACAATGTGGCGTTAGTATGTTTAATTTAAAGCTTTGGCATCGAAATCGGTCACTATTGTCACACAACACTCATTACGGCACTTATAGTGACGTACTAAAAGTTGGTACCGATCCCATGTGACCGGTGAGGTCGACGGGTCGTTGTTTGCCGCGCTAGTGGCTATGGGTTCTCCAATTACCTTGTTAGTTGTCAACCAGACAGACATTTTGTATCCATGATTCTATTATTTAGAATAACTTCATCGGGTATATTGCTGTTCGAATTATTCCGTGATCGTTTTAGCAGTGCTGACTGTTAGCTGTGCTATTACGATATATTTTACTAGACTGCTATTATTCGAGGTTACATTTTAAGTTTTGGTGGCCTGTTGTATGAGTGGAAAGTAGTGTAATGATTGCAGGTCCTCATGGTGCTTCGTATCATAGGTTATACGTCCTTGCATTGCTGAACAATGTAAATAAATATTATTAAGTGTAACTTTGGCGTTCATATGTGTTACTTTGTGATCTACACGAATAAGCGTAATTTGTATTTCTTTTTTATATTGTTAGCCGTATGCTTCGTATTGCCTGTATGGATTACTGGGCAACGGCATCGTGTCATTTAACTCATTTCTCTGACACCTGGTGAAATGTGATACGTACAAAAAGCCCCAAGCTGATAACCGTCGGGATGCTATAAAAACAAATAGGTTGTAAAAAAGTTCGTAAGTGACATAAAAAAGTTCATTCAAAACGGATCTTTATAAAAAACTGCAAAACATTCATCGGAATCTGAACATACTTGCGACTATTATGACAAATGTTGGTGCCGCATGACGTCGTCGTCCGGGATTCACACTTGTGAGCGCATTCCCATTTCATTCATAGCGTTACAAAAAACGCGTAGGTAGCCGTGAAAAGACAACCATAAGAACATCGTGACACACGAAATGAAAGTCGCGTTAACTGAATTCTTTCGGTCGCATTTAGTAGAATTACGTAAACAGAACCAATATTGGATCACAGCGGTAAGAAGATTCCACTTATTGCAGATATTCGTTGACGGTGTTTTACAGGATACCGTTCAATCTTAACGAATCTTGGCCTTCAGGTTCCTTCGAATTATTGTATTCACGTTAATTCCCAGGAGCGACAATTCGGCAGACTTACTCAATCAAATTCTCATCGTATGCAATCTCGCACTGCGGTATGCGGAAATGCGAAATTTTCCTAATATAACCACTTTCACTAAGACAGCAAAAACGCTGTACGCAAATCTGACAACTCTCTTCCTTTATATGAAATAATTTTCACTTTCGAACAAAAAAAGGTAATGAAAAAAGGCACCATGGAGTTTAATAACTGTGTCGATGACCCTGCGATGAAAGTATGTTGGCTTTAACAAGCCGAACGTGCGCTCATTCAATAAAATATGATTCTTATTGCGTCGCAATACATCTGGCAATGATAGCTAATCGGCAACAACGAGCATATATTAAAAAAATGATGTAAAAAAATTTGACGCTTATTTATGACGATGAATGAGTCAGATGGTTCCACAATGATGATCTTAAAGGTCTAGAAAGGAGATAGGAAATGAACGTAAACGTCTCAAGGAAAATATTTTATTTTGATGTTAATTGCTTTAAAATTTTGAAACTTGCGTGATTTGAGTGTCCTTACGCAGTGTGAGAGGAAACGGTAAAGACAGACGTGAAGTAAATTAACTAGTCGACGCGACGAACTTCAACGTAATTTTCAAAGCGACGCGCGAGAGAAATAAATCTATTCATTTCATCTGAGTCACAGTTGTGGTTATAATAACCGACGAATGACTAAATTAGTGTGTATATTATGACATGATAATAATAAACGACGCATTAAAGAATATTTAATGAATCGGACAGGGTATAATCAACGCCAACGTTAATTAAACTCGAAAAATATGAGTCACTCATCTGTGACATTTAGCATAATCGTCACTTTCTATAGTATAAAGGCAAATGTATCGGGTAATAAAGAGACGTAAAAAATCTCATCTCAAAACCAGCGTCCGTATCAGAATTACCAATGAAAACACATTTTTTGAACAATAAGAGACGGAAGTGGAACATTAAGAAAATATAATACTGAATATTCATTAGCTGGATGTTCGCGGAACAAGTACGTCATTGAGCGGCTGTAGGTCGCAATTTTGACAATTGACGAAAGCTGGACATCGGACGACCTCTGCACAGCGAGGTCGCTCGGAAATAGACCGAAGTCGATAGACTACTTACATCTCAATTGAGATTTATTGAGCTTAAACTTTTTCTTGTGACTTCTAGAGAACACCGCGTAAAGATACCGCGGTTTAGTACAAGTTGTTACATCACTGACTGCAATGCGTATAGAACACTGAGGGGCAATGTTGTGTATGTGAATTGCAGGTTTATGTCTGAAAATAACGACAGTTGGGTAATGGTATCGAGATTCATTCACGATGAAAGACTATGTACATATAAAACATTTCTTTAAACATATACCTTTACTTTTTGGGAACAAAATATAAATTCTCTGTAAAATTCTAACAAAGTGTCGCAATATTTTCTTTCGCATCAGCGTAGAGATTGCCTGCTGAATATAGTCCTTATCAGTGCAGCACTCCAACAAAAGGGTGGATATTGCCTTAATAATGGAGGCATGGTCATCGCAGTCACGTTATCAGTGCAGATAGAACCCTATCGTCCACTATCTAACATAATCCTTTTGTGAAGTGGTCTCTTCAGTCGCGATATCTCTTTGAGAGGATCAGTGTACCAACGACGTAATTTAGAAAATCGTTCGGTTCGTATATCCCGCATTAATAAGTCTGTCGATGCTACAATAGGCTCTGCGGTATCCACAAATTAAAATTCCCGTCGTACTCTGGTGGAACAAAGAATGCCCGTTGTATTTTTAACGCGTATTTGCCCACGAATGCCACCCACTTCGACCTCTTCTATTATTTAGCTCAGCTCAATTTATTTACTCCCATACATCATATATTGGACAGGTTGTCATTTTTTTTTCTTAGGAGATTGTAGTAAATGTTATTTGTAGATGTTTTTATGTGTGACACGAAAATCTGGCAGGCGTTGGATCATTTGAGTGATTTTTACATTGCATAACAAAGCTTTATTTTTTATAAATACGCGCTAAGTTTGTCTTCAAAATGATCTTGAACCACGTATTCGTAATTTTCGTTTAGTACACAGTTCATGTCACCATTGTCCAATATATGCAGAAGTTATTTTCTCGAAATCTTTAAAGTCGATCACCCATTCAATAACAACCAAAAAGTTGCCTTCTTGGAATCCAAAAATGAGGCTTTCGCTTACAGGATCTTTCTGGTGAATTCTAACAGTAAATTGTAACATGTTAGTTTACTTAATTCACTATCCGTCTTGGGTCACCTACCAGAGTGATACGTGATTATGGTATATAAGGTCCGTGCCGATATTCATAATTTTCTCTTCTACTACAATAACAAAATAATATGCGGTATTCTCAGTTGGATCGGATTTCGGAAACGTATGTAGCTATAAATAAGATTATTGTTTCGTGAAGCGTCTAAAATAATGCCGGATATCCAGACAGTATGACGGTATTCTGCTTTCGCGCTACCGCTTAAATAAGTACAAAAATACCTCAGAATACCTCTTGATATTTTTCGCTAACCATACAGAGAATATTGCCTATAACGATCATACTTTAATGGATGCTGCCTTACCGTTATGATATGATGTCCCTTAACTATTTAACTCTAGAGGGAAACATCTCTTATCGATTATTAACAAGAGACGTAACCTTTACCACAGAACCCTTATAGGGAATTTCAATATGTTTTAACAAAATTATGAAATATGTGCAATTCACATTTAGTTTTGTAATAATGTCTAGATAAGCTATTTAATGTTTGGTTTTATGATCGGTGAATAAATGGCGGAATCGATTCGATTCGTCTGAGGCTCGTTTGTGTGTCGAGTTTTGTCTGTCGTTCGAAACATTTACGATCATATTATATCGGTTTACGATTGTCCTTATAAAGATTATGGAATAAAGAGTCTATTAACAAGCCGTGTGTAACAAGATTAGTCGAATCGTATGAACACGGTGAAGACAATTACATAGATAGATTTTATTAATATGATTTTAGGTATAATAAACAAACCTATAATTGGACACAGCCTTCCTCTCAGAATGAGATGATTTAGGCAGATTCATTAATTAACTGAAGCTTATTATTCGCTTGATTCCTCTGAGACTATTATGGTCAGTTCACAGATATGTAGGTATTCTCATTATGTCTTCTTTAACCGTTAAAGCTAGCGACACCTGTTAATACGCACATAATTTAAAATTGAAGCTCCTAGTCGTCCTACAGTTGCCTCGAGGTATTCACGTAGCTTCTGAGAGGTTTATAAATACAAATGCAACAACTTACTCAGGAGTATCGTATTAGATTTGTCGAACCACTTCTTTAAGATGGAAGCTCGTCTCTTGTAACGAAGAAAAAACACCGTAATGTTTGAGTGTTAAAATAGCAAGCTTCGAAACTTTAGGTATTTCGAAATGAAATTGTTTAATGCTAAGTACTTGCGGAAAGATTTATCTGTAATTTACGTGGCAAATCTTGTCAAGACCGTCTTAAATGGAATTTTTAACTGACTAGCTTTTGCCTGCGGCTTCGCTCGCTCAGAAACAGTACTTTTTCCTGAAAGGTACTCAATGGCTTCTTCTATACCTCTCACAAAGTGTATGCGAAATTTCATAATGATCGGGCGAGTAATTAGGGCGTGGAAGCGAAACAAACAAAATCACATTCGCATTTATAATAATATAATATAATAATAATAATATTCTATCACATACACACAACACCATCTAGCCCAAACTAAGCATAGCTTGTACTATGGGTACTAGACAATGGATAAACATACATATATACTTTTTTTTTTTGTAAATACATACATATTATACATAGAAACACCCAGACCAAGACAAACATCCATGTTCATGCACACAAATGTTTGACTTGTGCGGGAATCGAACCCGCGACCTCAGGCGTGGCAGTCGGTTACACTAACCACTACGCCACCGAGGCCGACATTAATTTAATAATATTACGTTAAGGTGATTATAATGTCTATAAATAAGCACGTTGGTTTCTCATAGACATAAATGTAAGTTTCTGATCTCGTACTCACATTGCATAACTTACACCCCTATAATTTATTTTCTAAACTCGAAATTAACTTACCGCCGAAATATTACGACGCACAATGAAAAGAATATAAAAAATATCTGGTTGCTAATTATTTGACCTCAATGTCGTCGTTTGCGTATAAAGAACATTCTTGTATATATTTCAATGAAGGAATACAATGAAATAACTTTTGTCTATACACGTTTTTATGAGTAAAGGTAAGTTTTTCTTACAGCAACTATAATTCCGATTTTTGCCTATTTGGCCCCATAATTAGACTGTTAGAAGTACCTCATTAAGTATTTTGTACTATCACACTTTAATTTTGTATTTGTAAGACGAAACGATTGGTTATTATTATTATATATTTATCTTCTAGGTATTAGTTGAATAAGTTGATCATTTAGCGTAGCTATGTAGAAGGAAAAAACAAGTTTACATTCACATTTAGTATATATTAATATGATAATAAGTATAATCATGCATATGAAACAAAACCTGTGATTTTTTGCTGAGTAATCATGAATATGCACGGAAATGCTTTGGCATGCGTGAGGCGCTCCTAGTATTAGCAATTGTGCTTAAGACGATAGACTTGTCTTATGTGTTAATATGTACAAAATGTACTTACGATTCTGTTATCCCTGACGCTATTGCTCGGTTCAGAATATTAATTAAAGTAAAGACTGTTATAGCAATGACAATGACAAAGTAGCACATGTAATAAATAAATAAATGTTATCATGTCTAAACATCTAAAGCGATTTTAATAAAAATTAATACGGTGATAACTTGAGCTCTTTGGAAGTTCTTAAAAAAAGAAACGCTTTTTACAAGTAGTACACACGGCTACACATCAAGTAAGACACCCTATAAACGCATAACTACGCTACATACAAAATAGAGAATTGTCAGAAAGGGAGAGTGCATAGTGGTGTCGATGTAATAGTAAGGATAGTGTCGCAGACACACTCTCGCACGATTAGCAGCGTTCAACTTCTAATAGTTCAAAGTCCAAACAGTCTAGGTTGATGCGTCGCTGTGTGTACTTTTCGTAGATGTCAAACAATTAAAATTAAATCATTTATAAAGTTCTAACACGTTCCTCATATAATGCACAAGAAAGCAGCGAAATCCTATTAGGTGACCGTGGACTTCGAAGTTATGTGCTTTAACGGTAAAGGACAACATCGCAATGAAACCGCATGTCTGAGAGTTCTCCATTATGTTTTCATAGATATGTGAACTCTACGAACCCGCACTGTGTCAGCGTGCGCCATGGCCTAATCCTCCTCACACTACGGCAGGCCAATGGGACAGTTTATATACAGGGTTTATATTATTATATATTCGAATTTATTATTAACACATTATATTATATTGTATACGAATATACGTAACTGTGTGCTGTGCCCTTGACCATGCATAGTACGTTCAACTTATTCGAATCATTCGAATGCTATCTCATATCGAATTTAAATATTTCTTGCAAATAATTTGTGTACATATATTATGTTAGTTATTTAATTATGTCATTAATAAATAGCTCATTTGCTTATATAAGGTAAAAAAAAGTTAAATATGTATGTATATTCGAACGTCTTTCTAATGCTATCTCGTATTGAACGCGTGTGCCTCGAGAATCAGTATACACGGTGGTGAATGACGTTTATGAGGGAGGTTCGCATTCCTGAGAGGACCGCACATTTCCAATGGCATGTACCCATAAAAACTTTATGATGCGATTATCAACACAAGTTTAAGCGTAGCGAGCGAGAACTCTGTATTCGAACTGGTAGGTATACTTGGGTGCAAATGCCGCAGTACGTTAGATAAGGATCTAGCCTTATAAGTCGAAACCTAACCTATAGAACCTATTTACATGTAATGGAAGTTTCCGTAGTTAAAGCGTATTTTGAAAGGTCGAAAAAAAAACAGCGAGTTTGAACGTAGCGTTCGTGATTTTTGAACTGCATGAGATTATGGGTGGCGCTGTATAATTTGTATTTAAGTACACTGTTTGACTACAATGTTAATAAAATTACAAAACTGGACAGAAGACTAATTTTGCATAAATTTGTCCTTACATACAGGCGGCGCTCACGACAAGTCTACATAACACTGGTGTGGATAGTTTTATGTAATGCCTCGGTAGCGCAGCGGTAGTAAATGCAACTGCTATGCACGAGGTTTCGGGTGCCATTTCCGGGTCAGGCAAAGTGTTATTTGAGTTCTCTATTTGCAAGACTACAATTTGTATAATATATACAACTGTGTCCGCTAAACGACAATAAACCTGCTCTGTACTACGCGTGTAACTATAAACTTTAGAAGGCGCAATGTGGCTGTGTAATACGTATCTGTCCACCTCTTCGGAGATGTTGGCGTGATACATGTATGTAAGTATATATTATATAAAATAAACATATTAAAAGTTTATTGACAATTTGTATACCTACCCACGGCTTAAAATAATGCTACTTGAATGACTGGTTTCTTGTCATTTACATATAATGTATCTTTATAATAAAAATAAATGCCCAAAAAGATTTTATACGTAAGTATTTATGTTTAAAGTAAATCAGATCAAAATTATGGAATTCGATGATAATTTTGAATAAAAGAAAGTTTCGTTCTCGAAAAGGATATTTATCACAAATACTTGTATAATATATGTAGGTACTGTACTTCACACACACATTTGCGATTTAAATGAAGACAGTGAGATAACTAGCATTTATTTGATATGTAGGTACGACCTAGGTTTATCATATTAGATGCGGACCTGCGGCAGGTTCACACTAATGATTCGCTTCGCCATTATCAAGCCGCAGTGTCACAGGTTCAATCCCCGCACGATACAAAACACCAAAACTATGATCCAAAGTTATTTATTTCGAATCTGAATATTTTTGTATACGTTTATTCAACGTTTACCCTGTCCACGATAATCCCCGAGGCGGCCGATGTCCATTTTATTACTTTATATTAACAGGCTTTTGTTCTTTTATTAACATTTTGATACAAATTTATTTCACAAATTTCTATTAACATGAGGGATGGACCTCTCAATTTATCTCTCAAATCATTTAGTAGGTTATACTTTTTCATGAATGAAAAATAAATTATAATAATATTCTTTCACATACACACAACACCATCTAGCCCAAACTAAGCAGAGCTTGTACTATGGGTACTAGACAGTGGATAAACATACATATATACATTTTTTTTGTAAATACATACATATTATACATAGAAACAACCAGACCAAGACAAACATCCATGTTCACGCACACAAATGTTTGACTTGTGCGGGAATCGAACCCGCGACCTTAGGCGTGGCAGTCTGTTACACTAACCACTACGCCATCGAGGCCGTCAAAATATATGCATACACATAATAATATCAACCCTGTATACTTATATACTGTCCTATTGGAAGGCACGGGCCTCTTCTCGGTTAGAGAAGATGTAGGCTAGAATGTCCCAGTGCGGTTTGGCAGACTTCATTATATCTCCAAGACCATTATGGAGAGCACTCAGATATGTGTTTTTCTCACTACGATTTCTTTCATCGTTAAAGCGAGTAATAATAACTTTTTAATACGCACATAACTTCTTTAAATTAGAAATGCATGCCTTGGGATTAAAATCTAGATCTCAATCTACGTGGCAGTCAAATGGTATTCTATTAAGGTATTACTGCTTGCAAAAACATATCACACCTATAGGTGTGTTCCGCATTCGCCTCTACATTACGTCCCACATTCCAAAATGTTCCTCATTCGCCCCTCTTCTTTTTCAGTCCTACATTTTTGAGCATATGGTTTGCAAAACAAAACATGTTTAAAAATTATTTTAAGTCTTTTCAATGTCGGGCTCCTGATGTCATGCAATCATAAGCTCAAAGTTTCGCTTAGAGATCAAGGAGGTATTTTAAAATATTTTTCAATACAATACAAAAAAAAATAGGGTCTAAAAAGGAACATAATTTAGGACGAAATAGGAATTACGTTAAGATATCAATATATATCAAAATTTTGGGGCTTATGAGGAACATTTTTTTGGGGCGAATGCGTTTTTTTACATTCGGGACGAAACATGAGGGTCGAATGCGGAATAAACCCGCCTATATCTTATATCTTAGAAGGGTTAGTCAGAACCTCACCTGCCTACCTCTACAAGCAAGCATTCATTTCACCGGCGTTATTTTTGATCCTACGTTACAAGCGAGCCTTTTATACCAGGCACATTTCCTGACGCTATATGCTACAGAAAATTTCCTAACAATGAAAGGTTCATTGTTAGGTTAGGTTAGGTTAACAACTCTGCCGAACAGTACTCCTCTGGAGACGAATCGAACTGAAGACTTCACGATTAACCGTCAACTGATCAACAAAGGAAGCAAAAGCAGTCATAAAATATAAATGCATGTTAGTTATCATGTACATATTTTTTACGATTGTGCACAACTGAAACTCTGACGCACGTACATACGCAATGATACGTCAAGATCGTAATAAATAAAAAGCTGACGTCAGCATGGGCTGTGTACCCAGAGATACCAAACACCATACAAGTTAGAAATTATTTAACCTTTGAACATAAGTACATACAATTTATGGTATTCACACTTTCGAGTAGGTACATGCTTGCGGAATTTTTACCGATTCTTTTTTACTGTTTGCGTCAGTTAAATGTAGTTTACTTTTAACTGACGAAAACGTTTAATAGTATTCTTGACTAAGTAACACTTATTTATTCAAAGGTGAAGTAAAGCGCATCTACTAACTGATTACTACCTAAAAAGATTACTAGATGGAGCCCCGTTTGGATCTTAATGCTGGTTAGTTTTGAAAATCTTTTCTAAGTAAACCTATCCGAGCTCGATGATCGATGATCAGAGTCTAAAGCACTTTTGACTGCTTTCGTCAATTAAAAGTAGTTTTGAACTGGCAAACCTTTTGAGTGTAACATATACAATTATGCATACAGATATAAATATATATAGTTAGACCTATAACTAATCCAAACTATTATGTTGTATTATAAAAGTGAAAGTAGCTCAGTCTCTTTATATTTTCAAGCCAAAACCGCTGCACTGATTTTGATGAAAATTTGTTAGTAGATAGCCTGAAGCTATGGGAATAATATAGGCTACTTTAAAATAATAGCTGCAGCCTTTACTTAATTTGCTTTTAAATAAAAAAATAGGGTTAAAGGTAGTGGGTAAAATATACATAAAGTTTACTGGGTAACGACACAATATGCTTCAGAAGCAAGAAAAATGTGTGTAATTTTGTGTAAGTATACTAATTTTCTTAGCGTACTTATTCATTATTCCTGTTAAGTAATATTTTACTTCATATTGTTTTACCTGTTCACAAATATTACGATTGAAATGTAACTCCACTTTACGAATTGAATTACAGTTTATTTTGTATACAAAAAATATACATGTAATAAAAGTTTTGAACAAAACGAGAGCGAGCAAATCCGTAAAACAATTTGATTTAAAACCTTGTTAATATTAGGATTAGATTTTTAATTGAATTAAAGCACGCACGTCGGATTAGTTACCGGATTTAAATACCTATATATTCTTATTTTATATAGCTTAAAACAAACATAATAAAGCCTATTCATCGCTATAGGGTAGGTTGAACTGTTACTACATTGTTTCGCATGTTATGGCCTGGCAAAAAAGTCTACTGATCTCTACCTGGCAGCAAAATTCAACAACTCTGTCTAAATCGGGGATCGAACACACAACCACATATATATAGAACCATAAACTTATGCTACAGGAACAAACAGACAAATCTTATCTTGCCAGCGTTATAACATTATAAGGTCTCAATACTACACAGAGGCCAGTATCCCATCACCCTAAGCCTAGAAAGCGACAGTGATTAGTTGCGCAAGCGCCGAATCGCAAGCGCGCGGTCGTTGACCGACGGCGAGGGGAAAGTACCGTACCTAAGTATTGCTGTTTAATTAGATCTCATGTGGACTCCACGTGTACCTTGGAGCGGCATTGAACAGTGACTCGTTATTAAACTTGTGGTATTAGAACTAAGCCGAAAGATAAGCCACTAGTTGTAGAACTCTGATCTTATTCGGTTATAGATTACTGCCAGGTACATACTATATTGACACGTTTATATCTTCGTATAGGTAAGCAGAAGTCTATTAAACCAATTTTGCAGACTATCTGTAATTTACATTTTTATACAGCAACAGTTTAACAGACAAGACGTAGGTAGGTACTGACTGGCTGATGGTAGGCCAAGGACGCTTGCAATACGAGAGGTATGACCCGCTGGCCACTTCAAAACATGGAGTCGGTGTATTGCCAATTTATGAGGAAAAGTTTAAGCGCACCCTCCTAACAACACAGGCTTTCTTAAGGAACCTGAAAATCCTAGTCACTACAGGAATCCACGCAAGGTTGTTTTGCTGCGATCTTCTGTATGGGCACCTAAGGATTATATGAGAACACCACTATTCCCTTCCCCTATTTAATTAATGTGTAATAATATGCTATTAAACAATCCTAACTACTATTACAAATGTGAATTTGTTTGTTCGTTACGCTTTCACGCCTTAACTACTCAACCGATCATCATAAAATTTTGCATACACGTCATCAGAGGTACACAAAAGGACAAACATCTTTCATCCAGAAAAAACTACTGTTACCGAGAGAAAACTAAATTAGGGCGAACTAACTGCGTACAAAATCTTGTTTCCATATAAAAAATAAACAATACCACAGTACTTTGATATTGCTTCAAAATAAGCTCAGCGGTTAAGCCATGAAAACATAATAAATATACATATACACAGACCATACTAGTATTTCCACACTAGTAATCAGCATGGATGATTTATTGTACATTACTTATGGAAATTACTCTTTTCTATTAAGACAGAACGACTTCACCAAGAACACTGTTGTTATTTAATTTGTTCCTAAGTTATTGACGTCTTCTTCTCTCTTAGCCTTTATTATTCCCAAGTCACTTGGGGTCGGCTTTTCTGGTCTAACCGGATTTGACTGGATATCAGTTTTTACACGGAGCGGCTGCCACCTGACCTCCGCAACCCGAAGGCTAACGATACCCGAAGGCTAGACCAGTGTCAGGATATTAGAGGGTACTGACTTTCTCAATAACGACTGCTATAGATGTTCATGGCAGTCGGGACCAACGGCTTAACGTGCTCTCCGAGGCACGGAGCAGGCGATAATTGTTAACCAATACGCACATAATTTCGAAAAGTCATATGACTTCCGAAAGTCAGAGGTGCGCGACGTGGGTTCGAACACAAGACCCTCTGCATTGCAGTCTGTTGGTCTCCCCACTGAGCTATCGCTGCTCATATGCTCCTAAGTTATTGACGTATTATACAAATTTCATAACTTTGACATTTCAATGTTACTACTCTTGCAATATTTATAGAACTTGTTTTAGAATGTCTAAATTACTTTAAATATTTGTTGTTAGTGAGGAATTTGTTTGACAGACAGAGCTACTCAAACAGTTATGTGATGATAATGTCCGTAACACTAATGAGTCATGTATCATTATCTATTCTCGGCGCGTAAGACCTACCCTACACTCTCGCGAGCATGCCTTGCTTATATATTTTTTTAGAAAGATTTCTCCCACACTTGTAATACTTCCTGTATCGCGCGGGACTTTACAATCATTCAAACAACGGACACAAAGAACATCCAGACTCAGAACAACCATTTGTGTCCTGTGTGGTATTCAAACCCACAACACGCGGCGCAGTGGCATTGGCGAGGTCATCCTAATGTTTCTTACTTCAACATTTAAATACACATTTTTTTTATGTTGATCTACAATAGACTTCTTTGCTTGAAGACTAAGCACAGCTATGTCTTAGAAAGGATCCATCTCTGTCTCTAAAGAAAAAAGTTTCAAAGTAACGAAGCAGTCATGTCAATCATGTGCTGTTTTTACGTTGTCTTCCAAAGAATCGGTTACTTGTCGAGGATCCAGAAAGCATTAAAGCTGGTAAGCGTAATCCGTTTGCTCATCACATCTCTCTTTTTATCGAATTTTAACTTGCGAACGCTGAGATTTACGTTACATCCTGAAATTTTTCGCCGAGAAAACAGCAGGAGACTAGATCTCGTGTTACGTAGAAGTAGAAGCAATAAATACTAACTATACTATTCAAGTAGGAGGAGACTGGGTCATTTGCATAAGTAGGAACTCCGTCTACGTAGTAAATTGAATCTTACAATATGTTGCATCTTTACAATTTAACTAATAAAACGAACTAATTGAAAATTGCATACATATATATCGGATTCTGTTCCGAGGTTGCCTTCTTTAATATCCAATTAAGATGGCTAAGAGCTCGTTACCTTAGCTCTGTGGACCCTTGAAATACCTACTAGAGAATACCTCTAAAGCCTATTATTTCAAAAAGCAGCTGTGGCAAGCGTAAATGACTTCTTGTCTTACTGATACCACAACGAGTTCTTAAACTCTGGCACTTCAATTTACTGCATGTTGATCTTAGGCTACATTTCACCAACATAGTAAATCGTACAACGAAACCCGAAAGGTGTCAAATTAAAAACCGAATGTATCGAAAATAAAACTCATAGCATTACTTTCATAAAATTCATTTGGAGAAATAGAATGATTAATCACTGCGCCAACAGATGCCTTTATTAATGATTACGGTACGTAAATTGTATTCAATCGATTGGAAAGTGTATAGTGCACGTGATATAATTCCTACTATAGCAGAAATACTGCTCATTTTCTAATAACCTGATTTGAAAATAATAAAAAGTGCTCTAAACTTATTGGCTCTACCTTTGTTATATTTGAACGCTGCTATTATAATTGTAATTTACAGTTCAATCGCTAGTGTTAACATTCGATCGCCAGACTAAATACTACCATAATAGATATGGAAACCTGTGAGACTAAAATTTGCCAATAAAGAATCACTGCTATTGAAAAAGCTCACCTATTAAAAAGAGCTGGAATCCGAAACCTTGTGTCGGCCTCGGTGGCGTAGTGGTTAGTGTAACTGACTGCCACGCCTGAGGTCGCGGGTTCGATTCCCGCACAAGTCAAACATTTGTGTGCATGAACATGGATGTTTGTCTTGGTCTGGGTGTTTCTATGTATAATATGTATGTGTTTACAAAAAAAAAAAGTATATATGTATGTTTATCCATTGTCTAGTACCCATAGTACAAGCTCTGCTTAGTTTGGGCTAGATGGTGTTGTGTGTATGTGATAGAATATTATTATTATTATTATCATAACATTTCTATTTACCTCCTGAAAGACGCTGGCGTGACGTTTTAATATTTCGTAACCGGCAAATGTGGTTTGTGGTTACTACTTGGCTTCTTTGGGCCGTAGTGTGATGTTAACCTATAAACCCCACAATAAAATGGCTATTTATCGCAAAAATCATAATTAGATACTTTATAACCAATCAGAGGTGAAGTCGGATCTCCCCTCAAACGTAAGCCAGGCTGTGATAGAACGTCTATTACCGTGCAGAAGCTCAGAACCACACAGCCTAACAGAGCTCTCTAAGAAGGCGACAAGATCGGTAGTCTTTGTTCCTTGCATTTGTACCAGTCTCCTTTTCAAAAAGGTAGGATTATGTTGTCTTTTGCAGTGTCTGCTGTTGCAAAAGTCTGAGAGATTGCCGTGTGCCATTTGACAGAAATGATACAACAATGTTTAATGTATCTGCCTCTCTATTGTCCGTACCGAAACGGGACAAAAATTTGTGCGATCCAAAAGTGGTCACTCCGAGTCTGGATAAAGTAATTAGTTTGTGAATGTCATCGCGACACAGAAATTATCCCTATGGCGCGAATTGCCTTATCAAAAAAGTGTTATGTTTAAGTAAATTATTGAATCAATCTAGAAAGCAATGGCATATATATACAGTATTACAAAGTTTAATTAATATTGCAATAACTGCGATATGACGTAAATGATAACTACTTCAAATATTTCTACAAATAAATCTGTGTTTACTACTTAAATGTTAAGATTTATTGAGGTAAATATTATTTTAGCTTGTATTAAATAACATTAACAATGTGTTTTTATTAGATGAGATATTACCTGAATATCAACAAATACAAAATATAATAGATGCTTTTTATAATATATTTTGACACTCTGGTTATAACAGTTTATAACCTAATTTAGACAGATTCGAGTTACAGGTACGATTTGAGTTTCGAATGCAAATGAAATTCAGTACTTTAGTGAGTTTCTTGTGAGAATCGCTACAAAAGTGATATTTAAACTTTGAGTGAGATTTCATTTGTGACTATTTTTTAAATCGCAAGACATAAAGAAGTAGCTTCAAAAATGCATTTACAAAGATTTGATGTCTACCCCATTTAGTTTTAAAAACACATCATACATGTCATTGGCCAGGTCATATTTACCTCTACACATGATATTGACCTAGTATCAACCCAAACTGTGTTCATATCACTGCATATTTCAGCACTCAAATTTGACTCTAAAACAGTGATATTACCATTGACATCAATATTATATATACATCCAGATAACTGGATCACTGTAACTGTACAATTTTGTATATTGATCGAAAACTGCTTACAATGGAATGAGGCAATTTAGAAGTATGTATATTTTCCAGAAAGGAACAAATAGATTAATGAAATTTCAATAATATTATAGCATGATACACTCATTAATCATTTTAATTACTCATTTAATTAACCTCAATATTAGTAGATGCTAAATGCATAAGTCCGATTGAAGAGTCAGGGTTGGCATACGCATTTAAATGTTCATAAAGCAGCAATACTTTGTATAATTAGGAATTAGGATTAAATCTTTTGGTTATTGAATAACACATAATAATAGGTATACAAAGTATTTTAAGAATATGTGCTATTAATATTATATAAAAATCTTGAAAAGATACTTCAATAAATTTTATCATAGTTTCTGTATCTGTATCTTGTGTGGGCCAGTCAGTGCAGACCGGCGACACTTCGACCCAGTGGGATCTTTTGTGTCGACACTCTTGCAATAACGACTGCCATAGATGTTCATGGCAGCTGGGACCAATGGCTTAACGTGCTCTCCAAGGCATGGAGCAGGCGATAATTGTCAATCAATACGCACATAATTTAGAAAAGTCATATAACTTCCGAAAGTCAGAGGTGCGCGACGTGGGTTCGAACCCGAGACACTCTTGCAGTATGTTGGTCTCCCCACTGAGCTACCGCTGCTCATAATCACTAAGAAAATATAAAATTATAATGCTGATAAATATTAATTGATGTAGCACATTGAACAACTGACTTAGATGATAATATTAAATAAATAGAATTTTCTAATGCATGGCTCTCTCATTCTGCAAGCTTTACTTGTGTTTAGATATTTATCGGCAGTTATTAAATTTTATTTATTGTTTCAATATGAGCCAAAGTAATATAAATATATTTAAATTTTGTAGCTACTACATAATTGTAACTGTAATTCACATATGAATTGAAATAAACTGTAACTAGAAGAGTGGAATACTCTAAGCACATACATATTTGCTTATAAGGGTATTCCAAATATTCAAAATCATCAGCTATTCCAATTTATCGAAAAAAATCTTTTATTATTATTGTATCCAGTAAGCAGTGTACCTTCCCCATTTCTTACAATTAATGTACAAATTTCGTAAAGATGTTTCCCACAGCTTTTAGTACCAATAAAATCTAAATTACATTGGACTATTGACATGACGACTTCTATAATTTATTCTTACCTCAAACACAAAGCCCATTTAAGTATTTTAATTCGATTACTGAGTAACTGTAAGTACTTCATAATATCACCAACCAATCACTGAGCAATAATAAATCACAGTGGTTTAAGGCTTACAACTCTAGACATTAACTTTCACTAGATTGTAGATAGTGCTAGATGCCAGTGAGATTCAACGACTTATTAAGTGATTGGAAAGACTTTCTTCCAGCTTTTATTAATTTATTTGGTATTCACTTTTTTTAAAAAGAATACCTTGTAAGAAAAGTTTTGAAAATTATTTATTTTTAAATTTGAAAGCTTTCAATTCTAGTTTGTCTATGATTATTTTACACATTTGTGTATATGCCTCTCTTATATAGATATACAATTAAGTCTGTTTATCTCTTCCAAGTAATATCACTCTCCTTACTTTTTACTGTTAAGAAAGACCATTACCCTAACACAATGTATTAGAAGATTAAAATAGTTGTTAAATGGATTGACTATTATCTTAATCTTCTATAAATAGAGATAATACAATTAACAAATTTATATATTAAGATAAATGACCTGTAATTAGTAAAATAAATTAACCAAGAATGAGATAAGAGAAATTAAATCATAATACCAATAAATTTGAAGAATAATTGAGGAAATAAAATCAATTTTACACAATACATTAATGTGCAGTTCTTTCCTCATAAGTATTATTTATGGGACTAATTGTTTAAGGTACATTAGTGCTATATTTAAACTGTGAAATTTAATATGGATACGCTTATACACTGACATAAGAATAATATATTTTTAAATGAAGCTCTAAATAAGCAACTTATTTGTTTTGAACCTTTGTAATACTTGTGGATCTATGTGCAGTTTGGTTTATAATATAAGAAATATTACTAAAATTTAATAAAATTGTAATGAACTATTATCATCGTTTTATTAAATTTAGACTCCAATTTCACAAAAACATATTATGTGGTAATGTTAAAACTGAGTCTATGTTTTCCAAGTATAGGTTTATTATTAAATATTCATAGCACATGAGTATCAAAATATTTACCAGTGTATAGGAGTGTACATTGCTTTAATAAAAAAAATAACAGTTCATAATAAGATATTAAATGTCAAGTTATTACATATTATGTAGTTACTACACACATATCAATACAAGATGAGTAATAGCATGTGTAAACTGTCCAATATGAAATGGAAATTCTAAATGTTTACAATTATTATCAAGTTTATTTACACTTTGAGTCATTGCCCCTTGTTATGTCTATATTTTCTTAAAAGACATGGAATAATGTATAAATAACTTGTATAGGTATTCAGCAACCTCTAAGAATTTTATACAAGCATCTTACTAGTATTGAAACACATTTTCTTAGAACAACTGTCCAATAAAACTAAATACACATAAGTAACAGTACAAATGACTGATTAATGATAACTGAGCATTGATTGTGTCACTATAGAAAGTTTTTATAGCTGTACTGTCAACCATTCATCATAATATTGCCACTGCATTGCTCAATGATGAAACATCAAAACAAACCATGTCCTATATCATAAATATACGATAAACTGCGTATTATTTGTATAACATGGGCTAACCTTGCGTGAATCAGCTGACGAGTCTTTGTCTCGAGTAGCTTAAATATATCCACGTAAACGAGATAATTAGTGCTATAGAATGGCGCTTACCTCCTCTCGGCGCTTCAGCCAGCGGCCGCACGGGCTCTCCTCGAGGATCTCACTCTCATCCTCCGAATCCTCCCCGCTTTCCCGAGGAGACTTTCGCTCCTTGTCGATACTCCTGCCACCCGACATAACACCGATAAAAAACACCAAAACGTCAAACGAAACCACCACACAATCGATGAATACCTCACAGACGTTTTTTACAAGAAAACACTTGGTATATTTTCAAAATACACTTTTTCTCGTAACCATAATATCCAAGGCTGAATTGCGAGACGTCACTATAGTTTCTTCCCAAACCATTATTCGTTACACGGCACGCGTAATAAACCTTTTGCTCCGCAGATAATAAAGTTGATATATTTTTCTACAGCGAGCGATAACACACAGCGTCTCCACTGAGCTTATTCATGATAATTGAAATAAATTGTCTGCCGGCGTAGCTCTCGACGTATTTCAATCCGACACAAATATAAATCCATAGTGACACTTTTACTTTTTTCTATGACCCACAGATAATACACAGAATAAAATTGACCGACTGAACATTATATTTTACTAGAAATTGCATGAATATATATTAATATTTTAAAATTATATACGATGATAGATTACCATTATTATTTTATCTTTAAAATTATAGTATTGGATAAAAAACATGTATTACATTAAGCAGTTACTGCTTTACAGCGCCATCTCTTTAATATACCTATAAACTCTTGTAATGCGAAAAATATTAAGCTACTCCTAATCACTGGGTTAAATGCAGTTTTATGTTTAAAGAATATGTATGAAAATATATCATCAGATATATAACATTCTAGTGTCTTTATTATTTATACATGTTAAAATATGAGGCGAACTTTAATGTCATAGCATACGTTTAGGTATTCATTAGTTGTAGTAAAATTGTCAGCTGCTTAGTGATAGCTTACCATATGGTAAGCAACTTGTAATCCAAAAATCAATCACTTGTTCATATGAACAAGTGATTGATTTTTGGATTACAATGTTATATTTTAATAAAATAATTTTGTTTATTGTTTTAATCACTCTATCTAGTGGTCTATTTATAAACTATTTCGTTATGTACAAGATAAAAAACAGAATAAAGAGTGTTCCAAAATAATAATAGATGGCGCTGTATTTAACTTACACATTTCTATTAATTATTGATAAAAATGTCTTATTATGGTTATGTCACAAATTTTATTGTAACAGTTCAGTTTCTCTTTAAACATATCGTCATACTTAAATACAAATAAGCTAAATTATAAAATTGTGGTAAAATATTAGTGATCTAACTTTTATTTTCAACAATTAATTACCAATATTTTAGAATACATTTGTATATACCATAGTTTTATATTTAATGAGTGATACGTTTAAGGGTATCGGCATGTTTATTTTCCGTATATTCACTCAAAGCGTTTCTGGCGGTAATATCAGAAAACTTATAAAAATGTGTAGATAACATGGCGAAAGTTTGATTTTCCTCGTAAGATGGAATGTCATACGTAGCAGAGTTGATGTATTTTTCATGGAATCACGGCATCCAGGATAACAACTTTCAACGTACATACCTACATAATCGATTTCGGCACTCTTGATTTTTCGACACGAATATTAATAATATCTTTGTGTTTAGTAGAAGCGCGGCCGGTGACTAGAATTCGGTGCTTTGTGGTCTACCTAGTCCCAATTAACTATGAAAGATGGCGCTGTTCGCAATATGTATTTCGGGCGCCAAATAGATTTGCTTTCCGATTGATGAGCCATATAGCCGGTCTTATTTCTTTCCTAGCAGCTTAGTTCTCTAAAGATATAAAAAAATATTTATATCTAAAAATAACTTTTCAGATACCTTTATAGTTACGTAGGTACTCAGTTTAATATCCACAAGCTGTATAAAAGACGTAACAAGGAGTTATATTCGTCATAATCGTTTGCTACAAGAGAAAGTAGTTAGTGTTATAGGTACACAACTATTCGGAGCAGGCGGCAAAGTGCTAAGCTCGGATAAGTACTGTAGCCATCGTAAAAGCCGAGGAAGTGGTATTAGGTACCTACTGTCTGGAACATCGTTAAGTCAGGACATAGTCTGCCAATAACCAGGACTAGGATATAAAACTTAACGTCATTCGGTCACAGAATTGGTTTGTCTTCTAAGGATTTTTCGGATGTCTGACTATTATATGATGTTTTCTGTATTATTATTATTATTGCTCAGCACAGTTTATCCTTCAGCTCGAGCACAAGTCTCTCTCAGTATAGAGTTAGTGACGCAGGCCAATGCAACTTTAATTTGTGAACCACTCTCAGACGTAGTGTAGGCTTAATCTAAAATAATTTAGGTGATTAAGTAGGTACCGTACAATAACGATTTTGTTTCTGCGGTTTCCAGAAGGAGATACCTACTCCTAAAACACATTGCAATCAATAGAAGCTAGGCGTGGATTCCTCGGTGTTTCAAGTATGATTCCTTCTGTCGACATAATAATAATGTAATATGCTTTCCTGAACTGGTATTTATTGTTTTATGTGGTACAAAAAAAATATAGTTTGGTTTTGTTTCTAGTATCACGCAAAAACGTCTGAAGGGTTTGTGGTTTTACAGATTGGTAGGTTGAGATTTAATTTAAAATTTATCTTACTATACATCTAGTTATGTTTCGTTGGAGCAGGTATATTATGATCGGGCACGCCACGATCGTGGCGGTAAGTCCCGTGTTTGAGGAGTGGCTGGAGAGGCGGCATGGCGCCCTCACCTTCCGGCTGACACAGGTAATGACTGGCCACGATTGTTTTGGCCAGTTCCTGTGTCGTATACGCCGGCAAGAGACGCCCGGTTGTCACCACTGCGGCGACTGCCGCGACGTTGTTGAGGACACGGCGCTGCACACTTTGGCGGTTTGCCCCGCCTGGGCATCGCAGCGCCGTGAGTAGATCACGGCAGTCGGATTGGTTGCCCTCTCGCTCCTGGCCGTAGTTCAGTCTATGGTCCGGAGTGAGAGGTCATGGAACGCCGTCGCCTCCTTTTGTGAGGAAGTCATTTCCATCAAGGAGGCGGCGGAGCGGGAGAGGGATCGTTTAAACCCTCTCCGCAACCGCAGAGCCGGGTGCCGGATGCCGCGAGATGACCTCTAGCTACCTTGAGGTTTGACCTGGGGATGGAGGGCTTTGTGGGCCTGCCCACCATCCGTTCAGCACCAGGTTCGAGAGGCGGCGTGCGTGTTCCCACGCGCGCCTCTGTGTCGAGTCCATATACCATATACCCCCTCTAGGGGGGAGACAGTAGGGTTTGGGGGGAGTTTTGCCTAATAGGTAGGCCTCTTCGTGTAGTGGCCTGCCGTTTCAAACGGCGGGCCGAAACCTCGGCGGGGTCGCGACCGCGTGTGCAAGTGATTCGCGCGGCCCCGTCGATAGTGGTTTTGTCGAGGAACACCGTGGTAGGTTTAGTCGGTATTCCGGGAGGTACATTATTATCTTTACCATACTTCTTTTACCCCGGCGAGTCCGACATAACCCCTCCGCCCGCCCCCGCGGAGGGGTATGCGTCATGCAATCCCCCACGTAAAAAAAAAAAGATAATGCGATATTATGATGCCTAATTGCCTTACCTTTCTGTATATATTTTATAGATGTGCCCGCGGGTTCACCCGCGTTTATGATTACTGCGCCGCTCCCGTGGGTCATAGCGTGATGTTATATAGGCTATAACCTTCCTTGATAAATAGGCTATCCAACACTAAAATATTTTTTCAATTCGTAAGGATAATAGTATAGATTGTATTGTGAAAAGGAGATACAAATATATTTTTTTTTTTTCTTTCCTTGTGATTCATTATAATATAGCCGCAAGCGGACTGTACTCTACGCGGAGGAAATCTAAAACATAACACAAGCACATAATAAGCTATACATAAAACATCACGTATCAGAGGCAGTGGACTACATTACCCAGCAGTTTGTCACAAAGCAGTGTTAGTGTTTACGAACGCCGGCAGATGGCACTATTACCGGTCCGTCGTACCGGCTATCATCAAGCTCGGAGGATTAGTGTTTTACTTTCTTTCTGTTAATTACTATGTGACCTGAGTATATGCTTAACATAAATTCATTGAGAGTGCATACCTGCCTATCATGGAGTCTCTGATTCGACATTAAAGAAAAATACATAATATTGTCTTCTGTTTACGCGAATATTATTCATTGAAATTAAACTACTATATACGGATTTTATCGCGTTATTTATTTGACACTTTATTACATAATTTTGAAAACTGTTACACTACTACTACTATTAAACTTAACTAATTTTTAAGCTAATTGAATTATTTTTAAAACTATTAAAACTATTTAGATTTAATTTAATTTTACACTTTCCCCGACGTTTCGGTTGTTTTTAAGCAGCCATGGTCACGGGGAGACTAAGATGGTAGTTGTCTCAATGTTCCAGTGTAGTTATTTCAAAGTACCCGAACATAATTTAATCATTGGTTGGTGGTTAGGTGCCAGGTAATAATACCTGGGACTTAAAAACACAAAATATCTCAACGTAGCAGTAGTAGCAGCAGCAAAAAATGACAAAAAAATGGTTTTCGAAATAGGTATTAATAGTTTCTTGAGTGCAAAAATCATTCCATGTTGATTGACATATCGGCAACACGTAAACACGAATGTATGTAGGTATAGTATGTGTAGTAAGCTTTAGATGCATTAGAGCGTTTTAAGTACATAGTTTAAATCAGAGGTCCCAGGCTTTTTTTTCATAAACCACTTTTAAAATTTATTAGGTTCCGGTGGACCCCCTGCAGCTACTTTTCTACCATAGTCCTTGGCCATTCGTATTTAGGTATATATTAAAAAAAATTATCAAGTCTCTTTTTTTTTTTAATTCTTGGTACTGAACCCCTATCACGGTAGGCGGGCTAAGCTTTTTTTTTAACAGTCTTTGAGCTTCTTTAAATACTATCTGCCTACATTGATAGGTGAAGTCAAGCCAACATTTTAGTTCTTCACTACATAAGCAAATAAATTTTCGTGGATCCCCGCTTACGTATTGTGGACCTCCATTTATTGTCATGCCAACGTAGATCCCGTCGAGTGTCCTGTGGACCCCTGGGGATCCACCTGGACCACTTTGGGAACTAATGGTTTAAATGATGTATTAAACACATCATGTTTCTTTACAGTCGTAGCATGTTTTACCTTTCTAAATGGTTTCTGATATAATAATAGAAACAATTTATTTGTATAACCAAATTTCTAAAATAAATTGTTTCTATTATATAGTCGTGTCTACTATGATTTTTCAAAGCTATCGACGCACCACGGTACGCTTAGTCGTCGATATCATTACCATACAATATTTTGATTAATTTTACCTTACCTACCGTTAAACTTTCTTCAGAAGAATCTTATTTCATGGAATATTATTATAACGACCAAATTAAATTTGTCAAAATGTGTAATGATGCAAAAATCTCTGTGTTGCCGTGCTGTCACCAATGTTTTAGGTTCATTTTCTGACTTATCGTCTGACGCCAGGACGCTGTGCTGCTGAAAAAATCCCAGTTGCGTCCATTATCAGTCGGGTAAACCGATTAACGCACCGGCAGACGCAGCAGGGGCAGGCCATCTACAAGGTGGACCGACAACCTGGTAAGGGTCACGGGCAGCAGTTGAATGCGGGTGGCCCAAGACTGATCTGTGTGGGAAACCCTTGGGGATGGCCTAAGTCTAGCAGTGGACGTCTTTCGGCTGAGATGATGATAATGAAACCGAATAACTCATGTGAATCTAACCGTTATACAGTACATTAATGTATGCTAAACTTAAATTGGACAATGCCAACGTTTTCGCTTTAGTGAATTCCTTAAGGATATAAAATTAACTTACAAGTAATGTTTGTTAAATTGTGGTGTATAATTCATAGCCTTGTCTACATGACTTAGCAAGAGTAGTAAGTAGTAAGTTTTGAGAGCTATGTCTAAATACTTAGATATGATGACAACTTGTAAGTTTAGATATGAGCCAGCTTGATAGCTGTAGGTCTGAAAATATACATACCTTGTAGATAATGTAGCTTATCTTCTCTCTTAGCCTTTATTATTCCCAAGTCACTTGGGGTCGGCTTTTCTGGTCTAACCGGATTTGACTGGATATCAGTTTTTACACGGAGCGGCTGCCACCTGACCTCCGCAACCCGAAGGCTAACGATACCCTAAGGCTAGACCAGTGTCAGGATATTAAAGGGTACTGACTTTCCTAATAACGATTGTCATAGATGTTCATGGCAGCCGGGACCGACGGCTTAACATGCTCTCCGAGGCACGGAGCAGGCGATAATTATCAATCAATACGCACATAATTTCGAAAAGTCATATAACTTCCGAAAGTCAGAGGTGCGCGACGTGGGTTCGAACCCGAGACCTTCTGCATTGCAGTCTGTTGGTCTCCCCACTGAGCTATCGCTGCTGCAGGTAATGTAGCTTATAATTGACTTTAAAACTTCTTGAGAAGATATTGTTTAACGAAACTATACAGAGCTATTAATTTTAAAATTATTCATATTATTCTAGTATGTAAATAATGGATAGAAAGTTTCCGATGCGTAATGTGCATAGTAAAAGGCCTACAATTATTATTATTTTCAATCCATACACTTTATGATACTTTCACCTTGGTCTCAATAGAGTATATTAATAACATTTTGAAAAATGACCAAATAATTTTATAACTTTAAAAACCTTTAAATATGAGTTTTCTTTGCAGCGTTGCCATTCGTAACAGACGCAACGAGTAACACTTTTAAAAAGGTTTTAAAAAAGGCGGCCGTTAGCGTCTTGTAATTATCTTCTAGTATGCTAAATTCTCTGTCTAAATCTAGCAACTAATATAAATTGTCGTAAGATATTACCTATGTATGTATCATATGTGGGGGCCAATCAGTGCAGACCGGCGACACTTCGACCCAGTGGGATCTTTTGTGTCGACACTCTCCCAATAACGACTGCCATAGATGTTCATGGCAGCCGGGACCGACGGCTTAACGTGCTCTCCGAGGCACGAAGCAGGCGATAATTGTCAATCAATACGCACATAATTCCGAAAAGTCATATAACTTCCGAAAGTCAGAGGTGCGCGACGTGGGTTCGAAGCCGAGACCCTCTGCATTGCAGTCTGTTGGTCTCCCCACTGAGCTATCGCTGCTCAGTAAGATATTACCTAAGACAACAGTGCACATAAAATGTCCATCCACCGTATTAAAAGTTTTGTGGCCCTGGTTGTCAGTAACCAGATGAGAAAACACTTACAGGACTTATAAGTAAAGTGAAAATTGAGCATTGAGTATTATTATTTAGGTACCCCGGTAATGGAGATATTGAGCAGCGATATCCTGGCGCGGAAGCAATTAGACTCTAACGCAGTAGTTTTGAGTTCGATCCCATGGCGGGTAACCTTTTCGACGTTATTCATGTATTAAGTCGCTAATTACCGCATGTTTTAACGGAAGAAAATCATCGTGAGGCAACTTGATTTCTAAGAATTCTCTATGATGTTCTGTAGTCTGAACTTGCTCTTAGGCCAGCCTGGCCACGAGCTTTTACTGCGAAGAGGCCCACGAGGAGCATTGGAACAATTTGTAAATAGATGACTGATATTATTTATAAAAGATATTTACTATACAAACAGCTGTGTCCCACCGAAATAGATTCAATTACTTGTAGTATGTACAGTCATTTAATTGAATAAATTGTATTATCGTGTTCTGCGAACAATCTTGTCAGATAAACAGAATGAAGTTGACATTGGCTCACATAGTTTGTATAACAAGCAGACAATTTGCCATATCAAACAAAATGGTAGACATTTGGGAGATTAAACGTAGTTTTTGTGCCCAGAGGTCGGTTGGATGTAGACTATTGACTGTTCTCTTAGCTTAGCTTTTGGGCACTATGACGTACTTATGTTAAGTAAGTAGTTTTTATCTTCATTTTTCTTAAACACTTCGCTAAATCCCTACTTCCCTACTAAAATTATAAATGCGAAAGTAACTCTGTCTGTCTGTCTTTTACGCTTTCACGCCTAAACCACTTAACCGATTTTGATGAAATTTGGTACAGAGATAGACTAGACCTTGAGAAAGGACATAGGCTACCGTTTGTTGTAAAAAGGGCAAAAAGGGCAAAAAGGGGTTGCAATAAGGGATGAAAGTTTGTATGGAAATTCGTCATTATCGCGCCTAAATCTATACCGATTTGAATGACATTTGGTACATAGATAAACTAGACCTTGGGCAAGGACATAAGCTACCTTTTGTTGTAAAAAAGGCCATCAAGGGGTTGAAATAAAGGATGAAAATTTGTATGGGAATTCGTCATTATCGAAGATAAAACCATGAGACTATGTGTTTAGGCACTTGAACAGAAGTAAATAAGTAAACATTTGATGCAGCTATTTTAAAATTTCTACCTACATGGGCATGAAATATATAATAGGAGACGAAAGTTCGTGTGGAAGCCCTCTATTTTTACAATTTGTATATTTTTCGGCAACATTGTATAATTAGTTAAAATGCCGTCTTAATATATACACGTCGCGCGAGTACTGGACACGCCAAGCGCCATACACAATGAAAAATGCGCCGTAGGCGGTGCAGCGCAGCGTAGTGAGGGAGTTTGTAACATTAGCAAAAATGTTGCAGCAGTGTAAGGTCAAAGTTGGGTTTGGGATCAATGTACGATGTCCCACAAAAAGCAATCGAAGCAATATATCGCGCCATGAAAGATATCAAGAGCAACCAGGGTTTAATGGGACGGATGGAGGTACTTTTAGCTGGTGACTTTAGACAGAGCCTGCCGGTTATTACTAGGGGTAAACCGGCAGATGAAATAAATGCCTATTTGAAGGCGTCTGTATTACTGGTACACGTAAAAAGGTTTGTTTGACTACAAATAAAATAAATATGCGAGTACAACTACACAGCTATTCTCACCCAGGGCAATATGCAGCTGCTCTTCTAAAAGTCGGAGAAGATTGTATGCTGACAGACAGTGACGGCATGATTACACTAAGACGTGAATTCTGCGCTGACAAATGAGACAGCAGGCCTGATAAACGAACAAATTACGGACACTGAACAAGTGACATCGTACCCTATACAGTATCACAACTCTTTAGAACTATCAGGAGTGTCTTCTATAAGTTAAGGCTGAAAGTTGGTATTCCAGTCCTGTTAATGAGAAATCTTGACGCACCAAAACTATGTAATGGTACACGGCAACAAATTACGCATTTAGGACGCCATATTATAAAAGCTATAATCATGACTAGAATGGCAAAAGGAGAAAATCTTTTAATTCCCCGTATTCCGATAATTCCGACTGATATGCCATTTCAGTTTAAAAGAGTGCATATTCTTATTAAAGCAGCATAAATTTACGATAGTAATAAACAAAACTGTTTTCCATTGGCAACTCTATATGGCGTGCCCACGAGTATCATACCCACACAATCTTTATGTTTTAGCAAAGGATGGAAAAAAAACCGTAGTTTATAAAAATGTATTAAATTAAGCTATTTGCAGTAAACCACAGCATTTATATGAATATTACATGCAAAATAAGTTCCTTAAAAAAAAATTCTGCCCACAGTAACTATTCCACGCGGACGACGTCGCGGGCAAAAGTTGGTATAATATAATACATTATGTCTGTGGCTTCGCTTGCGTAAATGTAGGTTGTGTTAATTTTCTATCCCCCGGGAACAGTAGGTTCTTTTTCCTGGATGAAAGGTACCCTATGTTCTTTTATGTTCCCCTATGAACATGTATGCGAAATTTCGTGATGATCAGTCGAGTAGTTAAGGCGTGAAAGTGTAACAAACATTCAAACTTACATTCACATTTATAATATTAGGTTAGGATAAAATCTCCGTACAATAAGTCTCAGTGGCGCAGTGTGTTGATCCCTGGGTCGGGCATAGTGTGATTAAATTTATAATGCTGTCAGGCAATTCTCCTTGCCTTGTATCCTTGATTAAGTAGGACCTCAGTAAAGCTGGCTAAAAAAAGAGCCTCGTATTGCATTATGGAAAGCCTAACTTATTCTTGGTGTTGGTATATAAAATTACTTGTTTGTAATCAAAGCAACATTGACGGCTGAAGAAAACAGCCAATTATCAACACTATACGGGATAAATTTAGCTATATTATTCAACTTGTTTCTGCCTTCCACGTTCCTCTCGTATATACCACGGGAGCGCATACCGGAAACATATGTATGAAAACAGGTTATGGTCTATCTCTGTGCCAAGTTTCAGTCAAATCCATTCAATAGCTTACGCGTGATTGAGTAACAACCAAATATATAAACGAAATTTCACATTTGTATTTAATATTACTGAAGCGCTATGTTATATACCAATTAGCGTTTGCGTTATGTTTCGTCGAGTGAGTGAGGGTACCGGAGGCCCAACCGACCCTCTCCCCCTTCTGGTGGGGGCAAATTTAAAAGGAACGCAACACACTTGTGACTCCTCTGTTGCGGGTGTCCATGGGCGGCGGTAATTACTTACCATCAGGCGATCCGTCTGCTCGTTTGCATCCTATACCATAAAAAAGGCCTAATCTCTATTCCTTAACTCTCATGATCTGATGGAACGGTAATCCGACACGACCGGAGAGAGATCGGGCGCAAGACTAAAGGCTTTACGTGCTTGCCGAGGCACGGGGTGTCTAACACCGCCAACTTCCTAACTACGGGCTGCTATTAAGATTTCTTAACAGAAAAACCCAATAACATTTTGTTGGCCCGACCCGGGATTCGAACCCGAGACCTCATATACATCAGTTGCATTCACTACCACTGCGCCACGGAGGCATAACATAGCTCGCATTTTATATAATTCCCATTAAAACTGTGGTTGAACGAGTTTATTTTTAGCAAAGACAAAAAGGAATACTTCGAACGCAGAACTGTCGGTAATAGCTTTGGAAGACATTGTATAAATTACTTTCCAACATTAAACGTATTTTTAAGGACCATTTATCTAACTGAGATAGTTCTATTATTATTTCTATCAGTGTCAATGTTGCTAGAGCAATTTCGGCGCTAACAAAAAGTTCTAAGTCCCCTGAGAGCTTATAAAGTTTATTGAAGAAACATTTATAGCAAATACTTGAAAATAAAAGTCGTTTATTGAGATTTAGTGCTTAGTTTTATTTTGGGCCGCAAATAGAAGTGAAAATACAGCAGTCAAAACAGAAAATACAACACCTTAGTTCTACTGCACATTAAGCCACCGCTGATGGCCACAGTATTTGCCAACATATAGATACATATCGCACTCTTAATAAAACAGCGACTTAACTCGAAATTTGAAAGTAAGGCAATTTGGACTCTAATTGTATATGCTAAATTCTAATATTATGTTTGTGTTAAATCATTGCAATAGAGTTCAAATTTGTTTAATCCAAAATATTGAGATAAGTCTCTGTTTTATTAAGAGTGCGATATATGTTAAAAGAAATTCCTAAAATTAATACTAATTTATTAAAGACTAGATGTGCACCCGGTTTCACCCGCGTTTATAGTTACTGCGCCGCCCCCGTGGGTCGTAGCGTGATGTTATATAGCCTATAGCCTTCCTCGATAAATAGGCTATTCAACACTAAAATAATTGTTCAATTCGAACCAGTAGTTCCTGAGATTAGCGCGTTCAACCAAACAAACTAACAAACTCTTCAGCTTTATAATATTAGTATAGATTAGCTTTTGCTCGTGGCTTTGCTCGCGTAAATGTAGGTTCGGTTATGTTAGTAACAGTACCTTTTTAATTAAAAATTGCCTATGATACTCAGTGATAATATAGTTTTCTAATGAAGAAAGAATATTTAAAATAGATGTGTAGTTTTTGAGTTAGTTTTTAGTTAGTTTAGTTAGCTAGTTAGTCAGTAGTCACAGCGATAGCTCACTGGGGAGGCCAACAGACTGCAATGCAGAGGGTTTCGGGTTCGAACCCATGTCACGCACCTCTGACTTTCGGAAGTTATATGACTTTTCGAAATTATATGCGTATTGATTGACAATTATCGCCTGCTCCGTGCCTCGGAGAGCACGTTAAGCCATCGGTCCCGGCTGCCATGAACATCTATGGCAGTCGTTATTGGGAAGTCAGTGCCCTATTATATCCTGATATTGGTCTAGCCTTAGGGTATCGTTAGCCTTCGGGTTTCGGAGGTCAGGTGGCAGCCGCTTCGTGTAAAAACTGATATCCAGTCAAATCCGGCTCGACCAGAAAAGCCGACTCCAAGTGACTTGGGAATAATAAAGGCTAGGGAGAAGAAGATGTGTAGGTTTTGATTTAAACCCTTACAATCAAACAAAATTTAAATCTTTCCTCTTTAAAATATTAGTATAGATGACACTAAAGGATACATTGTTGAATAGAATTTGAATCATAGGTATAATATCCCATTGACTTAAATTATAATATTCATTGTGTTTTTTGTTTAAAGTAAATAACGTAGGTTATAATAATATAATAATATTCTACCACATACACACAACACCATCTAGCCCAAACTAAGCAGAGCTTGTACTATACTATACTAGACAATGGATAAACATACATATATACTATTTTTTTTGTAAATACTTAAATATTATGCATAGAAACACCCAGACCAAGACAAACATCCATGTTCATGCACACAAATGTTTGACTTGTGCGGGAATCGAACCCGCGATCTCAGGCGTGGCAGTCGGTTACACTAACCACTACGCCATCGAGGCCGTGATGTAATAGAAATGCGTGTTTCTCCGTTAAACAATTACGTTTGGCGAGAATAAAACTTGTAATAGATCTAAGTTACCATTTTATAGGATATAAATGATAAAAATAAGTTCAGCCACTAATGGCCGCCACAAGTTTTGGACTAAGTCTTGCATAGATTTTGTATGGTACCGACATACATATATGCGTTCGTGGCTAAGAGCCCAAAGCTAAGAGAGTGGTCGGCGCTCGCTTCTTGTGGTTCGTTTTCAGACGACCACAGTCGCCACAAAGTCCGTCCTTTGTTGTATACTGAGTGAAAATGTAGGTATATTTAGCCATTATATAACGTGTAACAGAAAGGAGTGGATGTATTTTACGACTATTATGAATATCTGAAAAATAACCTACATATTATGTGCATAATATATCTCCAGATCGAAACAAGTTATTTGAAATTTTATAGCAATTACAAATATATTATTTACTAACTGACCCGCGCAACTTTGTCTGCTTCACATAAGAGAATTTTCCCCGTTTTTGCAACATTTTTCATTGCTGCTCCGCTCCTATTGGTCGTAGCGTGATGTTATATAGCCTATAGCCTTCCTCGATAAATGCGCTATCCAACAATAAAAAGATTATTCAATTCGGCCCAGTAGTTTCTGAGATTAGCGCGTTCAAGCAAACAAACAAACAAAGAAACAAACTCTCCAGCTTTATAATATTAGTAAGACAGATAATGACAGAGCTCGTACGGCGCATATTCAAATCGGCGCGCGGCCGCCATAGTAAAATTGTATAGAGGATTTGAAGTGCTTTTTTGATAAATATGTATCTTTATTGTCCACCAATAACTTAAATATTTGGGACGGACAAATTGTAATATAACTATTTATGTTTCGTTTAAGCTGTAAAATAGGATAGATTTCTATTGTTATAATCTAAAAATCTTTTGCATTTTCCGGGCAAATTTACGTAATTTTGTAGGCGAAAATATTAGTTATTTTGAGTTTTTTACACGAAGTAATTGTAAACACATTAATTGTTATGGTAAATGTATATTTTATATTTGTATTAAACAAAAACTGCTGATTTTATTCACTTGACTGTGACCGCCTGTTTTGGCACATTTCGCTCGGCGCAGTCTTAATATCAATTGCTTCAATGAAAAATGCAAAACAAAAGTTCTAGAGCTGCGGCAATATTTTCGTGCATTTAAATGAAAAGGCGTCGGGTAGGTACGCAATTTTCGCGCTGTTAAATAACCGGAACTGGGGGAAAAGGCACGATTTACGCTCTTGACCCGTCGGTATACGATCTTGTGTGTATTGGTCGTAGCTTTTATATCCATACATATAAGGATGAAGGCAAAGTCTAATTCCCTAGCTAAGAAATATGCATTGTCAAATACTAATTTTACATATACAATGTTGTTGCCAAAGTATCGTTCTACCTTAGTCGAAATAGTATTTACGTGTTTATCTGGATAACGTTTTGAGAAGATAACAATAATCAGTCAAAGTCAAAGTTAAAATCGTAGGAATGTGTTATCACTTCTTGAACATGTCAATAAACTAATATATAAATGCAAAAAGATAATTTCTTTTTTTTCTTTTCGTGTGGCTAGTGGCCAACGTGTTGTCAAGAGTTGTTCATGCCGCCCGTAGGCCTCTGACATGGCTTAACGACTGCTGTCAATTTGGCAACAACCGGGACCGACTTTTTACGTGCCCTCCGAAGCACGGAGACGCTCAGATGAAATAACACTAAGCGGTCACCCATCTATAGATTGACCGCACCCAACGTTGCTTAACCTCGATAATCGTTTACCGATCAATGAGTGCAACTAGTTATGAGCGCCTCAAAACAGATAATTAAAAAAGAAGGAAATAAATATATTGCATTAAAAAAAAGCCTGTCCTCGAAGAGATCTCATGAAAAAAATCAAGCAAATAACTTATGGCCGTCCTTTTAATTGAAAATGATGCTGTGTAGATTAAATTAGTTAAAAAGCTAAAGATGGTAAACATGCATGCAGCTCGTCTAATAGTTACCTACTGGTGACTGTAGTTTACAAATTGCTTGCAATCCAGAGGTATCAGTCACGCGTTACCGATCATCACAAAAAGGAATTAAACATATGACGAAAAGATTCTCTCGTAGGTGTGTTAGCTTTTGGAAACTCTATCTTACCATACAAAATGCAGTAACAGTATTTCTACTCTTACGTCGGTTTTTGGTGTAGGGAGCACCCTGTAACAAGAAATTATTAACTTCTCAGGGCAAGCCTATTATTCCTATTGTCATCAAATAATCTTCAACGACGAAATTTTCTGCTCAATTAATATTTACTATGTGTGGTCACTGATCTATTCTTGTGTTCATATTTGATTGCACAGCTGGCTGGCTGGTTTAAGTCGTCGGCGCGCCTCTGTCAATACGCCAAGTGATGAGGTGATCCTCAAATTGTTGTACCGGCTCTAAGAGTTATTTGTGTGTTTTCTGAATGTTTGTAAAGTCCTGCACGATACAAGAATCATTCCTGGAGCCGGAGTTGTACTTTAAAAAAAGTTCCGGTTCGTGATATAAATTGAAGCTGATATTTGCCGGTGCGATAAGCCGGGAATAGCCTTATTGAGTTCTCAGTCTTTCTACGAACCTAGTACCTAGACAAAAATAGGATTCCCTCTTTAATACTAGATGGGATCAAGAAATGTAGATGTCATACGCCTTGCCTTCTCTTTCAATAATAAACAGGCGTTTGTGTACAATGCCCATATTGTAATACATTTACAAACGTATTAAAAAAGATAACATAATTACAAAAACACAAATAATTATAATACTAAATATTTACAAAAATGGTTTAGGCATCGTAGAATTCTTCAGCATCGCTGTCAACTGGTAACGTGCCCAGAAGACTGGCAGCATTGCCACGTTGAATGGTAATGCTGATTCTTTGGGCTAAGAAAAGACCAGCCTTCTGATCACGTGAAACGTCGATCAGGCGTTTTGCGATCTCCTTGTACAAAATACGAGCGCTCGGACCCTATGAACCTAGGGTTTCCACCCGAAACGGCTCAAAAATGTAATTTCCAACTAAATTACTATATTTGCGCCGTTTGAGGGTTTCCGCGGTTGCAGCAGCAGCGCTGGCACATCCCGCAGTACTTGGAAGATGTGATGGCGCAAGGGTGTCAACGCATGTAGCGTCCCACACCAAAGGCCTGCCCATTCCAAGGCAACAATGACATTCCGTCCAGTCTCTTCCCTTCGTCACGTACCAAGCTACTGGGTTCAAGTACAGCTGGAACACCAGCAGTGACAAGAGCACGACGTATTACGTCATTAAGATAAGCGTGGCGAGAATATATACAAATACCATATCGAATTAAACTTACATAATATATGAATGTATAGGATTGTTCCAATCGTATATTACGCTGAGGAGATTGATATTAGGATTAGAATATGTTATTATGTTATTCGATTTAGTAACGTTAGTAATAGCAACGTTCTTATTGCAATAAATAATAATATTAGTTATCGGAATAGAATAATCTTATTGCCTGAGATCACATGATGGTCAGCGGTAGCTGCTGATCATGTAATAACTGAGCCATCTTGGAATCACACAGAACTGTTGTATAAACTTGTTCAAGCTAGTATTAAGTTGGCTGCAGCATAGAACCAAGATGTATGACATCTATCGCAGTATTTGCCACGCCCTGAGACACACAGTACACCCAGATTTAGCACAGTCATTAGTGGATCATACAAATAAATTGTCCTGTGTAAAATTCGAAGTTACAAGATCTACCGCCATGGTGTTAGTGAGACCGCTTGTTTCCTGCGTACGGCCAAATAATCTTGTGTTGTGTTACTGCAGTGAGTATGGTTTCTAAAACCCTTATCTTATCTGGGGGCCAGTTAGTGCAGACCGGCGACACTTCGACCCAGTGCAAGTGGGATATTTTGTGTCGACACTCTCCCAATAACGATTGCCATAGATGTTCATGGCAGGTGGGACCGACGGCTTAACGTGCTCACCGAGGCGGAGCAGGCGATAATTGTAAAGGTGATGCTGTTTTAGAGCTGTTTTCTTGGCTTGACCCTTTTTTGCCGGCTTGGCAACATGTGAGTTGACTCCTAATGTTGTAAATGTCATATGCTTCCTTGATCGTAATCGGTAGCCGTTTACCTTTAGGCAGTCATAAAGGCGTAAGAAGAATATGCTATGAGGAGAGCATACAACTTTTTGACCTGATATACCTATATTTAATATAGGAAGTACTTTGAAAAACCTTTGTGATACAAATTTTAGTGATACATAGAGAGTTAGTAAGATTATGTAAAGTTTTATCAAATTTTAAGTATTTAGGTAAGTTTATAGACTTTTATAATTGAATAAAAATAGATAAAAAATTATAGTAGCAGTGATAGCCTAGTGGAAAACCGTTGGACTGCCACGCAGAGGTCTCCAGTTCGAACCCAAGGCGCGCATCTCTGACTTTTCGAAGTTATGTGCGTATTAAATAGTTAATTATCACTTGCTTTAACGGTAAAGGAAAATATCGAAAGGAAACCTGCATGTCTGAGAGTTCTCCATAATGTTCTCGAAGATACGTGAAGTCTGCCAACCCGCACTGGGCCAGCGTGGTGGATTATGGCCTAACCCTTCTCACAGTGAGAAGTGCCCGTGTCCAGCAGTGGTACAGTTTAATACAGGCCTGATATTATTATTATTATAAATAGATAAAATAACAAATTCATTACGACGACGCGACAAATGTTTTTTTTTGTATAAGTTCTTTATATTTTTTTAAATCACAACGGCAATAATTGAGCTTGTGTATTTTTATTTGCACTATTCGAAACTGCAATAAAGAAAGTTGACGTAATTGTACTTACGCCTTTATTGCAGTGGGAGTGCGATTTATATGCTTATAAACTGAGGCCCAAGTTTAGGTAATAGGCAGTAATAGTATAAGGTGCAGTACAAAAAAAAAGATAGGTAGTCTGAAAATGCCCATATTCTGAATTTAAATGTAAGGAGTTTTAATTCTAGCAATACCGGCAAGTAGGTAGTTAAAAAGATATCAACGAAAGTTATTCAAAGAGACTATGTTACCATTGTAAAAGTGGGTAATACTGGCGCATTAATTAACGGACCTCGTGAAATACTAGAGGTGTGCTTTGTTATCCTACGTATAAGGCGGGAGATGTTTTATAGAAATTGTTACGATACGCGTTGAGCGTTGTTCTCAACATATATGTATATGCTAGAGTACGGTGTTATTTTATGTATCACTAGATTGGAGTAGTCGCTCAGTTCACTCTATGATAGAACCAGTCCTGTGCTTATTAATATGCACATTGTTACAATCGGCTGCCAAAGCAATTTATTAATTACGAAGAGAGGAATCCACTATGCACCCTCAGATTGCTTACGACAACTATTGCTAAAGAAAAGTTGATAAACTCCTTCAATGATGGACAGCCACGTCGTATCTGGTTGTGGGACCTTGCAGAATTCTGCTTTGAATATAAATATTCGTTGACACGTGTTTTGCCTCTGCGCTGTACCCAGCGCACCTCAGAACAGTTTGACAGCGAAAAGCCTTGTAGTGTCTGGCAGTGTTATTAGGTTTTCCGTCAAAAAATTCGAAGTAGCAGCACTGACAGTGGAACAATATCGGTCAAAAGGCTCGTCCTCTATATATTAGTTTTTTTTATGGATTAGGGGGCAAACGAGCGGATGGCTCGCCTATTGGTAAGGGATTACCGCCACCCATGGACACCCGCAACATCAGAGAAGTTACAAGTGCGATGCCGGCCTTTTAAAAAGGAGTACGCTCTTTTCTTGAAGTGCTGAAGGTCGTATTGATCCGGCAATATATATTATGTGTGACCAAAATCCATAGCTGGCAACATGTCATAATACACTTAGGCCTAACCTTTCAGGGATATATCAGTGACCATATATTTGAGATAATGGTGTATAGGCTAGAAATGTGACCCAATAATAATAGAAACCATCCAAAAGTAAAGAAAGCGAAACCAATATTTATTTTCGCCAAAATATCCTGTAATAAATTCCAAAATGCTTCCACGCATTTATATTTCCTTGACATGCAAAGCGACCGTCAAATAAATCCATAAATCGATGGGTGGGTACCTTAACTATGTCATGCTCTAATTTCTCCTCTCCCTTTTCGTATTGTAGAGGAAAAATGGCGCAAAATTACGTGGTCTTATTTTCCTTCCGATTTAATTCACGAGTCCAAAGCCAATTTAACTTTGGCGAACATATTCTAATGCTTACGTCTGCCCGGACTTTGGCTTAGGGAAACGCTTTGAAGGCTATTGTCAAACTGAATGTGAAATATATTATATGTGAAGTTTGTTGAACTTCTAGTTGCATTTATGACAGGGTACGAAATACAGTGCCACCGTTTTACTGTAGGATACAGTAATAATAATATTCAAGTCAAGAGACGGTCGGACAACAATACGGACTACATTATGGTCGGTAGTTGTTTTGATTTCTTATGTAAATGTGTAATGTAGGTTATGTTAGTAAGTTTCTATAGAAGAAAATAACTATATCTGTGTCCTTTTCTGTAGCTCTGACAACGTGTATGCGCAATTCCATGTCGATCGGTCGAGTAGTTTAGTCAATACGCTTTCACGCCTTAACTACTCGACCGATCGAATCGACGAATAAATAAAAAACAAAATCATATTCATTATTCAGATATTCATTCGTTTTGTTTATCGAGTACGAACGTATCGAACAGTTATTAAAATAAATACAGATATTAAAAATAATAATTTATTAAATTGTGACCTCGTTATAGTCAATAACGCAAACCGTGTCACATGTTTGGTATAATAGCTACGACAACGAACTTGTGGAAATATTTAGTAGATAATAAGTAAAACAGTTTAGAAAATGGAGAATAGTTCAACCGAAGTGGCAGGACAGCACGCACCCCGCCGGAGATTCAATCCTGGATGTCATCTATTGAGCAGTGCCTAGGTGGTGTACTCTGTTGCAGCCGAAGGAAAACTAAATTCTGAGCAGAAATTGCGTATAAATAGTTTATGTCGAAAGGTAGGCAGCGGTACATCGCATATGGCAGTGCAATACCAGTCCCTCAAGTACGGCCGTACAAGCTTACTCAGCTTATCCAGACATTGCAAGACCAACTTGATCTGTCACAGCAACTGCAGGACCTTAAGCGGAGTGTTGAAGAGTCTTCGAAACCTGCCACGGAAACTTTCTTTGCTGATGTAGTAAAACAAGGTACAAATAATTTTATTCAGCCGCTTCATTTGATTCCAGTGGGTATTTATCCTATTGATAAATTAAAATCGATCAAACAAAATCACTTGTCCAGAAAATTATTTGTCCAACAAAAATGAAACTGCAAGTGAGAAGAGTACGTAAAACTAGGAATGGAGGTGTTATAATCAGCACAGATACTAATGACGACAACGAAAAAATAAAGCAATCCGTGTAGTCGACCAACTCAGACCTTAAGATCGAAGATGCCTACAAACGGCAACCTAGATTGGTTGTTATCGGGGTGCCTGATTGTATGAAAGAAGAAGTTTTCCACTACCTCTCTCACCAGTATCTAGCCGATGAACCTGAAAATACTAATCTAGAGACGTTGTGACGTTATGGTAGTCAACCAGCTTTAGAGGCGTGGTTGACTTCCATAATGTCACACTGGCCCCACGTTGGGCGCCAGTGTGACATTATGGTAGTCAACCAGCTTTAAAGGCGTTGTTGACTTAGGATTTTATAGAAATTAAAGATGAACAACGCGATCAATAAGGCCGGCACCGGGACGCGTTGGCAATATATAGGGCCTCCTTCCGCTGCGCTGTCTAACGAAGTTAAGTGGTCCCTTTCTACCCGGGACCACGTAACAAGCCTTCATCTTGAACCACGCCCTGAACTACCACTAAATACCTAGTTAAATATAATTATAATTCTGTTTATTCTCATACACCTTTTATAAATTCAAATATATGTTTATTGATCGCGTTGTTCATCTTTAATTTCTATAAAATTCTAAGTCAACTACGCCTCTAAAGCTGGTTCACTACCATAACGTCACAACGTTTATGACTACAATAAGATTAAGCCAAAAGTCGGACAAGAAAAAAAACTGATTCCTGTAATTATGTAATAGAAGTATCTAGAGACATTCGTAAAGCTCTCATAACAAAACAAAGAGTATTTGTGAATTGTACATCTTGCCCTGTGAGAGACTTTACTTTAGTCACTAGATGTTATAAGTGTCAACAGTATGGGCATGCGGCTAAGACGTGTTGGGAGTCAACCCATACCTGTGGACACTGTGGCGACCAAGATTAATAAAGGACTGCACGAAGAAGGCTGATGATCAAAAATACGCTACCTGCCTGCACTTCAAAAAGCCAAGCATGCATACCACAGGCGCTACTGACAAACCGGCAAAAAAAAAGGATATATTAATTCAGTCGATTATACGGGCACCTAATAAATAGATTAATTGGGCAACTGCCAATGCAAGTGCTCAGCATTAAGTCGACATATTTATATTCTCGCCCAAATTCATCCCACACCGCACTTATTTTTGTTTTAGATTTGTTTTGTTTTTGTTATCATAATTATAACTAATATTTAAATAAAATTAAAAGAGTACGCAACATCGCGTTTGACACACATTGCAATTTGCTGACAACCAGTATTAGAGTTCGAAAAACTCTTATACAACAGCTTTCTCCGTCCGTCCGTCTGTCTGTTATACAACTTTCAACTAAAGAACCGTAAAAGCTAGAGGCTCGCGGTTAACGCCATTCGACTCAACATAGTCGATATACCCATGAAATGAGTATGACCTTTGACCTGAAGATCACGTGATACCATCTTTCAATTCAAGAACCGTAAGAGCTAGAGACTCGCGGTCAACGCTATTGGACTCAGCATAGTTGATGTAATCCTGAAATGACTATGACCATTGACCTCTGACCTCAAGGTCACGTGATGCCATTTTTCGAACTCTAAGATTTAACGGTAATTCATGGCCGTTTCTCACTTGTTATATGTTAAATACCTATATTTGATCTGTTAGACAATGTATGACTTGCAATTAAAAGATGAATAATAATCAATATTTTATTTACATTACATAATTAGTTAGCTTTAGTTATATTCTATTTAATAATTATTATATTGTTTCGGCAAACAATAGTTTTTATTACGTTTAGATTTATATTTTATACCTTTTTGATTATAATTGTATTATGACTATTTTAGTTATTATGATATTTTTTTTGGAACTGATGACCCTGCCTACCTGTGATACAGTTTCTAACTAGTACAGGAAATCTTATACACAAATTTTCAGAATCTTACGTTTTACTTGAAATATAATTATTTGGACAAAGGCCAGGTTAAGAGCACTTTGAACCGACGGGCGTGTATGAGGAATGTGATGAAAGTGAATGAAGCCAGAGAAGTGTGTCAGGATCGTAGCAAATGGAAATCCGTAGTTTCTGCCTACCTCTCTGGGAAACAGGCGTGAATCTATGTATGTATGTATGTATAATTATTTGTAACTGTATTTTTGTTCAATAAATTATTATTATTATATTTCACATTTATAATATTAGTTAGGATTAGGATGTGCATATAAGTAGATGCTTCTATGTTGCCACACCTGATAGAGGCTAACAAAATATATTCCAATTAATATATGCCAATTTTTATTATTTTTATGTTTGAGTGTGTTCCTCACATATATAATTAGTAAAATAAGCAGCATTATAATATTGGCTAAGACGTGAGTCACCTGCCGCTTCTTCACATTGGTTCTACGCCCTTGCTTTGCTGAATGTGGCAACAGGTAAATGTTTCCAAAATCGCGGATATAGCTAGTTTGTAATATAATTTTCTTAGATGTACACTTTTCTTGTAACCCAAATACTTTAGTTTTGTCAAGGAAGTTTATATTATGGGTGACATTATACCACGCGTAAATTAAGCTTTGTTATACTTTTTCATGGCACTTCCTTTGTACTTTTTCGGTAATGAGTACAAACAACACTTTACACAGGTAAAGGGTCGTTTTTATCCATGTTGTGTGAGTGCATGACGTCATTCTCAGTCTCTCGGAAATACATCAGCGAAAATTAAACGTTTTACTACTGCAATGTTTTCTTACTTTGACATCTGTGGGCTTGGTGGTCAAATTGTGGTCTCAGTATCGATTACCGAGTCAGCTAATTGTTATTGGGTTTTTCTGGCAAGATATTTCTGGTAGCATAGATATTAGGCTCGACTTTACGTAGGTCGAAAAACCATACCTGGTGATAGTGGTTGTCATGTTTACACCATGAGATTATGTGTGTTTTATTCTAAGCAGTTGTCGTAGCCTATGATCACATACAATTCCAGGAGTATCACTCACACTCGAACCGTAGTCGACGTGTTACGAGTTGAGCGGACAAAGATTGTTAATCCTTTACTACCTATAGATAACACGAGAACACCTTATTAGAGCCTGAAAACCTTTTTACTATCGTACCACTGGACCACTACAGCCGGGTTTCATCCTTTTCACCTAGAAACGCTTTCTTCCAGTGCGCTTTCAGCGATGTTCTCATATACGTGCAGGCTCTGGAATACCTGCTGCGGTGGTTCTCTAGCGCAATGAGTTGTCCTTCTTCAAAACAGGTTTAAAGAGCATTCTACTATCAGCAGTAGGTAGGCAGTAGCATAGCTTTGCAAACTCCTGACACGGCTACTAAGCGGTAAGTGGTAACTGTCACTCATGAACTTTATGAGTATTGGTTGCCACTTAGCGCCAGGTAGGCTGCTGGCTCGTGTAAAGTTGCTTCTTAGGAGCAATAAAAATCCTACTCATCACTAAAAAACATACTAAACTGTAGAAAGATTCTGCCGATATTTTCTTAAGTTATCTTTCCATTTTTATACCTAAACATGGTAAAAGGTAAAGTATAGAAATTTAAACATACGTTGTACCCTTCGCACACAATCTCTGGAGTTACTTTTACTAACAATAACATGTTTGTATGCAAATCCTTATGACTGTGGACCCTTGTCAGGTCAGGGACTGAGGGTCGCGGTACGTGGATATACTACAGTGAATAGGACCCGAAAATTTGTCACGAGAACGTGGGGCGAATCATTAAATAAGGCGCTAAGTGGGGCGATTTCAGGGTTTGAAGGTTAATGTTGTAGTGAAAAAGATTTATTATCATATATTTAAATTCTATTATATGCATAGTCTCATGCCTGTGTCCCAAAAGAGGTAGGGAGAGATGACTTATTCTCATGTATCGCTAGTTATGGTCTAAGGTGTCAAGCAAAAAATAAAAATTTATAAACAATAGAGGTCAAGCCAACAAATGTAGCGACATGTTTTTAATCTAGTAATATACTTATTTTCCAGACATTCTGCAACTGTAAATTTCCTAATAAAAAGATCCAATATCTGTTTGCTGGACGTAGAAACCTGAGACGTGTGATTCAGTCAAAAACATACATTAAAGTTTTTCGCATGTGTCCGAAAAATCATATATGATACATAACAATAGATTTTCTATTGTGTCTATTATAGGACAGCGAAAGGGATAAACTAATTATATACACTGTCATAATGCAGGATCACGACGGCTAGTCTTAATGAAACCTTTTTACAAATGAACTGAATTAAAAAAAAAAAGAAAAGTAAAAGAACTGAATATAAATTAGTTTCCTTTATCAGTTAAAAGAGATAGAGGCAGGTATGGTGAAAATTACTTGGCTATAACAATATGTTATCATGGTACATGATACCGCTGTAGACGACTCGCAGATGACACGGACGGGTCTTCTTTTCCAACAGACAGAAAAGTCCGCCTCTATCGATTGTCATGCCCATGGCAACTTGGCTTTAAAAGTGTCTGACGGTTATCGTTTTAAAGGAACCCCCATTATTTTATTAAAAAACCTCTCTGAAGAGAACATATTATTATGAAATTCTATGCAAAAACGCACGCGAAGCTCAGGGGCTGCCCGTGGGCACGAGCGTCACGGTGGACAGCCGCGGTCTGTTTAGTTCGCCGACGATCGCAGAGCTCTGCCGTACACCTACTGACCTTTTGCCCTTTTCCTTCGTGAGCGTTGTTGCATAGGTTTTATTCTATAATGTCGGTCAAATTGCCTGGCCCGCACTGTCTTTCGTCTGCGGAACGCTTTTAGTACTAAACCTTAAAGTCAACGCGAGTTAAACTTCAATACATTTAAAACGAATCTTTTCTTTACATTGAACCTTAAAACATAGCGAGGGACATTTTTTTGTCTGGATTTTTGTAGTATGTAGGTATACGAGCGGCCCCTAACGTAAATGTCAATTAATGCAAGAGACGTACTGACATTCCAAGTATATAATAAATAGATAATGTGTTCGTCCATTTTCAGTGCTAAATAACTAAGTTATTAATATACATAATAAATTATTATGAGGGCCTATGATCTTTTGTAAGTAGGAGTGGGAAAATGTTCTCATAAAGGTCAGCATGGCGTTAACTTAAGTCAAAGAGGGATTTATTTATTGAAAGTAAAATAAGTAACGTTAATAAGATTATAAATATGAATGTTTTCTTTAATAAAAGTAAGGTCGTAATTAATGCGGTGGTAACCAAATGGATATACATATGTGGCCTAAATTAAAAGTAATATGAACGAAAAGGAAGAAAATATAAAGAAAAAGAAAAGAAAAGTGTTTATTCAAAGTAAGTCTTCTCGCTTAGCCTTTATTATTCCTAAGTCACTTGGGGTCGGCTTTTCTGGTCTAACCGGATTTGACTGGATATTAGTTTTTACACGGAACGGCTGCCACCTGACCTCCGCAACCCGAAGGCTAACGATACCCTAAGGCTAGACCAGTGTCAGGATATTAGAGGGTACTGACTTTCCCAATAACGACTGCTATAGATGTTCATGGCAGCCGGGACCGACGGCTTAACGTGCTCTCCGAGGCACGGAGCAGGCGATAATTGTCAATCAATACGCACATAATTTCGAAAAGTCATATAACTTCCGAAACTCAGAGGCGCGCGACGTGGGTTCGAACCCGAGACCCTCTGCATTGCAGTCTGTCGGTCTCCCCACTGAGCTATCGCTGCTCTTACTAGTATGATAGTACTAGTAATTTTTAATCCAACGCTATTAACCTAACTAATAACCTTTTTATCGATTCCTATATCGTCGCTACATAACTTAGCGCAGAAAACAATAATATAATCATAGCATCGGGTTGTTCTGAAGTTCACATAAATCGCATAATCACGGTCAAAACTTATGATAAATTGTAATTAATCATGGTGTTAGCCACTTGCGTCGGGTGGCCGTATAAAAACGAAGTTTGCAATGATTAACGATCTCTGAAACTAACTAGTTGGCTAATTCACTGTCGGGCCGGAATACTACTGACTTTGCTAGAAATTTCAATTGCAGAAACTGTAGTTATTAGTAAAAGGCATGTAGGAACATGGCGGTATCAGTGCCGAACATCGTCTTAAAGGAACCAACATTAGCTTATTAAGAGACCTCTTTAAAGAGTACTACTACTAATATTCCAACTTTCAATTTTGCTGTATTTATCTTTAGAACAACAAGCAGTTATAGCCTAGTGAACAACCGACAGAGTCTGTTGGACTGTTAAGTTCTCGAGTTCGATCCCAATATGCAACTGACTTTTCGGTTAAGGGCGTATGAAATAGATAATTATTGGCAAGTTCAACGTAACATTCGCAAACGTAAAATTCGGTGGCAAACAAGCATACCACCTGATGGTGAGTGGTCACCGTAGCCTATGGACGCCTTCAACACTAGAGGCATCATAATATTGTCTTCTGTTTACGCGAATGTTATTCACTGAAATTAAACTACTATATACGGATTTTATCGCGTTATTTATTTTACACTTTATTACAACATTTTGAAACTATTACACTACTACTAATTTAGTACTACTAATTTACTAAATTAGTAGTAGTGTAATAGTTTCAAAATGTTGTAATAAAGTGTAAAATAAATAACGCGATAAAATCCGTATATAGTAGTTTAAGTTCAACTAGAGGCATCAATTGCGCGTTGCCGATCCTTTAGGAAAGGAAGTGGTAAGGAGAAGGAGCGGGAATGGAGGAAAGGCGTGATTGGGCCTCCGGAACTCTCACTCACCGAACGAAACACAACAGTAGGAATACTGCTATTTCACGTCGATATTTTGTGAGAGGGTAGTCCTTCCTCGGTCGAGCCGGCCTATTCATGCTGAAATGAGCGAGGCTCTACTACTTATAGTATGTATAAAATCTGCAATCCCCACACTACACCAGCGTGGTCAACTATGACCTTCTGACATTAAGACGAGCCCCGATGCTAGCAATAGCGTAGTTATAAACAAGCCTGATATAATTTCTATTTATGTCTTTAGAGAATACATCAACGTAGAACGCGTACATCATTAGCTGACTATAATAATTATTATTCGTAGTTTAGCTGTTTGTTTTCTATCTAAAATCGTACATAGCCTCAGGCCTATAACTCCAAACAGTTAGGTCTACTAAACACACTTTTTTGTTTGGTTTTAGGTATTATCTAATGGGGGCGAGCCGTTACTGGTAAGAGTACCAGACTTCGTACTCCTACTGAGAATTTGTCATGATTAGGCAAGTTTTAAGCTATTTTAAATCTCGAGATTGGCGCGATCAAACAAACAATCAATCTATTCAGCTTAATAAAATAAGTAAAATAGATATTTTTAGGCACTTTTTTATAAAGACTTTATAATCTTCTTTTATGAATAAGGCCAATAGACTAAGAATAAACTAGCATAATAAATTATAGTATATTCAAAGTCTATTGGTACATTTCTACTGGAAAATGAGATTTCTAATAAGCATGAGTACAAAAATAAAAATTGTTACTGGATAGAAAATAAATTGGATTGCCTACAAAAACTATTTTGACTAAAAAATAACTATTGGCTTAAAAAAATACTATCGCAAACGCAATTTTTGCAAACGAGCTTACTTTTTATCAAAATGGACTTTTACCTTTCGGATGTGTCATCAACGTGGTTTTTATTCTTTAATATTAGTATTGGTAGTAAGTAGTTCTTTAATAATATAATAATGAGCGATAGCTCAGTGGGGAGACCAACAGACTATAATGCAGAGGGTCTCGGGTTCGAACCCACGTCGCGCACCTCTGACTTTCGGAAGTTATATGACATTTCGAAATTATGTTCGTATTGATTGACAATTATCGCCTGTTCCGTGCCTCGGAGAGCACGTTAAGGCGTCGGTCCCGGCTATCATGAACATCTATGGCGGTCGTTATTGGGAGAGTGTCGACACAAAAGATCCCACTGGGTCGAAGTGTCAAAGGTCTGCACTGACTGGCCCCACATAAGATACATACTTATATTCTGATTAATCCGTCAATTGCTCGTATAATAGCATAATAATAGCACATTGATGTTGCCGTCTGCTGGGTATGGGATATGATCATCGTCTGCTATTCTAACTTTGTACTGAATTAGTATATCTGGCAGACGCCGTTTTTTATCCATACTTTATATTTTATCAGCCATTTTCCTAGCCCAGCTTTATTAGGTTTCATACGTAGCAATAATTTCCAACACCTGCCGTGGCTAGTGTCTTGGAAGATGTCCCATCCTACTCAAGATTAAAATTCTCGAAGGGCCTCTGCATGTTGGACTCATGTCTGAGTCTCCGTGTAAGCCTACTAAAAGTCCGGGTATTTTCCTAATGTGCTAGAAAATACCTGTGAAATAAAAGTAATATCAGTCTTGTTAAATTGTCTCGCTCCTCGGCACGGACCTCTTTTCACTGTAAGAAGAAGTAGGCCATATTTTATAGTCCACCACGGTATCCTTGTGAGATTTGGCAGACTTACATATCTTCGAGAACATTATAGAGAACTCTTAGACATGTAGCTTTCCTTACGATGTTCCTTCATCGTTAAAGCAAGCGATAATTAAAGAATTAATACGCACATAACTTGAAAAATTCAGACGTGCGTGCCTTGGGATCGAACTGATAACGTCTGTATGGCAGTCCAATGGTCTTTCAAAGCAATTGCTGTTATGCCAGACATAATTCTAAAGCAATTGTGTCTGGCAGCTCAAAACGTATTTAATTATTTAATGAGTTGTTTTTTGTCGTTCTAGCATACAAAAATGTAGGCAATACCAACTTGTTTTCGGAGTCTGTTTTATTCGGGCCATTTATGTCCGGTCTTCTATAAATAATAACATAGACTCACACACTCCTAAGGTGTAAATAGAGGGCCTATTTTTTGCTGATCGTATTTTTGTTCATAAATGTTACTTTGTGACCTACATGAATAAACATATTTTTGATATTTTTGCTTTTTTGGTATCACGCAATAGGATGTGATATTATTACCACGGAACAGATATCTATGCCGGGAACATGACTATTTAGTAGGCACTTTTCGAAGCTGCTAAGAATTTGTTTATAAAAAATTCAATAACGTTTCACCCGTCCCTACAATCGGTCGGATAAGAACTTCACTGCGGGCAAAGACTGCTTCTAATATAAGTCGCAAGTTCAGCCTCACATGGAGAACTGCAGTCATCTCTGGGCAGGAGCACCAACATACCAGCTTAATCCTTTTGACGCGGTACAGAGACAAGCCTTGAAAATAATTGTCGATTAGCAAAAACGCACATTCGGTATTGAGCCATAGCAATGTCTCAGAAACGACTTTGCCTCCCTTTGTGTGTTCTACCGCTTGTGTCATGGATTGTGTTCTAAGGAGTTGTTTGAGATGATGCCCTCAGCTACTTTTTATCATCGCACCGCTCGCCATCGACTGGAATTTCATCCTCAAACCTTACAACCTAATTGGTGCCGCACTAAGCGGTTCCAAAGGAATTTTCTCCCGCAGACGCTCAGTTTGTGGAATGAACTCCCTGCCGAGGTTTTCCCACAAGTCTACAGTATGAGGTTCTTCAAAAAGGGTGTTTAAAGATTTTACAGGGTCGGCAACGTGTAAGTGATGCCTCTGGTGTTGCCGGCGCCCATAGGCTACGATGACCACTTACCATCAGGTATGCTTGTTTGCCACTTTAGTTGTATAAAAAATGGAAAAATAAATAGGTTGGAAACACACGTTGCACAAATTGATATGATACTCGTGGTTTGCACTAGTGTTTGCGTTAGTACCTAAAATCATACTAAATGGACGTCAAATTCACCTTAGCTTTCACGTTTCATTTTATTCATACAGTATTTGTTATCCAATATTTAAAGGACATCAGGCAATATCCATACAAAGTTGGTCTAAAAAAACATTAGGATTAGGATTATTTCCAATAGCTAGTTCATATTAAGACCTACAAAAAAATATATGAACTTAACCCTGTAACTGCATTTTCTGAGTAGTATTCAGTTTAGAAAAAAATATGATTTAAAAATGTACCTATTAATGCATTTAAAAAAAAAACTAATACTGTCGTACTGGGAATGAGGTCGTACAGGGAATGGGGTCGTGTTGGGAAAAGGATCGTACTGGGAATGAGGTCGTATTGGAAATGGGGTCGTGCTGGGAATGGACTCATAATCCCTTAATTTTTATTTTTTTTTGCTATTCAGAATACGTATATACCTAGGTCTGGCCACGCATTTTCATTTTTAGACCAGAATGCCTGATGTCCTTTCTTTGTGACAAAATAAAAAAACATCAATAATGAAGAGTTTTATGTAGTACGTAGCTTTAATGATGTTTTAAAATCGCAGGTGAGAGCCCACTTTTGCATATTAATCAGACATGACGACGTTAATTATCCGAATATAGCGCCCGAACCGGCGGAGCTGTAATGGCGAGATACATTTTACATTATAAAGCTTTCACATATTTATAATAACTAGCGGTCGCCAACTGGTCACAATTCGGCACTAATTGATTTAAATTTTAAGTTTGATCATTATTAAGGTTTTATTGTCTATAACTTTAATCTTATAATCACATTTCATTTAGATTTCACCAAGGCTATACAGGTTAATTTACCTATCTTTTTCAAACAGATTATTATTTACTTAACTATACTCTTTCATTGACGATATTCCTAAGCTTGCTACTTTGTTTTCTTTTATCTTTATTACATATAAATGGTATATATAACCATAGTTATGAAGAATTGTACGACGTCAGACGAACAATGCCGAAATACTACGAACGCTATTCGACTGCGTCCAATGCATGGTTGTTTTTTCATTAATTTAATGTATTTCTAATGCATATTTGATAAATATAATAGGATTCGCCCCTCCTTCTCCATATAAACTTTAACTGTGGCAAATTTCATACTCCTCCGTCCGCGCAATTTTCGTAAAAGGAGGTACAAAGTATTTGCTTCACGTATTAATATATAGATTAATGTATTATTATTATAAAAGCCTGGGATAATATTACAGCCTTTACGTATACAATTCTCGTATCATATGAAAAAAATCGGTAACTTTGTGTTTTTATACAAACTATTTCATTTCGGTATGTAGGACAATCTCGGATTTTTTTAATATTCGTTTCGCATTAGGTTTCATTCCTGTGAGCGAGGGCATTACAAACATTCAAACCACGGAGACAATGAACACCTAGATTCGGCACAACAATTTGTGGATCACACTAATCTTGCCCCGTCTGGGAATCGAAGCCTCAGCACGTACACGTACGGGCAGTCGCAAGAAGACCAGTTAAACCACTAGGCCATCCGTGCGGAAATTCGTTGACATGTATAGTATGTCCTAAATTATTAAAAACACCATTCAAAATGGTAACCATCATGCCACAGAATCATGGGCAATTAAAACAACGCATCTGGGAAGACATTTTATACCTTTTGATTATACACTGTCCCCAGTGTTAATACCTTTGCTATTTCAAATTTACATAACTCTAATTAAGGTCCAATTTCAAATATTAAAGATTTTGATGTTAAGCGTGCGTAGTGTACCGTTAATTAGATTTATATTAAAATGACAGTGACACACTAGTGGCGTACCAAGAACAGGGGAGCGCAGAAATCGCCTGACTAAAATATATATTAATAGCAATTACACCAAACCAGCTATTAAACTATTAGAGTAACGCTTTATTAAGCGGACCCTGTTACTCGGTAACAACATAATTCCAACTAATTTTAAACATAAATTATATATAAATTAATCCAATTAATATAATATCAACTTATCGCGAAGTACCTAAAGGGCCACGCTTTTTAATACTATATAATAATATAATAATAATAATAATATTCTACCACATACACACAAGACCATCTAGCCCAAACTAAGCAGAGCTTGTACTATGGCTACTAGACAATGGATAAACATACATATATACTTTTTTTGTAAACACATACATATTATACATAGAAACACCCAGACCAAGACAAACATCCATGTTCATGCACACAAATGTTTGACTTGTGCGGGAATCGAACCCGCGACCTCAGGCGTGGCAGTCGGTTACACTAACCACTACGCCATCGAGGCTATCAATACCAATAGGTAGGTATATCATTGCATTATAGAGCGTTAGGTATTTATCCGTCTATTTATTCCATAACTCGCTGCACTCTCATATCAGGTATTATTCATATAAAAATATTAATAATAACCTAATTATGCGAGTAGAAAAAGATATCACCACTATTTATTTCATAATATAACTTTAATTTACATTTATCGCAAAGAACTTTTTATTGGGAATAAGATAATACAAATTTACTGCCTGTCTCCGTATGGGAAACCCATACAGGGATACAGTTTATATTATCTATACGTAATATTGTCTTCTATTTACGCGAATATTATTCATTGAAATTAAACTGCTATATACGGATTTTATCGCGTTGTTTATTTGACACTTTATATGGAGCAGCCATGGTCACGGGGAGACTCCCCGTGACCATGGCTGCTGAAAAGCAACCGAAACGTCGGGGAAAGTGTAAAAATAAATTAAATCTAAATAGTTTAATAATAATTTAATAAGCTTAAAATTACCTAGTAAAGTTTAATAGTAGTAGTAGTGTAACAATTTTCAAAATTTTGTAATAAAGTGTCAAATAAACAACGCGATAAAATCCGTATATAGCAGTTTAATTTCAATCTATACGTAAGTAATACTTTTTCATAAAATTAATCTTTAAATTATGATTATTCAAAAGGTCCGTGAGGTTTTTAATAATGTTTTCCAGATACAGTCTGTTGTTGGTTTGCTTACAGTAATTGTCTTTTTTATTAGATAACATTAATTATTTAAATTTCTTCCATTTTACTGTCTTTCTTTTATATGTAACTACGTTTTAAAGTCACAACGTTCTTGTTATAATAATAATAATATTCTACTGTTAATTCTGTTATACTTTTGATCATTCTAATCTTTAAAGATATTCTATACTAAACGTTACCATTTTTCAGTATTAAATATACTTTTATGTCTCTTTCACTGTGGTAAAATAATATTAAAAATGGTAACGGAAAACGAAAAATAAAACGTAATGAAAAATGAAAGAAGAATTTAATGAATTCAAATAAAGAATTTATGCAAATTTGCCACCAAAACGAATTTGCATAAACATACAAGAGCACGTATATATGTTATGTGGGGGCCAGTCAGTGCAGACCGGCGACACTTCGACCCAGTGGGATCTTTTGTGTCGACACTCTCCCAATAACGACTGCCATAGATGTTCTTGGCAGCCGGGACCGACGACTGAACGTAGCATGTAACTTTGTGATTCGTGAAACGATAACTATTGACTTATTTGAACCAAAAGCAGTCGTAATTTTCAAGCAACATTTTCTGTGAGGGTGCCTAATAACCAATAAGCCCATCATCCTTTTCTAATTTAGCAGCCACTGTAACCCAGCCCCGTAACACTAAGTTGTGAACTACATACGTCTTTTTATGGAGATTACGCTGCAGTTTTTTTGGAAAACCATATTAAAAGATCACCAAACAAAACCAAAAAATCTGTTAGGGCAATTTTATTTGAATCGACCTTAAATTGCGCCTATTATTATGCTAATGGTGTATAAAAACACATCGCCATAGCAGTAATATTTGAAGTGTCAGAACAAATGACTTATTGCAAGTTGTTAGCAGCGTGATAAAGGTATATATACACGTCGGAAACGAGGCCTCATTACGCGACGCGCTTCACTGGCGCTCTTCGCTCATGGACACGCGCCCTCGCGAGTTAAGGTGCAATGTGCATTCATGTTTAACTCTATAATGAGATAGTTTTATAAATAATAAAATAATAATATCAGCCCTGTATTAAACTGTCCCACTGCTGGGCACGGGCACTTCTCACTGTGAGAAGGGTTAGGCCATAGTCCACCACGCTGGCCTAGTGCGGGTTGGCAGACTTCACATATCTTCGAGAACATTATGGAGAACTCTCAGACATGCAGGTTTCCTCACGATGTTTTCCTTCACCGTTAAAGCAAGCGATAATTAACTATTTAATACGCACATAACTTCGAAAAGTCAAAGATGCACGTCTTGGGTTCGAACTCGAGATCTCTGCGTGGCAGTCAACGGTTTCCGACTAGACTATCGCTGCTACCTATATATGGGATAGTTTTACATATTTATTAATACCTTTTCTATATCACTATCACTTTATATCTATATATTAATACGTGAAGCAAAAACTTTGTACCCTTTTTACGAAAATTGCGCGGACGGAGGAGTATGAAATTTGGCACAGTTAAAGTTTATGTAGAGAAGGAGGGTTGAATCCTAATATTTTTATAAAATATGCTTTAGAAATACATTAAATTATTGGAAAAACACTACACGCACACTACCATGCTTTTGACACACGCACTCGAATCGCGTTCGTAGTATTTCGTCATTGTTCGGTTGACGTCATACAATTCTTTGTAACTATGGTTACCTATACCTTATTTATATGTAATAAAGATAAATAAAACGAAGTAGCAAGCTTAGGAATTTTGGTCTAATTTTGACCACTAGGCGACCCCTAGTTATATTTAATTGACAGCACGGACGACGTGGTTTGGGTTTAGGTGGTTTATGGTTTAGGTGGTCACATCGTCACTATCACTGCGCTGAGTGTTGTACCTTCGAATAAAACTTTGTGTGATCCACAAATGGTTGTCCCGAGTCTAGGTGTTCTTTGTGTCCGTTGTTTGAATGTTTGTAAAGTCCCCCGCGACGCAGAATTAATTTCTAGTGCGAAAGATGTCTTTAATAAAAAAGACAATGTCCCCCGCCGCGTCTGTCTGTCTGTTCGCAACAAACTCAAAAACTACTGAACGGATTTTTACGCGGTTCTCATCGATAGACAGAGTGATTCGTGGGGAAGATGTTAGGTGTATAATCTGTTAAGGTTTTGTACAACTAGTATTTATATAACATATAACATTTTCACAGTAAAGTAATCTTATAAAATCGTTAATATATTTCTTCTTTATTTGCTTCTGTGAGTTTGTGAATCTCCACAATGACTTATCTAATTAAGATTAAGTTGTTGTTACGCTGAAAGTCAAAAGTCAAAAATCATTTATACAAAGTAACACTTATGATTAAAGGAGTTAGTGAGATTACTAATTTATTTACTGAATTCACATTTATTTTAGTTGCTAGGTTCAAGCAAAAAATTGAGCCTATGAGAAGATAACTGCAAGAAATTCAAGGCCACTCTTTTAAATCGCCATCAGATTATAATTTCAGTATTTTACAATTAATTTATTTACCATATTACTCTCCATAAAAAACTAAATTCTAAATTAAAGGAAAATGAAATAATATTGTGAATGAAGCATTTCAGGTTTAAGGTAATATTTATCAGTAGTTATTTATAATAGATAGCAGCGATAGCTCAGTGGGGAGACCAATAGACTGCAATGCAGAGGGTCTCGGGTTCGAACCCACGTTGCGCACCTCTGACTTTCGGAAGTTATATGACTTTTCGAAATTATGTGCGTATTGATTGACAATTATCGCCTGCTCCGTGCCTCGGAGAGCACGTTAAGCCGTTGGTCCCAGCTGCCATAAACATCTATGGCAGTCGTTATTGGGAAAGTCAGTACCCTCTAATATCCTGACACTGGTCTAGCCTTAGGGTATCGTTAGCCTTCGGGTTGCGGAGGTCAGGTGGCAGCCGCTCCATGTAAAAACTGATATCCAGTCAAATCCGGTTAGACCAGAAAAGCCGACCCCAAGTGATTTGGGAATAATAAAGGCTAAGAGAGAAGAAGTTATTTATAATAGACAGTAATATGGCATAAGGATGAAGATTGTTCGCGACATGTATGTAGTCAAGGAAAGTTTTCTATAATGTTCTAAAAGATATGTGAAGCCTGTCAAACAGTATAGAGCCAGCGTGACAGACTATCGGCTGACCCTTGTCACTCTGAGAAGAGGTCCGTGTCCGGCAAGGGAAAGTTTGTAAACAGCCCTGATAAGTGATACTATGATAATATTATATAATATATGTAATACGAGCCGTTACCCGCGACTTTATCCGCGTGGAATATAACAAAAAGATCTAAAATAAAAGTAACCTAAGTTACTCCTTATAACATCAGCTATCTGCCAGTGAAGGTCCCGTCAAAATCGGTCTAGACGTTTCAGAGATTAGCCAGAACAAAAAGACAGACTGTATTTAAATCGGCGGATGATTCAGATGATCCATGCATTAGCGTATGACTTTTCCAGTAAAACTAACTTTATTCTATCATGTCATGCCAATGTACTGTATCAAACACAATGTAAAAATTGTTAGTGATTGAATAAATAAAATGGGGCCTATCCCAGGATGTTATTCTTTTTTATTTATTGTCGGCTTCGATGGCGTATTGGTTAGTGTAACCGACTGCCACGCCTGAGGTCGCGGGTTCGATTCCCGCACAAGTCAAACATTTGTGTGCATGAACATGGATGTTTGTCTTGGTCTGGGTGTTTCTATGTATAATATTTAAGTATTTACAAAAAAAAAGTATGTATGTACATATGTTTATGTCTAGAACCCATAGTACAAGCTCTGCTTAGTTTGGGCTAGATGGTGTTGTGTGTATGTGATAGAATATTATTATTATATTATTTGTAAAAAGACCAGACAATGTAAAAAGAAAATATTTGTATTTCTGTTTGTAATGAATAAACTCATAAAATAAGTGGGCGAAACTGTAGGCGATAGTTAGTTTATGAATAAATCACATCGGAAGCAGTCTAGACACTTTTTAATTATATTTTAGAAGCAATTTTTACTTATCGAAATTAAGAGCACCTAGATATAAACAATTTAAAGTACAGATTAATTCTGTAGGTAGCTTTGCTAATTAATCCATAGAGAGATTTACATATTTTTTTAACACAGTCTACGATATTCGTCGCAAATAACAGTTTTAAAACATGAACTGTGTGGCACTCGCAATAATTATATATATATAAATTGTTCCACTGCTGGGCCGTTCAGAACTAGTCTAGAATACAAATCCACAACCGCATTTAGTCACGATACACAAAGTGTAAGTGTAGCGCCATCATGCCATCCTACTGCCTATTTCAGATTTATATTGAAAAATATAACTAGATCCAAATTATTTAATCTTTATAATATTATTAACTTATTATTGTTATTATCTTTAGTTTTTTAAAGTCAGTAGCATATGATATAATGGTTGCAACACCTTGTTGATATGAGTTATAAAATACTGAAATTATATTTAATTGGCGATTTAAAATAGTGGCCGTGAGTTTCTTGCAGGTTTCTTCTCATAGGCCTGGCCTACCCTTTGCCTGAACCTAGCAACTAACCTAAATGTAGCTTTAGTAACTTAGTAAACTCACTAACCTATATTGTTTGACGTTCATAAATGTTACTTTGTGACCTAAATGAATAAATGATTTTTGACTTTGACGTTATGGACAACTCTTTGACATGCAGTTTCTTTTAACTGTTAAAGCAAGTGTCAATTAATTATTGCTAAGAAATTGGTTGATTTAGTAACATTCAGTGATCAATGGCTGACTTGGAAAAAGTACCGATGTAGTTCTTATTTTTAAATGTAGGTTTAGGTATTGTATAAAATAACACACCCAATTCAAAATAAAGAAAAAGGGAATATTGCTAGAAGGTTGTTTGTAAGCTTTGATAAGAATAAAGATTTTATTATTATTGCTTACATTGCCTTAGCTAAATAGCTTTAGTTGCCACGTATAGGGTATGTATAAGGCTATGAGATTATTGCTGTCTACTGTTTGTCTCCGTGGAGTAGTAGCTGCATTACTTGACAGAAAAACTTATTTAGAATCTCACAGTCATACGCGCGATATACTCAGAAAAGGGGTACAAAGAATTCTCTTCACGTGTAAATAGAATTATTTTGGTGTACACACAGCGACACATCAACTTAGACTGTTTGGACTTTGAACTATTAGAAGTTGAACGCTGCGAATCGTGCGAGAGAGTGCGTTATATTTTTGTTACGCTCTATCCTTACCATTACATCGACACCACTATGCATTGTCCCTTTCCTACAATTCTCAATTTTGTATGTAGCGTAGTTATGAGTATATAGGGTGTCTAACTTGATGTGTAGCCGTGTGTACAAACTAACTCACGTTCGCATTTATAATATTAAGTTAGGCAATTGGGTTTCTTGTAGTCTGAAACTCTGGTGACGTTTCTGCCGCTAATGGCAAGTGTACCGAAGCATATAGACACTTACAATGCAACAGCAGGAACATCACAGCCGTATTCATATAATTTTTCCATTAAATGAAGTATCAGTTACTAAAGCTAGGTACTGCCGAAACACTTCAAACGCCTTAATGAATAGAATCGATAACTACATATTAGAATAAAATGGTCTCACGGGCAGTCTCTGTTAAAAATGAGGGATAATATTAGTATACTAGCTGTTATTTCGGCCGCGTGGATTGTAACTAAAAAGTGTTTGTTCAGTTCACAGAGTAAACGTGTTGCGACGATAGCTCGTAGTGAAATAATAAGCAGTGGACTGTATAAAAAGATATATTACAACGTAATATAAATTACAATATAATAGGAAGCGCGAGCGCGGGTTTTGTTGACGACTCCTATAAGGTGCCTGACCGACGGCCCAGCGCAGCAGGGTTGCCAGATGCTAGGTCTGATTTTCTCGTACAGGGTCGCCCAAAATCTCGTACAGTATTTTTGTTTAAAAACGCTAGTTTTCTCTTATATCTTCTTACACGTATCTTAGGGTCGTTCTATTCCTCATGCTTAGAATTTAAATAGTATGATCATACATATGGTCCAAAAACCAAACTATTATGTGATACCAAAGTGTAAACGAAGCATCTACACGAAAAGAAAAACGACTTAAATGAAACAAATATAATGTTTTGCACTCCATCCTCCTTTTCTCTGATTTTTTTTAGGTGGAGTAACCGAAGATTCCCTTCCACTACTCATCTTGTAAAATTACGTAATATTAGTCATTAAACTCATTGATTACTAATGAGAATAACAAAAGAACCCGTTCCCTTCGCTATCTTACCTCCTTCTCTATCTTTCTCGTGTGAAAAAGACAACAAATAATCCCCCGCTTCATAAACAAGAATTTAATAGTGATATGCATTGAAATTTGTGATGGGCTGAGTCGATCGATTTTATACTAATAATTTTTTTACACGGGACGACGAAATTATGAAAATCTCTTACAAAAGCGTACGAGATTGATGTTTGCCTAGTACTTCGTACACAGACCCATAAATCTTGTAAACGTACGAGAATTCTCGTACGTCTGACAACGTTAGTTAGTTATTAAAGAAAGACTATTAAAAGTACTGTTGTATAATATATTTTTTATTTTTTATTACTGCGATGCATTTAAATGGCTGGCAGTCCACAACTGTGCATTTCTCCAGAAATTTTCTGCCTCGGACTACAAAACTGAGGAATGAACTGTCGCCTGCGGTATTTGCGGACCAATACGACCTTCAAACCTTCGAGAAAAGAGCGTACTCCTTTTTAAAAGGTAGGCAACGCACTTGTGACTCCTCTGGTGTTGCAGGTGTGTCCATGGGTGGCGGTAATCGCTTACCATCAGGCGACCGAAGTGCTCGTTTGCCCCCTAACCCATAAAAAAGAGCTGTATATTATTCAAAGTGATCACGAAGACTGGAACTGTACCTAGTAAACGACAATAGGCTACGTATTACGTGGAGCCTAATACCATAGCTGGCAAAATAAAGGTCTAATACATCTCTCCCTACTTCTTAGAAGATATGGGCATGATACTATGTATAAATCTATTTAATAGCTGAAGACTTTTTTTGTTTGTTTAGTTGAACGCGCTAATCTCAGGAACGACTGGTTCGAATAAAAAAGTTATTTTGGTGTTAGATAGACCATTTATCGAGGAAAGCTATTGCTAAATAATATCACGCTACGACCAATAGGAGCGGCGCATCAATGGAGAACGTTGCAAAAACGGGGATAATTCTTTTACGTCAAGCAGACGAAGTTGCACGGGTCAGTTAGTTTAAATATAATTTATTGTATTTTCCCTTTATTAAAGAAACACCGTTTGTAAAATAATTTTAAATTAAATTATCGCAAATTGGCACCGGTCTAATATTAGAAGAAAAGGCAAATTGAATTATGTGAAGAGGAAACAGCATAATAAAAATCAATTAGAGAGATGAAATATTATTTAAATATTAAATTTCAACATTTTAAGAATCCATACGTCAGTTTGGTTCTGAAATACCAAATCCGAAGTAAAATTGAATGAAAAAATTTCTAATATTCTGAATCATCTGTAAATTCAAGCAAACATTTGTGTGCATGAACATGGATGTTTGTCTTGGTCTGGGTGTTTCTATGTATAATATGTATGGATTTACAAAAAAAAAAGTATATATGTATGTTTATCCATTGTCTAGTATCCATAGTACAAGCTCTGCTTAGTTTTGGGCTAGATGATGTTGCGTGTATGTGAAAGAATATTATATTATATTATTATATAATTGCTGGTATCCTAATCCTAACTAATACATAAATGCAAATGAGAGTTTGTTTTTTTGTTACGCATTCACTTACCTAACTACTCATCCGATCATCATGAATTTGCACATACACATTGTCAGGAGTACAGAAAAGAACATGGGGTGTGTAGAAAATAGTACTGTTGCTGAGATATAGAAAATTAACATAACCTACATTTACGGAGTGCAGCCGCGGGCAAAATCGAATTATGTATAATTGGATAACATAATCCATTAACACGGAGATTGTGACGATGACTAAATTAAAAATAATGATTGAATTATCAGCGCCTTGACATGGGTTTGCTTAAGTGTAAGTTTGCGGCTATCTTGGGTTCAATTTCCAAGTGTGACCAAAACCGTAGGTGGTGAAATATTGGTGCAATTCACCTCTGTTTATCTTTTGGGTGATGTACAAACGTAAGTAGGTATGTGATATTGTTTTGATACATTACGTCCATGTTGGCTAAATGCATAAGATACGCATTTATATAGATAGAAAATGTGTTTCCTTTAAACCAAAAGTATTGCGGGATTAGAATATCTACAATAGAAAACCTCATTCACACACTCAACACACCAACACTACCTCGGACTTCAATTATAATTTCAGAATCTGGATAAAGAAATCTCGGAAAAGAAACGCGTGATTGTTATCTTGTGATTAAGCATTGTTGTGTCTATGTATGTAACTATAAAATAGCCAATGCGGAGGCTAAATTAATTTTTTTAATATAATAAATATAATTATGTTGAAAAAGTCTCGACTCACTCACTGACTGACTTATCAACTTCCAGCGATGGATCTAAAAACCAAATCAGTAAAATGGTAATAATAAAATAAATTCTCCACCAACCTTCCTTTATAACGTATACAAAGAATGAATAAGTAATTAAAATCACTAATAAATAAATTCAGATATTTTAAAATTATGCCGCTGTCATAGAGAACAAATATTGTCCAAACGCACGGAATAGTGAGAAAACCTACACAGCAGGTTCCTAACTCCAAGATTCGAAGATAATAAAGGTATTGCTGACACTTTTAACAATGTCACCATTATCTCAAGCAGAAAACCTAGAAAGAAAATAAGAAAGATTATTTACCTCCATTATTTTCTTTAGGAATGGTAATCAACGTTATTCCTGTAATGCAATCTACTACAAAGAGTTAAAAATATCTGTTCTATATTCTTCAGTGGCTAATTATGCTGGAGGTACAAGATAGTGCGCCGGCTCGAGGCACAAGAAGAATTCAATTAATTGCTATTCGTTGAGAAATACTTCATCTAATATTAAAATAAGCACATGTAGCTTACGAATTGCAAATTGATTGTCTCTGTTACAAATAAAGCCTTCCTTTTTGTCTTTCGTCTCTCGCTCGTAACCCTTCATCTTGGGTTGCAACGCGCGAGAGATAGTCTTGATTTCTTTAAGCAAGATTATTAACCTCCATTATTTTCTTTAGGGAACGGTAATCAACGTTATTCCTGTAATGCAATCTACTACAAAGAGTTAAAAATATCTGTTCTTTATTCTACAGTGGCTAATTATGCTGGAGGTACAAGATAGTGCGCCGGCTCGAGGCACAAGAAGAACTCAATTAATTGCTATTCTTTCAGAAATACTTCTTTATAGCGGATTTAGTTTGGTCGCCGTGACCGAAGTTAGGCCTAAACAATATTATTATTTATCCATGAATAATAGGCAAAGTAAAAACAGTTCGGTACCATCTTCTCCTCTATTTGCCACCGAATTTATTTTTATAATTAATTTTTAAACGACATAATCGAATATACCTATATTTACAAACGTATTAAAAAAGATAACATAATTACAAAAACAAAAATAATTATAATACTAAATATTTACAAAAATGGTTTAGGCATCGAAGAATTCTTCAGCATCGCTGTCAACTGGTAACGTGCCCAGAAGGCTGGCAGCATTGCCACGTTGAATGGCAATGTTGATTCTTTGGGCTAAGAAAGGACCAGCCTTCTGATCACGCGAAACGTCGATCAGGCGTTTTGCGATCTCCCTGTACAAAATACGGGCGCACGGATCCCATGAACCTAAGGTTTCCACCCCAAACGGCTCAAAAATTTAATTTCCAACTAAATTACTATTTTTGCGCCGTTTGTTTTTGTTTACGTTTCTTTCTTTATTGTTTTGTTTTGTAACTATTGACGTACTTTAGTGTTATACATTTGGAAATAGTTTATTTTTAATTTTGGAGAAATTAAATAATACTTACATCCAAACTAATAGTATAAATCTGAATGTGAGTTTGTTTGTTTGTTACGCTATCAAACCTTAACTACTCGGCCGATTATCATGCAATTATTCATGCAGGTTGTCAGGGGCACAGCAAAGAACATAGAGTACTGTTCCCAAGGGATATAAATTTATTGACAAAATCTACATAAACGTAAGTGATGGCGCGAACAATGCGCGCAAAATTATGGTAGAGTTTTAACTAACACTAGATTTGATAAGCCTGCATTACTTTTGATTGATAATTAATTAATTTATTTTAAGCACACATATAATTTTTACTTGATAATAAATAATTATAATTATATTATACAATATTATGTTTCAATAAGATTTCTTGAATTCTTATAAACAACGCTGTACAAAAATTGCTTATTTGCTTCACACTCAAACGCACTAAATATATGTATATCGGGCACCAAGGTGTTGCTGAAAATCAGCGCTGTTTCGCTTATACAGATACAGCTTCGGGTTGAGCAACATCTTTTTTTGACAGACACTGCGACGCACACTGCGTTATTCCATCCCAGGGCTTATGTATTTACCGCAACAACGTTCTATGTGGGACGAGCAAGGTACCACAAATCCTATTTCCTGCTATCACGCTAGGCTAAGAGTAAGAAACCTTTTAAATCGACGCGGTGACGGCGGCGTCGGAAGATCGTGTCACGGCGCTGTATGGAGTTCACTTCGACGGTTATACGGCTTTTACTTTGATGCGGTATCAAAGTCTATGGAGTTGTGTGGGTGTAGTCACTAGCAGCTAGCTGTGACGTATTTAATTTTACCCGTGGTGTATTAAAATAAGCACATGTAGTTTACGAATTGCAAATTGATTGTCTCTGTTACAAATAAAGCCTTCCTTTTTGTCTTTCGTCTCTCGCTCGTAACCCTTCATCTTGGGTTGCAACGCGCGAGAGATAGTCTTGATTTCTTTAAAAGAGGACTACTAAGCAAGAGTTCGGAATAATTTCTGTGTTGCAGGAGACTTAATTTAATTTTTATTATATTATATTTTTATTATATTTTATTTGGTATCGAACCCACAAAAACTCGGCGATGTGGCAGTGGCGAGGTTCGTTGTGTTACCTACACACCTACCTATTTGGGATTAAGACTTTAGTGCTAGTTTATTTCCAAATATCTTCCAAATCTTTTTATCTAGCTTTGCTTACAGTTCTTCAACAAACGGAATGAGCGAAACATTTATTCCTGCAGACTTTCTCACGATTTTGTTCTGTATTGAAACAATTTAAGCCAAGCTCGCTTCGGCTGCGGTCTCCCTGAACACAGAGGCAATTCTATTTCGTTTTGCGCGAATATTCCTCTGCACCGGAATGTCTAGACATTGTACCAAGACGTTGATATCTGTTTGAACAGATCATTTTATGTCTTGCCCACAAGATTCTTATAAAATACGAGCTCAGACGCAAAAGGAATTTGAATATATGCAATGTTTTAGAAGTTTTATATAAATTTCTATAATTAATTTCTACTTTCTCTAGGAACGGTAATGTGCATGTGGTACAAATGTTCTTGTAAGATGTTAAGAATTTGTAAAAGCTATTAAAAATAATTTAATTCATATGCACAACCGACGACAAATGTATATAAGTTAATTTAAATAGCTCATTCCGCACACGTGCCGTCTGAGTGATCTTCAAAATAATCAGCTGAGGCTGTATAAATTGTATTGAAAATGAAAAAATGAAAAAATATTTATTAGTTCTTAGTATAGTTTACATAATGATTGTGATTGGAGCCTCCCGTTAAGCATAACAGCCTGTATTGGGAGACACCGCTCTTCCATAACGTTAATATTATATCTAGAACAAAAAACCTTACAAGTTTAAACATTTTTAAAAATATAAAATAAAAAATAAAATGTGTGTATATATGTGTGTATGAGTGTGTGTGTATGTGTGTGTGCAAATGTGTGAGTTTGCATGTATGTGTATGTGTATAGAATGCACGTAAGTGTTTGAGTGTCAAGTACTGTACGTAAACGTTTATCTGAGTGTAAAGTGTGATCTTGCCAAATATTATTATTCCAGCAACGCCTCCGTTTCTTCGTAGGTGAGTGATTTCAATATGTTATACAATATTTCTTTACAATCCCGTAATTTTTCTTTATGTATGTTAGTTAGTTTATTAAGTTTATTGTACAGGTGTGCTGAACGTCTTTGGAACTGTCTACTTGCAAATTTAGTTTTTGTATGAGGGACTTCAGCAACTTTATATTTTCTTCTTTTCACGATTGAATTAGGTTTATATGGTAGTAATTTATGCATCTTCAAAACTATTTTGACTATATATAATTTTCTTACCGACAGTAACTCACTGTCTTGATAAAGATATTGTGTAGAGTATCTAAAATTTCTAAAATACATAATTTTTATTAAAGCCCTTTGTCCTCGCTCCAGGTCTATAAATTTAGTTTTCGCTGCCCCTCCCCATACAGGGATGCAATAGGCCAAAACAGACTGTACCAAGGAAATATATATTTCATTGAGAAGGTTTCTCGATTTGTCCTTTTTATTAGGGACATTTCTTGGTACAATATGTCTCAACGTCCTGAACATCCCGCACAGTTTTCTAATCCTGATATTTACTTGGTCTAGATGAGGGTACCACGATAATCTTTGGTCAACAACCACTCCAAGATATTTTGTTTCTGTTACTCTTACTATTGATGGACATCGGCATTTAGAGGAATCAACGCATGTGTGAACTTTTATATTAAAATCTGGTTTTGGTTGTGTGCGATTTGAAATAGAAAAACAAATGTAGTTGGTTTTTGCTATGTTCAGGGATAAAAGATTATTTTGAAGCCAATTAGCCACTTGAGTCATACCTGCCTCAGCCAGAAGAGCAACTTTACTCCAGGAGTTTCCGGTAAAAACAATCGCAGTGTCATCAGCATAGGAAAACACTTTTGCATTATCCATTCCAACGACACCGAGGTCATTGATGTAAAGGAGAAATAGCGTAGGGCCAAGAACGCTGCCTTGAGGGACTCCAAAAGTGACATTAGTTTCATCACTTAAGTAGTCTCCGACTTTAACTCTTTGCTTTCTGTTAGACAGGTAGCTGCGAAACAGTTTCAACGGGACTCCTCTTACCCCTGAAGCTTCCAATTTATCAATCAGGATGGGAACAGAGACGGTGTCAAATGCTTTTTTTAGATCTAGGAATACGGATATACATTTATCTCCCTTATCCATGCTGTCAGCTACCAAAGAAGTAAGAGCAGTTATAGCGTCCTCAGTCGACATGCCATGCCTAAAGCCAAACTGTGTGTTACTTAAAGTTTTGTATTTATCAAAGTATTTTATAAGTCTAATATTTATCAGCTTTTCTATTATTTTTGATATAGCTGGCAGGATGGATATTGGTCTGTAGTTGTTGACATCGTCTCTGTCCCCGCCCTTGTAAACTGGGATGATGACTGACTTTTTAAGTGGCTCTGGAAAAATACCATTTGTAAAACAAAGATTAGCCAGATGCGTTACGACGGGGACAACTTCCTTGCCAATGTGTTTCAAAAACTTTGTAGATATATTATCCCATCCGGGTGCACTATCAGTTTTAAGGCTCGTTAATATCGCGTTCACTTCGTCATTGTCGGTGTCAAAAAGAGCAAATGAGTTAACTTGTGTTTTTAGGGATTTGGATGTACCAGTATGATTTAATGTATTTTGAATTTTTTTTGCTAAGTCTTTGCCAATGTTTGTGAAATAATGATTTACAAAGTTAACAGAGTCGGAGGGACTTGATTTGATATTCAGTAATTCAGTGTTCGGGCTTTTGGAATTATTAGTGTAGGTTATTAATTTAATGTTTTTCCATAGTAATTTATTATTAGTGATTGATTTACCTAGAAGCTCTCGTTCATATTTTCTTTTTAATTTTTTGATCAAATTATTACAATGATTACGGTATCGGCGATAGGTTACTTTTAGTATTTCATTAAATGGATCATTTCTGATTTTTTGCTGTAGTTTATTTCGATTTTTAATACATCTTAAAATACCAGTAGTAATCCACGGCTTGATTGTACGCTTGCTATTAGGGATAGTTTTAGTAGTAGTGCTTAGCTGTAAAGATTGTATTAGTTTACTTAGTAGTAGTTGGGTTAATTGGTCAGGATCGTCACAGAATAGTAGATCCGTTATTTTATTATCTATTAGATATTTTAGAGCTTTATCGAAATCAATAGTTGTAGTGGTTTTATTTATAATTGGCTTAGTTTTTATTTTAGATAAGCATAAAAATGTTGTGTAATGGTCGGTTATAGTGGTGTGGAGAATAGCGATACATGCCAATGATTTCTTTCTGTTTATTTTAATCATAAAATGATCCAAACAGTTTGCTTCACGTGTAGGAAGTCCATGTCCTGGAAGGATACCGTACAGTGACAACATATTTAAATAGTTAGCTCTATTATTATATACGTAAGTTGTGTCATTGTCCCTAGGTATGAGGTTGATGTTAATATCCCCAGCTATGATGACATTTTGATGTGATTTTAATGTATTAAGGTGTGAGTTGAGAGAATCAATGAAGCTGTCAGCATTTGTGTTAGACGGTGACCGGTAAATACATAGCACGATATTATCCAGTGTCTCCAGTTGGAGGCACGAAGCTTGCGACAAGCTTATTTCTCTAACTTTAGCCTTTAAAGAATTTCTTACATAGATCACAACGCCATCATTTTGGTTTAGTTTACGATTAGTCGCAAAGCAATGGTATTTATTAAGTTGTGGTAAGTATTATTCTCGTTGTATTGTTGTGGTAGTAGTGATATGTAATTACTAAAAAATCTATTCGGATATTTGAAATGTTAATTGATTCTTTGTCGCTGATTATGGTTCGAATCATCATCAAATATTCAAAACATGATTTGAGATAATAAATCGTGCTCGATTCGATCGATCGATTTCAAACCGGACTTTTTTAAAGTTTTTACTAGGTACTACTGCTTTATAACAAGCGGGAAGTGGTATTTACATTCGTATATGAGTAAGGTAAATACGAATCGAATAATCAATTCACATCACACTCTAATTAATTCGAATTTTTAGCTTTCGAATATTTTAATTTACTTGACCATTCAAATAATTCGATTTTTGTTATCGATAATTGCCCTTCGCCTGTCTGCATACTGACGCGCTGGCCCTTATATTGCGAGCGATCATAGATATCGATAACGGCTTACCACCAGGCTGCGCATATGTTTGTTTACCTTTGTTATATAAAGCAGATATTCAAAACCCTTCAATCTTCTACTCCCTAGCCTTTATTATTCCCAAGTCACTTGCGGTTGGCTTTTCTGGTCTAACCGGATTTGACTGGATATCAGTTTTTACCCGGAGCGGCTGCCACCTGACCTCCGCAACCCGAAGACTAATAATACCCTAAGGCTAGAACAGTGTCAGGATATTATAAGGCACTGACTTCCCAATAACGACTGCCATAGATGTTCATGGCAACCGGGACCGACGACTTAACGTGCTCTCCGAGGCACAAAAAACACCTACTTGTGGGTCGTACTGGGCCAGCGTATTGGACTATAGTCTAACTTTTCTCACACTGAAAAGAGGCCTGTGCCCAGCAGTGGGACCACTAAATGTATATATGGCTGATATTATCATTATATCATAGGCGCTCATAGCCAGTTGCACTCACTGATTGGTAAACGATTAGCGAGGTTAAGCAACGTTGGGTGCGGTCAGTCTATAGATGGGTGACCGCTTAGTGGTATTTCATCTGAGCCTGTCCGTGCTTCGGAGGGCACGTAAAAAGTCGGTCCCGGTTGTTGTCAAATTGACAGCAGTCGTTAAGCCATGTCAGAGGCCTACGGGTGGCTTGAACAACTCCTGACAACAGATTGGCCACTAACCACACGAAAAAGATTATAATTATACCTACACATAACAGCTCGTTTACTCCAGATCACTCGAGAGCAGTTTACGATAAGAAATTGCGATGCTTAAAACTTTCAAACAAGTTTAGATTCAATCGATTGGAATAAATAGAACCCAAGTAGAATTTATAAGTTTTCTATAAACTTATTTTAAACTCATAAAATTAAGGAAATACTGCATTCACAGGGATTTTCTGATAGTACTGATAAATATGTGTAGTATAATATCGACCTATATAACATACATACAGCTTTATACTTTATACGGTACCTTGAGGATAATCAGCTGATTAGTGACCGTCAGTATGGCTTCCGCCATGGTCGTTCGGCTGGTGATCTTCTAGCGTACCTAACACACCGCTGGGCGGAGGCTTTGGAGGGAGGGGGAGAGGCTCTGGCCGTTAGCCTCGATATCGCTAAGGCATTTGACAGGGTCTGGCATAGGGCTCTTCTATCGAAGCTACCATCTTATGAAATCCCCGAGGGACTCTGCAAATGGATTGCCAGCTTTTTGGATGGTCGGAGCATTACATTAGTCGTTGATGGCTGCAGCTCCTAAGCCAAGACCATTAACGCTGGTGTTCCTCAAGGCTCGGTGCTCTCCCCAACGCTGTTCATCTTGCATATCAATGACTTGTTGTCAATCGAGAACATACATTGCTATGCGGATGACAGCACGGGTGATGCGCGTTATACCAGCCCTCAGAATGTCCCTCGGAGCATGATACAGGAAAGACGAACACAACTTGTGTCTGAAGTCGGGGACTCTCTTGGGCGGGCCTCCGAATGGGGTGAACAGAACTTAGTTCGATTCAACCCCTCGAAGACACAAGTGTGCGCGTTTACTGCCAAGAAGGACCCTTTTATCATGGCGCCACAGTTCCAAGGAGTTACTCTCCGTATCTCCTAAAGTATTGGGATCCTCGGCGTGGAAATCTCGAGTGAAGTCCAGTTTGGGAGTCACTTGGAGGACAAAGCTAAATTAGCGAGCAAAAAGGTGGGTGTGCTGAACAGGGCGAGGCGGTACTTCACACCCGGTCAACGTCTTGTGCTTTACAAAGCACAGGTCCGGCCGCACGTGGAGTACTGCTCACATTTCTGGGCAGGGGCCCCCAAATACCAGCTCGGCTCACTTGACTCCCTACAAAGACGGGCAGTTCAAATCGTCGATGATCCCAGTCTCACGGATAGATTGGAGTCGTTGGAGCAACGGAGTGACTCTGGGTCTGTCTGCGTGTTCTACCGACTCTTTCACGGAGAGTGCTCTGAAGAACTGTTTGATTTGGTACCAGCGGCCCCTTTCTATCATCGTACCACTCGACAACGAAGCAGGGTTCATCCATATCACCTGGAAGCCTTCAAATCCAGGACGGTACGCTTCCAGCAATCATTTCTCCCACGTACGTGCAAGCTCTGGAATGAACTGCGTGCTTCGGTGTTTCCCTAGCGCTATGATATGTCCTTCTTCAAACGAGGTTTAAAGAGAGTTCTTCTTTCACGGTAGGTAGCGGCTTTGCTGTGTCCTGACATTGCTGAAGTCCATAAGCAGCGGTTACCACTTTCCATCAGGTGGACCACTTGATCGTCTGCCACCGACGGCAATAAAAAGAAAAAAGGAATATAAATCTTTTATACATGTATTTGTTACTAAACTTCTGCTAAATGGTTAATCAATTAAATTATTTATGTGTTTGATTGGGTACCTAGATGGTTTAGGTTCACAACCGGGCCCGGTAGGTGATACTACGATCGGGGTCGAGGTTCAGACAACGTTAGTCGCGTTCGCTACTTTTTTATATATAGATAGGCTCACACCTTATATGTTCGAAGATGTGCAGGTATTAAAGTTACATTACGCTAGAACTGTTTTGAGGTCCCACATAATATACAGGAAGTCCGGTAATTAATGGATAACCTAGAAATGTCTTATAGTAGAACTGAAGGTGGTTAAGGAAAAAGGAAAAAAAAATAGTGCAATAGCTAGTCATACTTTTGACTGTCTATCTATTAGCATAATTAGTATTTAAAAATAAAGCAACAAAAAACCGATGGCATTCATTCATTTATAGTCGTAGTGTACAAGAAAGTTAAAACGGTAATTTAAAAAAAATCATATCTCAGGTAGTAGTTAGGATAGATTTTTTTTTAAAACATTCTGAACGGCCATCTGTTCTTCTCTAAGATTTCAATTTCAAGGTTATCCATTAATTTCCGGATACCCTGTATACATGTGACGCTATCGCACACTTAACAAAAACCTTTAATAAACTTTGCTTGACCTTGGCTAAACGCTTCATGCAAAATTCTGTCTGCCATATCCCCAAGGCTGGCTGGATGATGTACTATCAGTATATATGTATATCACATTTAAAAATACATAATGCTACGTCTTAGTCACTGAAGATGATATACACCCACATTTCACCAGTTTTAGTACCAGATACTTCACAATGAGGATGGGCAATTATTAAATAGGTTCCTATTGCCGTTTACCGGTCCAGGTGGACACCTAGAAGTCCACGGGAGACTCGACGGGGGTCTACGTTGGCGTGACAAAAAAATGGAGGTTCAAAATTCGTAAGCGGTGGTCCACGAAAATTTATTTGCTTTCGATAGTGAATTAGCGATGTCGATCGACGGATATTTTGAGGAATACCACTCGCTAAAGAACCAACTACTAAAGGAAAAAACAAAAAAAAATGTCAGCCCGCCTACCGAAAAAGAAGGTAGTGAATAAAAAAAATTAATGAAGACATTTCATCAAATTTTTAATTTTAGCCTTGGTATATGGTAGAAATTTAGCTGAAAGGGGTCCATCGCAACCAGCTTAATTTTGAAAGTGGTCTATGAGAAAAAAGTCCTGGAACCTGTGGTCTAAGTCTTTGTATTGGTGCTGCAAATTTCGTGTAATAAAAACGAAATACCACTTTTGGCATCAAAACCGAGACCTTAGGCACAGTTGCATTGACTATCACTATTCCAGCGAGTCTGTGGAAAGAATATTTCATTACAATAATACGAATTCAGCAACCACATTCGAGGTCACACAACGATATTATTCTCAAACATCTTGCTGTATAAAAAACCGATTTACTGTTAAACAGATACCTAAAAAGATTTATTCTTACCCTTGACCAAGAGAAAAATAAAGGACATTAATTGTCCAAAACTTTAGTTATTTATCAGTGTCTTTCAGAACGTTTCCGTCGCAAGTTTCAGTGGAAAAACAGCGACATAAACATTTCACGGTCCGCGGTCCAGTATCTTGAGGCGCAGCATCCTCATCTAAACGTTTTAAGTAACAGCAGGAAGCCAATACGACTGTGTGGGGGATTAATGAGTTGAATGAAATTAATGGACGAACAGAGCGACGGAAGTAGAGCATGGTACCTACGCAGCGTTCTACTTGTAATGTTTATGTTATATATAATAGTTTTTGCCCACGGCTTCGCCCGCTTAAATATGGGTTAGGTTAGTAACAGTACTTTTTTTTTTTTATTTTTTTTTTTTATTTTTTTTTTTTTTGGGGGACCCCCCATAGTGCTTGCGTCCTCGTCGCGTCCCCTGGTAACGACCCGGTTCTGTCACCGTAACGGAGTGTCAGACCGGTGTTCGGCTAAAGAGCACTTGCGTGCCGGTTCATATTGTTTGAGTCTGTCTGTTCGTTATCTGTCTCTGTTTGTTGTCTGTCCCTCTCTGTTCGCTTGCGGCCATGCCCAAGCAACAGCGAGATGCGCGTGGGAGGTTTGAAAAAGGCCCTTCTCAGGGCCACTCCGAGCAGGAGAGTGCTCCTGAAGATGTTTCGGACGCGGAGACTTTTGACCCGCGTGCCGAAGTGGTGGTGGAGGTCACCTCCGGGGAGGCAGCCAGCCGAAAGCGGCCATCCACTCCGTTCTCCGTGCCTGGGTATTTAGACTCAGACACGGAGACCGAAGGGACGGCGGCCGCCAAGGTGCCCACTGCAAGCAGAGGGAGGAGGAGAGCGGTGAAGGGGGCACCCTCCAGGGAGGAGTTCCTCAGGCCCGCTTCGGTGCAGCCGAATGCTGAGTTTGAGGCGGCACTGCACGAGAGGCGCCTTGGGAAGGGGCCGGCTGCTGTTGCCGCCGACCTGGGGATGGGGATCGGCAGCGAGTCGGATTCCACCCCATTGGTCGGCGACTTGAGTGAGCTGAATGCCCAAGAACTGAGGGCGCGGGCGGGCGAGAAGCTCGCCTGCATCTTGGAGGTGGCTCGAAAGTCGGGCAACTTAAAGGGCGAGTTTGTCGGTCGCCTGAAGCGGTCGGCGTCGCTGCTGAGGGAGGTGGTGGATACCCTGGCGGGCCGTAGCGAGGCGGAGGAAACGCGGCGGCTGAGGGCCGAAAACTCCCGCCTGCGTCTCGAGGGTGAGGCGCTCAAGGCGGAGGTAAAGGCGCTCCGTCGGGGCTTCACTGAAGCGAAGACGGAGGCCGCTGCGGCGACGACTGCCGCCACCGCCGCCGCTGCCGCCGCCGACACTGCCGCCACTGCGGAGACGCGGACAGGCCCTGCCGCCCCCCAGGTGGGTCCCGAGGTGGTGGAGGAGCTTAAGCGCTCCCTTACCATCACGCTCGGGACAATGTTAAGCGCCCGGCTCGCGGGGCTTGAGGACCAGCTTCTGCCGGCCCCGACGGTCCGCCCACCGCTGAGAGCGGATGCCAGGAGGGCGGGGACAGACGCCACGCCGCCCACACCGACGCCTCAGCCAGCCAGGGCACCCAAGGTGGGCAAGAAGGGGACCAAGCAGGCCCCTAAAGCTGCCGCCGCTCCTGCAGCGGCATCGACCGCGGGTCCCTCTAGCTCTAAGAGGACCCAAAACGCCAGCCGGGTTGCCCCTGCCGCCGCCGTCCCTCAGGAAATATGGGTGACAGTGGTAGGGAAGGGAAAGGGCAAGGGCAAGAGCAAGGGAAAGGGAAAGTCCTGCTCTCCCTCCACTGCATCTGCGCCTGCCCAGGTAGCCCGTGGCCCCGCCACCAAAGCTCGGCCTGTTGCCCCTGCTGCCCCCAAGAGTGTGGCGACAGGACTAAGGTCCCCAAAATCCGCGGCAGTCGTGCTGTCATTGCAGCCCGACGCCGTGGCAAAGGGGTTTACCTATGCTGCTGCCATCAGGGAGGCACAGGAAAAGGTCGACCTAAAAGAGCTGGGTATCGACCAGCTCCGCTTCCGTCAGACGGCTACGGGAGCCAGGATCTTAGAGATTCCTGGCTCCCAAAGCGGAGAAAAGGCGGATAGGCTCGCGGAGAAACTCCGCGATGCCCTGTCCGCAGTGGCCAGTGTCACCAGACCCATAAAGTCCACAGACTTGCGGATTGTGGGCCTGGACGATGCTGCCACAAAGGAGAAGGTGGTGGCGGCGGTCGCAGCGGCGGGCGAGTGCGAAGTTCGGCTCGTCAAGGTCGGGGAGATCCGCCCTGGCTTTGATGGCGCCGGCTCCGCCCTTGTGACCTGCCCTGTCTCAGCAGCAAAAGTGCTGCTGAGCAGGGGCAGGCTTCTCATCGGGTGGAGCTCGGTGAAGGTGGTTGCGCTGGGGGAGCGCCCCATGCGCTGCTTCAGGTGCATGGGGCTGGGGCACACGCGCCCCCAGTGTCCTGCTGCGGCCGACAGGAGTGATCTGTGCTTCCGTTGTGGAGACGCAGGTCACCGGGCGGCCAACTGTGGCAAGGCCGGGCTCCGCTGCGCCATTTGCGCAGAGGCGGGAAAGCCCTCGGGGCACGTTATGGGGGGGCGCAGCTGCAACCCCCCGAAGACGAAGGGAAAAGCCCCTGGGACCCGGGCCACCCCTGCGGCCACTAGTCAGGCCGCCCCTGAGGCAGCGCGCCGCGAAGCAGTGTGCGGGGAGGTTAGTATGGATCAGGTCGGACATCACAACTTCCTCCAGGCGAACCTGAACCACTGCGCCGGGGCCCAAGACCTGCTCATGCAGACCCTGGTGCAGTGGGAAATCGGTGTGGCTGTCGCCGCGGAGCCGTATTTCGTTCCCCCCAGTCCCTATTGGGCTGGGGACTTGAACGGCTCCGTGGCCATCGTTGGGAGGGTTGGCGGCCCCCTCCTCTCAGTCGAAGAGAGAGGGGCGGGGTACGTGGTGGCCAGGTGGGAGAGGTATGCGATCATTGGCGCATACTTCTCTCCCAACAGAACCGCCGCGGAGCTGGAGGTCTTTATGGACCTCCTGGCTGCGGTGGTGAGAAGGCAGGCGCCACGTCAGGTCCTCCTAATGGGGGACCTGAACGCCAAGGCCCGGGAATGGGGCAACCGCTCCACTGACACTCGAGGGGAGATAGTCAGGGAGTGGGCGGTTGCCACAGGACTGACTCTCCTCAATAGAGGGTCGGTCCACACGTGCGTGCGATGGTGTGGGGGGTCCGTGGTGGACCTAACGTTCACTAGCCCCGCTGTCGCGGCACGTGCCCGGGCCTGGAGGGTGATGTCGGAGGTGGAGACGCTCTCGGACCACAAATACATAAGGTTCGAGATCTCCGCCTCCGACAGTCAGGGGAGGTCCCGGCGCGTGGTACGGGCGGATTTTCCGCGCTGGTCGGTGAGTCGCCTCGACGCCGAACTGGCGGAAGAGGCGGCTATCGTCCAGGCGTGGCTTGCCGCCCCCACGCACCCGGTGGAGGTAGACGTCGCGGCCGGCCGTTTCCGCGAAGCGGTCACGGCCGTCTGCGACGCGGTCATGCTCATGCTCGCCGCCACCCCGGCCGCCGAGAAGTGTATTGGTGGAGCTCGGAGATCGCAGATCTCCGAGCCGCCTGCTCGGCGGCACGGCGGCCTTACACGCGGTGTAGGCGGCGGCGGCATGGCCGGACAAACAACCAACTGTCGGCCGAAGAACTGCAGGTCGAGCTCCGGCTGTACGGTGAGTACCGTGCAGCCAAAAAGGAGCTGCAGCTGGCCGTTGGCCAGGCCAAGTCCCGGGCCTGGGGTGAAGCTCTGGAGGGCCTGGATAGGGACCCATGGGGGCGTCCGTACAGGGCTGCGCGGAGTCCCTAGAGCCGGAGCTCTTGGGCAGGGTGCTGGTGGGGCTCTTTCCCGAACAGGACCCTCACCACACCCCTCCGACGATGGCGCCGTCCATCCCGGAGGAATTGGACCCGGCCTCCATCCCGCTTGTATCGGAGGCGGAGATGGAGACGGCCGTCAGCCGCTTACGTGGCAAGAGGACGGCACCGGGTCCTGACGGGATACCGGGGCGGGTCCTCCAGATCGCCCTCAGAAAGATGGGCGATCCGCTTCGGGAGCTGTTCGACGCGTGCCTCACGTCTGGACGGTTCCCGAAGCTGTGGAAGGACGGCCGCTTGTGCCTGTTGCGAAAGGAGGGGCGAGATACAACCTCGCCTTCCGCATACAGGCCAATCGTGTTGCTGGATGATACTGGAAAGCTGCTAGAGAGAGTAGTGGCTTCGCGTGTCATCCAGCACTTGGAGGGGACTGGGCCGGCGCTATCGCAGGCCCAGTATGGGTTCAGAGCGGGGCGGTCCACGATAGATGCCCTGCTCTGGCTCAAAGACTGGACGCAGGAAGCGGTCGGTGGGGGGAACAAGGCGTTGGCTGTCTCGCTGGACATTGCCAATGCCTTCAACAGCCTCCCGCATGGAACAGTACAGGAGGCGCTCCGGTATCATGGAGTGCCCCTGTATTTGCGGAGGCTGTTGGCCGACTACCTCCAGGACCGCGAGGTCCTGGTGGAGGGACGCGACGGTTTGAGGCGCCGTCGCGTATCCTGCGGGGTTCCACAGGGGTCGGTGCTGGGACCGCTCCTGTGGAACGTTGGCTACGACTGGGTGCTTCGGGGCACGCTTCCCGCGAGTATGCGGGTGGCGTGCTATGCCGATGACACCCTGGTCGTAGTCAAGGGGAGGGATCTCGGGGAGGCGGTGCGGTTGGCCGCGGTGGGAGCTGCCCTAGTGGTCGACCGTATCCGCGCCCTGGGATTGGAGGTTACCCTCTCCAAGACCGAGGCCCTATTGTTCCATGGACCTCGGGGAGGACCTCCTCCAGGTACGCGAGTGGCACTGGACGGGGTCCTGGTCCGGGTTGGGACCCAAATGAGGTACTTGGGTCTCATCCTGGACGGGAGGTGGACTTTTGGGGCACACTTCACCCAGCTGGCCCCAAAAGTCCTGGGAGCGGCGGCCGCCCTGGGGAGGCTGCTGCCCAACGTGGGTGGCCCGAGCGCCACTTGTCGCCGACTGTACTCCGGAGTGATCCGGAGTATGGCCCTTTACGGGCCACCGGTCTGGGCGGACGCCCTTAGTCGCGACAATAAGACCCTGCTGCGACGTCCGCAGCGGGTCGTCGCGACAAGGGCCATACGCGGTTACCGGACGGTGTCCTGGACGGCGGCGTGCGTGCTGGCCAGTGACCCCCCTGGGAGCTACAAGCGGAGATCCTCGCCGAAGTTTACCACTTCGTGGCGGCGAGGAGGTCCCGCGGGGAGCCCCTGGGGTGGGAGGAGGTCGCACACATGCGGCGACAGGCGCGGGCCGCTCTATTGAGGCGGTGGACGGAGGACCTGGCTCCACCGACCCCGGGCCAGTGGACGGTGGAGGCCATTCGCCCGGTCCTCCGGGGGTGGATAGGGCGGCGATTCGGGTCGCTGACCTTCCGACTGGTGCAGGTGCTTTCCGGGCACGGATGCTTCGGAAAGTATTTGCACCAGATCGCGAGACGGGAGGCGACCCCGGCCTGCCACGAGTGTGGGGCGCTGGAAGACACAGCGCTCCACACGCTGGAAGCGTGTGCCGCGTGGGGGCCGCAGCGGCACACGCTTTCGGCCATAATAGGCGGAGATCTCTCCCTGCCGAGCGTGATCAACGCCATGCTCGGCGGCGAGAGGTCGTGGCAGGCAATGGTCTCCTTCTGCGAAGCTGTCATGACGCAGAAGGAGACCGCGGAGAGGGTCAGGGAGAACAACCTCCTCGCTGACCCTCTCCGGCGCAGACGGACGGGAGCGAGAAGGAGGCGATTTGCCCGCCTTCTCGCTCCTGTATAGTGGGGTCACTGGTACAGAGTCGGGGGACTCTCTACCGGCTTGCACGACCCCACACGTCTGGGGGATGGCCTTGGTGAGCAAGGCTGTCCCTCCACAGGTGCTGAGGCCCGGTCACCAACAGCCGGGCCAACCGCCGGGGCGGGATGGTGATTGCTAACGCGACCCCATCCCGCCCCACTCCGTCGGCGGAGGGACTACTCACCCCAGGTTTTTAGTGAGTATACCGACCCCCTTCAGGGGCGGAGAGTCTCACATAACCACCCTTCCCCCCCCCGGGGGAGAGGGTATCCATAAAGGATTTTCCTGGGTCAAAAAATAAAAAAAAATAAAAGTAACAGTACTTTTTACTGGATGTAAGGTACTCTATGTCCTTTTTTGTTCCCCTGAGAAATCGTGTGCGAAGTTGCCTGATGATTGGTCGAGTAGTTAAGGTGTAAAAGCGAAACAAACAAACTCACATTCGCATTTATAATATTAGTTAGGATATTGAGATACAGTGAAGCTTAGCCGGGTTAAAATAGTCTATATTATAAAGAGCAAGGATATGTATTTTTGTATGTTTCTTTGTAATGTATAAATAAAAAAAAATATGACTGTGTGGAGGCCACTGCGTTTAGACCACATGATTGCTTACCATCAGGCGGAGTGTGGTCATTTTGAGGAGCAAACAAAAAAAATAAAAACTGCCTTCCGATAATAGGTACCATTGGGTAGGGCTCGGCCATCTTCAGACCCTATATAGTTGGCGCTAGTGACTACCCATAGTACCCACATCGTATTTTAAGGTTAATTAAAGGGAAGTATACATACATCTCTTAATGTCGGATAATTACAAGTCAAGTGAACAAAACATAAAACAACCTTCTCAACTAGTTGTGCAAGTACGAGTGTTAAAACTCAGGTTAATTTTAATTCATACCTTCTATCTATATCGTAATCGCTTCAATTATAAACTTTCAAAACATGAGTGTAGACTAAGCTTATTAATGTTTTGACAAACTTTCTCCAGAAAATACATAAAATATGCACCTTATTTACAGAAGCATAAAGCTCAAAATTTATTTGTCAACTGCAAAGTTAGTTCAAGCTAAAAGTTTAGACATTGGAATTCAATGCTGTTCCAATTTAAGCCTTAATTGAGATCGTTTAAGGTCTAAAGTGTATTGTGTAGCTTCTAGTCAGATTCAGCCGTGATGTCTGGATAGTTGGAAGTTGACATCAGGGCATTAGTTGTGCATGTCCGTATGATATGGAAGTTTGGCTTCACACACTACATTAGTGGCTAATCCTTAGAGTAAACATGTTTTGGCTGGTCATCGCATTTTGAATGCATAACCTGCAACGAAACTAGCATTCGACTGCAAAAGAAAAATAGGTTTACAAATTATGACGTCACAATTTTTCTTATATGTATATACCTATATGTTGTGACGAGCTGGGCGATGCACCAGTAGTGAATGACTGCTGTGAAAGAGCTTTTGGGTTTGAATATAGAGCAAATTGGGGTTTACCTGTCAAGGTATTTTCAGCAGCATACTTTGTTGGTTGCCCTTAAATAAATAAATTTATACCGGTTGCCTGTTTAGTTTCATAGTAACATAGATTACTTTTTAAACATTGGAGTTTTCCTTCCACAGATTGAGTTAATTCCACTCCCTGGAATCACAGATTAAGATGATTATTCTTCCTAGGAATGCAGAGTGGAATTACGACTATAAGCGAGTCTATAATACTACCAAGATGGCGTATTAATGCCATAACTACGGGAAATTTTTCTTACGAGTGCTATTATAGACTTATAAAAATCTTGTTCTAAGTAAGATATATTGGTCTATTTAGGGCAGATGGAGTAGCAATTGTGAGTTAAAATCTTGAACATTTTTCAGTTCTGTTCGCCATTAAAACGATGCGCATGAAATAAATAGGCTCGCTCGAAACTTTGACAGATGGTAGCCATTTTAGGAGCCTTGAACAATTTGTGTGAGACTTCTAAAACGATTTCAGAATACAGATAGTTTTGATTTAGATAGATATTGAAGCCGTTAATAAAAATAAGATGTTGCTTATATATGTATAAATTTAGAAAATAACATGGATCTTTGCTTTTCTTGTAAAAATTACTCTGGGTCTGGGGTCAATACCATTGTCCATCTATGCTTAAATTGACTTTTTATTAGATTAAAACAACCGATAAAAAGGATGGCGAGCCTCGGTACAATTATGTGTTTGTCCCGAATAAGAATCGAACCTATGACCCTCGCCACATTCACACTGAAACGGAAACAAATAAACTCTCAACTACGTAGATTTTGTGAATAATTATTTTTTCATGATAGAGAATTTTAGTCGAGGTTTTTATTTAATATTAAATTACATTAAACTATTTTCCGATAATAAAATAAATGTTCTATCATTAGAATTTTCCGGCATGGCCGATAGGGTTTCATTTAAATTGTAGATCTCGCCATACAACTGATGATTAATTATGTAAACTTCAGCTGTCACGATTAACGTTAGCTGTTTAGTTTGCCCACTGCCACTTTAAATAGTATTTTTCCTTTAAAATCAGAGAAATGATATAATAAAATCAGTCTTGTTTACAAACTATCTCACTGCCGGGTACGGACCTCTTAGCGACGATCAATTTATCGAAAATATGTAATGTCTCTACACATCTTCGATAAACTTATGACGAACTCTCAGATACGCAGGGGTCTTCGCGATGTTTTCTTCACCGTTAAAAGCGAGCGATGATTAACTATTTGATAAGGACATCACTTTGGAATGTTAAAGGTGCGTGCCGTAGGATCGGACTCGAGACCTTTGCGTGTTAGATCAACGGTTTCTCCTTAGGCTATCGTGCCTTATGGGCTGCCCAAGCTTAAATAAAATCTCAGGTGAAATCTAAGGTGTGGAATCTGTGGACTTGCCACTATGGTCTACATCTTGTAATAATGTTATAATTGTATTATAGAAATAAAATTAATTAGTGGTTTCCTCGCTTCGTTAGTTCTGCGGCCCAAATATGCGTTTCATCGTAGGATGCTAAGTTCGATTGCGAGATCGGGCGAAATTCAATCAAGTTGTTCTAATAAGAAATTTGCAGTAACAGTACGGTTTTTATAAATAAGCCCGACTTATGACAATAATTTATTTCACTCTCCATAATCTAATCAAATCAAAAAACAGAACTAGCATAAAGTGGTTTTAATATATAATAATAATGATTTATTTATTTTAGTATAAATTCTTAGTATTACAATTGCTTTCTTACAATAACATAAAGTGCACTTATACATATGCTTCTGCCTACCCATCCAGGAACATATAGGCGTAATTATGGTCATTTTAGATAAAAAAAACTGTAAGTAATAATGCGAAACTTATGACCTCACTAATGCGCATATTTTCTTATTCGAACTTTTACGATTCAGCGCTAGTGTTGTAAAAGACGGTTTTCTGGTTTATGATCTCTAATTCAATCGTAAATCTTCGGTTCCGTCAATATAAGGTGCGCTGTAAAAGTCTTTTACTATAGTATGTCTACGCCATGAATTTTTGAATTAGTAGGCTTTCTTTTATATCTAAATCTATAAAAACTGCCTGCGGAAATATTTTCTTTCGTTTTACTTCAACTCTATTTGTTTTCATAAAAACTTTGCTTACGCTACGAGATTAGGAGTCTATCCGCAGAAAAACCAAAGTTTCCAACTTAGCTCTTCGGATAGTCAAGCTGTAGTATGTAGCTCGCAGAACCGATGGCTATCGGAGCAGAAAGTTTCTGCAGTGGCGGCAATGACCCCAAAGACGCAGCAGGAAGATCGGTCTGTGTGAAACATATTGGGGCAGGCCTATATGTGGCAGTGGCCTTTATCGTTTCTGTCTTTTGGAAATGTCGACAAGAACAGCAGATTCTTTTACGATAAATGTGTAATAATAAACATACTTGCTAGTTTAAAAGTGAGTGCCAGATTTCAGTGTGATGTGTTTGGTATAATACTCTCTGCTACCCTCCGAGGATATTCCTAAACGGGTAGGTAGAAGTTCATCGACTATGGTTATGGGTCGACACAATAGGTGGCGAGTCTTTTGCATTGAGCAAATACAATTCCGGTCTCCGAGCTGCTACTGAGATTGCCTTGACAGAATATCCAATAACGCTTTGCTCGACCTGGGATTTAAACACGAGACTCTGCAGACGTATTTAAATAAATTAAGATAACATGTTAAGATATTTTGCTATTATTAATAATAATGTGTGATTCGCCGCGGTCTTATGAAGAATGAGGTTACTTCCTCAAGTTTAAGCAAGGGTTCCCGTTAGGCTTAGCCCTATCTCTTTGATAAATAACAGAGTACGGTTATAAACATAATAAATTGTATGTCAGACTGAAATTATTATAAATGATTTCGTATTAATTTTGATTATGTGATGTGTTATTATTTTACATGCACGCAAGCGAACAAATCCGAACGTTATATTACCGGCTTAAGGGTTTTTGTAGGTCAAGTTTAGTTTAATATTTGCTAGGATGGGGTAGTGGTTTAGGTGGTCGCCTTGCTAATGCCAATGCCCCGAGTGTTGTAGGTTCGATCCTCACACGGGACGAATATTTGTGTGATTCAGGTATAGTTGTTCTGAGTCTGGTTGTTCATTGAGTACGTTGATTGAATGTTTGTAAAATCTCCCGCGACCCAGGCATAATTTTTGTGCGGGTATGTCCAGTGCCGTAGCGTAGTGGGAGCGGCGGGGGCGGCTCGCCCCGAGCGGCACATTTAGGGGAGCCGCAAAATTTCACAATAAATAATAATAATAATATCTTGTAAATATACAATATACAACATTGACGGCTGTCCTTCCTGAAAGTTCTTTAGAATTATTGAAAATGTCTTTTAAATTGAAATTTCTAAATAAGAAGGCAGTAAAAAAAAATCCGCCCCGGGCGGCTGACATCCACGCTACGCCACTGGGTATGTCTTATTTAAGAAAAATTAATAAAAACGTATAAGTAGATATAATCGCTCCGTATCAAGATATATTTCATACATAATTATATGTCTTTTATACATATTTCATAAGTCTTACGCTAGTGTGCATCCTTGATAACTTCAGTCATAAAATATAATAACACTGACGGAGCCAGGAATCGTACCCGACACCACGCACAGCAGTCGTCGCATTCACGTTATAAGAATTCAAAATCAGGTGATTACTAAGGCAAGAGCAAGTAAAAGTATCTAGTAAGCAAACAGCTGAAATTTCTAGAATCTCTGTTATTAAGTAACTTAATTGAGGTCAGTATCTCTGTGTAACAACAGTCGCAAATAGTTTCCGCAACTGCGGATGTTAAAAGCCCCGTTCGCCTCCGTTCTCCGGTGGTTTTAACGCAAATACTGAGACGCTTGTCCCAACCACCGCAGATTGTCCGCAACACATGTACGGTAAAGGGTATTTTACACCACGCGGTGTTCAGTCTGCCTTACTAAATTAACTAAAGGTAATACTGCACGGTTGGTGTAGTGATCTAAGCGGGCGCCTTGCCACTGCCATTACGCTGAGTCTTGTGGGTTCAAATCCCGCACGGGACAAAACTTTGTGTGACCCGCAAATGATTGTTCCGACTCTAGGTGGTTTTGTGTCCGTTGTTTGAATGTTTGTAAAGTCTCCCTCGATACAGGAATGATTCTTAATGCGGGAGACGTCATTAAAAAAGAAAGTTGGTATAGACGATCGAACATGGTGCGGCTGTAAACGCACGGTACGGTGCTACGGTGCGCTCCTCACGCCACACCACCGTAAGCGCACGGTACGGTGCTACGGTGCGCTCTTCACGCCACACCACCGTATTTTACCACAGACTGTCATATATTTTCGGTACGCACAGAGTTCGATGTTGAATCACCGTACCGGCATTAATGATAATATTCGGCGCACTGTGTGCTCTACAATCGAATACGGTCTGACAGCGAACCGCGTTCGTGGTTCAGCATACCATGTTTGGCTTGCTTTTCAGCAGCCATGTTCACAGGGATAACCATAAAAACTTAGCTAAAATATACTATTTAAAGTAAAGTAAAGTTTTACAGTAGTAGTTTAATCGTTTCAAAATTATATAATAATTGTGTTTTAAAATAAACAACGCGATAAAATCTCGATAATGTAGAGTAGCGACTCCGCACAGATGAAGAAGTTCCGCCTACTTTCAACAGATGGTGCTATATACAATCACGTATAACATGACGTCATACAATCCTGAATCGTACAAGTAACACTTACACAGCGATTGAGTATATATACAAGCTCCCGAAATCAAAAGTCGGGCCTGCCAGGCACGATCCACCCAGCCTGGTCAGACGATTCTCCCTTTGTGTTGGAGACATCGCACCCTATTCATCCACAGTAGTTTAATTTCTGAAGCTTGCATGGCTTTGACATGACAACCGTCAACAACGACGTACACCTTGCGAATGAGTTAGCATGCGGTATTCAGCACGGTATAATAGCGAGCTTCTCTAATATGTAGACGTGGAGATAAGCCTAAAAGTGGCCAACCGCGACCGCGGTCCGCTGACGGCTCATATTCGATCGTGTGGCGCACAGTGCGCCGAACATTAATATTATTAATGCTGGTACAGTGGCTCGACATCGAACTTGGTGCGGAACCGGGAATATATGAAGGTCCGTGGTGCGGTAGTGTGGTGTAAAGAGCGCACCGTAGCACCGTGCGTTGGCTCGGCCGGACCATGCTCCATCGTTTATTTTCACTTTAGGGCCCGGTTCTTTTTATTTTAATTTTTGACACATATTCTATGGAAATTATGTCCAAATTTTACTGTCCGTAGCTACAACAAGTCGTTTCTCGAATATAGAAAACTCTGGCTTAGGAAGACTGAATATCGCATGGTGTAATAGCTCCTTAACACAGTCGCTCATCTGTATAAGACAGTGTCGTATTGTCTGTTGTATTATCACACGAGTTAAATGTTCAACTCGATAAACAATCTGTTTAGCAGTTTGCGAGAGCTTTCTTGTTGATGTATTTTTGAATTAGATGTATGTGTGAGTTATTTATTTTACTTTAAAAGTTTATTTACGAAATAAAAAGTACAAGGGCGAACTTAATGCCAAGGGCATTATCTTCCAGTCAACCTTAGGGTGATGCAGAGATACAGAGAAGTAGGTGCATACAGTAGCGTGAAACATACATATACCTACATATAATAAAGAACATCACTTTCTTTCTTTTTCTTTTTCGTATGGTTAGTGGCCAACCTGTTGTCAAGAGTTGTTCAAGCCGCCCGTAGGCCTCTGACTTGGCTTAACGACTGCTGTCAATTTGACAACAACCGGGACCGACTTTTTACATGCCTCCCGAAGAATATCACTATAGTAATTATATATTTTATAATATATACATACCAATAAACATATTATATCATCATCATCATCATCATTTCAGCCTATTGCAGTCCACTGCTGGACATAAGCCTCCCCCAGGGTGCGCCACAAGGCCCGATAATATAATATATATATATACAAATATATATATGTAAAGGTACATGCATACATACCTATATACATACGTATCATATTACTGACGGGCGTATATGAGGAATGTGATGAAAGTGAATGAAGCCAGAGAAGTGTGTCAGGATCGTAGCAAATGGAAATCCGTAGTCTCTGCCTACCCATCTGGAAAACAGGCGTAAATCTATGTATGTACGTATGTATCATATTACTAATGAGACGAATCCGATAAACTGTCGAGGAGGAGAGCACGCACTTTCACAGCGCATTCCATAGTATAACGGACTGGATGAGGAAGGAAGAATGCTGGAAACCAAATGTATGGGAGGGACAAAGTAAGAGGAGGTTATTGGTAGAACGAAGATTTCTATCATGATTAGAACAAAGGTATTGGAAAAGGCAGGTTAAATAAGTGGGGGAATTTGGTGAGGTTAGGATAAAAAATAATGCTGTAAGAGCACGCAAACTACGGCGTTGACGAATGGGTAACCATTTTAAAATGTATCTATGAGACGAAATATGTACATCATATTTACGAAGATTATAAATATACATACATATTTATTGTATAGATCTGCATTCAGGTCATAGTAACACACATAACCATAGTAAATTAAGGGAAAGACCAAAGTCTGCACAAGCATTATATTTGTCTTAGATGGGAGAAAATTCTTTAGGCGATACAAGGCGCGTAGCGTTCCCGTTTTAATTTAATTGTCTCTCTGATTGACACTAGTATCAATCAGAGAGACAATTTAAATTTTTTAAATGAAGTAGTGTCATGCCTGTATATCCTGGCAGGCTTAGATGACCCTTTCACCAAAAAATGTTTTCAACGTATTATTAATATATTTGTACAATATAGCCAATTAGCCAGAATATACTTGAAATTAGGGAATGGCAGCACTCGTAAAGATCTTTTAATCTTCAATATATGTATAAATACACAGTATACAGTTCTGTACCATTCTCTCTACTGATTGTCAACCGATTTTCTATTGTATTGTATTTTGCTTTTGTATTATAGTTTATCAATGAAAAAGTAAATTTAAATAACTATGTTCTCCTAAAATGTTTAACAATTATGGTAGATTTTTGACCATTGGCCGAACACTAGTATATATAATTATATAAACAAGTGAGAATCGGCAATGAATTGCCGTAAATCTCAGAGTTCGAAAAAATGGTTCAAGTAATATGCACAGGTCATGTGATACTACGTGGACGTCAGAGGTCAAAGGTCATAGTCATTTTGGGGGTATATCGACTATGCTGAGTCGAATAGCGTTGACCGCGAGTCTCTAGCTCGTACGGTTCTTGAGTTGAAAGTTGTATAACGGACGGACGGACAAAACTGTTGTATAAGAGATTTTTCGAACTCTAAAAAGAAGTCCTGACTTATCAACGATAGCCAGATCATTGGACCTAGAATGCTAAACTTTTGCAAAAAGGTTCTCTATATGACGCAGATAAGGAATAAGATAGGATTATCTGAAATAGCCAAGGCATAGGGAATAAAGAGGCTTTAGGGTTCAAAATTTGCCTTGTACTTATATTTTTACTAGAGACTTATTTAGCATGTATGTTATAATAATCTACAGTGTGTCCCTGGATAAAGTGCAATCCCGAAAGGGGATGAACCAAGAGCATAAACAATTGGAAAAAAAAAAAAATTATATAGTAGGATTTACAAGTTTTAAGATATAATTTTTTTATTAAAGGCATAGGGCCTTAGGATACAATAATATCGATTTCTTCCGAAGTAGTGGATCTATTTACTTGAAATAAAAAAATCATTATGAATAAATACTATGAAATAACAAAGCTTTTGTAAGAAAAATGCATATTTAAAACTGTTTTTTTAAATAATTTAAAATAACTAAAATTTTTGCCTGCATAACTATGTAAATTTATAGCATATTATTATTCTCTATCATGTTAGCCTTCAATGGAAAAAATCATCATTCTAACTCAAAAAACGCGCTAGCTATGGGATTCTGAAGTTAACACCTTTTGCACGCAGCATTGCTCGGAAACAATAGGTACTTTTAGCTGGATGAAAGCATCCAGAAAAACAGTATGTACTTTTCTGTATTCCCGACAACGTGTATGCGAAATTGCATGACGATCGGCCAAGCAGTTAAGCGTGAAAGCGAAACAAACAGACAAGTTTATATTCGCACTGGGAATATTAGATAGGATTTTCTAAATGCCTCGTTACACGACAAAACCATTTAATAACTAGAAAAGAAAGAAAGAAAGGAAGTCGGAATCGCGGGTAAAAGCAAGTTGATTACAAATGGGTACACATATACATGAATTTGATTATTATATAATAAAGCAAAGCTATCTATTCCAGATCGTCTTTCTAACTTTAAGTAGAAGAATCAAACTACATTTCTACCACTTCACACACCCCAGTCCTAACTCTTAGCAATTACCGTAGAACAAAGTTTAAATAAGAAAATAAAGTATTCAAAAAGTTTTATCATATGTAGATTCAGATAGCAACTTTATAAAAACAGTGGGAAGTTTTTAGACGAAGGGAAATCATAACTTTAAGCCAAATAAAATAAGGAGAATCATGTTTTCTATATGAATGTTATTTTCTTTGTTTTTGTACAACGTTTTACGTATAAAGAGTTTTGATTTCACTACTACGTGTGAATAATTCGCACTCTTAATAAAACAGCGACTTAACTCGAAATTTGAAAGTAAGGCAATTTGAACTCTAATTGTATATGTTAAATTCTATTATTATATTTGTGTTAAATCTTTGCAATAGAGTTCACATTTGTTTAATCCAACATACTGAGATAAGTCTCTGTTTTATTAAGGGTGCGATATGACTATACGGTTCTTAGAAAATTTTATACGTATATAGCTTCATACGTATTTACGCCTTTATAGGCTTATATACATACTAGCTGTGCTCGCGGTTCCACTCGCGTTTATGGTTACTGCGCCGACCCCGTGGATCATAGCGTGATGTTATAGCCTATAGCCTTCCTCAATAAATAGGCTACCCGAAACTAAAATAATTTTTCATTTTGAATCAGCTGTTCCTGAGATTACTGCGTTCAACAAAACAAACAAACAAACTCTTCAGCTTTATAATATTACTCGCTGACCCGCGCAACTTCGTCTGCTTGATGATGCAATATATCTATTGAGGAAGGCTATAGGCTATATAACATCACGCTACAACCGATAAATATCGATAAAAAATCGATAGGCTATCCAACACTAAAGGAATTTTTCAATTCGAACCGGTAGTTCCTGAGATAAGGGCGTTCAATCAAACAAACAAACTCTTCAGCTTTATAATATTAGTTTAGATATACTCTCAAAATACTAGATGGGTGTGGCGACTTCGCAAATACGAAGAAGTTCCGCCCACATTTAACAGATGGCGATACAATCGCGCTTAACATGACGTCATACTATTCTGCATCGCACAAGTGGAGTTTACACAGTGTCTAAGTATTGTATATACGAGCTCCCGACATCAACCGTCCCCTGTTCCTCCACATGAGCATTGCCCCCCATATTACGTCAGGTATTGTAATATAGATTCTACGTAATATTAGGCGAATCGATTGTAGTCTATCTGGCACATTAGCAGACGCCGCGCTATGCTGCTTGTGGGTGTTTCACGATAAAAAATAATAATACTTTTCTGGACGAGGCATCCAAATCTGCTGCACCACCAAGGCTGTCGAAGTTCTGTTGTACAATTGAAATAATACTCTCAAATCTTAACTAATATTATAAGAAGAATATATAATGGGAAATGTTTATTTATTTATTGCGCTTTCAAACCTCACCTACTCGACCGATCATCATTAAATTTTGCATACACTTTGTCGGGGCAACACGACATAGTTTCATCCAGAAAACAAATGAGAATCGGCAGTGAATTGCCGTAAATCTTAGAGTTTGAAAAAATGGTTTAAGTAATATGCAAAGGTCACGTGGTACCATACCACGTGACCTTGAGGTCAGAGATCAAAGCTCATAGTCATTTTGGGGGTATATCGACTATGCTGAGTCGAATGGCGTTGACCGCGAGTCTATTATCTCTAGCTCTTAGTTGAAAGTTGTATAACAGACGGACGGACAGACGGACGGACAAAGCTGTTGTATTAGAGTTTTTTCGAAACTCTAACTAACCTAACCGAACCTACATTTACACGAGGAAAGCCACGTGCAAAATCTAATCTATACTAATATTATAAAGCTGAAGAGTTTGTTTGTTTGGTTGAACGTGCTAATCTCAGGAATTACTGGTTTGAATTGAAAAATTATTTTAGTGTTGGATAGCCCATTTATCGAGGAAGTCTATAGGCTATATAACATCACGCTACAAACAATAGCAGCGGAGCATCAATGAAAATTGTTGCTAAAATGGGAAAAATTATCTTATGTAGAACCTCGCTGATTCAGCATTAATGGGTCGGCTCGACCGGGTAAGGATTACCCTCTCACAGAATATCATACTGTTGTGTTTAGGCCTTATCATCTTCTTTTCCCCTTCCCGCTCCTTCTCTTTCCCACTTCCTTTTTCCTTTCCTAAAGGGTCTACAAAGCGCAAGTGATGCCTCTGGTGTTGCAAGCGTGCATAGGTTACGGTGACCATGTACTAACATGTGGGTATAAAAAAAAAATGTGAAGCAGACGAAGTTGCGCGTGCCAGCTAGTACTAAAATAAAAGCCTGGCACATAATAGGTGTGGCGTAAATGTGACTGCTGTGCAGAAGGTGTTCAACTCCCGGGTCAGGCAAAGTGTTATTGAGGTTTCCTACTAAGACAATGACAGTAGACAGCACTGGAGTCCAAAATGGTCATCTACTAGGCACAGTTTATTGCCCGCTATGGTACATGGTATTAAAATGAGATTTAAAATTATAGCCTTTAAAAATATTGGTATAACAGATCCCTGTTTATCTCTACGAGGATATTAGCGGGAGGCTATATATACATACATACTCGTAAATCTAAGGTATCGCACACATTCACGTTTACAATAGCACAATAACAATAAAGCCTAAAAGTCGTGACTATAAATTTGATATTACTGAACTCCTAACTTTGCTGATGTTTTAATACGGGGCTCAACAAAATCCAAAACTTATACAAAATTGAACCTTATGATATAAGCCACAAGGTTGTTCCAGCTGGCAATATTAAAGCGGAGTTCAGAATACGTATGTAATGATAATTCTGGATCCCAGTTACGTATAGATAACAATCACTTTTAGACTACGTAGGGCTGTCTAAAATTACTTAGCAGAGCTTCACGCCATCTTATAGGTACTAGGCAGACGTGTGTTACGCCCACATAATAATGGTTTGCGGTGTTTACAAAGTGAAGTGTGTAGTGCTCGACCAGGGAAGTTTAAGAAGCGGAGATAATTTAAACAATATACTTCGCAATTAGAAGATCTTTAATGCGTTTTTTACAAAATTGGCAACACTACATATAATTAGCAATTATACGAATTATCTAGTACACAAAAGGTAACAGGGCGTGTTTCTTGAATAAGCTGCATTACTTGGTTCGGCTGGAGTACAGCGGACCACTTAACTTTAGAAACGGCGGCCGGCTGAAGAATCTGAATCGTTATTTTTTTTTTTGTATTTTAATTGTTGGCCTCAGATGGCCTTGACAACTTTACGCGAACTGTTGGTGAGGATCCTTTTTTTCCAATTTTTTGTGTGTTAATTGTTTGCCCCAGATGGCCTCTACAACTTTACGCGGACTGTGGGTGAGGGCAGAGGGCTCCCAACCCGTTATAAAGTAAACTAGACAACGTTAATCCCCGAGGGCGGACTACCACGGACCTCGGCTTGGGGCGTTGTCGGCAACGTGGATCTAAGGTGATCCACGGGATTAACGTTAACGCGACGCGTATTCCAACCTCTGCGGCGAAGGCGGAACCGCGAAGACTTTGTGTGGCTTCGCGAGCCGTGTATGCTTTGTCTTGAGCGAGTGATTGGGGTGAGGATCCAGACGTGCCTGTGCTTTTATATGCCGCCGCTGGGGGAGAAAGGGGCGCTCCCACTCCAACGCGCGCGCAGCCGCTGAGGCGCGACCGGTCCGCATGACACCTTGTACGTAATGGTACTTCTAGTCTACTTGCTGCTAGTGAGAAGTTCTGTATATTAATACCCAAATCTCTCCTATGCCTTTTTAAATATTTTATTTATTTTTTATTTCAGCCTGTATGGACCTGCAGGGCAAATGCCTCCCTCTCGCTTTGCCACATTTCACCGTAATGCGCTAGTTTGCACCATTATCTCCTGTAGCCACTTAATTCGTCCCGCCATCGACGCTCTGGTCTACCACGTTGCCGGTTAACACCATCTGGGATGCAGTCTGTGCTGATTTTAGCCTAAAGTTCCTGCGGTATTTGAGTTTTCCGCCTTTCTGGGTGACATCTGCGATTAGTATTTTTGATTTTTTTATATTGCTGTCTAAACTACTTAACTCTGTCTGATGGTAAGCAGTTGTGTAGTCCAAAAACAGGAACAGGTCTTGTGCTTTCATATCTATCAACATGCACTTGGTCTATGTAGACGAATATTGCCGAGTTATTACTGTTCCGTAGATATTAAGCACGTAGGAAGTTTTATTGCTGTTTAGTTTGAGGGTCAATGATATTGGTATTGCTTAATCCTGAGACCAGAAAATTCCGTATGCTACGGTTTTGGCATTGCTTCTTGCATTAGCTTTATCTTGCTTCATTGATCTTATAGCTATTTATTTATTTTCATACTGGATTGTTTTAGCTTTTATTTTATCTTGCTGACATTGTGACTACTCTAACAGCGGCAATGGCTCAGTGGGGAGACCAACAGACTGCAATGCAGAGGGTCTCGGGTTCGAACCCACGTCGCGCACCTCCGACTTTCGGAAGTTATATGACTTTTCGAAATTATGTGAGTATTGATTGACAATTATCGCCTGCTCCGTGCCGCGGAGAGCTCGTTAAGCCGTCGGTCCCAGCTGCCATGAACATCTATGGCAGTCGTTATTGGGAACTCAGTGCTCTCTAATATCCTGTCACTGGTCGAGCCTTAGGGTATCGTAAGCCTTCGGGTTGCGGAGGTCAGGTAGCAGCCGCTCTGTGTAAAAACTGATATTCAGTCAAATCAGGTTAGACCAGAAAAGCTGACCCCAAGTGACTTGGGAATAATAAAAGCTAGGGAGAAGAAGATATTGTGACTACTCTTAATTATTAAAGTTCCCTTATGACACACATACACATTCTCCATGCATCTATCCCGAGGAGAACACATTACAACCACATTTCACCAGCTGCCGTTTTCAAGTCTCTACGTGAGACTTAAAAATATTAAATCGCAAAATAGGACTGTTTGTGATTTACCGTGCACAGTTCCTAAATACGTGCTGCTACTGGAATTAAAATAAAACCCAATTGCAGGTTTCCTCGATCAGGGAAGCGAAAAAAAGACCTCTTATAACTCAGGTCTAAAAAAAATCCAATAGCTAGTTTTCCTTGACCAGTGAAACGAATCCAAGACTTTATGTAAATCAGTCTTATTTACTGTCAGGGCATCGCCAATGGTCTCTACGGGGATATAAACTCTTTTATGATACGTGCCTTAATCTCAAAATCAATTACTCAATTTAAATGTGCTGTAATGTATCCCAGTCATGTTTCAATGCAAACATGACTCGATACAAACATCTCGCTTCCACGAAATTCATATTAGACGGAATCATGTCAGAGCGTAATAATTGCGTTCATAAATATAGATCATGATTCGAATATTAAACAGTGTTAGATTGATCATTTCGTTAATTAGTCTATCTATTTTTGTGTAGCGTTTGTTTATAATTATCAGTTGTTATATTTATAATATCAAAAGATTGCGTGTTCATATCATGATGGAGGCAAAAATATGTTAGTCTCTTTCTAAATACTTTCTAATAATATAAATGCGAATTTGAGTTTATTGGTTTGTTACCCTTTCACGCCTTTACTACTCATCACCATGAAATTTCGTATACACGTTGTCAAGCCCACAGAAAAGCTCATTTGGTAGCACAAAATTTGGTAATATCATAGGGAAGCATATTTATATTATGTTGGAATCACCAATATGTTAGTCTCTTTATATACTCAGTAATTTCTAAATATATATAGAAAAATACTGAATTTGGCAACAGAAATAAATTTTAAATGGTGTTTAATAGATGTAAGACAACGTCAAAAAAAGACTTGTCTGCTACCAGAATTGTTTGGAACATACCCGAAAGTAGGTACCGTATTCAACGATTGACCAATTTAGTGGTTTAATGAAAAACTCCAGAGCAGTTAAGACAATGTGTAAGAACTCATCATCAAGGACGTTTAAAAACAGATTTATTTATAGGTAATTTTTCTTTTTTGTAGAAAATAAGTATAGTCTTCAGGCAATTATTGAATGAATTATGATAGTTTGTTTGTTTAACAAACAAAACCCGGTACTTATATCAAGAAATGAGACGTTTTGCCTACGGACAGTTAATTTTTAACACAAATTCTATGGAAAATATATGTCAAATTAACTGCCCGTAGCTAACAAGACCCATTTTTTTAATATACAAACTAGGTTTACCGGTTATAAGTGAGTACGTATATCGATATTACTCAGCGATCTTACATTTTTAAATAATTTGCTTCATTGTCAGTTTTTTCGAAGCCCTCAGTCCACTGGTGGATAAAGGACGGAAAATGAAAGGATAATAAGTTACGCTGTCTATAAAATATCATGCACCATATAATTTTATGCAGTCAATTTTGTGTAGCACCCCTGACCTAAAAATCACAAAAACCACAAAGCGCATTACGGGCGGAGGCCAAACGGTCCTTTGCTAATCCGGCTCTTCGGATGTAAATGCGGCCCTTAGCCCTTAGTGGCCGATACGGATGCGGCCGATTTGCGGGGCAACCCTGTCGAGAGTAGCTTTTTTAGGGTTCTGCAGTAAAAGTACAATAGAACAGAGGAATAAACTGTGACAGCATTAATAAAAACTTGTATGATGAATCTCAATATCAGAAATATACATAATCTATATATGTGCGTACCTGTTTGTTGTTTCAGATTTAATAGATTTTGTTTTATTTGAAATCTACGGTATATCGTAAAATATTTAGTGATAATATTTTTCATACAAGTATATAGGGGGTCTATAAGTGTGCAAAACAGGAATGTGGATGAACAAAAATTTTGAAAACATATAGCGTTACAGACGTTCAAACGTATTTAAGGTACTAGAGCTATTTAAGCGCATGGTGTGGCTCATGGACCGGATTTTTGATCACGTTGGCCAATCTTAAGGGAAAGTGGCTTTCTGCGTTGGAGATATTATAGTTCACAAGTGTGTACACGAACACAAGTGCACTCTCGGTTCCCTATCTCTCATGATTCGATGAGACGGCAATCCGATACCACCGATAAGGGAGATCGGGCGCACAAGCAGCTTTACGTACCTTTCGAGGCAGGAAGATGTCTAATATCGCCAACTTCTTAATTTTAGGCTACTATTGAGAATTATTTGTAGAAAACCCAATAACTTTTAGTAGGCCCAACCCAAGATCCCGAGACCTCATGCACAGCTGTAGTCGCCACGGAGGCAGTCAATAGCAATAGAAAACGCGTGATTCGTGGCGCGTATTGGTAAGTATTCAAGTAAGTAGCGTTATTGACCTTTAGATATAGTCTTATGTCGTATCGACAGAAGAAACTAATTGATTGACAGTCATGCTGAGTTGTGTCAATATCAGCTCTAACCGTAAGTATATATAATATATCAGCCCTGTATGTAAACTGTTCCACTGCTGGGCATGGGCTTCTACCCAGTGTGAAAGGGTTTAGCCATAGTCTACCATGCTGGTCCAGTGCGGGTTGGCAGGTGGTTCGAGGTAATTATGAAGAATTCATAGACATACAGTTTTCCTAACAATGTTAAATTTCTGTCACCGTTAAAGCGAGCGGTAATTAATTATTTAATACGCACTTTACTCTGAAAAGTTAGAGGTGTGTGCCCAGGGTTCTAACTTGTGACCTCAGCGTGGCAGTCAAAAGGTCTCCCTTAGGCTATCGCTGCTTATACGATACCACAAGGATCCAACACTTAAAATTTTGCTTGTAATTATAATGCAGGCATCCACTAAGAAACTGTTCAATATTCATCCGAAAATGTCTAGATTGGAGAATCAGAGCTTATATGAACTCTTCATATAAACTCTTATAAAAATAAGTGTAAGTACACATATATAACGGCTTCAATAAATTTACCATTAAAGGGGTCAAATGAGGCTTCAAAGCATGGAATAGAATAACATTTTAAACAGAACAACAATAATAATAATAATCATTTATTCAACTTAATTTGGTACAAATTGATACAGAGCTTAGGTTACATTGTAAAGGTAATATATAAGGGGTGCCTGTACTAGGGTAAACCTGTGCCACAGGCATTAAGGGCACATACTATATAATATAGATATAAATTCTAAAACAATACTTATAAAACATTATTCTTTGTATATAAAAACTTACGAATTATATTATAAACTAAGTGATTACTATGACGACTTAAAGAGTTATTTTATTGCGTAACACTTATTGAACAACAGTCATCAAATTTTCTGTTTGATCGTAGTTCAAGGTTTGTAAATATTGTTGAACTAATTGCTTAGTGTTAGCATAATTTTTGTCATAAATCGCAGTTATTTTGTTTATATTATTATAAAGAAAAATCCTAAAAATGCGAATAGCCTATTGGTAAAAATATACTTAGATTGAGACTGAGTAGTACAAACGATATCCTTCCGTCGTTTAGTGTTAGTAAGTTCCGGGTTATAATCAAGAGTAGTATGTTGTTTGAGTACAGTGTGCATTATAAAAAGCTGCCGGACTGTTAGTACTTTAGAATGTTAATACAAAAGGCATGTGGGGTAGCGAAAAGGTCGATGTGTAGCTACTTTTAGGAGTGCTCAAATAGTTTGGTACCATCTAAAAGTACTTTAAAGGTAGTGCTCAGAATTTTAGAAATGCATAAGCTGCACTTTCCGAGCAATGCATACGCTGTAAAAGTCACAAGTTTTTGTAGTTCGTAATATTCTGCTTTACACACATAAGTACCTAAAATATTATCGAAATAAAATATTATAAAGTTCTATACGAATTACCGACATGAGAATTCCAACAATCAATAAAAAAGAACGCGTGCTCGTATAATCGTGCCTTTCAATACAAAAGCGATATCGTACGGAACTATCCTAAATTGTCGAAGTGCATTCCGACCGTTTTTTGCCGAGGGTTGTTAAGTGGTATCTTTTTTCCTTGTCGAGCTAGTCTTCGAATTGGCGTCACAGGAAATTCGACTGGATCGGAACGTAGTTTTACACGGGCGCCATTTTATGATCACCATATTGTGTGTTATTCGGTCACTGGCTTTAATGGAACAAAATTATTTTAGATTGATTAATATATGTACTTAATACATATTTTTGATATTTTTTGGCATGGGAATGTATACGAACCCCTTAGTGGTAAGCGGTTATCGTAGTCTATGGCTGTTTCCGACAACAGGGATTTTCTTGCACTCGCACTTGATCATTTATTTTATAAGTTAACACATGTCAAAAATCCTATCAAGTGCGAGTCGGACTCACAAACGAAAGTTCCGTACTTTGAAATTCACTATTTTGGTTGTTTATAGCGGCAATAGAAATACACACTCTTAGAAAATTTCAACTGTCTACCTATTACGGTACATGAGATACAGCCCTCAGATGGATGGTCGGACAGCGTAGGTTTAGTAATAGGATCCCGTTGGCAAACTGGGTACAGAGCCTTAAAAAGGATTTATTCATATGTCAGCACAGAGGACAAAGTTTACTGGTCTCTTGCTGACAGTTCGGGTATCACTCGCGCGTTGTCGACTATCGAATAGTGTGACAGTGATAAACATTTCTTGTGAAATATTACCACTATTTCCAAATAAAGACTAAAAATATTCTGTAAAAAGTGTGGTGTGACATTGAAATGAATTAATTTTTAAATGTACAACAGGAATATAATATTTGCATTTAATCGTAATGTGAAAATGGCGCATTGGATAAACTTTTGACCTAACAAGTAATTCGTCGCCGGTTCAAATCCCAGCTACACTACTATACATTTCTGGATTATTAATATTTAGGTTTTTAAATTTATTTATATTTACGAAGGATTTTATAATGAGTAACGGAGAGTAGAAAATTACAAAAAAACAGTAGAATTGGAAATGTCCATTGTTGGATGATGATGATGATTTGATGTCTATAAGCTAATGTACTGTATGATTGTGTCACCAATATACATATGTTCAGGGTTACGACTCGTGGGAATCTTCAAGTGAAAGACAGATTTAGCAGATACAACATTCAGTTGTTACGTATCACTGTTACAAACGTGAGAGAGCGACTACCTCGAGCCGCACTACATACGGGTCTCATACAAAGTACTTAAATGCTAGCGTCAGATAAACGTGACCCAACATCCACCCTGTGCTATAGTTAGTCACAAAACACAACTTAGAGGTAACAACAATGGAACTCCTAAGCAGTCATGTTGTCTAACTGACACCGTTGCGGATTGCAATAATATTACTACCAGGCGCTATGTATCCCAGAATGTCGATCCTTCAAAGTATGTTTTATGTTCAGAAATCGCTAATATTATTAAGTCAGAAATACGCAGTGCCATCAATGAGGAATTTATATACAGCAGGAAATCAGACACTTTGAAGTATCACTAAGATTCTTGAGCTCTCAACATGACGAAATTACTGTCACTTTAAAAACATATGCTGATGAAGCAAAACTTCTCCGCAACGAAAACAGCTCCCTTCAAATAAAAATATAGGATATGGAGTCGAGGCTCATGCAAGTGGAAAAAGATTCGCGGCAAAACAACCTCGAAATAAATGGTTTACCCTAACACAAAACAGAATATCTATCAAAAATGATACTACAGATGAGCAAAGTTGTTTCCTACCCGGAATTGAGCGAAAAGCGAAATTATTGCATGCACTCGTCTACAAAAGCTAAATCCTGCATCAAAACAGACTAAACCAGCGATTTGCAAACTATCTAGCAAATTAAAGCGTGACAATTTATTAGAAGCAATTTTGTTATACAATCGTGCAAACCCTAAGAACAAATTAAATACCTACTATGCTACTTGGCTATGGAAACAAAGAATCTCCTGTCTACGTGAGTGAGCACCTTACCCCTTGTGAATAAGGCATTGCATGCTGCTACCAGGATCGCGGCAAAAGAGAAGTACTACCAATTTTGATACGAAACGCCAAGATTTTAGTTACGAGCCCGTTCGCATCTCATGGTTCGTCCCTTAGTAGGTTTCTTCTTAAATCCACCCAAAAATACTCCGTCGACTTAATGAAGAGGGCAAAAGTCAAGGGGCGTACGGGCTCGTAGCCAGATTATTATACAAAAAGAAGAAAGTGTGCCTGCTCAAATGCCTGTTACAAGTAGGTATGGAGATATATGAGCCTTAAAAATTAGTTTAAATATTTTTATTACGTTTATTTTACTCTTTTAATGATTAACGGTAATGTTTGTGTATTTTTAGCTTTTTAAATTAAATCGTCTAAATATATATATATATATATTATCAGAATACGAGAAAATTGCAAACTGTATTTACAAACGCTCTCAATATGACCTATCATGTTATTGTTCTAACAGAAACCTAGTTGAATTATAATATACTAGATTGGAAAAATATTTGACGACCTATACCAAATTTTTAGAAGAGATAGGCAGTCAGAAACTTTTCCTCAGGTAAAGAAGGATGGTGTGCTTATCGCAATATTAAAGTCTTTTAGAGCCTACCAAAACTACACATTTGAGGCAAACTGTGAGGATTTATGGGTAAAAATAGACCTAACTTTGCAGTTAAGCAAAACGTCAAAAATACATTTATGCTCTGCCTACATTGCTCCCACGGTTAAAGCTGATGTTCTATCGAACTGTACTAATAAAAAATAGCAACGTAATTAGTTATTCTGACACTGTAATAATCTTAGGCGATTTTGATCTGTTTTATTACTTGGATGAAACAGCCATCTTCATCGTAGGTATGTTAAAGCAGACTTACAGTCAAGCACTTTGGATAGATTATTTTTAAATTTTGTTACATAGCAATAATTTATAGCAACGCAATTATATTAAAATGTTAATGAGGCTGTAAGTAGATTTTATGTAATAATGAATAGTATTATTCGTGACTTAGTTAGATCTAGACTTAGATCTTTGCTGGTACAATAAGATTTTGATTATGCTTTTAAAAGGGAAAGAAAAATGTAGGCGTGTTATGAAAAAATACAGTAACAAACATGGCGAATATGAATATACAATGCCTAAAGATAGGACCAGTAAAATAATTAAATGTTTATACCATAAGTACATAGAGAAAACATCTAAATAGATTTATTTAAAATATTGCCAGAAGTATTTAGGGTCTTGTGTTAAATCTAACACAAGACCCTAAATACTTCTGGCAATATCTTAAAAATAAGCGTAATAGTCATTCTACGATTCCCAGGCAAATGACGCTCAGTAATCAAACTGCAAACGATGCATGGAGAAAATATTGCTAATCTATTTGTAAAACACTTCGCACCAGTATACAACCTAAAATCCTATAGCAGTCAGTTTTTACCTCCATACGTGTATAATGCCTGTAACAACAACTTACATTATCCGAATGTAGTACAAAAAAAAAACTAAAACAGCTGGATATTTCAAAAGGATCAGAATGTGATGGTATCTTATCTTATCTTATGTGGGGGTGGCCCCCCACGTGACTGGCGTCCGTGCAGACTGGCGACATTTCGACCCAGTGGGATCTTTTGTGTCAACATTCTCCCAATAACGACTTCCATAGATGTTCATGGCAGCCGGGACCGACGGCTTAACGTGCTCTCGGAGCTCGTTATGTGATGATATACCTCCTCAATTTTTGTGTGAGTGTGCCGATCATTAACAAAGCCTTTTCATATTTTTTATAATAAATCCCTCTCTAAAGGAATATTTCTAGAATATTGGAAAGAAGCCATAGTTGTACCCATACCTAATACTTAAAATAATTACTAATATTAGTCTTGTTAATGATTACGTTACTAATATCAGTAATTTTAGAAATAACAAGACTTATATTAGTAATTATCGGCCAATAAGTAAACTACTTAAAGTAGCTGAAGTGTTGAAATCGTTAGTAGGTCCTTATACAGTATATAAGTTGGCACGTCGAAAATATAATTTCTGATAATCAGCATGGTTTCATCAAAGATGAATCCACTTTAACTAATTTAGTTGATTTTGTTGAAAATACCCCAACTGATATTAGTAATGCCAATGAGATTGATGCAATATATAATGACTTTAGAAGCTTTTGATCTAGTGGATCATAACAGATTACTTCATAAGCATTCTACGATATTTAATATTCATGGATCTCTCTGAAGTTGGTTAAAACATATTTAGTAAATCGCACAGCTGAAGTAGTTGTAAATGGGTATTTATCTAATATTTTTATGCCTATGTCTGGTGTTCCTCAGGGATATTGCTTAAAAAATAAAAATATTTAAAGACGATGCACAGTATTGTTTTGTCAATTTATGTTTCTAAATGTATGCCGACGACTTGAAAATATTTAGAATAGTTAAATCTAAATCGGATCAGGCCTTTCTGCAAGAGGATATTGATAGACAACTGATGTGAAAATAATGCCATGGAATTGAACATCAGTAAATGCAATCACATTTCACGAAAACGACAAAAGTTCGGTACTGCTTATACCATAAAAGGTAAGACTTTAAAGATCGTCAATGAGGTCAAGGATCTGGGTATTACGATTGACATTGAAATGCGGTTTTTTAAACATAAAAACAACACGATCAACAAATGTAATAAAATTGTAGCTTTCATAAATCATAATACTCGACAATTAAAATGCATAATAGCTCTAAAAACGTTGTATTACGCCTTAGTATGCAGTAATATAGAATACGGGTGCCTCATTAGTGTTTTGCGTCGCTTTGCGTGTCGCAGCATCGACGCGCGACGCTGCGTCGTTTTTCATATATTTTTTGTGACATGCCACATTAATGCGTTGCGTCATCGCACGCGACGTTTCATTGGGTCGACGGACGAGCGACGAAGCGGGGGGCGGGTGATGCGCTGCGCTATCGGAGCTGCGGTGCGACGACGGACAGTGTTCTACTGCTAGAGAAGCAAACTAGACGTGCGTACACGACATTTTTATCTCAGCATGAGTGTGGAGGATATCGATATAGATTCTCTCATATTCTTGGTGCAAGAAAGATCGATCATATGGGATAAAGGACATGAACATTACAATGACAAATGCCGAAAAGCAAGCGAATGGGTTGCAGTTTGTAAACATTTATTTGAAGATTACGACGAATTTGACGATACGAAAAAGAACAAAATTGGTGAGTTATATGTTATAGTTATTCGTTTAAGAGCGAGGTCACACGGTACGTTAACGGTATGGTGCGGCACCGTACCGCAATTAATTCGAGCTATAGGGTGCCACACAGGCGGTGCAGCACCGCAGTACAACGCTGTTTACCGCGGTGCGGCGCGTCGCCGCAACGTCAATGACTCAGTGTGTGTTATCCCATAATGCAGGTCTTTCTTGTACTAAAGATATAAGGAAATTAATATCAATATTATCGGTACTCATCGTAAGAAAGATAAATATTAAATAATTGTAGCACACAACTTGAATAATCACGTTCAATGCACTATCAAATATCAATACTGCGGTGGCGGCACGTTGTCACTCCGGCGCCGCGCCGCGCCGGCCGCAGCGCATCACCCCTCCCCACCTCGTTTCACAGGTCACAAGTCCGGCGCGCTTGCGGTGTGACGTCGCAACGACATGGTATAGTGATTTGTATGTAGGATGACGTTGCGGCACCGCTCCGGAGCCGCACCGCACCGTCAACGCATCGAGTGGCCGCGCTCCTAATGTTAATTTATATCATCTTTAACTGCCATGGTAAAGCCCCTACGGGACTTATAAAATAATTAGCAAATTGATCTTTGATAAAATTTTCAGCTAATGTTTCTGTATCAATATGGGGTTGTAATTGTAGGAAGTTAGTTATTGTCATCTTTTCTTATTGCCGTAAACCATCGTGTTCTGTGACAAAATTGTGTAAGACACAACATGCTTTCACAATATTAGTTGTTAAATCATATGCTGTGTCAATTGGCCTATTTAAAATACGCCATTTATTTGCCATGATCCCAATTGCTCATTCCACGTATCTCTTCTAACGAGCTCTTCTAAGGCGATAATTATAAACTCTTTGTATCATGTTGAGATTTTATGAGTGGTTGAGGATCAGGCACTAGTTGTTCATTTTTAATTAAAATCTCATACAGTTTCGTATTCCTAAAAATGTTCGAATCACTTTCCTTACCATATGCACCTACATCGACAAAAACAAACTTATAATTGGAATCTACATTCGCCAGCAAAACAATTGAAAAATAATTTGTATAATTATAAAACCGTGAGCCACTCTTGGCAGGTTTCATAAAACGTATATTTTTTCCAGCAATTGCCCCGAAGCAACGGAAAAAGTTAGCTTTGCGATCGAAATCTGATGCAAGATTTTGTAGTTTTCCTACTGTGATTTCTTCTATGTACTGTGGCCGAAGATATTTCGATATAGCTTAACAAACTGATGATATAGTTCTAAAATTGTTGACCTTCCACGTTTAAATTTAAAACGTAAGTCCTCCATCGAATTTCCGGTCTTGGGGATTGTATCTGAAATAGAAACATAGAAAAAATATTATTACTTACATATTAATTGCTTTCTTTCCAGGTAAAGAGGTTGTGAAAAAATGGAGAAGCGTGAAAGACAACTTCTTAAGATACTTAAAAAAATTAAAAGAAAACAGTACATCTGGATCAGCGGCCAAAAAAATTAAAAGATATCATTATTACAATCAGTTGCTTTTTTTGCAGAAAGTTGCTCAACATAATTCTGATAGTAGCCTTGATAAAGAAATGGAACGAAACGAAAACACAACATCATCTTCTCCGCTTCTGACAAAAGAAATCCCATCGTTATCAGGTCCTTCTCGCTATGTGCCTGCAAACCAAGTAATGGATGATTTCGAGGCGCAAGCGTTAGAGGCATTGCCGTTGCAAGAAAAAGAAAATCGTCATTTATCATTTTTTAAAGGAATTCTGCCTTCTTTGAATGACTTTACGGAACTACAAACGTTAACATTCCAAAGCAAAGTTATAAAAATCATTACCGAAATTCGGTTTGGAGAACAGACTCAAGCAACATCATTGCAGTCTCGCGGAGGTATCAAACTGGAAAACAGTATTAATTAACACCATTGCAGTCACGCGGATATCAAACTGGACTACATATCCAATATACCATCACCGTCGGGGTATCAAACAGCTGAATTAGAACAACTTACTCATCAAACACTACATTTAGTAACTTTACAGATGACAGCCAGGAAGAAGAATATAACCCTGCTTTGATCTCTTATACTACTGAAAGAAAACTGTATTAAACATAATAAATGAATAACTGATTAATATGTTGTTTTTATAGTAATAATAATAATATCAGCCCTGTATTAAATTGTCCCACTGCTGGGCACGGGCCTCTTCTCAGTGTGAGAAGGGTTAGGCCATAGTTCACCACGCTGGCCCAGTACGGGTTGGCAGACTTCACATTTCTTCGAGAACATTATTGAGAACTCTTAGACATGCAGGTTTCTTCATGATGTTTAACTTCACCGTTAAAGCAAGCGATAATTAATTATTTAATACGCACATAACTTCGAAAAGTCACAGTGGCGCGCCTTGGGATCGAACTCGAGACCTCTGCGTGGCAGTCCAACGGTTACCTACAAGGCTATTGTTGTTTTTATTACTTACCTCAATGTAATACCAATAATTTAAATTGGTTCTTTGGGGTTCCTGAACTTGGTATACTGTTTGTTCAAAGATTGTTCTAAGGTTTTCAACAAATACTCAAAGCTCACCTGTGTGAGCTTTGAGTATTTGGTGATTAAATGTGAATAATATGAAAATAAATAAAAATGAATTAATAAAGATGAATTTTTCGATTTTTTTAGAATGAGTCTGTACTCATTCTAAAAAAATCGAAAAATTCATCTTCTTTAATAATAACTCTTTATAATCTCGAAAAAAAAACTGACCATCACAATTTCTTAGTGCAATCAAGGGAGATATCCAGAATCTTTTAGTGTTTCTACGCTTGTTTCGGCAGTGGTGCAATAGAAACAACAATAGAACACGTTTGTTCCGATCCATTGTGGAATGAAGACTGCAATCAACACTGAGGTGCGTGCGTCACTCTTTTGCACTGAGACGTCGTGCGTCGTCGCATCGCAGATGTGGCATATAATACCTTGATCCGTTGCGGCGACGCAGCGCAATGCAGTAATGAGGCACTTCCCTACTGCTCTATTGTGTGGTACCCTATGTATCAAAACAATATCCAAGGCATTGAAAGCATACAAAAAATGTTTGTAAGGGGGCTATCTATGGTATCGGGTAATCGGCGTACTGTCAAAGATTTTAATGAGAGCCTTAATTATTTCAATATGAAATCATTATATTGGAGGAGATATTATTTAGGTTTATTGTTTCTACATAAGATATGTTATCATGGTATAGACTGTACGCCATTAATATTTAAAATAAATATTAACATATGCAGGCCATCTGCTATGTCAGTAAACTATAAGTCGTTTGTTATCAAAACTAGTCGCAACAAATATTTAAGCAACACACGTCTATCCTATATCCTCGGCAAATGTAATGTATACTATTCTTAATAAAGTAAATTTTCTCCGAAAAGATAGCTACATTTAAAAAAACAATATTTCGTCTAGCATAGTATAATTTAGGTTAGTATAATATGGTATTAATTTAGACTTTAATCTACCCTTAATTTTCTTGTGTAGTTTATATAACTTAAAAATTAAATTGTGAAAGCACCTCCGCCTTCAAAGTAAGGACCTTAGCACCACTTCAGTCGTAACGAGGACGTGGTGTATAGTCATTTTAACTAGGAATAATATAAAAACTAAATATTTGTTTTTTTTTAAATACATAATTCCTTAAGAAATTGCTATAAAGCGGAACATTAGATACTAATATTAGTAGTACATTAAAACATTTACGGCAGTGCTCGTTAGCACAGAATCTACTGCAGCTTTGAAGAAATTATCAATTAATATGTTCTATATGGAAGAGTGTTATGTTTTTTATGTCTATAGAACTTATTAAACTACTTAGGTAACAAACAACCGGGTTTCACTGATGGCAACTTATAATAATAATAATAATATTCTACCACATACACACAACACCATCTAGCCCAAACTAAGCAGAGCCTGTACTATGGGTACTAGACAATGGATAAACATACATATATAGTTTTTTTTTAGTAAATACGTACATATTTTACATAGAAACACCCAGACCAAGACAAACATCCATGTTCATGCACACAAATGTTTGACTTGTGCGGGAATCGAACCCGCGACCTCAGGCGTGGCAGTTATTTACACTAACCACTACGCCATCGAGTCGTTATAGATGCTTGCATGGGCACCCCTCAGTCAGGCAAGAAATACATACAAAAGATCCTTTTTTTGATGAGCGAAATATATTTAATCATATCGCTGCGCGATTTGAATTTAACATAACCTTTCTCTATATAATATAAATGTATAATTCTATATTTTATATTAGTTAATAGTATAATGTGTAGATGCAGATGCATTTGTTTGAAAGTAAACCTGGCGGCGCCCATGGATGCTTGCAAAAATATAAATATCATTTTCATCTGCTGATCATTTAAATTACGAATCGCTGTGTGTGTTGGGGCGAGCTAAAGCTCCTAACAGTGCGAGTTGACAAAGCCTTGAAACCCTACTCACTAATAGTATAAAACAAATTCGTTTCATTGCGGTCTTATGTAAGTTGAACTTTTTTCATTAGCTGGACAGTAGGCTTGTAAAAGGATCCCATTGCGCCCTCTATCTGTAACTCCATCAATTACCACCTGGAAGAATTAGGTACCGAACTTCTGATCATTCAAATGCCTCCTGGCCAAATGCTCTATCGCTATGCTAATTGTTAACCGATACGCTATGCTAATTGCTAACCGATACAGACAGAAAGCCATATATTTTTAATCTAGGGACGAGCGATTCTTAATATAATATTCGATTCATTCGAATGTTCAAATGACTCGTATATATTCGAATAATTATGTTCTTTTTTTAAGGCAGCGCTCGCCATCATTTCTGTGTAGAGGCGAGGACGTTCTTTTAAATTTATGTTGCTTTATTTTAATACATTAAGTGTTAGATTGGCTTTGCATTTTAGCATTATAGGACAGATTTTCCCTTAGTAAAAGCCGCGCCTAAATATAGTAAGTTAAAGAAGAATGAGGCGAACATACACGCGATAATATCCGTCTATTCGTTACAGCAATATGAAGATAAATAGTTTCGTTCGTGAATTAATTTTATAAAGGATAGCTATTGTAAGAACGGTTAGATGAGGAAATTGTGTATGTAATGTGTTCATTTAGAAGGAAAATATTCAGCTTCATTGTGAATGATTTTGCGAATTTATGAAGACTGATATTCATTAGTTATTTGTGATGTTTAGGTTAGTAGGCGTGTACCTAATAATTAGGAATCTTGACTAATTTTTGGCTTGATGTTAAGAATCGTAAGAACTTCAAACTCTTTATACAGTTTTACCGTAGGATACTTAAACTGCTTAAAATTAACTACCTTTAAGATACAACACTGGGCTCTTTCTATTTTTATGAGAATACTTTTTCGGGCACCACCCCAAGCGGCGATACCGTAGGTAGCTATAGATTGACATAAGGCTAGGTAAACAATCTTGCTAGTCATCTGATCTTTCAGGATTCTGTTTTTTTTTGAAATAGGTATTAGTTTGCGTTGTTTCTACTGTTATAATCTAAAAATCACGTAACACGAGCTTACGTTTTTGCATTTTTCGTGCAAATTTACATAATTTTGTAGGCTTTCTTCTTTTCTTTTCGTGTGGTTAGTGGCCAACCTGTTGTCAAGAGTTGTTCAAGCCGCCCGTAGGCCTCTGACATGCTGCTGTCAATTTGACAACAACCGGGACCGACTTTTTACGTGCTCTCCGAAGCACGGAGACGCTCAGATGAAATACCACTATGCGGTCACCCATCTATAGACTGACCGCACTCAACGTTGCTTAACCTTGCTAATCGTTTACCGATCAGTGAGTGCAACTGGCTATGAGCGCCTCTAATGGTAATTTAATTTATATATCTAAGAAAACCTATGAAAACATTGCATAGGCAAATTCTAAGTCGGCCTCGATGGCGTAGTTGTTAGTGTAACCGACTGCCACGACTGAGGTCGCGGGTTCGATTCCCGCACAAGTCAAGTCAGCTTGGTCTGGGTGTGTCTATGTATAATATGTATGTATTTACAAAAAAGAAGTATATAAGTATGTTTATCCATTGTCTAGTACCCATAGTACAAGCTGTGCTTAGTTTGGGCTAGATGGTGTTGTGTGTATGTGGTAGAATATTATTATATTAAGTATAATAGAAATACTAATAAAACATACAAATGACGTAAATGTAGTCTTACGCCTATATTTTCAAAAGTGTAGGCAGAGATTACAGCCACATTTTGCTAGTTATGGTTTTAGTTTCTCGTCGTCGCCTACCGAGTTCCATACTCAATCCTGCTGCTGACAATTTTAGACAGAAAACCCAATAAAACTGCTCGACTCAGGCATATAGCTCGACGCTTTTCACAGAGGCCGTAGTCATGGTGACTGCGGCTTCTGTACAAAGCCTCGAGTTTCTTGACCTGGTGTTACTTGATCTTTTTGATAAAAAAACAAACTCATTATATATCAGAGAAAAGGTATATTTACTCAAGGATTCAAATCACCATCTTAATAAACTACACAAGTAATGGTAGTATGTGTGAATCAATGTTGAATAAATATAATCCTAATGATGTATGTATCTTATGTGGGGGCCAGTCAGTGCAGACCGGCGACACTTCGACCCAGTGGGATCTTTTGTGCCGACACTCTCCCAATAACGACTGCCATAGATGTGGTGTGGTGTGACGGCTTAACGTGCTCTCCGAGGCACGGAGCAGGCGATAATTGTCAATCAATACGCACATAATTTCGAAAAGTCATATAACTTCCGAAAGTCAGAGGTGCGCGACGTGGGTTCGAACCCGAGACCCTCTGCATTGCAGTCTGTTGGTCTCTCCACTGAGCTATCGCTGCTCCTAATGATACTTGCATGTAAATGATACTTAGAAATAAATGCTATTCTTATATTATATTACACTAGCTGTTGCCCGCAACTTCGTCCGCGAGGACTTTAATTTATTACCCAATACCTATTTTTAATTAGTTATCTAATTTTAATATATAAAACTACAACTAAAGAAATTAATAAGTCTAACTACACCTATATAGGTGAAGTTAGCTATATATTCAAAAAATACATATGTATTGCAGACTTTTTTGTAGATATTGATACGTTCTATAATACTGTAGAACATTTTTTTGTTCTATCATCAATAGTTTCCGCAGCGCACGCGATGACAGATATTTTATGACTTTTTTTCCAGACCTTGGGTTATATTATTGCATTTTTATTAAGAATCCCTATTTTTTTCAAAATTTAATGTATCCTTTGTCACTCAGTGAAGACGCAGCTTTCTAAAGGTGAAAGAATTTTTGAAATCGGTCCAGTAGTTTTTGTGTGAAAACATTACAAACATACATACAAAAACACAAATGTTTCCTCTTTATAATATTAGTTTAGATTAAGCCATAATATTATACAAACATTTGAGATGAGAAAATAAATTATTTATTATTATTATACTAATCTATTTCATATACACATATCAACAGAATCTGGGGATATTTTAAATTTCATAAAATATCTAAAAATCATTGAATTTTCTTATAGTAAATAGAAGAAAGATAGGTATTTTGAGTTAGGTAGTATTTCGAGGTATTTTATAAAAAATAAAAAACATATCGTGATTTTTTTGTTTTAAATGAATATTATATTTTTTTAATCGCCGTAGAAAATCAGAATTATAAATAATTTAAAAAACTTCTTATAGAACTATTCGTTGTAATTAAAATAGAAGCTTTAAAATTTATTAATAATCAGTTTTGCCTCCTCTTACATTAATTACACATTGACATCGATTGTTCAGACTTAAAATTAAATTGTCAATGTCTTGTTGCGGTATGAGGTCTCATGTTCTTTGCAAGTGTTCGTAAATATTCCGTCGTGCGGGCAATCTCTCAAAACTTGTCGTAGTAGCATGACCCAGGCACGCTCGATAAAAGAAATACAATACATAGATATGGGTCTCGTTGTACAGCGACTACAACTCCATATTTGTTTACAAAATAAGAGAATGGACTATAGTTCATAAGTTTTCACGCTTGTTATAAATTACAGACATATAACATTCTAGACCGATATCTAGTTTTATTATAACGATATGAAAGTTTGGGAAGAGGTTTCTTTTTATTGTCCTCGGAGTACCTCTATAAAGCTTTTAAGCATAAAACTACTTCAACATAGGTACTCTACGTCCCTCTCATTATTATTTCAAGTTCAAGGAACCGGTACAACGATTGAATGTCTGAGGTTTGGGGTTCGGTGCGTACGCCGTGCAAATTTAATTGGATTCGCCTGTTCTCGATTGAATTAATTATTATCGAGTTTTACTGCAGGGAACGCAATGGCATAAGTGCCGGCGTTACTATAATAGTGAGCCTAACGTTACAATTTGATGTCATGTATGGAATTTAAAATGTGTGGTACTCGACTATATTTAACTATAGGGTCTAAGACATTCGTTTTAAAAACACAGCTCATGCTAGACTATTCACGATAAGCAGTATTGTATTTTGAAAGCAATCAAACATTTTAATCGCCCATTTATTAATATTGGATCGATAACGCAAAGTTAAAGTCAAATAACTTTGTTGCCATAAAAATATGCACGTAAACACTTCTTGGACACGTCAATTTACTTGTAAAAAATTTATAAAAACAAAAAATTTCACTGAAAATAGACCGTTCAAGGAGAGGAGTTCCCTTGAGAAGAGACAGGCATGAAACTTTTTAATCGCTAATTGTTTGCAATATGAATCTTGACAATACAAAGCCATTACGGCCAAGACGGCCTCGATGGCGTAGTGGTTGGTGTAACCGACTGCCACGCCTGAGGTCGCGGGTTCGATTCCCGCACAAGTCAAACATTTGTGTGCATGAACATGGATGTTTGTCTTGGTCTGGGTGTTTCTATGTATAATATGTATGTATTTACAAAAAAAAAAGCATATAATAATATGTATGTTTATCCATTGTCTAGAACCCATAGTACAAGCTCTGCTTAGTTTGGGCTAGATGGTGTTGTGTGTACGTGGTAGAATATTATTATTATATTATTATTATTATATTATTATATATTATATTATATTATATATATTATATTATATTATTCAACTATTTACTCCTTTTAATTATAAGAGCTACTGTGTCTGGTTGTAACAGCTGACAAACTATCATAAGCTACGGTATCCGTTGCATATTGCCTCATGAAATAAATAGTTGCCCCATAGCCTATTCGTATTCATGCCTACGTATAGACAGGTAAATAGAGCCGCCATTTTATTGTATAATACAAGCGAGCTTCATATCAAGTTACCCTTTAAAGAATAAAGAGCTGTTAATAATTGGCGCTTGTTGGCTCGCACCTGAACAATGTTATCTGGTGTTTCCGCGTCACTAGGCGTCGTCCGTTCGGAAGCTCTCGTTGTGACCGAACCACTTTCCCGTCTCGCTGCTGTAACATAATAACATGTACTACATTTATAATACGTTTATATTGAAGCATTAAAGTGTTAACAATTCGTGTAGTCTGTAGTATGTACCTATGTATATGTATGTAACCGACAAAGTAGATATATGTATATAATTCAGTGATTGCATAGGTGGTGTAATGGTTAAGGGGTCGCTTCGACATTGTCGCTGTGCCGACTGTTGTGGGTTGATTACCACGCGGGATAAAATGTGTGTGCTCCACAATTACTTGTATTGCTACTTCTTCAAGTCTGGTGTTCTTTGTGCCCGTGACACAGGAATAATTCTTAGTGTGGGAGTTGGTTTTTAAGTAAGATAAAGTGCTTTTTGTCGACTGTAGAAACTTACGACGTGGATGTATCTAGCCTCTTTCTACCCCTACGAGGATATAGGTGTATATATCTATATATTAATACGTAAAGTAAAAACTTTGTGCCCCCTTTTACGAAAATTGCGCGGACAGAGGACCATGAAACTTGGCGCAGTTAAAGTTTATATGGAGAAGGAGGGGCGAATCCTATTTTTTTTATAAAATATGCTTTAGAAATACATTAAATTAATGAAAAAACACTACACGCACACAACCATGCATTTGACACAAGCAGTCGAATCACGTTCGTAGTATATCGCCATTGTTCGGCTGATGTCGTAGAATTCTTCGTAACTATGGTTACATACATATTTATGTGGAGTAGGTGACTAAATGAAATGTGATTATAATGGTATAGTTATAGACAATTAAACCTTAATAACGATCAAACTTAAAATTTAAATCAATTTTGGTCGAATTTTGACCATTTGGTGACCGCTAGCTAATATTTATAAAAATATACCGTGAGCTCGCTTCACGTAAATACAGAACGAACGTTATGTAATAAAAAGATTGCGTACTTGCAAGCATTCCTAGTTAATAAATAATCCGAACAATTTAAAAGTTAGCAAAAACCTACAACACCAGTTCTTGAATGTATAAACAACGTACTCAAAGTTCGAATACTCGACTCAATACATTGCACACTAGTACAGAACCAGTACCAGCCAGCCGCACTAATACGGTACAAGTTATGATTAACTGTTTGAAACTTTGCGATGCACTCGGTTTATTTACTCTATTGTCTATTGAAGTACGAGATTTGTTTGGAAACAATCGCCAAGTAATTACTTTGATATTGGATCAACTTGAGAGCTTTGCGAGCGAATGTTTTCGTAGAAAATATGCATGATGTGTGCGAATTACTTTAGTTAGAAACAAGTTGGTTTGTCCGCGTGGAGGGTAGTTCGCCGAACGTTATTTATTCGGAGAGCTGTGCACTGTCCGGCTGTACTAAAGGAATTAGATGGAACGAGGCTTATTAATGTTGGGCACTGAGTTATTAAACTTTGAAAACCGTATTTAAAACTGTTCAGTAGTTTATGAGTGAAGCACGAACAAATAGTTACTAACAAAAATAGATCGCTTTGGATAGGAGCTCATATAATCGTCGGCCTCCACGGCGTAGTGGTTAGTGTAACCAACTGCCACGCCTGAGGTCGCGGGTTCGATTCCCGCACAAGTCAAACATTTGTGTGCATGAACATGGATGTTTGTCTTGGTCTGGGTGTTTCTATGTATAATATGTATGTATGTATTTACAAAAAAAAAGTATATATGTATGTTTATCCATTGTCTAGTACCCATAGTACAAGCTCTGCTTAGTTTGGGCTAGATGGTGTTGTGTGTATGTGGTAGAATATTATTATTATTATTATTATAATTGTATAAAAGGAAAGAAGGGACAGGTGCAGTGTTTTCAGTGTTATTTCTTGCATATGATATCGAATTCGGGGCTTGATTTTCGGAGAGAGACCAAGTGCAGATCCAACGGCTTTATGTTCCCTTTGAAGCATGGAGGTGTATAACTTCGTTAACTTTTTAACTCCATACTGCTATAAACAATGTTTGACAGAAAACCCAACAACTTTTTATTGACCCCACCCAGAATTTGAGCTCAAGACCTCAACACAGTAGCACAGTAGTGGTATTTAGTACTGAGTGCAAATACGTAGCAAATAGATAGAATTACCCTCAATCATGGATGTACATTATCATTATATTGAGTTATATAAGGTACACAACAACCTAAATCTCGTCTAGAATTCCATTGTTCGTAATCTACAATTCAAATCAAGTCCGCTACTTGGACATAGTACAATCACATAAATATCCATTTCTGTACTATTAGTACTATAATCCGTTGTACAGTGAGCACAAATGTATTCATGTAGGACAAATGTAGCCCCACTTGGCCACGGTGCCAAACTGGGAACTATTGTGGAACACGCTTTTGTTAGATTTTGTATCTGAAGGTCTATTATGATGAATGGGCTCGATTAAAATTTCATTTGTACAGTTTAGAAAAGAATTATAATTTCCACACTACAATGTGGAATGTATTGGAATCAAACTACTTTATACAAATTTTATGGCGTCGTTTATTAAAAAATCTCTACTTTTACATAATGTTAAAATTATTAAACTACTTCTTCTCTCTTAGCCTTTATTATTCCCAAGTCACTTGAGGTCGGCTTTTCTGGTCTAACCGGATTTGACTGGATATCAGTTTTTACACGGAGCGGCTGCCACCTGACCTCCGAAACCCGAAGGCTAACGATACCCTAAGGCTAGACCAGTGTCAGGATATTAGAGGGTACTGACTTTCCCAATAACGACTGCCATAGATGTTCATGGCAGTCGGGACCGACGGCTTAACGTGCTCTCCGAGGCACGGAGCAGGCGATAATTGTCAATCAATACGCACATAGTCTGTTGGTCTCCCCACTGAGCTATCGCTGCCAATAAAATTATTAAACTACTACAATTATTAAATTTACAACTATTTTAACTATTTAGATTTAAACTTTTCCAACGTTTCGGTTTTAATTTCAACAGCCATTGTCACTGGGAGACTAAGATCCACCATTTTAGTTGTGGTCTTCGTATTTTGAATTGTAGTTATGGCAAAGAATCCAAACAAAATTTTATTATTGGTGTTCTTTTACACGCAGAATGAGCTCAAATATTGCGCTTAGCTGTAGTTTGCTTCTTCTTGGGTTTGACTAACTGAATTCATGTAAAAGTAGTGATTTCCAAATGCAATGGCAAATAATCCAAACAAAATTTTATTATTGGTGTCTTTTATACGCAGAATGAGCTCAAATATTGCGCCTAGCTGTAGTTTGCTTCTTCTTGGGTTTGACTAACTGAATTCATGTAAAAGTAGTGATTTCCAAATAAACTACACGATAAAATCTGTATAAAGTAGTTTAATTTCAATGTATAGCATTCACGTAAAAGTAAGACAATATAATGTGGAATGTAGTTACAATATACATACATCGGCATAACGCATTGGTAACATATAGCTTGTCACAGTAAGGCAGATCGAACCCACAATTTTCGCGCAATGGTATCGACTGCGCCGAGCGAAATGTGCCAAAACAGGCGGTCACAGCTAAGTGAATAAAATCAACACTTTTTGTTTACATTTACCATAACAATGAATGTGTTTACAATCACTCCGTATAAAAAACTTAAAATAATTAATATTTTCGCCTACAAAATTACGTAAATTTGCACGAAAAATGCAAAAACGTAAGTTTTGTGATTTTTAGATTATAACAAAAGAAAACCATTCTATTTTACAGCTTAAACGAAACATAAATAGTGGAATTACAATTTGTCCGTCCCAAATATTTAAGTTATTGGTTGATAATAAAGATACATATTTATCAAAAAAGCACTTCAAATCCTCCATACAATTTTACTATGGCGGCCGCGCGCCGATTTGAATATGCGCAGCACGAGCTCTGTCATTATCTGTCTTACGCTCGGCGCAGTCTTAGGCGTCGCGCCTACCACCTTTGTTACTCGGTGATAATATAGCTTTCTAACGATCCGGAGGGCGCGAGAAGACCTCCAGCCACCTTGAAGTTTGACCTGGGGGTGGTGGGCTGCGTGGGCCTGCTCGCCACCCGATCAGCACCAGGTCCGAGAGGCGGCGTGCGTGTTCCCACGTGCGCCTCTGTATCGTGTCTTTGTCCCCCCCGCTTAGGGGGATGGTGGAGGAAATATTCTTCGTGCAGTGGCCTGCCGTTTCACACGGCGGGCCGAAACCACGGCGGGGTTGCGATTGCATGTGAAAGCGATTCGCGCGGCCTCGCCGTCTATGGTTATGTCGAGGAACACCGTGGTAGGTTTAGTCGGTATTACCGGGGTATCTTTTCCCCGGTGAGCCCGACATAACCTCTCCGTCGCCCCGCGGAGAGGTATGCGTCAAAGCATTCGCCCACATAAAAAAAAAAAAAGCTTTCTAACGATGAAAGAAGTTTTTAAATCAGTTGCGTTGTTTTTTGAGTTAATGCGTCTTCCTTACAATTCTTCATTTGATTCTGTACACTTTCCTCAGGCTAGTATTTGTCTTACTGCGCTATATAGTTGGTAGTTTTTATCTGTATCAAATGCCCTGAGGTGAAGTACTCACGTTTTGCTTGAATACACTCCGTGACATAGACACATCGTGTGTCCTCCGCTTAGCTGACACTTAATTGCCATCAGAAGAATAGTTAGAGGATTTATTAAGTATTTATATTGTTTGTTCTAATAGTAGCTTTTTGATATAGGGTAAAAAGTAAATGATCATTACTACATTATATTATGTAATAAAGTGTCAAATAAACAACGCGATAAAATCCGTATATAGTAGTTTAATTTCAATGAATAATATTCGCGTAAACAGAAGACAATATTACATTATATTGTTAAATTTTAGATCAAAATAAAATATGTTTATTGTCGTTTAAGGTTACTTTGCTGGTTGTCTTTTTGTCAAGGTCACGTGAAAGTAGACGCATAAGAAGTGTTAGACGATATGGATTCAATGTGTTACTACCAGCTTTTGCCCGCGGGTTCACTTGCGTAAATGTAGGTTAGCTTAGGTTAGATAAGTAATGTTTTGTGAATTTGTGTGATGGTTGTGTGGGACCCGCCACGTCCATCGGCGGTTCAAACCTTTGACGGGGTCGCGATTTGAATGCGAGAGCGATCCGCGCGGCCCCGCATATAGGTATGAGGAACACTGCGGTGGTTTTAGTCGGTTCAGCCCAAATTTCCATCTTAGGGGCTGGATCCCGACATATCCCCATCGCCCGCCCCAAAACCAGCGATGGGGAATGTGATTTACATATACTATTAAGCTGGCAAACAAGCATACGGCCCACCTGATGGAAAGTGGTCGCCGTAGCATATGGACGCATGCAACACCACAGGCATCACTTACGCGTTGCCGACCTTTTAGAAAAGGAAGTGGGAAGGCGAAGGAGTGGGAAGGGGGAAAGAGGGTGTTTGGGCCTCCGATACTCTCACTCACCGAACGAAACACAACAGTAGGAATACTGCTATTTCACGTCGATATTCTGTAAGAGGGTAGTCCTTTACCCGGTCGAGCCGGCCTTTTATGCTGAAAGCAGCGAATTTCATGATGATCGGTCGAGTAGTTAAGGCGTGAAAACATAACAAACAAACAAACACACATTCGCATTTATCTCTGATTAGGTTTTGCTCGCAGCTTCTCTCGCACAAAATATAGCCTATGTTACTCGGTGATTATATAATTAATAACATAATTCTAATTGTAAAATAATTCTAAATTCGGTTGAGAAGTTATTGAGTTAAATCCTTGCAAACAAACAAAACATCAAATCTTTCTTCTATATAATATTATTATAGATATATTAAGTTAGGTTTAGAATAATATAATAATAACAATAATAATAATATTCTACCACATACACATAACACCATCTAGCCCAAACTAAGTAGAGCTTGTACTATGGTACTAGACAATAGATAAACATACATAAATATTATGTTTTTTTTTGTAAATGTGTACATGTTATACATAGAATAATTCTTCTGTTCGTTTGTTAATAAACTTTTTTAAACGGCTAGACCGAATTTCGTGTGTATTGGAGTGGGTCCCAGGATGGTTTAGACTCACATTAGGTAGATGGTGCTGCGATCGGGGTTTAGGGATTTAATATGAATTTTAAGCCATCGCTCGGATATTCAACGTACCTATATAGGTATATTTTATATTTTGGCCTATGATATTTCAGCCACAAGTTCGTGCTGTTAGTACCACAAAACACGTTCATTCCGAAATTCGTTGCCCATATTATGACAGCTTATATCTACCTTGAAATTGGTAACGTTATCATATTCCGTTCGTAATTCGGTTCGGTCTAAAGTTTTAAAATATTAATAGGGGCTTGAATATGAAGTTGCTGCTTTGTATAAAAAAATCGGTAGTTTTGTGGTTTTCATACTAAAACATCCCATATTTTCCTACACCAAGTAAGTATGCAACAATTACAACATAAAACAAACTAAATAATATTAGGTTTTAAGCTATGAAATTGCATTGAAATTAAACTACTGTATACGGATTTTATCGCGTTGTTTATTTGACACTTTATTACATAATTTTGAAAATTGGTACACTACTACTACAATTAAACTTTACTAATTTTTAAGCTAATTAAATTATTATTATTATTAATGGTATATAATAGTGATAGGGTTTGAATATGAAGTTACCGCTTTCTTTAAAGAAAATCAGTAACGTTGTGGTTTTCATACTAACTATTTAATGAACATTTTTAGAATGGCCTATACAAATGTTATGTTTTTCTTGTATTTAGGGCATTATGGTTTGTCTTAAATTAACAAAACCATCAACCATCTTGTAATTATGGTCAATTGAAACAATGAATCCTGGCAGACACTAAGCGATATAACTTTAAATAAAAAACATTTAGTGCTGCTCGGCACGGGCCTCTTCTCAGTGTGAGAAGGGTTAGGTCATAGTCCACCACGCTGGCCCAGTGCGGGTTGGCAGACTTGACATACATATCTTCTATCACTATGTCAGCGCTTGACTGTGCGATTACTAGAATTATTATTATGTCTAGATCTAATACCCACATTTTACATAAACTTTGAAATTAATAATAATAATTATTTATTTCTTAATTTACAAGACACAAGACATTACATGGTGAACAATAGTGGTAGTACGTGAAACAATGCATAGTAAGCCGCTGGCACCCGAATAAGTAGAACCTATATTTCAGGCACCAGACACCTAAATGATTCGATCTAGCTATGTGCGGTAGTTAAAAAATGTCAATAGGTAACATTATTCAATATGTATTAAGCGTGTGCGTGTGCGTGTGCGTGTGTGTGTGTCCTCGTAATTCTGCTCTTGGAGCCAGATCATCAATTTCAGATTTCGCTGAGTACCTCGTATCTCCAAGCGCTCCAACTTGCGAATCAGGACAGGGACAGAACCCATTTCAAACGCCTTAGCCTTAGATCTAGGAAGATTGTTAGACCTTTTTATTCTCTTATCAAGAAAAGATGAGATATGGTCAGTTAAAGAGTGGATGGCATCAGAGGTTGATAAACCTGGTCGAAAACCAAACTGATTATTTGAGAGCAAATTATTATCTTCCAGGTATTTAACGAGTCTTGTGTTGACTATCCGTTCCATTATTTTAGATAGAGAAGACAATATTGTTTATCGTGTTAATAACTGTGATATTTGTGCTTGTGATGTGTAAAATATGTGGTCGAGTGTGTGATGGCATTGTTGATTCTTAGTCATAATAAACTGTAAGTAGAACAACATTTAGGTGTTATACATATAGGTGGTATAAATGATGATGTAGTCAACTGGGCATAAGGAACCTTGCCCTGAACAGTGTGAAATCGTTTTAACAGCATAGTAAACCGGAAACAATACTAAGCATCCTAAATAGTATTTAAGAATCTGTATACTTAGCAACACCATGTGCAATAACATTTGTAATTGATTGCTTAGGGATTTTATTTCACTGTAGTAATAATATAATATTAATAATTATATTTATATTCAGAATAACATTCCATAGTAGGTTAGTAACAGTTGAACTTACATCTAATGTCACCTACATCTAATACCTGATCGATTTGGACTGTCCGACCCAAAGAAGGCATCTACTCGACTGCATACAGTCGTATTCAGCGTTCTAGGATCGGAGAATCCCACCGGTCAGTTAGCGTAATAGTAGATATGTTAATTATTTATTGCACCTGCCTGTTATAATCGTGTTCATTTAATATCAAATTTAATTTAGAATATAATATGCTCTTTCGTTTTTGTTAATTAATGTTTAATGTAAATTTTAATAAATATGTAATATAATACATTTGCATGCCGCTGTGTCGGTGAAATATGATGGACTAAAATTATATATAACATCTATATACCGTGCTTCTAGCATATAAATAATCTAGGTAGTTTATGCTATTTTAAAAAGTTGTTAACATTTATCCTATTGAGTGAGCACCGATAGCTCAGTGGAGAGACCAGCAGACTGCAATGCAGAGGGTCTCGGATTCGAACTCACGTCACGCACCACTAACTTTCGGAAGTTTTCCAAGAGTATTGGAATCCTTGGCCTCGACATCTCAAGTGATGTACATTACCGTAGTCATTTAGAGAGTAAGGTCAAGCTGGCTTCCAAAAAGCTTAGTGTGCTCAATAGAGCTTAGCGGTACTTCACTGCGAAGCAAAGACTGCTTCTAAGTCGCAAGTCCGGCCTCACATGGAGTACTGCAGTCATCTCTACGCAGGAGCACCAAAATACGAGCTTTTGAGGCGGTACAGAGACGAGCGATGAGATGAGAATTGTCGATGAGCCCAAACTCACAGGCGGTGTTGTGCTACTAAGTATCAGAAAAGACTTTGCCGCCCTTTGTGTGTTCTACCGCTTGCATAATGGATTGTGTTCTGAGGAGTTGTTCCAGATGATGCCCTCAGCTGCTTTTATCATCGCACCGCTGGCCATCGGCAGATATTTCATTCTCACACCTTACAAACTAATTGGTGCCGCACCAAGCGGTTCCAAAGGAACGCAAGGACGCTCAGGTTGTAGAAAGAACTCCCCGCCGAGGTTTTCCCACAATACAACAGTATGGGGTTCTTCAAAAAAGGTGTTAAATGGTTTTTATAGAGTCAGCAACGCGCAAGTGATGCCTCTGGTGTTGCAGGTGTCTGTAGGCTACGGTGACCACTTACCATCAGGTGGAGCGTATGATCATTTGCCACTTTAGATTAATTAAAAAAAATTAAAGCTGAAGAGTTTGTTTGTTTATTTGGTTGAACGCGTTAATCTCAGGAACTACTGGTTTGAATGGAAATATTATTTTAGCGTTAGATAGCTTATTTATCCAGAATGTAGGTCATATAACATCACGTTACGATTAATAAGAGCGGAGCATCAATGAAAAATGTTGCAAAAACGGGGAAAATTTATTCCTTTTAAGAGCTTCCGTTGCGTGCAGTGCGTAAACGGTTAATGTTACGCAATAATCATGTATGACGGAATTGTTCCTCTTAAAAAGCTTTGAACAAAATTCCGGGATGACATACATGCATCTTTTAAGGTTGACTCCCTATAACCTTTTTTATGGTAATCAAATTAGTGCATTATTTGCAAAAGTGTTTTTATAAACATGGTATTAATCCTTATCCATAAATTACATTATTCATCACAAGTATTCAATTTTGAACAAAATTGCCCTTGCATCATTTGATTTCAGATAGATATATAGCAAATAGGTAAACGTTTACCTTGGCTTTGACTACAGCTTTAATAACTTAGTTACCAAGAACCATGTTCCTCCAGAGATGAAATTGTTCTTTTGTTGACATACAACTAACTATTCCCATCACAGCGGCAATAAACGCAGTAGTACTACATCCCATCATAAAATGAATCATGAATCAAGGTGGTGGAGTTGTGCCGTAAATTCATATTCCATTTGCCGCTACAATCCAGTAGAGATGTGCCGACGGTAATACGTAATGATCGACTTTTATCGATGTATGAAATTAAATTATTCAATACGACGTTCTATAGTTCTACAGTAAAAATATATAAAGCGTTCGTAGTTCGTACTATGGTTAGTGTACAGCTAAGCAACAGGTTGCATTGTATTTTATTGATTCATTGAGTTGTATACAAGTTAACGGCTTGCTACACAGCTAAAATAGTAAATTTTATTTTAACTGTTGCTAAAAGCTTGTAACATGCTGATAGCTCAGGTGAAGGTAATTGGTTACCCTTAGCTATGAACTCTTGCACTATCAGTTGTTAAATCCATAGTCTTAACTATAAACCATTAGTAAATATGAAAGTAATTTAAAATATAGATAGTAATTAACTAATGACTAATTAGAAAATACCGCATCCCTCTGTCGAACGATCAAGGTATTCTCTGCTAAGGCATGTGTTTTCTTCTTCTTTCAATCCTGTGTCCTGGTAAGCGGGGCGTGAAAAAGCACATTCTTAGGCCGTCAAAGTAGGGACTTCAACATCGCCTCAGCTGCTATGAGGATGGTGTGGAGGCTGCTGCTCTTAGACCACACGACCGCTTACCATCGGGCGGAGAGTGGTCAATTTTACAAGCAAAAAAAAAATCATTTTAATCTTATTCATCATTAAATTAAATAGTAGTTAAGTTACAGCGACGACCCTTTGATCCAAAGCCATTAATCGTCGAATGACTTAAGAGCTATCCAGTTAAAGTTAAGGATTAGTTAGCAATTTTTTTATAAGTATGGAAGTCATTTTTTTACCAAATTTATACGCACATCAATTCAAAAAGTCAATACGTGCCTTGGGATCGAATTCGAGACGTCTGTGTGACAGTTCATCGGTCTTCCATTATCGACTATCGCTTTTCAGCTATATAATTGCAATAAATCTAAAGCGGTATATTATTGTAAAATACATGTAATCTAATTTTGCATTATAAAATCTGGTTTATTTAAATTATGAGCACCTAAAGATGTCGTTTCTGTATACCGAGCAGAAACTACATGCACGTAAATTGTGATTGAACATGATCGTGCCTAGTTCAACCATTATAGATTACTTGTGGGCGGTTCTTAAGATTGTACGTCTTGATATATTACTATTCATTATGCAAGAGCAGCGATAGCTCAGTGGGGAGACCAACAGACTGCAATGCCGAGGGTCTCGGATTCGAACCCACGTCGCGCACCACTGACTTTCGGAAGCTATATGACTTTTCGAAATTATGTGCGTATTGATTGACAATTATCGCCTGCTCCGTGCCTCGGAGAGCACGTTAAGCCGTCGGTCCCGGCTGCACTGAACATCTATCATGGCAGTCGTTATTGGGAGAGTGTCGACACAAAAGATCCCACTGGGTCGAAGTGTCGCCGGTCTGCACTGACTGGCACCCACATAAGATACATACTTACATTAATTATGCAAAATCAAAATGATTGTGTTGAATAATTACTATGAAGTAATTGGATGGACAAGTATGAACTTGGACTCTCTCCCAATCTGACTGCACGGGTGGAGTAGTAATATAAATGGTTGCCTCGCCAGTCGCCACTTCCGCCGCGCCGAGTCCTGTAAATTCGAAAACACACAGTACAAAAACAATATTGTCCACGAATAGTAGAATATGGATATTAAAAATATTCCACAACACGGCTAATTTTCAGTTACAGAGTTTTCTTATAATAATTAACTTATAATATTTTACAACATATTGGTATATGATTAGGTGTAGCCTATCGAAAAGATCTATGTACGATCGCTATATCGGAAAAAGTGATGTCGGGCTTTTCTGTTAGGTAATTCACAGTAATCTCTGAAAATGTGTTCGGCGGACAACAATAGCAGTAAAAACTAGACACATACCGCTGTAGACTGCTTTAATGATTCAGATGTACGAGTCTAAAATTTAGATACTTGTTTACCGCAGCAATAGAATCGAGTCAAATATCGACATTTAAATGTCAATTCTATCGCATCCCTAGCAGCAGGGCACTCATAAAAATGGCCGACCAAAGCCGTTTTATGACACATTAAAATTAAAGTTAGCGCGTGAACAGTGAAATGTACTCCTCATTTTATGTGATAAATAATAACTGTTTTATTACTATTACTGATTGTCCGCCTACGTGGGCTGTGGTAGACTATGATTAGTATGGAATAAGGCTATAATAATGTCCTCCAGACCGCATGTCGGCCACAGCGCGGCGGCCAATCTTAACCGATCCGATGGGACGGCACGACCTGAGAGAGATCAGGCGCAGGACCAACGGCTTTACGTGCTTTCCGAGGCACGGGGGTGTCTAACACCGCCAACTTCCTAACTCCGGGCTCGTATTGAGATTTCTAAACAGGAAAACCCAATATCTTTTTGTTGGCTCGACCCGGGATTCGAACCCGAGACCTCATGCACAGCAGTCGCATTTACCACTGCTATACATAATATAAGAAAACGTGGATATTATCTGATTAAAGAAAGAGGACGCTTATTCCCTTCTCCGCTTAAGTTCATTGCACTCATGATTATAAATCCAGATTGAGTTCGAAACTAATCTGGCAAATCCAAACAACAAAATGTGTATTTAATTGTGTTATAGAATACATTATGCCGAATAGCTGGGCAAAGGGAGTCCTACACCCTTCTACACGTACATGTCGAAGAGTATTTAAGACAAATGTATATATATATATATTGGGTCACAAGTTAAAGTAATATCGATATATCGAGATGTCAAATGATCAAAAACTATATATGGAAAACTTTTTTATGAAATGTACCCTATGTTCTTTCGTGTATCCTTTACCACGTGTATGCGAAATTTTGTGATGATCGGTCGAGTAGATAAGGCGTGACAGCGTATAAAACAAACTCACATTAACATTATTTTATTTATAAAAGACAACTCGCGCACTAGGAATATTGCCAACGGACAAAAATAACACCCAGTCTCGGAACAATAATTTGTGGATCACACAGTTTTTGTCCCGTGTGGTAAACGAACCCACATCAGTAGACGCAATGGCTGTGCAAATTAAACCACTAAGCCATCCGTGCAGTCAATTATAATATTAGTTAGGCTAATATGATCGTGTTGTTGCCAAAAATTGCTCACATAAAACTGTATCTTAAAATATCACTAGCTGACCCGCGTAACCTCGTCTGCTTCACATAAAATAATTTTCCCGTTTTTGCAACATTTTTCATTGATGCTCCGCTCCTATTGATTGCAGCGTGATGTTATATAGCCTATAGCCTTCCTCAATAAATGGGCTATCCAACACTTAAATAATTTTTCAATTCGAACCAGTAGTTTCTGAGATTAGCGCGTTCAACCAAACAAACAAAGCCTTTAGCTTTATAATATTAGTATAGATTGGAACACTTCGAAAATCTACGAAGCTCTTCGATACAGGACCAGGTGCTACTATTATAATTATTACTTTGTTACGCGGTGGCGCAGCTGTCCGAAGAGTAACCAGATTACTGTCCAGCCATCAGCCGCGCCGGACACAGGACGCTTTGATCCGGTAACTTGATCATCGAGTGTATTATCAGTTCAGAGTAAAACTAAAAATGTTCGGGAAAGGCACGAAATATTTCAAGCGAAATTTTATTCTGTTTTAATGGTGAAATGGGTTCTTCGGATTTCGTTGAAACTGTCTAGCCTACATGAATTGGCTTTATACTTACATACACGTATAGCTTCACGCCTTTATGGCCGACAGAGAATGCAGAGATATTACATCTAAATTTCGCTAATTAATCTTAGATCCCACGTAATATTGTAGTCAGATCCAAAGTTCGCGCTGATACTAAGAATTCCTTAACGTTAAAACACAATAATACTGCAACAACCGGGAATGTAACCTGACACACCAGTCATAGTAGCTGCTTTCATTACCGCAGCCAAACCTTGCAGTGCGTTCCTGCAACTTTAAATCCTGTTAGTAGGATTTTTTATCAGAACACTAGCTGTAATTTGAATTTGGAACACCGAGATAAATGGTGAACAATTTGGCATTAAAAAGTTTTAATGCTGCTACGACCCGAGGAGGCAAGACGACGACTATAGCACTACTCGTCAGCAGACTGGGATGAAATGCGGGAGTACTTCGCATCCATCCCTTGGGCTCCACGCTGCTTTGAGAACAGGGATCCATCAGAGAGCGCTACTGCTGTCGTTGGTGAAATCATCCTGGGTATAGAATATTATATTCCATACAGTGATGTCCCAAGCGGCGGCAGGAAAAGGCCCTGGTTCGGTCGTGAATGCGCTGATGCTGTTGAACGCAAACAGACAGCGTACCGCGCTAGGACCAGGGCTCGCGCTCTCCACGACTCTAACGTGGAATACCTGAAGGCAGCGTTCAACCAAGCCACAAAGGTCTGCAAGAGGACATACTTAAGAGCGAATGCCCAGCGCATCGCACGGTTCGGCCAGGAACTCGTGGCGCATCCTATGGGCAGTCGTAGCTATAGGCACCTGGCCAAAGCCGTGCAGTCCAACTTCTGCCAGACCTCGCTGCCCCCTCTGAGATATCCGAATGGATGACTGGCTCATCGGTCGTAGGAGAAAGCAGATCTGCTTGCAAATCTCTTTGCGGCCAACTCCCGAATCGATGACTGCGATTCGCAGCCGTCTAACATTGCCAACTGCGGCTACACCGTGCTTATTATACGTATCAGGCAACGTGACGTTCGTGCGATACTGCAGTCTCTCGATGTTCGGAAAGCCAGTGGACCTGACGGCATCCCAGCTGTGGTCCTCAAAAATGTTCAGCGGAGTTGTCTTCCACACTTATGTGCCTATACCGGACCTTTTACGCCGCAGGCACTGTGCCTGAGGCTTGGAAAGAGCAAACGTTCAACCGATTCTCAAGAAGGGGGATCGTTTCGAGCTAGGCAACTACCAACCCATAGCTATCACCTCGGTGCTCTCCAAGGTATTCGAGCGGATTATAAACACCCAAATTGTCCGCTACCTCGAGGATCACTCGTTGATTAATGATCGCCAATACGGCTTTCGTGCTAAACGATCAACGGGTGATCTTTTAGCGTTCGTCACGCACCTTTGGGGTGAGGGTATGGACAAGCACGGCGAGTCTTTGGCTATCAGCCTAGACATAGCAAAACCAAAGCTTTCGATTGAGTCTGGCACCGGTCTCTTCTTTCCAAGCTTCCGGCCTATGGCTTGCCCCTTAAACTGTGCACCTGGATTGCAAGTTTCCTGCAGAAGCGTCGTATTCGGGTCCTTTGCCATGGTCGCGCTTCCAAGTTTATGCAGGTCAATGCTCTTTCTTCTGCATATCAATGATATGTTGAATCTCGGCAACATACATTGTTATGCGGACGACAGTACCGTGCACGGGCGATATCTCGGACATCCTGGGGCCAAACAGGCTGAGGTTGAGGGGATAAGGCAGGATCTTGTCGTTGAACTTGACCAGACCTTGGACCACATCTCTGAATGGGGTGCCAAGAACTTGGTCTAGTTCAACGCCAAGAAGACCCAGGTATGTGCGCTCTCAACAAAAAACTCTCCGTGCTTCTCCCTTCTCTGAAAAACACTCCACTGGTGATACGTGACAGCCTCTCCATCTTAGGTATGGATCTTTGCCGCTCCCTTAATGCCAAAACCTACATCGAGAGCGTCATTAAGCAAGCTTCGCGAGAACTCGGAGTTCTGAACAGGGTGAGGCAGTTCTTCGCGCCTGGGCAGCTGTACCTATTGTATATGGCACAAGAGCGCCCTTGCGTGGAGTACTGTTCTCATCTTTGGGATGGTTCCACGCAGTACTTGCTGGACGCTCTCGACAAGTTACAGCGGCGGGCTGTCCGTATCATCGGAGATCCAGAGGTCACGTGTTCACCGGAACCTCTGCAACTCCGTAGGGACATTGCCTCATTGGCATGTTTCTACAGAATATACCACGGCGAGTGCTCTGAAGAATTATTCCACCTTATCGCGCCCTCCCCTTTCCTATCCAGAACAACGCGTGCTGGGCTCAGATGCCATCCTTACACGGTAGAGTCGACTAGAGTGCGTACTAACAAGTTTAGGCCCACATACCTCTGCCGAACGATCAAGGTATGGAATTCTCTGTCAAGGCACGTGTTTCCTTCGTCCTTCGATCCTGGATCCTTTAAGCGGGGCGTGAAAAAGCACCTTTTCAGGCCGTCAAAGTAGAGACCTCAACATCGCCTCAGCTGCTATGAGGACAGTGTGGAGGACATTGCTCTTATACCACACGACTACTTACCATAAGGCGGAGTGTGGTCATTTTGATGAGCAGTACTTTTTGAGTTATTTAATTGAGTATGAAATATCCCTAGACCGCGTTGATGTGTGTATCATACACAGTCAAATAAAATATAATTTAACATCACATCATTCAATGGCTTATATTATACCACTCGCCAATCGAAATAATTACAAATAAAACAATATACGCGTTCTGCGTCGTAGTACTACGGTCACCCACTAGATTATCGCTGTTCTATACCAGTATACATTTTAAAGAATATTTAAATGAAAACAAGTCGAAAATGTACAAAAGTACTTTATAACAGGTTCTTTGAAGTTAGTGATTACGTATTAATAAATAAGAAAGCTTTACCTTGAATTTTGTATTCATATAATTAGAGTTCCGTAGTCAAAACAAATAAACGTAAAATTAGAAATACGGAAAAGACAAAACTCACGTCCTCATAGTAAAGTAGAATGTAATGTAATGTAAATTATAACAGAAGACAAGTGAGAATCGGCAATGAATTGCCGTAAATCTTAGAGTTCAAAAAAATGGTTCAAGTAATATGCAAAGGTCATAGTCATTTCGGGGTATATCGACTATGCTGAGTCGAATGGCGTTGACCGCGTGTCTATAGCTCTTACGGTTCTTGATTTGAAAGTTGTAGAACAGACAGATGGACGGATGGACAAAGCTATTGTATAAGAGTTTTTCGAACTCTAAAAAAGATAATGCATAAAGGAGGTCTTGAATCTGCGACCTTGACAAACCGTGTCGTCTGTCTGCTAATTTTGCTATATATAGCTACTAGTTTTTCCCCACGGTTTCACCCGCGTAAGTCAACGGGACTGTGGGAATATCGGGATAAAAGTAGCCTATGTGTGAGGATTCCTTGGTATGTAGATAGCTGGAGACCTGGATAGGTCTCCAGCTATCTACATACCAAGTTTCATTGCAATCGGTTCAGTAGATTTTACGTGAAATAGTCACAAACATCCATACTCACAAACTTTCACATTTATAATATTAGTAAGGATAGGCCCAAAACAACACCTTAATGCACCTTAATGTACAGTCGGCGAAAAATGTGTTGTACCACCCTACGGTTGAGGTTCATTTGAAAATCATGAAACAACAAGGTCGAATTCCCCTTGCAATAATATTATAACAGTGACCGTTGTTCTCTTTATCATGTATTATATTTACATGCCATGTGTCAAGTTAGAAAAGTCAACCTTAGCGATAGTTAGATCACACAGAAACTTTTGTCAAAACTGGTAGACCACTTTCTTGGCCGATGGTACTATGTAGTACGGAACCGATAGTAAATAAATTAATAAATTAAAAATAAATTCTTGTTCTTAGCCGGTTTTCCGTTCTTATTATTTAATATTCATCTGGCATAAACAGATAAAAGCATCTAAAAATATATTACTTATTTATTTGTTTAAAGACTAAGAGAGCAACTAGGTTAAACAGATATTTTAATAAAAAGTATCATCTCATTATAGACGCTTCCTAAATTAAATAGTATAATTGGCGGGTAATGTTTGTATTCCAATTTCAAAAAAAAATTTCTTATAAAGATTGACCTCTTTTTACACATCATGATAGAGATTTTTGTTTGTGGTATATATTTAAAATTCGAAAATGGTAAGCGAGTTATTTTATACGTCTATAGAAATATTTTCCTTTAAATATTGTTTAACATATTAAAATATCTCACTAATAATTTCGACATGTTGTGTTGTATTTTTGTGAATTTCGAGGATTATAAGCGTGGATGTGGTCGACGATGACGCATTCTCATCCCAACAAAAGCCTCTTTTCTCCAGGTGAAATAAATACAAATAATCACTACATATTATAAAACAAAGTTCCTCGCCGCGTCTGTCTGCCTATCTTTCTGTTCGCGATAAACACAAAAAATACTAAACGGGTTTTCATGCGGTTTTCACCAATAGATAGAGTGATTCATGAGAAAGGTTTAAGTGGATAATTTGTTAAGGTTTTGTACTACCCTTGCAAAGCCGGGGTTCACTAGTGAATATTAAATTCAACAATGCAGACCTGTAAATTTGAAATATGGCTTGACTAATTCAATCTATAGAGAATAAAAATATCGAATTATCTTAAATAGTGACAGTCTGTTTTGTTTCAGAGTGCGTGTTTATTGACTAGGTGCATTGTTTGGCGTGTCGTGGTTCGTTTGGCGAGAAATTGAAGGTAAGAACTTACAAATTGGTTTCCAGTTACACTTGTCTTATTTTTCGGTGGACAAGGATTTACTGTTTACTAGATTTTGCCTGCGGTTTCGCTCGTTAAAATCTAGTTTAGGTTAGATTAGATTAGTAAAAGTCGTTTTTTCTGGATGAATATGAAAGGTACCCTATGTCCTTTTCTGTTCCCCTGATAACGTCTATGCGAAATTTCAGGATGATCGGTCAAGTAATAAAGGGTATATCTAGCTATATATAATGTATATATACAGTGTGTCCCAGAAGTCGACGTCCATGTAATCTCGAATAATCAAAAAAAATCGAGAGCTTAAAGAAGTATTATTCAAGAATACATAACAACAAAAAAAAAAAAAACATAAAGTAAATATCTGTAGTAACGGGAGTGAAAAGACACAGGATGTAGACGTTTCTTATTTTAATTAAATGCCTGTAATTTTAAATACGTTACTTAGATTTTTTTATATTTTTCTGATGGCTATTATAACTTAGCATTTTACCTGATTCCGGCTTCACGTCGACTTCTTTGTTTTTTTAACAATATATATTATATATTGTTATTTTTACTTAGTTAATATATTCGCAGTAATATGTAAGATCTTTCATGTAGTTCATAATACCCATGTTGCGATAGACCTTACAAACGCTGAAGCAACAAATTCAACTAACACGTGTAGCCAAACCTATTCTGTGGATCACGCAATTTGATATCGCGTACGGGATTCGAACAAACATATCGGTATGCTGTGGACCGACTGACTGGCTTGTTAGTATAGTGGCAAGTGTTCGCCTGCGGATCATGTGATCCTAGATTTCATGCTCAGTGGTTGCCTGATATTATTAAGTGGGTAGTGCTTTATCGGTGTGCCGTGGGTGCTAGTTAAGCTGTTGATCCTGTGCTAGATCTCTCTCCATAGATTCGGAATGCCATTGCATCGGACTATAAAAGTGAAGGTATATAGAAAACAATTTATTGGCACACACACTTGCGCAGTCCTGAATAGATGGCTAGTTACTATTATGATTGATCTATTAGATTGATTGATAGAGGTGACCTGCTTAATCATTACACTTCGAAATCACTTTTACTTTCTCGACGATATTTTTCCGCGTTTGGAAAAACTTTGGTGTTGCAGGGGACCTACTAAACATTCAAACAAGAGACACTAATATACCTAGGATCGGAACAACTATTAGTAAACCACACAATTTTTTGTCCCACGTCGTGATCAAATCCATAACACTCGGCTCAGGGGCAGTGTCAATGCTACCATTTAGATCACTAAGCCATCCGTGTATTCAAAAATAATAAACAAAACAACTTTTATTAACACCTCCTCACCTGAATATAAAACCAAATAGCTGAGTTTTTTCAAACAAATTGATTCAAAGAACAACTCCTTTAATAACTTTCGAATGGTCCTCACAACGTCCTTCCCTCCCTTTCCCCCTTTGAACCCATCGCGACTGAACGTCATATTTTATAGGCAATTTTGTTCGCTTTATTGCCGTTATTAAGATCGGATTTCTCAGCGTCTCTTAAGAACATATTTCTATTAAGCATACTGAATGTGGCGTACTGTTTTCCTCTTAACTCTGAGTCTAAATGTCAAAGCCGGCAATCTATTGCAACCGCTTTTGTTGCTAAATAGTTGTGTTTTAACGAGGCAGTGATTGCGAGGCATTGAAATGTCAGCTACAATAACCTGCTGACCTTTGCAGTTTAACTTTAGTGCCACGAATTGTTTACGCGGATTAAACTATGAACTATGATAATTATGTCACACTCCAGCTGTTCCTATCAGAATTATATGAAACTTGGCATTATTTGTTGGTTAAGTACTAAGTTACAAAATAGTGCCAAATGCAAAAAAAAATATTGTATTGTATCGAAACAGACATAATTTTTATTTGTGCCAAACCAAAATTGCGTCTAACCCAATAAATTCATTTATTGATGCATTGGCTATAGCGAGACGATCTGTCAAGTTTAAAACCACGGTAGTGGAAGAGATAATAGTATTGAGGTTTCCTGAATCACTATTAACGATATTTTAATACATTTTGTTATGTATCAATTGGCAGTTTATACCTAAGTCCTATTAACTGGTCCACGAAAGAAAAAAAGAAAGAAAGACACTAGGCATGGATGTTTCCATAATACATAAAGGTTTAGAGCATAGGCAACAATGATGGCTGTGTGGCTTGGCAGACAGCACACATATTTTGGACAGTTAATGCGAATTATTAGACATACAGGTTATAACAAAAGTGTTCACGAGCGATAATTAACAATACAATACGCAAATTACTTTGTTAAGTCAGAGGCATGCGCCGTAGAATCGAACTCAAGAGCTTTGCATGACAGTTTTACAAACTCGGCTATCGAATCTTTACTCAATACTAGTCAGCAACGAATCGCGAAATGAAATATACAGCTCGAAATAAACCAGCCAAACGGTCGCAAGCTAAAATACATTGCTGGTTGATATAAGACGGTTAACATAAACAGAAAACTTATATTCGCAGAAATTAAGAAACGATTTTTTTGAACAAAATAAATAATATAAAATTAGACACAAATTGGAACACCATCGTGCGCTGTTCCCAGCTCGCTAACGGTCATAGGTTCTGAGAAATCGTCTTTGTCTTCTTGCTAAGACCGGAAATTCCCTGACTCGAATACAATACGACGGTTTTTTTAATCTCGCAGCTTAAGGTCTTTGACACCTAAGTACATTATCTCTGCATTACATGATGATCTAAAATTTCTAAATTATGAAAACTATAAAACGTCCTGTGGCTAAACTACTGAATACATTTGGTTCATAATTTGTAAATCGTCAAAGAATACCATGTAGTACATCTAGTATCAATTAATGTGATAACATTTGCGCCACTTTGCATATTTAATGTGTTAAGCAAACAGACAGAACAAACAAGAAGCTGACTTATAGTAACGCATGTTAAAGCAAACATGTGTTACTAAAAGTAGGTTTCTTTGTTCGTTCAGTGATGAACTGTCAGCTTAAAGAGAGCGAGCCTTAATACTATTCGCAGTGGAATACTTGCGTTTTATAATCTCCGCTCATATTCGAGGGGTGTGTTTATGTTAGCCATAATTGGGGATAGGTGACCCAGAAGGACGATAATAAGCTACGTATTATATGTACAGGAGGTCATGTTTTAAGTTAAGTTTGCTTATATTGTCGGTGTGGTTCTCACAAGGATATTTTGAATCGTAACTAATATTATAAATGTAAATGTGAGTTTGTTTGTTTGTTATGCTTGCACGCCTTACTCGACTGATCATCATTAAATTTCGCATGCACGTTGTCAGGGGCACAGAAAAGGACGTAGGTTACCTTTCATCCAGGAAAAGTAGAAGACGAGTAAGATTAGATGGTTTACGTTCGGATGTCACCACTGCGGCGACTGCCGCGACGTTGTTGAGGACACGGCGCTGCACACTTTGGCGTACTGCCCTGCCTGGGCATCACAGCGCCGTGAGTTGATCGCGGCAGTCGGACTGATTGCCCTCTCACTTCCGGCCGTTATAGTTCAGTCTATGGTCCGGAGTGAGAAATCGTGGAACGCCGTCGCCTCCTTCTGTGAGGAAGTAATTTCCATCAAGGAGGCGGCGGAGCGGGAGAGGGAGCACTTAAACCCTCTCCCCAACCGCAGAACCGGGCGTCGGGGGGCACGAAATGACTTCCAGCCACCCTGAGGTTTGACCTGGGGGTGGTGGGCTGCGTGGGCCTGCTCGCCACCCGATCAGCACCAGGTCCGAGAGGCGGCGTGCCTGTTTCCACGTGCGCCTCTATGTAGTGTCTTTGTCCCCCCCAGGGGGACAGTGGAGGAAGTATTATTGTGAAGTGGCCTGCCGTTTCACACGGTGGGCCGAAACCTCGGCGGGGTCGCGATTGCATGTGAAAGCGATTCGCGCGGCCCCGCCGTCTATGGTTATGTCGAGGAACACCGTGGTAGATTTAGTCGGTATTACCGGGGTATCTTTCCCCCGGTGAGCCCGACATAACCTCTCCGTCGCCCCACGGAGAGGTATGCGTCAATGCATTCCCACACGTAAAAAAAAAAGATTATGGTTTTATGTAATTTCAACTAGTACGTATTGTAATTATTTGTTTATACTATGTTTTTACTTGTCTTGTTAATGATGCTAGATATTCTGGATCTATCTGGATTATTGTATGGTACAAATGTTATGTAAGTAGATCCAAAAAAATCTTCCGCATATAATTTAATTATATTATAGAGCTCATGAAAGCATGTGCGCATGGGCGCTGGCAGTAGGGTGCAAGGAGGTGCATTTGCACCCCCCTGACCGGAAAGAAAATAAATAGAAAAGAAAAAATTGTTGACCGTTATATATTCAATCAGATACCCGCGCGATTTTAATTTGATATTACATTTTTTTATAATATACACACGCACAATGTTTGTAACATCTCTTAGATGTAAGGTGTTAATTGATATGTGTTTATAATTGTAAACATAACAGAGATGTAAAAGAGCGGGGCCTTCTGTTACAAGTATTGTATATACTTAAAAGTAGACCCTAGGTTAGGAATGACCAAATCGCACCCTTAATAAAACAGAGACTTATCTCAGTATTTTGGATTAAACAAATTTGAACTTTATTGCAAAGATTTAACACAAATATAATATTAGAATTTAACATATACAATTAGAGTTCAAATTGCCTTACTTTCAAATTTCGAGTTAAGTCGCTGTTTTATTAGGAGTGCAAAATGTTTACGAAAATAAAGATATATAATTTTATTTTGTAATGTACATGTATAATTCTATATTTGATATCAATTAATAGTATGATGTGTAGATGCAGATGTACCTTCCTGAAAGTAATCCTGGCGGCACCTACGCATGTGCGTGTATTCATACTTATACTTATGTATGTGTAAATTGAATGTAGTAAGGTTAAAATCAAATTTATCCGGTGTTATGGTTTTTGCGAATAAGCATACGTCACATAAGTCTGGGATTTCGCTTGAACTGAAGTAAGTTATCTCAAGAAGTACGTTTACCCTATGGGGCCCTTTGCTTACAATATTCTGCATAGCGGCGAAAGGGTACTCACTCAGCTGGACTGTTATTATTTAAGCGAACCTCTAAGTTTAGGCAACAAGACCGATGTGCCACACTTCTCAGTCTCTCTCCTCGCGTAATAATAATAATAACAATATCAGCCCTGTATTAACTGTATAAACTGTCCCACTGCTGCGCCCGTGCCCAGCAGTGGGACAGTTTATACAGTGATAAGAGGCCCGTGCCTCTTATCACTGTGAGAAGGATTAGGCCATAATCCACCACGCTGGTCTAGTGCGGGTTGGCAGACTGCACATATCTTCAAGAACATTATGGAGAACTCTCAGACATGCAGGTTTCCTTACGATGTTTTCCTTCACCGTTAAAGCAAGCTATAATTAACTATTTAATACGCATATAACTTCGAAAAGTCAGAGATGCGCGACTTGGGTTCGAACTCGAGACCTCTGCGTGGCTGTCCAACGGTTTCGCTGCTAATCGCGTAATATATTAGGAAATTCATTTGTTATTATTTGCTGACAAATTAATTTCAACATTAACAAAATATCGCTACGAATGTCGCGTCTACTACAATCCAAAATAATAAAATAATTTGCATTTAAATAAACAGAATTCCAGAGGATATTATTTTGGATGTTCATCGTTGAATTTAAATATTAATCTGTCATCTGTGATTAATACCCAATATAATCTGTCATGACAGTAATCCTACAAAATAGGTACCTGATGGTAAAAGGCAGAGGTATTAAATACTCTGGCATAATTTGCTGATAGCATTTTGGAATTATATTTTGCTTTTAACGGTAATTTATGATTTAAGTCTACATGTTAATACAGATGGAGTCCATTCATAATAATAATAATTTATATTGTCACAAGTAGCGGCACTGTAGTATAACATTGGGCAAAGCTTGCCATACTGCAGAAATAAGTTGTGACGTGCATGAGATACCGAATATTAAACTTTTGTTAAAATACTGTGGTAACTATACCCACCCAGGCATGTAACATAAAGCTACAATTTACAACCAAATTATTGACGTTTAGTGTAAAATTCTTTCGACTCGTCGTTATGAAGATACCGACAAATGAATTTGAAACGAACATAATGCTTCTGTATGTTTTGTATGGGACCAGAAAGGCTTTACTATTGTTACGCCCAGTGACATCTCTCGGCATTGTGAGAAAGCCTCGGCAGTTCCGTCTAATAATTTATAACACCGCCATCTATTGACATCTTGCGGCACTACGTAGTGTAAGTACGCGAAGGGTAGAGAGAACGCTGGCACTTTCTCGAATCATCGTACTGTTTACATACCGGGTATAGCGTTACTAGAAAAGTCTAAAAACGCTTTACCCGCGTATAAATAGAGCGCACGAGCACCGCCAAGTCAATTTACAATCGTAAGCAGTCAAGTGTTCATCGAAGCGAACAGAAGCGAAAATACTACGGAGTTTGAAGCAGTTACAGTAGAAAAAGTGTGGTATAGCGTTTGTTGTGTTTTGAATTTAATTGTGTTTGAATAAAACGTGTTTTAGTCGGTAATATTGTTTGCATTCTTATCTGTCGAACCCAGCACGTAACACTATTATTTTCACTATTCGATACGAATCTAGCTTCCTATCTATCTATTGTATCTAAATTTAAATTGCACAACGTTTCCAATTTTCCGTCAAATCCTTCAATACTATCAGATTCTAGAACGACCAAATATACAGATATTTCAAACATTCTTTGTGCAGCACCGTTTTCCGATATTGCTGGTATTCGGAATATTTGTTTGTTGACAATGTACAGAATCAAATTTCATGCAATTGAGTGACGCTGCATGTATTACAAATGTACAAAAGCCGCTGGAATGCAATCATACAATCAAATTGTGGAATTGTTATCCATCAAAGGTGATTTTTATATGTTATCGTTCACTGGTTAGCGTTGTCAGTATTTCTATGAACTATTTAGGATCCAAACATAGAACTCTGAACTAAAACCGAGCGTATTATGGTCATATTCAAAATCAATGTTCAGATAAAGAGAGCACGTGGTACGTGCCTTGGGATCGAACTCGAGGTTCGATCGAAGTTATGTGCGTGGTATTTAATTAATTGTCGCTTGCTTTAACGGTGAAGGTAAACATCGTTAGAAAACCTGCATGTCCATAATGTGATATCTGCTAATCCGCACTGTGCCAGCGTAGTAGACCACGGAACAGAAAATACAATTCCTGTTCCGTGTGGTAGACTATGGTCTAACCCTTCTCACACTGAGAAAAGGCCAAATATTATTTATTATTATTTATTCAGAAAAGATTTACATTTAATGTATTTGGGAGCGAAGCTACTCGATAGTCATATTTATATAAGTGGGAAAGATTCAAAATCGTCTGGCTCAACTTGTTTGAATGTTCTTTCAGTGGCTCTGCCCAGCTCCAGAAGCATCCACTTTACCCAGCCAGTCTTTTTGTACGGGTTGGTCTATTTGAAGATAATATTACACATCTTTCACCAAGAGCCCGGTCTATACGAAAAAACTGCCGTGAAGTATTGAAGTAGGTATTTTTAATTTTGTTTTCATTGTGACAACTTTTCGGGGTTCTGAAAATTGTTTGTTTTACGTGAAAGAAACTTATTTACGAGTCAATATAGAATGACTCGCGCTAACATTACGTGCAGCTGTGGCAATTAGGTACGTTTCAAGTTTTGTATGCAGATACGCACACTAGCCATCAGCTGTTAATGGGACGCATTACGAATTAAAGAAACTATAACGAGACAATATAAAATGACTAATGACTACGTATTGCGCATCGATGGCGACTGAGATGGTGATTAGGAATATTTCAGAGTTTTGTACGCAGATATGCACACTGACCATCAGCTGCTAATGGGACGCTGAATCATCTCTCTGCAGACAGACGAACGTCGATTAGCGTTTCTTAGTCATAGAATAATAATAAATTAAAAATTAAAACTTGAATACAAATATAAAATCAGCAGTAACTCAATTGATAAGGACTCAGACTTACGATTGAGAGATCGTGGGTTTGAATCCCATCCATTTCGCCACCGACGTGAATATACACAAGCATTTCAGCTTAGCTGGAGAGATTAAGAAAAGAAAATTTAGGTATTGGTTTAAAACAACAGTTTTACAATGGACCAAGACAAAGATTAAAAAAATATATATATTTAGTAATCCATTTAGATCACGTTGACAACTGAACTCTAGTATGCATACTGTGTGACAGTTATCAGTAGTAAATAGTAAATAGTAGTAGTTTCTAAACCAAATTACTAAAATATCTTGAAAAACGTTATAGGAACTATACACTCACAGCCGCACGCCTGTCCCCCGGAGGACTCGCCAGATTTCCACTTGCAAAGATCCTGACATACCTCTCATCACATTCTTCATGCACGCTCATCGGAATCCTTATATAGACGCTTGTAAAGCCCTGAAAGATTAGGCAAAAGTATTTAAAACCAATATTTTGCAAACTATATTTAGGTTAGGCGTAATTCAAGATGAACTTTGCGTTCGTAAGACTACTAAAAACATTCCAACAGGAAATCCTTCCTACCTATTCCATGATTATATCTTTGTTCCGGCAATTGCTACTGCAGTGTCAAAGAAAAGCCTTCAAAAGCTATAAATAAATTAAGTTGTATAAACGGTAATGTACACAATTTTCAATAGAAAGCACGTAAAAAACAGGCTTTTAAAATTCTCTTTGCTTTGGGAATAAAAAATATATTTTCCTCTGAATGAGATCGTTGGATGGTCTAAGGCACTCGGAGGCCGAAGGGATTATCTTAAGCCCCCTGAGTTTTGAGAAGGAGAGGTGCCTCTTAGTGATAATTTGAAAATAATGTCAAGTTCAGTTGACGGATGGTTGGAGAACTTTTGACTTATATGTTTCTGTTAAGCTAATCTCTTTGGTTTGGACTGCCAATATTACTTACCTATTTTATCAAAAATACAAAATATCTCAATTTATTTAGATCACAATGTAACTAAACTATGAATTTACATTTATCTGTTGCCAGTTTTTACTTGTATATTTATTTATTTATTTCGGACAACCAACGAGGTATACACTGTAACATGTTCTTATGGCTAGTGCTTATAGCTAGTGTTTAGTGCTACCTTACTTAAAGGTTGCCACAGCATAGCAAAACATAACAATAATAATAATAATAATAAGCCATTCTGTTGGCGCGTAGAACCGACCACAACGGACGACGGAGGAGGAAGCAAGGGCGCCGGGGGGAGGTCCGGCCCATTCACCGCGTTCGTCCGAGGCACCGCACTCCGCTCCGCGACACCACCCGCGATACTCGCTTCATACCTGTTTTAATAAACGCCTATATTATACAGTCCACTATCAATTTTATCCTACAACCCGTTAGGATCACGAACACATTCACCTATATACAATCACACAGCACACATCTCTCCACAAACAAATGACATTATTAGCCACGCCAGAATGAAATGGACAGACGACATGAATGAAGATATTCTTAAATGTTATTTTGAAGTAACTGAAATAGAGATAAATAAAACAGCCTACTGAAAAAAACTACGTGAATTATTTGTAGAAAGGCATCCAAACCTGTCGAACCTCACTGAGCAGAGAACTGCCGATCAAAGACGATTAATATTTAACAATAAGATATACAGCAATAAAATAAATGCATTGAAAAGAGAAATAGAAGTAAAATTGAGTGAGCTGAACAACCAACGTCAATCTGTCAGAGAACGTGAGGGATCCATTGAACTAGAACACTCTTTAACAGACCACACACAGCAAACTCACCCTGATAACACAATAGATAGCACATCCACTTTTGCCCAAGGAATAACGAATAGTCAAAATGAAAATAGCCCTAATCTTAGTCGTATAGAAATAAATAATAACATCGAAATAGAATTCAATAGCGCTCTTGCCCGATTTACCACTGTAGATCCTGAATCAAAACAAAAATCCTCACGTAAATTTGCTCAAATTGTTCATTGTTTAAATAAGGATATTCTCCCAAAGCATTTGAACCACGACTTAGATTTCACGACACTGCACACCATAATATATTCTGCTGCCTTTACAGCTGCCACTTGCAATGGCACGAGATTTAACCTCGATGAAAATATATCAATAAATAGGCGAAATAAAAAGCCGTCTTGGCAAAGAAGGATTGAAAGTAGGATACAAAAATATAGACTGGAAATAGCCAGATTAACACAATACCTTTTAGGAAATAGAAACCAAAGAATACTTAAGACCGTAGAAGAAATAAAAAATAAATACAAAACCCATTCGCAACACGAAGAACCCAATACAGAACCGCAACATTGCCTTGATACACTGAAACAAAAATTAAACGCGATTTCAAATAGACTTAAAATATACTTAACATGTACCAAACGCAAACAACAAAATGCAACCTTTATAAATAATGAAAAACAGTTTTACAGATCTCTTAGCTACAATAATCCAATCCATACTTCACAGCCGGAATATCCATCGCCTCAACTATTACATCAATTTTGGGCGGGAATCTGGGAAACCCCAGTACAACATAACATTAATGCTGATTACCAAATATAGCTGACACAGCAAACATTAATCAAATGGAGTTTGAAAACATCCCTTTAGATATTTTCATTAAAATCATCAAACGCACTCATAACTGGAAAGCACCGGGTACAGATAATATACATAATTATTGGTATAAGAAGTTAAACAGTACACATCCATTCATCCACAACCACATTTGCAAATTCATTGAATCACCACACACTATACCAATATTCATAACACATGGAGTCACTTATATGTTATCGAAAGGCTCAGACCCAAAAAATGCCGCAAATTACAGACCTATCACATGTCTTCAAACTATATACAAGATTATCACAGGATGCATTAGCGAAATCATTTACAACCATTTAGTGCAATACAACATTTTAGCAGAACAACAAAAAGGTTGTAAGAAAAATAGCCAGGGCTGTAAAGAGCAGTTAACTATAGATGCAATAGTAATGAAACAAGCACAGACTAGAAATAGGAATATACATACAATGTACATAGATTACAAAAAGGCATTCGATTCTGTTCCCCCATAGTTGGTTAATTTTTGTATTAGAACATTATAAAATTCATCCCAGTCTCATTTCATTTCTAGGTGCAGCCATGCTCAATTGGAAAACAAAATTAAGATTAATTGAAAACCCTTTATTGACTACTAGACTGATAAAAATTCAACGAGGCATATTTCAAGGAGATGCGCTTAGCCCCCTATGGTTTTGTATAGTACTCAACCCATTGTCAGAACTACTTAATAATTACAATATAGGATTTAAAATAAAATGTAATAACTCGTTTCACCTTCTTTCACACTTACTTTACATGGATGACATCAAAATTTATGCAGCAAACAACACCGAACTTACAAAACTAGCCGACACCACACAAACATTCTCGACAGACATCCGAATGCAATTTGGAGTTGATAAGTGCAAAATACACTCTGTAACTCGAGGAAAAACTGAACACAATATATATAGTCTTAATACAGGTGAACAAATAGAACCCATGACCGAACACAGCACTTACAAATATTTAGGTTTTCATCAATCCAAGCAAATTCAGCAAAAACAAACAAAATTAGAGCTAACTAAACAATTCAAAGTAAGACTAAACCAAATTTTAAGAACCCAGTTAAATTCTTGCAACGTCATAAAGGCAATAAATACCTATGCAATACCTGTTCTTATCTATTCCTTCGGGATTATAAATTGGTCTCAAAGTGACTTAATTAAATTACAGCGCACAATTAACACACACATGACAGCCAACAGAAAACATCATCCCAGATCATGCATACAGCGGCTCACACTGCCACGCCAAAGTGGAGGAATAGGCCTCATCGACATACAAAACTTACACAATAACCTAATAGACAAATTACGCAAATACTTCTACTCTAAAGCTGAACAATCTCAACTTCACAAATACTTAACGAATGCAGATAAAAAACTAACCCCCCTTAACCAATTGAATAGAAATGTACAGCCAAAATTATTGAGCAAAGAGCAGAAAATAGTTTTGTGGTCCCAAAAGTCTCTGCACGGGAGACATCTCGCTGATCTCAGCCAAGAACACGTCGACAAAGAAGCGTCGAACGAATGGCTACGGCGCGGAGAGCTCTTTCCGGAGACAGTGGCTTTTGTGATCGCTATTCAGGATCAAGTAATAGACACCCGTAATTACCAGAAACACATAACCCGTATACCTAACCTTCCCACTGACTTATGTAGACGTTGCCATAGTAGTTCTGAAACTATTCAACATATAACTGGTTCATGTAAATCCATAGTACAAACTGATGATAAACATAGACACGATCAAGTTGCAGCAATAGTCCATCAGAATCTAGCCCACAAATATTCCTTTATTGAAAAGAAAACTGCCTATTACAAATATAAGCCCAGTACTGTTTTAGATAATAATTCCTTTAAAATGTACTGGGATAGGACCATTATTACTGACAAAACCATACACTACAATAGACCAGACATAACCATACTAGACTAAACAAAAAAAACTGTTTTCATAATAGACATCGCAGTATGTAACACACATAATCTCCTCACTACGCACGCGGAAAAATGTCGAAGTATGTTGATTTAGCTACCGAAATAAAAAGGCAATGGCAGGTAGACACCGTTAAAATCATCCCTATTATCATATCTACAACCGGCGTAGTCCCTAAGACACTTTTACATAGCCTGAGCATACTTGACATGCCATCTACAATCACACTCATACAAAAAGCCGTTCTTCTTAATACATGTCGCCTCACAAGTAAATTTCTTGCATCATCTACTTCTTAACTTTTTTTCCTCTGGCACACTTGGTTAAGGCCCGTGTGTCAGGTTTTTACCCCTTTGAAATAAAAGGGAGACTAAATATAAAACAAATACAATAATAATATTAATATTCTACCACATACACACAACACCATCTAGCCCAAACTAAGCAGAGCTTGTACTATGGGTTCTAGACAATGGATAAACATACATAGATACTTTTTATTTTTGTAAATACATACATATTATACATAGAAATACCCAGACCAAGACAAACATCCATGTTCATGCACACAAATGTTTGAATTGTGCGGGAATCGAACCCGCGACCTCAGGCGTGGCAGTCAGTTACACTAACCACTACGCCATCGAGGCCGACGACAATATACTATAATATCGGTTTAAAGAATCTTTATTCTCAATAAAAAACAAAAAATAGTCACTTACTTGAGAACAATAATAACTTAATGTATAGTTACAACTTCGTCATTTCACTCAGTTATAATATATTATTGAAGGTAGGAGATACTCAACTAATGTATTCACTTGCCCGAGGACAAACTATGTGAATGATGTACGTACATATTGAGCTAACCGGGTTTTGAATACATTAATTGAGTGTACATTTTTAATGTGCGATGGTAGTTTATTATGTAGCTGTGCCCCTTCATATGTTAACATTTTTTTACCGTAATTTGTTCGGATTTTAGGTAAAACCAAGAAACTAGCTCGTCGAGTGCTACGTTGGGTTGTGTGTTTAACCTTAGTGAATGATAAACTAGTTTTAATATTTTTGTTTAGAACTTTTCGCACTAATATGCACGTATTGTATATAAATAATTGTTTCAGGTTCATAATTTTGGTTTCTTTGTAAATTTTTTGTGTAGGTGAAAGGCGTGGATAATTGAAGATCAATTTTACGAGTTTATTTTGCATAATTTGTAGCTCGCCCAATTTAGGCTTAGAAGTATTACCCCAGATTTCTATTAAATATTGCAAGTGAGGTTTGACTAAAGTATTATATATATTGTGGCGTAATTTATTCGGAATACATTTTACTATGTTTCGAAGTGATCCAATTAGGGATGAAAGTTTAGTTTTTATGTGATCCAAGTGAGCATTCCACGATAAAAGACTGTCCATTCTTAGGCCAAGGTATTTTTCACATGATTTTTGTTGTAGGGGTTCGTTGTTTATTAGTAATGATGTGTGTGCAGGTATATTTTTATTTTTTGCTTTAAATATTATATAACAAGTTTTGGAGATATTAATAGTGAGTAAGTTACGTTGAAACCACGAGTACAAAATGTTTAAATCAGCTTGAGCTTGGGAGATTATTGTATGAATAGAGGATCCAAAATAAAATAAACAAGTGTCGTCAGCGTAAAGGGTGAGATGGCCATGTAATTTAAGTTCTTGAATGTTATTAATATAGATTAAAAAAAGCAACGGCCCTAAGATTGATCCTTGCGGAACCCCACAAGTAATTGGTAATGCGTCACTTTGTTGTTCATTGCCTAATTTTACTATTTGGGATCTGTTTTCTAGATATGATCGAAAAATTTTGAAGGCGCTCCCGGTAATATTTAACAATTCTAACTTTTTCAACAGTATTTTATGCGATACAGTATCGAACGCTTTCTTTAGGTCGATAAAAATACCTAGGACTATATTTTTGGTATCTATATTATGTTTTATTTTCGTGACAAGGTCGATAGTTGCTGAAACTGTGCTACTTTTTGGTCTAAATCCATATTGTCTGTCAGATAGAAAATTAAAAGAAGTTAAATGTTTTTCTAAACGGCTATACAAAATTCTTTCCAATATTTTTGATAGAACGGGTAGTACCGAGATTGGTCTAAAGTTTCCTGGGTCTGATGTTGTACCTGATTTATGGACAGGTGTAACTTTCGCCATTTTTAGGGTATCAGGGAATTCTCCGGTGAGCAAGAGTTTATTGAAGCATTTACTCAAAGCACCAGATATTAGATTTGCTATACTTTTTATTACTTTAGTGTTTATGCCATCCAAACCAGTACTACAGTTAGAGTCGAGGTTTGCTATTATTTTAGAGATTTCATCTTCAGAACACGAATTCAGTTGAGATAAAACTGGAATGTCATTGGGGAGATTATCAGGCAAAGCGCAAGAAGAATTTTCGTGGAAGGTTTTGGGTATATCATTTGCTAATAGCGGGCCAATAGTAGCAAAGTAATTATTAAAAATATTACATATATCGTTTTCTTCGGTTACATATTTTGAATCGATAAAGAGTTTCGAAGGAGCACTATTTTGTTTAATCTTATTATTATTCGCTAAAACATTTACTAATTTCCACATTGCTTTTGGCTTATTAATACAGTTATTAAATTTCTTGTAGTAGTAGGAGTTCTTGGTTTTTTGAATCTGTGTAGATACCTGTTGTCTTTTTGTAATAAATTCTGCTTGGATGGTGTTGTTATTTGGGTTCTGTTTGAGAGTGGTCCACAACTCGTTCCTTTGGTTGATGCTGTTTATTATTTCTTTGTTTATCCAGTCGCTCTGAGGAGTATTTAGGATTTTTGTCTTTATTGTTTTGCTTCTGTCTATCATAAGTTTTATTCTGTTCTCGAATAGGCTGTAGTCGTCTCCCAGTTCTTCAATATTTGTTGATTTCAGTAGATTTTGTAGTTTTGGGTAATCTATGGCTTCATATCGGGTTCTAATTTTTGGTGGGGATTTTGTTTTTTTGATTTCAACATATATCTGTTTGTGATCGGACATTGGTGAATCAATTATTGCCATATGAAAGTTATCGTTTTTGAGGTTAGAGCTGACATGATCGAGTATAGATTTTCTAGTTTTTGAGTCCCTTGTGCAGAATTTCTTGCTAATTTTGTTTAGAAGTGTGTGCCCGGCTTCCTTTATAAGTTGTTTGTATTGCGTTGTTTTTCTGTCTTTATTTAATAGGTCAATGTTGAAGTCCCCAAATACCATAGCTCGCTTCATTTGTTGTAGTTGGTTGTCATAGACTTGCAGAAAGTCATTAAAATTCGTATCACCGGGGTTGTACACTACTCCCACTTCTAGAGCGTATCTTTCTAAACGAATCCACAAGTAATTGTTCCCTCCTTCATACTTGGACATTAATAAACTATGTTTCAAATCATTATGGACATACGCAGAGACTCCGCCGCCCCTGGAGTCTGTCCTATAGTTGTAGTAGTGCGTGTAGTTATTTATATGTAGTTGCATGGCTTGAGATTCAGTGCTAATCCACGTTTCGGTCAGTAAAATAAGATGTGTCGTGTTGGGCATAGACTGTAAAATGCATTTAAGCTCGTCAAGCTTTCCTTTTTTGCATATGCTCCGGGCATTGAGGTAGAAAAATCTGAGACGTGATTTGTTGGTTTTGATGTCACGGTAGTTGGTAGTTACTTGATAGGTATTGCTAAACAAATCTACAGCTTCGGTTATTGTTGTTAGTTTTTTGGTGAAGTTTTAATAATAGTAGGGATGCCATTTACATATTTTATTGTGAGTTCATTCTCTCCTTCCTTTTGACGACGTGTTAGTTCTTCCTTTAGGTTTTTCAGGTATTTTTGTTGAGCTGGAGTTTGATCTGAAAATATTTTTATGTTTTCTGGCAATTTTCCTTTGTTACGGAGAAGGTATTTTGCTGGCACTGATGTATCAAAACACAACTTTACTCTGCGGTTTTTGCCAGGTGTATGCTTTCCTAATCGCAATATCTTAATTGGTCTCGGAAGGTCGAGACCGGCCAATGTAGTTATTTTTAGAATATCAGCTTCATCTTTGGTTGCTCTCTCCGCCGCACTCGTAGAAGATTGTTCAGGCAATCCCACTACAATAACGTTTTTCTCCCTAATATTGCGATCTAATACCTCTTTGATAATATGCTCATTCAGAGGAGGCTGGTTGTTAGTTGCTGTCGAGGAGTCAGAGGAAAGCTTAAGTGCGTGGATATTTGATTCGAGGGTTTTTATTTTATTATTGTCTTGAGATATTTGTGTTTGTAATTGTGACATATGCGTTTGTAAGTCATTTTGTTTATTTGCCATACTGGACATAGATAATTTAATATCACTAATCTGGGTTGCATTTTCACGAATCAAGCAGGCAGTTTGTTCATTAAATGATTTTAGCTCGGTAATTTGAGACTTGACCTCAGACAAACTTTCTTGCATTTTATTCATAATCTGCTCGTTAGATCCCACGTACTTTTCTAACAGTGAACTAATATGTGCCAATTCAGACCTAATGTCCTTGATATCATTAGAGCATCCACATTCTTGTTCGGGTTGTTTTCTCTTTCGAAAAGTTATTTGTGGATCGATAGTAAGCGTATTTAACTTCGATAGATCAGGATGTGAACCACCACCCGTGTGTGCGGCGTATAATAAGTTAAACAGAAAATAGTTATGCAGATCTTTAAATATTTATTTTAGAGAATACAATTATTATTTCTTAACAATACTGTAAGCAAATGAAACAAATGAAACAATGTATAATATATACAGGTTATGTTTATACATACATATATTATTTTATGATTATTAGTATACGCTTGCATGGCCTTGCAGGATCTCACCCTTGTGAGGTCCTGGGTTTGATTATCGGGCATTGTGGTTTTAAGTCTTTTTGTAAAGAAAATCTCGATAACAGCACATAATTGAATTATGTGGTACTCGGCCGGTATCAATAGGCTTGCATTATATAAAGTAAGCCTTAAAGGTGAAAAAATATGGCTGTATTAAACCCCTGCATTCGGAGGGACCTTCAGCTATATACAGGTGTAATAATAATAATAATAATAACTTTATTTGCCTTGAATGTAGGTACATATATGAGATGTTACATTTTAGTTGATTGATCGATGTTAGTCTCTATTTATGAATATATTTCACTATGGGAGGTAAAATCACATCACATTCTTTATGTTGTCGCTCTTCCTGGCAAGGGCACCTGCAACTTGCAAATACCAATTCCTGATCAATTTCCTTTGACATGACTGTTACAGCAGCCATTGCTTCTTGAAAAAATATGGCCAGCCTTGACCCTTTAGTTAGCTCCTTGTGTAACAGTTCTACTGTTTTACAATTTGCATCCCGATTCTCGAAATTATATAGAGATACAGATATAGTGGTTTAGTAGAAAAAAGAAGAGAAAACTCAAAAGCAACACGGTGTTAAAGACTGTGCGGTAGACTACAGTCTACAATATGCTTCTACTTTTACTTTGTTACCTAAAGGATATACGCGTGGAACAATGTCTATACAACGTTTATCTCATCAAAAATCATCACTTAAACAAAAATACTCTGTAAAATTGGCAGTTAATCGAAAAATGTAAACAAGTTGTTGAAAAACCGTGTGTGGTAGATTGAACTGAATTTATAGATTATTATGAGTCGGACCACGTAGCGCTTTACGCGAACGGCCTGCGCTGATGGTTATGACCTATAAAATGTGTATGGGCCGTAATAGCGCAATGCCTGTACCATAAAAACGTGGGAATGATAAAATAATTTAACAAGTGTCAATGCATCTTCTTACGCTTGTTTCAAATGAACGAATACTAACTATGAAATAGCACTTATCAAGTCAATACACGAGTTGTAATTGCATTATTAAATTATTTAGAAATTCATCCCATTCACAAGAGTGAAGACAGAAGCTATGTTAATAACCACAGGCCAGTCTCCATTCTAACAACGCTTTCAAAGATTTTAGAAAAGATTATTAACAGGCGTCTCACTAAATATTTAGAAGATAACTAATTACTATCTTCTGCACAGTACGGATTTCGATGTGGGTTATCGACTAGTGATGCGGTTTATGATCTTACAAACTTTATAGTAACAAATCTTGAAAAAACAAAAATGTTCTTGTAATATTTATAGACTTGGCTAAGGCTTTTGACACAGTTTCTGTCCCACTCTTGCTTAACAAGTTGGAAAATCTTGGAGTTAGGGAATCCCAACTTAATTTATTATCTGACTACCTTTCGAACAGATTCCAACGAGTAAAAATTGATGATTGGGTTAGTGATGATCTTCTTATTGAGCATGGAGTTCCCCAAGAAAGTATTATTGGGCCTACACTAATCTTAACATACATAAATGAAATCTGTGAACAAAACATACCCAGTGGCAGGATCATTACTTTTCCCGATGACACAGTGCTTTTATTTGAAGCTGACTCGTGGCCCGAGGTTTTCAACCATGCACAAATAGGATTCAATTTGGTATCTGCATGGCTCAAGTACAATAAATTAATGCTAAACGTCGAAAAAACCAAATATATCTCTTTTTCCTCCAAGTAAATTCAGAGCACTCATATCGTCAAATATTTAGGTATTATCGTTGACAGCAGACTTAACTTTCAAGCACATATAAACTTACATACAACACGCATTCGTAAAATAATTTTTTATTTTTTAAAATCTTCGCCATGTAGCTGAACTTACGATAGTAAAAATGGTATACTACGCGCTATGCCAGTCGTTGATAACATTTGGCATAACAATTTGGGGAGACGCACCTAAAACCATTATGCTTAATCTTGAGAGATCCTAAAGAGCGGTATTAAAAGTAAGCCAATTTCTTTCTTTTCATTACTCGACCAAAGATCTTTACGAACACTGTGGCTTACTATCCGTACGTCAACTGTTCATCCTAAATGTGCTACTTCGAAAACACTCACACATACATTACAGACCTAATATACTATGTAGCAAAAGCCGCAAGTATGCAGTGTGCCCTAGTAGATGATTTAAGACTAGCTTCTCACATAGACATTTTACATTCCTTGGCGCGTATTTGTATAACAAAGTTAACCGATTCTTATCCATATATCCATTTACCAAACACCAATGCAAGAAAGTCCTATCTAAGTGGCTTCAATCCTTAGATTATGAGAATACTGAAAAACTGCTGGCTATACCGTTATAACTAAATACTTATACTTATAAATTACGCGAACATATACACGCACGCACACACACGCATACGCACACTCACGCACACACACAAACACACACACACACACACACACACACACACACACAAACACACAAACACACGCATACGCACACTCACGCACACACACAAACACACACACACACACACACACATACACACACACACACACACACAAACACACGCACACACACACACACACACACACAAACACACGCACACACACACTATATATTCTCTGTAACAATACATTGTCACTAGTAATTACGAATTAGTCATATTTTGTGGCTGCATGTATCTCTATTCTAATATTGAATATTTTGGTTGGGAGCCTGGAGATCTGTTACACAGGGTTATCTCTAGTATAGACTCCAGTTTCTCACAAAGAAATTATATTTACATACACTGCTATAACCAATTTATTGTACTAATATTCTTTGCGAAGAGAGAAATAAAAAATAAATAATTATTAAATAAGATTGTTGACTCTTTCTCTCGCTTTCTGGCTATACATCCCACATGGTGGTGGAGTCAGCCTACCTGCTCTTGCTCTTCCACTTCGTTTTATTTGTGACATCTCCTTCAGATAGCTTGCAGTCCCCGACATCGCGTAGATAGTTGCCCCAATTATTTTAATAAAAAATATGGTCAAGTACATTACATTATCAGAAATAAATAAGATAAAATATCTCAAATAGTCAATTATATTGACACCCAAATTTAAAAATTGTTCCTATTACTTGCAACAAATTTTGATGTCATTTTCAAAAAAAGGTTCCTTTTCTATGCTATCTGTGTATAAAATTACGTACGAAAACTTACTACTAGAAAACAAACCAATTTCATCCTGCACATAAACTGGAAGCTATATCAGACGCAGAGGTACCCGTAGGTAAAAACAAATAGACGGTTTAATGTGAAGATCAATCGAGACGCGGTGTTCCGAGGCATGGATAACGAGGCAATGCTCGACGCACCACGTCGCCAATATTGTTTGTGACAATACGCTAGATCAAAGATTAGTTTACAGACGCAGAACTAGGTAAACTATTGTTAAGATCAATAAAAGCGAGATGTTGTAAGGTAAGGTAAGAATAAATGATGTACCAAATTTTGCAGCGCATTCACGTTATTATATACCACATTGTTGTACACGTTATTATGCATTTGTTAGTCCCACATAATAGTGTGCGACCCTATTGCCGTATACTAGGCAAAGTTCAAAACTCGGTACGGCTACTCAGAATTCCTCGACAGAAAATATCAATAATATTACCCAACCCGGTTATTGAAGTGAAGATCTCATGGACAGCAGTCGTTTGATTACCAAGGCAGTACAGTCATTTGTTCCACGGCATAATCAACAAAATAATCTACGAGCTCAATTTCATAGATTAAAACATACTTGCAGCTGGGTAGATACTGTGATGAAACGAATTGTGTTGTTTTGAAACAGAGATGGCACAGAAATGCTTAACGCGCAAAGATTAGCTTACAGACGCGTCACTAAGTAAAATAGAATCTTCAATTCGTGAACCACTCTCCCCTGTAATATAAATAGTAAGGAATCGATTGACATACTTTAAAAATACTATGGGTAATAAAACAATGAATAAATAAAACTCAATGATTAGATAGTCAATAAATCGTAGTTGTCCAATTTCATTTCATCTTCAGCCAGCGTATCGGTCTGAAGCTAGATCAACATATTTATATTTTTCGAAACACTTTCAGTTCACTTCAATGATTAAGAACTAATAGTTGAGTTCTAAAAAGCTAATCAAGTGTCAAAATCAAATTAATATTAAAAGATTGGATTGGCTGTTTTCGATTTAGTATGTACATGACATGCGTTTGATTGCCTGATGACTAATTATTGTTTTGTTAAGAGCAGCGATAGCTCAGTGGGGAGACCAACAGACTGCAATGCACAGGGTCTCGGGTTCGAACCCACGTCGCGCACCTCTGACTTTCGGAAGTTATAGGACTTTTCGAAATGATGTGCGTATTGATTGACAATTATCGCCTGCTCCGTGCCTCGGAGAGCACGTTAAGCCGTCGGTCCCAGCTGCCGTGAACATCTATGGCAGTCGTTATTGGGAGAGTGTCGAAATGTCGCCGGTCTACACTGACTGGCCCCCACATAACATACATAAGATACATAATTATTGTTATGATCCGGCTTTCAGGTCTAGGTGATGGATTTTCTACTAATCATTATTTTTTTAGAATACCATTTTAAAATATAGAATACATTTTATTTATATTTACTTATATACTAACTTGAACTCCTACAGGTATCCTAACTAATATTATAAATGAAAATGTGATTGTTTTTTTATTTCTTTGTTAAGTTTGCATGCCTTAACTACACGAGCGATCATCATGCAATTTTGCATATTGTTGTCAGGAATACAGAGCGAGGCTGATGGTAAAAGCTAGAACTAAATATAATTATTTATGATAGCTTTTGCATTTGCAATTTCGCATACACGTTGTCAGGTGTACGAAAAAGGGCATAGGCTACCTTTAATCCAGAAAACGTACTGTTATTAACCTTTTTTTTTTTACGTTGGGGAATGCTTTGACGCTTACCTCTACGCGGGGCGACGGAGACGTTATGACGGGCTCACCGGGGAAAAGATAGCCCGGTAATACCGACTAAACCTACCACGGTGTTCCTCGACATAACCATAGACGGCGAGGCCGCGCGAATCGCTTTCACATGCAATTGCGACCCCGCCGCGGTTTCGGCCCGCCGTGTGAAACGGCAGGCCACTGCACAAAGAATATTTCCTCCACCGTCCCTCTGAGGGGGACAAAAACACGATACAGAGGCGCACGTGGGAACACGCACGCCGCCTCTCGGACCTGGTGCTGATCGGGTGGCGAGCAGGGCCACGCAGCCCACCACCCCCAGGTCAAACTTCAAGGTGGTTGGAGGTCATCTCGCGTCCTCCGGCGCCCGGTTCTGCGGTTGGGGAGAGAGTTTAAGCGCTCCCTCTCCCGCTCCGCCGCCTCCTTGATGGAAATTACTTCCTCACAGAAGGAGGCAACGGCACTGTTATTAAACTAACCTAACCTACATTTACGCGAGTGGACCCGCGTGCAAAATCTAGTTTTATCATATATGATCGATGACAAACAAAATATGCAGCTACTATGTATATACGGATGAAGTATATTAAAGCAGAGAATGATCGCATCTTCGGGTTGCTCGTTTCGCATCCGAGTGGGCAAACGATGGAACCGATTTATTGTACCTGAGCTTATTGGATTCCGTTGCAGACGGAATATGAAATGATTTGACGCAATTGCAGATCTGAGACCTAGATACCGTTGGAATTATTATTTATGAACTGCATCCGTCGTATCCACGGATAGGTTTTGATCCGTGATTTGATACAGAAATACAAGTTAGTGATACTTTCGAGTCGCTTCTAAAATAACATCAGATTATTTTTAAAGCTCTTGTACGGTATGATAACAATTTGGAACGACTTTTGCTTTTTGTGTAGTTGACAATCTGGAAGTAAGGCGCAGCGAAGTACCAGCTTAGACTTAGAACTGCTTCATTAAGTAAGTAGAACTGCTTTCTCACTCACTTAAGCAGAAACAGATACAAGTGACCTGGCTTCTAAGATACAAGTATATAAATTCATAGACTCCTTATGTTTTAAGACCTACGAAATCTACATGAGTCTAACAATTTAAAAGTGCATGTATTGCCGTATTATATGTAGATAAATTGACTTTTCCCGGGGTTTCAGCCACGTTTATTATATACATATGTGATATAGCCTATAGCTTTTCTTAAGCATTTGGGTATCAAATGCTTTAATATATTTTCCAAATCCGACTGTGGTAATAAAGATTTAGAATTTATATATTTAGAATAAATGTACACAAAATTATATTCAAATTTGTATTACCAAGAAAAGCACGAGATAATGCAATTAGGATGCGTCCCCAACGGACGCAGATAGGGTGCGCACCTAATTGTACTTGTCGAGGTCGGAAACAGTAGTTTTTCTGGATCCAATACTCTATCCATTTGCTAGCCCCTGACAACGTGTGCGAATGTGCAAGATTTCACATTTTAGATCAGTCAAGTAGTCAAGGCATGAAAGTGTCACAAACGAACAAACTCAAATCCGCATTCATAATATTAGTTAGGATGTTTTCCATTTATTTCGACGCTACTATGAATAATTTATCCTTGACTTCACAAAAACTAGTTTTATCCAAGCAAATATATTAGTTACAACGTTAGCTCACGTCGACGTATGCCACGCCATGTTACCCACATCCAAGCAGTTTGTTTTTCATATCGTGTAACGTATAAAATATGGATGCTCTTCACAAATTCCATCAAAAATATACTTTATCCCTTGTTATACTTGAAAGAGAATTTTAAATTCCAATTTTATATAATTCACGCTAAAATGAATAAGTAAACAACATCAAATAGAATATGCCACGACATGTCTAAAATAAAGATGGAGTTTTACTTAAAGATACTATAACCTTTGTAAGTAAATCCAAAAAACTATGTACATACAAACATAGTTTTACGCCTGTTACCCTGAAAGGGTGGGCAGAGGTATATAACAACCTTTAATTGCCGTCTACCAGCACAGTTCCAGACTGCGTACTGCATATATACATATATGAATTATGTGACAGAAAAACAGCAACATACGACCACTTCGAATTGGACCCAAGAGCTTGTGCACAGCAGTTGCATGCGGACCTATACTGTACACGCCTCCTAGTCAGTACACACCCAAAAATAGAATGTAAATAAACTGTACATATGTACAGCCAAGGAGTGGATCATTCTTGGTGGTACATAGGCAAGACCTTCTGGCCTGGGTTTAATGATGAGTACAAATTGGGTGATATCAAGACGTAAATGAAAATATACTAAATAAGATTCGTCGTCGTTTACATCATTGCTTAAAATTAACAGTTTTATTTCTTTATTTTAAATACTTTTCACGACGAAAAATAAACTTTTGTCGCCGCGACAGCGTTGTGTGCAAGACAGACTGTGGTCAAACGTTTTCTATCTTCTAAATCTGCCCATTTATTATTTATGTCTAAAGACTAGGTACCTTCGTTCAAAAGCTCTGATGTTGCTTGTTACCCGTGCGGTATCATCGACCAGACTGTTGTAGGTGTTTAAAAGGAGTATTCGAAATGGTAAACTTTAACAAAGTTATTTAACTTATTGGTTCCGCAACAGAAGTCTATGATTATGTTTTCAACTGGCCAATTGTAGAGTCTGAGGTAAAATTCTCTTTGTGTCAAAAGTCTCCTATTATGCGAAAATTTAAACATAGCAAAACGTGGATAATACTTTTATGCTTACCCCTCCTAGTATATAGAAGCGTAAGTACGTATAGTAAACGTCGAAATGCTTTATTCAAAGCTCACTACAAATCACGTCACTTTAGTGGAAACTCGCTAGACGTGTTCATGCGGAGCAGCTGACTTCTAGTTGGCAGTAGAACACGTACCACAACGTGCTCCCTCCAGGCGCCGGCCTCGTACATATCATTGCTGGAATAACGCCAAATTGTGTTCCTTGCATGTGTTCTTGAGTTAAGACGCTGACTTTATGTTAGAGTTCATTTTCAGTTACATTTATATTCTCTTTTCTAGGTGCCAAGTACAAGGGCGGTGGAAAGATGCAGAAAAAGTAACTGGTAGGTAGTAAACTTTGTTGACACATTCCAAATTTGAAAATTACAAAAGACATTTCGTGAAAAAGGATTTGAACACACAAATTCATATTTAGTTTTATAACTTCTACGTTTTTTTGATACGTATTCTAAGTTTGAAAATTATGCGTGGTCAAAAATATTTTATACTGTTTATAAAAATAAATAAATTGGGAAGCAGAACTTGAACACGCGATGACAAGCAAGTCATATTATTTTATGTATGTGCCAATGTTTTTGACACTTATTCTATTTGTCATTTGAAAATTATAATCGAATAAAAGACAGTCCATTATGTCGGACTTGAACATGCAATGATGAACTTTTTATATCCTTTCCTGGTCGCATAGTTTAGCACTGGATGATGTTTAGCATCACCAGACCCTTTAAAACGTATTTTACGTTGGGCCATGCTTAATTAGTAAAGCTATGATACGTTTTGTCTAGTTCGGTGTTATTTTGTATTTTATAGAACTGTGGATTCGGACTAAAAAAATCTAAATATCGCATTCAAAGTGCTTACAAAATATATGAAAATTAGAATCCATTCTCATGTTAAAAATGCGAAAGTAACTCTGTCTGTTACGCTTTCACGCGATTTTGATAAAGTTGCCCGATTTGTGTTTTTACAGGATCCCTTGGGCAAATACTTGTTTAAAATAAATCACCACACATTATTTGTACAACTTTCTCATCTTTGTTAACTCTGGGTTAACTTAATATTACTTTAGCTTAATTAGAACGAAAACTTTAAAACAAGTATTTTTATTTTACCCAGAATGCCATTAAACTGCATCCCAACAATACGCTGCACTTCGAAGATTGCTCATTAATATTAACAAGCTAATCAAAACATTGAGGCGAAATGTGTATTAAAAAGTTACGAATACACTGCGGGTTCTGTTATTAGCCACCCGCTCTTTATACAGAGCTAGTGGTAGAATGCAGTTAATGAATATTGATACTAGGATAACTGTTTGCGGCAAATTTTAACTGGGTGCAAAGATTTGTTGCAAACTGACGATGTACGTTTGTCTTGAAGGTTGTAAGATCGATTATACGAAGAGGCAATGGTTTAAGTGTTTACGTTGCCGCATTGCTGAATGATCGTTGTGGGATTCAAATAACTAAGTGCGTTGTCAATTGTTCGCAAATTCTAGATGTACGGTTGTTGAATGTTGTAGATCAACTGTAAAAATGAGGAAATGGTTTAGGTGTTATCGTTGTCGCTATGCTGTGTGATCGATATGGGATTGAAACGGGATTAATATTACAAGCGTTTAATTATAAATAGAAAGAAAATCTAACTTATTTATTATTGCTGATTTCAGCGTGAATGGGCCGGCTCGGCCGGGGAAGGACTACCCTCTCACAGAATATCGACATGAAATAGCAGTATTACTACTGCTGTGTTTCGTTCGGTAAGTGAGAGTGCCGGAGGCCCAATCACCCACTTTCCCCGATTCCCGCTCCTTCTTATTCCCACTTCCTTTCCTAAAGGGTCGGCAACGCGCAAGTGATGCCTCTGGTGCTGCAGGCGTCCATAGGCTACGGTGACCACTTACCATCAGGTGGGCCGTATAGTTGTTTGCAACCTTACAGTAACACAAAACGGGGAGACAAAATTATAATTTAAATATAAATAATAATAAGGTTTACGTGACTAATCAATACTGTAGGCTCTAAATATAGACCAAACCACTTGCTCTTCATTTATGCAGCAAATTGTCGGCCAGCAAAAGATCGGTCGCAAACTATTTGCCTAATGCGAGCGTTTGTTAGCGAATGTACAAGTGGCCTGTTTACAACAGTAATTAATTCAATGAATGCACTCGCGGTTGTGTTAAGTTGTTTGAACGTTGGCTAGAGTCCAACCGGGGTGAAACCTAATACCTCAGTTTTGGGTTCATTTGAATGCATTTGGGGTAGTACTGAGTAAATTTATTCACCATGTCACATAAGCGTTTAATCTCGGTATAATCTTGGCATTCCTACTGAAAATTAAATATAGATGGATTTAAACGTTTGAATAGACTGTGTATATTTACTCTTATAAATAAATAATAATATATAATAATAATTGATGCTAAGGTGCTTCATGGCATGCGCCGTTTTTCATCCATAGTTAGCAATATTACTGGCCCACCAAACACCCATATCTATAGCCCAGACTTATTAGAGTACATATGCAAAAATAGTCCTACGCCTGCTGCGGCTAGTGCCAGAAGTAGGTGTTCCATCCCACTTTAGATTAAAAAACTTTCGAAAGGCCTCTTCACGTTAGACTCATGTCTCCGTGTAAGCCTCCCAAAGGGCCAGATATTTATCAATTTGTTAGAAAATATCTGTGATAAGAGAAACATAATAATAATATTCTATCACATACACACAACACCATCTAGCCCAAATTATTAGACAATTGACAAAAAAATTAAAAAGCATGAATGGGCCGGCTCGACCGGGGAAGGAGTACCCTCTCACAGAATATCGACGTAAAATAGCAGTATTCTTCCTGTTGAGTTTCATTCAGTGAGTGAGAGTTCCGGAGGCCCAATCACCCTTTTTCTCCCCTTCCCGCTCCTTCTCATTTCCGCTTCCTTTCCTAAAGGGTCGGCAACGCCCAAGTGCCTCTGGTGTTGCAGGCGTCCATAGACTACCGTGACCACTTACCATCATTACGTATGCTAGTTTGCCATTTTAGTCGGATAAAAAAATAAAAATATGATTGAATTTTAATACAAATATACAGTGGCAAAGATAAAATTAGCTAGTGTCTTGAATACTGACGCTATGTCACTCTCCGAGCCAAGGACAATAATATTATCTAACTCATGGGACAGCAAACACGATCTTTCACTTTTAATCCTAATATTCTAAGCTAACTCAGCTACCTATGAATGGTTGACAAACTCAAGTTGTTTTGTGTATGAATATAGTTTACAAGCAAAGTGTGACCAACTTGAAACTAAATTATGTACAATCTAGTTCACCGTATACACTGCGATGCATATTCCTGTGGAATACTTTAGGGAGTTTCTTGCTTAACCCGCTCAACAATCTCTGTATTTTATGATTCCTAAGCATAACAAAGGTGGACAGATAATGACCTATAAAGGCCAAAAATATATCACTAAGAAGAATCCTAACTTTTATATTATAAATGCGAAGGTGAGTTTGTTTATTTGTTACGCATTCATGCTTGAAATACTCGACCGATTATCATAAAATTTTACATCCACCTTGTCAGGGGTATATAAAAAGACATGAGATACCTTCATCCAGAAAAAAGTATTGCTTACGAGGGAAGCCAGGACCAAAGCTAGTCAAGGTATATTGCAAAAAGTAAACATAACATAATCTTAGTTTGAAAAAAATATTCAATTTCACGTGATACCACGTGACCTTCGGTCAGAGGTCGTAAGTCATAGTCATTTCGGAGGTATATCGACTATGCTGAGTCAAATGGCGTTGACCGCGAGTCTCTAGCTGTTACGGTTCTTGAATTGAAACTTGTATAAACGGACGGACAAAGCTGTTGTATAAAAGTGTTACTGTAACAAATAGATATGTAGTACTACCACTGTTACTTATATGTATACTTAAATACGATACATTTAATACAAATATTATAGAGGCGATGAGAAGGTACACAGCAAACTGTAAGAAAAGTTGCATACCCGGAAAAAGTACCTACTGCTGTTAACCTAACATTTTTTTTTTTTGACCCTGGAAAATCCTTTATGGATACCCCCTCCCCCGGGGGGGAAGGGTGGTTATGTGAGACTCTCCGCCCCTGAAGGGAGTCGGTATACACACTAAAAACCTGGGGTGAGCAGTCCCTCCGCCGACGGAGTGGGGCGGGATGGGGTCGCGTTAGCAATCACCATCCCGCCCCGGCGGTTGGCCCGGCTGATGGTGACCGGGCCTCAGCACCTATGGAGGGAAGGCCTTGCTCACCAAGGCCATCCCCCAGACGTGTGGGGCCGTGCAAGCCGGTAGAGAGTCCCCCGACTCTGTACCAGTGACCCCACTATACAGGAGCGAAAAGGCGGGCAAATCGCCTCCTTCTCGCTCCCGTCCGTCTGCGCCGGAGAGGGTCAGCGAGGAGGTTGTTTTCCCTGACCCTCTCCGCGGTCTCCTTCTGCGCCATGACAGCTTCGCAGAAGGAGACCACTGCCTGCCACGACCTCTCGCCGCCGAGCATGGCGTTGATCACGCTAGGCAGGGAGAGATCTCCGCCTATTATGGCCGAAAGCGTGTGCCGTTGCGGCCCCCACGCGGCACACGCCTCCAGCGTGTGGAGCGCCGTGTCTTCCGGCGCCCCACACTCGTGGCAGGCCGGGGTCGCCTCCCGTCTCGCGATCTGGTGCAAATACTTTCCGAAGCATCCGTGCCCGGAAAGCACCTCCACCAGTCGGAAGGTCAGCGACCCGAATCACCGCCCTATCCATCCCCGGAGGACCGACCGAATGGCCTCCACCGTCCACTGGCCCGGGGCCGGTGGAGCCAGGTCCTCCGTCCACCGCCTCAATAGGGTGGCCCGCGCCTGTCACCGCATGCGTGCGACCTCCTCCCACCCCGGGGGCTCCCCGCGGGATCTCCTCGCCACCACGAAGTAGTAAACTTCGGCGAGGATCTCCGCTTGTAGCTCCCAGGGGGGGTAACTGGCCAGCACGCACGCCGCCGTCCAGGACACCGTCCGGTAACCGCGTATGGCCCTCGTCGCGACGACCCGCTGCGGACGTCGCAGCAGGGTCGCTGTTAACCTAACCTACATTTACGTAAGCCAAGCCGTGGCCCTAAACTAGTATAGCCATAAACTTGTTATTATTTTAAGATAATTCCCGCACTGAGTTTTTTTTTTGTATTGAGCGATGTTTTACAGATATCGGTACAATGATTTGTTTATAGCATAAAATTTGTGTCCCGTATGGTAATCAACACTCGGCGTAGTGCCAAAAAAATTTTATGGGTTTTTCCATTAAGAAATCGCAATAGCAGCCCGGAGATTGGATGTTAGCGGTGTTAGACTTCCATGTGCCTCAGAAATCACGTAAAACAGTTCATCCTGCGCCCGATCTCTCTCCGGTCGTTTCGGATCATGAGAATTAGGGAATAAAGAGGGCGTGAGTTTGCGCACGCACTTGTGCACTATAATATCTCCTGTGCAGATGGCCAGTCTTCGTTAAGATTGGCCGCCGTGACCGAATTTCGGCCTGGAGGACATTAATTATTTAATTCAAAACAATTAATTCTAAAATGGTAACTATTACACATAATTCTGTTTATTCCCGTAAAAGTTATATAGTAAAGTTTAGTATTTTAATAAATACAAACTATTATCTTGTCAAAATATTTTGCTTATCGCTATTATCACCTTTAAAGAGCAGCGATAGCTCAGTGGGGACTGCAATGCAGAGGGTCTCGGGTTCGAACCTACGTCGCGCACCTCTGACTTTCGGAAGCTATATGACTTTTCGAAATGATGTGCGTATTGATTGACAATTATCGCCTGCTCCGTGCCTCGGAAAGCACGTGAAGCCGTCGGTCCCGGCTGCCATGAACATCTATGGCAGTCGTTATTGGGAGAGTGTCTACACAAAAGATCCTACTGGGTTGAAGTGTCGCCGGTTTGCACTGACTGGCCGCTACATAAGATAAGATAAGATAAGATTATCACCTTTAAAAAATATACAGATTTAAACATATAAAATAAACACTTTAAAATATGATTCATACTAATTATCACCGAACAATACTAGCATATTTTATGCAATCACCATAGCGGTAAAGAAAATGTTTATTATTCTACGTTCGAAGCGAAATCCAGCAAGGTCTCTGCTTGCTACGGCACAGCAGCAGAAAAATCCCGAAGGTATTCTGCTATAGTGAAATGTGGACACACTTCGTTAATTAAGTTCACACGAGCAAAGGCATACTGAATAACAAAATCATTGTGTTAGTGTGGCATTCTAGTTGATCAACAGGCTAAACACGATTGTGGTATAGCTTCCATGATTTTATGTTTTATATGGAATGTCCTGAATTTTAGAACGGTCCTCGGTCGGCCTGTGATTATTTTTTAATAGTGCTCAGTAAATCCCAGTCCGTAGTACGAGACTAGCGTAAAGCCCACGGGTTTTACGTTTAAAGTTTTAAACCTTTACTTTTAAGTTTACGCATATAGATACTTTACACGTAAAGTATTTATATGCGTATATGCGTAAACTTAATATTGTCTTCTGTTTACGCGAATATTATTCATTGAAATTAAACTACTATATACGGATTTTATGGCGTTGTTTATTTGACACATTATTACATAATTTTGAAAACTGTTACACTACTATTACAATTAAACTTCACTAATTTTTAAGTTAATTAAATTATTATTAAAAATATTTAGATTTAATTTAATTTTACACTTTCCCCGACGTTTCGGTTGCTTTTCAGGAGCCATGGTCGTCGGTGCGTAAACTTCTTTCCTTTAGGCGAGCCTTCTGCAGTAATGCATGTTTGGCAATTTATTAGTACAAAATATGTTGTGTTTGTGCTAGGTAGGCATGTGTAGGCAATAATAGCTAAAAGGTTTATTATTTTGAAAGAGCTTTTTTTAAATAATAAGCATGGGTGAATCGTACTGAAGTGGTACGAGGTATGAAAAGCATTGTCGGTTTTATATTTTAAGGAAATATAGGTATGTTTATATTAGGATAAACAAATTTTAATTTTTTGAAACCTATTGATTGTTACCCTGGTTTTGAAAAAGGAAATGTGAACAAAAAAGTTTGTCAGCCTCGGTGGCGTAGTAGTTAGTGTAACTGACTGCCACGCCTGAGGTCGCGGGTTCGATTCCCGCACAAATCAAACATTTGTGTGCATGAACATGGATGTTTGTCTTGGTCTGGGTGTTTCTATGTATAATATGTATGTATTTACAAAAAAAAGTATCTATGTATGTTTATCCATTGTCTAGTACCCATAGTACAAGCTCTGCTTAGTTTGGGCTAGATGGTGTTGTGTGTATGTGATAGAATATTATAGAAAATATTATTATTATATTATTATTATATAAGTAAATTCAGTATACAATATCAATTTTACTCACTTTATTTTCATTTCTTTGACGAAACAATCCTATAATTAGGACTGTGCAGTCCTAATTGCACACTTGTCTAAGAGCTTAGGACGATACTTTCTGCAGGTGGTATTTTACAGATGTCCGGTTTCTTTTACCAAAATACTGGCGACCCTATCTAACATGCATTAGCGCGGGCCTGGACAAATTAAGTTTGTTAACACTTGGACATATCGAAGCTTGTTGTGTTTTTAAAGCTATACCTGTATACCAGGAGTTAGTTTTAAATTAGTTTAACTACCACACACACAACATAAATTACTGTCTAATACATTTCTATGTTCCCGACTAATATAAACGCTGAAAGACGACACCATAGATTTCTGTGCTATCCGCCTATGTAGCGTTCTCCCCAAGCTGACAACAGCCCAACTGCTAGAGCAATTAGATTTATTAATGAGTTCCTTCAATATAATCCAGATGCAGATATATTTTTTGATTCCGAAAACATCACTTTAAAACATATTTATATATATCTTAATGTTTAAAAGTAATTTTATAGTTCCTAACTTGATAAAAGGTTGATTTTGTTGTTTGGTTTTACAAATATTATGTTATCTTATTTACAAAGTCAAAGACAAAGACATTTATTGCTTAAACTGTGTAGGTAGGTACATGAAATGTGTTCTTAAAATTAGATTTCATTTCAACAGTCTACCCTGTCGGGCATTGCAATAGAATAAATTAAAAGTAAATTTTAGAAGTATGGACATAATAATAAAAATATAAAATTTTACAAAAGTATGGTATTTTCCATTGGATTACTTGAAAGCAAAATACGCTTACATATCGTAGAATACAGATTTGATTACCCATTTTTTTAAGACACTTTTAATCAATTTGCCTTCCAATTTTTTATATCTACAGGTCGATTGTTGAATACTCTAATCGCTGTTATATATGCGCTTTTATAATAAGTTATGTTTTTTATATTCGGCAAATTTATATTATACTTATATTTATTTTGTTAGTCTAAGTTTTTGTTAACATTGTATGTAACTTGTTATAATTTTATTAGCATAGATACAAGTGATTTGGTGTATACTGTAAGCTTATATTTTTATTAATAAATAAATCAATTATTACTTGCACAATACATTTTATTTGTAAACTAATTATTTGAAACATAGATATAGATAAAGGGCGAAGCGACGCAAGGAGTCGCGAAAACGACGCAAGGAGTTGGCGAGAGTTACATGCACATGGTACTCGCGTGGGTTATATAGTTTTGCGTCATTTATTTGAGGTATACGACCATAAGCTAATTATAATTAAGACTGCACGGATGTCGTAGCGGTTTAAGTGGTCGCCTCGCCACTGCTGCCACCCCGAGTGTTGTGGGTTCGATTCCCACACGAGACACTAATTTGTGTAATCCACAAATGATTGTTCCGACTCTGGGTGTTCTTTGTGTCCGTTGTTTGAATTTTTGTAAAGACCTCCGCGTGAAGAGCAGCGATAGCTCAGTGGGGAGACCAACAGACTGCAATGCAGAGGGTCTCGGGTTCGAACCCACGTCGCGCACCTCTGACTTTCGAAAGTTATATAACTTTCCGAAATTATGTGCGTATTGATTAACAATAATTATCACCTGCTCCGTGCCTCGGAGAGCACGCTAAGCCGTTGGTTCTGGCTGCCATGAACATCTATGGCAGTCGTTATTGGGAGAGTGTCGACACAAAAGACCCCACTGGGTCGAAGTGTCGCCGGTCTGCATCGACTGGCCCCCACATAAGATAAGAAGATAAGATAAGAAAGACCCCCGCGACACAGGAATTATTCCTAATGCGGGAGATTTATTTATTTAATAAAAATAAAATAAGAACATTAAGCGTTGTCAGTGCCGGCCGCTAGCACTGTTGACTGTACCATCTACTTTTTGGCCCAGGCCAAGGCAAACATTGAATTTATAACCTTTTATATTTCAACTTTATTTGATGTTTCGTTCTCTTTTTAAGGGCTATGATCTCTATTTGTTTAGTTGTGTGTGGTGTTTTTTACGAAGGCACCTCGCCCCAGCCAAGATACTAAGGTAGCTAAATCATTAACTAAACAAGACTCCAGTAATCCACATAGTATCTGTAGTAGAATTAAAACCAAGTATTGGGTCTATGTGCTTTTGTATCTATTATATCGATTATGAACTCCAACGCGATTGATTTTTTTGGTATACCTTGCGGTACAATAATTATAATTAGGCAGATCAGATTCCACATTAAAAAAACAACTTACGTTGAAATTGAAATCCTTACTTAATATTATAAATTCGAAGGTAACTCTGTCTGTCTGTCTGTTACCATTCACGGCTAAACCACTCAACCGATTTGGATGCAATTTGATACAAAGGTAGTTTAAAACCTGGGAAAGGACATATTCAAATTTTTATCGATGTAGGTACCACGCGGGCTGAGCCACACACAAAAGCTAGTCTTATATAAATGACATGCTGTCTAGGATATCACTTCTAGTCAACTAAACATATTTGAGGATAGGCAAATTTATTTCATAACCCTAACTTTTGGGAAGCTTCCGGTTTAGAACTATGTTCGGTAAAATAATCCACTTAGATTGTTATACAATTCGTTAGCTGTCTACATTTAGTTTGATTGGATGTAATAAAGTATTTGTTAATTATTTTGGACTCAATTGTACGCCTCAACAAATTAGATGAATAAACCTTTTTTTTTACTGCCTCTCCGCGGAGCGACGGAGAGGTTATGTCGGGCTCACTGGGGAAAAGATATCCCAGTAATACCGACTAAACCTACCACGGTGTTCCTCGACATAACCATATATGTCATGTCGGGATTTTAGCTCGTCACCGTGTGTAACGGCATGCCTCTACTGTCCCCTTGTGGGGAGACGAAGACACAACATAGAGGCGCGCGGAAAACATGCACGCCGCCTCTCAGACCTGAGGTGCTGATCGGGTGGCGGGCAGGCCCACGAAGCCCCCCAGTTAAAACCTCAGGGTGTAACCTCAGTGTGGTTAGTGCCTGTAATATATTCATCTGAAGGGTTACTAAATGTCAATGATCTTACAATAACATAATTTCCTTTATAACCTCATAATATACGGTAATAATATATAAATATATATTATTAGTATTAGTAATAATATTTAATAATATATAAATGGGTTTACGAAATTAAATCAGTAAGCTGCTTTAATTTAATTTATAATTATTATTTATATTATTTAATAAATGTCTTAATATAATATAATAAATATAATACCGTATGTAACCGCATGTGTGTGTAAGGGTGTGCGTGAGCGTAAGTGTTGGTGTAAGTGTGACCATTTATTTAAAATTTAAATTTTTTATTTTGTACAATTAAGGTAAGGCAAACAAACATACGGCCCACCTGATGGTAAGTGGTAACCGTAGCCTATGGACGCCTGCAACACCAGAGGCATCACTTGCGCGTTGCCGACCCTTTAGGAAAGTAAGTGGGAAGGAGTAGGAGCGGGAATGGGAGTAGGAGCGGGAATGGGAGTAAGAGGGTGATTGGAATCCTCCGGAACTCTCACTCACCGAACGAAACACAACAGTAGCAATACTGCTATGTCACGTCGATTTTCTGTGAGAGCGTAGTCCTTTCCCGGTCGAGCTGGCCCATTCATGCTGAAATCAGCGAGGCTCTACTATTCTTAAAAATTGATTATGGAATAAACTCTAAAGTAAATCTATAAATAATAAACAACCGACTAAATGTGAATCTGGCAAAAGTGCCTTTGTGTTGTGCTACGGAACGGTTAAAGGCTGCATATCAACATACAATCAATCAAAACCTAACTCAGCTGCTAGAGATCTGGTATCGAAAGCCGTCGTCTGTTTTTTTGGACATCTGGCAGTCCCGCTGGACTAAATTGGAATTTAATATGCCATATATCTTCTGCAGAATAAAATGGCGTTCGAGCAAGCACTATGCCTTTTTCTACTAACATTATACATTTGATTTTTTGTAAAGATTTTTAAATGTTTGTATCTTAATTACGTATAAAAGATAGGTAATCCATTTCACGTAATTTAATTTATTAAAAGTTCTAGCTTCTGCCCGCGGTTTTGCTCGCGCAAACGTAGATTAGGTTATGTCAGCAATACTTTTTAAAATAAAATATTGCCTATGTTACTCAGTTATAATATAACCTACTTACAAAAAAATATTTTGCTTTAGTATTGAATTTGTGACGCGGACCGGCCGTTGCTGAGCGGCCGTGCTCGCGGCGCCCCTCCATCAGCTTCTTCTCCCTAGCGGCGGCCCTATATATTGGCAACGTAGGGTTGGGCGCCCTCTGCGCTCACCCACAGTCCGCGTAAAGTTGTAAAAGCTATCTGAGGCTAACAACTAACACGCACAAAAAAAAAAAAACAAAAAAAAAAAGGTGCCGGCCTCCTTCCGCTGCGCTGCCTACCGAAGTTAAGTGGTCCATTTTACCCGGGACCACGTAACAAGCCTTCATCTTAAACCACGCCCTGAAATACCACTAAACATCTAGTCGAGTTTAATTGTAGTTGTATTTATTCTTATACACCTGTTGTAAGTGAAAATATATGCTTGTTGATCGCGTTGTTCATCTTTAATTTCAATTAAAATTCTAGGTCAACCACGCCTCTAAAGCGGGTTGACTACCATAACGTTACAAAATTAAACAAACTTAATACGGATTTTATCGCTTTGTTTATCTATATATATAAAACTATTCCGTTACTGAGTGACTGACATACAACGCACAGCCGAAACTACTGAACGCAAGAAGCTGAAATTTGGCATGTACATATGTATGTTCCTTGGAGAGTGTATGGGAGCACAGAGAGGATTTTTGGAAATTCCACCCCGATGGAGGTGAAAGGGGTGTAGTACTATTCCACGTGAACGAAGTCCGGGTAAAATCTAGTTTTTAATAAAACACTATTATTACATAATTTTGGAACTTTAAACTACTATTGTTAAACACTTTTACTAGTTACTGTTTACTTTAATTTGAGCTATTTAAATTATATAAACTAAAATCCGTATAAAGATTGTTTAATTTCAATGTATAACATTCGCGTAAACATAAGACAATATTTTGATTTAATAATTTAGTGTAGACAACTAAAAAAAATTCTTGTGTCCGACTGTACGGGGACTGTACGTTCAAACAACGGACACAAAGAACACCCGGACACGGAACAACTATTTGCGAATCACACCATTTTTTTTCCTTTGTGGACGAAACTCATAGCACTCAGCGCAATGATAGTGGCGAAGCGATCATTTAAACCACTGCATCCTTCGTGCAGAAGTAAGTAACAAATTTGGTTTTGCATATAGCTTGGCACATAGATAGCTTTTGATATGCATCCCTGTGAGTCTCACTTAGCCGCAGAAACAAGCAAAGTCAAAGTCAAAAATCATTTATTCATTTAGGTCACTAAGTAACACTTATGAACGTCAAAATATATAGGTTAGTGTATTTATTAAGTTACTGAAGCTCCATTTAGGTTAGTTGCTAGGTTCAGGCAAGGGGCAGAGCCTATGAGAAGAAACCTGCAAGAAACTCACGGCCACTATTTTAAATCGCCAATAAAATATAATTTCAGTATTTTACAACTCATATCAACAAGGTGTTGCAACCATTATACCATATGCTACTGACTTTAAAAAAGAACAAGCAAGAACTAGCCCTACTAATATTATAAAACTTAAAGTTGTAAAGATGTTCAGAGGTTTGGATCAGGGATGTTGCAGATACAGCTTTTTTGACATCCGCGGATGCGGTTGCACATACGGATATTTGAAGACTGACATCCGCGGATGCGGATACAGAAGCGGATGTCCAAATCGATGTAGAAGCTCCGCAATTGCGGATGCGGATGTTGTTGAAAATTGTTTATCTTATATAATAATCAGTATCTAATGTCACCGCCTTCGCAGGTTCAAGCCTGTTTTGCAAGGGCTCATAAATTAAACACGTACTACTGAACAACTGATTTCTTGCTTATCGTAACCTACGCTATATCTCAATCCGCATTAACATCCGTGTTGATTATTGCGGATGCGGATGCGAATGCAGATGTCCAATCGATGCGGAAGCTTCGCAATTACGGATGCGGATATTCGCAACACTCCTGGTTTGGATAAACATGGCGTGCCACATATGCGCAACGTAAGCGTACTTACAGAGGCATACATGGGATACCTTTGCTACAGTGAGTCTAACGTCAATCTGTTCAAAATTTAAAATATTTACGTCATGGTTGTGGCCACGGTATTTCAAATCAAACTCTCCACACTAAAGTGAACACTGGAAGAGTGAGCATATACATTAGATAAAAATTATAGTGTAAAATTTTTTATGTGAGTGAGCGTGATATTACTGCTGAAGTGGTTAGGTTAATTACCCTAGACCACTTGCTTAATAGTAAGCGAGGAGGATGCTAGCAGCAATTAAATATGCAAGTTATTAGGTAGCTTATATTTGCACGTTACAATATTAAAAGCAGAACGAATACACATCATTAACAACACACTATTTATACTAAACATTAGATAATAATAATTAAGGATCGCGCTTGACATAATTCTAATTAATAAGAATAAAGGTTCGGTCTTGACACTTTTCTAGGTAGGCGTTGACCGAAGAACAAAGGACATACGGTAGCCATCTTGCGCGCGCGCCGCTAGTACAATGGCAGGTGAACGGCCATCTTGCTGTAGGTGGGGCTAAGCGCACTAATCCCTTACACGTGTAAAACATCACGCCACGTGTGACGTAGATCGTATGATCTCGTGCTGCGTTGTAGCGTATGGTTCTACTTGCCTACTCGCTACACTGCATATATTAACAATTTAGATGTCATGCTAGCATGATATGTCAGACGAAAACTTAATTTCTACTGACCATATCGAAACGTAGTAGGGTGCATCTATGTATGTATATTTAAATATATGAATCTGTCGCAAACGTGTATGTTGATGACACGCTACTGTGTATGTTCTTTAAACCGGCCATCTGTATCTATATATTCTTTGGCTTTCCCATCTCCTTTTATCCAGTAACTAGAGTGAATACTAAGTAATACATTATCTTTTGTTTATTTTATGTTTAAATTATCCATTGTACTACTTCAAAGCGCTTAATGGAAATTAATCTAATTTATATTTTATACGTAATGCATACCAAAGGAATATTAAGGAATTAAAGTCATATGCACTTCTTTGAATTATGAATTAAATTAGTAATGGAAGCTTTTTTAAATGTTTCAGACATTGTGTCTATGTTTTGCATAAATTTTAATAATAATAATATCAGCCCTGTATTAAACTGTCCCATTCCTAGTCACGAGCCTCTTCTCAGTATGAAAAGGCTTAGGCCATAATAGTCCACCACGCTGGCTCAGAGGCAGACATCACATGTATTGGAGAATATTATGGAGAATTCTCAGATATGCAGATTTCCTCACGATGTTTTCCTTCATCGTTAAAGCATGCGATAATAAACTATTTAATGTGCACATAATATCGAAAAGTCAGAGAGCTTTGGGATCAAACTCGAGACCTCTGCGTGGCAGTTCAACAGTTTCCCACTAGGCTATAGTGGTCAATTTTAAATAATTTTAGTAACACAAAGAAATTTATGTAAGTGCTTAACGACACATAAAATTAGTGTAGCAGATCTTATAAGGTGAATATTAAACGCGGTTTCCACACTAGGCAAGCCTGTATCGTGGGGTCCCAGCCAAATTTTAAATACAAGTAGTAATTTTTAAGTAATAAAAAAGTAGCGATGGCTCTATGGGGAAACCGACAGACTGCAATGCAGAGGGTCTCGGGTTCGAACCCACGTCGCGCACCTCTGACTTTCAGAAGTTATATGACTTTTCGAAATTATATAATTATGTTCCGTGCCTCGGAAAGCACGTTAAGCCGTCGGTCCCAGCTGCCATGAACATCTATGGCAGTCGTTATTGGGAGAGTGTCGACACAAAAGATCCCACTGGGTCGAAGTGTCACCGGTCTGCACTGACTGGCCCCCACATAAGATAAGATAAGTAATAAAAATATATGATCATATAAACGAGCGATTCCTAAATAAAGAAATATTGCCACGGCCGTTTATCGTTAAAGCGGCAAATGGAGGTAACATAGCTACACTTCTTCAAGTAGGATGCCACGTTATAGGACGCAAAACTTTTGCCGTTTACTTGGAATATATGCAGACTCCGTACTTTTGCGAATTTACAAAGAGAGAAACTCAATACCACTTTGTCTGAACCGGATATCGGTACCGAGATCTCACAATCGGTCGTAAACATTAATGCAAACCTATTCCGCGAAACCGTAGTGAAATGTATATTAAACCAACGAAGTAGAACTTCAAGAGATTCTTCTTAAACAAAACATCTTATTGGAACAATTTCCCGAATAGCTCATTGGATTAGCTGTCAGATAAATTTATTAGAAAAATAAATATTGCTTTTGATGAACCTTGCCATGCTAAGAAAGGTTGGCGTTCATTCTGAATTATGGACCTTCGAAAAACAAAATCAATGCCAACGTTGTGACATTCGAAAATTAAATCAGATAAACGAATACTTATATTGAAGATGGTAATCGTTCTATTTCTTTTTTATTTATTTATTTGGGGACTTATGTAAAGTACCTAATTATATGTCAATCCCATTATAACACTACCAGGTTACAGCATAACATAAAATATATTCTCTAAGTACTTTTTTTTTTATTTTTTACGTGGGGGAATGCTGTGACTCATACCTCTCCGCGGGGCGACGGAGAGGTTATGTCGGGCTCACCGGGGGAAAGATACCCCGGTAATACCGACTAAATCTACCACGGTGTTCCTCGACATAACCATAGACGGCGAGGCCGCGCGAATCGCTTTCACATGCAATCGCGACCCCGCCGTGGTTTCGGCCCGCCGTGTGAAACGGCAGGCCACAGCATAAAGAATATTTCCTCCACCATCCCCCTGAGCGGGGGGACAAAGACACGATACAGAGGCGCACGTGGGAACACGCACGCCGCCTCTCGGACCTGGTGCTGATCGGGTGGTGAGCAGGCCCACGCAGCCCACCACCCCCAGGTCAAACTTCAAGGTGGCTAGAGGTCATCTCGCGCCCTTCGGCGCCCGGTTCTGCGGTTGGGGAGAGGGTTTAAGCGCTCCCTCTCCCGCTCCGCCGCCTCCTTGATGGAAATTACTTCCTCACAGAAGGAGGCGACGGCGATCCACGATCTTTCACTCCGGACCATAGACTGAACCACGGCCGGGAGTGAGAGGGCAACCAGTCCGACTGCCGCGATCAACTCACGGCGCTGCAATGCCCAGGCGGGGCAATCCGCCAAAGTGTACAGCGCCGTGTCCACAACAACATCGCGGCAGTTGCCGCAGTGATGACATCCGGGCGTCGCCTGCCGGCCTATATGACACAGGAACTGGCCAAAACAACCGTGGCCAGTCATTACCTGTGTCAGCCGGAAGGTGAGGGCGCCATGCCGCCTCTCCAGCCACTCCTCAAAAACGGGACTTACTGCCACGATCGTGGCGTGCCCGATATTCACTAAGTACTTACATCTACATACATTAACTTACTAATATTAAAAATGTGGATAATTTGTCAACTCGCAAAACATCAATGCTTTTTCAAAAGTGTGATATTTTACCAACATTCATACAACTAAAATTCAAATGATTTGTGATTTTCTCTTTTACTGTTGTTTTAAACACATTCCATCAAAATATTTTAAACATCATCTATCTTATCACATATTTCATAGTGTAGTGATACAGCTCGTCCAATTAGATGCTCAAATTTATAAAATGGAACGTAAACCTAACGTAATGTTCATTATTGTTACATATTTTCGATTAATTTTAGGGTTAAGAAACCAAGGTACATATATGAGGTGGCTGGCTCTGTGTTGTTTTATACCAAATTCCTTTAGTTTTAGAATTTGCATCAAAATACTTTTTCCACTTATTATAACAAATACATTTAAATTTACATAATATTTCTGAAAGTTATGGTAAAATTTTTAAGCTTTCGCCCTGAGTTTTATGGCCATTTGTGCTAATTGGTCAGCCTCCTTATTACCCTGCACTCTTAAGTGCGACGGAACCCATTGCAACTTCAGAATTTTGTTCGGTCTCATATGTAATATCTATCTTAGTACGTCATAGGCTACTGAAACACCATTGTTCCCAGAGGTGCATCGAGCCAAATGATGCAAAGATGATTTACTATACGTAAAAATAACAAAATATTGACCATGAATATTATTTAATATTGTCTTCTGTTTACGCGAATATTATTCATTGAAATTAAACTACTATATACGTACAAACAAACAACTCACATTCGCATCGCATTTATAATATTAGTTAGGATTCTTATGGCCAGTCCTATAATTAACAAGTAAAAGTTATCCGAAAGATAAATCGCATGCTGTCTCACTCATGTTAGGTTAAAGAAGAGAGATGTCGAGACTTTTATCTTATAGATAGGTGGTAGGACAAGCCCTTAGGCATGCAGGTTTTATCCTTTACCATTAGCGAACGATAATAAACTATTTAATACACACATAGCTTCTTAACACTGCGCCGAGCGAAATGTGCCAAAACAGGCGGTCACAGTTAAGTGAATAAAATCAACACTTTTTGTTTAATACAAATATAAAATATACATTTACCATAACAATGAATGTGTTTACAATTATGTAAATTTGCGCGAAAAATGCAAAAACGTAAGTTCGTGTTACGTGATTTTTAGATTATAACAGTAGAAATCTATCCTATTTTACAGCTTAAACGAAACATAAATAGTTATATTACAATTTTTCCGTCCCAAATATTTAAGTTATTGATTGACAATACAGATACATATTTATCAAAAAAGCACTTCAAATCCTCCATACAATTTTACTATGGCGGCCGCGCGCCGATTTGAATATGCGCCGCACGAGTTCTATCATTATCTGTCTAACGCTCAGCGCAGTTTTAAAATCAGAGGCGTGTGTCTTGGGATTCAACTCAAGATCTCACTTTTTTGTAGAACTAGACTTGTATTTTTGTTATTAAACTATATCAATAAATGAATTGCGATGCCTTTTAGGGCTTTAAGAAGTTGGGACGTGAATGTACTAAGTCGTACCCAGTAGAACATAAAACCCAGTTATCAATTCCCAAAGTCGTTATTATTGGAGCAGTAGATATTATATTATACGCTGGTAAAAACACCATATTTTATGTTGATAAATTTTATGAGTGCGTATAAAAAGGGTTTACAGTTTTAATGGGTAAACGTATCGCTTTATATACTTACGATGTTTATTTATAAATTATATTACGATACCGTAGATTTTTTTATTGGTCTATTCAATTGTTTTCCTCAAGATGGAGTTTCTAAGTTACTGTCAGCAGAGAAATCGACAGAATTCTTTTAGAAACGTGTAGAAAAATATGCGGTCCTCTTGATGGTAAGCAGTTAATTAACGTGAAGTTCCGGTTTCGAGTCCCTGCTCCAGCAAAGTGTTATTGGTCAGCAGCATAAAGTTTGCCCAGTGTCTATATTGGTAATAAACTCCAGAGAAGCACTTCTCATAATAAAAACTGATGAAAATAGTTCCAATCTAGTTTAATAAACGTCAAAATTACATTTTAGTTTCCATTGACGTTTTTATACTATATCGCTAATCGGCACTGTATTTTAAGCAGTTTGTATTATGAGACAATTCTAATAATAATCTCCCGCTCAAAATTGCAATCACACACCTGCGGACCAATGTCCTCAGGTGTGTTATTACATATTATATAATAATAATAATATTCTACCACATACACACAATACCATCTAGCCCAAACTAAGCAGAGCTTGTACTATGGGTACTAGACAATGGATAAACATACATATATACTTTTATATATATATGTATGTATGTTAATAACTGCACAACTCAAAAGTATCACATAATATCAAGCATTGTATAATCAAGCAGATTTTGAGCGAGGCTTCGCGTTAATGTACATTTCATCAATAAATTTAAATACCTTGGGAACAGTACTGTTTTTCTGGATGGAAGGTACCTTTTGTTCTCTGTTTCCGTATCCCTGAGCAAGTGTATGCAAAACTTCATGATGATCTGTCAAGTAGTTACGGCGTCAAAGCGTAGTAAACAAACAAACAATATTAGTCAGGATGTACTCCCTCATTAATACCCCCGTCCAAGCGACAAACTTATCAATTTACATTTTATTAAACAAAGCCTGCCTAAAATGAAAACGCTGTTTATGTCTGAATACTATAATGTGGTCGTAAATGGAGGCTATAAACTCGGCGTGGTCTAAATGAGCTGCCCTGATGCGCAGTGACGTCCATCGGTGACAATCAAATGATCCGTCTGCGGCCGGGCGTAGTGAAACCAAAGTTATTGATGTGTTTTTTGAAACATTATTACTTTTGGGGAGTTTCAGATTGATAAAGTAACGGCGTTTTGCTATTTGGTTGAAAATAAAAGACTGCTCTGTTGGTATAAGTTTGCGGCTGATCGTGAGGTCTCGGATTTGATATACGGGTCGAGTCTTTCTTTTAAGATTTAGGTCTTAGAAGGCCAACGCTTTCTCACGTTTATAACTTTGGGTATTCAGAGGGTGCCAAGCTTGTTAATCTGTATCCATCCAGGGCGGAAGACGCTGGCGACTATGACACAGTTTACACTAGTATAGTCCGCATTTTTCCAAGATTAAAAAAACATTGTTATGAGTTATATATATTTAGATTAGGAGAAAAATATACATCGATTTGGTAAAAATAAACTATTCTACTCTATTCTTTCATAAACTTTACTTTTCTGTATTTCAAGCAAACTTTAATTATGTCAAATCTTACACTCCTCCATGCGCGCTGATATATGTACATACATACATATTATGTAGACTGTAACAAAACAATCCAGAAACGTGCCGAAACTCGTGGCGCAGCGGTATTTAATGTGACTGTTGTTCATGAGGTCACAAATTTTAATCCTGGGTGTTGCCAACAAAAAGTTGGTTTATTGGATTTTTGGACTGGTTTTTAGGAAATCTCCAATGTAGCCCGGAGTTAGGAAATTCCCCAGTCCCATTGGATCGTGACAGTTAGAAAACAGAGAGTGCACTTGTGTTTACGCACATATGAACTTGTGTACTATAATAATACTAAAAACTATATAGTCTCCGTTAAGTTTGACCCTCATGACCGAAATTCGGTATGGAAGACTTGCATTGTTCTTTGTGTCCATTGTTATATTGTTTATATAACTTTGAGATACAACGGTATTCTCTAAATCAAAAGTTGTATTTTCAACTAAGAATACATTGTTGTTTGTCATCAGAATTAGATTAGGATCAATGTTCATTGAAGGTGTGGTTCCTGTTCGATGTTATAAATGTCTTGCCTTGATTTCACTTGCCAATTGAATGTCAAATCAAATATATTATTAAGTAAAAGACAACAGTGAACAACTTAAAAAATAAACAAGGCTGGCTTATAATTTTCCTTTATTGCACAGTGATAGATAATGAATGTAAAACGAAAAACAAAAAGAAAATATCTAAAGTAAATAACTGAATAAAATCTGTCAGAAAGAAAAGCCGCTGGCTAAAAGCTCCGGTTACAAAACTGCCTTTTAGCAAGCACATGCATTATAACTACTTGCTTTATTGCTAGTATTGGTGTAACTACTGGCAGGACTACGCCCCACTACTACGGTCTTCGCCATATAAAATGTGACATGTGACAGCTGCCAGTGTGTTTTATTGTATTAAATTATTTTGTATATAATTTTTTTTGTAAATATCTTTAAAGTATAATATCTTTGTATGAAAAATAATTGTGACAGTATTGGCGATGAGGAAGTGAGATCAAGTCAGCCTACCACATCTCTAAGTGGTCTGGTGCACTGCCCCCATTGTTCCCAGGCTCGTTTTTTCAAAGGTATGCGGGGATTGAAAGTACATTTTAGTAAAGTACATAAAAGCTAAGATGTACTTTCCAATCCCACAATATCATCATCTTGTCCTTCAATATACTCTACTCAAATTCCTTTTTGGCAAAGTCTATGCATTCTAAAAAATTCCGTTCCGGCACTAAAAAGAGTTCCTCGAGGCGCGACACCTTCAGTGGCCAAAAAATTGGCAGACTACATAGGTCTTGTCGTCCGGGAGAACTCCAAAACGACTTGGGAACAATTATTGACCAATTATTGACTTTCCCTTATAGAATTTTGTATATTAAAAAAGACCAGGCATCCAAAAATTCACTCACTGCACAAATTAAGCGCAATTGTTATGATTCGGCCAAACCTTTTGATACAAAATTTACATCCAATAAAAATAAATCCATATATCAATATGTAGAATCGAAATTAAGGGAAGGCGATATCAAGGGCGCGTCTAGGCTTTTATTCAGTTGTGATCTGGCGCCTTGCTCTCCGGACATACTTGCAGGTCTGAAAACCAAGCATCCAGCGCCGGTTTATGGTCTCTCCTTTCCTGATGCTCCTGACAGGGAGTCAGAATACCTGATCACTACAGCCAAGTACGTGTTCGCAGCGGTATGCTCTGTTCGGAATGGTTCAGCAGGCGGGCTCGACGCTCTGACACCACAGCATCTTAAGGATCTTGCGTGTCCGAGCGCCGGAGAGGCTGGCGATGCGCTCTTGAAAGAGCTTACCGCTCTGATGAATTGAATGCTTTCCGGCAATGTGGATGATGCCATCATTGACATCTTGTATGGGGCCAACTTGTGCGCTCTTAATAAGAAGGATGGTGGTAGTCGTCCCATTGCTGTGGGGTATACATATCGGCGTATGGCAGCCAAAGATATTATAACAAGGAGCTATCTAAAAAAATTTAACCCCTTCAATTAGGTTTTGGTTCCAAAGGGGGTTGTGAGGCTGCCATACATGCCCTTTCCACATACCTGGGTTGTAGTGATGGAGAGTTCGTTCTCAAGGTTGACTTGAAAAATGCTTTCAATTCAGTAAACAGGGACACACCTTGTTGACACAGGCAAAATTAGAAACACCCAAAATTTACAAATTTCTTTGGCAATGTTACAGGTACCATACAAAATTACTATACAAGGATAATGTTTTAGAAACTGCTGTTGGATGTCAACAAGGTGACCCTCTTGGATCGGTCATTTTCAGTTAGGCAATACAACCTATTACTCGGCAGATAAATTCAAAATTTAATGTCTGGTATTTAGAGGATGGGACTCTCGGAGACGATGTAGAAACAATATTACAGGATTTGGCCCTTCTTAAAGACAAATTTGCATCTATGTATGTGCTTGGAATTAAATACCGGTAAATGTAAACTTTTTTAAACAACATTGAAAACAATAACAAACATCTGGTACTTTCAAAATTTAATTGTTTGGCTCCCAACATCAAAATTATGGATAAAAGTTCTCTTCGCCTCCTTGGGTCACGAGTCTTTGAAGAAGCTTTTAATTCCTTCATAGATGAGAAGATACAACTTTTTTGTGAAATTTCAGATTGCCTCCTCAAAATTAATATTCATTCGGCTCTTACAATTATTCGATATTACCTTTTTGCTCCCAAATTTACGCATGCGCTAAGATCATCACAGTTTTGGAAAAATTAATAAAATTATTCAAAATACTATAAAAAATATTTTAAATGTGGATTTGAACGACCGAGCTTGGCTACAGGCTTCTCTGCCTGTTCGTCTTGATGGGTTCGGCGTTCGCAAAATTTCCGATATAGTCTACCGGCGTTTCTGTCCTCAGTTCACAGCACGGAAGAATTATCCAGGAAAATTTTAGCATCCACACTGGTTAATTCAGAAGTGCTGCGCAAAACTGACGCTGTGAACGCCTGCAAAATCGCTTGTCCGAATTCTGCTTTGCCAACCAACCTATTCTCCCAGCGGCTGTGGGACGGGCCACTTAGCAACTCTGTAAGAGAAAAGCTTTTTTCTACATCTTCCAATGTTGCTGAGCGTGCTCGATTGCTGGCTGTGGGAGAATCGGAATCTGGTCTTTGGCTTCAGGCGCTTCCATCGTCTAATATAGGTACCATGTTGGACGATACCACTTTCCGCCTCGCCACTTGCCTCCGTTTAGGTGTTTCGTGTGTTTTTCCGCATTGCTGTCACTGTGGAAAAGCTGTCGATAGCCTCGGACACCATGGACTTTCTTGTAGCAGAAGCGCTGGTCGAATTTTTCGTCACGCTAATCTTAATGACATAATACGTCGTGCTCTTATTACTGCTGGCGTTCCAGCTGTACTTGAACCCAATGGCTTGGTACGTGACGATGGGAAGAGACCGGACGGAATGTCATTGTTGCCTTGGAAGATGGGCAGGCCTTTGGTGTGGGACGCAACATGCGTTGACACCCTTGCGCCATCACATCTTCCAAGTACTGCGGGATGTGCCGGCGCTGCTTCTGCAACCGTGGAAACCCTCAAACAGTGCACATATAGTAATTTTGTTGGAAATTCTTAGCCCAAAGAATCAGCATTGCACTTCAATGTGGCAATGCTGCCAGTCTTCTGGGCACGTTACCAGTTGACAGCAATGCTGAAGAATTCTACGATGCCTAAACCATTTTTGTAAATGTTTAATTATTTGTGTTTTTGTATTTATGTTATCTTTTTTAATACGTTTGTAAATATAGGTTATTAGATTACTTATTTCGTTTTAAAATTAATTATGTAAATATACTATAAGTATGTAAGTTAGTTATATTATTTTTAATATTACTTTTGTTGATTAATTAAATTTATGATAAATATATTAAGATAAAAATCCAAAAAACATTACCCACAGGCGTAACGTAATACTACTATTTCTGATCATTACGGTCTATGTTTTTGTAAGTTACTATTATTTTTTGTTATAATCCTTAGTAAAGTAATTGAGGAAAATGCCGTGGTTTATCTTATTGTCCTTATTAGAGACTGAATTGACTGCATTGATGGTGCAGTGGTTTTAAAAGTCACTTTGTCACTGTAAAAACCTTTGAGCCATCCATGCCACCGATGACAGAGACGATGTCAGGCATCAAGGCAATACGAACTTTCTTGCTTTTTATGTTATTTGTTTTCTGCGGAATTAATTTAACAAAATAATGAGAAGACTAAGTGGGGTACTAATATGAAAGTAAAGTAATATTTTACTTAAAAACTGATGAAAAGATGAGTAATTTATTTGCCTGTGACGTGCTAATCAGAAACTTTACACCCGTGCTATTCTCGGTATAAGAAGAGATCTCATTGTACCATCGCTAGTTAGATTTGAGTTTAAATTTGCATGTTTAATGATAAAAAGGTGTGACGCGGACCGCGCGACCACGACGGTTGCGCGTGAGTCGGAGTGGTGGCTGGCGCCCCCCTTCTCCCCCCTGCCCGGCGGCAGCGCCATATATAAGCCGATCGCGTCCTGGACGAGGACCTTGCGGCTCGGCTCCACATCTCGAGTTAAGTGCTCCTGACTACAAGGACACGCAGCAAGCCTTCTAACGAACCACGCCCTGACTATAATTGTATACTAAATATATTAAAAGTGTATTTGTTATACCTTCTCTCATTGTACTTCCTAAATATATCTACATTTCACCTAAACTAAACCCTAAAGGTTACAAAGGAGACGAACAACAATTCAGTATAGGTACACACTTAATAAAATATATTTAGTTAATAACATAGGGTACTTAGAATTGGGATAGGTTAACATTACATAGCAAAGAAATAGGTATGTTGCTTTAAAACGAGTTAAAATATAAAGATAGTGCACAGTTACATTAACGCATACACTTGTATACTATACTATATCCTGGCCAGATGACTATTGTGTTAAGATTGGCCGCCGGTGCTGTGGTCAAAAATTGATCAGTCAAACATTATTATTATGTTTGCATAAATAAAAATACTAAACCTAAAAAATTGCCTCGCACAAACATTTAAAAGGAATCTATGTATATATTCTATAAAATAAATCGTTTACCAAGTCTTGCATAAACGTATATATTGTTCTTTTAAATAATCTATTGAACTGATCTAAACCAATTAAGCTCAATTCCGAGTCACTAAACCGATCGTTAGAAAAACCTAAATCTTGTCTGTGACCGTGGTTGTCAAACACACTGGATTATATTAAATTATTTTCTAGAGAATCTTTCTAGGGAGGCATTAATATTGAAATTAAACTACTATATACGGATTTTATCGCGTTGTTTATTTGACACTTTTTTACATAATTTAGAAATTACTACTATCAAACTTTACTAATTTTTAAGCTAATTAAATTATTACAACTATTAAAACTATTTACATTTAAGTTTACACTTTCCCCGACGTTTCAGTTGCTTTTCAGCAGCCATGGTCACGGGGAGACTAAGATTAGTAAAGTTTGATAGTAGTAGTTTCTAAATTAAGTAAAAAGTATCAAATAAACAACGCGATAAAATCCGTATATAGTCGTTTAATTTCAATGAATAACATTCGCGTGAACAGAAGACAATATTAAGGTAGTTGTATTGTTTCAAAGAAATATTTTATGCCTAAAAGCAGTTCATATAAAAAAGGTGATTTGTGGTTAGGCGAAGTAAATAGAATTTTATTTATTAAGTTTCTGCGAACATTTAAAACTGAGTTTAGACTCCATGTTGGCAACTGATAATTTCTAGGCAATTTAATCCGAAAAATACCAAGCCCGTAAACCACCTTTAGGACCCCACCCACTACTGCTGTGCCAATAAGCAATATTAAACTTAAGTTGACTCAAAGACTTTGTTATACATAAAATCGCGCGTTCTTATTCAGATTGTGGGTAGGACGCTTTACGCTAGTTCGCATTATTAGCTGTATTCGATACAGCCGACGATCCCTAGCGGCTATCGTGTTGTTGACTCTATCACGCGATGTGCTTTTATGATCACTTACAGGTTAGCTGGTTTGAACAGGTGATTAAATGTACTATACATATATGTATCCTATGTGGGGAGTCAGTCAGTGCAGACCGGCGACACTTCGACCCAGTGGGATCTTTTGTGTCGACACTCTCCCAATAACGACTGCCATGGATGTTCATGGCAGCCGGGGCCGACGGCTTAACGTGCTCTCCGAGGCACGGAGCAGGCGATAATTGTCAATCAATACGCACATAATTTCGAAAAGTCATATAACTTCATAAAGTAGGATATGCGCGACGTGGGTTCGAACCCGAGACCCTCTGCATTGCAGTCTGTTGGTCTCCCCACTGAGCTATCGCTGCTACATATAAACCAATAACATAAAATTACACTAAATATATAGGCAACTATAACGAATGAAATCAGTTTTATTTGTCGAAAAAGAGATGATCTAAAACTTTCCGAAGAAAGGTCAGATTAAAATTATTTAAATGTGTGAATACAGGTGTAGGTAAGGAGTGAATTTCACCAAATTTTGCTGTTTTTGAGTCTTATGTTATAGGAAGCGAGTGTATTACCTTCTACAATATACATTTCGGCAACTTCATGCTTCTACTGAGAATATATTATAATTGAAATTAAACTACTATATACGGATTTTATCGCGTTGTTTATTTGACACTATATTACATAATTTTGAAAATTTGTTACTCGACTATTACTATTAAACTTTACTTATTTTTGAGCTAATTATTCAGCAGCCATGGTCACGGGGAGACTCCCGTAAGCAACCGAAACGTCGGGGAAAGTGTAAAATTAAATTAAATCTAAATTGTTTTAATAATAATTTAATTAGCTTAAAAATTTGTTAAGTTTAATAGTAGTAGTAGTATAAGGCTTTCAAAATTATGTAATAAAGTGTCAAATAAACAACGCGATAAAATTCGTATACAGTAGTTTAATTTCAATGAATAATATTCGCGTAAATAGAGACCTCTTGATTACACAATAATTGCCTTTTGCTACGGGATAATTGAGGCAAACAGGTGAGCATATCATTCAGTTAAGCACATAATTCAAATGATATTCGAATACAGTCTTGTATAAAATCATACCTACTTTGCTTTAGCGTTGTATGAACATTCAATTTATATAATCTATATATTAATACATGAAGCAAAATCTTTGTACCCCTATATACGAAAATTCCGCGGACGGAGAAGAGTGATATTTGGCACAGTTAAAGTTTATATGTAGAAGGAGGGGCGAATCCTAATATTTATATAAAATATGCCTTAGAAATACATTAAATTAATGAAAAGGCACTACACGCACACAACCATGCATTTGAAACACGCAGTCAAAGCGCGTAACTACATAATAGGTATGTAACCGTTTACATACTTATATCAATATGTGACGACATATATCAGCAATATCTTACAGGCAAACTGGTCAAATTTCGAGAACTAGGTGACCGCTAGTCTTAATAAATATGTATACACATTGCTAATGCGACGGGACTCAAAAAGGTAAAAGAGTTATGTAAGGATTGTAGCCAGTGTTAATCTATAAGTTTATTTAAGACATACTCATAGTACCTATGTATTACCCGTAGAATATTGTATGTAACACATACTACGTAAATAAAATTTACACTAAGGATCAATTCTGTGTCGCAGTGAACGTCACAAATATTACACTGAGCGGATTGATACAAGACTATGTGGGCTACTGATGTTATATATCAAGACCTTTGTGTACTAAATTACTTAACAATGTATAATTATATAATTATTTAAATCGGCTGAATATTATAATTTGAAAAAAAGAAAAAAATTATAATAAAGTAATGTAGAAAAATCTTGATTTCACTTATCTTATCAGAATCTCAAATGAAATAGAACTAATATTATTTTACAGTGTGTAACAGAAAAGTACTGAAACACACTACATATAAAGCATTCAGTAAAGCCAGCGAAACGCTTCAGTATCTGTTCAATAAAGCGGATTTAGGGTGCAGAATCAAAATCATTTTTTATTTGTAAAACATAGGTAGACAAAAATACAGATCTTATAAATAGGTGTACAGAGCGCTATGTTTTGTCTATGGTAAGACATACAAATATAAGTGGTATGTATAAATCTAAAATCAATACAATATTAGAGAAAATGTAGATAATAGAATGTATTGAGATTAGTTAAAGAATTCGTCAACTGTGTCATAACATTTATCTATCAATTAGAATTTATTGTAAAGCTTTTTTGAACTGGGCACAGGTAAGTTTTTAATCTGATCGGGTATTTTATTATAAATTCTTGGAGCGATGCCAAAGAAACTTTTGTATATAAGAGATGTTTTACATTTGTGCAATTGATTTGTTTATTTGTTCTCGTTTGAACCGTGAACTAAAACGTGTCTCAGAATGTTTTTCGTCATGTCTAGTTTAGTAGCAATGAATCGTTTCACGGGACCGCGGCGCGCATTAAGTCGCCGAGGAGACATCAATTGGCCACCGAGGAGTCCAGATTTAACACCTGCTGACTTTTCCTGTGGGGCTACCTAAAAAGTAAGGTTTACAACCCATTGCCACTCAACCTAAATGTAGTGAAGCAAAGAATCACGGGAAAAATTAATGCTATTCTAAGAGCGATGCTCCAGCGAGTGATTAAAAATTTTAGCTCCTGGCTATGGTGCTCATTTGCAAACGGTTGTTTGCCATAAATAAAGTTTAAGAACTGCTCGTTCATTTAACAATAAATAAAACGAGTTTGATCTAATGATGTTGTTTTTTTTTTAATGTCAGGAACGAATAACATTCTGAAACACCCATTATCTCACTAGAGCTGTGATGGTGTAACCTTGAATGCTTAAAGCGTGCTATTGCTCGTGTTGTATAATTGCCAGTGTGAAGGCAAATGTCCAATGCAAGGCACTCACCAAAGTACTGTTAAATACCTAGTCTTGACGCTATGGAACCATTACATACTAAAGATATACTAAAAGTGTCACTATGCTTTCAGAATAGCACACATATATTACTTAGAGTCAGCCCCTCCTATAGAAATAAAATAGAGTACACGAATCTGACGTATGTGCATAAACAATATACTTAATATAATGCTAGGCAACGGGTCTTACTCGCAATAAAGTATTTAAAAGGTAATAAATACCTATTGATTGCCCGACGTTTCGACCGACTTGCATCGATCGTGGTCACGTGTTGACTGATGTGAGTTAGCGGCGCCTTCGTGAAGCGCTGGTTTCGGCAACTACCCTCACTTGGTCACTATTATTTATATTCGCACTGTCGGTATTTCGACACAAAACACTAACGACGCGGCGACGTCTACACACCGACGACCTAAGTCACTACGGCGACGTTTACAAAATGTTGATAAACGGTATCCATCCTCCTGTTTGAAATTGTTGTACAAATCGCGATTGTCTATAAACTTTTATCATAAACAATATGTTAAGTAAAAGATATAATATATGTTAGGATCGTAGCAAGTGAAAATGTGTTGTCACTGTCTCTCTACCCGAAAAACCAGTATAACTCTATGTATGTACTAATAATGTGCACAACCCTATACATACTTATATATAGCGTTGTTGGTGGCGTGCTTGTAAAACCAAGTTGAAGTCGGTATCGTGGTATGAACAAAAATCGATTCGAATATCATTCGAATATAACTATATCTATCACTGGTATGTACAAATCAATTCTAAAGATAAAACGAAAGATACCGCGGAGGTTATGAATATGACTGCTACGCATAAGTTCTTGGATTCAACTACCGGGTCGGGTAACGTAATATTGGTTAATCTGTCAAAAAAATTCTCGGTAGCTGTACGGAGGCTAGAACTGTGTCCAGTAAACGGCATAGACTCTCCTCCTATTAAGTAAATACTAAAACCATAGCTGGCTTAATGAGCGTATAATACACCTCTACTCTTTTGAGATACAGGCGCAAGACTATGCATATATGTATGTAAAAGGGAATAAATGCTGAAACTCTCTTCCTTCCCCTAAAATGTTATAACAATACAAAAGATAATACATAAGATGCCTTATAAATATATTAACCAATTCAATCTGGTCTTTTAATACACGGTATAAAGTTATCAATGAAACACCCACTCACGGACATAGCGTGTTCTAAAAATAAAGTACTGCGCACTTCGTCGTAAAATCGCGGATGAGGCGACATCCGCGTTTTATCGTCGCAATCGCGTTTATAGCCGTAGTGCGCACACGTCGGGTGATAACGCTATGCATATTGTAATATAATGTTGGCGAGAATATGTGAGCTGTTCTGTTTCTTTGAGATTCGATGTTTATGGTACTAGGTTATCTTAATAGTAATGTTCTGAAATGGACGTAAACATATTTGTCAATTGATTGTGTATACAGTTCTTGCAGGGGAATAAAGAATGTATAGCTCTGTCAACCCTATGGTAAAGGATTAATGAAAGAACTTTTGACCTTTGACTGTCTGACTGTGTTGTAGACAAATTTTCTGTGATCCACAAATGGTTCCGAGCCTGGGTGTTCTTTGTATCCGTTGTTTGAATGTTTGTAAATTGTAAAATAATTCTATCTTTTTTTTAGAGCAAGAAAGTGTCCTTACTTATATTATAAATGCGAATGTGAGTTTATTTATTTGTTTGTTACGCTTTCACGCCTTAATTACTCGACTGTAATTCCACATTGTCAGGGGAATAGAAAATGACATAGAGTAAGTACCTTTCATCCAGAAAATGCACTGTTACTAATATAAACTAACATACATTTATGCGAGCTGTTATATATACCGTATGTGTATAATAGTGCATGGCATCCCTAACACTAATGCCTACTCAGCATTTCTGACTGCTGGCAACATTTTGAACTTAGACAATACGCCAGTTCGTATCCATCATTCACGCGTGACACTTGCCCTTTAAATCGAGTCCAATATAAATAAACAAACTATATAAATAAACGTTTTAATTCTATGACTTCTTTTTTTAAAAGGCTTTCGGCCCTTTCCTTATAACAGAGCGAAGAATTTATTTCATTTTTATTTTTATTTTGGGAAAATAAACAATTGTTCATTACAAAATATAAAATCATTGGTAGTTATAAAATATCTTACAATCAACCACATTTGCCACAAATTACAAAAAAGATGATATTATTCATTAAGAACTAGTGGTACAAACAAAAGTATTGCAACAGTGTTATTTAAAGAAGGAAGAGATTCAATAATACTTAGATAGATGGATAGAAAGATCGTCGCAGAGTCGGCCTCGATGGCGTAGTGGTTAGTGTAACCGACTGCCACGCCTGAGGTCGCGGGTTCGATTCCCGCACAAGTCAAACATTTGTGTGCATGAACATGGATGTTTGTCTTGGTCTGGGTGTTTATGTATAATAAGTATGAATTTACAAAAAAAAAGTATAATATATGTATGTTTATCCATTGTCTAGTACCCATAGTACAAGCTCTGCTTAGTTTGGGCTAGATGGTGTTGTGTGCATGTGGTAGGATATTATTATATTATTATTATTATTATTATTATTAAGGTAGACTTAACTAAAATGTACACAACAGAATTTAAAATAAAAATATAAGGCGCAAATATAAAACTGTAAATAAATAAACAACAATTAAATACAAGTTTGAAGTTTCGGGCTAATAAGTCTAGCTGTAATATAATGGCGGCGAATATATGAGGTATTCTGTTTTTCTTTGAGATTAGATGATTATGGTACTAGGTTACCATACAAGTTATGTTCTGAATATGACTTCGGAATACCGTCCCATCGGATCATGAGATTTAGAAAACTGAGTGTGCACTTGTGTTTGCGCACACACTTGTGCACTATAATATCTCCTGCGCAGATGGCCAGTCTCCGTTAAGATTGGCCGCCGTGGCCGAAATTCGGTTTGGAGGACATTATTATTAATATTATATGTGAGTTTGTTTGTTTGTTACGCTTACATCCCTTAACTAATCGACCGAACATCATAAAATATTAGGGATCAAGGGTACAGAAAAGAACTTAGGTTACCCGGCATCCAGAATAAAGTACTGTTTCCGAGCGATATAAAATTTGCATAACCTACATTTACGCGAACAACACAGCGGGCAAAATTTAGTATAACGTAAATTGAATATGTTAGACGGGAGGGGTAAAATCATAAGCATATATTTCTTTGTGCATTTGTACATGCTAATTTCCTCATTAGTGACACGATTTGGACTTGCTTTTGTGATTTCAACCATGACTTAACTAACGTAGAATTTATTTTGTATTGAAATAAGGTTTGTTTGTGTTTGTTTTATTTAAATCAACACATCGTAAAGATAAGTCGTTTTTAATTGTTTGGATACGTAGATGTTGGAGCGCGTGAGGTAGCAGTCATAACTATTGAATTATAAAATGACCAGACTAGATACTACTTTATGACAGGATTACATAATTACTCAGCTCGTCTATAAACGTTCTGTGATACAAGTATGTCACTGACAATCCTAACTAATAATATTATAAATGCGTTTGTGAGTTTGTTTGTTACGATTTCACACCATGTCTACTTTTAAAATTTCGCATACTCTTTGTCAGGGGTATAAAAAAGGATATAGGGTATATTTCATCCAGAAAATCTACTGTTTCCAAAGGAAAGAAATTTATAGACAAGATCTACATTATACACAACGCGAGCGAATCCGCGGGCTAAAGCTAGTTACTATTAAAATACAAATATGTATGTCACTTATATGAAGAAACACCAATGATTAAATTATGTTCGGGTACTTTGAAATAACGACACTGGAACATTGAGACAACTACCATCTTAGTCTCCCCGTGACCATGGCTGCTGAAAAGCAACCGAAACGTCGGGGAAAGTGTAAACTTAAATATAAATAGTTTTAATAGTTTTAATAATTTAATTAGCCTAAAAATTAGTAAAGTGTAATAGTATCTAGTAGTAGTGTAACAGTTTCAAAATTATGTAATAAAGTGTAAAATGAACAACGCGATAAAATCCGTATATAGTAGTTTAATTTCAATCAATATAATATGTTTAAAGAAATCATTCATTCTCTCTGCTGTGCTCGACAGCATTTACGATGACCAAAACTTACCTACCACCTAAGCTAACATTGTGGATTGCGATAAATATAGTGATGATTGATTGCGGTTTACTGCTATTTGCTGAGGAAATCGAAAAATCTTCATCCTTGTTAAACGTATCCTATGTAACAGGTTATGATACACGCGTGCGCAAAATTTCATCTAAACGAGCACATTGGTTTATGCGTAATCGAGTAACAAACATCCGAACATCTTTACAGAGTTTCACATGTATAAGAAAGATTTCACTTGCTCGAAAGTTAATGTTAACTCGCTGACTGAGTTCTAAGCCAGTATAGCCGATTCTCTCTATTGATAAACTTGTTCCAAAACACTTTTATGTTACTTCTGCTGTCCGCTGATCGCAATAAAATGTTACAAATTGAGTTGATCCACTTACCTTCATCCGAACAGTGTTTAGTTTAGTTTCACAGTCATGTAACTTTTGCGCAAAGCTAGCAAATAAAGATGTATATGAACATCGACTGCCCTTGAACTTTAGAATAAAGGAAGTATTTGTAGGGTTCACATACATTAATAATAACATTTTTGGACGCTTTTAAATGTTATAAATGTAACATAATCTGTAGGTGTTGAAAAGGTTTTATTTGTGAGATAGCAAACTACCTACGCTTCACGCTTTGGTTTGTTTTATTCTATGAGTATTATTAAAGAAGATTTGTAGTAAAAGTTTATAGAGAAATATATATATAATATCATTTATTAGTACATAGCATTCATCTACAAGGTTAGACGTACAGAAAAAATATAGTTTTACGTTAGGTGGCCATATCGCGAGGAGTGATCCCTTCTAGAAAATCTAAGGGGCTGCATGGACCTCAAGAAAACGGATTAACGGGGTACATGACGTATCCTATGTATTAATCTAAGATAAAGCCCGTCTATACGTTAAGTTTTGTCCAGATTCGTTCAGCGGTTTACAGGTCTTTGAACAAAAAGCATATTTTTAGAATTTTCAATTTATTTATTTATTTATTTACATATAAATTAGGAGAATATGAAAGGTTACATATGGTTAAATGAAAAGGAAAATCATCCGGTCATCCAAACAAAACTTACAACTAACTAAAGATAGAACATTTTGGGATTGAATTTCTAGGAAATGCAATGCACAGTACTCGTCATAGTTTCAATCTCGTGATGACTAATCACTTCACTATCGGTGCAGTCTAATAAACAAACACTATGACGCAAAGGACAGTAGGTTACTGAAACGTATCTTTTACATCAAGTTCGTCAACGCATCCTTGAAACCTTTTACCGAATATAACTATCCAATCACTTAGAGAGCGTCGGTAAAACATATTTGGAAAATTCCTTGCGTATACCTATACAAAATATATATTTCTCATGGAAAAGATGTCAATATTATGAATGGTTCCATATGTTTTTGATATTATGGATAGTGGCAATTTCGTTGGTCCTGTGGTAAAAGCAAAGAAGAATAACTATTACAACGGAAATAAGCGATGTTTACTCACAGTTCTGGCAGTACATCTGACAGCACTGCAATACCGAGGTTATTCAGTTGTCACTGTTTTTTCGTACTTTACTTCTATAGAGTTTTGTGCTTTTCTGCTTGATGACCTCAGCCGTACGTTGATTACTCTGCACCAGTAATAGATGCTTCCATGCAGATAATGGAGTGTCTCAGATGTGGTATTAATTTAAGATTATGTTTGCGTCCGATCGTATGGTTGAGTTTGTAGGCCGAGTCAAGAAAATGTATTATTTCTAAAATTTTATATCCTGTCTCTGTTAATCTATTATTTTTTTATATCTGCTAAGCTGTTTAAGCTGCAAAGCGTGCTAAAGAAATACACATACATTTCAGTAACTCTACTATATTATGTCAAATGCCAGGCTCTATCTAGCCATCCATACATGATGCAAGGTTTATTAAAATAAACTATGACTGTGGGCCCTTCGAAATTTGTCATGTCAAGGAAAGTTTAAAGCGCGGTAACCCTATGGGTAAGCCAATAAACATGCGATCGAGAGGTCTTAATAAAAACATTTAGTGTGGCTGGTACATATACCAGCTAAACTAGCCCACCACCTGATCAGCACTAGGTCCGAGAGGCGGCGTGCGTGTTCCCACGCGCGCCTCTGTGATGTGTGTCCGTCCCCCCTACAAAGGGGGACAGTAGGGCTTTAATCTAGAGGTGACTAAAGGCTAGCCTTGTTGTGTAGTGGCCTGCCGTTGCATACGGCGGGCCGAAACCTCGGCGGGGCCCTGACAGCATATGAAAGTGATTCACGCGGCCACGTCGATTGCGGTTTTGTCGAGGAACACCGTGGTCGGTTTACTCGGTATTCCGGGAGGTCCATTATTATCTTCATTACCATTTTTCTCTTTTACCCCGGTGAGTCCAACATAGCCGCCCCAGCGGAGGGACATGTGTCAAAGCATTACCCCACGTAAAAGAAAAGGCTTGTAATTCATATTTAAAAATTATATAAGTTAGTTTAATTTACCCTTCAAAGTAGAAAACATTACCCTCATTATATCGCAGACGAAGCAACACTTAACGAGCATCGTCTAAATACGAACAAAATATTTGACTACATCCAATTCAACTTTATAAACTGAGGTTGCAAACAAGCAAAATACTCGTTTAAAAATTCCACTTTGTAACAGTTTCGCTTGCAGTTAGCATCTGGGGTGAGCGACCGGCAATGCATTTTAATACCTCCCCTAGAATAACTAGCTGAGGATATTCCGTGGACGTGGCGAACCACACTAAATTTAATTGCGTTAATTTCCAATTCTATCTTCCAACCAGTTCACTTTTCATTGTGATTAATGTTGTAGGTTATAAAACATCAAACACTAACTCCGTTTGCTTTTTGTTCATCGTTTTATTAGGTTAAGAAGTATTTTCTGCGTGTAAGTTAGGGATGGGTAAATTTTCAGTGGTATTTGAAATGGTGCGTTGACATGGAGATAGAGTAATTACTGTTTTCGTGTACTGCAATGGCAATTCAAATAAGAACTTTTAAAGTACTAGAATTTTTAGACGTGGACGGTGAAAAGAATATTACCTGAATAGAATGGGACAATTTTGACTGATGGTGTAGTATCTCTGCTAGTTTTTGTGCACCATAAATGTTCATTGTTTTAAATAAATTTATTTTATTTCAGGTAATGTACTTTAACCTCATAAGAACTACGGTTCTATTGAAGTTAAATATTTTATAAACATTATCACCTGAACGTTGTAACATACTGCCAAATAGAATAGACTTTAATTTTAACCAAAAACATAAGCTGAAAAATAGGTTTTATCAAATACTGCTGCTCGTAAGTGCCTTTGGAATCGTCATCTTGTATTTCCCGGTTTTATTCTTAAGACTGCGCCGAGCGAAATGTGCCAAAACAGGCGGTCACAGTTAAGTGAATAAAATCAACAATTTGTGTTTAATAAAAATATAAAATATACATTTACCATAACAATGAATGTGTTTACAATTACCCCGTGTAAAAACTTAAAATAATTAATATTTTCGCCTACAAAATTACGTAAATTTGCAATTTGCGTATTACGTGATTTTTAGATTATAACAGTAGAAATCTATCCTATTTTACAGCTTAAACAAAACATAAATAGTTATATTACAATTTGTCCGTCCCAAATATTAAAGTTATTGGTTGACAATAAAGATAAATAATGATTAAAAAAAGCACTTCAAATCTTCCATACAATTTTACTATGGCGGCCGCGCGCCGATTTGAATATGCGCCGCACGAGCCAGAGCTCGTAAATGACAGATCATTATCTGTCTTACGCTCGGCGCAGTCTTAAAAGCTAAACCGGTTTTAATATTTTAATCCTGATTAATTTGGTTTTGGTTCTGTATGTTTTATTTAAATTATTAGTTTTGTCAATAATTTTTTACTAGACGTCGAAACCCGGAGTATAATCAATGATTTTCTGTTTTGCTAAGGTTTCTGGTCCTTTTAATAAATAAATTCAGAGAAAAAGGAAAATATAGGTAAATGGCCGTGGCAGATATAGATTATATTATTATTTGAATTATTTTGTTGCTCTAGTGTCTTATTCCTAGTCTCTATTCACAGAGTAAACGGAGGAATATGTTTGAAATTAACGCAGCACGCAATTCCTTTTAATAAACATCTAAATGTAGAGTTAAAGTAACCACAGGTAGAAGTTTATGTTAATAAGCTTAAAATGTAATAATGTAAAATTAATGACATCTTCTACATATGACGTAAATAATATTAATAATAACAACATTATATTTGTAACAAAAGTAAGAATCTTATCTTATCTTATGTGGGGGCCAGTCAGTGCAGACCGGCGACACTTCGACCCAGTGGGATCTTTTGTGTCGACACTCTCCCAATAACGACTGCCATAGATGTTCATGGCAGCCGGGACCGACGGCTTAACGTGCTCTCCGAGGCACGGAACAGGCGATAATTGTCAATCAATACGCACATAATTTCGAAAAGTCATATAACTTCCGAAAGTCAGAGGTGCGCGACGTAGGTTCGAACCCGAGACCATCTGCATTGCAGTCTATTGGTCTCCCCACTGAGCTATCGCTGCTCCAAAAGTAAGAATATCTTAATATGGGATTTTATTATAAAAGTCCCTTTAGCTATGTAATGAATTTGCCATGTCGTATTAATGGAAAAAGTTCCAAACAATTTGGATATCGTATAATATTCCTATAAATCTCAGTACATTACGATAATAATATTCCCTTGTTAATAATATCAGTCCTGTATTTAAGCTGTACCGATACTGGGTACCGACCTTTTCTGATTGTGAGAAGGGTTAGGTTATAGCCCACCACGGTAGCTCAATGCAGGTTGGCAGTGTTTAAATATCTTCGAAAACATTATGGAGAGCTCTCAGGCATGCAGGTTCTCCGCCATGTTATTCTTAATATTTATAGCAAGCGACTATTTAATAACAATATAACTTCGATAATTAGTCAGAGGAGTGTATCTTTCCATTGAACTCGAGACCTCTACGTAGCAGTATAACGGTCTCCTACCAGACTATCGCTGCTCGTTTCCCTTGTTATTATAGAACAAATAATTCACTGCGTCTCGACGTGCTTTTAAAAGGGATATCAGAAAATTTACTATCTTAATAGACATAAATCTACACTTATGTTCATAAGTATGTAGCATAGAGGTAGTATGTTCTACCGCAAATTCAGTTTCCAACTTAATTCTAACATAAAAATGCAAAACCCGCCTTCAAGTTCAGCGCTAGTTTGAATCATGCGAAAGCTTAAAACTATGGCACTAAGAACAGCGCCACACCACGATGAAACATCCCAGAAAATAACGTAATTTATTTGTATATTATGATGATAATTAATGAAGAATGAATTGTGCAGTGGTTTATGGGATTGTCTAGCCATTATCAGTGCGGATTTAATCCTCACATGGGTCTTTTTATGGATGTCTTTTTGCAGCAAAGAATGGGCGAAAATTATACATGGAGAAGTATATAAATTAAAATAAAAATAGATCTTCGAATTAGCATCAAATTTGTTAATTGTTGTCTAATAAATCTACTCTACATACTAACTTCATTTGTATTTGCGTGATATTACCACATACAAACTGATAGAAAGTCAAAGATCTTAAAATTATTTGTCTGCCTTGATTTTTTCAAAATAAATTTTATTTTATAAGCCTAGTTTAAGTTTTAATATCATACCGTACGAGAGAAGCCAAGGCGATGGCTAGAATATTCTTAATAACTAAGAATATACAAGCTTGGTGTATCCACATACTAAAACCAAGACAACAACTTTAAGTATATCCATGTACACTCATGGATATACTTAAAGTTTACTTGTACTGTACTGTAAATCATGTATAGCGTTTTTATTTTCAATGGAGAACAATTTGAGCTGAAAATTTGAGACAAAATGGTTTTATTTATGTTGCAGCGTTCATCGCTCGTTAGTATAGCACGACACGAGGACGAATTTACAACTGCAAAAAAGCTTTTTATTATATTTAGTTTTGGTGCAGACGTGTAATATTTGTTTCAGATGTCACAATGTTTTGTGTCAGTCAATTTTTGTGTTCAATTTTTATGTTTTCGAAATTATGACTATTATTTTTTGGTAACAGTTGCTAGAAATAAAAATACGACCATTTTATAATCTATTTCATGAGTTTACTAAAAGCCTGTGTTGCGTTATAACTATTAAAATAATGGAAGCACCCAGATTTGGAACAAATATTGATAGATAAGATATTGGACGCGATTGCGATTGGATTTGAATCCCTTCTGTACTACCGACGTAAACCCACTCTAAACATCTAGCTGAAAGAGTTAATAAGAGTCTTCTCCCTAGCCTTTAGTATTCCCACGTCACTTGGGGTCGGCTTTTCTAGTCTAACCGGATTTGACTGGATATCAGTTTTTACACGAAGCGGCTTCCACCTGACCTCCGCAACCCAAAGGCTAACGATACCCTAAGGCTAGACCAGTATCAGGATATTATAGGGCACTGACTTTCCCAATAACGACTGCCATAGATGTTTGTGGCAGCCGGTACCGACGGCTTAACGTGCTCTCCGAGGCAAGGAGCAGGCAATAATTGTCAATCAATACGCACATAATTTCGAAAAGTCATATAATTTCCGAAAGTCAGAGGTGCGCTACGTGGGTTCCAATCCGAGACCCTCTGCATTGCAGTCTGTTGGTCTCCCCACTGAGCTATCGCTGCTAAGATAAGATCGCTAATAAGAGTATCAGTATATTTAACCTAAATTACAAAATGTCTGCACGGATGGCGTAGCGGCTTAAATGGTCGCCTTACTATTGCCACTGTGCCGAATGTTGTGAGTTCGAATCCCACACGGGACAAAAATGTGTTCGTTCCATAAAAAGTTGTTCCGAGTGTGGATGTTCTGTGTCCGTTCTTTGAATGCTTGTAAAGTCCCCCGCGATACAGGAATTATTCCTAGTGCCTCCTGCACTGTTGTCTTTTGAAATAAAAATATATATGAATCAAACCCTTATTATGTACGTTTAACAGCGAGATGAGCTGATAATACCTTGTCCCTTGTGCATCCGTGCCGTTATTATGTTCGGTCAGTTCAAACTATCGTTATATAATATATTTTTTAAAGACATCGCCCGCATTGGAAATAATTCCTGTGTCGCGGAGGACTTTACAAACATTCAAACGATGGACACAAAGAACACACAGACTCGGAACAACCATTGTTTGGAACACACAAATGTTCGTAGCTTTTTGTATACAGTACTAAGTCAAAAAGTACATTAATTTTACTCTCCCATTAAAATTAAACTACTATATGTCAGGGAAAGTGTAAACTTAAATATAAATAGTTCTTATAATTTAATAAGTTTAAAAATTTGTAAATTTTAATATTTGTAGTTTCTAAGTTATATAAAATAGTTTCAAATAAACAACGCGGTAAAATCCGTATATAGTAGTTTAATTTCAATGAATAACATTCGCGTAAACAGAAAACAATATTTACTCTCCCAAATAATTATCCATTCTCAAATACTTATATACGTGATCAAAGTGATCATATTGAAAGTTCTCCATACAAATAGTGTTCAAAGCACGTATTTCCCGTCCCTCATTCATTTGCACAGTCGCGGTCCGTTTAATTGCCAATGCTCAGGGGAGCTCTTTCATCGATTGGAAAACAATGTTCGACATATACGAACCATTACTTAATTGGCGCACCATTCATTGTGGTCAGCTTTGTGGAAGTAATAAATAATATTGAATGAATCTGCAGCAAAATTACCGATGTTCCATATTTAAATCTATAATTGTAATTAAAACTGTATGTGTTTAGATAAGGCTGAATTGATTAATCACTGTCATATTTATGTCTTTGTTTATGTTCCATTTATTATTAGATTGCAGGCTAAACAAATAATGAAATTGTTTCGAACGAATCAAATCTTTCGATATTGTTCGATATTGCATTCAAATGTTAATTTATTCGCGTGCGCTGATTTGTATTCGAATATTTATATGTAACGATTTTAAGGTTGAGTTAGAAGAGGATAATATTTATTCGAATTACAAGTAGTGGTAGGTATACGAATTATCTTTAATATTATGGAATTACATTAAATCGAGTAATATTATTATTATTATTTTTTTATTTATTTGTAAATCTTAGTAAGATCGTCAAATATCTTTACGAAGGAGGTGCTGGCAGCGATGCATATATGATCTCTACCTCTGGTTTTCTAAATATAAGACCGTGCCTTGGTTTTCCATCATAAAACATTCACATTCGAAATGTAGAATACAAAAAATATCTTTCGAACATATATGTAGTTATATAAAAGCACCTGATGGAGATGATTTCGAATGATTAAATGCACTCACGAAGTTTTAAAAGCGAGTGAAATAAAAATTGACGACTCCGATAAAGTGAGCATCGCAAATTTTCTCTTCATAAGTTCATGTAGTGGACCGGATTGTTTCTTTTGTTCCAGAGCGATGCGTCGACAATTATGTACGTGCGTTTAGCTTAAATTTTAAGCATACGTGCGTACCACGAAATATTTTCATGCCCGATTTTTAGTGAATATTACTAAATGTGGCAGCGTTAATCTAGAAATCTAATTTTGCTATCAACTGAAAACTTATTTCAGTTTTATGATAAGCTTCGTTTTTAGTACACAAAATTTTATTTAAAATGTTGTCTGTAATGAGAAAGAGATAAACGCATAGTTGGTAAGTGCCAAGCATATAGTTATTTGGCAACGTATGAACAACTCGGCTGAAGTTAATTTCATAAGTGATTTCAGTAACTACGAGCACTAGAAACATACGTGCACTTAGTATTAAAGTAGTCTCAGCGAATTAACTAAGTTTGTTACAGTAAATTGTATTTACTGTAACTTCAGGATTATTAACTTTTAAAGTTATGTCTGCATACTTAAAATAATGCTTGTTTATTCTTTAATAGTTGAGCATGCATACTTTGGGTTACTGATGCCTTCTAAAACCTCATTTCGGCCCATGTGTAGTAAGCTGATGTGACTGCACGGATGGCGTAGTGGAGTAATTGGTTGCCTCGCTAGTACCATTGCACCGATTGTTGTGGGTTCGAATCTCCTCAAGGGACAAAACTTTGTATGATTCACAATTAATGGTTGTCCCGAGTTAGGTTGTTCCGAGTTAGATTGTTCCGAGTTAGGTTGTTCCGAGTTAGATTGTTCCGAGTTAGATTGTTCCGAGTTAGATTGTTCAGAGTTTGATTGTACCTAGTTTTTTTGTAAAGTCCTCCGTGGCACAGGCATTATTCCTAAAGCGGGAATTGTCATTTAAAAAAGAAAAAAGAAGTAATTTAGTAATATTTTGGCTGACTCTTGACTATTTATTTGTGGTATACACTTGGTGGGTCCAGGTCTTGGACCCGATTATTGCGTATATGTATTAACATATACTATATTGAGGTACCCAACATATGCACTTAGAAATAATAAAGCTAGAAGCTAGGATGATAAAGCTATGTAATACTTTTCTCATTTTTGTGAAAAGATTTTTGTTCTGTACAAGTTTAAGCCTTGAACCAATACTTTTTACACAACAAGTATTACATAGCTTTATCATCCTAGCTACTAACCTTATTATTTCTAAGTGCATATGTATGTCGAGTACCCCAATATAGTATATGTATATATAATATAGCACCCGTGGTATTTTTCCAGTAACATTTTACAAAATATGTACCTATAAATCAAAGGATCCCAGTTATGATTTCCAGGTGAAGAGTTGTAGAGCTTATCTATAAGGTAAATCTCAAGAGAATTATGCGGTTTGGCATATCTAATAAGCAACAATGTTCTCACGTACTTTATTATGTACAAACAAACGCAATAGGTGCTTGTACGTGTGCTAATACTTTCGCATAATCTTTCTTGTTAAGATAAGAGTATTATATTTAATCTGCCTCTCAGTATGGTATTACAAGCCTTTGCTTACGCTTGATGCTTAGTGATTGGTTAAGTCGAAGTCTGTCAAGGTAACCGAATTATTAGACAGCGTTATTTTTGTAAAATACTAGAGATTCGTTGGTTGTAATTAATTATTTAAACTAATGGATTTGTTTTCATTAAATGGCGCTAGTAAAATATAATTCCATTTTGAAATCCATTCTGCTGCATAAACCACTGTAATTCGTGCAAAATAACTTTATGTATGTCAAAATTAGTCCAATAAAAGCCAACATAACATCATAATAAAAAAATTAAGCAAACTACATATAAAACAAACCACGTGTAGATAGGTGGCTATACTCATTGCTTGTTCATTGACCTATAATAAAAAGAAAATGAGAAACATATAATAAATATCACTTTTCATTACAAACACAAAGCTATTTAATTTAATATAATGACAGTAATATAAAGAAGCTGCTTAAAAATGAACAAAATTTGATTTTATCTTTATTGTTATTAAAAAATACAATGTGCTTCGATAGCGGGAACTTACGCTAATCTTTAGCAGCCAAAGATAAAAGAAAATGGAAAAGGTAAGGCCAACTCCAAGATAGACCCTCTCCCCAACCGTAGAGCCGGGCGCCGGAGGGCGCGGGACGACCTCCAGCCACCCTGAGGTTTGACCTGGGGGTGGTGGGCTTTGTGGGCCTACCCGCCATCCGTTCAGCACCAGGTCAGAGAGGCGGCGTGCGTGTTCCCACGCGCGCCTCTATGTCGAGTCCGTCTCCCCTCTAGGGGGGACAGTAGGGATAATTTGTTAGAAGTGCCTATTGGGTAGGTCTTTCGTGTAGTGGCCTGCCATTTCATACGGCGGGCCGAATCCTCGGCGGGGTCGCGACCGCATGCGAAAGTGATTCGCGCGACCCCGTCGATAGTGGTTTTGTCGAGGAACACCGTGGTAGGTTTAGTCGGTATTCCGGGAGGTACATTTTCTTCTTAACATCTTTCTTTTACCCCGGCGAGTCCGACATAACCCCTCCGCCCGCCCCCGCGGAGGGGTATGCGTCATGCATATTATATTATGTTTATATTATTTTTTTTACGTGGGGGAATCCCCACGTAAAAAAAATAAATCTCCAAGATATCACGTAGCTAATCTACGTGCATCGTAGAGCTTCGTAACTCGTGATCTACGGCGTAGGGGTATACGGTCGTATAACCTTTCAATGCATTTTGTTTGAGGAGTTAACTAGAAGGGAAGGTCTTTAATGCTTAAGGTAATGTGACTTTGTAGAGAATGTTATGTTAATACATGTTAAGTGCGAGGTAGCGACTTGTAAAGAGCGTTAGCGATTTCATCACTGCATTTTATTGATTTGGCTTGTATCCATGTTTTGATTATTTCTAGTCATTATGGAATAAATCTTATAATAATGAAAAAAATTGTAGCACCGCGGGAATATTAAGATAGAACTTATAATATGCCAGCTAATGTACACTGTACGCTTACTTTATTTAATAAAATACTTAATGTACTTTATTTAGGGTATAGTGTATCTTTCTGTTAACAAGATTTGTTGACTATTTTTTGGTCAAATAACCTACATAAGTATGAGAGATTTTGAGATCTATTATCGATTAGTGTCAAGAAACGATCAACAGCAGCATGAAAAATGACAGTATTTAAATCAATAGAAGATTCTCCTTGAGTTTTCTAAAAGAACTGTTGAAAAAATAAATAAAATTGTTTATTGCCAAGTAATTTTACAGTAATACAGTAATATTCAGTAGTCCCATATTAGGCAAAGCCTGTCCTGTGGGTACCTGGTTCGATTGTTATTTAAGATTCACTGTTTGCACGGTTGACATTATTAATTATGTGAGCTCATTGTTTGAACCTCTCTCTAATTTTCTCTAGTGATTACAACTCACACATTACCAACCGAAGATTGAATTAAAGATGGTATGAACGTTATTAGAATGCAGGTGAGCCTGCAAATCTTAGGTTACCAAGAAAAACGCAGTAACAGTACTTCTACTCTGAGTTTCCAGCCAGAAAGATTTATTGTCCTATCATTGGAATCGTCATTAAATAATATTTTATTTATTTATTGTCGGAAAGCTTACAGACAATTAATACAAATATGGTATCAGAATATTCACAGTAGATGATGACAACAAGCTTTCACAGATTCACAATACAATTTTGCTCTGGTTACAGTTCACTCTTTTAGCACGTGAATGGTTTTATAACATAATACTATTCTAATACATTTATAATATATATTGGAGAGAGCTATGCTTGGGATCACCCTACGAGACCGGAAACGGAATGATTAGATTCGAAGTAAGAGACATTATGGCCGTAATAGCGCAAAGAAAGTGGACATGGGCGGGGCACATTGCGAGAATGGACAAGAGCCGCTGGACAAGACGAGCCCTAGAATGGAGACCCAGAGCGGACATCCGAGGGCGCGGAAGACCACCACAGCGCTGGGTGGACGACATCCGACGACACGGAGGTCGAGACTGGATGAGTCGGGCACAAGATCAACAGGAGTGGAAGAAGAGGGAAGAGGCCTACATCCAAAATTGGATAAACAAAAGGCCACTATGATGATGATGATATAATTGGCAACAATGCATTGGAATTGTACGGGTCAATCACCGTACAATAGGTTATTAGGCAGCTATAAAGTCGTGTCAGCATACTTGCGCCACCGCAACGTATCGCTCGATCATTTATTCATTATATAAAATTAGTTTAGTACGCAATTTGTATCCATACCGTGCGCGACTCATTACCTTTAGAATTAATTCACCTCTTTGTAGTACTGAAATACAGTGATCTTTTTAATCTTTCATCCTAGTTTATCTTAATCTTACCCCTACCCCGAACATTGGTCCTTCGAGCCGGATGCGGGACCGTGACGCGTGTGCTTATTTATTATCTCATTAATTTGTGCTGTGTACGTGTCTCGCGAAACGTAAAAACCGTACCTTGGAATACAGTGTGTGTCCGCGTGTGTATTAAGCTCACATCTCATTGATCCTGATTGACCTCGGCACTCCGCTAAGGTGGCACTATCCTCACATCTGACATCGGTGCCAGTCAGAGTGCCACGTCTCCTCACCCCGTGCTTTGCGTTATCCCAGAAATACAAAGCTTAGGTAAATTCTTGCAGCCGTAGCAAGAAAGAAGAAATCGCACCTGTGATCCCGAAGGAGTCTTATATCTCAAGTAAGGTCTCTTTTATTATCTTTATAATGGCACAAATGGAAGACATTTTAGCCACTCAACAGCAACTCATCGAAGCCGTAGATAGGCTCTACGTTAACTTCAAGAAAGATGGTGCAGAACGAAAGACCCCAGACTATTTACGTCGTAGACTGGATACCTTAGAACAGTACTTTACAGAGTTTCATAACAACCATATGAATCTTTTATCGTTTGGTGATCAATCACGTTCGTATTTCAGTACAAATCAATACGATTTGCTAAAACAAAAGTATAACAATATCAAAACTGATATCGAAAACTATAAGCCTAGTAGGCCGCATACCCCTGAATGGAAACCTCCTACTTTCGTACCACCTTCTAAACCTCAAACCCCGACCCCTTTATCTCAAAATGTCACTCTTAGTGAAAATTCGACCTCAAGCAAATCGGATGATCTCTTTAAGCTACAAGCCACTAATTTCAAAGCGTTTTTAAGAACTACATCAAACATTGACCTCGATCTTGTCACAGAAAAGTGGGAGTTTGAAGACATCTTAAAGACATTAGAAGTACGTTGGACGGCGATAGATTCTTTACATTGGAAAATAGACAATGAGCTAGGTGGCTCAAATGTCCAGTACGAAGAGCAATTTACCCACTACGAGAAACACTATAATAAGATCAAGAGAGACATCAATAAGAAGATGTGGTCCGTTGCACATATCGCAAAATCTACCCCTAAAATTGAGATTGCAACATTTGAAGGCAATTATAACAAATGGGTTTCGTTCAAGGATCTTTTTACGGAGACTGTGCATAATAATCCATCCTTATCGAACGCGCAAAAAATGCAGTTCCTTAAAAGTAAGATCAAAGGCGAGCCCGAAAAATTGATTCAGCATCTTCCTATTAGCGCTGACAATTATCCTGTTTGTTGGAATATCCGTAACCATCGTTATGACAATAAGCGAATGATCTTCACATCTCACTTTCTCACTTCAATAATCTCATGAATATCCCTGTAAATCTACATCAATCTTCCAATCATCTCAAGCGCATCCATGACACTACATACGAAAGCGTAAATGCTATTAAAAACCTAGGAGTAGATGTTGCGTCCTGGGATCCCTTTCTCGTATGTATATTATCTCAAAAGCTAGACTCAGACACCTTTGACGACTATCTTCAATCCCTAAAATCTCCGAGAGATCTACCCGTGTTGGAAGATTTTCTCCGTTTCTTAGAAACAAAGTTCATGACGTTGGAAACGTCACGTAAAAAAGCAGAAAATTCTATGCAGAAGGCATCTTCATCTCAGTATAACAATCAATCCTCATCTTCTAATTATTTTAATCATAAATTTAAACGTAATTATAACCTGCATAAAAGTACGTATGCTACAAATCAGGTCATTTCGCAATCGTCAAAGTCCAATAACAACGGCAACGAAAAACGCAAACTATGTCCAATATGCAACACGAATGATCACCGTATTCACGCGTGCCAAAAGTTATTGAAAATGCAACCTTATGCACGTAGAAATGCAGTTGCTATTTTGAGCCTTTGTGTCAACTGTCTACATTATCATGAAGGTAAAAAATGCCTTTCCGAGCTAAAGTGCAAGGAATGTAACAAAGACCATAACACTTTGTTGCACGAATATTTTATGTCAAGAATGACGTCTGCGGATGCATCTCGATCCAGGTCAAAGGCGGCCATCGTTACGAAATGTTCACCACAGCTACAAGAAAACAGCACTGTCGCATCTCTACAAAATCACCCCTCGCATGTTTTGCTTGCCACTGCAATCGTCAATGTACAAGCGGCTGACGGATCATACCATAGCATGAGAGTCCTTTTAGATCAAGGATCTCAAACTTCAATCATGAAAGAAAGTGCAGCTCAGTTATTGAAGTTACCGCGACAAAAATGTAACGGTTATATCTCTGGTATTGGCAATAAAGAAAATAACTGTAAAGGTATGAACCATATTAGATGTTCGTCATTGATAAATGATTTTACGTTCGAAACGGATGTATTTATCATGAATAGGCTTGTAAACAACTTACCCAGTTGTACATTGCCTAAGCCGGACTGGCCTACCCTAAATCAAATTACTTTAGCTGATCCCGAGTTTTACAAAAGCAAACCTATTGACATCCTATTTGGTGCTGACATTTACTCCGCTATATTAATGGATGGTATCTGCCGACCGGAAGGAAAGTTACCCATTGCTCAGCAAACTCAGCTGGGATGGATCCTTAGCGGTAAATTTCAGACCTACCAGTGCAACGTGATCTTGAATAATATAGAGGACATACAGCAGTTTTGGGAAATGGAGGACATTCATGAACCCCTAGCAATATCCGAAGAAGACCAAAAATGCACTGACTTGTTCCAATCTTCCACCTCCAGACGTGAAGATGGCAGTTACGTTGTCAAAATACCTTTTAAAGAAAACTTTGAGGCTAAATTAGGCGAGTCCAGAACAAAATCTATTGCACAATTTTTCCAAATAGAAAATAAATTATATAAACAGCCTGCGTTGGCACGTGATTACAAGTTGTTTATATCGGAGTACATTGAGCTCGGACATATGATCCCCGTTACGTCACACGCCGACGTAAAACCGATTTGTTACCTATCACACCATTGTGTACAGCGAGCTGAGTCATCGACGACTAAGCTGCGTGTAGTTTTTAATGCCTCTGCAAAAATTTCTAGTGGATACAGCCTCAATGATCTCATGTGCAGAGGCCCGAACCTGCAACAAGACCTTCTAACCCTTATCCTAAAATGGAGACAATTTCGATACGCTTTCACAGCGGATATAGAGAAAATGTTTCGCAATATTTGGGTACATCCCGATCATCAGAAATTTCAGAAAATTATTTGGAGAAACCATCCCTCTCAACCTCTAAAAGAATTTCAACTAGCTACCGTCACTTATGGCACTAAGGCCGCACCCTTTTTGGCCATGATGACGTTAAGGCAACTGGCTCATGATGAAAGGCCGTTCTATCCTAATAGTTGTGCTCCTGACATCTTAGAGCATTCTTTTTATATGGATGATCTGGTGCATGGCTCTCACTCTGTAAATGCAGCGATGCAGCTCAAGACAGAGATGATAAGTCTTCTTAAGTCGGGTGGACTTAAGCTCAGAAAATGGCGTTCAAACATACCCCAACTCTCGGATAGCCACAACGATCCTGAAAATCAAGACTTTGATTTTAAACAGCCGGAGTCTTCTAAAACATTAGGGCTTCGATGGGACCCGACAAGTGATATCTTTTTCTTCAAACCCTTTGTATTTACCTCTGAAAATACATCTACGAAAAGACAGTTTCTGTCTGACATATCCAAGATTTTTGACCCTTTAGGTTGGTTATCACCAGTCACCATAAAACTCAAAATGTTGTTTCAAGATTCGTGGAAATCAAAACTAGGATGGGACCAACCCATTTCTCAAGAACTAGCCTTGGAATGGATTAACGTGAAGGCGGAACTACCTTGTATATCTCAATTCAAAATACCTCGTTGGATCCAAACTCAAGAAAACGATATCGTAGAAATACATGGTTTTTGTGACGCTAGTACCAAAGCCTATGCGTGCGTTGTGTACTGTAAAATCCAGAGACAGAATACTTCACATGTGACCCTTGTTGCAGCCAAATCTAAAGTTATACCTCTGAAAAAGAAACATTCCATACCCCGTTTGGAACTTTGTGGTGCTCTTTTATTAGTAAAACTCGTGGAAAAGGTTATCTCATCACTATCTAACTTCCAAGTGCATACTTATGGTTGGATCGATTCGATGGCAGTACTAGGATGGATTAACGGAGAACCCGAGAAGTGGAAGCCCTTCGTGGCTAATCGAGTAAGAATCATATGCGATGTAATCCCTAAAGATAGATGGAGATACGTTAGATCGAAAGAGAATCCCGCGGATTGTGCTACCCGGAGTTTGACGGCCACACAGCTGGCCAAACACTCCCTTTGGTGGCAAGGGCCCGATTGGCTACCACTCTATAACCCCGCAGAAAATCTGGAAATCCCTGACTATAGTACACATGAAGACCTGAAAATAAAGCCAGTAGCTAACACTGTCATTGCGATGCCCGATAATTCTATAATTAGATTGTTATTAAATAAGTATAGCACATATAACAAAGTAATACGAGTTTTAGCCTACATATACAAGTTTGTCGACATCGTTGTTTATAAACGACGGCGTGCACCTTACCTTACTCTGCAAAATCTAAAAATAGCAAAGGAAATGATAATAAAACATGTTCAATTAGAATATTTTACCAAGGAGCTATCCCTGCTAAAGAACGGTAAATCCTTGCATAGCAAAAGCCAGATCTTGAATCTCAATCCCGTACTAGACTCTCGCGGAATACTTCGTGTCGGCGGTCGACTCAAGCATTCCTACATACATCCAGACATGAAACATCCCATCATCATCCCGAATCAGTCGAAACTGGCAGACCTTATAATTGACGAATCTCACGAGCTTGTATTTCACGGCGGAGCGAAAATGACTACTGGATTTATAAGACAGAAATATTGGATACTAGGAGGGAACAGAGCTATAAAAAAGCGATTGAGGATGTGTGTGAAATGCAAGAGACATGATCCCATTCTTCAACATCAATTGATGGGTGACCTACCCCCTGCCCGATTGATCCCAAACCGACCCTTTTACCATACTGGGTTAGATTATACCGGTTACGTATTAGTTAAGACAAATAAAGGTCGTGGCGTCAAAACGACCAAAGGCTACGTTGCAGTATTTGTCTGTATGGTCACCAAGGCCGTACATTTAGAACTTGTTTCAGACCTCTCAGCGTCTGCATTTATCGCCGCTCTAAGAAGAATGGCAGCAAGAAGAGGAGTTCCTGGGCACATCTACAGTGACCAGGGAACAAACTTTATTGGCGCCAACAAGATCCTTACACAAGAATTCGCTGAAATATCAGAAATTCTCACGACCACGGAGATCACCTACGCGGCTGCTGAAATGAATATAGAATGGCATTTCAACGCACCTTCGTGGCCGTCGGCTGGCGGTCTATGGGAAGGTGCTGTAAAAAGCCTAAAACATCATCTTAAGCGTGTCGTCGGTGAGCAAAAGCTCACATATGAAGAGTATAACACCTTGCTTTCCCAATTAGAGGCTTGTTTAAACTCCAGGCCACTTTGTCCGTTGACAGAAGACCCCGAAGATATAGACTTTTTGACCCCGGCCCACTTCTTATCAAGCGGACCTAATCTGACGATTTTTGAGACGGAACATGACCTTAGAACTCGTTGGCATTTGACCCAAAAAATCTATCAAGACATTTGGGCAAAATGGAAAAATGAATATCTTACCCAACTATCCACAAGAGCCAAATGGAAGCAACCGCAAAAGGATCTTGATCTAGGCGACATAGTCATCATAAAGGATGAAAATCTTCCGCCAGGAAAATGGGCATTAGGTCGCGTAATAGAGCTTCATCCCGGCAGCGACGGACGCGTGCGAGTCGTTACGCTTAAAACCAAGAATGGTATCCTGAAACGCCCAGTCGTCAAACTGTCTCTATTGCCAACCAAGCAAAAAAGCGAATACCTTGATAACAAGAAAGTTGACGATAAAGTGCCTAAAATTAAGCAAGCTAATCGCGTCTCATTTTTTGCTGTTGTTTTATCCTTGACCCTATTCTTTTTATCAATATTGACATGTGCCGAAGCATCCTATAACTTCACCCCACTAAAAAACAATAGCGTCTATTTTGACAAGATTACGAACATGCACCTTATTAGAGACGATTGGCGCTTAATTGTTTATTATGACACATATCCCTATAAAGAAGGCATATCGGCACTTGCAAAGTATATCACGTATCTTGAAACAATATGCGCCGCTATCAGAACACAAACACCTTGTAACAGTATTATATTACAACTCGGGCACGAGTTCGACGAATTACAACGATACGACAATGTTGTTACAATGAATGACACATTTGTAATTGGAGAGAAGCGGCGGCGGCGCGGTTTGATTGACGGAGTAGGCTATATCGCTAATAGCTTGTTTGGAGTGCTTGATCAGCGATTTGCCGAGAAGTATGAAAAGGACATCGATCTAATAAAACAAAATGAAAATCATTTGTTTAGCCTCTGGCAAAACCAAACTTCGGTGGTAGAAGCTGAATTTAATCTCATAAAAAGGATGGAAACCACCATTAGCAAGCAGCATAAGTTGATAAATCAAAGACTTTTAAATCTTAAACAATCCACCTTGGATCTTACACAGCAAGTTAATAACATATCTGTTTCTACAGATTTTATAACCTCCGCATTTACTGCAAATAACTTGTTGTATAGCCTTCGAAGAATACAAGACTCGATCTTAGACACCGTGACAGACATTTACAATGGTAAATTAGATTTTCATTTATTATCCCCAAAACAGTTGAGATCCGAACTAAGCACTATAGCTGCTCAGATACCACAAGATTTAGCTATTCCTGTCGATAACTTCCGTTTGATCGACTTGTATAGCTTGCTCAAAGTGAGAGCTAAGTATTCTAAAAAATACTTGATTATAGAAATTAGAATACCTCTGATTGAACGAGACCTTTATGAAGTCTTCAATCTTATCTCGATCCCTCGAATCTCGAAAAACAAGATGATAAACGTAAAACCTATCGCAGAGTTCGCTGCTATCAACGTCAGAAAAGATTTTTATGTAATGGTCTCGGGGACGGAACTCCAATCATGTTTGAAACAGAATCCTGATACCGTGTTGTGCTATATCAGAAAACCTATCCATTCTATGCAAGACGATCACAGCTTATGTGAAACGATCCCAGGTACGAGAACTTGCAAAACCCTTACTTCTCTTTGCGAGAATGACTGGAAGGAGCTAACTTCGGAGAATGAATTCTACTATTTCTGTTGCAATGAATGTCGTATGAAACTCTTCTGTGAGAAGCAAGTTACTACGCTAAGGCTGACGGCTGCTGGTCTGTTGCGTGTTGGGGAAGGCTGTCTAATAAAGACAGATAGCTCGCTCATACATTCCAGTAGGAGGATGTCAAACCAGATCAGAACTGCTTTTAAAGTCGATGCTCCAGAGGTACCTTCCATAAACCACATCTTAAACATCTCTATCTCAGAATCTCTAGAGGAAAACGATTCTAACATCTCTGTAGACTTGCAGCAATTTGAAGCTATAAAGAGAAGCATTGAGGTTATGAAACAGAGCGAGCCCTTGAGCAGCAAACTATCCTATCACGATGTCCACCATTACGCTGTGACATATGCGCTGTTACTAGGAATCCTGTTCGCTGCTATATTATTTTGCTGGAGAAAGTGGAGGCACAGAACCAGAAAAGGAACTGACGCAGCGACTACAGTGGAGCCTGCGCGAGATACGCCAACGACGACCGCAGCGGTTGCACTACCGAGCCCCAAATGTGTTACGGAAAGTGTTGTGAATGTGTGTGAAGCTAGGGAAAAAAGGCATTTTAGCAAACTAGTGAAAAGTGAACCCAAACAATTAGCGCAATCTAGTGAGTGTTTACAAAAGGAAGATCGGGCTTCCTCGCCAATATTTCGTGTATTTTCTGTGCCAGACTTGCGTTATGACTCTTCGTGAATTTTCTTTATTTATTTTACCTCTTATTAGAATTTTCTACTAACCCAATGACATGTAATCATTTATTAATTATTTTATGTCAACTTTATCTTCATCCTAGAATAAGCTTCACCTTCCATTAATCTTAAGTTCTACTAACCCCATCTTTCTCCCCCGGGAGCATGTACGGGTCAATCACCGTACAATAGGTTATTAGGCAGCTATAAAGTCGTGTCAGCATACTTGCGCCACCGCAACGTATCGCTCGATCATTTATTCATTATATAAAATTATTTTAGTACGCAATTTGTATCCATACCGTGCGCGACTCATTACCTTTAGAATTAATTCACCTCTTTGTAGTACTGAAATACAGTGATCTTTTTAATCTTTCATCCTAGTTTATCTTAATCTTACCCCTACCCCGAACAGGAATGTTCCACTTCAGCGGTCTGATTCAATCATAGTAACAATACAGTTGACATTTAACTCCCTACTTAAAATTATCTCTACAAAGAAAATTTCTTATAGAATGTAATATAAGCTCGCTTCGTGTATCACAGTATCCGCAACCTATACAAAGGTTGATCATTAACATAATGCAGGTGCACATTAACTCTGCATTGATCAGCTTCAGCACTGAGCTCAACTGAAGTACAGAACTCGTAAATAGACACTTCAATGTACCTATTAAGGTATCCGTTTAATGGGACAACATGGGGCATTTTTGGAATATAGAAAATGTATTGTTTATAGTTTTGAATACGAATTGATTGATTACTGCCGTGTTTATTTATTCGAGGACCACTGATTACACAACAATACTTATATTACATACATGGTATGATATTCTTTGTTGGTTTAATAGCCTTTTAAGGTAGCCACTGCATGCACAAATTGTATAGCATGAATTTTAATTAAATTAGATTTAAATATAATTTCAACGTTTAACAGATTATGCAACTAATTAAATTAAAACAAATTAAATCATCAGTGTTCCAGCCGCTAAGCAATTGTTGATAAAAAGGCAATGTTGTTACAAATTTTAAGTTAAAGCGTTACTTTTAAGTTATGTGGACATAAACATACGGCAGCTAAATTCAAAGTTTTTTTTTTTACTATTGCACTTGGAATGAACAGTCGAAATGTTTCCGAAAAGGCACATTTGGCTGTTCATAGACGACCATTAGTGCCCACACTTATGTATGGAAGTGAAAGTTGGGTATGGCAAAAGAAGCGTGAGAGCAGAATAAATGCTGTAGAAATGAGAGCGCTGAGAAATATATGTGGTCTGACTCTGAAAGATAGAATAAGGAATAGTGTGATTAGAGAGAGATGCAGCATAAAACTGGATATAGTGACAAGAATAGAAAAGGGTATGTTAAGCTGGATTGGGCATGTAGAAAGAATGGATGAGGAAAGACTGACTAAGAAAGTTTATAAGACTAGTGTGAATGGAATAGTCGCAAGAGGAAGACCTAGGCTAACATTTCTTGATCAGATCGGAGGCGTTCTGGACAAAGGCCAGGTTAAGAGCACCTTGAACCGACGTGCGTGTATGAGGAATGTGATGAAAGTGAATGAAGCCAGAGAAGTGTGTCAGGATCGTAGCAGATTGAAATCCGTAGTCTCTGCCTACCCCTCTGGGAAACAGGCGTGAATCTATGTATGTATGTATGTACTTGGAATGATTCCTATGTCGCGGGATAATTTACAAATATTAAAACAACATACACAAAGGACACCCAGGTATCTATCTATCAGAATAATAGTTTGAAGAATGTTATGTGTGCATTCAAAAAATTATAGCCCACCTATATTTTGTTAAGAGACTTATGACTAAATCATACTGTCAACATCTGATAAAGAAAAAAAAACGCCGCATCATAATTTCATACTCATAAAGGTCAAAATTTATTGGTAAGCAATTTCTGATCTATTCTATTATCTGTAGCGAGTCCAGGTGTTTAACACTTGCCTAGGTAATACCCCTTTATCTACTAAACAAAGGACCGGTGTAATTGGAATCTGTCAGGATTTTCACATCAGACGAATTAATAGGAATTTGCTCTCAGCAGATATTGTTTAAATTATAAGAGCGGTGGACTTTAGTAACGTTTTCGTTATTAGCTTTTGCCCGTGGCTTCGCTCGTACAGTAACAGTTCGTTAATTTGGATAAAAAGTACAGTATGTGCTTTTCTGTACCCCTGGCAACGTGTATGCGTAAATTCATAATGATTAGTCGAGAAGTTCAGGCATAAAAGCGTAACAAATAAATTAACGCACATTCGCATTTATATTTATATATGATAACTCTTTGTGAAGCATACAAATTTATATCCCGTGTTTTTCGATTCCCGATTCCGATTTTGATCCCCATACCTGTACTCTCACATCGGCGGTGGTGAGGAGACCACGTAAACTACTACGTCGTCCGTGGTGTTAGAGTTCGTTAATATCTTGACATAAAAAGTTAACAGCCTGTTATAACTGTCACTTCAACTGACACATTGGCAATATGGCGACCTCACTCAAGCTTACGCTTGCGGCTTGACGTTCCGAAACAAATCAATAGATAACGCTTTATTCAACTCCAATTACAGAAATGAATTGCAAACCAATGATTATTTTCTTGACGCTCCGACATATATATATATACAAGGTGGCGCAAATGTTATCACATTAACTACCTACATACACTACCTTATGCTGGTTAATATAAACAAAAACCTATGTTCGCAGAAACTTAATTTTTTTTTTTTTAACTATGTAAATTAAATAAAATTAGACACAAATTGGAACATCATTGTAACCAATCGTGCGGTTTAGCCAGCTCGTTAACAGTCATAGGTGCCGAGAAATCGTCTTTGTCAACTCGCTAGGATCCGGAAATTCCCGGACTCGATAATATAATAATACAATACAACGGTTTTTTAATATCGCTGCTTAAGGTCTTTGACACCTAAATACAGTTATCTCTGCATTACATGATGTTCTAAAATTTCTAAATTATGAAAACAATATAAATGTTCTGTGGCTAAACTACTGAATAAATTTGTTCATAATTTGTAAATCGTCAAAGAATACCATGTAGTATAATATGTGGTATCAATGAACGTGATATAATTTGCGCCACTTTGTATATATTATAGCTCTCAAGTCCTTGATCAATGATCAAAGTTGAATGGTAGTTTAAAATAAGCTATTCGGAGGCGCTTATGGAAATAACTGACTAAAAATTATAAGAGGGTGATTAAGTAGTACATAGTTTGGGGTTACAGCTACGTAATTAAGATGTGGTTGTAATCATTAGCAAGCAATCACTCGCAAATCTAGCGTAGGATTTCACCCGAATCAATGCAGTTAATCGTTCCACAGACGATGGACAGCGGTGGATCGGTCATTGACCGGTATTATAGAATATATGGAATCCTAAGCAAAAAACGCACATGAAGGACAAAGATAAAAAGTCCATAGTTGCCTGCTAGAGTCTGGTGCACGTCGGTCGGTCGACAGAACATATTGCGGCTCCCTTCGTAGCAACCGAACTCACGGTGCGAATGACAATGGACAGAGCTGGACCTTTCCCTTCTTTGATAAAACCGTCTTCTGTGGTATACCTTATGATTTATGTAGAGCGTATAGCAACTGTTGACTATAATAAATAGTGATGTCGAGTATTACTAATTAGAAATTAGATTATTTTTATTATGAGACGAGACACGAGTCTCATCTTTAAGCATGAGCTCATTACTTCTATTATAAATTTAATAATGCTTTTAATAAATTGCAATTTAATAAAGCTTGTTAAATATATAATTTTTTTATTACAAGTCATACCACATCTCAAACAAATGTAGATGATATTTGTAAAATATAATAATATTTAATTGCCATAATAAATAACTATATACTTATATATAATAATATATTAATACGATTTTTTGTATTATATCTCAATTAACTATGATACATACAATATTAATTTCTTTGTAGGTTTATTTACTATGGTTAATGATATAATATACATGTATTTATATCATATACAAACATTTATATGGACGCCTGATATTGGCTACTAGCTACTTATGTATTTTATCTTTGATGTCAACTGCTATTGGTATTTCAAATAATATTAAAAATAATATGGTTTTATACGGGCTAGTGGTTCCACAAAACGATGCAGCTAAACAGATACCTTCTAAGCACAAAGTGTAATAAACAGAATACCAGATTCAGTACCAAAGTTTACCCGTCAGTCGAATATTCTTATTCAAAAACACAGACTAACGTTAAAACAAGTACTATATATGGTATTAAGACTGCGCCGAGCGTAAGACAGATAATGACAGAGCTCGTACGACGCATATTCAAATCGGCGCGTGGTCGCCATAGTAAAATTGTATGGAGGATTTGAAGTGCTTTTTTGATAAATATGTATCTTTATCGTCAACCAATAACTTAAATATTTGGAACAGACAAATTGTAATACAACTATTTATGTTTCGTTTAAGCTGTAAAATAGGATAGATTTCTACTGTTATAATCCAAAAATCACGTAACACGAGCTTACGTTTTTGCAAATTTACGTAATGTTGTAGGCGAATATATTAATTATTTTAGGTTTTTTACACGGAGTAATTGTAAACACATTCATTGTTATGGTAAATGTTTATTTTATATTTGTATTAAACAAAAAGTGTTGATTTTATTCATTTAACTGCTTGCTTTAATGATATTATATATGGAATGCATTTAATTTATGTTTTTATAGTAGCTGTTACTTAAAGTCAGGTTTATGTCTGGTACCAAGCAGACTGTATTTCCATTATCTGTATTTTCTAATTAAGGCTAGTGTTAAGCTTGGTATCAAAATTAATATCGTCACAAGTTAACACTTACTAGACCCACTTACACCCACTGCCCTTTTCTCAGTGTGAGAAGGATTAGGCCATAGTTCACTACGCTGGCCTAGTGCAGATTGGCAAACTTCAAATATTTTCGAGAACGTTATAGAGAACTCTCAAACATGCAGGTTTCCTCACGATATTTTCCTTCACCGTTAAAGCGAGCGATGATTAACAATTTTATACGCACATAACTTCGAAAAGTTAGAGATGCGTGCCTTGGGATCGAAATCGAGACCTCTGCGTGGCAGTCCAACCGTTTCCCACTGGGCTATTGCTGCTTTCTCATGTTACCATAAAATTACTATGTATATTGAATTATACTTATAATAATTATTAGCATAGTTTCTTTACCAATAGTGCTTCATTTCCTATGCATGAAGCGGATTTAATTAACTCAATTCCAGCATCCACTGGTGCGAGAAGTGAACCTTCTAATTGCGGCTTTCAGCTTATTATTACGTCACTTCCGATGAATGGACGCTGTGCCCACAACACAGGCACTCATTAATAGAGTACGTTATGCCTTTATTCAAGAGAAAATAATATTTATATTATCATAAGGTAATGAAAAAATGTGATCTTGGTATCATTCATTTTCCTTTTTGCCTTTCGCACGCCAAGTCTGTTTTAGGAAAATCAAGGCTTAGAGAATTATTTGGCTTTACGAATTCATGACCGCAATATATTATGTTGAGAGCAAATACTGTTAAATAAATGTTGCTATAGGAAAACGTACATTGTGTGTGCTTGTTCGCATAGGCAGACACAAGTGAGGGGTGGAAGGGGACAGGAGAAATCATAAGTAGTACATAGTTCCAACACTTTATTCCCGATAAAATAGCGTAATGCATATACCACCCACATTTCTCCAGCTCAAAGGTTTTATGTAGTACGTAATATCCCTATTACATTGCTTAATTGCTTATCGATATAATCAAATAACACTTTGCCTAGGAATAAACTCGAGATCTCATACACGGTAGTTGCATGCTACTTACCAGTCGACCACCGAGGTAGTATGCAGGACCACTATGCTCATAACTCAAAACTTGTACTTAGCTTTTTACTAGGCTATCACTGCTTTAGTATAGCATAAACCAATAATAAATGCATTGCAGATTTTGATCGCTGAACCTTTCATTTCAACTTGCATAGCAGATTCCACATTTCATACATCATCACATTTTGATAAGACGAAACCCTTGAACAAAATGACACGTAAAGAAGGATAACGATCAAACTAATAACAGCTGTATAAAAAACATACCCATAAACTTGTAAACCGCTAACAAACAAGCCAGCGAAGACAACAAATTTAATATTTATATAGCGGTAGTCTCAATTATCTTAGCGAAGTCAACAAACTGTAATAACTGGAGGAGACGTTGGGGTCAGTTACTGCGAAAATTTATATGAGCTTCGTACAAAACATGATTCCTTCCAGTCCGTTCCACTGTAGGCTCTCTCCAGACCTCTGTACTATGATCTCGGATATGATCTAGGATCCTCTAATAAAAGTAATGAGAACGGCTATCTTCCAATCGAGCTATCTCAGTTTTCTTTAGAGAGTTTGTACACTGGGCCAGATAGGAGTTCAGGAAAAACCGATTAGGTCATAGTTCTGTAGCAGCATGAAACATAAATGCTGAAGTTTCAAACCGACTGTTGGTACCGTGAAATACATTTATTTCGAATTTTATCCAGAATTTAGGTATGGTACTTCTTGATTGTCCAAAACTCTTTCAAGTAGCATTGCATACAACTGAGTCAGGTCTTTATAAAAAATAAAGAAATCCGAAGAAATTCAAGGCTCTTGTAATATTTTCATGGTAGACCTACTGGTTGTATTTTGATGGTAGTTAAGTGCCTTGGTCCGATGCAATTTTGGTGGAAGTGAAAGTATTACTGGCACTGGGAGATTTAGTCAGGTAAATCGCATCTAGGCCAAAAAAACCGGCATTGCTCTCGCTTTTTTTTCTGTCTGTTATGCTATCCTGCTGCCTTGCTAGGTTGGTTTTGCTGATTATACATACATATAAAAAGGACAAATCATTATTTTCTCTGCTATAATATTTTCTTAACTTTGGCGCCGAGTCCTAATCTAGATCCGGATTGAACTCTATGGATAAGTACCTTTAGGATAATGTATATTTTACACGTAGTCGTTTAATGAAGTTCATTAGCCCTTAATGTAATGTTACATACCATTACGCCTACATCACTTCCTACGGTTAGGTAGAGGTATATTGCAATGCAAAATATCGCTGGCAACATTTAGGACTTACGACCTGGTCCGTTTGTAAAATCCCAGAAATAATCAGAAGTGCGGGAGTTATTTTTGTAAAGACAACTGCCTTCACGCGGTCTATTGACCTTATTTGACTGACCCATGGTGTCTGAATTGAGAAAAGTCTCAAATCGCAACTGCTTATTTTCAAATATTTTAAACACAATCAAATTTCATAAAACCTCTTTTAACTGCGTTTACTGTATTTGAACGTTTTTAAATATTATACATTTATACATGATGTTCAAATACCAACACAAAAATAGCTTAAGACGACTTATTGTTTAAGTAATACATACGTAGAGTTTGTTTTGATCTCAACATGTAATTCTCAATTCAGAAACCGGGGATATAAGAAGAACAACTTAAGTGTTTTAAGTTCCATTTAACAAAAAGAACTCAAAATACTCAAGTTAAATAATAATATTGTTCTTAGAACTTATTACTAGAAATTTTATAAGTATAAACAACCTGTTTAGCCATATAGCATTATTTAATTATTTAATAAAGTCTACAGGCAACTGAGCAGTGATTAATTCTAATCCTAACTCAATTGTTAGGATTTGAATTAATAAATCGGTGATAATGTTTGCATTAAACCATTTAAAAATACAAGGAAAACTAGCTTAATTAAAAATAGCTTACAAAATTTAGTAACTCAAATAAAAAGTAATCTTAAGAAAACGCTTCGACACGAATGGGCCGCCTCGACCGGAGTGATACCACGGCCTCACAGAAAACTGGCGTGAAATAGCACGTGCGTTGTGTTTCGTCATGTGAGTGAGGGTACCGGAGGCTTAAATTCCCCTCCCCTCTTGGGGAGGGCGGCAGAGGGATTTTTATTTAAAAGGCTGGCAACGCATTTGTGACTCCTCTGGTGTTGCGGGTGTCCATGGGCGGCGATAAATAAAAAAATATACATATTTTATTTCACAATTATTTTAAGCCGATATTATGTTGACTATTTATAACATTTAATATATTGCAATACATAATAATCATTTCTGGTATAAACTTTAATTTACATTTTATCTGTGTTTGCAGCAAAACAACATAATATATATGCTTTTTAAACGTATAACTTTTAAAATTTAACGCCAGCTGGCATTGAATACGCCGGTGCCATTTTTGATTTATGACTGTGTGTTTTTTATAATGTAAATATATAAAATAATGTACCTATTACGTGTTCCAAATTAAATCGTACAGGGAATACTCACAAGGGTATTAAAATTAAGCTGTGTGGTATTTTACTAAAGAATATATAATTACGGTTTTGGAACCGATTTTTTTACCGTCAGATAACTTTTAACGCTTCGACAGATTTTGTTTACAAATATGCCATACTGCCCTGCCATGTTTCTATTTATTGATTGAAAATCGGCGCTTATACAACAAACAAACATACGATATTTATTTAATAATTTTAATTCTTAACAAAGTTAATCATTAGTTATTGTACGCCCCTCCATAATAAACAGGTGCTCTCCGCATTCCAAACACGAAGTTAGTTAACACCCCCACCCCTTATCCCTTGGCACCGTACGACCACTGCACTCCAACTAATAATAGTGTCGCAATCTGCGCGTATACACTGCGGGCCAAACTTTCGGCCAACTATAAACATCCTTGAAAATGTCCGTGTGTGTTTGATTAAACGACTAAGATAGAGCGGACCAGACAGACAGGTAATATTGCAAAGGTTTTATGACAGACGTCCACATTTTATTGCTGTTTTTATGATACATGTGAATGTTAATATTTCATCTTAATTTTGTTAGTCGATCAAGTCATAGGGGCATAATATTATGATAGAGTAAATAGAAGTTGGAGATCTGATATGACAGTTCGTTAGTAAAATTATATTATTGTTTGGAAGTGTATATCTTTTTCGTACTTGCTAGGTAGTACGTAACACGTGCATGTCTAAGTATATGACTCGTCTGATGGTATGCGGTTTTTATGGACGGTGCTTGCAACCAAAAAAAAAACTACTATACAGCCACGAGGAATAAAATAACGCTCCTTAATGCTACCAAAATATCATAATTTAACCTGCCCTTTGACAGGGGCTCGCATTCGAGCCGCTACATTTTTACCGTGTATTTGTTACCGGCTCGGATACGAGTCACCGAGTGCACGCCACTTTAAACCCTATTTTACTAACCATAACGCTTTTTTTGGGTAAAGGACATATAATAAGGTATTACGAAAATATAAACATACTATAGAATAAGGACCATGTAAGCACTAATCTTTTTTTTTTTTTTTTTTTTTTTTTACGTGGGGGAATGCATGACGCATACCCCTCCGCGGGGGCGGGCGGAGGGGTTATGTCGGACTCGCCGGGGTAAAATAAGATGTTAAGATGATAAAGTACCTCCCGGAATACCGACTAAACCTACCACGGTGTTCCTCGACAAAACCACTATCGACGGGGCCGCGCGAATCACTTTCGCATGCGGTCGCGACCCCGCCGAGGTTTCGGCCCGCCGTATGAAACGGCAGGCCACTACACGAAAGACCTACCCTAAAGGCACTTCTACCACTCCCTACTGTCCCCCCTAGAGGGGAGACGGACTCAGCACAGAGGCGCGCGTGGGAACACGCACGCCGCCTCTCGGACCTGGTGCTGAACGGATGGCGGGCAGGCCCACAAAGCCCGCCACCCCCAGGTCAAACCTCAGGGTGGCTGGAGGTCGTCCCGCGCCCTCCGGCGCCCGGCTCTGCGGTTGGGGAGAGGGTTCAAACGCTCCCTCTCCCGCTCCGCCGCCTCCTTGATGGAAATGACTTCCTCACAAAAGGAGGCGACGGCGTTCCACGACCTCTCACTCCGGACCATAGACTGAACTACGGCCGGGAGCGAGAGGGCAACCAATCCGACTGCCGCGATCAATTCACGGCGCTGCGATGCCCAGGCGGGGCAAACCGCCAAAGTGTGCAGCGCCGTGTCCTCAACTACGTCGCGGCAGTCGCCGCAGTGGTGACAACCGGGCGTCTCTTGCCGGCGTATACGACACAGGAACTGGCCAAAACAACCGTGGCCAGTCATTACCTGTGTCAGCCGGAAGGTGAGAGCGCCATGGCGCCTCTCCAGCCACTCCTCAAACACGGGACTTACCGCCACGATCGTGGCGTGCCCGGCACTGGGGTGATGTAAGCACTAATCACTGCAACACAGCTCAAGGCACTGTTGTGTTTTTCTGCAGGGTCGATGTACTTTCAAGTTAGGATATCCAGTTAAAGTTAAATTGCAGATTTTTACTAAAACATGTCCTAATTTAGGTAGTAAAATTAAGTTTTAATTTGAAATTTTATTTAGTGACACTGTCTAGATTTGTGAGGTTATGTGGTTATTTAGAAATGGTTTATAATGCAAAAGTGTCAATAAATATTGTATTCTACTCCATAGAAAATTTACACTTATTTTTTTAGCATGGCTGTGTACTATTTAGTAGCTGTACCCTAGATTATATACTATTTAATCCTATGTACCGATAGTATACAGTGACAAATATACATGTTTAACATAATTTAGGTAGATTTAGAGTAAAATTTAAATGTAGTAGTTTCCAACTCATAACGACAATATATATTAAAATAATAGAAAAGTTATTTTTGTTATTGAATTCAGAACTTAAAAAATATATCGCTTTGGATCACTAGGGTAGTTTGTATACATAAAATAAATGTTTCTCAGTATTTATTATCTATCAACAACTTTATAGTTTACATATCTTTAGCAATAAGGATGTATTTTATGGATGGAATAAGAGTTCGATGCAAACTTATGTTGTATTTTATGGTCCCAGTTACGTTGATAACAATAGCTATAACAATATTATGAGTATTAAAATTTTAGTATACGAAATTAAATGTATTTATTGACAATTTAGTTCTGTACGTTAATATGTATACAACTAACTGTAATACAGTATCGGATGTATTAGGATTTTAATAGGGCTACATAATTTTACTGCCAGTTTTAGGCTTAATTATTGATACATACGTCGATTGGCATTAAGATTTCATGTTATGCGAAGAGATGATACGTATGTAGGTAAGCAAGTGATGGATATGAGGGTAGAGGGACGAAAAGGGAGAGGAAGGCCAAGGAAAAAATGGATGGACTGTATGAGGATGGATATGAAAGGAAAAGGGGTAAATGATCAGATGACGGGTGACAGAGAAGTATGGAAGCGAAGGACATACTGCGCCGACCCCAAATAAATTGGGACCAGGGCAAGAGAATGATGATGACGTCGATTGGCATTTAGCTGCAGAATATTTAACATTGGCAAATATATTTATACCTAACAACAACACAACCCCTTGCCTACTTAAAACATGATAGGTACTAAAAATACCAAATATAGACTTACGACTGATTATTAATAGAAAGTAAGACAGAAAGACATCAAGATCGACTCCAAACGTAAGCAACAGTTTATGTGTAGACATGAACGATTTCTTTGGTATTGCAAGTGATCATAGGCTTTTTTTTACGGGGGGGCAATGCTTTGACGCGTACCTCTCCACGGGGTGACGGAGAGGTTATGTCGGATTCACCCGGGGGAAGATGGTGACATCCCGGTCATACCGACTAAACCTACCACGGTGTTCCTCAACATAACCAGAGACGGCGGGGCCGCGCGGATCATTTTCACGTGCAATCGCGACTCCGCCGTGGTTTCGGCTCGCCGCGGCGTATAGGCGACACTAACCGCTTATAACACCCAGTATAAATCAATTAGTTTCCGCTCGCCGCGGCGTATAGGCGACACTAACCTCTTATAACACCCAGTCTTTCTTCTCCCTAGCCTTTATTATTCCCAAGTCACTTGGGGTCGGCTTTTCTGGTCTAACCGGATTTGACTGGATATCAGTTTTTACACGGAGCGGCTGCCACCTGACCTCCGAAACCCGAAGGCTAACGATACCCTAAGGCTAGACCAGTGTCAGGATATTAGAGGGTACTGACTTTCCCAATAACGACTGCCATAGATGTTCATGGCAGCCGGGACCGACGGCTTAACGTGCTCTCCGAGGCACGGAGCAGGCGATAATTGTCAATCAATACGCACATAATTTCGAAAAGTCATATAACTTCCGAAAGTCAGAGGTGCGCGACGTGGGTTCGAACCCGAGACCCTCTGCATTGCAGTCTGTTGGTCTCCCCACTGAGCTATCGAACCTTTTTTTTTATTATAACACCCAGTATAAATCAATCAAAATGCCTACCAAACTTGAACTTGGCCAACCTATCTCCTATCATTTTGGCAAAGACCCAAGCCAAGTCAAAGACCAAACGATGAGCCATTTTATAAACAAATTGCATTTTTTGTTGCCATTTTATAAACTAATTATCAATTATAATTTATATAATATGTATCTTACGTAGTTTTGTGTTTTGTATTTGTGTTTGTGTTTGTAAAATATTACAATGAGTAGCTGATGTACGTCCGGGCGTCACTTGGGGTTACCAAATAATATCAGGGTTGGTTTGAGGTATCAACCGCAAACCAACAACAAACCTGAGTGGTAACCTCATTTTTTATTATATTTGTACTTTTTTGTTTTCTGCGTTATAATATTTGTATAAGAACGAGTACCTATGTTATGAAAAATAAATAGTTACTTACTTACTTACATTTATTTTAGGCGCAAAAATCATAATCGAGACAAAATACTTAAAATAGAAACTTACATTAAATTTCAGATAACCTACCCCAATAAAGATAATACTTGGCTTTAATTAAATGTTATTTCCTTAGCAATAAAAGTGGGTAATTTAATTTGTCCGCCAATGTACAGTTCCATCGATGTCTGCAGCTGATATCAGATCTACTACACTTACTGTCCATTTAATTCGCATCGAATTAAATTTCGTTGCCTTGCCTTCTGAGAAAACTCTCCCGCAAGTATTTGCGGTAGAGTTTTCACAGAACTTTCAATGATAATATTACTGATAAGTTTCGAATGAATTTCTTAAACTAATATTTTATGGTAACTTACTTTCAGCATTAAATGAAACCACTACAATAAAAGGATAATTTGAAATAACTTTTTTATATTATTATGATTTTACGTAGATTGAAGTTGTAATAGATTGGAATTGAACTGGAAAGTTTTATCAACAAATCTCCTTTATACCTCCCTGAATTGCGGTTCAGATATAGGTATTTAATAAATTAATTTTATTATGAATAGTTAAGTACTTTCAATGTAAATATACGTGATAATGCTTTTGCCTTGGCGACGAATTATTTCAACAATCAAACGTCTGATTATGATTACATTTATTTTTACAAGACATTCCAATAAGTATATGATTATAAAAATTAATTCAATATCTCATTATGAAACCAATCAATCAAATAATTATAAATTAAATATATGTAAATGCAAATGTAGGTTTGTTTGTTTGTTAGTTACGCTTTCACGCCTTAGCTACTTGACCGATCATGATGAAATTTCGCAAACACGTTTTCGGGGGAACAGAAAGAGACAAACGGTACCTTCGATCTAGAAAAAAGTACTGTTTCTAACATAACCTAACCTTACCTACATTTACGTGAGTGAAGCCGCGGGCAAATTCTAGAACTAAACTTCACATGTGATGTTCATTTTTAATTAGGAGAAAACTGTTTGTATTGTTTATAACATTAAGACTATATTGGAACCCTATTTTAAACAGTTTTACGAGAATCAGCACTTTGATTGGTATTTACAGAACCGCTTTATTTATGGTTGCTATTTCATTAGGCTACTGAGCTGCCAAAGTTTATAAAAACGCTGAAGTAAGTTATTTATTCATTGAAATTAAACTACTATATACGGATTTTATCGCGTTTTTCTCATGCACAGCAGTCGCATTCACTACCGCTGCACCACGGAGGCAGTTTATAATTATATAGGTATCGGAACAGTAAAGCCACTCATTTCCAACTCTAAGAAGTTATTCTTAACTGTTATTATTAAAATTAAGAATTGATTCTCTGAATTGTTTGATGTATTGTGGCTACTTGAGAACTTTTTTCGATTAGTGACTACTAAATTAAATTAGTTTTTTTAAATTAGTTCGCCAGACTATAATTATGAGTATAGCGTTCAATGGCGCTGAGATTGTAAATATGATAGCTTTCCATGAGATCTTGGGTTTGATAACCGGGTCGGGCAGTACGTTATCGAGTTGTTCTGTAAAAATATTCCCAGTACCATAATAACCTCTGTGGTATGTTACCACAGTCACAAAAGCACAGGCAAATTATTATTGGCTTAGTGCCTCTTAGGTAGGTTTGACACCATGATGTATGTTCAGTCGCATAATACAAATTAGTATATACTTGTTATTCACGACACTGCGCGCGATCTAATGGTCAACGGTTGAACTGATGTGAAATAGCAGGGATTATTCAATAAATAAAACTACAAGTGATATCTGAACTAAAATCGACTATTTATTTTTAATTAGTTTGGCCATATATAGCCGGACTGGTAACGAAACAATAGCGCGATTCAGCCGGCCGGTATAACGCCATTTATTGAGCGTTGCGGCAATATTTACACATTTGGATAAATATTTATTTACTAAGTTAATTACGCATATTTAACACTTGTACTAATCATAGCTTTTTACGAGAGCTCTAAAAGTCAGCCAGCTAAAGTGACAATGGGGTATTCCTATGTCGGTTACTTTTATTTCCTCATTCCAGATTTTATCACGTACTGATATTCCAAGCATTATCCTCCACTGCGCTTTAGGCTTGACCCTTTAATGTTACCCCAATAAACATAGATAAAGAAGAGATAGTGCTCGGATAGTGCAACGGATAATCTTGTAGATAGTTGATTTTATCGTCCCGCCATCTTGGATGGAGTTAATAGAATATTTGTTGTTATAACAAGATCCAGCTAGAATTGGCGTGAAGTGAATACCCATTGTGCTCTGAACCAACATGCTCGGGTTTTATCGCAGCTAATTATGTTTGGATGGCGTACACATCGATTGAGGAAGATTGGGAAGAATCATTTGTTTGGTTTACTTGTTTTATGGTCTTGTGTAGATATTGTATACCATACATACATCCATAGCAGTAATACTTGCATATACCCGAAGAGGTCAGTAAAGGTATATTAGTTACTGCCAGATAAATCTCGCATAGGCTTATGCCACGAGACCAAGGAGGTAGTGAGTGAGAGACAAATTAATTTGTAAATTAATATTGGATTTGTAATAAAATCTTTAGATTAATAAAATTAAGCCTCTTCTTCTCTCTTAGCCTTTATTATTCCCAAGTCACTTGGGGTTGGATTTTCTGGTCTAACCGGATTTGACTTTATATCAGTTTTTACACGGAGCGGCTGCCACCTGACCTCCGCAACCCGAAGGCTAACGATACCCTAAGGCTAGACCAGTGTCAGGATATTAGAGGGTATAAATTAAGCCTATGATTTATATATTGTAAAGCACTTCAAATGTAAACATACTCGTAGATAGACATACGACAGCTTCTTAGAGGAGTAGGCAGATTTGTATTTGCTACGATTCTAGCATATCTCTATTGCTTTATACACTTATATTTGTCGCGTTGATTTAAAGTTCTTTTAATCTGGCCTTTTACAAGAACATAAATGTTCCCCAAGGTATTTTCTTTCGACAGCCTCATTAACTTAGAAATCAAATATTCGAAAAATAGTGCAAATGCGCTTTAAATAGCGCGTGTATTTATTCATGAATTTAGAAATATCTAGAATTACCTAATGTAGCATTTGTATATAAAATTTAGTTTAAGGTACAAAACGAACAGCACTCAATAGAAAGCAATTAAGTACTAAAACTAAAACTGCAGTCTAACGTAATTAATTTGGTAAGCTGAAGCGTAGTACTATAGTAATTTCACTCGAAACCTTAATTGGACTTCATAAACGAACTTCGAAAATAACATTAAGACAGTTAATATTAAGTAGGTACTTCAAAATTTAAATTAAAAACTAGGCTTTAAAAGTTTTAATAGTTTTAAATTTTCATTTTAAAGTCTAAACCGCCGCCGGCTTACATTGCAAAAATGCTAAAATAAAAACTTGCTGCAATATGCCGGAACCCGAGTGTTTCTACGGGAACTAAGTGTATAGTACAGCTACCAAGGGAATAGAGACCCTAAAGTCTTTGATATAGAGTTGTAAGTATTAATCAGTGGGTTTATAGCGAGGTGCTTGACCGCCACTTACAATGTCACGTTGCTTAGACGTAGGCAATTGATTTAATTATTTTCTTCAATTAAATTAAAGTGAATAAGTAATTAAATCATTGGATGTTTTTAATGCTAAATGAACTTGTTGTAGCAAATTTAGTTTGGACTTTTAGTCAAGCTTGAGCGTTTACATTCAGGCATTGTTAAATTTTACAATAAAATTATGTCAGTGCGTCTTATGCTTTAGGAATGTTTCTTTTGTTGATGACCTTAACGTATGATTAACTAGATTTTTCCTGCGGCTTCATTCGCGCAAATGTAGGTTTTAGCAGTACTTTTGTTGTGATGAAAGGTACTCTATCTCCTTTTTTGATCCGCTGACACCGTGTAGGCGAAATTTCATGATGATCGAGGCTTAAATGCGTAAGAAACAATAAAAAAAAAACTTGTTTTCGCATTTATAATATTATAGTTTGTATATTAGTTAGGATTTCGATTGTGTAATTTTATATGATATTGTCTGCAGTTTTTCAGTAGTTTAATAATAGTAATAGTCCCGCATATAAAATGTTCCACTGCTGGGCAGGAGTCTTTTCTCAGTTTAAGAAGGGTTAGGCTAAAGACCGCCACGTTGGCCCAGTGCAGGTTGACAGACTTCACACATTATGGAGAAATTTGGAAAACATTATGGAGAAATCTCAAACATGCAGATTCCTTTAGGATCTTTCATAGTTCTAAAATTAAAATAGCCTACCAAGATTCTGCAGAAAAGTTTTATATAGACGATTTGGATTAGACAACAAAACGCAGTATACCGAACTATACCATGCCTAATATTTAATGCACACACAATATATACAGAGTGCCGATTTAATCATAATACAATATTGAAAGAGGTGAATCAGACAAAAATGTACTACCGACAACAATAAAAAAGGATTGTAATTTTCTAATAATAATAATAATATAATATATAATATTTTACCACATACACACAACACCATCTAGCCCAAACTAAGCAGAGCTTGTACTATGGGTACTAGACAGTGGATAAACATACTTAAATACTTTTTTTTTTGTAAATACATACATATTTTACATAGAAACACCCAGACCAAGACAAGCATCCATGTTCATGCACACAAATGTTTGACTTGTGCGGGAATCGAACCCGCGACCTCAAGCGTGGCAGTCGGTTACACTAACCACTACGCCATCGAGATCGTCCATATCTGGACAATGAGAGGACGACGATCCTTGCCGATCATACCATAGCTCGCATGCGATCCAGGGGCACTGATATGATGGCTTGGTTCAATGTACAATAACGTACCTACGTACATCTTATTTGCATTCGTTGAGGATGAATACTAATTATGATGTGTTTTTTTTGCGACACACTTACTAAAAATATTTTATACTAACTTTATGCTCGCGTCTTCGCTCACGTAAAAGTAGATTAGGTTAGGTTATGTTATTTGGTGATAATATTATAGCTTTTAAATCGATTGTGATCTTTTTGAGTTTAATCCTTACAAAAAAATAATATTTATAATATTAGTATAGACATAGCTAGCGGACCCGATAGACGTTGTCCTACCCAAACGTTGGCTTGTCACTTGATTGCAGCGCCACCTAACGCCTATCGATCCAATTGGGATTTAAACTATGCATTTACATACACAAACAAATCGTTAAGGTGGAGTTCAGTAACATACACGCATACAGAATAACAAGAGATATAAAGATTAATAAAATTTAGTAGTTGCTAAATGGTCATTATGTGTATTATGACTAATATGCTTATGCGCATTGACGTGAGATTGACACTACGGTGTGACAGCAGGACTCGTTGAAAGAATAAGCACCCATAGCTGACCTCTGGCGGTATTGTATTCTTTTTATGCGTATAGCATTCTTTGCGTTTGACCACTACTGATTAAATTTTCACTCAGGCGTGCTAAGCTGCTACAACACTTCCGGTGCACGTCATAAGGGACTTAATATACGTCATCGGCCAAAAGTATAATATTTTGTTCGAACAAAGTTTCTGAGCGTTGCTTATTAATTTCAAAAGTTTGCTTTTGAGTTGGTAAATAATTTCATAAGCTTGGGGTACAAGATATTATGTTTTATATCCAGTTTATGTTGCTTGTGCTTTTAACACGGAAGTTTCTATTCATATTAGCTAGCAATTTGTTACACAAAATTGCTGGTTTTGAATAATTGTGATAAACTAGTACAATAGTTAAGCCCACTCGCCCTTGAAGAAACAAAGCTTAAGTTTTTTGGTAAAATATTACGTCGACTTACGTGAAGACATTGCTTATTTTGATATGTAGCTCAGGCAGATAGATGTATAACGTATCGTGACCACTTTATTCCGTCAATACAGATCATTCTAAACATATAAATCAAATTAATAAACTTAATATTGGAAGTAAAGCAATTGCTTATTAGTTGATCACAAAAGTGCTTATGCCATGATTAACTAACAATATTATAAGTAATAACTTTAAGAATATTGTTGGTTGATCTTGGCACACATACTTTTGTACAATATGCAAGGTATCCTAATCTACGCATGATATCGTTACTAAAATTAAAATTAAGAAGAGTGAGAGAAGAAGAAAAAGTGTTTTTACTTTCTTTATACTGAAAAATGCACGGTGCCCGTGGAACAGAATTTTCTTATAACTACGGTTCAAACATGTTACACAATAAAAAGCCTAAAAAAAAATTGCGCTCTACCATTTTGTAATTTAACACTCGAAAAGTGTGGTAAAGAAAATGATACATACAGATAAAAATAAAAATTAACATTTAAATGATCGCTGTGCACGTGAATGCAATATGTTCATTCTGCGGCAGGCAGAGCGCAGACACCGTAAAATGGAAAATAAATGAGTTTTCCAGCCGTTACAGAGAATCATGACACATCTTTGTCTACTATATGATAGATTTTCCCCAATTTTCAACAGTTTTCGCCAACATTCAGCGTTTTTATTCATTAATGTATAATTCGGATGGGTGCGATCCGTTAAATCAAATTGGCAATTTTAAAATGCTGATTTTACTGAAATGATATTGAACAAGGGTTGTGAGTCGAAGTGAAGGTGATTAATACACAGCCTCGATGGCGCAGCGTGAATGAATGCGACTGCTGGCTCGGGCAAAGAGTTATTTTATGGCCTAATTATCTTTTGGTCCTAAACTGTGCCCAGTAGACGCTAATAGGCTTGGGTTTTATTACGTGGGACCTATAAGCATAGGTGGTAGCTTGTTGCTGTAAAACACCTCTGGCTTCTCCATCATAGACGTGAACGTATGACGCGACGAGACTATGTATGTATGAAATATTATCAGAGCTTAGTGCGATTTGCTATGGTCAGAATGTCGATTTTTCAATGTTCCTGTTTTTTATAAAAAATACTGGCTGCTCTATAAATAATTTCTATGTCACGGAGATCTTTACAAACATTGAAGCACTCAGGATGGCTATTTGTGAATCACAAAAATAAATATTCCGTTTGTGATTGAGTCCACAATACTTTGCTCAGAGACAGTACTGAGGCGACCTTTTAAGCTACTGTGCTATTTGTGCAGTCAAATGCTGATCAAGATATTATGGTAATGATATTAGATGATATTTCCTTGTTCTGTGCTTGTCATACAGTCAATTTTGAAAGTAAATTATATCTTGTTTTATTTTTTTTTTATTTATTTATTTATTTAATAATTGTCAAGATCTAATACCTAGAAGATTAATATTCGACAGCTCATGCGAATGTATTCTCCTTAATACATGCAGCACCTTTACTGATAATCGAATAAAATTCTTATATTAACAAGATATTACTAAGGTACATAAGAAATGATGAGTTTTCAAGCACAAGTCTGAGAAGCTAATGAATATGTATCGCGAGCACATCAACTGTACCCACCGTAGTGTAAAATCAGTTCCATCCCACCTGTGACGTCTGTCTGCTACAGCTGTTATTTCACAGCCCAGTGGGTCAGTCAGGAGGTCAATTATACACCTCACAAGTTTCAACGATTTATGCAACGCGACGCCTACGTCGCGTGTTTAACCCTTTATGTATATGTATTTTCTTTAGAATCAATAGTAATATAGCGTATTTTCTGCATGATGGTAAGGGGTTACTGAAGACTAAGGCAGCTTGCAAAAATAGGAGAAAAAAAATATATAAAAAAGCTACTGCTCGCGATTACATCCTCATGAGAAATTGGCGAGATCTTGGGCAGCCCCATCTATTAGATTAGTTTAGAAATGAAGTTTAGTTAACCTTTTGTGTCGTGACACGCTGGCGGCCAGACGCAATAGGTTTTAATTATGTCTTATTCTAGAATGAGAGGTTAAGATCAAAGTAAAGTTCATGTAACATGAATGGTTTAATGGGATAAAAAGTATGCTATATGTTAATTAAGGGCGTTTTCAAGTTTCATGTAAATTCTATCAGTTCACGAGTGTTTGAATTACAAACATCCAAACGTCTTCACGAACTTCTACATTAAGAACATTAGTAATATTATCTGAGAGTAATATTTTCTGTAGGTACTGTATCGTATTTGTATATAATTAGGTACTCTATGTAAAAATAATTTGAGTGATGAATGAATAAATAAATATTTAAGAAGAGAAACAACTTAACCAACTTAGAAGTATTTATATAAAATATAGCAGCTAGATAGATGTGTGTTTTTTTACAGCAAATAGGGCTTTCAAAAAACTTTGAAGGAAACACTGTGCTGTAAGTAGGTGAACCAGTTGTCTTTGTGGCTTGCGCTAGATACCATCAATTTAGATTATACATCTCGTTTTATGGTTAAGTGTAAGTTACGTTTATAGTTGTAATTAGAATAAATCGGTCTTGAATCTCAATAAAATTAATCAATAATTACCAATTTACATTTAGTTACCATTTTTACCTTGACGTTATAGCCTACTACGATAAGCACATGGTCAAACCGCAGTAGGACGGTTTATGAACAGGCTAATAGCAACACTATTGTGAAATTTAATTACAACTTTATAATTTAAAAATCACTTTTCATTTAAATTACAACTTTCGCTGACTTCGATATTAAACGTCACCTCAATCTCACCGTGACCAATAACTGCTAAAAAGAGTTACGAGCCCGTTCGCCCCTCAAGGTTCGCCCCCTAGTAGGTATTTAATTAGTTTTTTTCTTAAAATCCACCCTAAAATAGGAGCCCCGGCAAGCGGGGTTCGGTCTTTCTATGAAAGGGCGAAAGTCAAGAGGCGTATGGGCTCGTAGCCCTAACAAGCACTAGATAATATTTTAAACAGTGATAAGTTGTAATTTAAATAAATGTAGTTTTATATCAACGTGTAATATTCGCGTCAACGTAAAAGAGTATTATGTAATATAAATCACTATTTTTAATTATACCCATAACTCCCTATTTCTTATGCATAACACATTTAAAGTATAACATTAAAAATAAAACTAAAATCTTTAAACGTGAAATAAATTATTGATATTATTTTCAAAACAATATTTTCTATTAAAACGTAAAACTAAAATTGCATTTGATAAAATGAAACGGAAAATTTCATTTTACAAAATAAAATTTTTAGTCATGAACTTGACATAAATGAATCAACATTGTATTTCCTCATATTTGTCTTTGAAATAGAGCTTTTGAAACTGAAACAAGTTTTGCAATAACACTTGAAGACAGGGGCGCAGTGCGGAAAATGTAATAAAGATTTCATATATTGCAAGACAAGTGATTTTGAACCATATGTCAAACGTAATAAAGCTGACGAAATGACTGCATACAGCGAAACGTTTCTTAATCTAAGGATAGGATACGTCGAGCAAACTTATATGTAATGTGTCGACTTTAAGTAAAGTTTTCACTTGTCTTTGCAAATGTCGACAAGAACTAAAGTTTTTTGTGACACTTATTGTACTTTGAGTCGCAAGAGTAACATTTCGTTGACATTACATCTTCAGGATCATTAGCGTTGGTCAGAGTTGATTTGGAGGTATATAAACTATTTGATTTTGCATGCAGTTTCACTCGCGTAAATTAATGTTAAGTTAATAACAGCATTTCGGTTTTCTATCTGATAGATTTTGGAGAGTGTGCAGAGGAACTGCATAATTTGATTCCTCCTTCCCCATTCTACCATCGGACGACCAGACAATCAGGCCAGCGACACAGGTACATGGTGGATATACCACATTTACGCACAAAGCGCTTTGCTTCCACTTTTATAATACTTACCGCTAAGGAGTGAAATTCGCTACCTAAGTCTGTGTTTCCCGATGAGTACCATCTGGGTATCTTCAATTAACGAGTGAATAGGTATCTTCTAGGCAAGTGTGTTCCATTGTCGACTGCATCTTCACTTAAGATCAGGTAAGATCGTGGTCAAACGCAAGCCTAAAACAGTATAAAAAAAGAAAAGCTGTTTCCTCGATGGAAGGACCCTCTGTCCTTTTCTGTTCCCCGGATAACGTATATGCGAAATATGATGATGATTGGTCGAGCAGTTAAGGGCGTGAAAGCGTAACAAACAAACAAACTTACATTCATATTTATAATAATAGTTAGGATACATAAAACCAAAGTACACTTTTTACTACATTTGTACATTTGAGTACAAAAGTAAAAAGTGCATTTTACAAAAAAAAAATTTCTTTAAAGCTATGAATGATCGTAGCGATCCGCGCAACAATTATTACTATTTAAGGCTTAAATATTAACTTATTTAAGGCTTAACTATTTAAAGGCTGCTAAATATAAACACAGCTGATAAATTTGGCACTCAATATTTTTTTAAGAGTTCACCGCATTTCCATCTAATTTGAATTCAAAGAGTAAGTTAAGGGAAATTGAAAATGGCAAATATGTAACTTTATTTGTCAATCAGCGTATTGCTATTGACAAGCAACAAATTTTCTAGAGTGGCTTTATTTGAACAGAAATGACAAATATTCGATCAGAAATGTTGGTACACGGTTCAGGCTTGGAGTATTGAATAGGTGCTTCAATTTTCCTTCCATTTGTACTGCACTTGTATTGTCATTATTCATTTTGTTGGATAGTGGGAAGGACTGTATATGAGTTATGATTTAAAGAAATAGGAAATATTTTATCGTCAGATGTGTTTATTTGAAAAATCTCTAATACATTTGCCTCTGTGGTGTGCCTGTGTGTTCCTCAGGTTGATTGCCAGAAAGTCTATTGAGGATTTCGGCCAAGAAATTCTTAGTAGTAGGCCCGTGTTTGTATAGAAAAAATACTAATTAGACAATTTTATTATTTTTGTAGCGGGACAAAGAAACAAACACAATTTGTATTTTTATTCTTAGTGGGGTAGTTTAATTCTCGTTATTCTAAGAATAATAGCGGCCTTCGGGAAGTCCTGACCTGTGCGTTTTATCATGATGAGGAATAAGGCTTTACGACTCTTCGATAATGTCTTCGAACTTAACATGACAATTAATTTAAAACGATTTAACTGTATAATTATGCGGTATTAATAGAAATCAATTTATCAATTTTTAACATTAAATTATTTAAAATTAGATTGCTGAATGAAGTTATTGTATATTATGTTTTGATTTAGTACATTATCTGTAAGCAAATAGCACCAAAAGAAACCTTTTTAAACAAACGGTATCAAAATTGCATGCAAAAGGAATGGGTAATAATTGTTTTAAGGGGAACTGTCCATTATTGGCTTAGCGTGAACAGAATTCATACATAAAAACAATTACCGACGATCCTACGGTCGATGGCCAGTAGGTTGCTACGCCCATATAATGACAATTATTTGGTTTTTGAGTTGGGCAAGATATCAAAACAATTTAAATCCACCAGCCCAGTTCCTAGATAACATTTTAGTAACATATGAATCAGAATAATAATAAAAAATAACATAAAAGCAATGATTTTTATTTTAAATACCTTTGTATAAACCACCACAACAAACGAATTAGGAACACCTGGACACAAATCTTTGTTATTTTTCTAATTCCTACTGGTTATGCTTCTAAATTAATATATAATTATTATTCTCAGTGTCTGTCCATTCCAAACCAAAACCCCCATACAAAGTAGACAGTTCCCTTTGTGTATAACTAAAAGAAGGGTCGTAGTGGGGATGTCTCGCTGTCTCCCTTACACAGCGATTCAATAGCGTTTACGGCATATTTTGTATCGTGCATTATTTTTCTGTTATTAGCGAAATAACTCTACTATCAGATTTAAAATGCATTGCAATGCATGCTTTCATCTTAATTACTTAGAAGAAATTTCAAAAGCTCTTGTTCTTTAGAGTTTGGGTAATATAACGACTTGGATACTACCCTATTAGACTACTTTTTTATTTTAACTGCCTCCGTGGCGCAGCGGTAGTGAATGCGACTGCTGTGCATGAGGTTTCGGGTTCGAATCCCGGGTCAGGCCAACAAAAAGTTATTGCGTTTTTCTGTAAAGAAATCTTAATAGCAGCCCGGAGTTAGGAAGTTGGCGGTGTTAGACACCCCCGTGCCTCGGAAAGCATGTAAAGCCGTTGGTCCTGCGCCTGATCTCTCTCCGGTCGTGTCGGATTGCCGTCCCATCGGATCATGAGAGTTAGGGAACAGAGATTGCACTTGTGTTTGCGCACACACTTGTGCACTATAATATCTCCTGCGCAGATGGCCAGTCACTGTTAAGACTGGCCGCCGTGGCCGAAATTCGGTCTGGAGGACATTATTATTATTAGACTACACTACTTTTATGGCTAAATAGTATTGCATAAAAATATGGTATGTAATTTGCCTATTCATTTGCAAAGATCATCTTCTATAACACAACACTATCTTCTTTAGTGATTAGTGAATACATAAAGTACCTATAAAAACATTTTCCAGCAGTTCCGGTGCTGTGTAGTTGAAGGAGATTCTAACAAACGCACAATCACATTTTATATAAAGACAAAGATAAGAATTGCACTAGCGTGTGTACAAAAAATAAGATTTACATAATATTGACTTCTGTTTACGTGAATATTATTAATCGAAATTAAACTACTATATACGGATTTTATCACGTTGTTTATTTGACATTTTATTACATACTTTTGAAAACTGTTACACTACTATTACTATTAAATTTTACTAATTTTAAGCTAATTAAATTATTATTAAAACTATTTAGATTTAATTAAAATTAAACTACTATATACGGATTTTATCGCGTTGTTTATTTGACACTTTATTACATAATTTTGAAATATTGAAATCCGTATATAGTAGTTTAATTTCAATGAATAATATTCGCGTATTTAGATTTAATTTAATTTTACCCTTTCTCCGACGTTTCGGTTGCTTTTTAGCAGCCATGGTCACGGGGAGACTAAGATGGTAGTTGTCTTAATGTTCCAGTCCGTGACCATGGCTGCTAAAAAGCAACCGAAACGTATATACGTATAAACGTATATATACAAAATATTAGTATATTATTGGTTTACGTTAACGCAAATGTTATATTTAAGCGATTTTAGTATCTATAGTATAAACGTCGGGGCAAGTGTAAACTTAAATATAAATAGTTGTAATAATCTAAATAGTAGTGACGTGAAAAAAGTTGTTAAGTTTAATAGTAATAGTGAAATAGTTTCGAAATTATGTAATAAAAGCGTTAAATAAACAACGCGATAAAATTATCATATATAGCATGTGCTTCTTAACTGCCGATTCAGATAATATTAATGAGAATACCTAATAATAGCCTGTGGTATATGATCGAATAGTGTTTCCCGCTATTAAGTCATCGTCTGCCCTGTCTCTAAAGCTAGGTGATCTATGTAGGAGATATACTTATCTCCTGGACCTACATAGATCACTAGCTTAGCTAACAAGACGTTTTAAAGATACTATCTTATCTTATCTTGTTACGGGGGCCAGTCAGTGTAGACCGGCGACACTTCGACCCAGTGGGATCTTTTGTGTCGGCCCCGAGATCTATCCCTGAGCTATCTCCCTATGAATGTACTGCATCAGTCGCAGCGTACACTTCAGAGGGAGAAGCCTGAAGTCTTCAGGGTTTGGATATGCCAACCCCATCAGACCCATCCTTAGTCCAGCCAACGCGTCACATTCACACAGTAGGTGTAATATGGACTCGTCCCGTTCACCACAGGCTCTGCAGATCAAATTGTTTGCCAAACTCAATCTACACAGGAAGTCATTGGTGCCAAAGTGACCAGTAAACGCTCCTGTGAGCAGGCGTATTTGGCCCTTGTTGTACCTGCAGAACTTCTGGGTGAAACCCGTGGCTCTGTTTGCAATGAATTTCTTGGAGTGTTCTAGACCCCTAAGGGCCATCCACTCCAGCCTGTGTTTATCATTGCCATGTGCATTCATAGCTGCCTTGACGGTACTCTCAGAGAGTCCTACAAATGGCTCGGGGCCAACAAATAGTTGCTCCGAGCCCTTTCTGGCTAATTCGTCAGCCTCCTCATTACCCTGCACACCTGCATAACTTTAACTTAAGATACTATCTTTAAAACGTTTTGATGACGACGCTACTTTCCAGTAACAGTCTCTCTTTACCTACAATGATCAATCTTCGTTTAAATCATACATTTTGTTTGGTTCTTTTTCATGTTAAAAAGGTATAACATACACATTCACATTTATTATGTCAAAGAGATTATTGATGAAGTATAAGCTTAAAAATCCAAGGCATTGAATATAAAAGCCATGTCCAACGAATAAAATGTTTTACGATTTAAATCATTCAAAATAGTTCGGATAAAATTAATTTATATTCTGTCTATTGAAATCGTTTCAACCTCGTTATTGAAGATTTAACTATTTTTAACTATAGAAAAATTAATTGCACTCGGTTCGTTTTATAACCAAACGCTTTTATCTTTTATATTTTGTTCAGAATTTCAAGTTGCGAAGAGAAATAATTGACAGCTTAAAAATCACAAATTTCGTATTTGTATGAATTCTCGTCACATAGTACGAAACACGCTGGCTTCCTACTAGAGAGACCCCGCTTGTCATATTCTCTAATGGAACTGTTATATAAACATATTTTCTATATCCAATTCAAGCATGGTTATATTAAGATTTACATAATATTGTCTTCTGTTTACGCGAATATTATTCATTGAAATTAAACTACTATATACGGATTTTATCGCGTTGTTTATTTGACACTATATTACATAATTTTGAAAATTTGTTACCCTACTATTACTATTAAACTTTACTAATTTTTAAACTAATTATATTGTTAAAAATTAGTAAAGTTTAATAGTAATAGTAGTGTAACAAATTTTCAAAATTATGTAATATTGTGTCAAATAAACAACGCGATAAAATCCGTATATAGTAGTTTAATTTCAATATATTAAGATTTGTTTTTATAAGCGTAAGCTAAGGTAGAATGTAAATTATAAACGAAGAATAAGATAAGTCATCAAGCCACCGGACTAAGGCGATGCTATAGATGCTATTACTAATATACGGTAGATGACGCCTAGCATCGTCTTATATGCCAAACAGCGGTAGCGAGGACCCTGAATAATTTAATTATCAAAGCAACGATACGGTTTGTTAAGGTCGCAGGCTCAAATCACAGCATTATGCTGAGCACATCACCCTTGTTTTTGTGCCGTCAGGTGGGCCGTTCATCTGCGCACTAACAAAATTTTATATACGTACTTATGTGAAAATATTACTATAATAATCATAATTGTTATTTATTTTACGATTACGCATATTGTCAACTACGAGTATAAATGAATACCTGTAACACACAATAGCCTAAGTCAATGTTAACCTACAATCTCATTTCTGTAAATAAATAAATTATTATCATTATTATTATTATTAGGTGTCACCCTTACACAGTAGAGCCAATTATAGCCTGTACCAAGAAGTTTAGCCAAACTATAAAACTCGAAATTTCGAGTAACTTGTTTCCTTTGTGCTTCGATCCTGATTCCTTCAAGCGGAGCATGAATAAGCACCTCTTTAGGTCGTCAACGTAAAGATCTCGGCATTACTTCAGTTGTATCAGGATATAGTGTGGAGGGCTGGTAGAATAGACAACTACTCACCATGAGAAGAATGTACTCATGGTGACAGACAACAATAAACAAATTAATATATCCTAATCCTAACTAATATTGTAAATGCGAATGTGAGTTTGTTTACGCTTTTCATGAAATTATCGCATACACGTTGCCAGGAGTACAGAAAAAGACATAGGGTAACTTGCATTCAGGAAAATAGTATTGGTCCTGATGGATAAAATTGATAGACAAAATGTACACTAACGCAAGCAAAGCCGCGGGAAATTCTGGTAATAATATATATACGCATTGATATAGCAATACGAAGCGACGATACTTAAATTGTCGAACTGAAGGTTGTCACTCAGCACAAATATTTTTATTACTGTCGCTAGTCAAAGCGCAAGTATCAGTATTCCGAGCTCTCTTATTCTCAGTAAATTTTGCAAGTAAGTAGAATTGTGTACGCTTAGCTTGAATATAAACAGAAGCAAGTGACTGTGATACACCTACAGATGACGTGATATGACGTCAATACACAGTATTATGCACGCCTTGCTGACACTATGACTTGTAAACATACAGCTAGGAAAGTCGTACTGCACCGCCTTTTTAGTATACTTTCAAGTACATCATTTCATTTCATCATATTGATTTTGATATAGTTTTCACAATATGATAATTGTTTCAATTAAATTAATTAATTTATGTGTTGTTGAAATTAATAGATTTATGTATGATTAAATTAATGGATTATATTGGTATAACTTTGACTTAAATTTTGTGATTATTTAAATATTCTATTTCAACCTACTTATGATTAATTTATAATGTTGATTGTTTACTATTAAATATATTATAGTTTTTAATAAACATTGAAATGCATGCTGTATTCACCTATTATTAGTTATGCAATTAGTTTTAAACCTATCAATTTTATTATACAGAGTAAATTAAGTTTTGTATATTACTGTTGATGAATCAAATAAATAAATGATAACTTGGGGCCAACTCCATTCAGAAGAACCAGAATTATAATAAAATCCGCGTAAATGATAATGCTGGCGTTCTGTAAACAACACGGGCGAAGTCTGCAGAACGCCTTAACGCCTGTCAGAAGGAATGCTAGTAATTATTAATAACTATATTAAAGAAAGCGAAAGGCGCATAGAATATCCAGACGCAGTGCAAAGATACATGGAGCACATATGTTATTTTAGTGTGGGAACCGATAGTCTAGTTCGTAGACTATTGAACTACCACACAAATATGTTATCTCATGTCCTTGATTCTTTGGAGTTTCGTGTGTATTGAATAGTTAATTATCGCTCATTGCAACAATAAAAAGTGCTCGCTGGATCGCAAGGAACCTTTAATAGATGAATCTTATGTCACGAGTACCTTTACAAACATTTCAAAAACGGACGCAAGGGTCACCTAAACTCGGACAAACTATTTGTGGATCGCACAAATTTATGTAAGTACTGTGTGTGGAGCGAACCCACAACACTCGGCGCAATGACAATGGCGGGGCGACAACTTATACGACATCGCCATCGTAGTCTATATGTAATATGTTTGAGACTTATATATAATGTCCTCGAAGATGCCTGAAGCTTACCAGCTCGCCCAGGCCGTGGACTCGCCTAATCCTTCTTATACTAAGAAAAAGCAGGAAAACAGTTCATAAACTGACATAAATATCTCAAAAGTTAAATATAACATGGGAATCGCAGCATCAACAGTCCGTGCGAGGAAATTAGATATTTAAATTTGGATTGAAATGGAACTAATAATATGTTCGCAATTAGAGAAACACAAAACATAAATTAAACATTGAAATGTCAATAAATACTGTCGCAGCTAAAATGTGGTTGACACACAAGCAATTAACTTGGTACAAATTAATCACCCATTAGTTGTGTAATCGTTAGTAGATTAGTACAAAATCACATTTTCCATTACTTGTTGCTAATTACGATTTCATTTCTATTTATTTGCTCAACCTATCATTTAAACCTGTTAAAATAAATGTTACTACAAAGTTAACGTTTAAGTAAAACGAATTATAAAACTTTTAAATATACATATATATATTACAAAAATAAGCAGAGATAGACTACTGGGAATCCGTTTGACTGCCACTCAGAACTCTCGAGTTCGATTCCAAGGCGTCGCGCGTCGTACCTATGACTTTTCAAAGTTGTTTACTCATTTTAATTATCAATTGCTTTAATGGTGAAGGAAAACATCGTGAAATTTGCATGTCTGTCTGTCTCCATTATGTTTTCGAAGATATGTGAAGCCTACTAAGCATAAATACTATAAGAATAAATTTGTTTATGCATAATGATATTTAAGCATAATATTTATAGACATAAAAATACTTTTTGTATATAAAATAAACATGTTGCAGTTGGCTTAGGGAACAAGGGCCATTGGGCACGCCACGATCCTGGCGGTAAGTTCCGTGTTTGAGGAGTGGCTGGAGAGGCGGCATGGCGCCCTCACCTTCCAGCTGACACAGGTAATGACTGGCCAAGGTTGTTTTGGCCAGTTCCTGTGTCGTATACGCCGGCAAGAGACGCCCGGTTGTGACCACTGCGGCGACTGCCGCGACGTAGTTGAGAACACAGCGCTGCACACTTTGGCGGAATGCCCCGCCTGGGCATCGCAGCGCCGTGAGTTGATCGCGGCAGTCGGACTGGTTGCCCTCTCACTCCCGGCCGTGGTTCAGTCTATGGTCCGGATTGAGGAAGTATTTCAGTGTAGTGGCCTGCCGTTTTACACGGCGGGCCGAAACCACGGCGGGGTCGCGATTGCATGTGAAAGCAATTCGCGCGGCCTCGCCGTCTATGGTTATGTCGAGGAACACCGTAGTAGGTTTAGTCGGTATTACCGGGGTATCTATTACCTGGTGAGCCCGACAAAACCTCTCCGTCGCCCCGCGGAGAGGTATGCGTCAAAGCATTCCCCGACGTAAAAAATAAAAAGAATGGAACAAGGGCCATCCCCGCCGCAACCTAACCTATTGTTACACTATGGTACCCAAGTTATATTGGATATATTACCAGATAATATTAAACAATATGCCTTATAACTTTATGAAAATCAAAATAAGGGCAAAAAGCATTAGCCTAAATGATATTTATGCCTACTGAAATAGTATGCCAAAAAATAAAAATGTCAAAGTATTTAAATGACAAAAAAAATATGCCTAACTCATTATGCTAGATAAAATTAGGACAAAAAAATTGTTGAATCAAAGGGTTCCCAAATAATAGGTACTGGCCCTGAATATAAATTGCCCCACTGCTGGTTACGGATGTCATCTTAGTGTGAGAAGGGTTATGGCATAGTCCATCATGCTGGCCCAGTACGGGTTAAAACAATTGTGCCTAAACAGTTATGCCAAATTATTAATTTGGCATAACTGTTTAGGCACAATTGTTGTGCGTAAAAGTATGCCATGTTAAATTATGACATATAATTTTATGCGAATAAATAGGGAACCCCTATTATTATATTGTAGAATGCATATATTTTTTCACTGACTTCGAATTAACGTTTACATCGCTACAAAGGATTTTAATAACATGTTAATTAATGCCTTAATATTTTACCGTACACAACAAGTGGGACAATTATTTATATACATGGCTGGTACTGTTAGATTAAAATGATTGAGTCGCTCCAAAAAAAGGAAGCATTCGTCCACAAAGTGCTTGTACCAACAATGTACCCGTATATTTCCGCGTGCATATTGCACTGCAACTACACGAAGCCGCGCATTGCTTACGCCATTCAGTTGCTTATTGCTCGAGCTGCTCGTGTGCGCCGATTACCCCATTAACAGCGCGCGTGAGCAAATTCCCTTCATTCCGGTTAATCTCCGCACCGGTTGTAGTATTGCCACGTTACTTGTATGCCCTGTTATGAAACCTTGTTTATTAAAGGTGTTGAAGGTTTACGTTGAAATTGGTATTAATTAAGTGAGTTAAGAGTCGTAATACGAACGTCATAATGTTTTGGAAGTTAACCCACTTGTTCTTAAGGCGTAAGGATTCTCGGGATATTTATATATTTGGTGTTATGTAAGTCTAAGGAAAATTACTAGTATATTCTTAATGAAAAATCTATACTGTGTAATATAATATTACATAAATAACTAACTACTGATTATTCGATTTTTATTGCCTGTCTTGTTTATTACGTCGTGTAAGTTTGTACTTGTATTTGTGACTTAGAGTAAAATGCAGTAGGTCTCGGGTTCGAACCCCCGTCGCGCACCTCTGATTTTCGGAAGTTATATCATCATCATCATCATCATTTCAGCCTATTGCAGTCCACTGCTGGACATAAGCCTAAGTGGAAGTTATATGACTTTTCGAAATTATGTGCGTATTGATTGACAATTATCGCCTGCTCCGTGCCTCGGAGAGCACGTTAAGCCGTCGGTCCCGGCTGCCATGAACATCTATGGCAGTCGTTATTGGGAGAGTATTGACACAAAAGATCCCACTGGGTCGAAGTGTCCCCGGTCTGCACTGACTGGCCCCCACATAAGATACAAGATACAAGATAGTGTAAAATGCGAGTTTGATCCTCGGATTGGGCAAAGTTGTCTTATCATGTACAAATCTTTATTATCTATGAAATGTATATTATAAGTATCTTTTATACCTTCAGATTTGTTTTTTTTTAAAGATGATCTCAGAAACCAAATGAAAAATATAATTGACTACAAACAACAATGATTCCGACAGGTCACTTTCCTTAATAGGCCATTACTGTTCTCTCTTTATCTCGTATCTCTCTCTTCCTCTCTAGAAAAAGATGTCATTCATTTCTCCCTAATGCCTTGCAGCAGTCTCATAACCCTATATGGTTTATTCGCTTGTTTACCAATCAGAGCTACTGGCCATAACCGCCTTAGTATCAATTAGGGTGGACATTATTTTTCCTTATGCATTACATTCATAGTGCACCATACGGAACTTCTGATAATAGGAAGAAAACAAATCGATGGAAATAGCGTAAAATTTTCTGAGCACAGTATCTGTATCAGTAAAAGCTATTTTGTACCAATGAAAAAACAATCAGAGAGATTGAATATAATATTTTTAAAGAATCTTTGAAAAGAGAAGTTTGTATTTCATTATTTGCATTTAAGTATTTGTAATTCATTATTTTTAATTAATTATTAGTAATTTACTATTTGTAACTTTGTCCAACTTCGCCAACTGTATGTACGTTTTTACTTTGCATGCTGTGGCCTACTGTCAGTGAGGGTGCACACTTAATCTATTGACCTAACACTTTTGTATTTAGTATTTAAGTTGTGTGTATCTTTGTAGATGGTCCAATAAATAAATAAATAATTAAACTAGAAATAGTTGAACGTTACGGAGTAACTAGTTTAAAATTAGTATACCTTTTACAAAAAAATAATTAAGACAATTTTTTATAATTTGACTTGTAGGTACTTCAATTCTACTTCAACATTGCTTACTTGTTCTATCCTTTCTGCTAGACTATTAGATTGTGGAATTATTTTTATGGAGATTAATACTCTGAGTTAATTGGAATCTGTACACAACACGCTTCTCTGGCAGTGGAAACCTGACCTTATAAAACCTCTGAATATTATTTTACTCTGAGATATAACAACAAAAACAACAATAAAAATGTTAACAATAAATAATCTAAATCTAAAATATAGTACTATTATATTACTAGGTTATGGACACGACGGTTGCATGAACTACAGTGCGCACTTCATATCAATGATATAAATTATGTTATAGAACACATGTCCGGTTCTACTGAAATGACGTAAAAATAAATGGCTTACACTTTTAGTTGAACCCAATGCTACCAAATCGTCTCAAAATCCATTTAGTATATAAGTATATAATTTATGAGATACTGAACTACACAGTCAGACGTACAGACAAACAGAGAAATGCTTCTGTGTAAAGTAAAGTTTCATTTTGAATAGCAGAATTATCAGTATTAATTAGCGATAATACTGATAATTCTGCTATTCAAAATGTAACTTTGTAACCTTTAGGGTTTACTTTAAGAGAAATGTAGATATAATTAGAAAGTACAATGAGAGAAGGTATAACAAATACACTTTTAATGTATTAAGATTACAAATAAAAGAGACAATCTTTACTTATATAACTATAGTCAGGGCGTGGTTCACTAAAGACTTGCTTCGTGGTCCTTGTACAATCAGGACACTTAGCTGAAGGTGTGAAGCCGGGCCGCCAGGCGCCGCGACTGACGCCGTCCGTTCCTTATATAGTCTCGCACCACCGGTCGCGAGAGGTGGCTAGTGACGTGCGCCCACGTTCGCCGGGCGTCTAGGCGATTATCGTCACAACTTTATTTTCTATCTGGTATATATCCAATTTGTACATAGCAGCATTGAGACGCTTACGTCCTGTTTATTAGCATAGAATGGCGTCATGAGTCAACAATGCGCTTTAACCTATTCGCACCTCCTTGTACCTGACCAATGTAATTTGTCACTCAACTCTCCAGATTCTCGACGATTTATTGGCAATTCTGTTGCAACCAGAGGCACAATGCAGTGTATCCATAGTATTAAATCTTGGGCTATTAATCAATAATAACGTATGATGCAGTCTGCTGGACGACCGATAACAATGGCAATATCTTGGGGCTGTTAAGAGGGGAAGCAATTGTCTGTTCTGCTGACAGATAGTTTATCGTGACTGTACATAACAAATGTAATGAAATAAAAGAGATAAAGGATAGACGTCTGTTCGCCTTTGAACCCAATGATGATGGATATTGATGAAATGTCCTGACCTCAGTTATTCTGATTGGTTTAATCTAGGGGTCTCGTTATCCCTTGTGAATGAATGCTTGATGGTAGTAGTGACTTAGCAGAAAGATAGATATATTGTGCACTATACGGATGAAAGTGTGCTTCCTTACTTTAAGCATACCGCCTTCTCAAGGATTTTAAAATTTTACTGAAATATACTATAGAATATATCTTGACGTTGTTTGGCCGCGTTTTTCTCTAGCATTCTCAGCAAAGCACCAGTATGCGCGTAGTTTTTAATTTAATCTATCATCCCGCTATAATTCACTCCTAGAACGAATTAAGTAGTAATTACAGTCGTTTCGTTGATAATCCAATTTTATAGCAATTCTTAAATATGACAAATTATTAACTTTTGTAACTTTCTTTAATTTGATGAGTATGTCTTAATTGAAAGCAGTTCCGTGGTAAATAAAAAGAATAAACATGTATTAGATAGCTAGTTTTAGAATAATCTGACTGTATTATGTGAATTGTATTGTAGCTTTGCTCCCTCGGGGATCGTCCTTTTTATTGATTGAAAGAGAATTGAAGAAAGAATTGAAGACTACAGAAAATGATTACCTTTTCTGTAGTCTTGATAACGTGTATGCGAAATTTTATAATGATTTATCAAGTAGAGAAGATATGAAGGGACACAAACAAACAAACTCACATAAGCATTTATAATATGAGTTTGGGTAACACGATGATCACACACATATTCATAATTAATCCTCTGTAGCATAGCTTCACACCTGTATACCCCGTAAGGAAAATCAGACATGTATTACGTATGTGTAATACATCTCGTACAGTGTTAAACATATTGTATCCGCTGAATGTATGCATGTATTTTGTGTCAATAAATATTTTTGATGTTTTATTTATTATATTTTTTTTATACAACTACTAAGGTGGTAAACAAGCATAAGGCCCACCTGATAGTAAGTGGTCACCGTAGCCTATGGACGCCTGATACAGCAGAGGCATCACTTGCGCATTGCCGACCCTTAGAAAACGAAGTGGGAAGAAGGGGAAAAGAGTATGATTGGGCCTTCGGCACTCTCACTTACCGAACGAAACACAACAGTAGGAATACTGCTATTTCACGTCGGTATTCTGTTAGAGGGTAGTCCTTCCCCAGTCGAGCCGGCCCATTTATGCTGAAATCAGCGAGGCTCTACTACACAAATCTTATACCTCGATATTTTTCCAGCTATATTTTGGTTCCCGAGCTGAGGCCGAGCATATTATTGTCTTCTGGTGGCATTTCAAATACTTTCCTAACAAAAAAACAAATCACACTATATTCAAGAATCAAACCCGAGTCATCACATTCGATTCAAATATAATGTAATCTTTTACCACGATACTAGCGAGGCAGTAAACACACCAACTGAAAGTCGTTAAACTAATGACGAATAAGCTAACTCTATACATCATTGTTCAAAGATGGTCGAACACGCCTTCTACTTGTAGGCAGAAAAATAAATCACTCAGCATTAGAAGTTTTCCTCTCCTGATACAGATAAGTAGTTGTATTTTTTACCGTTGATTTGTCAAGGCAACGAGGACGTAGATACATAATAAATTGATACAGTAGACGTTGACAAATTGGTCTCCCGTAGTTTACAATCACTGAGAAGTCGTCAATTTCCTAACGTGTCGTCTGGGAGGCGGTATAAGCAGGCGAATACGAAAATGTATTTTTCTTTGCCATAGAAAACGGTTGTTTATCTGAGCGAGTAGGTTTACAGTGAACGGATAATTTAATTGATGAGTGTCGTTAATAATATAGAAAGATGTTTCTTTGTTGCCTGATCGGTCTTGTTATTATAGAGTTTTATCTGTACGTCTTTAGAAATATAGTTACATAATATATAAACATATAACTTGTAAGCTTGCTATGGACAACAGATAATGCGTAGCGCAATTTTTCACTCAAAGTGATGTGTAGGACTTATCGATAAAATAATCAAATTATGCGAATTTTCAAGGAAATCGGAATATTCAAAACATTGATTGATATTATTTGTGTAAATATTAGCCATAATATGTTAATAGATAACTCGAATTGAAAATATACAAAGCAAATTTATGAAATTTCTATGCTATAAGTTGAAAATAAAATATAAGTCCGATATTTACTTAAAACTATGTGCTAAATTTCATATCTTGCCGTTAGCCAACCGCCGTATCATAGCAGATGTCGTGTACTTATTGAATTTGTTATCTGGCAAAATCGATTGTCCAGGCCTACTTTCCAAAATAAATTTTAACATACCTACGATAAGCACGAGACGATATAAGCCTGTTCACCTGCCTTTAGTATCCACAAATTACAGACAGAATACATTTCTCTGGCGAGCGAGTGATACTTTAAACGAACATGTAATAAAGTTCGACTTTGACATTTTTAATACTCAACCGGATGCAGTGAAGCGCATGCTCAGTCTTGATTTTTTTACAAGGTATAATGCTGATTAATCTTACTTTACTTGTTATATTTTAGATGTTTAATTGATAAAATAATTACTGTCCACGCATTGTTATTTAAGAATTAGTCGTGGAGACCTATCATTGGCTCTCTGTTGCATATTTTTTTACACTACTATGTATTTTAAAGCTGTTGGTCTTCCTAATAAATAAATAAATAAATAAATACAAATATATATGCGATATGCATACAAGGGCATGTAAATATAAAGAAAAACGTACAGGAATATTGTCAGCACAATCGACCATGACAATCAATCGTGTCATTATGACACCATGTAATAGTTGCAAAGGCATAATTAAATATACGTACATACATAGTATCTGACCTCTAGCCCCAAAAGGGTAGGCATAATTTTAGGTCCCACACAGTAGGGGGCGAGCCTATTATGGTGTGGAACTATGCTCGATAAGTCGCTTATCGAGTATAGTAACAAACTCCGAGCAGCTACTGGGAATTTCTTAATAGAAAAACCCAACAGCACTTTCGACAAGCACAGCATTCACTGCCACTGCTCCATCAATACAGTAAACATAGATTAATGTACATTTTCGTACATACAAATTTTACATATAGCGATAGACGTATTACATGTATGGCACCGGGTCGGGCCAACAAAAAGCTATTGGGTTTTTCTGTAAAGAAATCTCAATAGCAGCCCGGAGTTAGGAAGTTGGCGGTGTTAGACACTCCCGTGCCTCGGAAAGCACGTGAAGCCGTTGGTCCTGCGCCTGATCTCTCTCCGGTCGTGTCGGATTGTCGTCCCATCGGATCATGAAAGTTAGGGGACAGAGAGTGCACTTGTGTTTGCGCACACACTTGTGCACTATAATATCTCCTGCGCAGATAGCGCGCCGTGGCCGAAATTCGGTCTGGAGGACATTATTATGGCACTAAAAAGAATAAATAATTCAAATCTTAAATCAAACCATAAGATTTTGCTAAATAGCTTTTTATCCTAATAGCATGTAAGTAACGATTAGGTATAAATTAATTTAATTAACTGTGCTATAAAGTATAACTATAATCGCTGACTACAACTTCAAAATCATTTAAGAGGCCACTCTAAGAAGATCTCTTACATGCTTATAGCGATGGGAGTTCGAGCTATTTGAACATTATGTAGATTGAAATTCGGCATATTCTGTCATTCTAGTATTCTGAAATAGTGCATAAAGCTAATATAATTTTATGAATATTATTCTTGTGCAAATGTTATAAGTTATCAGTATTTTATAGTTATAGTTATGTATGCTTAATTTAATATTTTAAATGTATCATAGTTACCCATCCAATATCCATCCAATATTTAAGACTATGCACTTATCGATGTAGCAGTTTCCATCTTTCTCGGTCCCATGCCAATTTCTTAATACATACATAGTTAATTAATTTATATTGTAGTGTAAAAATGTTACCTTGTAGTGTCAGGCATAGAATATAATTACAGTAAAACCTGATGGGTAGTCACTGAATAGCTCAAACTTTTTACAGTTTCTATTAGAATAAAAATGGGAACAGTACAATAATTTTAATACTAGTTTTTCATACTGCATCTAAATTTTAAGAAGTTTAAAATACAGTACCGTAGAAATTTCTAATTGCATTTGTATTTTTTTTTAAAGCAGCTTCCGCTCAATATATATTTACTGTGTGTGAGGACTTTATAAACATTCAAACAACGGGCATAAAGAACATTCAGACTCGGAGCAACCATTTGTGGATCACATACATTTTTGTCCCGTGTGAGGTGTGGGGTGAGGGTTTCGAACCCATAAAACCCATAACACTTGGCGCAGTGGCAGTAGCGAGATGACTAATAATTAACCTACTACACCAGTCGTGATGTCAAAACTACATCATATGTAATTTATGAACGCTATATAACTAGATAATATAGGGGACGGCAGTGTTTATTGCCTCTTAATCTAACCTTGTGAATGACTGATAACTATGATGGGCGATACTACTAATTATCCTAAAGTTGTCGTTGCCTACGATTTTTCAACCCCTGTTTGACTGAGTACCTGACTCTTCGGTACAGCAACATTCATCACCAATATCCATTGTGTTCTTATACCAATCAATCAGCCTATCTATATACACCTGACAAAGCAACGAAGTGATGTGAAATATTTATCTTTATAAAAAGCAAATTCACAGAAAAAGCTCTTTTTTTCTATCAATGTGGCAAAAAATACCACAACTTGCCTGGTACTAGGCAATTACCATTGCTTTTTAAGTCTTTCAATACTTAGGGCATCACTCGTATGGTTTTAATTTTTCAAGAGAGTAGTTACTAGTGTAGAAGGCAAAAATCTACCACCGTTCTTCTGTCAGCGCAAGAAGCAAAGATGTCAGTGCGTATTAAATAGTTAATTATCGATCCCTTGATGGTAAAGGAACACATTGTAAGGAAACCTGCATGTCTGAGAATGCTTTATAATGTTCTCGAAGATATGTAAAGTCTGTCAACCCGCACTGGGTCAGCGTGGTGTAGTATGGCCTAACGCCATACTGAGAAGAGGCCCGTGCCCCGTAGTGGGATAGTTTAATACAGGGTTGACGCTTTCACGCCTTGACTAGACCGATTATCATGCAATTTTGCATACACGTTGTCAGGGCTACAGAAAAGGACCTAGCTTTCATCCGAAAAAAGTACTGTTCCCTAGGGATCAAAAATTATTGACAAAATCTACATTAATGCAAGCGAAGTCGCGGACAGAATATAGTTAATTATAAATTAAGAACACATATTTATGATGAAGAATAAATGTTAATCGATGAAATAAAAAAAGGACATTGTAAAACAGCGACAATATTATGTTAAAGAAAATAATTTATTTTCCTTAGAGCCTGCTGCCGTCACTATGCGATGGACTCGGGTGGATTATATGCCTGTGATAAACTAACACAAAAGAGAATAGATTAGAATACATACACTACATCTACAGACGTATATATTGTACTTAATTTTTGTAAAAAAGAAAATATTATTATATTATATATATTATATAATAATTTCCTTCTCCCTTAGCCTTAATTATTCCCAAGTCACTAGGGGTCGGCTTTTCTGGTCTAACCGGATTTGACTGGATATCAGTTTTTACACGGAGCGGCTGCCACCTGACCTCCGCAACCCGAAGGCTAACGATACCCTAAGGCTAGACTTGTGTCAGGATATTAGAGGGTACTGACTTTCCCAATAACGACTGCCATAGATGTTCATGGCAGCCGGGACCGACGGCTTAACGTGCTCTCCGAGGCACATAATTTCTAAAAGTCATATAACTTCTGAAAGTCAGAGGTGCGCGACGTAGTTCGAACCCGAGACCCTCTGCATTGCAGTATGTTGGTCTCCCCACTGAGCTATCGCTGCTCTTTACGTACATAATTATATTATGTAATAAAGTTTTTATTAATTTACTACATTTTACCCGCATTCGCTTGCGTAAATGTAGGTAATGTATATTTTTTATTCTTCGAGAACAGGTCTCTTCTGGATGAAATGTGCTCTATCTCCTTTTCTGTACCCTGACAACATGTATGCAAAATTTCATGATGATCAGTCGAGCAGTTAAGGTGTAAAAGCGTAAAAAACAAAAAACTCACTTACGCATTTATAATGTAAGTTAAGTTATATGATATCTAAACAAAATCATAAGACATGGCGGCATTTGGCGGCCTCGATGGCGTAGTGGTTAGTGTAACCGACTGCCACGCTTCAGGTCGCGGGTTCGATTCCCGCACAAGTCAAACATTTGTGTGCATGGACACGGATGTTTGTCTAGGTCTGAGTGTTTCTATGTAAGTATTTACAAAAAAATAATACATATGTATGTTTATCCATTGTCTAGTACCCATAGTACAAGCTCTGCTTAGTTTGCGCTAGATAGTGTTGTGTTTATGTGATATAATAGAATATTATCACATTATTAATTTCGTTTAAAGTACATAACATATTTTATTCATGTCAAGTTTAAGAATAACGTATGTCGATCGAGTGCATACGTTCTATATACTATTGCAAACATCAAGCTAACTAAAAACGATTATTTAAATATATAAACTTTGTGTCAAAGTTAATTTAGTTACAAGTATTCTTACTAGAAGCTCACTTTGTCGTTATTATGTACATAGATTTTTTTTGTCTGTCCGTTTATAGATGTTTATCTACACAACGGCTGATCTAGATGTGTCAACACTTCAATAATTAGAATATACACTTAAGTTTAGTGCTGTTTTGTAGAAAGTAATTGATAATTTAAAATATATTAGATAGAGTATCAGTTTTAAAGTGCGTTAGTACACGGTTAGATGCTATAATATACTTGTTTGTGAAATAAATTCTGAAATAGAGTATAAATAACTTCAAACATACTGTAATTAAAAATGTCTATAAACATTCAAATCATATTGAAACAAAAAATAACCTACCTTAAAAATCGAGTCTATTTTAAAAAACTGCATTTACGAGCCCATTTACGTTGAAAGTTGTGAAATATTCTATTTTACTCCAACTTGAAAAGTCGAGCTTAAAAACGAGAATCTATTATGGGTCATAAAAAAAGCGATGAGTATGGAGCATATGAAGCTCGTAAAGTAAAATGGTGGATCACAGACAGATGAATGTGCTCTGTAGTCTGTAAATTTTGTAAATGTCTATAGTCCAAGTAATAATGTGCACAAAGAATTTGTTGGATATATTACACTTTTGTGAATCATATGAAGTTGTTTGGGACTTTGTCCATCAAACGTTTTGGACTACAATATGAGGTTTCTTGAACTGTCGAATATTTTCACTTTATTCGACGCATTTATATTGTCATTTTTTTACAAATATTTTGGAATTTATCAACTTTTGTTAGATAGGTATTTACATTTACTTAAGAATGTACGGATAACATCTTGTTAGCAAATTTGTGACGAACAAATATAGCGGTAGCGTGAGTACATATGTGTTAGTGAATAAAATACCTATTTTAGTAATTATAAATTACGTATTTTCGTAATAAAACCGATAAAGACTGGTTTATTACGTAAATATGCCTCCTTTTTTACTTAGTACAATTATCTTTGATATAAAGTTGTATTTGTAATGTCGGCTTTTTGGCCAATGTAGTGTAAGAGTGTATGCAAGTACTATTGCTGCCAAGAAATGCTCAATAACAGCTCACTCCATAAGCGAAAATTAAAACTTCCTCATACTTGTAATTTTATATCTCCGGTTACACTAATTTATTACATCCATTATTCGCCGGTTTTATTTAGGATCCACGAAATTGGGCTGAGATCTGCTATTATGAATCCTAAACGAAAAATGCAACGTCACTTTCTGTGAGCCAGGAATTAAATCTGAAACCTTACGATCGCATCCAAACAAGAGCGCAAGCTGTCTGTCTCTAGTATTTGTCTAATAAAAAGAACATATCCAATATAACCAACTGAAAGCAAGCAATCTGAACAAACTTAGACTGTTTACACAAAACTTTTAGAAATGTTTTCAGTCAAGCAAAAAATCTCAAATACATTGGACAGACAAACATTCCAACGCTTCAATATTAGCTGCAAAGAGGTATAAAATGTCTCAGTGGATGCATTCGGCAAATAGAATGTATTGTGAGATACGAGCGAATAAAAGCACACAGCGCATCTATAATAGAATCTGTTCAATCTTTGTGATAGCTGATAGTCACCCCTTAGGTGAGGAGTCACTGGTGCAATGCCTTGTGTAATGCTAGTTTCATATTGATTTTATAAAATCTTTCGAATTGAGGTATAGTACCACGTCTCCGTGAAGGGATAAGTAGAGAATTGCATCTATATATCGATAATAATGTTTAAGTCTGATATTGTAAGGTGCCAGGTCAGGTTGTAGTTTACGATCTATAATGCCATACGTTGAGTTCGTATTGAAAATTTGCTAACAGGAAAACTCAGTAGGATTTTTGCACGACCCTGTAATGGATCCCTGGACTTTTCATAATTTGTGATCAACGAAGTCAGTTGTGTAATAAGCCTTCGGCATACGTTTATGTGAGTCTATTTAGAATATGAGTTGGAATCAATAAGATGCGACCAATAAGATGCGAAGATCAATAAGATGCGATCAATAAGATGCGAAGATCAATAAGATGCGATCAATAACAGAAAATAAATATGTAGTTAATGAATCTTTCTCTTCAATAACAATATTACTATTTTCTTTTATTTAAGCGTATATAACATTGACCATGATAATATTACTGTACAACATATTTTATAACTCAAATTATCTCGTTGCAAATAAAGAGGTTTAAGTTGATAATAACCGGATTGTTTTTTATTTATTAAAATGTTATACATTTTTGACACGTTATTATCTCGTTACGAAAAATGGCAGATTAATACATTTTTGGCACGTCACTGTCTCGTTACGAAAAATGGCAAATTAATCAATCCTAACTAATATTATAATTAATGTGAGTTTGTTACAATTTCACGCCTTAACAACTCGACCGATCATCATTAAATTTCGCAAACACTAACGTTAATGGTTGTGTCGAGTTTGATTGTTCTTTGTACGTTGTTTAAAGGTTAATATTTTTTGAACGAGATACAGAGATGATTCCTATTGCGGGAGTTGAAATTATATAAAAGGATCGCACTTGTATTAAGTATAAAGTTGATTATATTTTTTATAGAAGTGAAAATATGTCTTATGGTAAGCAGTTATCGCAGCATACGATCACTACCAATATCAGTACTATCACTTGCGCGTTGCCAACCCTACGACAAAAGCAACAAAAGACGTCAGCATCCGGAACACGAAGTGCATCAGGCTTAAGCACTCCGCGACATTGTAGTACCACAGCACTTAAAATAGCGACACTACTATGTAGATGGAACAAGCACCGACTAGTGCAATAAAACTTAATACATTTGCCTACATTGTCGCAATTCATCGTCCCAGAGGTGTTACTAGAGCTGTGTTACTGACCTTTACAACACTGTTTGAGTAAATAGAGTAAGCAGTAAATCTACTTCTTGTTTTACTGCTTAGTCAAACAAAAGCCTTTGTGCAAGCAACTGTAAAAAAGGCACCTTCTTTTGATGGTATGTAACAGCTGCAGTAGATACCTACATAGTCTTATACACATACCGCCGATAGAATAAAATAAAATATACCTAACGTAGTATTATAAATGCGAATGAGTGTTTGTTTGTTTTTACGCTTCCACGCTTTAATTACTCGACCGATCATCATGAAATTTCGCATACACATTGTCAGGGGTATAAGGTCAAAAAGACATAGGGTACTTTACATCAAGAAAAAGTACTGTTTTATTGAAAATTTACATAGCCTACGTTTACGCGAGCGAAGCCACGGGCAAAATCTAGTAGAATATACTTTATTTGTATACATAGAGTGTGAGATGTTACAGAATTTTGTTAGTAGCATTATATATGTATATATATTGCCAGGGAGCGTACAAATGTCTTAATACGGCCTCAATGGCGTAGTGGTTGAGAGACTGCCACGCCTCAGGTCACTGGTTCGATTCCCGCACAAGTCAAACATTTGAGTGCATGAACATGGATGTTTGTCTTGGTCTGGGTATTTCTATGTATAATATGTGTGTCTTCTCCCTAGCCTTTATTATTCCCAAGTCACTTGGGGTCGGCTTTTCTGGTCTAACCGGATTTGACTGGATATCAGTTTTTACACGGAGCGGCTGCCACCTGACCTCCGAAACCCGAAGGCTAACGATACCCTAAGGCTAGACCAGTGTAAGGATATAAGAGGGTACTGACTTTCCCAATAACGACTGCCATAGATGTTCATGGCAGCCCGGACCGACGGCTTAACGTGCTCTCCGAGGCACGGAGCAGGCGATAATTGTCAATCAATACGCATATAATTTCGAAAAGTCATATAACTTCCGAAAGTCGGAGGTGCGCGACGTGGGTTCGAACCCGAGACCCTCTGCATTGCAGTCTGTTGGTCTCCCCACTGAGCTATCGAACTATGTATAATATGTATGTATTTACAAAAAAAAGTATATTTGTATGTTTATCCATTACCTTGTGCTCATAGTACAAGCTCTGTTTAGTTTGGGCTAGATGATGTTGTGTGTATGTGGTAGAATATTATTATTATTTATAATGTAAAGAAACAGATACCTGCAATGTTGGAAATATAAGAAAGTGAAGGGATTGATATTTATATTAGATGTCATGAGATTTAATTAAAACAGTGCTGTATCTAACCTTTATCATATCATGTATATAAATCACATTTTAGCAAATAAAGGTCTTGATTTAGGAGTGTATTACGACGACTCGTTGCTACCTATGATTTCGGTGCTACGTAATAGAGGACAAGGTCTCATATAAGGTAAGACACAGTTCCAGTTCCGTACTGCTACTAAGAAATTCAGACAGGAAAATCAATTAACAGTTTACCAAACCTGGGAGTCGGACCCGAGACCTCATGCACAGCAGTCATTGTCCCTACTGCAGCACCGACGAGGCAGTCAGCTATATTACGAGCATAATATATTATACAATAAACTATTTCAATACGCAAAGTTGTTGAACAGGTCGATGTTTTCCGAACTATCTGAAGACGTCCAAAGAGAAATCCTTGGTCTTCTTTGAATTCGTTGTATCAGTGTTCGTAAAACCTCCAAAACTTATACGTAGTAAATATCTTTAAAATAATCTTCTGCATACAGCTATCTCACTTAATGGCTGATGAATTAGCCAGGAAGGGCTTGGGGCAACTACTTGTTGGCCCCGAGCCCTTCGTAGGACTCTCTTAGAGTACCGTTAAGGCAGCTATGAATGCACATGGCAATGATAAACACAGGCTGGAGTGGATGGCCCTTAGGGGTCTGGAACACTCCAAGAAATTCATTGCTTACAGAGCCACGGGCTTCACCCGGAAGTTCTGCGGGTACAACAAGGGCCAAATACACCTGCTCACAAGAGCGTTCACTGGTCACTTTGGCACCAATGACTTCCTGTGCAGATTGAGTTTGGCAAACAATTTGATCTGCAGAGCCTGTGGTGAACGGGACGAGTCCATATTACACCTACTGTGTGAATGTGACGCGTTGGCTGGACTAAGGATGGGTCTGATGGGATTGGCATATCCGAACCCTGAAGACTTCAGGCTTCTCCCTCTAAAGTGTACACTGCGACTGATGCAGTACATTCATAGGGAGATAGCTAAGGGATAGATCTCGGGGCCGACACAAAAGATCCAACTGGGTCGAAGTGTCGCCGGTCTACACTGACTGGCCCCCGTAACAAGATAAGATAAGATCTTACTTGATAAAATATTATAATGAGGAAACATAGCGTAAAGCTGATTTGAATACATCTCAAAGAAAACATAACTTCATCAAAATATCTTCGTAATTTGATATAAAATATTTTGATACGCAGCTCATAATTCAAATTCTGCTTTCAAGGTTATTTATTTATACAAAAAATAATATGGCAAAAGGCAATGGTTTGTACTGCAGAAAATACTCAAAGAAAATAGGTTTCTATCTATATCGTATCGCAATGCTGAGACGTCCAGTTGTACATCTTTCCTAATCTTAAATCAATCAAATCTTGTAATTTAAATGTATTGAAAATACGTGGAGCATTTGAGAAGAATAGTTTTCCGTTTAATGACCGTCATTCGATCTAATCAAACTATACTGTATCGTAAAACAGTCGTATACTTGCACTCGAGAGATTGGGTGTTATGACTCGCAAGATCTGTCATTGGTTTGGATAGATTCTAGCAAAATTATTACCAAATATTTGCTTTCTTTTTAAAAGTGATTACAAACAAAGAATACCTATCCAAAGTAGCAGCGATAACTCAGTGGGGAGACCAACAGACTGCAATGCAGAGGTTCTCGGGTTCGAACCCACGTCGCGCACCTCTGACTTTCGGAAGTTATATGACTTTTCGAAATTATGTGCATATTGATTGACAATTATCGCCGGCTCCGTGGCTCGGAGAGCACGTTAAGCCGTTGGTCCCGGCTGCCATGAACATGTATGGCAGTCGTTATTGAGAAAGTCAGTACCCTCTAATATCCTGACACTGGACTAGCCTTAGGGTATCGTTAGCCTTCGGGTTGCGGAGGTCAGGTGGCAGCCGCTCCGTGTAAAAACTGATATCCAGTCAAATCCGGTTACACCAGAAAAGCCGTCTCCAAGTGACTTGGGAATAATAAAGGCTAAGAGAGAAGAAGAAACAAAGAATACCCATACTCAGAGTAACTATTTGAATCATAAAATATTGCCTGAATAACACAAATTATAGGCTTCAAGAAAATCAAAGCGACGGCACGTGCCGCACAAGTAGTATGGTCACCGTCGCATAATTAAAAAGCACAAGCGGAAAATAATTTTACAGCCCTGCCAAAGTTAGGAATTATGACAAAAGGTCCTTCTTCTACCTTACATATGGAAGCCCAGCATCTACTTACAAATGCGTAAGACAATTACACAAGCAAAATATCCTCAACTCGAATTAACAGTTAAAAAGTAGTTTTTGACAGTAAACGTTAATTTCATACGTAGAAACGATACTTATATAACGCATAAATCATTTGTCAAAAGTATCCTTTCTTATAAAATACTTTCGTTTTACACTCTCGCTTAAAATTTACGTTGACATTCTGTCCCTTGGGCCTTTTATTAGAGAAACCGAGCCAGTTTTTAAAGCGTTTTTTTTTTGTTGTAACTTATAATAGATTAGCCATAATAAATTTAATTACGAATCGTGTCAAAAAACAGGAAAAGAATGATAAGAATCAGCTGGACGGTCCCCAGATTTATATCGTAAAATTAAATTGCAAGAGCTTTCTGTAATTTTATATCTTTAGGTATTTAATTTTAGAAGACATTTTTACAAAAATGGCTGAAAGAATAACGAGCTTTGCGTTACTGAGATAGCTTTGGTTAAAGTTTATTTAACAAAACCTGGCTTAATTTCACTTGAATTAATAATCTCGGTGACGCAGCAGTAGTAAATGTATTGCGGTGCGTGGGATCGCAGGTTCAATTCTCAGGTCAGGAAAAATGTTATTATATTATAATAATAATATTCTATCACATACACACAACACTATCTAGCCCAAACTAAGCAGAGCTTGTACTATGGGTACCTACTAGTCAATGGATAAAAATACATACATACTTTTTTTTTGTAAATATATACTATTATTATACATAGAAACACCCAGACCAAGACAAACATCCATGTTCATGCACACAAATGTTTGACTTGTACGGGAATCGAACCCGCGACCTCAGGCATGGCAGTCAGTTACACTGACCACTACGCCATCGAGGCCGACCAGTATTATACATAAAGTACATGTTAGTTTGGACTACACTATTTAATATTATACATTGCTGTATATCCTTAAAGGGGAAGGCAGTTGTATATTACATCCACATTTAGCCAGCTATGATTTTAGATGCCAAGTAATAGAGGGTCATCCTATTGCCGTCTACCAAGCATTTTACAACTCCTAAAATTTCCTCATTAAATAACACTCTGCACGACCCTGGAATTTAACCTGAGACTATACGATCGCACGTAAACATAAGGGCATACTTATACCACAAAGAAGTATACATTTAATTTGCCAAAATCAAAAAAAAATCAATTGATCCAAAAATATCTGCCTATTCGAATAAATAAATATTAATATCTATAAGCAACTGATTAATTATATTTGCACGCATACAGTATGCTTGGCGATTTTTGTCACGTCACAATGTGCGGTATAATCCTCGCGTCACGAACAGCGGCACGTTTGAAACATGCTGTATATAGCGTGCATTTATCTGAAACACGCTGTGTATGACACCCATTCATCATGTTTTAATTAACATGTTACTGATTGATGAATTCTTGTTTTACATAATATTGATTGAATTATTTATTGTTTTGAGAGATTTAAATATATAACTTTTTAATACGAGTGTTATGTTCAAACTTATGCTTACTAATATTTTAGTCTACAGCGGTGTTTTGGTGATATTATGTAAAATAGATTAGACTGCCTGCCTCGTAATTGTGTTTGTAATTAACTATAGTAATATCAGCCTTGTATTAAACTGTCTCATTGCTTGGCACGGGTCTCTTCCAGTCTACCACGCTGGCCCAGTGCAGGTCGGCAGACTTCACATATCGTTGACAACATTATGTAGAACTCTTAAATATGCAGGTTTCCACACGATGTTTTCTTTCACCATTAGAGCAACGATAATTAACTATTTAATATACACATAACTTCACAAAAGTCATTGATGCGCGCTTTAGGATCTCTAATTGACTTCTTCTCCTTTAGCCTTTATTATTCCCAAGTCACTTGGGGTCGGCTTTTCTAATATAACCGGATTTAACTGGACATCAGTTTTTACACGGAGCGGCTGCCACCTGACCTCCGTAACCCGAAGGCTAACGATACCCTAAGGCTAGACTAATGTCAGGGTATTATAGGGCACTGACTTCTCCAATAACGACTGCCATAGATGTTCATCGCAGCCGGGACCGACGCGACGGCTTAACGTGCTCTACAAGGCACGGAGCAGGCGATAATTGTCAATCGATACGCACATAATTTCGAAAAGTCATATAACTTCCGAAAGTCAGAGGTGTGCGACGTGGGTTCGAACCCGAGACCCTCTGCATTGCAGTCTGTTGGTCTCCCCACTGAGCTATCGCTGTTATTCTAATCTCTAATTGACTAAGTATATAAAAAAGATCCTATGTAGATATTATGATCTCTCTGTGTTCCAAGTTTCATGTTATTTAGTATAGCGGTTAACACGTGAATAAACATCCAAGGACCCAACCGTCTTAACAATCTGTAAAAGTTGTACATTTATCAGTCAATTTAAATTTAGTTCATACAGTCTACGATTAAGGTAAGTGGCGGCTTATAGAGCGCTCAGACGGTACTAGCTTTGCACGTCTTGCTCCAAAACCATACGATTGCTTTAGAACGCATTATTTCGTTAACAGATCGGTGTGACTTTTTCGGCTGCGCAGCGGTATTGAATACGACTACTATGCGACAGTTCTCAGCTTCGATGCACGGTTTCGGGCGAAGAGCACTCCACTAACCAAAAATATGTTGCTTAACCTGTAAATTGTTGGAATGCCACACATAATTGAAAACTTATCGTGTCTCGCCACTGGTGTGTTGCTGTGACTCAATAAGTTAATAAACACTAGGAAATTTTCAGAAGCAGCACGCAATGTTAGATTGTGTAGAACCTAAGACTCTGCCTACCCCTTCTATGGACGTGAGAGCAGCAGTCGCCCATATTACTTGGTGATAATACAGATTTCTAAAAAAGAAAGATTTTTTAAAACCGGTTCTTTAGTTTTTGAGTTAAACCCTTACAAACAAACACACATTTGTATAAACAAACAAAAAATCTAATCCTTTCTCTTTATAATACTAGTATAGACTAAGGGCTTGTCCCACCACCTCCAGATAGCATTTATCTATAAGATAAAAGTCTTGCCATCTCTCTTCTTTAACTTAAGAAGAGTGAGACAGCATGCGATTTATCTTACGGATAACTTTTACTTGTTAGTTGTGGGACTGGCCGTAAGTGTAATAAAATATAACATACTGTACTTATTTACTGTAAGCCGTTTGTCAAAACAGGAAGCTTAATATCAAACAGTTAGTATACAATACGAACTAGTGTGGTGGTGATGGCATATTAATCACATATTGTATCAAGACAACGCCTGTCGCTGCTTCAGACACCTGCAATTGCGTCTTGAATCGCTCTTAAGGCGCGGTACTACTGCTAGCGGGCTTGTAGTGGAAGAATATCGCCATCGAGAGAATGTGACTGCTCGTGTGATGATGCAGATGGTTTGAGTTGCCTCGCCACTATAGTGCGTCGAGTGTTGTGCTGTTAATTTAATAACCAGATAGGGTCGACAAAAAAAATCTGTCAAGAAACTTTTCAACCACCGGCAAATTTTGTCTCACGCCTTTATTCCGGCAAGCAAGTAAATCCATTGACTTTGTCACATATCTTTTTAGCCGACGATGACGGATTGTCCTTATGCCCCGCAGTTAGAAAAATATTGTGTCACGTAAGTGACCCGGCAAGCTTGTAAGGCCGTTGGCCCTACATCTGATCACTCTCCAGTCGTGACTTATTGCCATAGCAATTTTTATCATTCAAAAAAGAGCATGAATGAATAATGTGTTGTAAATTTTATTACTTGCCAATTTTATAACTTTGCCCAATTTTCATTTATTTATGTCGATGGCTGACTTGACACATAGTGATTAGCCGCATGGCTACGCATATTAGTACAGTACATTTTGTGGCTAAGCCGCACGCTAATTAACTAATTAGCCTAATTACATAATTATACATTGTAAAAGCAACGCTAGAACCGCTACCAATGGGACCGCAGTGCGGCAAGTCGGTTTCTATCATTATCATTATAACGGTTTAGTAGAAATGTCTCCCGCAGGTATAGACAGCAACTGCTCGGGACAACTGACTCTCTGGCTATTGTCAGATGTTTTATTACTGAGAAGGTAACGCAGTTCCTTCATCGTATCAAAGTGCGTTTGATTTAATACATTTCTTTGTATGCTGCTACATTTAGTTTCCAGAAAAAAGTTAGAGGCGATCGGTACTAAGTTCGGATAATTATGGCATACTACTGTCACGTTTATATTACTGGCCATAGTACGTTCTGAAAAATCACAAATACCTAAAAACAGCCTTCGGCCGTATACATTTGTCCTGCCAAAAATATGTACCAACTATGATAAAAAGAATATAATTTATAAAGGAGCACACAATCTACACAATCTACTTTACCATATAAAAAATCTGAGCTCGTTTCACAATTTTAAATCTCAACTGTTTAAATACATTGTCGAAAATTATTCTTATAAAATTATTTTACTTAGGTATTTAGTATACTCAGTTGCACTCACTGATCGGTATAGAATTAGCGAGGTTAAGCAACGTTGGATGCGGTCACTCTATGAATGGGTCGGGCACGCCACGATCGTGGCGGTAAGTTCCGTGTTTGAGGAGTGGCTGGAGAGGCGGCATGGCGCTCTCACCTTCCGGCTGACACAGGTAATGACTGGCCACGGTTGTTTTGGCCAGTTCCTGTGTCATATAGGCCGGCAAGAAACGCCCGGTTGTTACCACTGCGGCGACTTGCACGACGTTGTTGAGGACACGGCGCTGCACACTTTGGCGGATTGCCCCGCCTGGGCATCGCAGCGCCGTGAGGCTTCGTGCGTGTTCCCACGCGCGCCTCTGTGTCGAGTCCGTCTCCCCTCTAGGGACAGTAGGGTTGTGTGAGTGAGTGCCTATAGGATAGGTCTCTTTGTGTAGTGGCCTGCCATTTCATACGGTGGGCCGAAACGTCAGCGTGGTCGCGACCGCATGTGCAAGTGATTCGCGTGGCTCCGTCGGTAGCGATTTTGTCGAGGAACACCGTAGTAGGATTAGTCGGTATACCGGGAGATCCATTTTTATTGTTTCACATCTTTCGTTTACCCTAGTGAGTCCGACATAACACCTCCGCCCGCCCCCGTGAAGGGGTATGCGTTAATGCAATACCCCAAGTAAAAAAAATATATAAAAAAAATTTATGCGTGACCGCTTAGTGGTATTTAATCTGAGCGTCTCCGTGCTTTGGAGGACACGTAAGAAGTTGGTCCCGGTTGTTGTCAAATTGACAGCAGTTGTTAAGCCATGTCAGAGGCTTGAACAACTCTTGACAAAAGGTTGGTCACTAACAACACGAAAAAGAAAAAAAAGAAGAAGTTCCGTATATTAATAATACTTATTGAAATAAAAATATTTTAATTCAGTTTTGGAGACCATTAGGTTTGAACCCAAATGTTTCATTTTATATTATCGCGTAAGTGGCTTTTTGTCTTTCTGGGAATAAATTATTAAATAAATAATAAATTACTTAGTAAAAATATTCACGTTACTGATAAACCTATTTATCAGTAACGTTAGTTCGTTATTTAAAGTCTATTAGATTGGTATATTAATAATACTTAATGTTATTGGTAAATAATGATGTTTTTGGTGCACGTGCAAGCAAACAAACGCTTGATTGCCATCTTCATCAATCATCATGTTAAAAAAGATGTCCTAGCACGTTTGCCAATCAAAGTGCAAATATCAAATCAGAGTGCATATCTGCCCAGATTGCATCAACTTTAATAGGACCATTTTTTCCGAACGTCATCGTTAGCGTTGAATATGGCATTTGTTCTATTTTTGGTCGAAGAGAAGTGGACAAATAAAATGAGACCTGATGAAGGGGCACTGGCACAAGAAAGATGCCAAATAAATTGCCTTGTATTCCTCCATAAAGATAATTTTATGGCGATTTAAAAGCCGTGGGTTTTTCTAAGTATCTTCTCGCGGCACCAACCTAGTAACAAATAATAATGTAAGTTTAGCGCCGTTAATCCTAACTAATATTATAAATGCGAATGTGAGTTTGTTTGTTTGTTACGCTTCCACACCTTAACTACTCGACCGATCATCATGAAAATTCACATGCACGTTGTCAGGGGTACAAAAAAGGACATAGGTTACCTTTCATTCAGAAAAGGTACTGTTACTAACTTAACTTAACCTATATTTACGCGAGCGGAGCCGCGGGCAAAATCTAGTCTATACTAATATTATAAAGAGGAATTGTTTGATATTTTGTTGTTTGTTTGTAAGGGATGAACTCAAAAACTACTCTACCGATTTTAAATCATTGCACCATTAGAAAGCTGACATAGTGGCGAGTAATATAAATTAATGAAAAAAAAAGTTTCTACTGTTACAAAATTTTTTTTTACCTGGGAGTATGCATTGCTGCTTACCTCTCCGCGAGGGTGGGCGGATGGGTTATGTCGGACTCACCGGGGTAAAAGATAAAGATGGAATAAGGATTATAATAATGAAGCTCCTGGAATACCACGGTGTTCCTCGACATAATTGCAATCGGTGGGGCCGCGCGAATCACTTGCGCATGCGGTCGCGACCCCGCCGTGGTTTCGGCCCGCCGTATGCAACGGCAGGCCACTACAGAGAACTATCCTTTAGGCATTACTCACTTTTAAAATCCCTACTGTCCCTCCTCCCCCCTTCCCCCCTCTAGAGGAAAACTCACTCTACTGTCCCTTTCTGGGGAGATGAAGAAATGACACAGAGGCGCGCGTGGGAACACGCACGCCACCTCTAGGACCTGGTGCTGATCGGATGGCGGGCAAGCCCACGAAGCTCACCACCTCCAGGTCAAACCTCAGGGTGGCTGAAGATCATCTTTAAGATTTTAAAGCTAGGTGTGTGACCTAACAATGATCCCTAAATACTAACTAATAAATAATTAATTAATGTTGGGAATGTATTTCTTAAAATGCAAGTCTCACTGAAATAATATTAAGAACGTTGAAAACCAGGTATGATCCAAATTATACCATACCATATAGACGAGAACGTCAGTAAGTGCGTTCAAATAAAAAAAAAAATTACTACTATATGACGATATACATATCTATGTATGTTTGTATCTTATGTATGGGCCAGTCAGTGCAGACCGGTGACACTTCGACCCAGTGGGATCTTTTGTGTCAACACTCTTCCAATAACGACTGCCATAGATGTTCATAGCAGCCGGGACCGACGGCTTAACGTGCTCTCCAGGCACGGAGCAGGCGATAATTGTCAATCAATACGCACATAATTTCGAATAGTCACATAACTTTCGAAAGTCAGAGGTGCGTGTCGTGGGTTCGAACCCGAGACCCTTTGCATTGCAGTTTGTTAGTCTGCCCACTGAGCTATCGCTGCTCATATATATATAGGATATACATATACTCGTACAGTGAAATTGCGTGTAGGTAAGTCGAATTGAGAAGCTACAAATTTTTAAGTAATTAACCGACTTAAAAACGTTTAATATGTTTATTTAGCGATAAATTATGAAGCCTGGATCAAGAGATAATTAAAATCAGTAAAACCTATCATAAATTAAATTAACTATATTTTTAATAAGCTTTGAAAACAAGTAACAAGCTTAGTTTTTTATATTAAAGTAGTGTGCAGCTACACTGTACTAATCAGAGTTAATTTAATAAAATAAATACTTTTTAATTTGCTATATATATTTCCGGACACTGTGTTCCATCTAGGTTTCATTATTCTATGCACTGAATCATTGCAGTATATCAAAATCTTCACAAAGACTATTTGCATCTAATTTGATTATGCTATGCTACATTTTCACTGGATTCCCTTAAGCTTTTTCGTCTCATATATTTAAATTGGATATCGAGCTAGGCAGTGAGGGGTGAAAAATGCGTCTCTGCACCATGCACCTGTCGCGTGGATAAAATACTGAATAAATCCGCACATGAATAGCTCAGTTTTACCACGGGTATATTGTTGGCTACGGTGGTATAATACATAAACTCTAGCGTGTAAGTTACAGGCATTTTTAAGGCATTTATGTTTCTAGATTTGCCAAGCTTTCAGCAATATTCTCGATGATAAACATTAAAACGGTTAGTTTCGTTTTTATTTTAAAAAGACAACTCTGGCAACTAGGAGTCTATCCTTTGTCATGGGAGACTACAAGCATACAAACAACGAACACAAAGACACGGCACAACTATTTGTGGATTACACAAATTCTGTGTATGCCATTTGTGCTGTCTTACATAATAAGTGTTTAACTAAAATATTAATTACGTACGTAGTATTATTGCTTTTAACACCGAAATATATGTACTTCAATATGTTAATATTGTCACGCGATCGGCACGTGTCGGTGCCTGCACCACTGAGCCCCACGTTGGGCGCCAGTGTAATTAAACACGTACAGCTGTACATAATTTTGGGGACCGTGGTGTTATGATATTTGTTCTTATTCCTCTCGTACACCGTGACACTAACATATACAAGCACTGTGATAGATTTTATACATCTTATAACTGAAGACGCTAGCCACTTGCTTATTATTAATATGCGCATGTAGCCCGCACGTGTAGCTTGTGCGTGTAGTTCGCATAAGTTATTTCCACCCTGTTTAAGCTGCTAAATAAAAAAGGCGTCTCCGCGGTGTAGCTTGCGATTATTTACGTCCTATAGACGTAGCACGTGGCAGTGATGTAGATTAAAGCGATACTTTATTAAAACTGACCTAAAATCAGTTCTTACTTATATTTTGTACCAGACAACCAGTCGAATAAAGCCAAATAACTGCCTACAAAAGAAAACGAAATGCAAACAAGTGTTTTTCTATATCTCACGAGCGCTATATTATTGTATACATAAAGCTGTGGCAGTGTTCGACTGTACCTATGTGTGACATGAATGTATAGGTGTACAGTCGGCGACAAAACAGTGTGTAATTATTTAAAGGTCCTTTTTTATCTCGTCCGATAAATTTTGTACTTAAACTTGATTTTACCCTCGGTTTTGCGCGTAAATATTGGTTAAGCTAGAAACGGTTTTTTTTCTGGATGGAAGGTACCCTATGTAATTTTTTGTTCGCCTGACGATGTGTAGGTATGCGATATATCATGATGATCGGTCGAGTAGTAAAGTTCACGCCTTAACAACTCTCTACTTAGTAAGCGTAACAAACAAACAAACTCACATTCGCATTTATGATATTACTAGATTTTGCCCGCGGCTTTGCTCGCGTAAATGTAGATAAGGTTAGGTTATTTTAGTAACAGTACTTTTTTCTGGATAACCCTATTTATATATATCTTTTCTGTTCTCCTGATAATGTGCAAGCGAAATATCATGATGATCGGTCGAGTATGTAGTTAATTCGTGAAAGCGTAACAAACTAATTCAGATTCGCATTTATTAATTAGTTAGGATAGTAAACAAAAGAACTGTGCAAATAGAAGTTAACATAGTGTACATGACAAGAACCTGACAACAAACTTATAACTACTTTTAAAATAGCCTTAAGAACAGTAACTGCTTTTAAATTTGTTAGCCAGCAGAAAATCAATGTGAAGTTAGTAAAATAAAACGTTAAGAGGATTTTGTTTTTGCAATATATTCGCCGTCGAATCATTAGACCTTAGCTACGGTAAGGTATTTACATAATTGCCACATTAGGCAGCGAGATTTTATCCCAGATTTTTTTCGGTCAGAAATCTTTTGGGATGCCCTTCTGTTTTAGTCTTCCATTACTATACTCAGGGGCAATGCTTGGTCAAAATAAAGTAATCACTTTCACTATATTTAAATAGAAAACTTAAGTCACTATATAAATGCGTAGTAGATTTTAGCAACGTTTTTTTTATACTAATTAAGTGGCAAACAAGCCTACGGCCTACCTGATTGTAAGTGGTCACCGTAGCCTATGGACGCCTGCAACACCAGAGGCATCACTTGCGTGTTGCCGACCCTATAAAAATCTTTCAAATCTTCTGAGCGTCCGTCTGAGCGTCCGCGGGAAAAAATTCCTTTGGAACCGCTTGGTGCGGCGCCAATTTGATTGTAAGGTGTAAGAATGAAATCCCTGCCGATGGAGAGCGTTGCGGTGATAAAAAGTAGCTGAAGGCATCATCTCAAACAACTAGTCGGAACAAAATCCATTATATAAGTGGTAGAACTTAAATGTAGATAGTAGATAATATGTACGAGTATGTCTGTGTGAAAAAGCCTGACCGAAAATATTTGGCAACGGTACGAATGAGCCGGCTTGCCTTGGAGAGTATTAACCTCTTAAAAACTTATGATGATAAAACTGTTACTGCGTTTCACCGGTTAGTAAGAGTTTCAAAGTTTCACAAACCACCTTACCCATTCTGTTATTTTTAACCCGTGATTATAGACAATTATTTGGCAACAGCTCACTATTAGGCGGAATGTATTGCTTGTATGCCACATTTGTTGTAAAAATAATGAACTGGAAATTATCCTCTTTATAAAAAATTCCTTTGCAATATGTGCGATGTACCGTGGGCAAATATTACAAAATAAAAAAGTATACAAATTTACAACAAATCATTCGCCTATCATCCATGTCCATGCACACAAATGTTTGACTTGTGCGGAAATCAAACCCGCGATCTTAGGCATGGCAGTCGGTCACACTTACCACTCCGCCATCGAGTCTATTGTTCGTGTATTAATTATGCCATGCGAATAAAAGTATACAATATACATTTTCTCACGCCTATATCCTGTAAAAGGTAGACAGAGGTGAGGTACACTCTTATTTAGCCACATATCGTTTTAGGTCTCTTGTAGAGCCAGCTTTTTGTCATCAACCGGGCACAGCTCTACACTCCGAGTTGCTACATGACAGAAAATCCCAATCAGACATGGCTTGACCCAGGAATTGAAGCAGAGTCATATTCTCTACAGCTGTGCTATATTTTTTAAATAAGTGTATAATTCTTTGTTACTTCGATGGTATAAAGTGTACTCATATAAACGAGAGTGTACGCTGCAGATCGCCTTGCGTTTGTTTGTGGAGCAATCGATTAAAGGGACTTTCATATCGATGTTCTGTAGAAACAAACGACATTTACGATTACAAAATAGATACTGAAGTTGTGTTTAATAAGATTATTTTTTAAGTCCTAACAATGGCTGTAGAAATAAGTTTTTTTTGTACCTGGGGGAATACTTTGACGCATACCCCTCCGCAGGGGCGGGCGGAGGGGTTTTGTCGGACTCACCGGGGATAAGATGACATCCCGGTAATACCGACTAAATCACCACGGTGTTCCTTGACATAACCGCAATCGGCGGGGCCGCGCTAATCACTTTCACATGCAATCGCGACTCCGCCGAGGTTTCGGCCCGCCGTATGAAACGACAGGACACTACACGGAAAGACCTAACCTATGGTCACTTCTAAATTTTAACCTTACTGTCCCCTTGAGGGGGGACGGACACACGAGACAGAGAAGCGCTTGGGTACACGCACGCCGCCTCTCGAACCTGGTGCGGGTCGGGTGGCGGTCAGGCCCACGAAGCCCACCACCCCCAGGTTAAGCCTCAGGGTGGCTGGAGGTCATCCCGAGTCTTCTATCGCCCGTTTCTGCGGTTGGGGAGAGGATTTAAGCGCACTCTTTTCTAGAATTAAGGATCTAAATTAACTCTGTTTATACATAACGATAAGTAATCAATATTTTCAAATTTATATTTCGCGCTGCTATAAGATCTATTTTCTTGTTATGTTGACCAACATACGGAAAAACGAAACACCGCTATCAAAATATGAACGAACACGAAAATTCAACCGTTAAAACGGTCTAAATAGCTTATAAATTGCCGATTTACTAGGCAGATCCACACAATTGCGTCACAGCACATAAAGATTCACTCGAAAAGCCAGAGCTGATATTAATTTCATTATATTCTTTTGTTGCCAAGAGCGTGGCTCTGTATGAACGGCAAATTTAAAAAGTCAATAGGGTGAGGGGTATTAAATCGGCCGTAAATAACGCGCGTTTGTTGGCAATGTACACAATGCGGGTCATGGGTTCACAGATAGCAGATCGCTGTTATATGAAAGGTTTATACAGAGAGCGTAACTGTAGGGATTGATCGTGTTTAAATATCGTAAGCAGTTTGTATGTAATGACAGCTTATCACGTGTAAGCGCGACCTAAAAACAAAAGAGTTTCCGTAAATTTAAATTTAAATCCATATGAAAATGCTTTGACTGTAACTATTTTGATTATCCCAATTGTACACGGTTATCAAAGAAGAGCATCAAAAGCCTAAGTGCGAGACCGATGTTCTGCACTCCCGGGGTCGAACCTCTGATTTTTCAAAGTTATAAAGAAAAAAATCGTGATAAAACCAGCATGTCTAAGAGATCTCCATAATGTTCTTCTTAAAGATATGTAAAATCTGGCAACCCACCAGCGTGGTGGACTATGATCTTACTCAACTCAGACTGAGAAGAGGCCCGTGTCCGGTTGTAGGACAGTACAGTACAGTGCTGATATTATTGTATTATTTACACGGATATATTCGGGTACCACCGATACCCTCTAGGCTTATTACTAAAGTTTATTAATTCACATCACTTGTTTGTTAAGATATAAACTTAGACGTCATGTTTCTTTTAGATATTTATCGCATATAGAAGTTTTAGAAACTTACACGAAGCTACTTAAAATCAACTGAAATAATAGAGTAGAGTTTGCAAAATAGGAAGCAATTCAAAAAGAGGGAGTATAAGGGGGATATCTTGCTGTCTTTCTCACCCCCCTACAAGTGAATTGCGGTTATGACACAATTTACACCGAGTTTACTTTTCCTGTCATTTAATAATTATCTGATAAAATAAAAGCCTTACAAATATTACCAATTGAAAAGGCTTATTTAATTTTAAATGAATATAAAAAGTCCTTTGTGTTTTTGATTTCGGAAAACGTATTTTTTTAACAAAATATGTAAAATCTGCCTTTTATATTATTATATCCCAATTCTTAAAGTCAACATTCGTACAATGATCAAAAATTTGTGAAATGTTTGATCGTTGTACGACCCTTTCATTTAAATTTATTTTAAATTTATCTAAAATATGTAGGTAGGTAAATAAAAAATACTTTAACAAAATCACATTTTTTGTATTTCAGAATGTATTCCCTAGTCTATTTAGGGAAGTATAAAAGCTTTTAATTAAAGTTTACTTAAATCTATGAAGTAGTTTGTCAGTAAACATGGGTGGAAAGATTTTCTAATAGTTTTATTTTTTTAACTCTCGAGATGGTAATCATCTGAGATGAATACGTAATTGAGCTTTGAATAGGGTAGTTTGACCTTGTTTATTATACAGACAACAGCAAATAGCAATCAAAGGAATCTTTATGTAAGAACAGTATCAAAATTGTTTGGTAAATAAGAGAACAGTCAATATTTTAAATTTGAATCTAAGAGAAAGTAGTGTCGTATTGGGATGTCTCGCTATCTCCTTCGTACAGCTGCAGTTAAATAGTGTATGGTTTGTTTCGTGCATCCTTTTTCTGGCTTTTAATAATTACCCCCACCACCAGATTAAAACGCTTGTACCGTGTACGCTTGTCCATTTTTAAGATTAAATATAAATATATTTTAGAGTTTAGGTAATGTAATTATTTGACTGAAATAATGTGAAGCAGCTATAATATTACAAATGTGCAATTATGGTTCGAAAAACGATTATAATAAATTATTTATTAGTTGAAAATTGTACCTGCAAATCAATATTTCACAATAAATCAAGGACACCTCGATATTATCGTAAATTTGATTGGATTTGAAAAATATTCAAAAACAGTATGTGTGAGGATGGAGTTTCGTTAATTGTTGTTTTTTATATAGAAGTTTTACATGAGCAGTTTTTTTTTCTGAATAAAATATTTAATATTATTATAATTTAATAGTGTTGGGACTGTCTAGTATTTGTTCTCACTTCTTGGCCAATATAATATATTTTTATACTTAACCGAATTATTTTTGAAATGATGAAAATACGTGCATGCCATATAATATAAAGGCGTTTAAAGCAATTTTATATGATGTGCCAGTAGCATTTTATTACTGTGCGCGAGTATACCTAAAACCGTGGAGCAAAATGGCCGGCAATATGATTATAAATTCTTTTGTCGCAACATTGCAGATTTTTACGTCAATGAGGATCCTAGGCAAAGTTTACCTGTTCGGATTTTTGTCATTTTTGCTTGAAAATGTGTGTTATTCTCAATTTAGTATGTACGGTCAGTGCAAAAGTGGAGTAGCAGTTTTACAAAGCAATAGAATCACAACAAGTTTTACCTACGACCTTTTTCAATAAAATCATTGCACATGTACACATAAACCCGCCTCACTTATACTGTCACCTGTTCTAATTATGATTGTGAGTATTAATTACAAATAGACAAGTAAGTGATGTTATAGCTACGTTGGTAATAGTGCGATCTAAAATGTAAAATGTAATCTAAAATGAAATCTAAAATGTAATCTAAATATAATCTAAAATGTAACGCTTGTTGTTCGATCCTCATTTGTAGTTTTTCTCAAATTAGAAATATCGATGACTTGTTACTTTACTTTAAGACTTATTTAAACCGCAGTTATTAAAATTATGAGGGTGGATTTGAAAAATGTAATAATTTCTCACTTGAATAGAATTATGTGATGTTGTTGGTAGGTGATCTTTGTTGTGTCATTATTATTGCAATCATTTTTTTTATATTTTGATTGAAAGTCTACATTTAAAATGGAAACTAATATAAATATTGAATTCAGGGCAAATATATGGCATAATTATGGACTTAATATATCTTAAATTGCCGACGAAACTGGACTAAACTCGAAGATTAAGTTATTTTTAAATATTATGTTATGGTATTGTGATTTACGATTTCGTTGTTAAGGAATCATTATTTACGATTATGTATAAGATTTTTGGTTTTATTTCAGAGGAATACTGTAAGTCGTTGGGTGAAACGATTTGAAGAAGAAGGGAGCTTAACATGTCGGGCGAGAAGTGGAAGACCGCTTCTTATTAACCAAACTCAGCGAAGATGAATGGTGAATGCTTATGCATCAAAGGGTTTACTGACTACTATAACTACTATACTGACGAGACCGCTGCGAACTATGTGTGCTAATATTGTGACCTCCATGCAAAGACGTCTTTTGAGCTGTATTAAGAAATAATAAAGAATATAGAATAATAAAAAATAGGAAAAATAAAGTTGTTGTTCGAATTCAGGTTAAGTTTCAATCCTCTTTTCCTTGTGAAAAAGAATAATTATGCTATAAATAACCTTTATTGTCATTATAAGTGTAAAATATTATTTGTAAGTAAAATGAATAGAATTTAATAAAAGTTCAAGTTAAAAAAAAATTCCGTAATCATATTTTGACATTGTTTTCTATAATAAAATATTATTGTTATAAATTGAATAAAATTTTGTTTTTCTTAATTATAATTTGCATTATTTATTTATTTACTAGAAATAAAAACAAAAAGTATTTTTTAGTAATTAAACTAATTCTGATAAATGATAATTATATATATATTATAATAATTAAATAATTTAATTATAGTTATATTCCTAAATAACACTTTTTATGTTTTTTTATCACTCTAGCGTAATAAGTAGACAAAAATAACGTATATCTTTATTATTTGAAAATTTCAGTAATAATAAAAAAACAAAAAGTGGATTTAGAGGATCCCAGGATTTGTACCACCGTTATTATATTGTAATGATAAAGTGAGAAGACTCTTTAATCGTTACGCTATCGAAACCTGCAATACATTAGGCAATTTTAAGCATTAATTGTAAATGCGGACTAACAGAGACACTGTTGTTGAATATAAGGGATAGTAGTTATTATAGTTATATATACAAGAACTCGTTTTGTCTCGCCTTGCACACATGCGCATGACGAACTTCATCTACTATAATTACATTTAATAATGCTTAATTGTTTGCGTTAAAACATCACACACACAAAGATATTCGCTCGGATCAGTATGCGAATGTTTACTTTATGATGCTACTCCCCTATTTTCTTTGTCCGTGCATGTGTGAGGAATGCGCCTGTATATTGCATGATGGCTACATTCATTGTTTAGGCATGCCTTTTAACCGATTATTACTTTGGTGCGTGTAGAGTAGGTCACCAACACATTTCGGTTTCACAGACTCTCTCTCTTCCTGGTGTATATCCCATATGATGGTGGGGTCATCCTTCTTTAGTTTAGCTCTCGACTTTGCGCACCCTTGATATCTTCGTTCGACAGCTCGCACACACTTACTTTCCGTTATATGATTTGATGTAAAAATATTTTGTTATGGACAAATTATGGCTCAAACGAAACCACTTCTAAACAGTGTAAATTATTTCTACCGTAACAAAAAAATACACGAATTTGTTTATCGTAAAAAATCATGTAGTGATTTGTACCAACACAATAGGAACAAAATATTGGATCCATACAATGTTCACATCGTAAGGCTTTATACCGTAAACAATTAGGCGATTCTTTTCGCCAACAAAGGAGGCTTTCAAAAGATTTCACTCAAAAGGAGGGTAAATTTGCTTCTTGCGATTTATCTGAATTGTTTTGTGCTAAACTTTGTTGATCCGTTTACTGTGAAATGAATGTTTAGGCCAGTGTCTGGAAATAAATAAATAAAAGTAAAAGCACCATAATATTGTCTTCTGTTTACGCGAATGTTATTCATTGAAATTAAACTACTATATACGGATTTTGTCGCGTTATTTATTTAACACTTTATAATAAAAAAAAAATGTAAAAAAAAACAACAAAAAAAAATAATTGTAATAATGTGTAAAATAAATAACGCGATTAAATCCGTATACAGTAGTTTAATTTCAATAAAAGCACCATGTTCGAGCTCTCTCATTCTTTATTTATTACTGCAATTGTGCTTTGATACGGTTAGACTGATTTAAGTTCTCCCAAAAGTAGTGCTATAAATATTTTACTGCAATGATAAGGGTTTAAAAATCTCATAAAGAATAATCTGTCGTCAGCACAAGTTTTAGGCGCTTTTAAGTTAGCAAGACATGACATTGATGTTAAAGCATGTCGGTAAACTATCAGATAGATCGTAAGGCTTTTTACTATTTCAGTATATCATCATTATATAAAAGACTAGTAGTTTTCCCGCGGTTTCACCCGCGTAAGTCTCGTTCCCGTGTGAATATCGGGTTTCACCACTTTCACCCCTTTCGGGGTGGAATTTCCAAAAATTCTCTCTTAGTGCTATCCTACACTCTCCAAGGAACATACATGCCAAATTTCAGCTTCTTGCGTCCAGTAGTTTCGGCTGTGCGTTGTCTGTCAGTCACTCACTAACGGAAGAGTTTTATATATATAGATAACTAAATTGTACTTACTTATAATTATACGTATATAGTGACGAGTATTATTTGGCCAATAAAAAAGAGACAAATCAATTTAAATTCGTTATCTGCATAAAATGATTAAGACTTTTGATGATTAATCTTCTTGTGAACGGTCGGACCTGGACCGGTAAAAATCACGAAAGAGATTCCACGGCACGGAGTCTTGACATATGCTCAGTTAGTGGCAGTTGACTAGCGCTGAGAACTAAAGCATGCCTGGTGATATTTGTTAACAGTAATCTTCTGCCTACCTCTTTAGAAAATAATATGTATTCCTAATCCTTATATTATAGGTAAATGCGAATTTGAGTTTGCTTATTTGTTACGCTTTCACGGCAGATCTACTCGACCAATCAACATTAAATTATGCATATCCGTTTATGCGTTTTTAGTAGTATCGAAAAGTGTATAGGGTACCTTTCATCAAGAAAAAGTGTTGTACTGAGGAATAGAAATTAATTGATAAAACCTTCATAAGCGCAAGCGAAGGCGTTGGTGTGACATGGTTATGTCATCATAACAGAGTGTTGCAACAGTCTAAAACTTCAACTGGTATTTACCATAAAATATACCAAGGAATTACAGGATACGGTACATATTTTAAGTAAGTAAATCAGCGTTGCGGTAATGCAACGTAAACCCGGATAACGAGTAATTCCTTAAGCCAGGCTTCCGTTGGAGTAGCGCCGTCTGTCATTATAGCTTGCAGGAACTTCAAACACGGTATTTGCATAGGAGCCCTTTGTTCCAGTGTATGCTAAGCGAAGTGCGAGTGTCGATTACACATTCGAATTATATCCACGTGATTCCAATATCTTCTTATATTAATCGTTATTCGAATACGTTATTAGTTGATTGAGCAATTTATGTACTATTATAAAATTATGACTGGGCTCCACACCAAGCTAAATATAGCTCGATGTTGGAGAAAATTCAAAATAAATTTATTAGATATTTATATTTGAGGAAATATGGGGTCTATCCCTTCTACCCTTTGATGTATCCTACCCTATTTATATTAGGTATGGTAGGATACAACGAGTTGCGAGTGAGAAGAGAGTCGGCTCTTGTAACTTATATACTTAATACGTGGCATGGTTAGCAATCCGGCAATATTGGAGTGGATAGGGTTCTGTGTCCCGGAGCGGTACGTGGGGCGCCGCCGCCGGCCGCCGCTGCTGGCCGTGCCGCGCGGCCGCACGGCACTGATCACCACCGCGCCGCTGACGCGAGGGCTGCGCACCCTTAACCTAATCGCGGAGGAAATTGACTTGTTTTCATGTTCTCTGAGTGAATTCTCTAGAGTATCACTGTATATTATAAGTTATAGATTGTAAGTTGGCTAATTCTATTGCATTAGGCTAAGCCTGTAATAATAGATGTAAGCTTTGGATGTAAATAGATAAATAAATAAATAAATGATAAGGCTATACCGACCGACAATTACCAATAATTTTGACATATTAACTCCCTTTGATTATGAATAGGCCTTTGTCAATACGGAGGAAATTGCGTGCTTGTATGTAAAATAATGAATCAAATATCGACTTAAAAACAATAAGCTAAAAATAAATTAAGATTTTACTAGCACGTGTGACTTCCAAAAATAGATTTATCAGCACAATATTATATTATTCCCATTTATATCTCGTCTTCAGACAAACGTATAACCACATTTATCACTCATTACATACATGAACTCCACTCATAGCTTCAGAACTGTTTACACAGTATGTTTCTATGTAACCTAAACCCAACTTCAAACTCAGTCATCGAGACGCATTAGAATAATTAAGCATAAATTTCAATCAGTAATCAAGCCAGATAGTAAATGAGAAAACGATGGCGGAAATAGATTAATGACTATTAATAAGAGAATCTGGGTTGCTTTTACAAGCTGTAATAAATGGAATCTTCACTTAGCCTGATATCGTTGATATATTCGTCTCGTATGTAGGGCGTGGAATATACACAATCATTAACACGTATGTATTATAACTATGCTATACTTTGATTATGATAGAAATTAATATCCATTAAGACTAATTACCATTAGGATAGTTTCTTGAAGTATGTCTTTGTTTTTCTCGCTGAGAAAGACGGAAATATCAGACTTATTTCAGAAAATATTTTTGTGTAAACCAGTTAATTTTCTAGAAGATTATCGCAACATAACGTCATAGTGGTATTATTGGTTACTATCACTGACAATGGTCAGTGAGTCAGAAAAAAGTCTGGGAACCTCCGGTGTAGGCAATGGCCTAGACCAGAGGTTCCCAGACTTTTTTCTCATAGAACATTTATCCTCATAGACCCCTGCCAAGTTTATTCAATTAAAAAGTTAAGCCAACATTTTAGTTCTTCACTATCGAAAGCAAATAAATTTTCGTGGATACGAATTGTGGAACCCCATTTTTTTGTCATGCCAACATAGACCCTCGTTGAGTCTTCGGTAGACCCCTAGGGATCCAGCTGGATTACTTTGGGAACTAATGGCCTAGACCTTGATTATCTCAAAAACTTATTAACTTAAATATTATCTATAAATAATATAAAAGAAGTCGCTATGTATCCACGTCTGTCTGTTTATCCAGTTTTCTAGGGATTTGAATATTTCTTTGTTATTTAATAATATTATTAATATTTCGATAAATGACTATAAATAATATTATTAACATGTATTTTAGTATTAATAATAAATATCCATAACCTTTTTCAATTTGTATTTAAAGTTATATCACTTAGTGTTTTCCATATGCGTTGTTTCAATTCACCATAATTACACTATGGTTAATGTTTTTTTAATTTAAGACAAACCATAGTGGCCTGAATACAAGCAACTATTAATTAAAATAATAACAAGTAATTCGAATTGGCCATTGATAAAATATTGAGTTTGATGTCATCGTATTTTTCATACATAGCGCCATCTTCATATTTAAACTTCTATTATTAATAAATAGGTGCTACCTAGACTCCAACAATTGAAGCGAAGCCTCACGACATCTTGTTGTCCGAATATTAGAGAAACGGCTAAGATAGCATCAAGGAATATTAGCAGCTATTGTTCGACGCACGTTTTATTCGCTATTGTTTATAGCATGATTTATGATCTCCTAGCCTCTGGGCTTGGAAAAACATTTTCCTTTCATTAATATTATTTATTTCTTGGTTATTTAATATTTTCTAAGTAACCAAGTTACAATATTGCTAAATGGTTGGCTAAGTTGTCTTTTGATCGGTAATCTTTTGATTAATGAGTAGATTTATAGCTGGATATATTGAGTCGATCGTCTGATTAAAGGCCAATATCATTTATTATTTTCATCTCTTATAGTAAAAGCCTTAATGTTTATCATGTCTTGATTACATATGTCTATATACTATATTTTTATATATTAATTTATATATATATATATGCTTATCAATTACATACATACATACATAGATTCATGCCTGTTTCCCAGAGAGGTAGGCAGAGACAACGGATTTCCATTTGCTACGATCCTGACACATTTCTCTGGCTTCATTCACTTTCATCACATTTCTCATACACGCCCGTCGGTTCATGGTGCTTTTAGCCTGGCCTTTGTCCAGAACGCCTCCGATCTGATCGAGAAACGTTCGCCTAGGTCTTCCTCTTGCGACTGTTCCAATCAATTATAATTTATATAATATATGTATATCTTACGTAGTTTTGTGTTTGTGTTTGTAAAATATTACAATGAGTAGCTGATGTACGTCCGGGCGTCACTGGGGTTACCAAATAATATCGGAGTTGGTTTGAGGTATTAACCGCATTAAGTCAGCTAGAAAGCAATGCAATCATCTGGAGCCCACATGAAATTAAATATAGTCTCATGTTGGAGCGCATTCAAAATAAATTTATAAGATACCTTTATATGAAATATTATGGGGTATACCCCTTCTACCTTTTGTTGTATCCAACCTTATTCATCTTGGGTATGGTTGGATATAATGAATTGAGGGTGAGAAGGGAATTAGCGCTGCTCTTGTATTTATTTAAAGTATTAAGAGGCAATATACATAACCCACAGATATTAGAACGCATCCACTTTAACGTCCCGAATAAGTACACATATCGACGGAAAAACCCACAACTGTTACGATTGCCGCGCGCACGCACCAATTTACTACAGAGGGCGCCTCTATCGCGCGCATACGGTACGCTTAACCAAGTTGCAGATACTATAGATATCTTCTGTTGTACACTGAGTGAATTCACAAAAACGTCATTTTTTGTGATTTGTTATAAATAAATAAATATATATATGTACTAAAAGTTGTCAGGTGAATTGTTAATCTTATATGTATAACAGATTTTTTTTATCTTTTTTTAACTGTATGTAAATTAGTATATAGTATACATAGTAGCTACATTATTGTATTAGGGTGCACCCTGTAAAAATAATGTATGTTTGAAAAATAAATAAAAAAAAAAAAAAAAAAAAAACAACAAACCTGAGTGGTAACCTCATTTTTCATTATATGTACTTTTTTTGTTTTCTGTGTTATAACATTTGTATAAGAACGTGTACCTATGTTTTAAAAAATAAATAAAAACTTACTTACTATATGATTTAAGGAAATCTTTAAATTAATAAATGTGTTATTTTAAATATTTGTCATATTCTAATGTTTTATCTTGGTATTTTATTTTGGAATCCAGCAAATAAAAAATCTAGAATATGACGTTGAATAGCAATAATAATTTATACCATACCAGTCAGTGTTTAGTACTCTGTAAGCGTTAGGAAATTATCTAATACCTGTAATTACCTGTATAAATAGACAAGCATTTGGATGCCATGATGGTTCCACAGATATAGTGCCTATGTCCAGTTCATATTCAACGTTGGTTAAAATACAACAAATTTGGTCATCTAGGTTGGCGTATCGTTATTAGCACTTACTCTATATATAGATACAGAGTAAGTGCTAATAACGATAATATATATGTCCGTCAAAATTATTATGTAATGGATATTAAACAATAAATTTGAAAATAGTTTAGGCGTAAAATAAATAATGGTAGAAAATAAACTAGGTAACTCCAAGATAAAAACAACAGGGATTAAATATAATGACCACCAAAAATACTAATTGCACAGCAAAATATGCTTACTAAAATAACTTACCTCACTGAATATCATAACGAGCACCTATACGCCTCAAATCACTGCATTCTGTCTCGAAAGGGTAAGGTTATGTTAGGTTCCTTCTTAAACCTACACAAAAATAGGAACCCCGCGGAGCGGGGCTCCGTCGACTTAGTTTGATCTCCTTAAAATATTTTAGTAAGCATATTTTGGTGTGCAATTAGTAGTTTTGGTGGAACAAAGGCAAACAATTGAGGAACATTTAAATACTACCCAAAACAAAATAGCACAAAGGCGTGAGTCTATGTATGTATATTATATAAATATATATATATATATATATATATATATATATATATATATTTGATTGATAGCATAATTTTAGATATTGTGGAAAGTCAGTAAATCAGTAAGTACTATTTTACCTACTCTAGACTACCTAAGGCCAGGGCCTTGGTGATTTGTACATGAAGTATATTGGCCTTATTGCGACCTATTTCAACTATTGCCTAAGCCTGTTTCTCTAGAGACGAAACAACGACAATAATTCATATAATTCCGTGCCTTGGAGAGCACGTTAAGCCGTCGGTCCCGGCTGCCATGAACATCTATGGTAAATCAAATCAAATCAAATCAAATCAGTTTATTTGCAATATAGGTATAAAATGTTCTTATTATACAAAATGAAGTACCTCTACATTTTGCCATACAAGGCGTGCAAATATTCAATAAATAATAATATAATAATAAAAATGTCAAAGTAAATTAAATTAAATCAAAATTCCAAACCATAATGTCAAAGTAAATTGTCAAACAATGTCTTATGTTAATAAATCCATCGATGCATAGCAATTATGTTACGATATGATCAGCTTTCAAAATTACTCACATAAATTGTATCTAATAAATAATCATTAATTGTATAATAGCATTTGGTAATCAAGAATTTTTTAACACATTTTTTAAATTGAGTTGTACTTAATTTTTTTATGTCATCTGGTAATTTATTATAAGTCGTCGTAGTAGTAGTAGTCGTTATTGGGAGAGTATCGACACAAAAGATCCCACTGGGTCGAATTGTCGCCGGTCTGCACTGACTGGCCCCCACATAAGATAAGATATTGGCCTTATTGTGACCTATTTCAACTATTGCCTAAGCCTGTTTCTCTAGAGACGAAACAACGAGGCACAGTACATTATATATCTATAATAGATAACAAATAGAAATCAGGTCGCACATATTCTGGTGGCGTATTTCACGTATGTTAGCTCAATTTGTTATCATTTCTACTTTAGTTTGTTGACCAAACAAAACATAATAGGATTTCGGAGTGGCTTCAGCTGTTTGTTTGCGATCATATTGAATTAAAATGTCAGTCAAATATTAATTTATTGGATCAATGCTCCCTTTCTTATTTGATGTTTGTGAATACAAATATTATTTAGATTGCAATTTTTTTACTGATGGTATTTAGCATCGCCTTAGATGGTTATACAGAGATACAGTTTAATTCGTAAAACAGGACACAGGACTAGAAATTTGGAAAAATAACTACCACGGGCAGTGTGATGGACTGACACATTTTGCGCTTATCATTACTGTTAGTTTCATTTCTGGGTCGGCATAGTATTATACTTTGATATCCATATTCTTAATATTGTATAACAAATAGTACGTATTTAGACAGGCTTCGGGCCTGGCCTCTTTAATACAAGTTGTTTAATACCAACTTAGCAAAGGGGCCAGTCACCACTTAATGTGTGTCAATAATACAATTTTATTTTATTTATTATGTCGTAAATATAGAATAAGTATGTACAAGTGTTATACTGTGGTGAAATAAACATTATTATTATTATTATTATTTAATTTTCTTTTATTATATTTTTATAAGTAGCACATAGCCTGTAAATGTATGTGGTAGATAGCAATATCGAAATCGTCGTCTTCGAAAGGGTAAGCAGTAATCGAAAGTAAGTAATCGAAATTTTGCCCGCTATGTTTTTAGGATCCCGTAATAGGCATGATGACTAAAAAATATCGAAGTCTTTTAGATTAGCAAAAAATATTGGACATGTACCAATTTTGAAGTGAAAAGTTCTTTAGGCGCGTTGAGCACTTTTTGGGTGAACAAAAATCATGAAACTCGCGTCATTGTCACCGAACGCTTTCCATGAGCTATATGTATACTGTGTATATACATATGTATACTCTTTGGGTGAACAAAAGCGTGAAACACGCGTCATCGTCACCGAACGTCATAATTCAAAATTCAAAAATAATTATCTTATAGCTCGACGATACAATTCACAAGTTACTTAGTTTTCAATTCTATCGGCAGTCCCCAAAGACTGTCCCACATGTTTTTCTTATGTTCCACAAACTAAGAACAGCTAAGATACAACAAGTTTAAATTTCGTGTTACGTCATCTGTCGGTACAAATTTTATTTAAAGCAAGTGATATCACAAGCTTTCAGTCGCGAACTTTAATGCGTAATACCTTAGTAAATTTCTAATGTTTTGTTAAACCAAAAAATAGGTGTCCAATATTTTGCTGATCTAAAAGATGGACTAATTAGGATCACTTTTTTAATTCTGACATCATGCCTATTTATGACGAGATTGTTGTAGCCTACCAGGCGTATTGCTAGACGCCGAGGTGTTACTGTGACTTGCGTATCAGAAAAACACAATGACACTTAGCCTGACCCGAATATCAAACGCTACATTCCTTACGTTCACATACAAACAAAATCTCAAATGTATGCCATATGAGCTGTATGCGCTGCTGAATAGGCCTCACACAATTTGGTTGTTTGATATGAAAGATCAGTGATAGTTAAAATGAGATGCGATTTATTGATCAATATTACCACGTAACTTAGAGCAGCGATAGCTGAGTGGGGAGACCAACAGACTGCAATGCAGAGGGTCTCGGGTTCGAACCCACGTCGAACCACGTCTGACTTTCGGAAGTTATATGACTTTTCGAAATTATGTGCGTATTGATTGACAATTATCGCCTGCTCCGTGCCTCGGAGAGCACGTTAAGCCGTTGGTCCCGGCTGCCATGAACATCTATGGCAGTCGTTATTGGGAAAGTCAGTACCCTCTAATATCCTGACACTGGTCTAGCCTTAGGGTATCGTTAGCCTTCGGGTTGCGGATGTCAGGTGGCAGCCGCTCCGTGTAAAAACTGATATCCAGTCAAATCCGGTTAGACCAGAAAAGCCGACCCTAAGTGACTTGGGAATAATAAAGGCTAAGAGAGAAGATTACCACGTAACTTATGATAACATTAATGATACGATAATTAGTGTAAATAAGTACCGCTGATTATGAACTGTGATCGCGGACTGGTTTTGATCTACACAATTTTTATATGAGGCGATGGTAAAGTGCTGATGTAAAGAAGGCGCGCGTGCCATGTACGATGTATGACTTGTACAGAAGCAGTATGCCATTTTATAACTACTAGGCTTAAGATTATTTTATTTTATTTGACCTTTAATAACATTTCGATATTTTGGTAGTAGATATATCAACAGTTACTAACTTAAACAAGAGTTCATGTGTTTCATATTAATATGCTTTATTTGTCCCAATGTTTATTATCGGTCCCAAATTTTTAGTTGGTGCTTTGCATGTGTATCTTTGTTTATTTGTATAAAGTCTACGTTTTAACTCAATTACATAAAATATAATTGAGTTTTGTAACCTTGACCTTGAGACAAAATATTGTAATTGTTGTTGTGTCTTAAACAAATTTGTTATTTAATATTGCGCGTTTCTTAAAGCAAATTTTTTGAAGTATATCAGTTACGCAGGCAAATGTAACAATTTGATTATGTTTCTTTCACATTTAATAAATTAATAAATATATATATATATAATATATATGGCATAGTGGTATAAGTAAAAAGTGAAAGAAAAACAAATGAGGAAGTTCTAAATATGGTAAAGGAAAAGAGACATATTCTAAAAACAATAGAAAACAGAAGAGGGATAATGTTGGGCCGCTTGATACGACATGACACTTTTATAAGAAATATCTTGGATGGAAAAATAGAAGGCACAAGGGGAAGAGGAAGGCCAAGGAGGACGTTCATAGATCAAGTGAAAGAAAAGGTAAAAGTTATGTCGTATCAAGAAGTCAAAGCGCTGGCTGAAGATAGGACATTATGGAAGAGACTCCACCGACAAGAGTTTGGCTCTTAAATTGAAGAGATCGGTATAAGTGGTCGTTTCACCACTGCCATTACGCCGTGTATTTTGGGTTCAGTCTCCACACTGGACAAACATTTGTGTGATCCACAAATTGTTATTTGTGTTAATCAGTTCTTTGTGTCCATTGTTTGTATATTTGTAAAGATCAATGCGACAAAATAATAATTAAACTTGGTGCGACAATTGTCATTTTGGATAAAGCTGTTTAAAGTTTAATTTATTATTTTCGCTTATAATAATATATTTAATGAAAATGAAATATAAATGTATCTATGCCATATATATAGTCACTGAGTAATTTGGTTGTAATAAATATTAAAAATGCAGGATTGTTTTTTATTTTATGTTTTCTATACTGGCGTAGAAGTATTATAGAAGGTAGAGTCAAGTTACAAAATGTCTTAAAAAAATTTTGACTACATTTAATTTCTTTATCATTCTTTATTGTTAATACTAACTTTTTATCTTTGAAATGTTACTCTGCAATCCATTTTTAATAAATATGTTATGGTATTTTATTATCAACGCGAGATAACAAGAGACTATTCAGCCTAGACTAGAACTGTCTGGAAACTATAAATCCAGACTTTTAATATTAGTGAATGATCTGGATTCCTTATAAGGGACATGATATATTGCGATCATTTCTTTATATTAAAATCCTCAACGTCTGTCTAGTAAAGTCTCTGCCAAAAGTCGCTAGACATTTATAAGATTTTGATTTTTTATGTTCTCTCATTCAAAGTAATCATCGTTTTTATTAGAACAGTAATAGATGAAATAAAGTTAGTTTCATGATCTATACTAATAATGTAATAAGTTTGTAAGGATTTAACTTAAAATCTATTTGACCGATTTAAATAATATTTTGTCATGGAAAGCTATATTATCACCAAGTAACATATGCTGTTTATGTGAAAATTATTGAAGAACACTTTTTGGAGTTCGTAAATTGGCGAGCATGTGTTGACCTTCGCCGGCGTGCTGAGTGCGTCCAACTTCGAAGAGGCTGGTCTAGGTTGGGGTGAGCGTATTGACTATAATCGGATCCGTTTTATTGTTTAATTGTGCTAATCCCAAATTCATTTACAGCCCGTCGACTAAAGGACGTATTAAAGTGAGTCTTAGTCTTGACCATACTCTTTTGTATTTTATAAACTTGGAGCCACGTAACGTGGCCGAGTACATCCACTGTTGCTGCTAGATCGGGCTAGAAGATAGCTATTCCAGTGCGCAAACAAATTCCTAGCAGGCCTTAGCACTGGATGATACATATGCTATATTTAATTTATATTAAAAAAAGCCTACTGTTACTATCATAACCTAACCTACTTTTACACTAGCGAAGCCGCAGGCAAAAGCTAGTAGTTAATAAATACGTTATTAAAATTAGAAAGTTTGAATTTATAAACTAATGTCAGAAATTACACTATATTCATTCTAATACACTACACATACATACATCAATACGTATATACACAGATACATTTTTTTTACGTGGGGAATGCTTTGCCGCCTACCTCTCCACGGGACGACGAAGAGGTTATGTCGGGCTCACCGGGGGAAAGATACCCTGGTAATACCGACTAAACCTACCACGGAGTTCATCGACGTAACGATAGACGGCGGCGCTGTGCGAATCGCTGTCACATGCAATTGCGACCTCTACCGAATATACACAGGTACTACTCACCCCAATGCAACCAACATTTACCATCATTAACAATACTAAAAAATAGTTGCACATTAATAACGATCCAAAGATATATGACAACCTATCTAGCTACCTAATACCTACTTTAGGAATCGGAAGTGCGACAATATTTATGACAACTTATTCATATGACTTCTATCTTAATATGCACACACACTGCACGGATGGTAAAGCTCAATTTTGACTGCACAAATGACGCAGTTGTTTAAGTGGACGCGTCGCCATTACCGCTACGTCTCTGGGTGTGGGATCGAATCCCACACGGAACAAAACTTTAGGTGATCCACAAATGGTTGTTACAAAACTGGTTGTTCTTTGTGTCCGTTATTTGAATGTTTGTTAAGTCCCCCGCGACCCAGGAATTATTGCTAGTGCGGAAGTTATCTTTATAAAGAAATGGAAAAAAGAAAAGTCATGTGCGAATAAATTATGTCGCTGACTGTACCATAAATATTTTATTAATACTTGGTATAATAGATTAAGAGATGTAGTCATTGTTTAAAATTGGTTCAATTGCGTAGACATAAGCACATAGGCAAACGTAAATAATTTTTTTATTAAAGAATATAACTCTCGCACTCGTAATAAGTGGGTTATTCCACACATCCCCATTGAGTATCCCCATCAATGGGGATCTATGAACTTTTTATCCACAAATCCCCATTGACCATTCATCAAGATCGCAATTTGAAATTATGGACAAAAATTTTACAAGTCCCCATTGATGGGCATACTCAATAGGGATATGTGGAATAAACCCAGACTTATTACGAGTGCGAGAGTTATTCCATAATTCCCCATTGCGATGTTGATGAATAGTCAATGGGAATTTATGGATAAAAAGTTCACAAATCCCTATCAATCGGGATACGTGGAATAACCATTGTGTCGCGGGGAACAAACAACAGACAGAAAAAATAACTAAACTTGCAACGAACTTGAACGAACCACTTGAACTATACTTGTAACAAATATCTATAGATCACACAAGTGCCAAAATATTTGTGAATATGTATTTTAACTCTAATGTAACACGCAAGTATATACATATTATAAGCGGCGGTAACCCTATTGCATTTGACAACCTCGATGGCATAGTGGTTAGTATAACCGACTGCCACGCCTGAGGTCGCGGGTTCGATTCCCGCACAAGTCAAACATTTGTGTGCATGAACATGGATGTTTGTCTTGGTCTGGGTGTTTCTATGTATAATATGTATGTATTTATAAAAAAAGAAAGTATATATGTATGTTTGTCCATTGTCTAGTACCCATAGTACAAGCTCTGCTTAGTTTGGGCTAGATGGTGTTGTGTGTATGTGGTAGAATATTATTATTATTATTATTGCAAGCAGTAGTAGCCCAATTGTAAGTAGTAATTGCCTAATTACGAACACTGGTAGCCCAGTTGCAAGAAACGGTACCTAGCCGAATTGCAAGTAGTTACAGGCCAATTGTAAGTAGTAGTATTCCAATTGCAAGTAACGGTCGGCTGAATAGCAAGAAGCGTTAGCCCAATTGTAAGTAGCGATAGCCACATTCCAAGCAGCGATAGTCTAAATTACAAGCAGCGGTAGCCTAATTGTAAGCAGCGATAGTCCATTTGCAAGCAGCGGTAGCCTAAATTGCAAGCGGCGGTAGCCCAATTATTATTGTAAGTAGCGATAGCCCAATTGTAAGTAGCGATAGCCCAATTGTAAGTAGCGATAGCCCATTTGCAAGCAGCGCTAGTCTAATTGCAAGTGGTGATATCTTTATTGCAAGCAGTAGTAATCTAATGGTTTACCATTAGATTACCGCTGCTTGCAATAGGGATATTTAATAGATAATTAAGCTATCACTGTTTATAGTGATAGCTTAATTGTAAGCAATGATAGCACAATTGCAAGCAGCGATAGTCTAATTGCAGGCAGTATAGCTTAACTGCGAACAGCATAGCATAATTGCAAGCAGCAGTAGTCTAATTGCGGTAGTATAAGCTTAGCTACTTACTTCAAACACTTGCGATCAAAAACGAAGTAGGTTCGATTTTATCTACTACTGTACGGGCTACCAAGCCTACCTGGGGCTACCTGCTACCAAGGGGCTTACATTAATGTAAGCCCCTTGGTAGCATTCATCGTCTCACTGAATTTTATTACTTTTAAAGCATTCTGTTAAGTTTGCATTTCAGCATTTTGTGTTTTGTTCCTGATAGAATTTATTTAGTAACACCTGTTTTCCGAAACGGTACGCAGAACCTATGGATTCCAGGTATATTTTTTACTAACTTTCATTATATAAAACGCTCGTTGGTTAAAGTTTGCCCAAACCAAGAGTTAAAATTAAAATCTTTCATAGCTGCGGCGTATTTCATAATCTGTTTAAAAAATATTTGCTTTTGCATAACTAGGTCAGCGTAACAGTTTCCTGTGGAATTTTTGCAGGCACAAAAATATTTTAACCAGAAGCTGCTAATTAGACGGCATCACCATTTTTATGTTAAAATACTGAAAGCTGTCATAATTCACAGAGAAAATACGCGAACCGTAAGATCCATTTTACGTTTCAAACTAAACATTCGCGAAATGGTTTAACTTTGAAACTTTCCTCTCATCTTTAGGATTCCGCCGTAGTCACGCACTTCGGAAACTTTTAGTTGCCCCAACATATCCAAAGTTAACCGATACTATCGTAAGCCAACAGTACTTTCAAAACAATTTTTATCGTAAAATAGCATCTAGTTTGCCAGTTTTCATATCAACATAATATATAGCCCACTGCTGAGCTTTTTTTCGTTTGTGAGACGTAAAGCCACAGCCCTGGCCTAGTGGCTGTTGGCAAACTTAACTTGTGTGCCAGAAAACCATAAAATACAAAACCATTAAAGCGAGCGATAATTTATTATATCTATACTAATATTATAAAGCTCTTCAGAGTTTGTTTGAACGCGCTAATCTCAGGAACGACTAGTTCGAATTGAAAAATTCTTTCAGTGTTGGATAGGCCATTTATTAAGGAACGTTATAGGCTATATAACATTACGCTACGACATAATAGGAGCGGAGCAGCAATGAAAAATTTTGCAAAAACGTGGTAAATTCTCTTTCTTTTGTTTTTCTTCTATATGAAGCAGACGAAGTTACGCGGGTCAGCTAGAATTTAATAAGCATAAGATTTTGAAAAGACAGAGGTACGTACTTTATGATCAAACGAGAGAACCCGGCGTAGCAGTTCTACGATATATACTGGGTTAGGTTGGGCTGACTATAATATTAATACATATTATTATAATTTTAATAATATAAGCAGCGATAGCTCAGTTTGGAGACCAACAGACTGCAATGCAGAGGGTCTCGGGTTCGAACTCACGTCGCGCACCGCTGACTTTTGAAAGTTATATGATTTTTCGAAATTATGTGCGTATTGATTGACAATTATCGCCTGCTCCGTGCCTCGGAGAGCACGTTAAGCCGTCGGTCCCGGCTGCCATGAACATCCATGGCAGTCATTATTGGGAAAGTCAGTACCCTCTAATATCCTGACACTAGCCTTAGGGTATCGTTAGCCTTCGGGTTACGGAGTGGTGTCAGCCGCTCCGTGTAAAAACTAATATCCAGTCAAATCCGGTTAGACTAGAAAAGCCGACCCCATGTGACTTGGGAATAATAAAGGCGAAAGGGAGAAGAATTATAATTTTAATATTACACGCGCCGGCCATCGTCTGTTTTCATTGCTTATTAAGTCCTCCGGCTTAAGTTTGCAATTATGTTTGCGTATAATAATGAAGCCCTAAATTCGATTTTCAAATCGGACAGAAATATTTAGCGGATTTCAGTTAAATAATTAATAATTTTGGCAACAGCACGGAGACTAGAAATGTGCTCGGTAGAGTTACTAGGTTTACATCGTTTTACATGGTATTTAATCATTGTTATGAACCTCTGCCTACCCTCTCGGGGATTATACAAATGTGAGTCTATGTATGTATGTATTATATTATTCGATTTTTTATATTAGATGCGGCCGCGCGTGCCATAAGTTTATTGGCTACTTAAATAAGTTTACATCAGGGCACTCATACTGTTTCAGTCTTCTGGACTGATTTGATTCGTACGAGATAAGTTTTCGCATCAAAGTAAAATACGTCATATTGGAGGATTCATAAATATGAAACGGTTCACGTTCCATTGCGTTTTTTTAAACGAGTTTCGATAAAATCCGCTGATGATTTCGCTGGAATGGAGCAATGGACTGTGAATTAAAATAGCAGTATTTTTGTTATGATTTTTACAAACAAAGGCTTTTATCAAGCGTATTTATTTGTGAGTCTGCAATCAGAAGATGAATGCTGATTTTTCTCTAGTGTGATTATATTCGAATACTTTTGTTATTTTTGTATTAATAGTACTAGGTAATGAATAATACTTTGGTGCCGTAGCACACCTTTGCGCTTATATTTGCCGTTGCTCGTGAAGTCTCAAATTGGATTCCTGGCTCAAGCCAATTTATTAGATTATACTGTGCGTATTCTTTTACAGGCAGCACTAGTTTGAAAATGTGGCCCGTCTCCAACAAAGAGGTATTTAAAAAAAAGGTGGTGCGGTTTGGTGTGACGCATCTTTTCGTACATACCATGGGCATAAGTAAGTATTTCCACTGAAATAACACAATGTGATGTAAGATTTAACTCCTTATATGCATGACACGAATAGCAAGTTGAACGATAACTCCGTCGCTCCAGGATGTCGCGCAAACCGATTAGATTAAAACTAGTCAGTCAAATCCGAATAACATGTTGTGAATTTAAACATTTTATTACTACTAATCCTTACTATTAGATAGTGTTAAATCTGCTGACGAAATAAAACGAAATATTTATTGAGTCTAAAATTATTCAAAAATTATACAGATGATTTAATTGATTGTTGTTAGTTGACGTATGTTCGTTGGTTTCTAGTTTCGTGAATCCATGTAGCGTGATTTCTTGCATACCGATAACTGTAGCTGTCAGCGACATAAGCCTATTTATATAACAAAGCTTGACTGCACATATGGCGTAGAGGTTTAAGTGGTCGCCTCACAAATGTTGTGGGTTCGAATCCCACACGGGACAAAAATTTGTGTGATCCACAAATGGTTGTTTCGAGTCTGGATTTGCTTTGTATTCGTTGTTTGAATGTTTGTAAAGTCCCCACGATACAGGAATTATTCCTCGTGCGGCAGTTGCCTTTTTATTATAATAAAAAAAGAAAAAAAGGCGAGTATACACGCGGCTTTATGAGTAGCGACTACCTTAAACTTCGATCGCTTTATACCAGGGGTATAACTTGCGTGTTGCCGACTTTTATCATCATCCACAGTTGGGTATACCCCTCATTGCTTATATCACTCTCTCATCGTAGCTAATATCATTAAAGTTCATACTAGTATTGTAACAATATATTCCGCTTCTTTCACCGACACATTAGAGAGCTAGAATGTTGTACGGCGGCTGTCAATCAGTGGCATTGTTTCACCTGTCATGACCATGCCTTATCAGCTGACCTGAACTCCATTTGAGTTCCATTATTCATTTGCCTACGACGAATAGCTTTGTGCGTTTTTAGATTCATAAATTTGGAAATCGGCCTATTCATTCTATACTGAACGTGGAACGCTTTATGCCGATCCTAAAGGAGTCAAATGAGGGATAAATAGAAAGGAATGGAATGTTTTAGATATATTTCCTCATCGAGCAGAGTGTAGTCATAGTGTTACTACAAAGGGGGTTGTTTTGGTTTATTCCTATGGTTACTCATTATTATGGTAAATAATTATTAGTAACAGCGCATTTCTTCACTCAATTATATTTCAACACTAGCTTTCGCCCGCGGTTACACTCATTCGGTAACAGTAATTTTTCCTGGAAAATAGGTAGTCTTACATAGATATTATACCTTTCTGTATCCCTGACAATGTGGATGCGAAATTTCATGATGATCGGTCGAGTAGTTAAGGCGTGAAAGCGTAACAAACAAACAAATAAACTAACTCATTCGCATTTATAATATTACTAGCTGCGCCCCGCGATTTCACCCGCGTAAGTCTTGATGCCGTGGGTATATCGGGATACAAAGTAGCCTATATGTTAATCCAGGTCTGCAGCTAGATAGCCATAAGCCGTCGGTCTCGGCTGCCATGAACATTCATGGCAGTCATTATTGGGAAAGTCAGTACCCTCTAATATCCTGACACTGGTCTAGCCTTAGGGTATCGTTAGCCTTCGGGTTACGGAGGTCAGGTGGCAGCCGCTCCGTGTAATATGTGTGTATGTAGATACATACCATGTTTTATCGCAAACGGTCCAGTACTTTTTGCGTGAAAGAGTAACAAACATCCATACATCCATTCTCACAAACATTCACATTTATAATATTAGTAGGATTCAGGAGTTAAGATTATCTATGGGAGTAAATTACAGGTAAATGTTGGTACAAAATAAAATAAATGAAAAATAAAAGCATTCCAAAACAAACCTAAAATTGAATTGTTTCTGTGCCAAAATCTGCTACTACTAGAATGTTATCAAATGTGTATCTAAACCACGAGCTTTACAAAACAAAATAATGTTAGTCTGACATATTATTCTGTTTATCTGAAATTGTGTTGTTTAAAGACGAAGTAGAGTCGCGATGTGAAGATACCATACTTCTTCTATTTTAATGTGTGGTTATTTAATAAATTATAATCAGAAAATAAAAATCTGATTGATGAAAATTAAACGGCTCAATTGTGGATCTCCATATTCCATATATCGGACAGAGACTACGGGGAAATCTTGAAAGGACGTGGCGCGACAAACTCGATCCATACAGGCCGAATTGGATTCAGATTTCAAACAAAAGTGGAAGAAAGAAGGGCCGTGCCTTGCTGACTATACCCTGCATACGGACAGCAATAAAGCTTATAAAATAAAGCTTATAAATTATTATTATATGATAAAATTTAATATTGTCCGTGTAGCTGATTTCGCTCAGTATCGTAATGTCAATCTTGCTTATTCTTTTTCATTTTACCTTTTTTTATAAAGACTACTAACCGGACGTTTCTTGATCAGATCGGAGGCGTTCTGGACAAAGGCCAAGTTAAGAGCACCTTGAACCGACGGGCGTGTATGAGGAATGTGATGAAAGTGAATGAAGCCAGAGAAGTGTGTCAGGATCGTAGCAAATGGAAATCCGTAGTCTCTGCCTACCCCTCTGGGAAACAGGCGTGAATCTATGTATGTATGTACTAACCGGACTAGGAGTAAATCCTGTGTCGCGGGGGAGTTTACAAACATTCAAACAGCGGACACAAATATCACCCAGACTCGGCACAACCAATTGTGGATCATACAAATTTTTGCCCGTGTGAGATGCGAACCCACAACACTCGACGAAGCAGTAGTGGCGAGGCGAAAGTTTGAACCACTACAAATTCTGTGCAGTCAAAATTGAGCCTCTGAACAACCCCCAAAATTCTTTTTAAAACCGCGTTATTCTATAAAGAGCACTTAGTAAGTAATAAAGTACTTGCTTAGTTAGTCTAACTAAAGCGATGTATGTTATACCTTCTCTTCATTTTCATTTCTGTCTTCACTCGTTGAGCAATTAGTTTTGAAAAGTACATAGTACAATATCCTGGTTGATGTAGCAGAGATAATATGTTATCACCGCTCAGCTGACCCCGTTCTATCCACAATAGAATAGCTGGATGAGTTATGGATTACCGCCCACACGTCACACACGGCTGGGGAACTTTGCCAGCGGTTATTTTGCCTTTTTGAGGCTTCAGATCTCGATAATTGGTTTATATCCTATTTTCTGTCAGCATATATATGCGTTCTCAAAGCAGCAAGCTAAGTAAGCAGCGATAGCTCAGTGGGGAGACCAACAGACTGCAATGCAGAGGGTCTCGAGTTCGAACTCACGTCGCTCACCTCTGACTTTCGGAAGTTATATGACTTTTCGAAATTATGTGCGTATTGATTGACAATTATCGCCTGCTCCGTGCCTCGGAGAGCACGTTAAGCCGTCGGTCCCGGTTGCCATGAACATCTATGGCAGTCGTTATTGAGAAAGTCTGTACCTTCTAATATCCTGACACTGGTCTAGCCTTAGGATATCGTTAGCCTTCGGGTTGCGGAGGTCAGGTGGCAACCGCTCCGTGTAAAAACTGATATCCAGTCAAATCCGGTTAGACCAGAAAAGCCGACCCCAAGTGACTTGGGAATAATAAAGGCTAAGAGAGAAGAAGAAGGACGAGATTATAGGTTATAAAGTATACAAGGGATTTTAAAGAGTGAATAATCAAAAAGCATTTTATTCGTGGCACTTTTACGTAGTCATAACAACGTCATTGAAAAGACTTCATTCTATTGCTGATGGTTTTTGAAAGCGCCTATGATAGCCATTTTCGTGAGTTGACTAAATTTTACTAAGTGTCTAAGAAGAACCATTTTCTGGTTATGCGAGAAACCGTGCTACATTACCTAGAAGTAAAAGTTATAAAATAAAGTAAAAGATCACTATCACAGTCTAACAGTATCATAAAAATGTATTGACTTGGCATATTTCTAATGAAACACTAACAACACAGCGACATGCTAAAACAAAATGTGCACCAGTATTTTATCATACATACAAAATCAAGCAATCCAATGATATTAAATTTATTCAGAAAGGAAACAATTATATTACTAAAACACAAAAAGTGGAGTCTTAAAACAACCCTATTTAAACGTTTTTCTATTGTTCTCAAAACAAAGGCGCATTGACAAAATCCTTTGCAAAACAGTCAAAGTGAAGTTGTTTGAATGATAGTTATAAAGATTAAATTATGTTCGGGCACTTTGAAATAACTAGGTACACATCAGAACATTGAGACAACTACCATCTTAGTCTCCCCGTGAACATGGTTTCTGTAAAGCAAACGAAACGTCGCCGCGTCGGGTCAAAGTGTAAACTTAAATATAAATAGTTTTAATTAAGTTAAATAGTTTAAATAGTAGTAGAGTTCAATAATAGTAGTGTTATTTTATAAAAATGATGTAATAAAATTGTTTTAAAGTAAAATAAACAACGCGACAAAATCCGTATAAAGTGTTTTATTTCCATGATAGTTATCTCTTTCACGTAAGCTTTTTCGTGAACTATTGCGCTACTTATGTGTTAAAATTTTCAACACAAGTGCAGTTGTATCAATAACAAAATAGTATGGATCAGATTTTCGACATCCATTACTATCAAAGACACATATATGTATCTATAACGAACAAGTAACTAAGTTCGACGTTGACGTTTTTGACACTAAACCGGACGCGGTGAAGCGCATTCTGAGTCTTGACTTTTTTACAAGGTTTAATGCTGATTAATGTTGTTTTATTTGTTATATTTTAGTTAATTAAGTGATAAGATAATTACTGTCCACATTGTTATTTAATAATTAGTCGTGGAGACCTATCATTGGCTCTCTGTTGCATAATATTTATATTACTATGTATTTCAAAGCTGTTAGTCTTCCTAATAATAAATAAATAATATTATCATAATACGCGCCTATACACCCAAAGAGTTAAGTAGAGGTGTATTTTACCCACAATTGAATTGCTATGGTTTTAGAGTATAGTGCCGCCAACTAAGTACAGTTCCAGACTTCGTGCTGCTTCTGAGATTTTCTTCACAGAAAATCCCATGACTCCCTTCCCTAAATCGGAGACTGAACCTGATACGTCAAATACCGTTGTATTCACAAAATCTGTTTCATAACTATATTTTATTTTTGACATATACTTTGGATAAGTCGGCACTATTCCTCCAGCAGCAAAATAAAGCAAATCTAAACGTTTGAGAATAAAGAACATAAGAGAACAATAAATTATCAGTACATTATTTCATTGTATTTATATCTATAACAAGCTTTAGAAAAATCTGTCACAGTTTGGGAAACTATTTCCGAAGGTCCGTAAAATAAGCAAAGTTTTTTGCAGAACCGTTGTCTTAATTTACCGTATGTACTAGTAACGCGAGGACATTTCCCGCCTTTCTCAGGTCATTCACCCCTCGAGCCTCGGAAGTATTTCGCACAGCCTCCGCTCTACTATAAAGTTTAGTTAGCAACTAAGTGTGATTATATAGTGTAGGGGCATTGCTTTATGTTCAAACCAAGTAAAGAAATTAAACTGTATCGAAAGTATACCATAGGCAAACGGCAAAACGTAAAAAATCTAACTAATATAAATGTGAGTTCATATGCTTTTTACACTTTTACGTCTTTATTACTCCCCTCATACTATTTTGCATACACGTTGACAGGGTTACAGAAAGGAACATAATTATGATACATTTCATCCAGCGCGGGGAAAGCTAGTTTAAATATATGGAATGAATTTGAATGGAGGGATATCATGACGGTCAGAATAAAAAAATATTTTAGCATTGTTTTAATAATTGAAAGTAAACTACTTTTAGGAATTTTGTAGCGTTGTTTATTTGAAAACACTTTTATTACCTAGATCATTTTGAAACTAATACACTACTATTATTCAACTGGACTACTATTAAAATTATTAAGATCATTTACATTTAAGTGTACACTTTCTCCGACATTTCGGTAGATTTTCAGCATCCATGTTTACGGAGAGTAAATAATTAACAAATATTTATCTGAAATCCAGTAACAGATTTTGGATAAGAATGATTATTAATTTCGAGCGTAAATCTTTAATAAAATAAATTAATTCCGAACTTATGAGGTAAAGTTATATATTTTTTTGTTCATTGGATAATGAAGTCTAGATCGAACTTACGGCACGCGATTTACACTGAAGTTATGTACATATTAGTCGACGTTCGCTTTATTAGTTAAGTAAGATCTACGCAGGTCTGGAACACGGCCTAATTTATTTTATTTTCCGAATAGGCTTTGTATCCAGTAATAGGATTTTTTTTGTGTGTAAAGTTTTCGATCAATCCAAAACCGATTTCCGTTTTTTCAGCCTACGCTGTTTTATTTTTGTGACATATTTAGTTTCGGTACTAAGTTGTTAGAATATATTTAGGTAGCCGTCACCTTATATAGATTGTATTATAACTATTTACCTACGTTGGTAATATTTATATGTAAACAGTTAATATTAGGCTTTAAATAGTCTTTGTTAAATCCTTTTAAAAGTAAGCTGACGTGAATACCTAAATAATAATAGAATTAAACCTAAACTGACGGAAAATTATAAATATTGAGGAATAAAGCTTACTTTTACTGGTTTTAATTATGATAAATAACTTAATTTACAGATGTTGACCTTGTAACTACATCTTTTGGTTTTAACTTATATATATCGCCTTATGAATTCTTCCCCGCTAAATTGTAAAGTGCTGTATTATTACCCACTATTATCAAGACGCCACAAGAAATATATCTTACCTAAGCCTAAAAAAAGTGTGAATAAAATGGCGGCCGTGATGGATGGCGGGTACCCGCTTACCGACGCTGGCGCCATCTATCAACGGTGGATGACGATGTTTTGATCTGTCGTCAGCCGGCCCGTGAATAAAATACAGCCTGTATCTGCCATCGATCATCGATATAATAAAAAAAACTTTACTAGTGAATTGATTTTAGCTTATACATATGGATTTCCTTTTTGAGATAGAATGATGGGCTTTGAGAGTGAATTCTAGTCGATTTTACTTAGGCCCTATGTGTCAGTTAGAGTGATGGTGTTTTTGATATTAATAGTATTACGTAAAATCTTGTTGCCTCATTGTTTTAAAGGTTGCGCTTAGTAAACTTACGGCTGGATATCAAGTCTCAGGTTAAATACTTATCTAACCCTAAATCAGGGTTGTGTATTCGGTTTTAAAATTCTTAGTAACTGCAGAAAGTATTACGTGGCAATGACTCCGGTAGACGATTTTCAGTACATTTTAAATTACTTTTTTACTGTATAATTTATAACACTCAGTAATGCTTATTTATAGGCCGTATTATAATGTTATTTTGTATCGTTCTTTATTAAATAACCTCGTCTCTAACACGCCTTAATGCTGGCCATCCATATTCGAGATAGGAGAGCGTGTGATTTTTCTTCGGTTTTTCTTGCCAGTGTTGCCATTAATACTGTTTTACAGACAGATAATAATAACAAGCCTATTTACTAAGTTTCCTTTACTTGGACCTACTCTTTCTGTGATAAAAGTGTAATCATACATAGTGTGTTGGCAGATTACTCCTACAATAGGACTTTTGCGTCGCGTTGGGGATAATAAACATTTAAATAACGGATATAAAGAATACTCAGCCTTCGAAGAACTTTTTGTCTAGCATGCATTTTGTTCCACGAGTGGTAGCACTCACAAGTTGAGATGATTTTTAAGCCTAAGTTCTTAAGACTGCGTCGAACGTAAGACAGATATTGACAGAGCTCGTGCGGCGCATATCCATTATGGCGCGCGGCCGCCATAATAAAATTGTATGGAGGATTTGAAGTGCTTTTTTGGTAAATATGTATCTTTATTGTCAACCAAAAACTTAAGTATTTGGGACGGACAAATTGTAATATAACTATTTATGTTTCGTTTAAGCTGTAAAATAGGCTAGATTTCTATTGCTATAATCTAAAAATCACGTAAACTGCTGCAATCTGCAAATTTACGTAATTTTGTAGGCGAAAATATTAATTATTTTAAGTTTTTACACAGAGTAATTGTAAACACATTCTTTTTTGGTAAATGTATATTTAATATTGACAATAAAGATACATATTTATCAAAAAGCACTTCAAGTCTTCCATACAATTTTACTATGGCGGCCGCGCGCCGATTTGAATATGCGCCGCACGAGCTCTGTCATTAACTGTCTTACGCTCCGCGCAGTCTCAATCGATGCAATGAATTAACTCTATTGATACAGTTTAAAAACTAAATGAAGAATGATGGTAACTGTATATCTCTTGAGCAAGTGATAATGTTTAAGAGCGTAATTTTGATAAGACAAGTGCATAACTTAAAAAAATGTGAATGATAGTACATACATTTAAGTGAGCTACCTCCGTTTTGGATTCCAGGCCGGGCGAACAAAAAGTTATTGTGTTGGTAGATACCAAGATTTTTTAATAGCGGCTTGTATTTAGTATGTTTTCGGTGTTAACGGAGTTTATGAATAATGGCGTTGACAATGTGCTTGTGTTTGTGCACACACTTGTATACTATAATATTTGCTGCGAAGTTAGGCACAGTCTCCTTTAAGATTGCTCGCCATGAGCAAAATTCAATCTGGAGGACTTTACTTTTAAATTTTATAATAGGAAATATGGAATTGCTTCAATAGGCAGTATTATTCGAGGATAAAAAGAATCCTATGTCACACTCCAGTCAACCAACTATCTTTATGCAAAAAAATATGTCGAGCCTTTGCTACATAAAAGATGGACACGAATGCAATGCATATTCCTCTGTATAAGTTAGGATATCCCTAAGAGACCCGTAAAATTAATCTATACATTTTATTAGATGCGATCCTTGAAGTGAGTCTGTTGAAAGAATAAAATTATGAAGGGTGGATACTGCCCACCACCTGAGACCCTCACTCAGTTACTAGTTACGACTCTCTTGAGTGATCAAGTGTATTCTCTATCTATCTTTGTCGATTCATAGAAGCCCCTAGAGACCTATTTTAATAATATATGATCGTCAGAAACAATTTACTGCATAGATGGCGTTATAGTTTATTTTGCTATTGCCAGTATGCCAGGTATGGGTTCGATCTGCATACGTGACAAAAATAGTGGTATTTGTGTGTTTTACGATAATGCGTTATGGTTTCATTGGAAATACTTCTGTGATTCTGTCAAGAAAGCAGCCATCTTTATAAATGCAGGTGTGCTCTTGTGAACTAACCAGCTTTTAATCGCCGCTTCACAAGCATGTTTCGGGATAATACCACAAACTAAAATCAGATTTACATGCAAAAATATTCAAATGAAGATAAAATTATGATAATCATAGATCTACTTAGAGAAATAAGCGCTAAATCGCTAATTCCCGTAGCAATCCACCTGGATACGAACTTTAAACCTACAAAAGACTGCAGCCTCGAGAAGTTTTCGTGGTGTGAATAGACTTGCTTGATGTACTTAAAACGAGTCTGTGCTAAAAGTGGGTGGTTGGCTAGTCTTTGAACTCAGATTGTTTTTTTCAGAGACAGTATACGCCGTCTCCTTGTGTTGCAGGCGCCCGCAGGCTTCGTAAGTGTTTACGGTCCAGCGGGCTGTGTGCTCATAAAAAAACTTAATAGCTTTTCGTGTATGTGCGCGCCAGTTCATAATGTTTTCTACATTGTTATGATCTAGATTTAGTTGCTTGTTAGTAAAGATATCTAGTGCTTTTATTTTAGGTCTGATACATAGTGATGTAGTATTAGTAGTGGATATCTTTCTTAAGGTCTAGACAGAGGTCCTACTCTTCGGTAGACACAGGGGTAAAAAACATTGAAGCGGTAGTTTTTATCACGAAAATTACTTATATATTTAGATTGATCTCTAATATATATCTCTGAATGTTAGATCACGCCATGTTTTAGTTCTCACCTCATGAGAGTCCAGCCTCGTGCTGTCTACCACATTTCCAGAATCCGGGAAGCTATTAAGAATTACATAATATTGTCTTCTATTTACGCGAATATTATTCATTGAAATTAAACTGCTATATACGGATTTTATCGCGTTGTTTATTTGACACTTTATTACAAAATTTTGAAAATTGTTACACTACTACTACTACTATTAAACTTTACTAATTTTTAAGCTAATTAAATTATTATTAAACTATTTAGATTTCATTTATTTTTACACTTTCCCCGACGTTTCGGTTGCTTTTCAGCAGCCATGGTCACGGGGAGACTAAGATGGCAGTTGTCTCAATGTTCCAGTGTAGTTATTTCAAAGTACCCAAACATAATTTAATCATTGGTGTTTCTATTTACGCAGAATTAGCTCAAAGTATCATGAAGTCTAGCTGTGGTTTGCTTCTTCTTGGGTTTGACTATTTTTATTACTGGATCCCAAGCTGGTGGTACATTCCAACCATCTTCTCTATTAAAATTAGGATGTTTTTTGATTTCAATAGCCTCGCGAAGCATCCTTGGTAGGAATCGGTGTTCTTTAGCGAGAATCTGTGGTTTGTCAAATCTCAGGTCGGTCTGGTCTGGTTGGTCCCCTGTTGCACATGTTCACACACAGCAGACTTTAACGAGCGTTGGTGTTTTACATCAGCTATGTGTTCTTTTATGCGGGTGCCTATGCTTCTCTTGGTTTGACCAATGTATGAGAGTCCGCAGTCACAATCTATTTTATAGACCCCTGCATCTTGTAAAGGTAGTTGGCACTTGACGGATGGTAAAAATTGACTTATCTTCGTTGGCGGCTTGAAGTATGTGTTGATTGAAGCTCGCTTCAAGATGTAGCCAATCTTGTCAGTGCACCCCTTACATAAGGCAGTATAGCAGGCTGGCGCTCGACTGTGGCTGGCTTTTCTTGGGATCTGTGACAGCGGCGCGGCTGTTGGAGCTTGTTGTCTTGCAGTACTTGCTTGACATGTTGAAGCTCGGCGTCCAGGTGTTTCTTGTCACAGATCCCATGGGCTCTCTGAAACAAAGACATTCCCACGGTAGCTAACTGTTTAGGATGGTGGTGAGATTCACCGTTTAAGTACCTATTTGTATGGGTCTTTTTCCTATATACAGTGTGGCTCAAAGTATGATCAGGATTCCTGATGACAAGTACATCTAAGAAAGCTAATGAATTATTTGCCTCTAATTCCATAGTAAATTGGATGTTATTATTAATGGAATTAAGATGTTCTAGGAATACGCCTGCACTACAATTTTCAAAATTTTGTAATAAAGTGTCAAATAAACAACGCGATAAAATCCGTATATAGCAGTTTAATTTCTATTAAGAATTGTCTGACAAAAATCTAATAATACTTTGTATCTACCTAAAGAGCAGCGATAGCTCAGTGGGAAGACCAACAGACTGCAATGCAGAGGGTCTCGGGTTCGAACCCACGTTGCGCACCTCTGACTTTCGGAAGTTATATGACTTTTCGAAATTATGTGCGTATTGATTGACAATTATAGCCTGCTCCGTGCCTCGGAGAGCACGTTAAGTCGTCGGTCCCGGCTGCCATGAACATCTATGGCAGTTGTTATTGGGAGAGTGGCAACACAAAAGATCCCACTGGGTCGAAGTGTCGCCGGTCTGCACTGACTGGCCCCCACATAAGATACATTGTATCTACCTATCAAGTAGTTGAACCTGAGACCTTACATTAATACCTAAACGAGAATACTACTCTAGCAATATAATACCACAACGACAATCAAATAAAATAACCCAATGGACTGCATAATCGCCAACCATTTAGAGTCACTCCATATAAAAAAATAAAACTCATTCTGGTCACGTATTGGCGAATATGAATGCGTTGTTCGATAACGTCAAACATAAACAAAGTGCGCTATGACACAGCACTATGACTCGCACAGAGGGCGCCGCTGTCGCCAACGATGCGAGTAAACGATAATGATCGCTTAACACAAAATTATGTGACGGGCCGACACTAAGCACTAAGCTTATCAACTTTCTAAAGCTGACACATGTTGATAAGCGAAGCGATTATAATATTTTTATTCAATAGTAAGTTCTGAATTTCTAATGCTAGGGATAAGGTATTATAGATGGGATGAAGGGAGCTTGAGAAAATCTTACTTAGTGGGTAAAAACATTAACAGTTTCACTACTCTTACAGGGCGCGGTTGCCTGTAAAATTAGGGTAGTTTCTTATCCAAGCAGCCTGAATATTTTCTACCATCCTCAAATAAACTGGCATAGGTGGCTCTTCTAGCCTTGACTCATATTAATTAGTAAAAATTAATTTTATTGGAAAATCAATTCAACACTTGCATTTAAATAATAAACACAACTATCCAGCTGTACTCTTATGTTATTGCTCTTATTAGAAGATCCGATTTATGCATCCTTCTGTGGATGCAACCAACGCACCATTGACTCCAGCAAGCGAATTTAGAACTGACTCTCTCCTAACGAGAACGCTTCGCTTAGCACCAAGTGTTAACCCTTAATGTTTTAAACTGTACAGATCTGGTCTGAAAGGCCCATTCATATAATAGGGACTAGATGAATAGAGCATTGCACACACATAAATAATGATTAATTAATTGTACAAAGTGAACCCTAAAGGCCAACTAGACCATTAACTAGTGTTAAAAGCTAAAATATGATTGCACGGCGAATTTTGAAATATATTAATCGAAACTGCTTTATTAAGGTAAATGGATTGTAGTTAATTATGATAGTTTGTTTAAAAACTGTGTGGATAACATAAAGGCTTGCTTATAAGACATGGAACGTACGGTGTGACTGGTAAAACATTGTACATACTTAAGGACATGTTAATTTATGCACAGACGTAACGTATAAAAAATAAATTAAAAAAGTCTGTGTAACCTGCAAAACAAACCTTTATGAAAATTTAAAAACTGCAAATATTTTTCTTGAATTTAAAATTACATTTCATATAAAAAATACACAGTAGTCAGTATATTAATAGTGTTTATACCTTGGTAAACGGTTAAAATTATAAATATTGCATTATTATACGAACTCTTCAACATTATTAAAATTCTAGTAACAACCGCCTTCGCGTTACAATGTATTGTGTCTTGTAATGAGTTGTATATTAGGGAAGCCATATATAAACGCAGTAGATATACCGCAACGGATTATATTATTGAGCACACATAGTCGTCCTAAACCATTATTGAGGTTCGCCTGTATGTAATATCCTTAACCATTCGTAAGCTAAATTAGTTTAAATTCGCACATAGTTTTATGAATGTTTCAATGTTTCTTCCATCTAATATTTCAATCTTATATCATTCTTAAAAACCTAGCACTGTGTAGTTGTTTTTTAAAGGCGAATTATCGTTATTGAATTATTTTTGACGGCCTTGATGGCGTAGTGGTTGGTGTAACCGACTGCCACGCCTGAGGTCGCGGGTTCGATTCCCGCACAAGTCAAATATTTGTGTGCAAGAACATGGATGTTTGTCTTGGACTGGGTATTTCTTTGTATAATATGTATGTATTTACAAAAGAGAAGTATATATTATGTATGCTTATCCATTGTCTAGTACCCATGGTACAAGTTCTGCTTAGTTTGGGCTAAATGGTGTTGTGTATGTGACAGAATATTATTATTATATTATTATTTCTTTCAATCTTGTGAGCGTGCATGATTGAAATACATTTTAAAAAGTGACTGCACAGATGGCGTATAGGTATAGGTGGTTGCCTCGCCATTGCCCCCGCGCCGAGTGTACGTAGGTTCGACCTCCAGAGGGTACATTTATGTAGTCCAGAAATAGTTGTTCCAATCTAAAATATTTACTTTGTGTTCGTTGTTTGAATGTTTCTAAAAGTCGCCCGCACACAGGAATTATTCCTAGTGAGAGGGTTAAACAGCAACATAACTTCTTTTACAATTATAAACAGCAACATATATTTGGTTACAAAGCCCTGTGGTCTGTCGTTTCATACGGCGCGGCGGCAGGCCGAAATCGATTGTATGTGAAAGTGATTCGCGCTGTCCCGCCGATTGCGGTTATGTCGAGGAACAGCGTGGTAGGTTTAGTCGGTATAACTGGGATGTCGCTTGTCACTATCTTTCCACCCGGTGAGTAACCATAATCTTTCCGTCGCCCCGCGGAGAGGTAAGTGTCAATTCATCCCACCACGTTTTAAAAAAAAAGATCCTTGTAATGCCCAGCGTCAGTTAATTGAGTAAAAATAATAAACTAACAAAGATCAAGCCTTTTAAAAATAAATATATGTATCATTAAAATTGATATACCTACGTGAAAAGAAATCTTATATCAAATTATTATAATGACTTGTTTTCTACAAATCTTTCTTTATGTTGAAGAAAAATAAATTCAGACATTCAGAATTCAGGCCTTTGAGTGCGAGCCGTTCGTTTCGTTTCACGCATAATTAATCAAATTCAGATTTAGTCTATGAATAATAAAATGAGAAAGTTTGTAAAGATGTTAGGATGTTTGTTACTCTATCATTCCAAACCGTTGGAAGTATTTATTTGAAACTTTGGTTTAAATTTAGTCCACAGATCATGTGTCATGTCATCATATAGGATATGCCATTATTTTTTAATTATATTTTTTAAAAGAGTAATCGTAATTTGGGCTGCGAATTACAAGAAATTTCTTATTAAGAAATATATTGAATTGAAATTAAACTGCTATATACGGATTTTATCGCGTTGTTTATTTGACACTTTATTACAAAATTTTGAAAATTGTTACACTACTATTACTATTAAACTTTACTAATTTTTAAGCTTATTAAATTATTATTAAATCTATTTAGATTTAATGTATTTTTACACTTTCCCCGACGTTTCGGTTGCTTTTCAGCAGCCATGGTCACGGGGAGACTAAGATGGCAGTTGTCTCAATGTTCCAGTGTAGTTATTTCAAAGTACCCGAACATAATTTATAGTATATAGCAGTTTAATTTCAATGAATAATATTCGCGTAAATAGAAGACAATATTAAATATATTGAAGTTCTAAATGTAATATAAATATATATAAGTGGGATTTGAATCTATGGCCTCTGTCTGTCCCCGCAGGCGTGCAAATATATCAGCCCTGTATTAAACCGTCCCACAGCTGGGTATGCGCCTCTCCCCAGCATGGAAATGGTAAGGCCATACTCTACCACGCTGGCCCATTACGGGTTTGCAGATTTCACATATTTTCGAGAATGTTATGAAGAACTTTTCCTCATGATTTCCTTCACGGTTAAAGCGAATGGTAATTAAATGTTTATGCACATAGCTTCGAAAAGTCAGAGATGCGCACTAGAGACCTCTGCGTGGTAGTCCAACGTTCTCCTACTAGGCTACCGTTAGAAAACAAGCACACGATCCTTAAAATTACTTAGCGTTTGCCACAGCTTTTGGGTGTTCGATTTTCATATCACTCGCACATTGCTGATCTTCCAAAAGAAGTGTTTTCTTCTGGTTTATATGACAAAGATGACCTATCTCACTGACACCATAGCCAGGCTTTAAAACTCTTTTCACTGCATAAACATAATATAAGCTTATTTGGCAGCGATCATCTGTCCTGAAATTGGTTAAATGAAGTTTCCACTTAGGCCTACATCTTACATGTCCTATAGAGACTGTCGGTAAAGGGAGTTATGTATGTTGTCTATTGAGAAGTCTTTAGGTAACTCTCAGGGGTATACAAAAGTTGTTCAACGCCCCACTTAGCTAGTGTTGACTGTAACCTTTAACTTTCGAAGGCCAGCTACACACTTAAGTATGCCTCTGCGTTCACTTGGATAAATATGTAAACCGATCGCTCCTGTTATCAAGGGCATAATATTATATATTATAGGTAATATATTCCTTCAGCGTAAGTTGAACAAATTTGACCCGGTTTAGTAGAATTGTAGAATTTACTGAACGTAGCTTATTCGGTATCTTATCTTATCTTATTTCGCGGGCCAATCAGTGTAGACCGGCGACACTTCGACCCAGTGGGATCGTTTGTGTCGGCCCCGAGATCTATCCCTGAGCTATCTCCCTGTGAATGTACTGCATCAGTCGCAGCATACACTTTAGAGGGAGAAGCCTGAAGTCTTCAGGGTTCGGATATGCCAATCCCATCAGACCCATCCTTAGTCCAGCCAACGCGTCACATTCACACAGTAGGTGTGATATGGACTCGTCCTGTTCACCACAGGCTCTGCAGATCAAATTGTTTGCCAAACTCAATCTGCACATGAAGTTGTTGGTGCCAAAATGACCAGTGAACGCTCCTATGAGCAGGCGTATTTGGCCCTTGTTGTACCCGCAGAACTGCCGGGTGAAGCCCGTGGCTCTGTTTGCAATGAATTTCTTGGAGTGTACCAGCTTATTCGGTAACTTTAACTTTGAATATGCCATCATGTAATTTTGTGATATTCATTCAAAATGCAATGGTTATTTCGAAAATTATGTTTTCTTTGGTACTACCTTGTTTGGGTTTGTGTTTTGATGTTAATAACTTAGATTTAATACTATGAATACATTTATTTTTATACAATTTATATATGTTTGTGTGTAATATTAAGTGGTTTAGGGTCTTCCCAGATTCATTGCTTCAATTCGGCATACTTACATGACGATAGCTGTACTCGTATTTGGTAAATCAATACACAATATACTTGGTTCAGAATCGAAAATTAAAAGCAATTAAACACGTAAAATACCATCGAATTGGGTTTTGCTTTTTTAATAACAAGGCTTATAATATCATATACCCATTTTATTTTTCATATAATACGGCAACATTATAGGTATCAGTAGTTACAACGTAAAGTCGAGGCAACATTGGAAAATAAGTTATTGTTAGCGTATGAGTACGATCACAACCGCTTCCAACCTGCATTTATTTTTAGTTTTTTAGGTCTGTATAAACAAATATATATCGATCGACCAAACAACAACTTCAACCTTTTTAGTTATTTCTAGAGACTATTAAACACACGCATTATCTATCTATAGTCTTTGAATCACACGATTAACGTTATAAACGACAATTTTTGTCGTGTAATTGGCTAGGGGGTGACTACACCGACTAAAGCGATTTTCTGTTTACTTTTCACCGAATTTGTTCCGAGGGGAGTTACGGTAGAGGCTGAATTTGCGTTTCATAATGGCATCCTGGAGCCGAGAAATGGCTGCCACATAAAGTGCTTCGGATTTGTGCTTCTAATTTTATTTTATTTTAGCTCTTCTATTGTTGAGGGATTTCATTTCCAAGACTATTTTTTGGATGACTTGCGTTTAAATTTATTTAATTTGGATCTCAAGATATTTGGGATCATGAAGTCCCCGAGTGACATTATTCATTGCTATATAAATAGGTACTTTCTTACAAAAGATAACGTCTTATAATAGTAAAATGGATAAATGAGACATACAACATTAAATAAAACAAGATATATAAAAAAAATTGGTTATAATTTTAGTCGCATACTGAATATTTTATCATAAATTACTATTAAAAATAAACTTGTTAATGCATTTTTTAGTTATCCGATGTTTAAATAAAGTAGTCCTACTAATATGAAGGATTATTAAACACACGTGTTACCACACTTCATTGTATGAAAAGCAAATATTCTTTTCACACAATGAAGTCTGGCAATATTAAGCAGTTTAATGACGAATTAATAAATTGGAGACCAATTAAGTGCCTTGCAAGTATCTAAAACTCAATAAAAGGTCTTTTCAAACTTTAAATGTCATATTTTTGATGTCAGCTTCTTTCTTGCTATTCACGATATTTCACAGCTGCGAGAACTAGAAGAAATAGTACTGGTGCTTACTAAAGCGAGAAAGCATCGCATGAGTAAAGCTGCTAATCTCGAATTGTGTTAGAAATTGTAGAAATAGATAAGAGATTAGACTCAACAGGTCATGAGTTCGAATTGCATATGTATATAATATTTACTATATATAAACTTAAATTACCACTCACTGACTTAGAGAAATAGAAGTCATACAAGGGGGGTTATATAGAGAATCATTCAAAACGCCCGGAAAAAATGCCTGACCATCGGACGGTCAGCTCTTGGTGGTGGTACCTCATCGGATCTCGGAAACGGTGATATCTACGGAAGTTGTTCTCGAACAAAATCTTCCTAAAACCTAGGCAAATTTTAGGGGGGATAAAAAAAAGCATAGCTTCCGTACAAAAAAACATGGCCGCCATATAAACTTTGACCTCTAATATCTCCGAAACGGTTAGAGATAGGCGAGGTGTGTTCGAGCAAATGTCATAGAGGTCGACGAGATCTTTTAAGAAAAGGTAATTTCACAAGACCCGGAGTTCGTTGATTTTTTTTTACTTCTGTGACTGTCTTACTGTCCCTCCTCGCTGTATACCCTCCCTCGCGGGCCGCTTGCGGGCCGCGCAACCGCGCGAAATAATAGTTATACATATACGCATGAATATCGAATTTGCGACTTTTTAACTTATTTACAAGGACTTTAATTTATTTAGTATTCTAGAAAACTTGAATTCTTATAGTACGTAGCTGCTTATTTGGTATTTTTTGTATCATATACTGTGTCGTAATATGCGCACATTTTGGCCCCCAACCGTATAATTTATAACAATATTTGCAGCCAAAATGCTGAGCACAAAGTAAGCATTTTAACCGGCGTTAATAATATTATTTAAAAGTAAAGGTGCAATTTTATTGCCTTTGCATAGAACAGAAAGATAGAAGATAAAACGTGAAACAAGTTATTGTACTCTGCCTTATTTGTCATATCTATCGAATCTGTGTTTGTAATTTCTTTGAGCCCAGAAACAATCTGCTAGTACCCGATATCTGGTAATGTGTACGGTAGACGGAAAAAGCTTTTCTTATTTTATACTTAGCCTTTTTTCTTTTTTTACTAAATGGGCTTGCGTTCAACGCTACGACGCGATGTTAAGCGAGCGATAGACGACGGCGCGCGCTTACCTAACAAAAAACCTATTCAATCGAGACTTGAAGACTGCCTGATTACATACAAGCCGGCAACACAGGCTGGTAAGAAATTCTTACTAGCAAACACTCTTTTGCGTAGCGTATAATAAATTCATGTTTAATATCAGTCATACATAAAAGGACTTTTTTAAACTGCCTCCGTGGCGCAGCGGTTGTGAATGCGACTGCTGTGCATGAGGTCTCGGGTTCGAATCCCGAGTCGGGCCAACAAAAAGCTATTGGGTTTTTCTGTAAAGAAATCTCAATAGCAGCCCGGAGTTAGGAAGTTGGCGGTGTTAGACACCCCCGTGCCTCGGAAAGCACGTAAAGCCGTTGGTCCTGCGCCTGATCTCTCTCCGGTCGTGTCGGATTGCCGTCCCATCGGATCATGAGAGTTAGGGAACAGAGAGTGCACTTGTGTTTGCGCACACACTTGTGCACTATAATATCTCCTGCGCAGATGGCCAGTCTCTGTTAAGACTGGCCGCCGTGGCCGAAATTCGGTCTGGAGGACATTAAAAAAAAAAAAAAAAAAAAAAAAAAAACATAAAAGGAAGGCGCATCGGCGTGCGTCTGGTCGTTGCAAAACTGAATGGATTTGCTTAAACATTGCTCTTCGACCAAATATGAATGGCAATGTAACCAATATACTGCACGGATGCCCGTGGCTAAGGAGTACCTTGTTTCTGTCACGGGTCAATTATTTTCTCATTCACAAATGCTTGTTTTAAGTCTGAGTGTTTTTTGTGTCCGTTGTTTGAATATTTGCAAAGTCCTTTGCGAAACAAGAATAATTACTAAATGTACTTTCTAAAAATTAAAAATAAACTGGAATATAAAACAGTCAATCGTAAAATCAACCTATGTCACAGTCTTTATATTTGTCATTACAACCTATTGTAATGACAAATATAAAGAAATAGACATAGGTTGATTTTACGATTGACTGTTTTATATTCCAGTTTATTTTTAATTTTTAGAAAGTACATTTAGTAATTATTCTTGTTTCGCAGAGTACTTTGCAAATATTCAAACAACGGACACATAAACAATCTTAGCAATGTATCCTAATACATTGCTAAGATTGACACATTTGTCCTTTTAAACTGCTACAAAATAAAATAGTTATTACCAATATACATATATACAAGTTTGAACTCTTCTGTCATTTAATTAAAGTTCATATCAGTTCATAGGCTTCAATTAATACTTTTAATTGATCTACTATGTAAACAGAGCCAAGAGTGGTATATCACATCTCGCAACCCGACACCATTAATTGTCCCTATAAAACATCCCATAACCTTCAAGGCAATTTGTCTTTAGTTGAACCTGAAATCTATAGGGTCATATTCTCTACACAGCTGACCTCTTAAGGTCAAGGACTCTATTGTTGGCTCAATAAGGGGCTCTAATGGCTCGTATCCGATACTGAAGGCTGGTAGGCTTTTGTGTTGAGGACTATAGTATCTGTTTTGTTGGCTATTTGTGTTCTTGATTTACGGTAGGTTTACAATAGGTGCCTATTGAAGGAATGTGTAATATGTTACAAGTGTGGAGCCTCCATCAAATTAAGTAGAAGCCGTTTGGTTCAGAGCGAGAGAAATACAAGAAAATGAGCACGGAGTACGTTGTATGTATTATTGAGTATAAAGATGCGGCTTTGGAGAAAATTATTAAGTTTTTCTGTGGAGATATTATACTCGCTTGGAATTAGAAAGCTGCCGGCGTTACGTATCTATAGGAAATAGGTTCGTCACGTCGTTGGTTTTGCGTCTGATAGTGATCAGGCGCAGGACACGAATATACAGAGATCCAGGCGTATCAAATCGCTTTCGCGTAGGACTATGTAAGTGAGGGAATTATAATATCTTCTGCGCAAGTGGCTAGGCAGATAAAAATGTGGCTGTGCTCCCTGTGGAATGGGTATCCTCTACTACCTAATACTTAAGCTCAATAAATGTATGTAACTTGGATTGTAGTTAGATGCGGTAGTAAATATGACAAGGTTTTAACTTCGATTCTTGGCCTTATTTGAGGCACTCATAGCCAGTGGCACTCACTGATCGGTAAACTATTAGCGAGGTTAAGCAACGTTAGGTGCGGTCAGTCTATAGATGGGTGACCGCTTAGTGGTATTTCATCTGAGCGTCTCCGTGCTTCGGAAGGCACTTAAAAATAGTTTGTCCCGGTAGTTGTCAAATTAACAGCAGTCGTTAAGCCATGTCAGAGGCCTACGGGTACGGCTTGAACCACTCTTGACATCAGGTTGGCCACTAATCACACGAAAAGAAGAAAAGAAGAAGACCGACTCAAGAAAAGTGTTATTGGGCTTTTCTATCGACAACGGAGACTGGAACTACATATGCCTTGTAGATGGCAATAGACTTGGACCATATTAAATAGGAACTGGAATTACAGTTCAGTCAGTCAGTTCAGTCATAGTCCTGTATCTACGGGGATATAGGTATCATAGCATATAGTTAACAGTGAGCAGCGATAGCTCAGTGGGGAGACCAACAGACTGCAATGCAGACGGTCTCGGGTTCAAACCCACGTCGCGCACCGCTGACTTTCAGAAGTTATATGACTTTTTGAAATTATGTGCGTATTGATTGACAATTATCGCCTGCTCCGTGCCTCGGAGAGCACGTTAAGCCGTCGGTCCCGGCTGCCATGAACATCTATGGCAGTCGTTATTGGGAGAGTGTCGACACAAAAGATCCCACTGGGTCGAAGTGTCGCCGGTCTGCACTGACTGGCCCCCACATAAGATAAGATAAGATATAGTAATACACGTACAAAGTCGTGCCTATATATAAATATACATACCTACTATTATACTAATATGTGTGTGTATATGTATTGACACACACATATACTTACACATATTATTAACCTTAATCCTGCCTACTCTGGTCGAATATTACCCGATAACAACGCATGTTGTATTACAGTATAGCAAAAAAGGTTGACCTACCTTCAACGCATAGTTGTCATAAAAGCTAAGATCCGTGAACTAACGCCGCCTTCACCGAGGCTCGACCCGCCTGTCGTTATTCACAGAACATTTAGTACATTCTTCCAGACATATTATTATTTATTATATACTAGCTGTCCCGACAGACGTTGTCCAGAACACACGAAAAAAAAGAAATAAAAAAAAACAAAACGCAAATTTAAACCATCCTCGAATCCACATGAACACACACAATTTATTTTATCAAAATCGTTTTAGCCGTTTATGAGGAGTTCAGGGACATACACACGTACAGTAGAATTATATATATATAATAAAGATTGTGTTTAACATATTTCTTTGTTAGTTTATATTTGAACTAGCTATTGCCTGCGGCATAGCATGCGTTAGTGTAGATTTTGTCGATCAAAAACAGCAGATCCAGTTTTCTGGATAAAAGTCTGAAAAAAAGTAAAAGTATGTCTATGTCGTTTTTCGTAACCCTGACAGCAAGTATGCGTGAATTTTATGATGTTCGGTCGAGTAGTTAAGGCATGAAAGCGTATCAAACAGACAAACTCACTTTCGCATTTACAATATTAGTTACAATGAATTTAACGGGAGTGCATACTGAGATAGAAAGTATTTGTTGCACTTCAGGATATGGTCTATCAGTGTGCTAAGTTTCACCTAAATCTTTTCGACATTTAACGCGTGATTGAAAACCAAATATCTTCACAAGAATTAAAATTTATTATACTAAGTTCTTTATGCGGCTTCGCCGGCATGTGTCCTTCAGGAAAGCAGTACTGAAATAAAAAAAATCCCATGTCATATACTTTCCGGATTATTTAACATTGAGGATTATGATCTGCCTGTGTCTGTCTACTTGTGTGACTAAGTTTGATCCAACTCAATCGAAAATAACATAACAAACATCCAAACATCTTAATACTATCACATTTATAATCATAATAGGATTAATATGCGTAGGATGTATCTGTTTATCGAATATCAAAATCGAATATTTTATTTCGATTCGACATCTGTAATCTGGTACAAACACCCACCAAACTATTTCTACTATAAGAGAAGAAATTATTGATGCTAAAACGAGACTAGTTAGTTAGTTAAGTTAGATCTGCATAAAATATTAGGTTAGGTACTATCATTGAGTTAAGAGATAGCTTAAAAAGATTATTTGTACACGCGTCAGGTTGCAAACTTTTAACACATTGAGTGCAAAATTTAATATTAAAAATATGCTTTCATGGATAATGCGGTACTACACGGATGGTGATGTACGTGGTTGCCTTGCCAATGTCACTACATTGGCAAGTGTAGCTGGATAAGTGGTCGCCTGGATCGTAATACGGGACGAAAAATTGTCTGATCCAAATATAATTGTTCTGAGTCTGGGTGTTCTTTATGTTGTTTGAATGTATGTACAGCCACACAGGAATAAAAGTAAGACAGGGATTATTTTGGACGCAGAAGGTGCCTTTAAAAAATGTATAAAATTAATAATAATTTTGCATTCACACGTGCCATTGCAGTGAGCGCATGGCTCTGACTATGTGGTTTCAAAAAAATCAATTTTTCTTGCTCGAGATCAAAATTTGACATAAGTACCTGAGAACTTTCAGACATACAGTTTTCCTCACGATGCTTTTCTTCACCGTTAAAACGAAGGATAATTAACTACTTAATCCGCACATAAATTCGTCAGGTCCACACTATACTTTATTTTTATTTTTAGAAGATATAGACACCCAATATGGTAATGTTAACTTTTTTATGCGAAAAAGATATCCATTGTGTATATTTGGCTACGTCCGACGATCGGATTCCTAATGCGAAAACTTTCAAATAGAAAAATCTTTAACAAACATTGACCCAAAGAACTAATATATGCCATATTGGGGATGAGGAAATATACCCTGAGGGTTACTTCAGACTAATAAAAATGTGTTAAAGCTTGTACATTGGAAAGTTCAATTTTGCCAAATCTGAGTTTAGGTCGCACGTTAAAAGGAATCAGCCAATTTACATCTGTGGGTCAGTTCAGTTCCTGACTCGAAGCTGCTACTGAAAATTATTTTTTTACTAACTAAAATTTTCTTTTTAACATTAGTAAATTTCTTTACAGTAACACGCATTTGCTCATTGGCTAAAATGACAACCTAGGAACCAAGCCTGAGATCTCACGCGCTGCCGTCGCATTCAGTACCCTGAGCCATCACTGGGATACCAACTCAACGAAGTTGCCATGAGTATTAATCTCACTCGAAAATGATACCAAATTTCTACAGAATTTTCACAAAAAAAATTGCATAATATATAAAGCCTTATTTAAACAAGATCATCAAAAGCTGTATTAAATGAACCGAAAACTACGACAGAAAACGTAACACAAGCGCTTATTTTTGAAATCAGTGTTTTTTTGCATTACAGTCAAGATTAATGTTTAGCGACAGTACTGTCACTATTCGTCGTACCCATACGTAGATTGGATAGATTATATTGTATCGATAAAATTGGTTATTTTGCGTATTGTAACTGTTTGTGTTCGTTTTATTCGAATACACTAAATAATTGATACGAATGCGTGTGATTCTACCCTTACATGACTCAATACAATAAGCTCTACATATCTGTGGAGGGTCTTCACCAGTTGTGAGATGAATACTAAGGGATCGACCACTAGATTTATACGCCATCGTCGGCAAAAGAGAAAGTTTTATTAAATTTGGCGAGCCGATCTCTCGCCGTATTATCCTAATGGCTATCGATATTTTCCGCTCCCTGTCAGATTTAGATTTCCTCCGAATTGTTGAAATTTCGCTCTAATCTAATTTGTGGGGTAATTTGTACTTTGAATATATTCGGCGTAATTGAGTGATGGGTAATTTGAAATAATGTGGTTTGAGGAAGGGTTTGTGATTGGTCGATATATAATCGACCCGTTTTTAAATTGATTTGGGTGTTAAGTAGGTTGATGTACACATTTTTACAGGCTCTAAATATATGCGTGGTTTTTATAATTATATTTGCAGTTGTCATATCTGAACAAAATTAATATGAATGGTTACCAGGAATATTTAATTCATAATTATTGTCTTTATAATTATTAATTGGAGCATTATCTGAGATTCTATCTCTTCCTATTAATATGATTATCTGATAAAGAATTAAATGCAGAACGAATTCTAGAAATACGCCTGAAAGACAACCAATTAGCTTGTGTTCCTAGTACGTGAGACTGAAAATATAACAGGCTAACTGCAGATGTGATACACAGGGGTAGGTCTATTAGACCTTCGCATTTCGCCATTTTCGGGTCTATGAATAATTATATGCCTCAAGTCATTAATGACCGAAGCGAGATCATTTATCAATGACCTTTCGGCTCACCATGCGCTCGATGAATTAATTTGGTATAAATACTGTCCCGCATATCTTTAATGTAAAATAGAGCTCATGCCAAAAATATTTATCGCAAAAGAAATATGATCACTGCAGCAGGCAGGCAGGCAATCCTGACTTATTCACTGGCTAACTCAATCTGATTGACCTGGAAACCTGAGATTTTGCTCAAAGGTTATTTTTATGATGTAGTCAAGGATTAAAGTATAATTTTTTTAACGGGATAGTGAATTAATAGCTCTGTAAAGTTTACTTATATACACGATATATCGTGTAGTATATTATTACTAGCTGTTGCCCGCGACTTCGTCAGCGTGGACTTTAATTTATTACCCAATACCTACTTTTAATTTGTTATCTAATTTTAATATATTAAACTACAACTAAAGAAATTAATAAGTCTAACTACACCTATATAGGTGTAGTTAGCTATATATTCAAAAAATACATATGGTATCGCGGACTTTTTTGTAGATATTGATACGTTCTATAATACTGTAGAACATTTTTTTGTTCTATCATCGAGTTTCCGCAGCGCACGCGATGACAGATTTTTTATGACTAATTTTTTCACACCTTGGGTTATATTATTGCATTTTTATTAAGGATCCCTATTTTTTTTAAATATAGTAAAGCCTATGTTACTCAGTGAATATGCAGCTTTCTAATGGTGAAAGAATTTTTGAAATCGGTTCAGTGGTTTTTGTGTGAAAACATTACAAACATACATACAAAAACACAAATGTTTCCTCTTTATAATATTAGTTCAGACTACAGACTTTAAATTTAGCATGTAAACTAATAATTACTTTTTTGTTTTTCGAAGTTCTTCCTGGATATAATAAAAATAATCTAACAACTAACGTCCATGTGGACGCAGTCACAGTCAGAAGTAAGTATACTATATCCATGCATAATAAATGAGTACTCAATACTCAGTACTTAATATTTTACTGCATTCCACAATGTTATATAAAGATGGACTTACAAAACAAATGAAGTATTATAGACCATGTCGGGCACAGCAAAGTAGAAGAAAGGCTAGCCTACGGCTGCTGAAAAGCAACCGAAACTTCTTGGAAAGTGTAAAGTACAATATAAATAGTTTTAATAATTAAGATTAACAGTAGTAGTGTAATACATACATACATAAATTCACGCCTGTTTCCCAGAGGGGTAGGCAGAGACTACGGATTTCCATTTGCTACGATCCTGACACACTTCTCTGGCTTCATTCACTTTCATCACATTCCTCATACACGCCCGTCGGTTCAAGGTACTCTTAACCTGGCCTTTGTCCAGAACGCCTCCGATCTGATCAACAAACGTTCGCCTAGGTCTTCCTATTGCGACTGTTCCATTCACACTAGCTTTATAAACTTTCTTAGTCAGTCTTTCCTCGTCCATTCTTTCTACATGCCCAAACCAGCTTAACATACCCTTTTCTATTCTTGTCACTATATTCACTTTCATGCCGCATCTCTCTCTAATCACACTATTCCTTATTCTATCTTTCAGAGTCACACCACATATATTTCTCAGCGCTCTCATTTCTACAGCATTTATTCTGCTCTCATGCTTCTTTTGCCATAGCCAACTTTCACTTCCATACATAAGTGTGGGCACTAATAGTCCTCTACGAACAGCCAGTAGTGTAATAAAAGTATTTTTAAATAAGCAACGCTATAAAATCCGTATAAAGTTGTTTAATTAAAATGTATCATTCGCGTAAACGTACGACAATACTAACATCTAACGTCCATGCGGACAAATTTACAGTCAAAAACTAGAATAATATACCTACGCAATACAAAACTCTATACTCGTCACAGTATACACGAGTATTTGAAGGTTAGCCACAACTACGTGAAATCCATCCCCGTTGAAGTATGTAGGCGGATGTAAATTCGCTTTGCGATCAAATTCCGATCCTCATTGGATTAACGCGTGCATGGATCTGATGGAAACGTGCTGTTTGCGTTGTTTGACCTTTGTCTTCATCTTGAGTGTGGTCTTAATTAAGTTGTGTATATAATATTTCTTAGCTGTTGACGGCTGCTGCGTAACCCGATATATATGTGTATTTAAAAATGATAATAATAATATTCTAATAATATTCTACCACATACACACAACACCATCTAGCCCAAACTAAGCAGAGCTTGTACTATGGGTACTAGACAATGGATAAACATACATATATAGGATTTTTTGTAAATACATACAAATTATACATAGAAACACCCAGATCAAGACAAACATCCATGTTCATGCACACAAATGTTTGACTTGTGCGGGAATCGAACCCGCGACCTCAGGCGTGGCAGTCGGTTACACTAACCGCTACGCCACCGAAGCCGACCGATGAATTGAAGCTGGCAGGTAAGTCTGTCTGCTTAACCATATCGAGAATTATTTGAGTGCACTAATGGTGTAGTGGTCTGCCACTGCCCCGCGTGGATTCGATTCCCACATGGAACAAAAGTTTGTTTTAGTAGGTATTCCAAATAGTTGTTAAGAGTCAATAAATTAACAGTACCGTGGCACTACACAGTACTGTTTTTCTAGTGCGGGGCTTTACAAACATTCAAACAATGAACATCACTGGCTTTTCTTTGTGTCCGTTGTCTGAATCTAAAATTCCTCGCGACACAGGATTTATTCCTAGTGCGGCAGGTATTTAAAAGAAGGCAAAATAATAACAAAAACATAAAAAATAGGTTTGTTAGCATTAACAAACATTTAAGACTGCGCCGAGCGTAAGACGGATATTGATAGAGCTCGTGCGGCGCATATTCAAATCGGCGCGCGGCCGCCATAGTAAAATTGTATGGAGTATTTGAAGTGCTTTTTTGATAAATATGTATCTTTATTGTCAACCAATAATTTAAATATTTGGGACGGATAAATTGTAATATAACTATTTATGTTTCGTTTAAGCGGTAAAATAGGATAGATTTCTACTGTTATAATCTAAAAATCACGTAACACGAGCTTACGTTTTTGCATTTTTCGTGCAAATTTACGTAATTTTGTAGGCGAAAATATTAATTATTTTAAGTTTTTTACACGAAGTAATTGTAAACACATTAATTGTTATGGTAAATGTATATTTTATATTTGTATTAAACAAAAAGTGTTGATTTTATTCACTTAACTGTGACCGCCTGTTTTGGCACATTTCGCTCGTCGCAGTCTTAAATCTTTTTTGTAGTCAGGTACCTAACAATTTTTATCAAATTTAGCACAAAACAATGTTAAGAAACATTTTTCAAGTCTGCTATGTTCGCTTGTGCTTTGTTTCAAAACGACTTAATAGTTTCTAAAATACAACTTTTATTTCGCAGGAAGTCGTGTAATATGCTTTTAGTTTAATAAGGAAACAGGTGTGGAAGAAATAGTACCTATGTATTGTAACATGTTGCGTTAAGTTTAATATATAGAGTGCCCACGTTATCTTATCTTATGTGGGGGCCAGTCAGTGCAGACCGGCGACACTTCGACCCAGTGGGATCTTTTGTGTCGATACTCTCCTAATAACGACTGCCGGGACCGACGGCTTAACGTGCTCTCCGAGGCACGGAGCAGGCGATAATTGTCAGTCAATACGCACATAATTTCGAAAAGTCATATAACTTGCGAAAGTTAAAGGTGCGCGACGTGAGTTCGAATCCGAGACCCTCTGCATTGTAGTCTGTTGGTCTCCCCACTGAGCTATCGCTGCTAGAGTGCCCACGTTACTTTAAACATATATTATTGTCAATGCAGTTGAAAAATGTGTACTAGCATACTTCTTTTCTTTAAACTATTACTTGCAATTTGGGTTACAGATTACTAGGTAGTGATTCTTGTAAACCACTCCAGCTGAAGTTAATGCTTGCATTAGGAATAAGTTCGCGTAAATATGTTTCGCTGGCTAATCCGGTGCCGTAAACGTTTGACAACTATTACTCAAATATATTTTTCAATTATATATATTACAATAGTTTCGGAGACAGCTATAGTTTGTTCATTTAAGGTGTTTTCTACTAAATACAATTAAATATACAAATATATATTTTATGTAGTGGCAATCGAAGCTTGCTATTATGTCTTGATTGCTTACACGTTCTAATACAAGTTAAACAAAATAAGAAAGATTTAATAAGATATTCATTATACTGAAGTCGAAACATACATATAACTCGTTTGGTGATAACCGCTTAGTCGAACGCCCTGAATTCTGCACTGTCAGCGCAAGAGTGTGCTGCCATTTCTCTCTCTAACCATGCTCTGCTGCACCCATGCAGGAAGAGAAGAGCAGCTCGTCCTTTTTAATGATTCTCTTCGTTTTTTGAAGATTTTGGGAAACTTCTTACAGCAATGCGTTATTGGGCTGTTTGCTTTGTAAGGTACTCCTTCTTACAACTCCCATATCCTATCCCTGTAAGTTTTACTTTGGTTTACCACGTACCGAATGTTTCACGTCATAAATAAGGTTGATTTGCAGGTTACACAAAGTATTATTAGAATTTTTTGTTAGGAAAATCATAGTAGCAGTATGGAGTCTGAAACTGTGTTCGATAAACGGCAGAAAGATCGCGCCTTATTATGTGGTATTTGAAAACATAGACTTAATATTCCGAATACAGCGTTTAGGCATATACAAGCGAGTCTGATATAAAATATAAGTCCGTGTTTTTTCTTTCATATAAAGTTTGGTGTTATACATATGTAATATAAAATATTCCGTAAGCATAATGAAATAAAGAGAACTCACATCAAACGAAGCCACAGTGTTTGAGATCCCAAGTTTTATATTTTGTTTGTACAAATTGCCAGTGCTTGGAAAAGTTATGACAATGCAATTTTATTCTAGGTTTTTGTTGTTTGAGGATATTTTTATTTAGAACAAGAGTTTATGAAAAGAAATGTTTTTGTTCTTTCTGTAAACTAAATTCATTAATGTTTTAAATGCATGAATGTTGTGGAAATATTATAAAATTTTCTTGGTGGTTGGCGATGGTTCCTTGAAAGGCTTTTCGTACAATACATTGAATTTTATATGCAGAATACCTACATCAAGTCTTTCATCCCTGAAAGGGAAGGTTGATGTGTATTATACACCCATATTTCACGAAAAACGCTGTCACCCTTCGGGCTCGAGAGTCGAACCCGAGACCGGTGCTCAGTATTATTAGTCACTACTGCTGCGCCAATGACGCTTACGTCTGTTAATGCAAAGAAGAAACCATGGGATGAGATATCTAGTAGGATTAGTGGATACTGTTTTATGAAAGTATAGTACAAGAAAGCAAAGCTAAATATGTATCCAAAGGTTTTTTATTTTATACAACTAATGTGGCAAACAAAGATACTGCCCACCTGATGGTAAGTGGTCACTGTAGCTTATAGACGCCTGCAACACCAGAGGCATTACTTGCGCGTTGCCGACCCTTTAGGAAAGGAAGTGGGAAGGAGAAGGAGCGGGAAGGGGGGCAGAGGGTGATTGGGCTTCCGGCACTCTCACTCACTCACCAAACGAAACACAACAGTAGGAATAATGCTATTTCACGTCGATATTCTGCGAGTGCTAGTCCTTCCCCGGTCGAGCTGGCCCATTCATGCTGAAATCAGCGAGGCTCTATTTTACCGCTAGTACTATCTATAACAAAAAGTTATACAAGCTTAAGTCAATTACTGTAGTAGTTTATGATGCTTGCAATCCGAATAATAAAGGAGTTAAGATGTGATAAAAGCAAAGTAAATGTGAAGGTAGGCATGAAGGTAGGTAATGTTCTCTAATGTAAAGGTAATGTCTTCTAGAACTACTAATTATTAATTATTAGATGACATTGATGACAATCAGTGTCATGTTTGTTGACAAGAGCCGGGGGTCGTTCAGAAATGTAACGCAACATTAATATGATGCGCTCAAACATTAGAATATAACGTCTTTATTATTATTTTCTTTTATTATTGTTTTTTATTATTTTCAATATACTTTTAATTCTATAAATATGTATATATATATATGTATATTTACATATTTATATAATACTTATATGTATAAGTATTATATAAATACCAATATTATTATTTAGTATAAAATTACTTTTGCCTTATAAGACCACCTTCTGCCTAATTTATTTAAATTGTTATTTTGTTTTTTGATTTAATTTATTTTTATGTATGTATGTTACTACCTGCACTGAAATCATGCAGGCTCTGCGAGAATACCAGCGTTGTGGATTTACTGCAACATTGCTGAAGCAGGACCTTATTTGTTCTTATACATATTGGTTGTGTTTTCTGTTACCTCTGAGTGGAACAAATAAAATTATTTTTCTGTCTTTCTTTCTAATTATAGGACAAAACGCGCAAAATATGCAACCAATCTTACACCATGTTCCTGTAAGAATGCTTCTCAAGGAAAGCGGGCTACTTTGTACCATCACGGAATATAAGCAACGATGAATTCTTCTACTAATGGTCTGGTTCTAAGAACGATTAATATATACCCACTGCCATTATATGTTAACTTATTAAAATATAGCATACACCAGAACTCATTCTATACGGAAGACTACAGGGCAAACTGAAATTGCAGTATAAAATTAATTTGATCCTCCAAGCACGATAATTAAAACGATTACTCAGCGTTCTAGGCAAGCAATCCTATTGTAGTTCGTAGCGTGACTGTGGCGTGGCCGTGGCGTGAAACGTGCCACGCGTGGCGTAGGTCGCGTGCGTGATACCGTTCCACTGTTCCACTTAATAATGTCGCATGAGACTGCAATGGCACAGTGCCCCTACTATCGTATGCCATCTTGTTAATGATTTTCGTTTCACATTTTACGGTTGATTTAGCTATTTTATGAGAATTTGAAAGGAACTTGTTTAATCCTAATATACTGTCTGGTTATTTATCGGTGTGATTTTATCACGGTTACACTGCAATAATTTTAATGCAGTGGAATTATGGAATCTGTTACCCATAATGCTATTAAGTATAAAGTTTTGTTAGCATAAAGAATGCTTGTCATATGCAAGGAGGCTATACCATCCGCGCAGTCAATTTAATTTAGGTTCGTATAAAATCATTCAAAGGCACTTCACCCCGCAACATTTGAATTCGATCCCTAAACGGAACTTTTCCTAGTGTGGTTGGTGTCCGTTATTTCAAGGTTTAAGAAGAATACATCTTTAAAAAATCGTTTATTTGTTAATACAAACGGTACAAATCAAATCAGTAAATAATTAGATATAATTTCATATTTTAACAGTCTGATGCGTATTTGCATCATGTAATCATAGTAGGAGTCACACCAAGTAAACCTTGTAATGGATGTGAAAAAGTCCGTGCTTTGCCCTCTCGAGGTGTGATATTATTTCATATTTTATGTGCAGGCTTTGCTCACCGCGCGGCAAATATGCGTTGAGTTACAATAAAGTATACTAAATTAAAAAGAACGTTTGTTTGGGCGCGAACATCCGTTTCGCCTCGGCTTGTAGATTAATGAATAGTCTTGTTTGTTAGCTTGTGGTGTTGGTAATTTTGACCGTCTCTTGATTCGGTAGCTCCAATATAATTATTGACAAACTTGATTTTGCCCGAGACATCGCTCGCATAAATGTAGTTTAAGTTAGATTAGTACTTGTTTCTGGATAAATTCCTGTCTTTTTCTGATCCCTTGAGAACGTGTATGCAAAATCTCATGATAATCGGTCCAGTAGTTAAGGCGTGAAAGCGTAACAAACAAACAAACTCACATTCACATTTATAATATTAGTTTGAATGACAGGATGTGCTTAGAGTGTCCAATGAAGTTCCATTCTTTCTTCTCGGATTTGGTCATCATCTCCTGACTTTACTTTGTATATGCATTTGCATGATTTCATTATGCAAGCCTTGTTGCGCACCGATAACGAATGCGATCGCTGAACACAATAAGTCAAGCTCAATTTTCGAGTCAGACAAAGTGTTTTTGATATTCTCATACAAATCCATTCTCAGAAGCGGCACGGAGTATAGCTCTGTACTCCGTGCTACTTCAGAGAATGGAACTCTCAGAAGTAGCACAGAACTGCAATAGGCTCGAATAGGCTATGGACTTAAGTGGGAAGTAAAACCATAGCAGGCGAAATATGGGTGTGGACACAGTGTAAGTGGTAAAATAAGAAAAAGGTGCCAAATGTGTGTTTACGTTGAAGGTGGTTATGTGGAGCACGACCAACGGAGCTAACGATAAATTAATATTTTTGTTAATTAAAAACTTACATATATAACTTATATATAATAAGCTAAATCAGAATACTCTCTAATTCTGATTTAGCTTATAAGTATAAACAGATAGACTTAAAGGAAGAAGTTCAAGGTCATTTATATCAATGCAATATCAGCTGGTGCGTACAATAGGTTATTATGTTATAACGGCAGTGTAACACGGCGAGCGGATTATAACAAAAAATCTGATAAAACTACCGTCTTCCAGCGTGGTCTTTAAACAGGACTACTTCGTTTGAGATACACTTGTATCTCATACGAAGTAATCTCACGTATATACTCCGTATGTGGTAAGCAGAGGTCTACTTACCACATACGAAGTATAACGTGAGATTATATGATATACAATTACACACACAAACAAAGACAGGATAAAAATTATAATATACAATATTTCAATGTTGATCATTAAAGAGTATAAAATTCTTTCCCCTTCAAATAACAACAAAAATTTATTCTTCCAATAATTTCTACCGAGATGAAATTGTGAAGCTTCAATACGTTTTACGGTCGTCATATTTTTGCATACTATGATAAAATGTACACCCTAGACTACCTCATACCCTGACTTACCCCTTCTTTCCCCTCTATTGGGGTAACTCCCTTATTTATTTAGATACTGTTAATTTTTGCAATAAAGAAATTATTGTTTGCGTTTGTTGGTAATTGAAGGCTCCGTATTTCTGATATTGTTTAAGTCCTTTGTAAATATTGGCATTTTTTCGGCCGGCGGTTTCGTATTGTGTTAGATAATGATATTAATATCTATTCAGTTATGTATGGCTTGTTCTATAAATTATTGAAAATCTTTTCAGGTGTGTAGTTCATGATCATTTAATCAGCTCATGAATGTCAGCCCTCTACAAACACTTTTTTTTTTTATACACCTAAGATACAAACAAGCATACGGCCCACTTGATGGTAAGTGGTCACCGTACCCTATAGACGCCTGCTACACCAGACACTTGCACGTTGCCGACCCTTTAGGAAAGGAAGTGGGAAGGAGAAGGAGCGCGAAAGGGGGACAGAGAGTGATTGGGCTTCCGGCACTCTCACTCACTCACCAAACGAAACACAACAGTAGGAATACTGCTATTTCACGTCGATATTCTGTGAGAGGGTAGTACCTGCCCGGTCGAGCTGGCCCATTCATGCTGAAATCAGCGAGGCTCTATTTTACCGCTAGTACTATCTGTAACAAAAAGTTATATAAGCTTAAGCCAATTACTGTAGTAGTTTTTGTTGTGGACACGGCACTGCACACTTTGGCGGATTGCCCCGCCTGGGCATTGCAGCGCCGTAAGTTGATCGCGGCAGTCGGACTGGTTGCCCTCTCACTCCCAGCCGTGGTTCAGTCTATGGTCCGGAGTGAGAGATCGTGGAACGCCGTCGCCTCCTTCTGTGAGGAAGTAATTTCCATCAAGGAGGCGGCGGAGCGGGAGAGGGAGCGCTTAAACCCTCTCCCCAACCGCAGAATCGGGCGCCGGAGGGCGCGAGATGACCTCCAGCCACCTTGAAGTTTGACCTGGGGGTGGTGGGCTGCGTGGGCCTGCTCGCCACCCGATCAGCACCAGGTCCGAGAGGCGGCGTGAGTGTCCCCACGTGCGCCTCTGTATCGTGTCTTTGTCCCCCCCCCTCCCCTCAGGGGGACGGTGGAAGAAATATTCTTTTTGCAGTGGCCTGCCGTTTCACACGGTGGGCCAAAACCACGGCGGGGTCGCGATTGCATGTGAAAGCGATTCGCGCGGCCTCGCCGTCTATGGTTATGTCGAGGAACACCGTGGTAGGTTTAGTCGGTATTACCGGGGTATCTTTTCCCCGGTGAGCCCGACATAACCTCTCCGTCGCCCCGCAGAGAAGTATGCGGCAAAGAAGTCACAGACGCAAAAAAAAAAAATTGTAGTAGTTTATGATGCAATCCCAATAAAAAAGGAGTTAAGATGTGATAAAAGCAAAGTAAATGGGAAGGTAGGCATGAAGGTAGGTAATGCTCTCTAATGTAAAGGTAATGTCTTCTAGAACTACTAATTATATATAATCAATTAAATGCGAATTTTAAAACAGAGGATTTATTTGATACATTTATATTTTGTACCGAATTCATAAATAATTACTTTTAAATACCACTATTAATACTCAAGTAAATGTTTGTATTAGAATTGGTTTCCAGACAAATAATACAAAAAGTGGTCCTTTCTTCGCAAGGCTGATATCTATAGCCACATTATCAATATATTGGTATCCTCACAAAATAGTAATTGATTACAATTCCAAGGATAATGGCAACGTTGGCATTAGGTAACGTTACCATTATCCTTTTTCTATTGATGTAGGATTTGTAGACGAAAACATTGATGACTGATATATTCTTTATTCTATCATCCAATTATTTTCATCTTCTTATTAATGTCCTCCAGACCGAATTTCGGTCACGGTGTCCAATCTGTATTGTGTGGGACAGTAATCCGACACGACCGTAGAGAGATCAGGCGCAGGACCAACGGCTTTACGTGCTTTCCGAGGCACGGGAGTGTCTAACACCGCCAACCTCCTAACTCCGGGCTGCTATTGACATTTCTTAACAGAAAATTTCAATAACTTTTTGTTGGCCCGGCCCGGGTCTCGAACCCGAGACCTCATGCACAGTAGTCGCATTCACTACCGCTGCGCCACGGTGGCACCTTATTATTCTTTATTTAAAACAAGGCAAGATCGCAATAGCTATCATGCCTGTGTCGTTGATAACTTTACAAACATTCAAGCAATGGACTCAAAGATCACTCAGACTCGGTACAACCATTTGCGGATAACACAAATTATTTTATATAAAAATAAAGACTTTTAATTCGAAAAGATAAGAAGCAAAAACGTTTTGAGAAACAAATTTAATTGACTAACGCTGTAAGCTCAAGCATTCCAGGCTATTTAAACTTGTACAAGCAAAAAAACTTTATCAGAAAGTTTGCTTAGAAATCTTATCGTAAAGTTGAAAGTTCTTTTACGACTCGACGCTAATCGTTCAATATACTTGATAGAAATCAAGGATGTTGCGGATGCAGATTTTTTGACATCCGCGTAAGACTCATATCCGCCGATGCGGATACGGATGCGGATGTCCAAATCGATGCGGAAGCTCCGCAATTGCGGATGCGGATGTTGATGAAAATTGTTGATTTTATTTAATAGAATGTATCTAATATCACCGCCTTCGCAGGTTCAAGCCTGTTTTGCAAAGGTTTATAAATTAAACACGTATTACTGAACTACTGATTTCTTTCTTATCGTCGTAACCTACGCTATATCTGGATCCGCGTTGATTATTGTGAATGTATTGACATTCGCAATAATCAACGCGGAAGCGGAAGACTCACATTTGCCGATGTGGATACGGATGCGGATGTCCAAATCGTTGTGGAAGCTCCGCAATTGCGGATGCGGATGCGAATATTTGTAACATCCCTGATACAAATCTCTATGCGGACGTTTGAGGATGAACAGGAAACCGAATATAGATCAAACTTTAAGTCAGATCATAATTATGTCTAAAATTATTCATATTTAAGACTTTGCCTGCGGTTTCGCTTGCGTAAAAGTAGGTTAGGTTATGTTTCGTTATGTTAGTAACAGTCGGGCACGCCACGATCATGGCGGTAAGTCCCGTGTTTGAGGAGTGGCTGGAGAGGCGGTATGGCACCCTCACCTTCCTGTTAACACAGGTAATGACTGGCTACGGTTGTTTTGGCCAGTTCCTGTGTCGCATAGGCCGGCAAGAGACGCCCGGTTGTCACCACTGCGGCGACTGCCGCGACGTCGTTGAGGACACGGCGCTGCACACTTTGGCGTATTGCTCCACCTGGGCATCGCAGCGCCGTGAGTTGATTGCGGTAGTCGGATCGGTTGCCCTGTCGCTCCCGGCCGTAGTTCAGTCTATGGTCCGAAGCGAGAGGTCGTGGAACGCTGTCGCCTCCTTCTGTGAGGAAGTGATTTCCATCAAGGAGGCGGCGGAGCGGCAGAGGGAGTACTTAAGCCCTCTCACCAACTGTAGAGCTAGGCGCCGGAGGGCGCAAGATGATCTTCAGACACCCTGAGGTTTGACCTGGGGGTGGTGGGCTGCGTGGGCCTGCCCGCCATCCGATCATGGGTCGCGACCGTATGTACAAGTGAGTCGCGCGCCCCGTTGATAGCAGTTTTGTCGAGGAACACCATGGTAGATTTAGTCGGTATTCCGGGAGGTCCATTACTATCATCTTTTCTATCTTACTCTTTTACCCAGTGAGTCCGACATAACCCCTCCGCCCGCCCCAGCGGAGAGGAATGCGTCAATGCATTCCATCACGTAAAAAAACAGTAACAGTACTTTTAAAAAATAAAATATAGCCTAAGAATTTTTTAAATCGTTTGAATCGTTTTTGAGTTAAATGCTTATAAACAAACAAACAAAAAATGAAAATCCTCTTTATTATAATATTAGAAGAAATAAAAATAAACAATATATCGATGTAATAAATCTTCTTCAATGCGTAGTTACATTGCGCTCATTATAAGCCAAAGAAAATATTCTAGTTTTAGAACCAACGACCCGCGGGTATTTTGCACGGATGGTGTGGTGGTTTTAAGTAGTCTCATCGCTACTGTTACCACGCGAAGTTTTGTTTCGATGCCCAATCAGGATATAAAGGAGTATGCCTTGGTGTCCTAACAATGCACAAGAAATTTTTGATTATTAATATTAAAATGCCTCTTAGATTTAAAATAAATACAGATAATTTGGTGAATTATGTAAAGTTTGAAACAATATGAATGAATATTATGTTGTTATATAGTTTTAGGTAACTGTGTAGCCATTGAAAGTAGGAAATACAAGTAAGTAGAGTATTGCCACGAAATACTCAGTTATTGTATTATTTGTATCGATTATTAAGTTGGATTAATATAAATTGATTAAGTTCAAATGCTCACACGATATAGCATTCTACATGCTCGCGTAGTCGCAAAGAGTGTGTTCCAATGCACACCGCAGTCCACTGGACTAGATTAAACCACTTGCATACGATTTGCAGCCCTACATTTATGCAATAAGGTTAATATTTTATTAACATTTTTGAAATGCTCGTGCATTTTGCCGCTCAGTCTGTGATAAGAAACAGGCTATAATTCAAATTATAAACCTAAAGACCTTATTTATTTGTTTGAATGCGCTAATAACAGTGACTAGCAGTCTAGTCAGAAAAAAAATGCATTACGTAGGACCTACCCTAACCTACAATTACGCAAGCGAATCCGCGGGCAAAATCTACTGTAAAATAAAACTGCTCTCAATAAGACTGCTTTATAACAAAAATAAAGTTAAAGATAAAAATGGAAAATAAGACATTACAATAAGAATCAGCTCACTACCATCATACACTACTACTCTAAATAATCAAACATCGCAATCCTCCATATTATTTCGAAAAGCACATTAAACAAAATAGTTTACGTCAGCTTTGATCTTTATGTTTGCTTGTAAGGCATCATACTAATCTCAATGTTGCCAACAGATAAAATATTTCATTACGTTTATTGACTTTTCTACTAGACTCTACGTCATTATAGAACAGAGAGCGAAGCATCGTTTATTTTTATTTATTTAATGTGCAACATTGCGGGTTTTAGATGAACAGAATATGCGATAATAACGATAAAATTATTAGCAAAATCAAACTATAGGTTTCTTAGTTTAGTGAAAATCAAAGTCTAAAATCATTTATTAATTTAGGTCACAAAGTTACACTATTATCGTCAAAATATATTGGTTAGTGAGTTTACTTTAAAGCACAAAGGATTGAGCCTATGAGAAGAAAACTGCAAGAAACTCACGGCCATTCTTTTAAATCGCCATAAAATATCATTACAGTATTTTAAAACATATATCAATTAATATCAGCCATTATACCATAGATTACTGACTATAAAAAACTATTTACATAGATATATACAAAAGAAAAGAACACACCTTTTTCGTTGCGGCACGAAACTATCACACCGCAATACTCTCATATAGTAATTTTTCTTGGATGCCCAGTTTACATATTATGGTAAATAACTACATCATTTCCCTGAAAAGCTAGACAGAAGTGTGTTATACCTACATTTAATAGACGATGAGATGAGATTATTGCTGTCTACCAGGCATTGTTCCAGATGCTACAAAGAATGTCTTGATAGAAACAGCTCCGAATCCTATTGCGCATAACGCGGAAGATAAACAACATTCATATATTTTGAAGTCTTGTAGTTCGAAAGCAAACATTTATTCGTTGAGCCCTTCCCGTAAAATTTGATGAATAACATATTCTATACTTACAAACAGATTTATATAAGACTAGATTTTGCCCGCGGTTTCGCTTGCGTAAAAGTAGGTTAGGTTAGCATAGTAGCAATCCTTTTTAGAGTTCGAAGAAACTCTTATACAACAGCTTTGTCAGTCCGTCTGTCTGTTATACAACTTTCAACTTAAGAACCGTAAGAGCTAGAGACTCAGCGTAGTCGATATACCCCGAAATAACTATGACCTATGGTCACGTGATACCATTTTTCGAACTCTAAGATTTACGGCAATTTATGGTCGTTTTTCACTTGTTTCTATATGATAACAATGTGTATGCGAAATTTCATGATGATCGGTCGAGTAGTTAAGGCGCGAAAACGTAACAAACAAACTCACTTTCGCATTTATAATTTTAGTTAGGATTAGGATTTGGTAAATGTGTGTATTTTATCATATAAAATTACCTTTAAGTAAGATTTATAAATAAACTAAACTTCACCCGCGGCGTTAGCCGTGAATTTATCTGTATTAAAACGTAGTCTATGCTATAATGTAACATTAAGTACGAGGATTTTAAAATATGTTCAGTAGTTTAAGAGATAATGTTTAACCCTTATAAAATATGCTTGGTTCTGCCCGCAGCTTGGCTGGCGTAAATCTATCGGAAAGACAAAGCGGGATAATTCTGTGTACCAAAATTATTTTAATCCATTTACTGTTTTTGGGCAAGAAACATCTCATCATTTTTGAACACGAGTTCCGACGCGGAACTAATGCGGCAGAAACGGCTCGCAATATCACCGCTGCGTTTGGAGAAGAGACTGCTAATGAACGCACCTTTTTGGTTTAAACGCTTTTGTAATGGAAACTTCGACTTGAAGAACGAACCACGTGGAAGACCGCCCATACAGGTGAATAACGCTGAATTAAAGGAGATGGTAGAAACTGATCCGAGTCAAAGTACCCAGGAATTAGCGGCATGGTTTAACGTTACCCTACCTATAACATTGGCTTATTTGCATCAAATCAATAAGATAAAAAAATATAAAAAATGGGTGCCTCATGATTTGACTGATATGCAGAAAGAAATGCGTGTTGAGACTTGTGTTGCCTTGTTGAATCAGTACAGAACTAAAGGAATATTGGATTAAATTGTGACATGTGACGAAAAGTGGATTCTTTGCGATAACCGTAAGCGAAATATGCAATGGCTGACCCCAGGTCAAACGCCGCAACAGTGCAGAGCAAAGCTTACCAATAAAAAGGTAATGGTAACTGTTTGGTGGTCTCTTTATGGTGTTATTCACTATAGCTTTCTTAGGTCTGGTCAAGTAATAACAGCAGATGTTTACTGTGCTGAACTTCGAACAATGATGGCGAAACTGGCAGTGAAATAGCCCCGACTCGTGAATCAATCTTCACCATTATTGCTCCACGATAACGCAAGACCTCACACTGCACAAGAAACTGTTGTAACTCTACAGGAGCTGAAGTTAGAAACCATACGCCATCCGCCGTACTCGCCAGACCTTGCTCCAACGGAATACCATTTTTTACGTGATTTGGAAAATTTTCTACGTGATAAAAAAAATTCTTCCCAGGAGGCAGTACAAAATGCTTTAACACAGTTGTTGAATCTAGATCCTCCGAGGTCTATCGTATAGGCATAAATGAACTACTGTTTAGATGGCAGCAATGTATAGATAGTCAGGATAAATATTTCTATTAAATAAATATGGTACATCTTAGAAAAAAACGAGATTCAATTTTTTTATACAAATCGGCAATTTCATACTTTAACCCCTTATAATAACTGTGTAATAACGACTCTATTTGTTGCATGTCTTTACAGATAAATACAAAACGCTATATTCAAAATCATTATATTCTATCACATACACACAACACCATCTAGCCTTAACTAAGCAGAGCTTGTACTATGGCTACTAGACAATAGATAAAAAAAGTATATTATGTATTTATCCATTATCTAGTACCCATAGTACAAGCTCTGCTTAGTTTGGGCTAGATGGTGTTGTGTGTATGTGATACAATATTATATTATTATTATATTATACATACATATATCCTTTTTTTGTAAATACTAACATATTATACATAGAAACACCCAGAGCAAGACAAACATTCATGTTCATGCACACAAACGTTTGACATATGCGGGAATCGAACCTGCGACCTCAGGCGTGGCAGTCGGTTACACTGACCACTACGCCATCGAGGTCATCAAATTGACATTGACAGCATTCCGCACCTTAAAAGTACATACGTCACAAGTACACATCAAAGAATGAAAATGTTTGTCTAAACATACAAACGTTCCTTTTTGCTGCTTCCATTTCCTACAGTAGGTAGTCCAGTACTAAAATAATTAAAATAAAACATTATTGTACCATAAAATGGTTTAAACCATTATGTAATTACTCGTACAGATGTTAGTACTACGCTAATAGGATCCAGCAACGAGTACGACTCATTACCGTAATTGTATTGCTTTCCTTTATTTTGTTTTAAATAACGTACATTTATGTGGAGCCTACTACGTAATGCAATGCAGTTTTGCTTGGAAGTATAAATCAAATGACTGCGTAATTGGAGAACAATTTTATTAGGTACTTTTATGTAGTAGAGTTCTGTTCCGGTCTGGCTCAATAGGAGAAGTATTACCCCTTTTACAAGATATTGACGTAAACGAGCAGTATCTTTACTGTTGTTTTTCTCAGTTTATGGGGACACTAAAAATGCCTTTGGAAGGTAGAGGAAAAGGAGAATTAAGGGTAATTCTCCTTCTACAGGAAAAAATTAACATTCTGCCTTCTTTACCTTTTTCTTGGCATTGCTTTGATAGATTAGCTTCCCATCAGGTAAGTAGCAATATCGTCTACCACTAAGAGAAAAATATGTATATAAAATTATAGTAATTGTATCATCCAGTGCTAAGACCTGCTAGGAATTTGTTTGCGCAGTGGAATAGCTATCTTCCAGTCCAATATAGCAGCAACAGTGGATGGAGATATGGAGATGTACTCAGCCACGATACATGGCGTTATAATCCAAATAAAAAATAGTTATAGAAATACTAACCTTAAAATGTGTCCTTCATTCGAAAAGCTGTAAATCAATTTGAGTTAGCACAATTGAACAATAAAACGAGGCCGATTATAGTCAATGAGCTTACCGCAACCGTGAACAGCCTCTCCAAAGGCGGGCCAGCGGCTCAGGACGCCGGCAAGGACACGGGATTCACAAATTCACGTTTTTCAATAATGTTCACAATGCACACAACAGACTCGCCAACACTACGTGTGGTGCTTATAAACCAAGTCCAACAATATCCAATTTCCAAAGATTTACAAAAGGAGGCGTTATTATTCCAAGAGGTCTCGTGTTCCAACCAATTTTATTCCAAGACCAAGTGATAAGTCACATTCAAATTACATTTTTGACGCTTGTTTTTTACGTTTCGTTTCACGTCTGGGACGGAACAGTAATCTTTGTAGAACTGGGTGCTTTTAACTATAATTTAATCTACGTGGATTCCTGACATTACTAAATTCCATTACCGGTGGTTACCACTTATAACAACTGACGCGACAAACGACCGAATAGTCCGCAGCTTCGAAAAATAATTAAAAACCAAGTATTAATTAAAGAAGAGACAACCGTATTGTACGTTGGATCTATCCTTTTGCGGATACGCATCCCAATATTAATCTCTAATATACTACCGGTTTTGATATCGCATGTCGGTAGTCTTAATACAATAAGTAACGAGCCTTGTAGCCACAAGAAACAATTACTGTGTAAGCCCTTCACGTGTATAACGTGTATAATGTTATGTTTTAATATACAGTCAGTTGGTAACGTAAACGTTTAATCAACTAGTGTCTTTAGCTAGAGCTGCCGTACCTCTCGATTACGTGGAATATATTTCTATAAGTGTGTACCAATTGTTAACATCTTGCTCTACCACTAGAAGACATGCATATACACATAGTGTCATACCTATATCACAGAAGAGGTAGGAATAGGTTTATTGCACTCACATTTCGTCAGCTGTGGTACACTTTTCATTCGCATTTAGTCGCATCTGCTACCGCTGCGTTAACAAGTCAGTATCTAAAAGCCTAGGAATGCGTGTTTGTACTCATGTGTCTATCTCCTCGCTTTGTACAGTCAGCACTTAAGTAGCTACTCATTGAACTCATAAAATCATCTTATATATTTTAAAAATTAAAAATCTTTACTATTATTGTACACTAACGTAATTCACTATCTTTTAACTATTTCTGCTATAAACAATCATCTTTTGTGAAAGATAGGTCAAATCAAAATGTCACTAGTGTATGTATCGACATATGTATATTACTGACTACTGCCGATCTTCAATAATTTGTTAATTTGTGATGAAAACACAGAAAAGATCTTCTCTTTTCTGTTGATGAAACTATTGTACATAAAATAAGGAGAAATAGATGTGATAATCGATATGGAATCTGGCACAGAGACAGCTCGTTTTATGATTGACCTAATATTATAGTAATACAAGGCCTGAATAATTCTGAATACAGACAGACGATCAAAAAAGCTCATGAAGATATTGTGGTGACTACTTGCTAGGCTTCAATAAACGAGAGCGCTACTGAATATAAATTCTTCTATAAAAAGGTTTATTATTTCGTAAATACCTCTTTATGTTCTATAAGTAGGTATAGTTAGATACATGACATACATTTCTTTTAATTCAGGCTTACAATATGTTCATAAATAGTCGTAAGCAGGAATATACCTGAAAAGGGAGCAGGAATATGCCTGGAAAGGGAGCAGAAATATACTTGGAAAGGGTAGGCAGAGATATTTTATGTAATACTAGATGAGCCTGCGGTTTCACTCGCGTTAATGATTACTGCGCTGCCCCTTTGATGTTATATAGCCTATAGCCTTTCTCGATAAATAGGCTACCCATGATAAAATAATTTTTCAAATCGAACCAGTAGTTCCTGAGATTAGCACGTTCAATCAAACAAACAAACACTTCAGCTTTATAATATTAGTATAGATAGGTATGTAAATAATTATATTACATCCACATTTCGCCAAGTATGTTTTGGCCCCATATTTTAGGGCACGAGACTATTCTCGTCTACCCACCACAGTTGAAGACTCTGTGTTGCTAATGAGATTTTTTAACAGAAAAATCCAATTCAACGTTACTCTGGAATCGAGAGCAAGACTTCACAATTCGCTACTTTTGTATTGAGATCTCACGTGATAGGAGACTGTGCTGCTCTACTAAGTTTTTTTTATAGAAAAAGCTAATTCAACGTTACTCTGGAATCGAGAGCAAGACTTCACAATTCACTACTTTTGTATTGAGATCTCACGTGATAGCAGACTGTGCTGCTTTACTAAGATATTTTTACAGAAAAAGCTAATTCAACGTTACTCTGGAATCGAGAGCAAGACTTCACAATTCGCTACTTTTGTATTTAGATCTCACGTGATAGGAGACGAACCGATTGTCATCTACCAGGTACAGTTCTAGATATTTCTAACTGAAGAACCCGATAACACCTACCTTGCCGAACCCGGATCGATAATCTGGGGAAAACTTACATGTTAAATTAAGGCCGCGAGATAATAATATGTAAAAATTGTACCTCACATAAACGTAAAACATTTTTAGAAGGAAAAAGAGTGCCAGGGTAAGATCACAGAACACATTTACTTGAGTAAATTACTTTTTTCCCTTTGTCGTGGTTTACAGAACATGTACTACAAATATCATATCAAATCTAAGTAATAAATAAATTCGTATTTACTTTGATTCTCCTTTGAGCTCTTCATCTTAAAATAGCTCAAATAATTCTCCCATTCGGATTAAGAAGCATTATCTAAATAATAAAAATATGTACATACCACGCAAATCTATTAATAATTTTAAGTATTAAAAATCCTTCGTAGAAGTAGGAACAGGTGTTTCACCCACACATTTATTTTAGCACTATTAACAACTGTCAGCTTTCTTTATAAATTACTCTCAAATATTTAAGAGATACTTAGAAGGCTAAGTAGCAAATAATCATAAGCAAAGTCAAAAACATTTTCACATTTCACAATCGTATGTCATGACTTGGGTGATTTTAAAACATTCAAGCAACGGACACAAAAACCTCAGATCACTGCAGTCCGTCTCGGAAGGGTCAGGTTATGTTAGGTTCCCTCTTAAATCCACCCAAAAATAGGAGCCCCGTTCGGCGGGGCTCCGTCAACTTAGTTTGATCTCTTTAAATATATTTTGCTGTGTAATTAGTATTTTTGGTAAGCATATTTTGCTGTGCAATTACTATTTTTTTGCTGTGCAGTTAAATATTACCCAAAAACTTCCAGAAATGGAACAATTATTTTTCGATCACACTAAATTTGATCCCGTGCGGGGACGAATCCACAATACTTGTCGCAGTAGCAGAGGCGAAACGATCACTTAAACCACTTCGCTATCTGTACAGTCATTGCATTACTTAAGTTAAATTTTACATAAGTAAAAGCGATGGGCCGTTGATTAAAATTTGATAATTAATCATTGGAATTGAGAGCTATTTAGTTTAGGGTCAAGAAAATCAGAAAAGACGTGAGACGAGGACGCGGCGCAGACGCGGCGTCCCTTCAATAAATTTTCATTCAAAATGTACATACAAATTTTATTTTATTTTATTTTATTTTTTATTTATTTATTTTATTTTTTTATATTTTTTTTTATTTCTTTTTCATACAAATTTGTCCTGCCACTTAGAGGTAGCTAAGTATTAGTTAGCGATGTTTTTATTAGTAAGCCTGTATAGCTGTTGTAGGTCACACGTAATAGACACGTGGGTGTATTGGCGTCTTACGAGCACAGTTCCAGACTCTGTGCTTCTTCTTCTTGACAGAAAAACAAATACTTTGTTCGAACCGGGACTCGCACCTGAGACTACATACACAGTAGTCGCTTTTCATATACAGTATAGTTCTGATAGTAGTCATACACAGTAGTCGCTTTTCCTACCGCTACGTCACCGATAGACAAACGCACTTAACTAAAACTACAAACGAGTAAAACAGTGCCAAGTTTGGTCTCCATTTTGGCATTTACCAACATATGGGTGTGTTAGATCGGATAATTGAGGATTCATGTTAGGCAGTGGGCGTCAACAAACAGCCATACGCCACTATTCTGAGATATACGTAATGTGTTGTCTATCAAAATAATGATAACTTAGGTTACGATGTATAAGGTGACGCGCAGACGACCGTCTTTTTTATAACTGAAAATGCCGGCTTCATCCGGGTTCCTACTTGGCTGCTCGTGGGTACGGTCGCCATCGTAGGTAGCCACAGTTTATTTTATCGGCCGACGTTCGACGTACTCGGTGGCGTACTAATGGACTATTTCCCTTTGTTTTTCATATGCGTTGTTGCATAGGATTTCATATTATGTTTGATAATGCCAGTCATATTTCCCGGTCGCTGTTCTGTAAGTAGTTGGAGAACTATCTTTACTACCAACCAGTACCTGTAATATTAAAGAAAAGCCATTCAATATATTTAAGAAACATTTTACAAATATTTTAATTGATAAATGTTATTATTTGATAGCAGACTTTTTAAATGATAATTCTATATGATTATTATTAATTAATATATTATGTTGATTACTTATTGTAACATTAAGATTTGCATGCTGTTCAGAATGTGTTCAATCCCAACGCCAAACAAAACTACAAATCATACATAGCATTCATAGATTCACGCCTGTTTCCCAGAGGGATAGGCAGAGACTACGGATTTCCATTTGCTACGATCCTGACACAAATTTAATAATATGACATTTTTGTTTTATTATTTACCTACTTAATTTAAGGAATTTAATTGTTTTGTTTTATACATTATATTTACTGTGGTTGAATATTCCTTATATCAATAATTTTATAACTTCTGTAGTTTTATATATAATAGTTTTTTAACTTCAACTTATATAATTTTACTTTATAATTGTAACCTTTAGGGTTTACTTTAGGAGAAATGTAGATATATTTAGGAAGTACAATGAGAGAAGGTATAACAAATACACTTTTAATGTATTAAGATACAAATAAAAGACTTATACAAATATAGTCAGGGCGTGGTTCGCTAAAGACTTGCTTCGTGGTCCTTGTACATCAGGACACTTAGCTGGGAGTGTGAAGCCGGGCCGCCAGGAGAATTATATAATTACTTATATAAACATTATATAAGTTGAAGTTAAAAACTAAATGATTATCGGAGACCGTCGATTTGTGGGTCGAAACTGTAATGAAGTAAGTAGTGTAAGCGTCGAAACAAGTTAACCAATCTAGACCAAATAACTGATACCCAACGAATCGCATCGGCAGAGTGAGCCTTCAACCAACGAACCATCACTTTGTCCTGTAAGATAAATAACCGCACCTACAACGTTACACTATTCAAGTTATAAACAAAAATAATACATCACCCCTAACTACAGTTACGTAAAACTTTCGTGGGTCTGTTCATGTTCACAGCTAAATCTGTGGTTATAAAACAATTCGCCCGCGACCACCATTGGGAAATCAAGCGGACTTTGTTCGTGATTCCGGGACGTCATTGGTGTAATATCTGACTTACATTTTACAGACTTTTCGACTTGTTTTTTAAAAATAACATGCGGTATGTAGTGCCATCTAACTTCATTATAAAAACAATTTATTCGGAACAGAGAATTGGATGATATACATCCAATTCTCTATAATAATAGTAATATCAGCCCTGTATTAGACTGTCTCATTGCTGGGCACGAGCCTCTTCTCAGTTTGAGAAGGGTTAGGCCATAGTCCACCACGCTGGCCCAGTGCGGGTTAGCAAACTTCACAAATCTTCGAGAACATTATGAGGAACTCTCAGACATGTAGGTTTCCTCACGATGTTTACATTCACCGTTAAAGCAAGCGATAATTAACTATTTAATACGCACATAACTTCGAAAAGTCAGAGATGCGTGGCTTGGGATCGAACTCGAGACCTCTGCGTGGCAATCCAACGGTCTTCCACTAGGCTATCGCTGCCATATATCCAATACTTGAGGTCACTTCGAGAAGCCTGCGAAGACCCCAGGCAACTTTTGTGCTTCTGGGCGGAGTTGGGCTGGCTATCTCCACAACCGGCCGACTCTCACGCATAATGGACCAACTTAGAGTTCAAATGCGGAAAAGGGAGTCGAATTACATTACATTACATTATATATCCAATTCTGAAAGAATTGGAGAGAGATCCAATTCTCTACTTCAAATAAATAATATTGTATCACATACACACAACACCATCTAGCCCAAACTAAGCAGAGCTTCTACTATGGGTACTAGACTATGGATAAACATACATATATATATACTTTTTTTTTGGTAAATACATACATATTATACATAGAAATACCCAGACCAAGACAAACATCCATGTTCATGCACACAAATGTTTGACTTGTGCGGGAATCGAACCCGCGACCTCAGGCGTGGCAGTCGGTTACACTAACCACTAGGCCATCGAGGCCGCCCTAATCTAAAATTCTAATCCTAACTAGAATTATAAATGTGGATGTGAGCTTGTTTGTGTGTTTGTTGCGCTTCCACGCCTTTAGTATTCGACCGATCGCCAGAAAAATTATGCGAAATTTCACGACGATCGGTCAAGTAGTTAAGGCGTTGTCAGGAAAACAGAAAAGGACACAGGGTACCATTCATCCAGCAAAAAGTATTGTTACAAATCTACATTTTCGCGAGAGCGCAGTCTTATTTGCCTGTTTGCATGGGATCATTGTAGCCGATAAACGCTTGCAAAACCAATGATACCACATTAAAAGAAAGGGATAAAAGGCTGAATTAAGGAATACCAACCAAATAAATAGGCGACTCACATGTTGTAATTTTGTCTTATATTAATTTTCCTATATCCCGTCCTAAACTCTACTGTCTTAGGATTGGCCATAAGCAAGTGATACCCTTTATATTGCGACGTCAGGCGAGCCGTATGTTAGCTTGCCAGCTTTGTTGTAAAAACAAGTGAGAAACGGCCATGAATTGACGTAAATCTAAGGGTGTTACCAGACCAATCGATCGATTGTCGATCGACGGCATCGATCGATTGCAGAATGGATTAGTCGACGTCGATTGATAGTTTCTACTAGACCAATCGATTGATCGTCGATCGACGGCATCGCTCGATGGTAGAATGGATTAGTCGACGTAGATCGAGCTGTTTGATTAGCCGCGCCGCGCGCCGACTGCTCGTGACCATCAGAATGGCCGGTCACTACCCATATTTTACATCAAAATAATTGTAAAAAGTTGCTACCTAGTTGCTTCTAGTTGCTACTAATCGTCATATAACTGCTAACCCCGTTTTTTTTTAAAGTATACTACTTTTAAAGGTGACAGGCTATTCTGATATTAGGATGGCTGGTCACTAGTCACCTATCCAGTGAGAACAAACTGCGCAAATGAATCAAATTTGTTTAACCAATTGTTGCTACTAGGCTGCTACCTTTATATACATGGTTTTAGTACTCATAGCTTTTAAGAATAAAAAATTATTATCAATTTACTACTTTCATGCCGATTGATGACGATTGATCAACGTCGACCGATGCCATCGATCAACGATCGATCGATTGGGAATGGTATCCCTCGATCAATTAAATCTACCAGACCAGTCGATCAACTTTTTCATAATTTCGGGGGTATATCGACTACGCTGAGTCGAATGGCGTTGCACTGAGCCAGCGTGGTGGACTATGGCCTAACCATTCTGATATAGAGTCCAGCTGTAGGACAGTTTAAAACAAGTGAGATCTTACAGTTTGAAAAAATTGCATCACGTGACCTTGAGGTCAGAGGTCAAAGATCATAGTCATTTCGGAGTATATCAACTATGCTGAGTCGAATGGCGTTGACCGCGAGTCTTTAGCTTTTGCGGTTCTTGAGTTAAAAGGACGGACGGACGGAAGGATGGACGGACGGACGGACGAACAAAGCTGTTGTATAAGAGTTTTTTCGAACTGTAAAAAGGCGAAATATCGCAAAATTCAGCGTCATATTCCAATAATAAATAAGAAGAATTTAAATATTTAATTTAGCCTGCATATAAAGATTAATGATAAAGATTTAACTTATTTATTGAATTTAGTTTTAATTTATCCTTTCGAAGACAACTAAATCATCTCGCCATCTCAGTTTGCCCCGTCGCCATCGACTGGAACTGGCAGGGAATATCTTTAAACAGAGTGGCTTGGAAGTCCAGGGGAGAGGCTTTTGCCCTGCAGTGGGACATAATAAAAGGCTAAGGGAAAAATAACAAAATTTTGCCTGTGCATCCTGAAGTGGGCATTATATCTCCATTTTATCCTATATTGAGCTATAGACTTGCCCACGTATTAAAGGGGTAATAATAATATATAGTCCAATCAGGTACATTTTCTAGACACCGTACAAGCACAAAGTATCTTCTACTGCAAAAATCTTAAACGGTAGTCGAACGAGGCGGAAAGGTTCTACAGTGGCGGCCACGCACAGGAACACGCAGCAGGGGTAGGCTCCAAGGTGGACTGACGACCTTGTAAGGGTCGCGGGAAGCGGTTAGATGCTGGTGGCCCAAGACCGGTCTGTGTGGAAAACCTTGGGGGAGGCCTATGTCCAGCAGTGGATGTCTTTCGGCTGAGATGATGAGTCGAACTCAAGACGAAGAAGAAAAAAACAGGCAGTATGTCACTCAAAGGTAAAGATAACATACAGTTATTTCTGTAACACTACACATATGTACTTGAACATTTATTTGTCATTCAAAGAGCAGAGTAGTGTACTTTATTGATGGATGTGCTTCAGAATGATTGATAGTCCAACGTATATTTATTCACCTTTTTTATACTTTTGCACGTGCATCACTTCCTAATAGTACTGTGTATTCAAAAATCCAACTATTGTATACGTACGTTTAAGAAAAACCGTGTTACTGTTATTTACAGCAATGAAGTTTAAAATCAGGTCATTTGAGACGAAGCCAAAGTATTCGACATATATCAGCCCTCAATATGTTGTCCAACTGTAGGGCACGGACTTTCCTCAGTGTGAAAAGGATTAGGTCATAGTCCACCACGCAATCTAGTGCGGTTGGTAGACTTCACATGTCTTTGAGAAAAACTCTCAGACATGCAGTTTTCCTCACGATATTTTCTTTTACTGATTAAACGAGCGATAATTAACTTTTTAATACGCAAATAACTTCGAAAAGTCTGCGTGCACTGGGCTCGAACTCGAGACCTCTGCGTGGCAGTCCAACGGTCTCTCACTAACTATAGCCGCTGTATTCGACCTAACCACAAAGGTTTAACACACGTAGTGACGTGCTATGTGTGAACATGTGCAACAGGGGACCAACCACTACCTGAGATTTGACAAACCACAAATTATCGCTAAAGAACACCGATTCCTACCAAGGATGCTTCGCGAGGCTATTGAAATCAAAAAACATCCTAATTTTAATACAGAAAATGGTTGGCATGTACCACCAGCTTAGGATCCAGTAACACAAATAGTCAAACCCAAGAAGAAGCAAACCACAGCTAGACTTCATGATACTTTGAGTTCATTCTATGTAAATAGAAACACCAATGATTAAATTATGTTCGGGTACTTTGAAATAACTACACTGGAACATTGAGACAACTACCATCTTAGTCTCCCCGTGACCATGGCTGCTGAAAAGCAACCGAAACGTCGGGGAAAGTGTAAAATTAAATTAAATTTAAATAGTTTTAATAATAATATAATTAGCTTAAAAATTAGTAAAGTTTAATAATAGTAATAGTGTAAAAAAAAATCTAAATTATGTAATAAAGTATCAAATAAACAACGCGATAAAATCCGTATATAGTAGTTTAATTTCAATGAATACTATTCGTGTAAACAGAAGACAATATTACACGTAGTGACGGCTTAGTCTCATCTGGAATAGAGCTATATAATATTATATCAAGCACGCACCGTTCGTCGGCAATAAGGATTAGGACAATAAATAATAAAATTATTCCAAAAACTAGTATATAACACTGTATATAGTAGGTATATAAATTAAATATTTAGATTATAACTGTGTCTTTGAATTGAAAAGCCTTTATGAAAAACTTTACGAAATCAAATTATTCCTTTCCATTTCCATTAAACAAACTATTTTAATTATTTAACTGAATACATGTTTTTAATAAGCCTTACGCTTTCCAAATGCATTGGTAAGTGAATTGGACATCTGCCTAATTGCAATCGTTTCTGATTGCCTAACCATCGAACTATGAGAGTGCAATAAAAATTTTGCATACTCTTATGGTCTTGAGCTAATAGCTAGTCTCTGTTCATATGGTAACCGTCACGCGTAAAAACACATGACCGGAGAGGGAGAGAATGCATCTTCCTAACTCCAGGCTGCTGTTTGTTGTTGCTTGACAAAAACCAATAACATTTTGTTCAGGCCCATCGAATCAGGCCAATAAATGAGTTACCTTATAAGTAAGCAGCCATAGCTCAGTGGGGAGACCAACAGACTGCAATGCAGAGGGTCTCGAGTTTGAACCCACGTCGCGCACCTCTGACTTTCGGAAAGTTATATGACTTTTCGAAATTATGTGCGTATTGATTGACAATTATCGCCTGCTCCGTGCCTCGGAGAGCACGTTAAGCCGTCGGTCCCGGCTGCCATGAACATCTATGGCAGTCGTTATTGGGAGAGTGTCGACACAAAAGATCCTACTGGGTCGATGTGTCGCCGGTCTGCACTGACTGGCCCCCACATAAGATACATACATACTTTATAAGTGTTTAAAGTATTGCCTATTCTCTGCTCAGCGTATCTCTATAGAAACGCTAAGCAATGAATAGCCAATACTTGCTATGACAGAGAGGTCAAAGTACAATGGCCCGTTCTACTTCACGATATTTCCGTCGACTGAAATCGCAAACGAAAAGTTAAAAGTATATACAAATGATATTTCCAATGTTCTAATTTTATTCTCAGCTCAAAATCAAACGACAATCGAACAAAATCTATTTACATCTTAAAAAGTATGTTTACAATTAACATTTCAGCGGTCTTTTGAACTTCACTCGCTAATATTTACTTAGTAAACGAAAAAACGGTTAAATCGCCCAGTTTTCCGTTTTATCTGTGGCAGTGTGCCAGTGACTATGGCAACTCGTAAATAATAGTTGAACATAAATCAAACAGAAATTGGATGTGAAAAATTGTCCGTCGCTGGCCAAGAGGCTTGTTTAGGCATTATATTTATTTAAAGGGAAGCCTTTAAAAGGCGAAAATATGCTAATTTGATAATAATAGTTGGCCTTTTCTTACATTATTTTTGGCCATTATTTGTATCTTATACTTACAATCACTGATCAACGATGGTACAATGTAAGCGGTATTGTGCATGTGTATTCAATTCTAATTCTATTCGTTATTTGCTTTTTAAAAAGACGACTCCCGCCATAGGCTTAATTCCTGTGTCACAGGGCACTTTACAAACATTCAAATACCGGACATAAAGAACACCCAGACTCAGAACAACCATTTGTGGATCACACAATTTTTTTCCCCGTGTGGGATACGAACCCACAACATTTGGCGCAGTGGAAGTGGCGAGGCACCTAAAACACTACGCCATCCGTGAAGAGGCAGTAAAATAATGGTGTCTTTATCGACGACAGACGGGTGATGATCTCTGTATTAAGATATCAATCATCCTCCTGTAGTCCACTGCTGCACACAAGCCTCTACCTTTTTTATGCAATATGCTCCAGCTTTCCGCCTATGACATCCAGTCTATTCCAGCTGACCAAGGACATCAGTCCATCTAAAGGATCTAAAGGATCCCACCCTACCACGGTTTCTAATCAAAGATTGGAAGAATTCATATATAAAGATCCATTATCTACACGAAATAATAGTTTTAATAATTGATGTTTATAGGTTTTCAATCTATAGTCTAATTTTAAATACTCGTTGGTCCAGAAATAGTAAATCATGTCTAAAGAAATAAACAAATCAAGACTCAAGACTATGTACTAGAAAAATATTGGTCATATTATAAATGTGAAAGCTTGTGAAGAAGTATGGATGTTTATAACTCAATCAGGCGTAAACTGATTAACAGAATTGGATACTATAGCTTTTACCCGCTGTTAGGTTATGTTAGTAACAGTATTTTATTTTTTTAATTAAATTTGGCCTATGTTACTCAATGATAATTCAGCTTACTAATGGTAAAAGATTTTTTCTAAATCGGTTAATAAGTTTTTGATTTAATTCATTCATTTTCACTGAGATACCAGTCACGCGACCGAAACGGCGAGCAGAACCTAATAATTTTTATGTTTTGTTACCTTCTTATACTTAGGGGTACAGATTAGGTGCTTTCTCATCATATTTATAAAAGCATTTTTCACGAAAATGGAGAAACATCTACACACAATAGCCGTCCTGGATCAATGCACGGAAAATTAATTACGTCTGCTAGGTGGCGGCGTGTTCCAGACAGGAACAAACGACGATCAGCGCGAATCAACAAGATAGGGCCTCCACATCACGTACAGGGAGTGGAGGGGAGGAAAAGAGAAGTGAGGGGAGGAGGAAAAACGCATCACTGATTGTTATTAATTGATAACTGTGAGGCAGTGCGAGAAATATCATTAATTTTCTTTGCTGGTGATGGCTCAATTCACTTGGGTGTCCTAAGAACGATGAGGATATTTATTTTTTGTGAGCATTTGCTGAGCTAATGCTAATAATGTGAGTGGCTTTTTTGGTGATTTAAATGAACACCGGAGATATTTGGAGCAAAAGTAAAATAAAAAGTAAATTTTTGGACTGTGTTTTGTGTAGAAGTAACTTTTTAATTTTTGAAATTGCTTTAATATTTAACATACGATACTCATAAATAGTTAAACATTACTATGTTTACTTGCACAATATTTAGCTTACAACTTGCAAAAGTCGTTTTTATTGTTGTTCTTTTTTTTTGTTCATGTGGTGTTTACCTTTAAGTAATTGTTGCACTGTGTAGAGTTTAAATGCATGTTTTATTTTTGTTATATGTAGATTAGTGTAAGCAATTGTTGGTAGACCGAATAAATAAATAAAAAAAAAAAAAAAAAAAAAAAAAATTAAATTAAGTACAATGGTTATCCAATTCTTGAGTATTAGATTACTATAGTACTTAATTTGATTTCATTAAGGGCCTTTTAAGGGCTTTTATGAAGGCGCCTTTGCCTTTATCTGTATTTGAAGAAGGTAAGTATACAATCCGTAATATTATTAAAATTTTAGACGGAAGGAAAGGTTTCTGTTACCATGTGCTCGTTTTCTAACATTAGTCAATAGAATGTTGATTTATGACGTTAATTTTTTTATCTTAATAACTATGTAACTTAATATTATTGTAATGAGCTTTGTTGTTGAATTAGGTCCTAGTAATTCATAGGGGTGAATAATGATTTCTTCTGCCTAGCCTTTATTGTTCCCAAGTCACTTAGGGTCTTTTCTTAGGGCTTTTCTGGTCTAACCGGATTTGACTGGATATCAGTTTTTACACGGAGCGGCTGCCAACTGACCTTCGCAACCTGAAGGCTAACGATACCTTAAGGCTAGACTAGTCTCAGGATATTATAGTCATAGATGTTCATGGCAGCCGGGACCAACGGCTTAACGTGCTCTCCGAGGCACGGAGCAGGCGATAATTGTCAATCAATACGCACATAATTTCGAAAAGTCATATAACTGCCGAAAGTCAGACGTGCGCGACGTGGGTTCGAACACGAGACCCTCTGCATTGCAGTCTGTTGGTCTCCCCACTGAGCTATCGCTGCTGTGTGAATAATTATATATATAAAATATAGGGATGATTCATCCCTGGATACCTACGCAGAGCTAGAAACGTGATGTTACTTACATATCTATGTACATGCCTTTATTCCCGAATTCCCGAAGGAGTAAGCAAACGCAACATTTACATTTGACTAGCTATGGATTTAGGTTCCACAAAATAGAAATAGAGCCAATTTCGTGAAACCTAAAACTTTGTTAAAGTTCTATCCACCATGCTACTATTAAGGATTTCACGGCAGAAAACTCCAATAACATCTTGCTTGACCCGGGAATGGAACCTGAGACCTCATGCATAGCAGTCTCATTCATAAGCGCTGTCCCACCAAAACAGTCAAATATCCATAATATTGTCTTACGTTTACGCGAATGTTATACATTGAAATTAAAACTATTTTATACGGATTTTATCATGTTGTTTATTTTAGAACACTTTTAAGGAGTAGCAGTCTCCCCATAACCATGGCTGCTGTAGAGCAACCGAAACGTCGGGGAAAAGTATAAACTTAAATATAAATAGTGAAATTAAACTACTATATACGGATTTTATCGCGTTGTTTATTTGACACTTTATTACAAAATTTTGAAAACTGTTACACTATACTACTATTAAACTTTACTAACTTTTAAGCTAATTAAATTATTATTAAATATATTAAAACTATTTAGATTTAATTTAAATTTACACTTTCCCCGACGTTTCGGTTGCTTTTCAGCAGCCATGGTCACGGGGAGACTGAAATATAAATAGTTTTAATTAATTTAAATAGCTAAACTTGTAGTAGAGTTTAATAATAGTAGTGTTATAGTTCATAATTATGTAATAAAAGTGTTCTAAAATAAACAATGCGACAATATCCGTATAAAGTAGTTTTAACTAAAGTCAAATATCCGCTAACCTTATAAGCTCAACTGGTAGTTCCTTAAAATATATGAAATTCTATGGACACTATTTTACTAGCCTAAATGTGAACATAACAAGAGCAGTAACCATATCTATATGATTACAAACAAATCCCATGGCGTCGAAAACAACCACTTATCTTTTCTTAATAAGAGTTTGTGTGCTAACAATAATCAACTCGAGAAGATGATGATACGATAACTAGACGTTTAGATGTCATATCGTATACGATAACTAATACAATATTTGGTCCTTATGTTTAAGAACTGCTTTACTCCTATGATAATAAAAATAATGTCCTCCAGATCGAATTTCGGCCAATCTTAACGGAGACTGGCCATCTGCGCTGGAGATACAATAGTGCACAAGTGTGTGCACAAACACAAGTGCACTCTCTGTTGCCTAGTTCTCATAATACGATGGGATGGCAATCCAACACGACTGGAGAGAGATCAAGCGCAGGACCAACGGCTTAACCTGCTGTCCGAAGCACGGGGGTGTCAAACGCCTTCTGGTGTATAAATAAGGACGTGGTTTTCGTATTCCGTGTTTCTCGTACGAAATCTTCAGTAGCGTCTCAAATGGAAGGCTAGGTGGTAAAATGCTTGCTTGCTATTACGTAGGACTTAACCAGCATAATATGATTGTTCGATAGTTCTTAATATTATTTAGCAGTTAAGATGATTGATATGTCACGAGGGACTCCATGTACATTCAAATAACACACATACTCGAAATCATTATTTGCATTCATAAATTTTTTTGTCACGTGTGGTCTAACCCACAACCCTAGCTGAAGTAGTGGTGATGCTACTAATTAAACCATTGCACCCATTCGTAATGTGGAAAGATGAAGTATAAGCTTCAATATAATATGCGTTGCAAGAGTATACATTTAGTAATACTAGTGTTACGGGCAGAATATGTAAGAAGTATCACAATCCCTTAATGTCAACATACCAAATTCCAAGGGAACCTAAAAATTTCTCTCGGCACAGGAACGCAATACGAATTTTTGTAAAGTAAAGGTATGTTCTCGGTTGGGCTGTTTCGTATTGAATGAAAGTCCATATTTTAGCACGGATGCCGTTATACCAAGTTTCACTATAAAAAGGCCGACGAAAATAAAATAGGGCTAGCAAGTGTAAATAAAACAATCAAGAACTGTTTATATTGGTCTACTATAATAATTATGAGCTATAACAAAAGTAAATAAGAATAAAAGTTCTACCACAGTAATTACTGTGCACGATTACTTGAATTAATCGCTACATTTATCGTTATTATATCGATAGTTCGATTCCATATAGCACTAGTTATTTTATCGATACCTATAAAACACTAGGTCCGATTATCGGACTTATTTATAGTCGAACACTTCGGTGGTATACGATATTTTTGACGGCGGCCTTGACTCGACGGCCAAGATCGATTTAATAGGGTTAGCAGATATTCTTACGAATATTTTTTGAATTTTCGTCGACCTTTTCACTTTTTAGAGCAATAATATAATTTCATTTCTTTCGATGGGTCATACTACCGTATAAATAGCGTGGCATATTTTTGCATGGTTTTAGTTTTATGATTTATTTTGCTATGTATAAGAAACTAGTTTATTACGCTGGAGACATCATGAAATCCTTAAATATGAATGTGAGATAACTAGGTCAGGACTTCTTGTCGGTCTTTTCGTCTGAGATCATCAAATTTCTAAAGAAACCTAATGCTGTTCTTTGTTATACCAGGCCAGTTGCTTTGTTCTGTCTTAGCATCTTTTTACAAAGCTCACTCCGTGTTAAAATATCCTTGCACGTCCAAACTCTTACGAGCAAGTGAGATAAATGCAAAAATATTACTTATTGTTAAATGATATCCATAACCGTTTCTTGTTTTAACATGTATATTTTTCGCAGTAAGTAAGTGGGCAACTTTACAAATGCTAAAACAACGGTCACAAACAATACTCGAACCTGGAACGTTATTCAAGCAGGAAAAAGCTTTTCGTTCTGTGGGAAAATTGATCCGGCACTACGCCACGAGGTGACAATTTTGTACATTGAGCCACATATGTAGTCTCATATTGCTGTATGTAAAATACAGTTAACCACCATTACACTCAGAAACTCAACATATATATCTCTCTTTAAGCAAACAGTGACTCAAAATGATTCTGTCGACAATGACGTTTCATTGTCTGCCTCAAATGCGTGTCCTTGGACTAACTGATCGGAGATATACATCCTTTTCAACACCCTATCTACATAGAACAAAGGCGTTCTCTTTAAACATCCTTAATGAGTTAAAGGAAAGGCGACACCATTGTGTAAAATTCGCTTCCTTATCTTAAACATTTAGTTGCAAAATTGCATGTTCCCATCGCTGTGTCATTGTTATTTTAAACAGATAAAACAATTGTAATTAATGATGGGAGGTGCTGAAAGTGCGCCGCAGTTTCCGCTTCGCTTCTTTGAATTGCTGAACTGTGCGACGCCGTAGATTTTCATAATTTTATCTGGTGCTTTGTATTTAATCAGTGGCTGAAAATGAATAGCGGATGATTTTTATTTTTTATTTTCACGATGGCAAAAGCCGTAATTGCCATCAATTGCAGTGAGCTAGGCTACGAATACGAAAAGCAGATGGATTAGATCTAAATCTGATCTATCAGCTGCTCTTTATAATCGGAGTAAAGCATGACTGATAGTTAATGACAGCATCGGAACGAAAAGATTATTTAATGAGTATAGACAAAGGCTCTAACAGGCACAAAAACTACTACTTACTTTAAATAAAGGTTTTAAAACAAACAGGTATGATATATATACTCCCAGGTGATACTATGTACTCCGAAACGAGCAGCGATAGCTCAGTGGGGAGACCAACAAACTGCAATGCAGAGGTTCTCGGGTTCGAACCCACGTCACGCACCTCTGACTTTCGGAAGTTATATGACTTTTAGAAATTATGTGCGTATTGATTGACAATTATCGCTTGCTCTGTGCCTCGGAGAGCACGTTAAGCCGTCGGTCTCGGCAGCCATAAACATCTATGGCAGTCGTTATTGAAAGAGTGTCGACACAAAAGATCTCACTGGGTCGAAGTGTCGCCGGTCTGGACTGACTGGCCCCCACATAAGATACATACACACATACATACATGTACTCCGAAGCGTTGGATATATTGCAAAATAAAGTTTTGTCGGTTTATTCAGAAACTGGTGCATGATAGCGTTTTGGTTATCCAAAACGTTGATTCCAATATTCTGAGGCATAATAAGACTTGGATAATGAAGTTGTTTCGACTGCACATATGCCGTAGTGGTTTAAGTGGTCGCCTCCCCACTGCCACCGCGCCGAGTAATGTGGGTTCGAATCCCACACGGGACAAAAATTTGTGTGACCCACAAATGGTTATTCCGAGTCTGGATGTTCTTTGTGTCCGTTAATTAAATGTATGTTAAGTCCCTCGCGATACAGGAATTATTACTAGCGCGTGAGTTGACTTTTTAAAAAGAACGTATAAAAATACTTATATTGGCATATTCTGTAAACTAAAGACAGCCATCCTTAGATGCAATCGTACTAACCACTTACGCGATGATGTACACACTCTCACAATAGACTTGCTCCACCGTTCAATGTTGCCATACGTAACACACCGCATCTGTATGTTGCCATAGATCACACTACCCCGTTTAAGGGAATGGTAACTTTCACGTGATCGGGCAAAAATACTGGAGCGTGATTGTGTCGATTTACTGCACGATGGAAACTTCATGGTTCGGTTGTAAATAAAAGGGAAATATTATCTTCCGCTATTTTTCTATAAATATAAATTTATCTTGAGGTGCTAAAGTATATCTGTCATTGAGTGAGATTGATCTCTCTAATCATTGAGGTGCTATTGATATTTTTCTATATTTATTTTTGATGGCACTGGCTTAGAGGCAAAGCGGTATGACATGCAACTGACAGGTCAGATTTGATTCCTGAGTTGGGCAAAGTTGTACTCTGTTAAAGAAATACTTGGTAGCAGCACGGCGTCTGGAGTTGTGCCTGACTACATACAATAGGATCACACCTTATTACGTAGGACCTGAATAATAGTCGACAAAAATTATATGAGGTGTGGATGCGGGTAGTGCATATAGTGTCATTTGAGCCTCTTGATTGCAAGTCTATCGATTAGGCTATTCGTTTCAAATAGATACACAATTACATGAAACCGAAATAGATGTCTATTAAGATTTTTCGTCAGAAAATTCTCAATTGCAGCATGCCGTTTGAAACTGTGCCTGGTGAACTGCAGTAGAGTCGCTCTCTAATACGTGGCACCTAAAATCATGATAATCAATAATAATATAAATGTACATCTATAAATCCCTAAAGGTTTAGACATACCCATATTTAATTCTTACTCCGCTAACTGTTTACACATTTATTCCATGAAGGGACCGATCCATTTATGAATCCGTTGATCAATTTATAATCTAACGTTAATATTTAATAATTAACTGTTGATGTTTCCAGTTAGTACCTCATTAGTGTGTCTATGACGTCATATCACGCTAGCAACGCGTGAGGTATTTGTAGCGTCAATGATTTACGGTAGTGTTGAAGCGAACTAATGGCAGTGCATTAATATTGAGAGGAGTTGTAAACTACAGAGAACGTTCTCACCTTGTGATGATATGAATAGATTATTATAGGGAAGAAAAGTATCGTGATTATATGTTGCTAGCTATTGTTATAACCTTATGGTATGTGTTGATAAACTGTGGGTTATACATATCCATTACTTTATTATTATAATGTTCTGCAGACCTTATTTCGATTACGGCGGCCAATATTAACGTGGAGTGCCCTATAGGATGTCAAGCGCAGATGCGAAGGAGAAACTACAAGCCAGGCTTCAACAGTTTTTAAAATTGTATCTTAATTCCACTACTCATAATTCGTTGGAACGGTGAATGAAAACGAATGAAAAGTGATCAGTCACAGGACTAATATCTTTTTGAGCTTTTCAAAGGTCAGGGTTGAAATACCGCCAACTGCCTAATTCCAAGCTTTTACTGCGAATGTGTTTTTACCCAATAGTTTTTGTCAGCCCGACCCTGAATTTGAACGTGCAACACCTCATAATTGATTGACACCCATATAGCATACCAGATCACCAAGTATGTTAAATGCTAATTATATTTATTTCATTAATATGTTTCATAATACCTATTAAAATTTGTATCTAACTTTTTTAAATGCCAATTGTCCTGATACTTGTTACATCGGTAGTTAGGTTAGTTGGGGTCCAATAAATTGTCAAGTACTTACTTGTACTTCTATTTGCCTCCTCCTGTTTTAAACTGAGTCGATTTAGTATAGTTAGTCAATATAGGAGTACTTGTGAATCATCGCAAGATAAGGTTGGAAATTAGCCAAGAGCACGAACCACTTTATCAATGAAATGCGATTATTTATCAATGAAATGATAATGACGAGGTTTGCCAGGGAAATACCCTGTAGTCTTTACTGAAATCAGACTCGCTAAAAGAAGTCTTAGTCTCACGCCTATTTCTTGAATAAAATCATCTATAGTCTCAGAAAAAACATTTACCTATAGTCTCTACCTGCTAGAGACATATCTTTCTTGCTTTATTCTTTCGTATCATAGTCTTTTACATGTTTGTCAGTTTACTATGGAGCGTACTAGTAACTTCGTATTTTTCTAGAAAGGATAGATCTAAAATGAATAACAGAAAAAAAGGCTAAGTGATATATTTTTCAAAACACAATAACGAGAGAAAGTCATATATAATTCTGTGTATAAACACATTTGTTTGAAGATGGTAAATACAAATATGTGATAACTTATAATTTGGTACTTTTATATCATTATTAATATATAATTAACGATCTATTAAAATTAAATCAAATATCTTTATTAATCTGGGTTACCAAATAATATTAGGAACGTCTTACAGGATAACTGATAGCAATGGAATAATTGTATCCAGTATGATCTTCGTAAGGGGAACCTATGCCAGGACAACGAGACCGCTTGTTAGGCAAGTATATTTAAATGCCTACATCACAGCCTACCTTTTATTTTGTATCATGAAATGATTATGCTATTTGACATTTTAACATTATTAGCTTTAGTTTGACCTTTGCTTACGTAAGCTCGTTAGTGAATAAATTAAATATTTGTACGCCAAATTATATAGTGCCATACGTAACCACGTAGTTAACCAACTACGTAATTAAATTAATAAACTGGTATTATTGTTGCCATGACATTCGGTGACGAGTGTGCTTTTCATGTGTTTTTATAATATAATTATGTTTGACTATTTAGACGGTGCGGACGGTACTCGGTGCTTTTGGCGCTGCTGTTGATAGAAATCCCACGCTGGACAAGTATTAAAGTGATTCTTAATTACCTGTACCTACTGAGTCTGTCATCAATCCTCGTTAATTAAATATTTGTAAAGTCTTCCATGGCGCAGGGTTTATAAGGGGAGAAACTATTACAAAAAAAAAACGAGTGTTATATAGTGTCTACGCAAACAAGTTACTTTTGAGATCACTGATTGGCAATTTTATACAACAGGACCGAAACCGGGGTTCAAAACTAACTAAATACACAACGTATCAGGTGAAAAGTAAAAAAAATTTAAAACTCTGACTGCCTCGATTACGAAGCGGTAGTAAGCGCGATTGCTGTGCATGTGGTCTTGGGTTAGATTCCCGAGTCAAACAGAGTTAATGAAATTTTCTGTCAAAATATTTTTACCAGTAACTCGGAGTCTGGCAATGTGCCTGTTAGAAAGAATAGACTCGCCCACTTTTGTGTGGGATCTAAAACTGTATTTGGCCAAATGTGTAATACAAGTCTGCCTACCTTTTCAATGATATAAGGATGACATTATTTTATTAGAATCAGAATAGATTAGTTACCTATGTTATGAGCAGCGATAGCTCAGTGGGGAGACCAACAGACTGCAATGCAGAGGGTCTCGGGTTTGAACCCACGTCGCGCACCTCTGACTATCGGAAGTTATATGACTTTTCGAAATTATGTGCGTATTGATTGACAATTATCGCCTGTTCCGTGCCTCGGAGAGCACGTTAAGCCGTCGGTCCCGGCTGCCATGAACATTTATGGCAGTCGTTATTGGGAGAGTGTCGACACAAAAGATCCCACTGGGTCGAAGTGTCACCGGTCTGCACTGACTGGCCCCCACATTTGATGCATACATATATATATATATATATATATATATATATATATATATATATATATATATATATATATATATATATATATATATATATATATCCTATTGTAGTTACCTTCGTTTTAATGCCCAGCATGAAGCTGCGTCATATCTTTAAAAGTTAATCTAACAACTACGTCCTACAACTGTAGTTCCAAGCGGTGTAACGTGTGAGTCAACGAATCGACGATCTCAGGCAGTTTGTAGATAAAACTAGATAATGTGCATTAAGCGGAATAGTGTACTGGCTAAGTGTTGTTGCCAACTGCACTTCGCACTACATTGGAGTTTGGTAAACAGACATATACATATATATAAATAGAAACACCAATGATTAAATTATGTTCGGGTACTTTGAAATAACTACACTGGAACATTGAGACAACTACCATCTTAGTCTCCCCGTGACAATGGCTGCTGAAAAGCAACCGAAACGTCGGGGAAAGTGTAAAATAAAATTAAATCTAAATAGTTTAATAATAATTTAATTAGCTTAAAAATTAGTAAAGTTTAAAAGTAAAAGTAGTGTAACAGTTTTCAAAATTATGTAATAAAGTGTCAAATAAACAACGCGATAAAATTCGTATATAGTAGCTTAATTTCAATGAATAATATTCGCGTAAACAGAAGACAATATTATAGACATATATATGTATTTAGAGAAACCCATTACTTTTTTAAAAGCTGTGTGGAGTCAATTAGTTTGAAACAAGGTCGCGAAGTTGATTCCATGGGACTCGCCTCTGATTTTTAGATGTTATGTGAGAGTTAAGTAATGTATTTTCTCTCAGATAGCTCGTCCGGAAGATAATTCATTATTAAGTTGCTGTCCCAATTAACCAGTCAGGAAATGTACTGCTGGTGTGCATTACCGCAACTAGGCTTATGTAATAGCACTAGCTATTTCCTCGCGGCTTCGCTCGCTTAATAGTAGGTTAGTTTATGTTAGTAACAGTATTTTTTTATATAAAGTATAGCCCATAATACTTGATGATAATATAGCTTTCTAATGGTAAAATAATTTTTTGAATCAGTTGCATAGTTTTTGAGTTAAACCCTTACAAATATTATATATAATATAAGTAGTATTCTTTATAATATTAGTATATACTAACTGCTGTCCTCAGCAGTTTTACATGGTTATGATTCAGTAATCACATCTCCTGAATGAAGAACTGAGCAGTCTCCGCTACTGAGGCTCGTAGCGTAATGTTATTTCTAGATAAAGCTGCTTTCAAACCGTGAAATAAATATTAAAATCGTTTTTGAATTTAATCATTATATATAAAAATACAAAAGTACAAACTTTTCTCTTTATAATATTAGTATATATATAGACATGGTCGGCCTCGATGGCGTAGTGGTTAGTGTAACCGACTGCCACGACTGAGGTCGCGGGTTCGATTACCGCACAAGTCAAATATTTGTGTACATGAACATGGATGTTTGTCTTGGTCTGGGTGTTTCTATGTATACCTAATATGTATGGATTTCCAAAAAAAATGTATATATGTATGTTTATCCATTGTCTAGTACCCATAGTACAAGCTCTGCTTAGTTTGGGCTTGATGGTGTTGTGTGTATGTGGTAGAATATTATTATGAAAAAAAAAAGAAAAAAAGACATATAGATGATAGTGAAGGAAAACATCATACGGCAAATTGCATTGGATTGCATTGCAAGTTGGTCAACATGCGTGGTAGACTTTGACCTCGTACTAAGAATTTTGATGTATTTAAACAATAATAATAACAATAATAAGTTCTCGAAAATGGTCATGTCACGTTGTACTGGGATCGAACTATCATCACAGACAGGACTGTTGTGGCCAACAAACCTGACATTGTGGTGATAGATCGATCAGAGCGCCGTGCAATGATTATCGATGTCACCATTCCGCATGACGGCAATCTCGCGAAAGCTGAAAAGGATAAACAAATTAAATATCTCGATTTAGCTCGCGAGGTTGTCGACATGTGGGATGTGGATTCGGCAATCATTGTGCCGATAGTCATATCTGTCAATGGTCTAATTGCCAAGAGCCTCGATCACCATCTAAAGAGGCTCGCGTTAGGTGCTTGGATCAGGGGTTGATGCAGAAGGCAGTGCTTTTAGATACAGCACGCATTGTGAGGAGGTTCCTGTCTCTGGAATCCTAACCACCGGCAACTTGGACCCTGTTACCGATGCCGGTGGGGTACCATACATTTAATATTTTTAAATGTATATTTTTATATATGTATATTTAAAAATGAAAATGTATTGCAAAAATAGAAATAACAAGTACAATAATAAAGAAAAAGATTGCACGTTAAATGATAGCTTCTAAAACCATAAGACCACTATAAATATTTTAATTGTATTTAGGTCATGAAAACGTACTTATATATTATTTTGTGCCCGTAGTATATATAGGTATTATAGTGTATATATGATTGGTTTAGGTAATTGTCATTCCCAGCGTGCAATATATTTAATATCTACCTTCCATAAAATAATTTTTATTGTTAGATTCTTTCCAATAATATTTTTTCAATACGTTAAAGTGTCCAGTAAAAATGCATTACTTTTATTTCTTTTATCGAAAACAGGTGTTATTTATAGTTTTGTAACGTTATGGTAGTCAACCAGCTTTAGAGGCGTGGTTGACTTAGGATTTTAATAGAAATTAAAGATGAACAACGCGATCAATAAGCATATATTTTCACTTACAACAGGTGTATGAGAATAAACAGAACTACAATTATATTCAACTAGGTATTTAGTGGTAGTTCAGGACCTGGTTCAAGATGAAGGCTTGTTACGTGGTCCCGGGTAGAAATGGACTACTTAACTTCGATAGGCAGCGCAGCGGAAGGAGAGCAGAAACTTTATATTTTCTTTTTTTGTGTGTGTTAATTGTTAGACTTAGATGGCTTTTACAACTTTACGCAGACTGTGGGTGAGCGCAGAGGGCTCCCAACCCGTTATCCCGAGAGCGGCACCGGGACGCGTTGCCAATATATAGGGCCGCCGCTGGGGAGGAGAAGCCGATGGAGGGGCGCCGCGAGCACGGCCCCTCAGGAACGACCGGTCCGCGTCACAGTTTGTCGCCAGTTATTATTCTATTTACGAAGTTGACATTTATTGAACTCTTAGTCTTTGTTTCTACCTAGCTACTTAGCTTATTATGAGGACCTAACATATTAAGACATTAATTCTAGATTTTTTGTCGCGGCTTCGCTATCCTAAATATAGGTTCGGTGAGATTAGTTTAGTCACAGTGCTTTTTCTCGATGAATTTTCTATTCTTTATTCTCGATGAATTTCCTTTTCCTGACAACGTTTACCTTGTCTTTAATAAACTACGACATATACATAATTATATAACATCGGAAAAACTCTTATACAACAGCTTTGACTGTCCGTCCGTCCGTCTGTCTGTTATACAACTTTCAACTCAAGAACCGTAAGAGCTAGAGACTCGCGGTCAATGCCATTCGACTCATCATAGTCGATATACCCCCGAAATGACTATGGCCTTTGACCTCTGATGTCAAGGTCACGTGATACCATCTTTCAACTCAAGAACCATAAAAGCTAGAGACTCGCGGTTAGCGCCATTCGACTCAGCATAGTCGATATACGCCGAAATGACTATGATGTTTGACCTCTGACCTCAAGGTCAGGTGATACCATTTTTTCGAACTCTAAGATCTCACTTGTTTTAAACTGTCCTACTACTGGGCTCTAAATTAGAATGGTTAGGCCATAGTCAACCACGCTGGCTCAGTGCAGCTTGGCACACTTCACACATCTTCGAGAACATTATGAGCATTCTTAGACACGCAGGTTTTGTCGTGATATTTTAATTCTTCGTTAAAACGAGCGATAGTGAATATTTTACAACGATTTTTTTTCTAAAAGGCAGAGGTGCCTACCTAGGCCAGGTTTTGGCTTGGTAGTCCAGCGGTCTCCCGCTAGGCTATCGCTGCGATACTGTATAAAATAGTTTAATTTCATATTAAAATTAAGTACATAATTATGTCGAAATACCAGCACTTGCTCTGTTTGCAATTATGGTGCTACTCAGTAATTCAATAGGCAAATAAATGTAAATAATAACAAGTTTAGCATACCCTAGTGCGGCTCATTGGCACCAAATTTACGATTATTGCGTTTAAATTGCTAACCATATTGATAAAACATTCTCATATATTTGTAGTAATTGCGATTGGCTGCAGCTTTGCGCTCATTATCAGAATTTGTTGTAATGGGGTGTTATCGGTGAATTAATATAAAATGGTCGAGGCAGACAATGAAATGTTGGGATAATATTCCCAGTATCACTATTAATCCACTGAATATTTTTATCTTCTTCTCCCTTAGCCTTTATTATTCCCAAGTCACTTGGGATCGGCTTTTCTGGTCTAACTGGATTTGACTGGATATCAGTTTTTACACGGAGCGGCTGCCACCTGACCTCCGCATCCCGAAGGCTAACGATACCCTAACGCTAGACCAGTGTCAGGATATTATAGGGCACTGACTTCTTAATAACGACTGCCATAGGTCGACTCAGCACAAGTATGATATTTGGAAATTGTTTATTTTAATCTAGTTTACCTTACAGTATAAGACATTTTAATATCAAACGTTGAACGTTGCCTCACCACTGCAACAGCACTGCGTGGGTTCGAATCCCACAAAAAAATTGTGTGATCCATAAATGTTTGTTCCGAGTCTGGTTGTTCTTAGTGCCAGTTGCTCAGACAACGGACACAAAATACATCAAGATCCAGTATCGACATTATTTAACACACAATTAATCTATACTAATATTATAAAGCTGAGGAGTTTCTCTGTTTGTTTGAAAGCGCTAATTTCAGGAACTACTGGTCCGAATTGAAAAATTATTTTAGTATTGGATAGCTTATTTATCGAGGAAGGATATATGCTTTTTTATGCTAAAGTGAGTTTAATATGTCGTATTGTTTTAATAGAAGTGATGCAAAAGTATTATTTTTGCATGTTTTTAGTGATCTGCCAAAATAATATTAAATTACTGTAAGCCTAATTGGCAGAACATACTGTAAACATCTTATATATACCTATGTTTGACAATAAAGAAGACGGGGGCGGTGCAGTAATCATCTAGTTATATCAATAACTAACATGTGCAAATACTTAACTAATAAATATAAAATATATTTTAACTTTTATTTATTTCTTTATTCCAATTGCAAATACAGGTACATGGGATGTTAGGTACTTATATAAATTTTAGGTAACACTGTACTTGGCCTTGTGGCATGCAATTACACATGATACGTACAATTACTTTATCTAGTTACAAAACTGTATTCTATGAAATGACCTATACTAACTTCTAATTAAAGTTTATCACATAAATATCCACCTACAGAATAATAACATTTTGCTAATAATAATCGCTTTTACTTATTTTTAAATATTTTATGTTCACTTAGGACTTTTTACCGACTGAAACTCTAACGTAATCACACTAGTGTGATCACCTTATTGCATTGATATAAGCATCATGTTACCTGTTGTAATATATATATATAACTTAATACATAAATAAAAGTTCATAGTAACACAAAAATCTATTTATAATATTATTCATAACTTTAGACATTCATATAAATTTAGCAAGAGGTAAACGAACCTCAAAAATACGTAATGCGTGCGTGCGTCATTCCCTTTGCAGATGCGTACCCCAGTACGTAAAGAATATCAAATCGTTTTCCCAGAATAGACGTTTTAAATCTTAATATTTATGTAAGAATCCTAACAATTACATAACGAACTCAATTATAACACGCTTTTGATTATTCAGCGAAAATGTTCACAACTTATTATATTTGTTTTTGGAGTTTGCGCGTAACTTATTCCGATGTCGAAGTTTTGTGACCCTCGCGTTATGCTAAGGCCTTTTTGGCAATTGATGACGTCATACAGGCTTGTACAACTAGCAGATCTTGTTTTAGACACTGTAAAGACTATTACTGTACTGAATGTAGCTCCTAGTATCATAAGGTAGCTCCAGTTTTTAGGTGATCTCCAGAAAACCTGTGATGTGTTTTCTTGTTTATGTAGTCTTCCACATACTTTATAAATTCCTTTTTCACCAAGACAGCAATAAAATAAGTAATTAAAATGAAAATACCGATTAATTTACATTTATAACAACTTAATTTGACCGTCTATGTCTACAAATATTCTTTTCAAATATAAATTAGTGTTTCTCGAAATGAGCAACCAACTTGATGGCAATGTTCCAAACGGGGATTTATCGATCATCAAATTGGTTCACAAATATTGATATTGACCAGATTTCTGTTTGTTTTAGCTTAAACTTGCGAATATTGGAAGTCTTGCTGACCCTTTTGTATTGGGCAGTCTCAGCGACTTTGGACGTATAAGTTCCACTCACTGGCCTATTCATAACTTTAAATCAAATGAGCATTTATATGCGTCAACAAGACTATAATTAAGGTCGATTCCGATTTATGTAATACAAACTGTATTATCATATATAAATAAATGTCTTTTTTTTATTATTTAACCAAATTTATTCGGTCAATTGTTCTAAATATTGTAAACAGATATTAACTGTTTATAAAATTAACAATATAATCTATTTGAATGATTCGTACTTAATTGATCGAATAGATTCAGTAAAAATTATTCGAATCTTTAAGCAATTCGGGCAATCAATTTTAACTCGATACATTAGACCATGTTTGACGCAACCACTATCGAAGAAGACAAGGAAGATCAATATTTGTCTTCGGATAACAATATATTTGAAAATACTACTCTACGCTTTAACAAACAGGTAAAATATACTTGGCACTGACTCTACGTTGGTTAAACTCCATTCATAGCTTAGTTAAGACTATAGGATAAGGACACATTTTATTTCTTTATTTTTGTGATTTATAATCGACTAGTAGTTTACCCGCGGTTTCACCCGCGTAAGTCCCGTTCCCGTGTGAATATCGGGTTTCACCCCTTTCACCCCCTTCAGGATGGAATTTACAAAAATCCTCTCTTAGTGCTCCCCTGCACTCTCCAAGGAACATACATGCCAAATTTCAGCTTCTTGCGTTCAGTAGTTTCGGCTGTGCGTTGTCTGTCAGTCACTCAGTAACGGAAGAGTTTTATATATATAGATTAATATAAATCGACTATAAAACACAAAAATAAATAAAATCTATATAATATTATGTTATATGAACATTTGGTAAAAACACCAAAACTTCGGATACATATGTAAAACAGGCGTTAAATGTGCCAATGGGGCGAAGATTGAGGTTCTATAAAAATTAAGTAGGTTATTTAATCAAATTTCTATAATCTGTTATAAGATTCATAGCTATAACGGTAGATGCGATTGCTTTGCGAAGTTTCGGATCGACTCCCGTGTCGGAAAAAGTGTTGTTAGATTTTACTGTTATTAAAATATAAGTACCAGCGCTTGGTCTCAAACTGTGACCGGTACTCGGTAATAGGCTCACCCTCGACAACAACAAACGTAATTTGTGAAATGTGTATGTCATACACTTCTGTCTAGCCCTCTGGGGATGTGTAAGACCTTGTATGTTTTGGCATTTTTATTGGTTATAACTATACAGGATGTCCGGTAATTAATAGATAACCTTGAAATATGTTATAGTAGAACTAATGGCCGATCAGAAAAAAAAACAGAAAATAATGTGCAATAGCTAGTCATACTTTTGAATGTCTATCTATTAGCATAATTAGTGTTTAATAGTAAAACAACAAAAAACCGATGGAATTCATTTATTTATGGTCGTAGTGTACAAGATAGATAAAGGTGGTAATTAAAAAAAAATCATATCTGAGGTGGTAAGTTAGGATAGATTTTTTCATATTTTTTTCTGAACGACCGTCAGTTCTACTATAAGACATTTCAAGGTTATACATTAATTACCGGACACCCTGTATATGTTTATTTTTGGTTCGTGTCTATTGACTCGAAACTATTGAGTATTTTCAATCTTAGAAGGAACAAAAGTTATTGTACATACATAGTCACGTTTGTTTACCACAAAGCAGCAGTTTAGTACACCAACATTTCCACAGCTACATTTTAGATGCCACATGCACAGGCACGAGTTTACGATCTTCTACAGGACACAATTTTCGACTGCTTCGGTGCTCGGTGCTTTTACTAAGAATAATAAGATATTATAAATAAGAGAAAACTGCATTACTTTGTCAAACCAGAGAATCGATTGAAAACTTCACTATCTGCCAAAGGGTAAACAAAATCGAAATCCAAGTTAAACCTCAGCAGTCCAAAACTGCTATATGTTATTTTATCATACAAATACACGGCATCCCTAATAATAAAAACAGCAAATATTTTTCGGCTGGTAACTCGCTTATACCCTGATGATCCCTGTCTGGAGCAGATAAACTGCCTAGCGAAGGACTCTTTTGTACGAAGACAAATTCAATCTATTTAGGTATAACTCTCGACAGGCTTATTCTGTTTTTATCTTATTGTAGGTATTTATTAACATAAGTAAGCAAGCAGCGATAGACTAGTGGAAACCATTGGACTGCCACGCAGAGGTTTCGAGTTCGATCCCAAGACCCGCATCTCTGACTATTCGAAGTTATGTGCGTATGAAATAGTTAATTACCGTTCGCTTTAACGGTGAAGGAAAACATCGTGAGGAAACCTGCATGTCTGAGAGTTCTTCATAATGTTCTCGAAGATATGTGAAGTCTGCCAATCCGCACTAAGCCAGCGTGGTGGACTATGGCGTAACCCTTCTCACACTGTGCAGAGGTACATGTCCAGCAGTGGGACAGTTTAATACAGGGCTGCTGATATTATTATATTAACACAAGCGTTGCCACGTTTGAAGGTACGGGTGTCGCTATGTGTTTATATGGTCGCTCTGTTACTGTCTGCGTACCGAGTATGAGAGCATTTGGTAATAAAGTACCGAAGTATTTGTTAATAAAGTAATTGAGTAGTCGCGCCTCGCTTATTTTAGCATGAATGGGCCGGCTCGACCGGGGAAGTACTACCCTCTCACAGAATACCGACGTGAAATAGCAGTATTCTTACTGTTGTATTTCGTTTGCTGAGTGAGAGTGCCGGAGGCCTAATCACCCTCTTTCACCCTTCCAGCTCCTTCTCCTTCCCACTTCCTTTTTTTTCTTATAGGGTCGGCAACGCCCAAGCGATGCCTCTGGTGTTGCAGGCGTCCATAGGCTACGGTGACCACTTACCATCAGGTGGGCCGTATGCTTGTTTGCTAATTTAGTGGTATAAAAAACATTTGAATTATTAATAATTTAAGTAATATCAATTCTTTGGCTGCATTGATGGCGTAGTAATTTAAGTGAACGCTTTGCTACTGTTTGTGTGCTGACTGATTGTGGGCTTGATCTCACATGGCAGTAAAAGACGAGTTTGAGATTTGGCATAGTAAAACTTTTTATGCGGCAAGCAAAAACTAATAAAAACAAGTGAGAAACGGCAATGAATTGCCGTAAATCTCGGAGGTCGAAAAAATGGCTCAAGTTATATGCAAAGGTCACGTGATACCACGTGACCTTGAGTTCAGAGGTCAAAGATCATAGTTATTTCGGGGTATATCGACTATGCCGAGTCGAATGGCGTTAACCTCGAGTCTCTAGCTCTTACGGTTCTTGAGTTAAAAATTGTATAACAGACAGACGGACGGACGGATGGACAGACAAAGCTGTTGTATAAGACTTTTTTCGAACTCTAATGAACTATTATCGTGTTTCATCATTGGGAAACCCTAAGTATTAAAAATTATATAAAATGTCACTCCATTAACATTTGCTAATAAGCAACAAAAACCGTAAGGAAAGTATAAATAGATTTTAAATCTAAATAGGTTTGATTTATATAAACCTCAATAAAGTACGTATATTGAAAACAAAAGTCTTCGACGTCACGAGATGTAATAAAATGATTTACCCGAATCACGAGTTATATAATGACAAAATACGTAAGTTTGTATATTTATAAACAGCAACACCTATCTAAATAAAGCATTCTATAAATAAATCAAAGGGTGTGTCTACTCTTTAAACAGAGCGTTTATAAAAAATGGTCGTAAAGAAGAATTATGAGTAGTAAAATGTATTAGAGGTTATGGATAAAATAACACACTGTATAAATACTTTAACTATTTATTTTATACTTTGACACAAGGAAGTTTTATATGTCCGATCACTTACAGCTCACAACAAGAAGTGACAGATAGCAGTGTAGCTACGCCTTTTATAGCTAATCAAACTGTAAAGTATTTGACTACTATTTATATTGTATGATGTTATATTATACAATTACTAAGGCGCAATAATTGTAAATAGTTAAATATAATAATTAATTAATTTTTGCATGTATAAATGTATATAATTCAACAAAATGATCATCGCAATAACATCAACACTATTCAATAGCATTACAAACTAATATTGAAATGTTTGTTATATCCCGTGTTTCCGCGAAAAACTGGGTAACAAAATAAACTATCTTTCAGCATGGCGCCCGTTTGTGGGAAGGCAATTCCTGCGCATGAAGCTAATAATAATAATATTCCTTTATTCACAAGAAATGTGGTTACATAGTGGTACGGTAATTGTGGTCCTATCACATTCTACCATAACAATGGTGCGTAAATATCTCAAAGTTATAGACAGATATTGTACAAAATATGTTGATCATTATATTGGTTTGATATTATATTGATTTGTATTTAGTTATTTGGTTAATTAATGTCAAAATGTATGCCGTGTATAATTATTGTAATAAATAAAGTAATTGTACAGGAATGTCAAGTGACAACAAATTTAGAAGTCAATTATTGTGTTTCAATGTCAGTGATATTAAGGAATTTCAACATTAATTAATTATATAATTTGTACTTTATATGTCATAAAATCCTTTAAAGTGTAGAAGCATTTTTCTGCAAGCCACACTGTAAGTTTTCATAGTAAGCTGTAATTCTTTGAATTTATCTGGTAACTAATTATATACATTTATATGGCCTTTACATAGACATTCTTCTCATATATATCCAAACGGCACCTAGGTCGGAGAAGCTTAAATTTATTTCTAGAATTTCTATCCACCTTGTCAGAAAATTTGCTAAAATATTGTGGATGCAGTTTAACAAAGACACATAGTTCCCTAACGTACATGCAAACCAGTGGTAGGATATGGAACTTTGTAAATAGTGGCTTACAACTGTCTGTAGACTAGGCTCCACATATCGCATTTCTTTTGCACCAGATATGCTTTTTCAATCTCAACCGAATTACCCCACAACAAAAGACCATATGAGAGCACCGATGACACGTATCCGTGGTACGCACTAAGTGCCGCTGCCGTTGACACGGTCTGTCGTAAACGTTTAATAGAAAATACAAATCGATCAAGTTTATTGCAAACATATTCTACATGTTATACAGTTGCAGTGCTTATCAAGCATCAGACCTAAAATTTAACAGTGCTTACCTCTTTTTTTTATAGTTTATATTTAAATGAATATTTTGTAACTGGGCGGTAATTATTCATGTCTGTTGCATCTCCCTTTTTATACAAGGGCTTAACGATAGATTTTTTAAGACTTGTGGTATAAGTGCCTTGTTTAAATGACATATTAATTATAAAGCTCAAGAGTTCACATATGAATTGTCCGCAAGGTTTTATAATCTTTGTATTCATCCCATCAATACCTATGAGGTTAGTATTGTTGAGGTTATTAATTGATTACCTCCATTGAGTATATCGGGCTTAAAAATATCGAATTAAAATTATCCATATCCATAGTTTTATTGATATCGCTACAGATTTAATTAAAATAATTCTCATTCAGCAATTTAATTTAAAAATTATTGAATAAATTGCTTATATTGTCTGTAGTTGTATGTACTTGATTATTATATAATATTTTGTCTATTTCTGTAATGGTATGTCTGTCTCCAATATTTTGATTTATGATTACACTGCTTTGCATTTATTCTTTTTCTTATAAATATATTTATGATTTTCTAACTGTTTTGACTTGTGTATGCATTGCTTAAGTAGTTTAGAATATTTTTTGTAGGAACTATCGACACATCAGACACATCAACTGAGTTTTCCATTTTTTTAAGACAGTATTATCATTGTTACTGCCTTGTTGGTACAGTGGCTAAAGATTGTGCGTATTATGTTAACATGAAATCGCGAGGCTCTGAGTTCAATGCTCATGCTAGGCAAAATGTTTTTAGATTTTTATTAGGCAATTCTTAGTGGCAGCATGACGACTAGTATTGTGACCGGTAGACGGTAATAGGAAAGACCTCTAAAATGCGACCTAGAAATCCTATGTTTATATTATAAAATACTATGTTTTTCAAGTTCTACGTATAAAACTGGGAAGAGTGGGCATTTTATACCTATGCCTTCCCAATGAAAAATAATTCTGCTAACTAGTCAAATTTTTCACACACTTCCTTTTTTCCTTTTGTAAATGCGCTTATGCATACAATGTTCGGGCAATCCAAAGTGATTTTTGTTGATGTTTTCGTACATAAATCGTGACTGTGGAAAACAATGGCAATACGCACTAAGTATTCAAGACATGGATAAAGGGAGTGATATCAATTTTCGCATGTAAAAACTTGTAACAGATGTTGCAGTGATCTATGTTCGGAAATATAACCAATATGACATGATTTACAATGTGCACCATTATAAATCATTGATTCCCAGTGATTTATAATGTTGTATTTTGTTGCACAATATTTGTCCTTGGGGTTAAGGTGGCCAATCTAAGCGGAAATCTCTTGATTCCGTCACTTCCATAGTCCGATGGGACGGATTTCGAAACGATCACAGAGAGATCGGATTGGTTAAGCGCCCGATCTCTTTCGAGGCACAAGGGTGCGTACATCACCAACTGAAACACAATTTTGATTGGCACGACCCAGGGTCCCAACGCGCAGATCATGCACAGCATTCACTACTGCTGAACCCCCGAGGCAGTTAAGGCACTGCGTAGGGGTGTGTTGCCGTCCTAATGTATCCACGCTTCAAGTGAAAGATAGTAATGTACGAAAACACACGCGTTGCACGATCGTAATAAATGAGCGTGCAAAATTGTTTATTAGAATAAATGTATATATACGCACGTCAGAATATAGCAGCATAGAAATGTATGGCCGACTGTTTCTTTTTTTTAGATTTAAAGCTGCGTAAATCTTTCTGGCGCTAGTAAATATTCCAGCATTTCCAAATCCATTTATTGAACACCACATCTTGATGATATTTCCTTCGTATATTAACGATTCATATTATATACGTGAGGTTTGTGAAGGTCTTTGAATGCTTGGTAATCAATCAAGTGTAAACCAATGAAGGGATGTCTATGGTAAGGCTTTGGAGTAACACTTGAGAGGTAGTAAATTTAAATCCCATCGATTCGAACCCCTACCGACGTAAACCTACTACTTTCAAAATATGCTACCTTGTGTGTGTTCCAATTTCTGCCTAGTTCCAATTTATGCTCGTGAATCCAAGCAATACCTCAGGCAGTCATTAATATATCATCAGTACGTAAGAAGTTAACATATACCAGTATCAAGGACTACTGTGGACTTATGTGTGTATGTGATAGAATATTATTATTATTATTATTATTATACAACTGTTTTTGTTACCTAGATTTCCAACACATTATATCTGTAACAAACATAATTTTCTGGACATAATATCATAGACTGTTAGTGACGCAGCGGTATTGAATGCGACTGCTGTACGTGAGATATCGGGTTTGATTCCCGCATCGGGCAGTGTCACTAGGTTTGTGAAGAAATTCTCAGTAGCATTAAAGAGTCTGAGGCTTGGGCCGGTCAACAGTAAAAGACTAGTGATGAAATAGTGTGTAAATTACACGTTTGCTTAATTTTCCGGGTTATAGACGTAACTATTTGTTGTAAGTTTTATTTGACATTGTAATTGCTGCATTGACATCCTTAGTAATTGAATTTTATTTCCTAATTAGCTGCATTGACATTTAATTCTTAAATTTATTTGTATTTACTGTATTTATAATTAGTAATTGGCAGCTATTAATTCTGCATGTTTTCATTCTTTTATTTTAATTTTATGCTAAAGTTAATTTAATATGTTGTATAGTTTTAATAGAAGTGATTCAAAAGTATTATTTTTGCATGTTTTTAGTGATCTGCCAAATTAATATTAAATTACTGCAGAACATAGTTGATCATCACCATTACTGTAAACATCTTATATATACCTATGTTTCACAATAAAGAATATTTGATTTGATTTGATTTGATTATGTAGATAATATTATCTACATACAATACATTATAGTCAGGTCTGATATTGTCTGACAATGCTGATATCAGCATTTTCATAGCCGAAATCGATGTCAAAATGAACACGAGTTACCAGCGCATGTATCCCGTACAACTAACTATCTTCCATAAATAGCCCACGCGAGAATCATGCACATGTAATCTGCGCTAGCTTCATGCCTCGTGTACAAGTACCACAAGTTTTCTCTTCCCTATAAGTTATTTTTGACACCGCAACGAATAATTTTTGAGGAATAAATAATTATACGTAAGCTTTAAGGAAGCCTTTTGATCTCGTGCAATAATATTGACTGTGAGCAATAATTTTATAGCCAACTTCAAACAATTTAAATAAGTACTTATCCTTTAATTTCCCGTTGGAAAACCATCAAGCGTTTCGCGGACGACGTTTTTTTTTCCAACGTTCAGAAAAGGTTTCGTCTCCGGCTGCCACGACAAGCAGTCCAGGTTTATTCTGCCACCCACTCGGCCCGCAGCAACACACTTTTTGTCGTTGTCCTTCGTGTACGTTGTTGCTTAAGGTTTCATTCTTCTATCGTTATAGGTCAAATTGTGCGCTCCATTGTCTGTCGTCTGCGGCACGAGCGGGTGTTCCGCGTCGTGGAACTAACAAATTAATTGTCAATATTGCGGCTCATTTCCAACAATAACAAACTGTTAGAAGGCTCAAATTCTGGCACGTGTCACATCAGTCGTTAATGGAAAACTTATCTTAGCCTTATCCGGAAACGTTAACGAGGTTGTATAAATAAGCTTAAACATTTACTGGTTTATAGCCGCGGTTTTACTTGTTTTCCAGAATGAAAAGTATCCTTCGTAGATATCTATAGATTATCTTTACGCAAAATAGCATGTCGTGTTGAATACACATGGCGTTTTGCATAAAGATAGATAGATATAGAGTTGTTATGTTAGTAAAGAAAGACAATACATGATACACACTTCTGGGTTAACTATACTAAAATAATAAATATTATGTTTTTAAAGATGTTTACAGGTTTACAAATTTGACTAAACTTGTTGAATATTCTGGATTAATACTTATGCAACTTTTTATCTTGGTATGAATATGCTTTCAATTTGTTCCGTGAAATACACAAAGGCACAGCCACTGTCGGAAACTATTAATATCTATTAGTAAAGATATTAATTCGCTATTAGCAACGGTAGCTCAATGGGCAGACTATTGAACTGCCACGCAGCGATTTCAAATTTGCCTTCGAAGCACGCAGTTCTTATTTTATGTTATGTTCATATTAATTATATATTTAATGAACATATTGACGACACATAAATACATCGTTAGGAGACTGATAAGATCAAACCACATTTATTGGTATACTTCATTATTTAAATAAAAAAAGCAACAATCATAATTTACAACTTAACTAATATTAACAAAACTAACCACTTATAAATAGAACAAAATGAAGAGTAACAAAATATGGGACTGTAAAAATTAATAAAAAGGGATGGCCGGTTTAGGCAGCGTCGTAAAATTCTTCAGCATCGCTGTCGACCGGGAGTGTGCCCAGAAGACTGGCAGCATTGCCACGCTGAATGGCAATTCTGATTCTTTGAGCTAAGAAATTATTATTACGATTAGCCGCTTAGATATATCTCTAAAAAGCGCACGAGCACCCGGATCCTATGAACCTACCGTCTCTACCCCAAACGGCTCGAAATAATTACCAATAAAATTACTGTATTTGCGCCGTTTGAGGTTTTCTGCTGTTACAGCAGCAGCACTGGCACAGCTGACTGTGCTTGGAAGATGTGATGGTGCAAGGGTGTCGACGCATGTGGTCTCCCACACCAACTGAGACTGATTGTAATAATATCAATCATTTAAATAAACTGTCTCACTGCTGGGCACGGGCCTCTTCTCAAGGGCCGGGATTTTTTCTAACGCACTAGGGAAATACCCATGAAAGAGAAACAAATAAAATAATATAGGTATGTTATTATATTTTATTATCATGAGGAATGAGAATTCAAAAGCTTTTTCAAATATGTATTTGTGAAGTTTGCCAACATTGGGCCAATATAATGGTGCACTAGCTTGTTTGCACGCGAACCCTGTTTATAATTGTTAACTGTATTTCTGCGTAGCACAAGCCTTGCAGTGGACAGTGTGTAAACAGAGCGGTTTAATATCGATTCGCCGAAGCGACTATATCTTCTCGTAATCAATTGTGTAAGCAAGTAAAACCGTAATAACCCTACAGAATAAACAAATTTGGCAGATTTAAGTATGGCGGTTTTCATAATGGCCGATACCAACACGATATGAACCCGATATTAATAATACACTTTTCAAAGTTACATTTACCAGATTTCGTCAGTCATATCATTGACTTCCAGTACAACCGTATCTGTGACATTAGTACAGAAATCAATGTGATATTGGAGTGTCAGCAACCATATCTACATCGGCAACCGTGTCGACGCGTACCGGGTAAAAACATGTCAGAACCATATTCCTATTCATAACGATTCATTGACGTTCGCCGGGAATATTTTTACACTGATACTTTAAAAGTGCCAGCCTTTTTGAGAATCAGTAACTATATTGGTGTAGGCACTGCTAAATTAATCGTTGGAGAGGATTGTGGCTTGTGGTTAATATGAAAAGCATAATTAGTGAAGTTGTAAGAAGTGCACAACCTTATGCCACAGGATCGACGAGGAAGCATTCTGAAATTTAAAAAGAAAAATATTTAAATAAATTACGTTTAAGTTAAACTACTTTATAAGGATTATATTGCACCTAATTAGAAAAAAATCTGTGGCACTGATACGACGCATATAGGTACTGTTTTTAACTATTTTAATTATTTAAATTAATATATATATACTCTTTTCCCGACGTTACGATGGCTTTTCAGCAGCTATGGTGAATGGGAGACGAAGATGATAGTCATGATATTGTCGTTTAGTGTAGTTATATAAAAGTACCCAAACATAATCTAGTCTTTACGCAGAATGACATGAAGTAACATGAAGTATTATTTCTTCTTGGATTGGATTTATTTCATAAATGAATTATTAGATCCTAAGCTGGTAGTACATTGCAACCATGTTCGCTATTGAATTAGGATGTACTTTAATTTCAATAGCTCCACGGAGCATCCTTGACAGTAATCGGTGTTCTTTAGCACTTGCTGAACTCTGTAATCTATCAAAGAAGTAGTTGCTTTTTCTGTTGTATTTATATTACGTTTTAGCCAATATTCACCTGTAAGCTGTAGTACTTCAACAATAGTGTCAGTCGATGAATGTAAAAAATATCGACATTGTACACGTATGTACTTCTACTTAGCTAACGTTTGCTACACCATCAAGTAACCAATTTGCAACAATTGCAGTTAATATAGCGGGATCGATGGGAACTTGAACCATGGAATAGTTAGAGCAGTACTTTTTCTTTTTTTTTATACTACTAAAGTGACATACAAGCATACGGTCCACCTGATGGTAAGTGGTCACCGTAGCCTATGGACAGATGGTCCTTTTGTACCAACGTGTATGCCAAATTTCATGGTCATTGAACTGGCTTTCTTTCTGCCAGTGTTTCTAGCATTTTTATTTTCTTTTTATTTAATTATAAATAATTAGTTAGGATTTTCCTTTTAATATTGACATATTACTCACATCTGAAGGCCCTATGAGAGTACATACGTATTACTTCTCGAGAAAATTCAAAAGTCATTTTTACGCTTCTTTTATAAAAAACTTTATCGTTATTATCCTTTCCCTTTATCCAACAAAACTTTTACTCGGAATGTTATGCTTCAATTCTCTGGAAGTAAGGCGTAATTACCACTTACTTACCTTTGTCTGCCAGGCTTTGCGTGGTAAATGTGACTGTTCGGAACTAGTAACACAGATGGTTAGGTTATCTGTCCCCATTGTATCTAAAATACAACTTAGATCACGCAAAGTCCAGTTACTAGCTGTGCCTTATGCACGTACAGTGGCGCATGCCAACTCGCCCCTTGTTCGTGCACTAACCTTATTAAATATGCTTCTGACATCAGAATCTGAATGTGATCTATTTGCTTCGGGATGGATGGATGTGAGTTGTAGTTGTTTAGGATTTTGTGAGATGATAGATATTTAGTTAGTTACTAAGTTACGAATCTTTTATTGTACTCATGTAAGCAGATGTAATAATAAATTATATAAACCTTGTATATTATGTCGGGTAATATAAATGTATATAATGTTAGATATAATTTTTAACTTGTACAACGATTTGGTGTATACTGTTATGTTGACCTTTTGTTTATACTAATAAATAAATGACAATCTTTTTGGGCATTAAAGACATTTATGACAAAATGTAATATTGTTATTGATTATTTAGAGGCGTCTGAACCTAAAACAATGGTCTTTAGAATTATTGTCAGTCAGTCTTGTTTGATCTAGTATCACGTTAAAACTACTAAACGGATTATAATAATTATGGCTTTCATAAATTTTTGCTTGGGACATAAATTGAAAACTAAGCAAAATTTCATTCAATTCCATTCAGTAGAACCAGAGGTATGCTTCAAAATAAGTATTAAAGATAACATCAAACAATTAAGTTTTCAAAATACCACCCTGAAATTTAAAATTTACCGCGGACGACTTACGCTACTATGATTTTGATTTTATTTAAATCAGGATGATTTATAAATTCATATAGAAAAAGCAGCAAAATCACGTTTGCTTATCAATGGGGCTTAAAACAGTTTGAACTGAATGTTCTTTCTTTGAACTGACTGCGATTAAATTATCCAGTTATTACGTTCAAATGGATCGACGGAATGGTTCAGGTAAAATAGTGGTACCTTTAGTATCAAAGTGTATGTGCGTATTATTCGAATAGAATGTGAGAAAAATTCTCGGTCAATTCAGTTCTGTAGCCTTTTGCAATTTAAATAGGAATGGATTTTGCGCAGACTCGAAGCTAAAATTTTATATCTGTATTAAAAGTAAGCTTTTTGCTTGGTTTTACGTTTTTCGAAAAGGTTCAATCGGGATTTCCTTTTATCGACTTTAACAATGTGGTAACGGTTTTCTACCTGATGTAATTTCGGTCTTCCTATTTCGTGGATATGGAAAATATAAATTACCTTGGATTTGCTAAGGATTTCCTTTGGCAATAATGGTCTTTCAAGGTTATGATCTCTTGATAACTTAAGAATGAACGCAGTTTATTCTTTGGCCTCGAACACGCTACGGATTTAAGCTCTGAAAGGCTCTCGCCCTAAGAATTAATTCTTAGATACCAATCAAACTGAAGGTACCGTTAGAATTTGTATGAAGATCCTTAACATACTTTCGTCTTCTAGGTATAATACCTATATTCAATTTGTTGATAAACAAATTGAATATAGGTATTATACCTAGAAGTATAAGTAAGTATTATACCTGCCTCGTTTATCCCGTGGGATAACTTTATGCTTAATTTTAAGTGTGATTCGTAGCTATGTTATCAAAACGCTAATTGAATAAAAAAAACCCCATCTCGTAGCCGATAAGACTAACTGCTAGTGTCACCCCAGCCACGGAACGTCATGGTGCGGGCTGGCATAACGGTCGTAAGGTAATTAACAATACTACATATTATGGTACCTTGAATAAATTGTGTATTTCTTTCTAAGATTACAATAATAATAAAACCTGTCATTAAAATAATATAATTGTCATATATTTGTGCTCCCTAATTATATATTAATTTTCTTAAAAAGACAATTCCCGCACTAGGAATAATTGCGGGGGTCTTTACAAACATTCAAATAACGGACACAAATAACGCCCTGACTCGATACAACTATTTGTCGATCACACAAGTTTTTGTCCCTTGTGGGGTTCGAACTCACAACACTCGCAAGGTGGCAGTAGCGAGGCAATAACTCAAACCACTACGCCACTTGTGTAGTCTAAAAGGTGTGTAATTGCACGAAGTAACATGTTTGGTTAGGGTTCAGGCGTTGATTCTATTCATTGTATTGGTTTGACTGTGCATGTTACGCACTGGTCTCTCCATAGTTTCAACAGCGACCAACGTAGCTGAGCCTAGATCCAAAAAAAACGTCGTCACTTTGACTGAATTACCCTTGTATCTGATGTATCGGATAGCAGCGACAGCTCAGTGAGGAGACCAACAGACTGCAGTGCAGAGGGTCTCGGGTTCGAACCCACGTCGCGCACCTCTAACTTTCGGAAGTTATATTACTTTTCAAAATTATGTGCGTATTGATTGACAATTATCGCCTGCTCCGTGCCTCGGAAAGCACGTTAAGACGTCGGTCCCAGCTGCCATGACCATCTATAGCAGTCGTTATCGGGAAAGTAAGTAAGAAGTACCCTCTAAAATCTTGACACTGGCCATAGCCTTTGGGTATTGTTAGCCTTCGGGTTGCGGAGGTCAGGTGGCAGCCGCTCCGTGTAAAAACTGATATATCTGGTTAGACTACAAAAGCCGACCCCAAGTGACTTGGAAATAATAAAGGCTAAGGGAGAAGAAGATCCTTGTATCTGATGTGCCCACTTCTTGTATATTATAAGAACTCACTTAAGAAGTTCTGTGCCAACTGAACTGCTTGCTTAGTTCATCATGATGCAGCGTAGATACAAATATAGGAATACCGAAACAAAAATCACTCTACAAAAATCAGTAGCATTTTATATGTTTACGCTGCTTTTTATTTGCTTTTTACAGCATTTAGGAAATAAAAGCGTTTATAGAAGCAAAAAGTACTAAAGATAATTTTTAGTGTCACTATGAACGTTAGAAGCGTAATCTTTTCTCAATCACATCGTATCTTATCTTATATTAAGCGTTCTCGGTTATTGGCGTACATGTAGGTATAATAAAAGTTAAGAAAAATGAATAATATAAAATCTTTTAGATTTATTCCTTTATACGTCATGTCAATGTCAGAAGCAATCTTTACGAGGTATGTGCCTCTGTATTGCGTGTACTGAGATGTTAAAATCTCGATGTTATTATTCATTTTCTTATATTCAGTTTTATTTATGAAATTAGAGTAAAAGATTATATCTGAATACCCTTTGAAAAAGAATTGAGGCCCAGTAATCACGCCTTAACTACTCGACCGATCATCACAAAATTTTAGGTAGATGTAGCTGACTACGTCTATCTAAAATTTCGTGATGATCCTAATTTTCATGTAATTTGCTATACCCCTGAGAGTACAGCAAATTACATGAAAATTGTGGCCTTTCATCCAAAAAAAGGACTGTTCCCGTATAGAAATTGATTGGCAAAATCTACATTAACACGAGCGAAGCCGCGGGCAAAATATAGTTATATATATATTTTATCAAAATTTCATCAAACATAATATTTTTGATGAAATAGAAACTCTTTTAATGAACTAGGACTTAGTGTTGTTTGATGTATACATAAAAACACCTCTTTTCTAAGATGATTTTTCGCAAAAAAGACTTACATTTCTTTTAGAAAATAATTTATTCAGTTAATAATAATAATATCAGCCCTGTATTAAACTGTCCCACTGCTGGGCACGGGCCTATTCTCAGCGTGAGAAGGCTTAGGCCATAGTCCACCACGCTGGCCCAGTGCGGGTTGGCAGACTTCACATATCTTCGAGAACATTATGTAAAACTCTCAAACATGCAGGTTTCCTCACGATGTTTTCCTTCACCGTTAAAGCAAGCGATAATTAACTGTTTAAATACGCACATTACTTCGAAAAATCGGAGATGAGTGCCTTAAGATCGAATTCGAGATCTCTGCATGGCAGTCCAATAATCTTACACTAGACTTTCGCTTCTTTAACTCTTCAGTTAACTATTATTTATTTTAACATGTATTTGTGTTAGGAGTCAAGGGTTATGCTATTGAATCAAAGAGTTATTCTTTCAATAAATCGTTACTATAAGTACATAAATATAAAGACATCACAGAGGACTGAGAGAGGCCGCATTTAAAATTTGATTGCGATAAATGCATCATTTGAATGATTTAAGACTGCGTCGAGCGAAATGTGCCAAAACAGGCGGTCACAATTAAGTGAATAAAATCAACACTTTTGTTTAATACAAATATAAAATATATATTTACCATAACAATGAATGTGTTTACAATTACTCCATGTTAAAAACTTAAAATATTAATGTTTTCACCTACAAAATTAAGTAAATTTGCACGAAAAATGCAAAAACGTAAGCTCGTGTTACGTGATTTTTAGATTATAGCAGTAGAAATCTATCCTATTTTACAGCTTAAATGAAACATAAATAGTTATATTACAATTTGTCCGTCCCAAATATTTAAGTTATTGGTTGACAATAAAGATACATATTTATCAAAAAAGCACTTCAAATCCTCCATACAATTTTACTATGGCGGCCGCGCGCCGATTTGAATATGCGCAGCACGAGCTCTGTCATTATCTGTCTTATGCTCGGCGCAACCTTAAGTGGAAGCTCTACCAGTGCGCCGAATGTACAAGAAAATCTCTGTTCAAATTGTATATAGGTATATTAATATTACATTAAAACTCTGTATAAAATAACAATTTGAAATATCTATTCTTTTTAAAAACAGAACTGCTTTATGTTCTTTGGCCTGTACCGCGGGGGAAATTTCAAATAATTACAATTAATAAACACAAAACACATCCAAACCCAAAAAAATAATTTGTGGGTCATAGAAATGAATGTCTTGTGTGCGATTATAACGACAAGACGACTGCTTACACGTTGCATAAATTTTGACAGCTTACCCGGCAAAACTGTATAAAAATAATATCATACTACAAAATCTACAGGTTGTTGTTTTTAGGCCAAATCCGAATATTATATGTAAAGGAATATAAAGGTGTGAGAGACATTACGCTAGTGGGTCGAGTCGTATCAATCTGGGAGTGTGTTTGGACTCGTCCATCAACGCGGCGTCAGTGATCGATGGGTAGGGATTCGTGCGTTACGTGTGATACTGCTACAAGCGAATAGGGTTGATACTTGCTATTTTAGTTTTATTTTTAGATGTGAAATTTTATTTTTGATGTGGCATCTTGCTATAACTTTCCATTGATGCGAAGCATACGGTCATCGCATACAATTAACGGGTCGGAAAAGCTTTGTTAGGTTTTTGATAAGCATTTTCAATAGTAGCACATAGTCGAGTCATATGTGAAAGTACTGGTGGATGTTATTATGAGTGTGAACAGACACACCCATATATACACATATAAACAGTAATGTGTAGGTTAGGTAAGAACCACTACTAATACTTGTTTATAATAATATTATTAATTATTCATACCTTTAGCTATGGCACCGAATCTCTGACTAAAACATGAGGTAACCTGTAGGCGTAAAATTTATTTAATGCTCTGCCTTAGCTCACTTCGTACAATGTGCATCTGAGGACTTAAAGCGCCTACAATGCCGCTATTATGTTTTTTTATATATAATATTTATAATATATATAACAATAATATCAGCCCTGTATTAAACTGTCCCACTGCTGGGCACGGGCCTCTTCTCACTGTGAGAAGGGTTAGGCCATAGTCCACCACGCTGGCCTAGTGCGGGTTGGCAGACTTCACATATCTTCGAGAACATTATGGAGAACTCTTAGATATGCAGGTTTCCTCACGATGTTTTCCTTCACCGTTAAAGCAAGCGATAATCAACTATTTAATACGTATATCACTTCGAAAAGTCAGAGTTGCGCGCCTTGGGTTTGAACTCGAGACCTCTGCGTGGCAGTCCAACGGTTTCCCGCTAGGCTATCGCTGCTGATAATATTTATTTCCAAATAATAGCGGCTCAGCCAATCACCCGATAACTTCTAAGAATTTTTAGACAAAAAATCGCAATAACGCTGGTCCCTACCTGGGAATCGCCAAGATCTCATGGACAGTGGTCACATTCATTATCCCTACGCTACAATACATGTACAAAAAAAGAGCCTATTAAGTGAATATTAAGATTAGTACACCGGAACGTCTGTAAAGATCTGGAGCAGCCTAACTCGAGTACTTACTGCAAATTAAATCCAATATTCAAGGCTAAACACTTATTACGTTAATGTTTTGTAGTGTACCGTAGTAAACATTTCTTAGTTACAGCTCAATTTGATTTATTACTTAACTAAATTTTGCCCGCGGCTTTGCTTGCGATAGTATAGATTTCATCAATTAATTTATATCTATCAGCTACAGTACTTTTTTTAGAATGAACGCATAGCTATAAGTACTCGAGTCCCTGTACCCTTAACAACGTGTATAAGAAATTTCATGACAATCGGTCGAGTTGTTACGGCGTGAGCTTAACAAACAAACTCACAATCACATTAATAATATTAGTTCGGATACTCTTTATTTTTATTACTCCGCGTACATAATAAGTTTATTGTGCGTATCTACATTACTGCTGTTACATCGCGTGGAAAACAGCCATTAAAACTTTTTCACAATACATTAACCGGCACACCCGATTATTGTTGGCAACCCTGCGAGTGAAACAGTTCGGTAATACTGTAGTTGTCAACACGCTGTGACCTTACGCATTGATATCGGTTTACGATGATATGACGACACCAGCGAGTATACTACGTGCTGTAGAATCGTATGGCAAACAATAGTGGAAATTTATTACTCGTAAATCATATTGACAGATTATGAACCCATGTTGACTGAGAAAGTTTATAAGGCTAGTGTGAACGGAACAGTCGCAAGAGGAAGACCTAGACGAACGTATCTTGATCAGATCGGAGACGTTCTGGACAAAGGCCAGGTTAAGTGCACCTTAAACCAGCGAGCGTGTATCAGAAATGCGATGAATGTGAATGAAGTCAGAGAAATGTGTCAGTATCGTAGCAAATGGAAATCCGTAGTCTCTGCCTACCCATCTAGGAAACAGGCGTGATACTATGTATGTCTGTACCTTGTTATATCAGCTTTGTATTTAAACTCTCTCACTGGACACGGGTCTCTTCTAAGGGTAGAACTGTTAGGTCATAGTCTACCACGCTATCTTAGTGGAGGTTGGTAGACTTTATATATCTTCATGAACATTATGGAGATCTTTTAGACAACTAAGTTTTCTCACGATGTCTTACGTCGACGTTAAATGGAGCGACACTTACATGATTAATACCCACCTAAGAATTAGAGGTGTGTGCCTTGGGATCGAACTCGAGTCCTTTGCGTTACAGTCCAACAGCCACTCACTAAGTTATTGATAGTGCTTCGTTGTTAGTAATCCTACTAATATTGTAAACGCTGGACTGTTACACAGAATTGGAAGAAACCAGGCACACGGGTAGGCCATTGCCTGGACACCAGATGCATACCAGTGAATCACTAGGCAATGATACTGCAGATAAGTTGGCTGAAAGAGGACTGGGAATCACCACGGAAGGTCCACCCCCATTTCTCCCTCTACTATTCTCACAACTAAGAACATGGATGCGGCTTCGCACTCAGAGCCAACATAATAAACGCTAGGCACGGATAACGGACTGTAGACAGTCGAGAGCAGCCCTACCGGCTATCTCACCGCGTCTAACACACCGCCTGCTCAACCTACAAAGATTGGACGTTCGGACCATCGTCGGGACCCTAACAGGACACTGTCCCCTGAACAAACATCGCTACAACATCGGAGCAACAGACAGCCTACTCTGTAGGGGATGTCTGACCGAAGAAGAATCTGCTGCTCAAGTAGTCCTGGAATGTGTGCGAGTAATAGCACAACGTAAGGAAATACTCAACAACCCAAGGTCACTCCGCGAAGCTTGCGAAGACTCCAGGTCACTTCTGTGCTTCTGGGCGGAGTTGGGCTGGCTATCCCCATAACCGGCCGACTCTCACGCATAATGGACCAACTTAGAGTTCAAATGCGGAAAAGGGAGTCCAATTACATTACATTACAAGATGCATACCGGGATAAACATATGATACCTATATATTACATAGGATATTTTTATCCCACATCAACATGCAAGCTGCGGACAGAAACTAGTGGTTACTATTCATCTTTTTAAATGAAATTTACAGGCAATATTAATAAACCATGCAATATCCGCACACCTCAACTTTATTTATCTACATTTAAACTTTTATAATAATAAGTAGGTACTTACTTAGGCTACTTACATATATCCAAATTTCGCCAGCTATGCCTTAAAATCTATCTTTTGGCGCATATCAGACACATTTTTAAACTCCACGCTGATATTTATTATTATTATATATCATCATCCCCTTGCCCTGGTCCCAATTTATTTGGGGTCGGCGCAGTATGTCCTTCGATTCCATAGACCTCTCTTCTCTGTCACCCGTCATCTGATCATTTACCCGTTTTCCTTTCATATCCATCCTCATACAGTCCATTCATTTTTTCCTTGGCCTTCCTCTCCCTTTTCGTCCCTCTACCCTCATATTCATCACTTGCTTACCTACATACGTATCATCTCTTCGCATAACATGTCCATACCAAGCCAAACGATTTCCTTTAACCTTCTCGTCTATGGGCACCACTTTCAGACTACCTCTTACGTATTCATTCCTAATTCTGTCCACTCTCGTCACTCCACACATCCATCGTAACATTCTTATCTGCCTGCTACATGCAATCGCTTATTATTATTATATAAAAGCTTCATAACGAAAATATCAGTCGAATCCGAATAGTTTGTGTTTATGTTGGCGTGCGATCTTGATGTTTTGATTGTCTGCATCAAGAGCTGTTGGGCTTCCTGTTTGGTAATCCTTAACAACAGGAACTAGTCTTATAATATTTCTTGTAGTAGACGATAACAGGCTCGTCCCTATCACGTAGGTTTCAAACATAGCTTGTAATGTTTAAATAGTACACTTATTTACATAAGAAAACATATAATTTACATTGGATTATATCTTTGTATATAAAGTATACACCAAATTCAATAAAAATAGAAACCCTTTTTTGCTTTTATCTATAGACACCATGCTTACACCCAACTTTCGCTTTCAACTGCCCAAGTAGATAAGCGCTGACAGGTCGAGAATATAAATTATTTTTGCACCCGTGCGACAAATAAAACCATGGCAGATACAGATACATTATTTTTATGTTATCTTATTGATATATATATGTATTATTGTATTATTATCTAAATACAATTATATATCATTGATATATTATTGTATTTAGGTATGTTTATTTGTGTACGGTATAATTATACAAGATGAAGCGATTGCGCCCGCCCAAAAAAAAGTAGGTACACAATTCGAGATAGTTGTCTTGAGTCTGATAATAATTTGCGTGTTACACGAATAATTACCCTTGTGTGATTCGAATCTATGACACTCAGTGAGCCGCCTGCAACGAGGTGACCATTTGCCCTTTGCGTACTGCGTGAGAACTGGCCAGTCAAACCGAGACTAATATAAATAGATAATAGAAAATTTCAGTCCACTGTAGGTTACTGCAATAAATAATAATAATAATACCAGCCCTGTATTAAACTGCTGGGTACTGGCCTCTTCTCAGTGTGACAAGGGTTAAGCCATAGTCCACCACGCTGGCCCAGTGTGTGTTGTCAATCTTCACATATCCTCCTATAAGGCTTCCTCAAGGTGTGTGTTCCTTTACCGGTAAAGTTAAAGTTACTACAATACATTGAAATATTGATTGCCTCGCTGTATTCGTTTTTGCTGCCGGCTGTAAGGTCCCAGTTGGCTTGGCAAAGTATGAGATCAAACTCGAAACCTGTGCGTCTAACGCTGGTCTTCTTTATCTCTTTGTTCACTCGGCTTTAGACGTTTGGTCACGCACTGCCTTCTAGGCGTGAATCCACTTCTATCACAAGAATACTAGCCTAGCGGCAGGCGTTAACAAGAATACCAATAATTTGAAACCTAAATTACTAGTAAACTTTAAAAAAGATCATACATTTGCCTTTTTATTACTTTTGTTTTGTGCCAGATATGTTTTGTTAAGCCTGAATATAGTCGATAGAACTTCCAAACAAAACAGAGTACCACTCTGGAACTTAATTAAAGAACCATTTCAATGTTTTATGTTTTACGATTTTTTTAACGTATTTTGCAGCCTGTCTAGGGTCTAGTCTGGTCTAGTCTACACAAGCAAATTTTAACATTAGCTATTTGCAATTTTAATGATTTGATTTTACATTAACGCGATTCTTTGCTGTCGATCGCTGTTTTCAATTCACAAGCTTTATATAGCTTTTGTGCTAATTGTTAACTTGTACGACAAATTGTGAACTATTTGATCAGGATTTGTGTCGTTTTATGTTGCCTGGCTCGATAGCGTGATTGCTGTGGTGTGGTTTGACACTCGGGTCGGGCTAAGTTTTATAAGATTTTTACACAGGGAAACTTCAGTAGTAGTATGAAGGCTATGATTGAGTCGTGTGTAGACAGCAATAGGGAGGTTTCAGGTCCCACGTCATAGAGTACTACTAATAACGTGGTGGGGTCTCAAACCATATCCGGGGAGATGTGGTTGTAATATAGCTCTGTCTACCTCGTCGTGTATATTGACGAGAAACTATGTGTATGTACGTATATGTACAGTTGAGAGCAATGAAATGTACATACTTTGTTATTACTCTAAGTGCTACAAGTATGAACTTCGTAGTAACAAAATGTATAGCACAATTCATTTCGTGGCTATAAACTAGCAATAAAACAAAATAAAGTATAGGCAGACATACTTTGATTGACTTTTCGAAATGATGTGCATATTGATTGACAATTATCGCCTGCTCCGTGCCTCGGAAAGCACGTTAAGCACGGTTCCGGCTGCCATAAACATCTATGGCAGTCATTATTGGGAGAGTGTCGACACAAAATATCCCACTGGGTCGAAGTGTCGCCAGTCTGCACTGACTTAAGATAAGATAAGATGAGCAGACATTTTTTTATTAGTTTTTGCATATAAAGATCTCTTACTGGATCGAATATCAGAAGTGTATCAAGCTGGGTTGCTCTAATCGCACTTCTTACGCTTTGTGCGGCAGGCGTGATGCCAATCTTTGTGCGGCAGGCGTGATGCCAATATTTTCAACTAACAGTATTGAGTTTTGTAAAAAGTGGTTAAGTGTGATGTATAGAAGACACGGGTAAAAGGTTATAAGTATTTATTACTTTACCGGTAAAGTTAAAGTTACTACAATACATTGAAATATTTATAGCCTCGCTGTGTTCGTTTTTGCCGCTGACTGTAAGGTCCCAGTTAGCTTGGCAACGCATTAGATCAAACTCGAAACCTCTGCGTCTAACGGCTTTTTACTAGTCTATCGCTGTTTCCTTTTTACTATTACTGTAGTATTTCTTTAAGTTTTTGTTTATGACTTCTATGTATCCCTGCTTACCCCTTCGAAAAATTATAGGCATAAGTACACAAAATTATACAAAATATTGATACACTCGTATAGTATTTCGGGAGCATAGTGCACGTGCGCACATTGTAACAAGTGAACATTATATTTGTACAGGCGCAAACCACCCGAGTAAGCAGCAAACAGCCCGGAGCATTCATTACACAATGTAATGAAGTCTATTTTCATTAATAAACTGATTCATTGTTTCGTAAATTCTAAATAGCTTGATTATGCACCAGGTTGGTGCATTAATATGTCTAGTTAATTGTAGTGATAGTTTATTTCAAGGTATTTAGACAATCCTTACTCGACTGCTGTTAAAATGTTGTTTTTTTGAGCATCTGGCATGCTAAGGAATAATGTTAATTACAAATAGGAAAAAGGTTAATCTAGGAGTAATTCTTATGTCGCAAGGAACTTTATAAACATTCAAACAACGGACACAAAGAACATCCAGACTCGGAACAACCATTTGTGGATCACACAATTTTTTGTCTCGTGTGGGATTCGAACCCACAACACTTAATGTAGTGTCAGTGGCTAAGCGACCACTTAAACAACTACGCCATCCGCATAGTTAACATTTGAATTGCTACATTAGATAATCTAAATGCGAATTAGCCTTCTGCGCAAATTATATTTGTGTATTATATTGCACAAGTGTGTTCGCTATAACATAATTTGGATGGCATGGATAGATAGCAGTCTGTCACGACCGGAGACGACATCAGACGCAGGACTAACGGGTTTACGTGCTTTTCAAGGCACGAGGTTGAACAAACCACCAATTTCCCACAAGACTACGTATTCAAAAATGGCGTTAAAAGGTTTTTATAGGATCGTCAGCGCGCAAGTGATGCCTCTGGTGTTACAGGCGTCGATAGGCTACGGTAACCACTTACCATCAGGTAGGTAGGCCGTATGTATGTTTGCTTTAATAGGATAAAAAAAAATCGTTGTTCCGGTCTGCTATTGAGAATTTCTTAGTAGTAGATCCCAATAAATTTTGTTGGCGCACCCGAAGAGCCGATCCCGAGACCTCATGCACCTGATCAGGTAAAGTCCTCAGATCCTACATGTTTCGTTTGCTTCAAACATGGTAGAAATCTATGTAAGGTCGTGTCCTAAATTTGTCACGAATTCCAGTTAGCATGAAAATAAATCTTGTGCAGAAAATGTACCGTATTTTTAAAAAGGCATCTCTAGCGTTTAAAATAAACGTATAGTTTCAGAGCAGTTTGATTCAAAATATTCACAAAGAAAATTCACATCGAATAAAAATATCCAATTGCATTTGCATTTGTAACTTCGCGCGTTGCTCAACGAAAATAAACAAAATGTGTTTGATTTCATATGTTTTTATAGTAAAAGCCGCATTTTATCATTAAGAACGTATATATGTTTACACTGCTGTAAAGGATTAATTTTTTTTAATAGAAACTGAACCTTTTATCCTTGTTTTCTATACATCACACTTAACTACTTTTTGCAAAAACAGATTTTTGTAAGTTAAAAATAAGCATCCCGACTGCCGCACAAAGCATGCTTTCTTTTGCAACCATGAATACTGTTCAGTCTTAGTCGTGCAATTAAAGCAACCAATTTAAATATTGGTATTTTTTATAACAGTAATTAATAATATAATAATTATTATTTACAATATAATTCAAAGTAGTGAAAGCAACAATCATAATTTACAACTTAACTAATATTATCAAAACTAACCACTTATAAATAGAACAAAATGAAGAGTAACAAAATATGGCACTGTAAAAATTAATAAAAAAGGATGGCCGGTTTAGGCAGCGTCGTAAAATTCCTCAGCATCGCTGTCGACCGGGAGTGTGCCCAGAAGACTGGCAGCATTGCCACGCTGAATGGCAATGCTGATTCTTTGAGCCAAAAAAAGTCCAGCTTTCTGGTCACGCGAAGCGTCGATTAGCCGCTTAGATATATCTCTAAAAAGCGCACGAGCGCCCGGACCCCATGAACCCAGCGTCTCTACCCCAAACGGCTCGAAAACGTAATTACCAATTAAATTACTGTATTTACGCCGTTTGGTATTTTTATATGAAAAATAATACATGCAATGAATGACCACGAAATGAAATGCGGCATATATTTTGTTTCTTTAAAACTCATCCTTGAGGTTCTTAGTGTATACGCTATGAGTGTTACGTATATTACGTATACCTTGGGTAATACAATAAACCAAACAAGATATACACATATAAAAAGTTTTACGCCTGTATCCCCAAAGAGAGAGAGTGAGCTATGGTGTAAAGCAGGGATGTTGCAGATGCAGATTTTTTGACATACACGGACGCGGATGCGGTTATTTGAAGACCCACATCCGCGGATGCAAGTACGAATGCGGATTTCCAAATCGAAGCGGAAGATCCGCAATTGCGGATGCGGATGTTGATGAAAATTGTTCATCTTATTTAATAAAAAGTATCTAATATCACCGCCTTCGCAGGATCAAGCCTGTTTTGTAAAGGTTCATAAATTAAACACGTACTACTGAGCAACTGATTTCTTTCTTGTGGTAACCTACGCTATATCTGGAACCGCATTAACATCCGCGTTGATTATTGCGGACGTGGATGCGGATGCAGATTTCCAAATCGATGCGGCAGCTCCGCAATTGCGGACGCTGATGCGAATATTCGCAACATCCCTGGTGTAAGGTCCCAGGTAATAAGGAGCCTGTCTATTGCCATCTATCGGGCACAGTTATAGGTCCCGTGCTAGTACTAAAGTTTTGTTATATAAAAACCTAAGAAAACCCACCGAGAATCGAATCCAAAACACAGCAGTCGCATTCGCAACCTGCGCCACTCAGGCAAGCGAGATAAAACGACACAAAAGCTTCTAAAATAGTTAACGAATTAAGTAAATGTTAACAATTAGCACAAAAGCTAAAACTTTTGACTGAAACCGCGGTCAAATACAAAGAATCCCTTAAATGCAGTGGAATCAGGTTTAATCGCAAAATCGCAATTCGTGGATGCTGCAAAATAAATTGCATGTGTACTAGCCCTTCGCTGCATAAAGGTCACCATGATGTATAACATCCTTTGAAAAGGTAACACACAAAAAAATCCGTGAAACGTAAAACATTGAAATGGTTCTCTAATTGGGTTTTACAGTGGTGCTCGGTTTTGTTTAGACTAAATGGTCTATTCAGGCATAACAAAACCTTAACTGACACAATAAAAAAAAAATGTATGTTCTTTTTATAAAGTTTACTAATAATCTAGGTTTTCAAGTATCAGTATTCTTGTTTTCGCCTACCTGTAGGCGTACTGCTTACAGAAGCATACTAGCTTACCTAGCTAGTATGCTTCTGTAAGCAGTGAGTTCACGCCTAGTAGGTAACGCAGGAACGAGCGTCCATTAGTAACATATATCAGAGCAACGATAGCTCAGTGGGGAGACCAACAGACTGCAATGCAGAGGGTCTCGGGTGCGAACCCACGTCGCACACCTATGACTTTCGGAAGTTATATGACTTTCCGAAATTATGTGCGTATTTATTGACAATTATCGCCTGCTCCGTGCCTCGGAGAGCACGTTAAGCCGTCGGTTCCGGCTGCCATGAACATCTGTGGCAGTCGTTATTCGGAGAGTGTCGACACAAAAGATCCCACTGGGTCGAAGTGTCGCCGGTCTGCACTGACTGGCCCCCACATAAGAAAAGAACATATATCTAAAGCCGAATGACCGAGGAAGTAAAGAAAAACACTGGTTTCTTTGCTGGCAACAAGCCCCTAAGGAATTCTGGATATCATACTGAGCACAACAATACACAATTAGGTTATTTGGCTTCTATAATATTATTTTGTAAGGAATAGATCCACCAATGACGGACTACTCTTGTTGTAAGTCGAAATTACGCAATTCTTGGCGAATTTTAAATCTTAGTGCATTTATTTGAGCTTCTTTGTTAGTTTGTTACCGACGCTTTCACGCCTTAATTACTAGACCGATTTTAATGGAATTTAGCAGACACGTCGTCAGGGATAAAGTATAGGACATACCTTTCATCCAGAAAGAAGTACTATTCCCGAGGGATATAAATTTATTTCGAAAATCTAGATAAAACGCGAGCGCAGCCGCTGGCATAATCTAGTATATTTATAATAGTTCACAAAAAGCTCAACTGTCTGTGCACTTGGAATACACCCAATAAAAATATTTAATGATTTTGCCGAGGCGTTGTATAAAGACCCCGCAAAAGATAAAGTGTATATTTAAATTAATTTGTAGGTACTATCCTTCTTTATGTATTTTTAAAAACACATGTATTTCCCATTCGTGTATATGAGAATTTTATTCAAAGCATTATAAAAACATGGGTCAGTACTCGTATAAATATTTTTAAATTATAGGGAATGTAGTAGAAGTGAATAATATGCAAACCCTCAATGTTTAAATCACGTACTTAAATAGAAACTTAGAACAAAGAAAACCGAGACTGGAGCCCTAACATTAATCTCTAGTCCGCATACAAATGTTAGGTATTTAAGATTCGGTTTTTGATCCCTGTGTATTGTGGACAACAGAAGGTAGCCGTATTTTATGAAGTTTTTATAGTCTACTAGCTTTACCCCGCGATTTTTCTTGCTTGGGAACAGTACTTTTTTTGGATCCTTGTCCGTTTCTGTACTCCTGACTACGTTTCATGATGATTGGTCTAGTAGTGTCGACGTATATAGAACAAAGGTTCAGTTGTATAAGAAGTAACTTAGTCAAGATGGAGCCTACTGGGAAAATCGTGGTGTTTTTTATACAACGAAGGTAAAGTCAAGCAGATATTTTCTTTTTAAATACACCTCGCGCACTATGAAAAATCATATATTACGGAGGACTGACTGCGCCGAGCGAAATGTGCCAAAACACACTGTTAAGTGAATAAAATCAACATTTTTTGTTTAATACAAATATAAAATATCCATTTACCATAACAATGAATGTGTTTACTATTACTCCGTGTAAAAACCTTAAAACAATTCTCGCCTACAAAATTACGTAAATTTGCAAAAGAAAAATGCAAAAACGTAAGCTCGTGTTACGTGATTTTTAGATAATAACAGTAGAAATCTATCCTACTTTACAGCTTAAACGAAACATAAATAGTTATATTACAATTTGTCCGTCCCAAATATTTAAGTTATTGATTGACACAGAATTTCAAATACTCCATACAGTTTTACTATGGCAGCCGCGCGCCGATTTGAATATGCGCCGCACGAGCTCTGTCATTATCTGTCTTACGCACGGAGCAGTCTTAACCACTTGAGGAATCACACAAATTTTATTTCCATGTGTGGAACATTGAAATCACTATGCTATCCGTGTAGTGTCATATGTGTGACTACACATATAGATACTATATGTGCAGTCTAGCGAGTATTTGCAAACAGTATTTATTGCAAATAATAAGTGACTACTTACCACTTGCAATACCGTTTGCACGATCCTGATGCTAATAGATGTTAAAGTAAAGGATTAAAACAGTACTTTTAATTACCAAGTGAAACGCAGCAACAGAAACTACTCTTATAATGGTCCAACCAAGTGGTAGTTTTCGAATGAGTCATCTTCTAATTAGTAATGGCGAAATCCTTCATATAGAAAAGTAATGTTGCTTATAGATGTGATTCTTATGTGCGTTTCAAATACGAAGTCCCATTTGACAGATGATCGTTGAACAGCGATAGTGAATAGACCGTTTCAATCGACACATCACGAAATCGAATACCAATTAACTTTCCAAACAAACTATAATCGTGGGTTAGTATCGTAAGAAAAATTATAGAAACAGAAAAACAAAACAGAAGTCCATCTAAGTTTGATATATTGAAAGAATAGTTACGTCAAAGTTATATATAACGTGATTATTTGCAAAAAAATGGATTTCTACTTGACTAACTTCTAGTATCAAATCCATACTTAGTATAATGGTGAAATAAATGTGACTTTGATTTTCAAGACGACTACTCTTTAAAAACGATTGGATATTTATATATCGCATCTTCAAATCCATTTTTAATAAAGAAAGTATATTAAGGGTTTGCAGAATGGGATTTAAGGTACGTTGCAATGTAATAATAATTAATACCAAATACAAATTTACAAAAGTATTTCTCGGACAATTGTTTTTACCTCGAATTAGTACGATTTTATCCGATTCATATTGTTAGTTACTAAGACTGAAAGTAAAAAAAATACCTGAGCGCGTAACTATGGTATTGTAGTAAAATGTTATTTAAATAATTTAATACTAATATCAATAGAAATTTTTAGTTGATTATGTTTGTGAAACAATTACAATTTTTTTTTATAGATTCTAATTATTTTTAAATAGTATTTAGTAGCATAAGTAATCATTGTTTATTTTAGCAAGTTATATGAAATGTGCAGAGTTACGTGCTATGAAGTGTCAAAAGGGACTTCGTATTTGAAACAGACTATAGACATATACATAATTATATAAGAAGTGTTTCTTATATATATCCACATAGCCCCCGCTACGGACAAAATACAGCACCTAAAGTGTGAAACTAACCATTATAATTCTAATCTTAATTTCTTAAATAATATTAGAAATGCAAGTAAGAGTTTTTCACGCTCAAGTGATTACTAACTACACAGCTAGAAAAAGAATACTCTTCCTAATGAATAGAAATTTATCATTAAAATCTACATCGCAACCGTGGGAGAGCCACGCTTCAGCACGAATTGCCCTGCTCGACCGGAGTGATACCACGGCCTCATAGAAAACCGGCGTGAAATAGCGCGTGCGTTGTGTTTCGTCGAGTGAGTGAGGGTACCGGAGGCCCAACCTTCCCTACCCTCCCAGGGGAGGGAGAGGGGCAAATTTAAAAGGCTGGCAACGCATTTGTGACTTCTCTAGTGTTGCGGGTGTCCATGGGCGGCGGTAATCGCTTACCGTCACGCGATCCGTCTACTCGTTTGCCTAATATACCTAACACAGGAAAACAAAATTGACGCGATCTAAGCCGAGCGAAATCAAATTTTTCATAAAATGGAAAAATATTAAATTAATAATTAAATGATTAAATATAATAATTACATTTCGATATACCCACATAAATTTTTATTTATATGAGAGTATCATATGAAAAAAAATGTATGTGCATACAATTTTGTTTGATGTCGAATTCTTTTTAGATTTTGATGTTTTAAAGGCTATCTATATATATCTATATAAATACTAATAATATAATATTCTACCACATTTTTTTTTTTACGTGGGGGAATGCATGACGCCTACCCCTCCGCGGGGGCGGGCGGAGGGGTTATGTCGGACTCGCCGGGGTAAAATAAGATGTTAAGATGATAAAGTACCTCCCGGAATACTGACTAAACCTACCACGGTGTTCCTCGACAAAACCACTATCGACGGGGCCGCGCGAATCACTTTCGCATGCAGTCGCGACCCCGCCGAGGTTTCGGCCCGCCGTATGAAACGGCAGGCCACTACACGAAAGATCTACCCAAAGGCACTTCTAACACTCCCTACTGTCCCCCCTAGAGGGGAGACGGACTCGAAACAACAGAGGCGCGCGTGGGAACACGCACGCCGCCTCTCGGACCTGGTGCTGAACGGATGGCGGGCAGGCCCACAAAGCCCGCCACCCCCAGGTCAAACCTCAGGGTGGCTGGAGGTCGTCTCGCGCCCTCCGGCGCCCGGCTCTGCGGTTGGGGAGAGGGTTCAAACGCTCCCTCTCCCGCTCCGCCACCTCCTTGATGGAAATGACTTCCTCACAGAAGGAGGCGACGGCGTTCCACGACCTCTCACTCCGGACCATAGACTGAACTACGGCCGGGAGCGAGAGGGCAACCAATCCGACTGCCGCGATCAACTCACGGCGCTGCGATGCCCAGGCGGGGCAAACCGCCAAAGTGTGCAGCGCCGTGTCCTCTACAATGTCGCGGCAGTCGCCGCAGTGGTGACAACCGGGCGTCTCTTGCCGGCGTATACGACACAGGAACTGGCCAAAACAACCGTGGCCAGTCATTACCTGTGTCAGCCGGAAGGTGAGGGCGCCATGGCGCCTCTCCAGCCACTCCTCAAACACGGGACTTACCGCCACGATCGTGGCGTGCCCATATTCTACCACATACCCACAAGACCATCTAGCCCAAACTAAGCCGAGCTTGTACTATGGGTTCTAGACAATTGATAAACATACATATATACTTTTTTTTTGTAAATACCGACATTTTATACATAAAAACACCCAGACCAAGACAAACATCCATGTTCATGCACACAAATGTTTGACTTGTGCGGGAATCGAACCCGCAACCTCAGGCGTGGCAGTCGGTTACACTAACCACTACGCCATCGAGGCCGACTTTAATCCGTTGTAGATAAAAATAAATCCTTAGTTTACCTATACGGACAACGTAAACATAGATTGTTAGTACAGAGCTGGAACCAGCCGGTGCACCTTGTGTGCTAAAAATCGCAGATTCGATTCCTTTAACAAATGTTTACCTAATTTTCAGGTAGGTATTTGTTGTTCCGAGGTGTGCGGTGTAGTTGTTGGCTAAGATTTCAAATAATAGTTTTGTCAAGTTGTAGCCGAGACCAACATAGTCTTAAAAAAGGTCGATAGAAAACAATAGATTTACTGTGTAGAGCAGCGATAGCTCAGTGGGGAGACCAACAGACTGCAATGCAGAGGGTTTTTGGTTCGAACCCACATCACGCACCTCTGACTTTCGGAATTTATATGACTTTTTGAAATTATGTGCGTATTGATTGACAATTATCGCATGCTCCGTGTCTCGGAGAGCACGTTAAGCCGTCGGTCCCGGCTGCCATGAACATCTATGGCAGTCGTTATTGGGAGAGTGTCGACACAAAAGATCCCACTGGGTCGAAGTGTCACCGGTCTGCAATGACTGACCCCCACATAAGATACATACATACTGTAGGTATAAAAATTTTAGTAAAACAGTAACTCGGTCGTATTTTTAAATGACAAGTGACATCTTAACTTCTTTTTATGATTTTATTATGTCAGCCGAAAGACGTCCACTGTTGAGCATGGCCGATGTTCAACAGTGGACGTGGAACATAGACAACTCCTTAAGGATTTTAATTATTTAAATTTGTATAAATTATATAATAATAATAATAATAATAATATCCTCCAGACCGATTTCGGTCACGGCGGTCAGTCTTAACGGAGACTGAACAACTACGCAGGAGATATTATAGTGCATAAGTGTTTGCGCAAACACAAGTACACTCTCTGTTCCCTAACTCTCATGTTCCGATGGGACGGTAATCCGACACGACCGGAGAGAGATCAGGCGCAGGACCAACGGCTTTTCGTGCTTTCCGACGCACGGGGGTGTCTTACACCACCAACTTCCTAACTCCGGGCCTATTGAGATTTCTTAACTGAAAAACTCAATAACTGTTTGTTGGCCCGACTCGGGATTCGAACCCGAGACCTCATGCACAGCAGTCGCATTCACTACCGCTGCGCCATATATGATTATATTAAACGATTATTTTTTTAAATGGCGGCCGTTTTCTCCTTGTTAGTATTAAAATATATTTGTTATATTAGCAATTTATTTGGCCACGGTACGAATGACCCGTTCCACCCGTGAAAATACCAACCTTTTACAAGCCGCTGTCAGAATCGCAACACTCTTATTTCTTTTGCCTGATGTCTTAGATGTATTTAATGTTGTCAATATTTCTTCCATTGTATCCTTTTAATAATATCTTTTGTTCATTTTACCTGGGCTTGGCAACTTGGCAGTGCTCCTTGAACTGCAAACGATCATACTTAGTGCTAATATGTAATTACTGTAAGTCTTAGGTTACGATGACCGCTTACCAAAAGACATCAAAGTAATGGTTGTACATTTGTGATAACAGGTGCACAACCTTTACTTTGATTTTTACTTTGACTTGAAGTAAAATCATTTATTTGTATAAATTATAAGGTAATATTTATGAACGTCAAAGTTCACTTAGTTATTACCCAGACAGTAGTTTTATTTTGGCAATATTCTTGGGTTGCTTTAAGAATAAAAAATAAGAGGGTTTCGATACTATTGCACAAAATATACAGCTACTGTTAAACCTAAGGTAGAAAGGGTCACCAATTCAACTCTTTAATGCAAATAAATTTGGCTAGCGTCGTACAATGCTCTTGTTTAGAGTTAATCTCTCAGATAGAATAATGTTCGCCTGAGCACGTTTTATTTCCACTTTTATATTTCTTTCACGTGCAGTAAACCAGCTTCTTCTGTTCAGAATATGTATGAAAGTTACGAGTCTACGGAATATGTAGATTCAGGCACTTTGTTTTATTATCCGTTTTGTTTAATTAAAATCTTTTTGTTTACTTAAGTTTTTAGTACTTTTTTAACTGCCTCCGTGGCGCAGCGGTAGTGAATGCGACTGCTGTGCATGAGGTCTCGGGTTCGAATCCCGGGTCGGGCCAACAAAAAGCTATTGGGTTTTCCTGTAAAGAAATCTCAATAGCAGCCCGGAGTTAGGAAGTTGGCGGTGTTAGACACCCCCGTGCCTCGGAAAGCACGTAAAGCCGTTGGTCCTGCGCCTGATCTCTCTCCGGTCGTGTCGGATTGCCGTCCCATCGGATCATGAGAGTTAGGGAACAGAGAGTGCACTTGTGTTTGCGCACACACTTGTGCACTATAATATCTCCTGCGCAGATGGCCAGTCTCTGTTAAGACTGGCCGCCGTGGCCGAAATTCGGTCTGGAGGACATTATTATTTAGTACTTTGTGAAGTGAGCTATATTTTTTATTGTGGCCGCTATTTGTCAATTTTCATTTGGAAGTTCATCAAACCGGTCGGCCCCATATTTTTTTAAATATTTTTTTTATTTCTCACCACGATATTTAAGCATTATAAATATATATATAAATAGTTCACAATATTATGGGAGACTGGTTCCCAAGCTAGGCCAAAGCTCGTGGTTCAGGTCACTAGGTTCCCACCCGGGTTATAGTGTCTACTTACATTTACGTACATATTTCTTAATTTTTGCGGTGATTCGGTTGATTTCGATATGTGTGGGATGTAAAGGTGTGATGTGTGTGTGTGAGGGTGTGTATGTGTGTGTGAGCGTATGTGTGTATATATGTGCCTTATGCGTATATTTGCCTTATTGATCTGCCCTATCTTGTTGAACAGGAGGATGAGCATGATCCTTGCCGTGGTAGTACGACCTTTATACAGGAATTTGTTCTAAGAGTAGCTGTAATATTAAAAAAGCTGACATGCTAACCTCTTCAATACGTTTTCCTCCTTTTTGTAGTTTTCTGTCAAGGAATGCAGAGTAGCAGCACAGAGTCTGGAAATGTGCCCGGTAAACGTCAATAGGTTCGGTCCCTTTGACGTAGGTCCTAAAATCATACCTTATAAAATTTTGGTGAGATACATCTTCGTGAATACATGCGTGAGCCTAAAACACACAGTAAAATTAATTTTGTGTTATTAAATAAGCATATTACAAAATTCCCAAAATTTGTTTAGAATGCATGCGAACACGTTGTATAAAGAACAAATATTAGACGAAATATTCAGTGCACCAACTAATCCTTGAGCTCCACTCGTCTGCCGCTTGTGAAGATTCCAGAGTAATGGAACACTTCGTTTGCTTATAAGATTATGAATCCTTGTTATGTAATTTACTTCTGTAGATGTATCTAATCGCTTAATGCAGTTCAGCTTAAGTAATGTAAGGGCGTTCACATGGTTGATATGACCTTTTCATTGAAGCAGTCAAGCTTAGTGTTATCTTAACAGAAGAGACGACCACGCGTTTCCATTTACGAAATGGTGGGCATTCTCACTCTATGTAATCGCTCAGTTTTTGTTTTGAAGTCAAGTCTAGGTGTCATACCTGTAATTCAAGGGTATTTACTAATGTTTATTCAGCTTGTGGATCGAACATCTGCACTTACCGCGACATTTCAATTGGACTGCAGCAAATAATAATAATAATAATATTCTATCACATACACACAACACCATCTAGCCCAAACTAAGCAGAGCTTGTACTATGGGTACTAAGACAATGGATAAACATACATATATACTTTTTTTTTTTGTAAATGTCATATGTCTCTATGTTATGATCTGCAATGTTATTTAAGCTGGTATTCGAATCCGGATGTCATCACCGTCAACAAGTTCATCCAAAACTGTCACAAATTATCCAAATCAGTACCTTGCCTAAGTGTAAACAAAAACATAATACCTTATACTATAAGCCCTGTATTAAACTGTGGTACTGCTAGGTACAGGCCTCTTCTCAATGGTAGGCCATAGTCCTTAACATTTTAGCCAAACCGAAAAATCCGAATGAACCCTGGTACATTCTTTGACTTGCCCAGAACAATTAGTTGTATTAAAGCAGTAAAGGTTAAATAACCAATAAGTACTCTTATCTTCTCGCTTAGCCTTTATTATTCCTAAGTCACTTGTGGTCGGCTTTTCTAGTCTAACCGGATTTGACTGGATATCAGTTTTTACACGGAGCGGCTACCACCTGACCTCCGCAACCCGAAGGCTAACGATACCCTAAGGCTAGACCAGTGTCAGGATATTAGAGGGTACTGACTTTCCCAATAACGACAGTCATAGATGTTCATGGCAGCCGGGACCGACGGCTTAACGTGCTCTCCGAGGCACGGAGCAGGCGATAATTGTCAATCAATACGCACATAATTCGAAAAGTCATATAACTTCCGAAAGTCGGAGGTGCGCGACGTGGGTTCGAACCCGAGACCCTCTGCATTGCAGTCTGTTGGTCTCCCCACTGAGCTATCGCTGCTTATATAGTTAATAAATACTCTTATATACTCTATAATGCTACAAACATTTACATCAATTTTAAAGAATTTTTTAAAGCCAGAACCTTACCCAAATATAAACAAAAACATCCTAAACCCTTGTATATTTTGTACCTTCCCAAAACAACCTGTTGTCCCCAAGCGACAAAGGTTAAAGAACTTATAAGTTGTCGTGGAAGCCCGCTATTAATGCTTGTCGTCTGCGAAATGTTGCGAACCCCTGACTCAGGTGTCTGATGCCCCTATAGTTCCACGTTACGGATTTATTTGGATAAATTGCACTTCTTTACTTATGTGATAGCATTTCTTTTGGGAGTGTTTTGGAAACAAATACCTATATAGATGGCTAACCGCCGTTGTTTTTTGGAAGTTTGCAGTTGCTAGTTTTTAACGCTTAAATTATGTATTAAGTTTCTCCCGAGCACGTTTAAAAAAGTTAAATTACATCGAACGGAATTTTATGGATCGTAGTTCATTTTTTATGGCATGTTGATATTGTCATGCCAACGCAGGCCAATGAAAATTTAATAATAAATATTTGCTGGTTACTTTTTGGGAGCGTAATGAATATCGATGTTTGTCTGTACAGGCTCGCCGATAGTCTGTAGTTATTCCGGCAGACCACGACCTGGACTGCTAGCTTCAACATTTAAATATATGGTTGTCGTTTTTGTTGGTTGTTTAACCTTTGAAGGCAGCCTGCATGCACTAATAGAATTGGTAACTATTACATTTACATTGTAATATATATATTATCTTATCTTATGTGGGTGCCAGTCAGTGCAGACCGGCGACACTTCAACCCAGTGGGATCTTTTGTGTCGATACTCTCCAAATAACGACTGTCGTAGGTGTTCATGGCAGCCGGGACCGACGGCTTAGCGTGCTCTCCGAGGCACGTAATATATATCACTCCTAGCTTTCTTAACAAGTAGAGGTACAAATAAAACCGCTTCAGGTGAGCTTGTGGTTCACATTTAGCCGAACCTTGAACTACACGCTCCGGTGCCAATCCATTCAGTGTCTCCAAAAATCTGGATCTGGTGGCGGTTTTCGGCAATAGGCTCGTCCTCTAATACTACGGAGAGTTTATTGGTTGGTCTATTTAAGTTAATAAGCGTAGCTTTATTAGTAGTTACAAGGCCATTAATATGTAAAGCCTTCAAACTAAACTTAGACCGAAATTAAGGCATAATTTACCTGTCAAGGTATTATATGGATGTGATGAAGTGTGTGATCTCTTTTAATGGAATTTAATCAGCTAGCTAACTTTACTTGTAATTTAAGATACCTAGTTCTGGGCAACCTATGAAATCTTAGAATACCAGACATAATTATAAATCTATTGGGTCTGGCCACCGGTGTGCCGCTGCGACTGAATAGGTGTATAATAATATCTAATGGTAGTCTAAAATGCTTGGAATGATAGTTGGCTCTCGTCGGTAGTGCAATAGCTAGGATTTAAAACCATGACCGCAAGACCAATGCCTTATCTATTGGGCGAACGACGCTACACAAATTTGAATATACGAATAATTTACAAGCTAAAATAACATTTTCTTTGTATGAATACTGAAACTACAAAAGGCTGACGGCTTACAATAGATGACGCAGTGATATGAGCCGTCACATCAAGGATAGGCAACGAACGAATGTATGCGTCTAAGTATTTTAGTCTAGACGTGTGCAATATTGTCATCTGCATGTTTACAAGCACCCATAAACATACCGGCGCTAAATAAATTTGTTGTTTTCTACCGAATGTTTCTTCAGATATTGATTATTTTTTAATGTTTACATCTTAAATGTAGAATGCACGAGATATTTCTTTATGTATCTTAACAGGTAATAATGCTTAGAGATAAAACGTATAAAACGTTTATCTCTATGCATTATTACCTATTACTAGTGAACAAAGTGTGTAGAAAACATAGTGAAACATTCATTTTTATGTACCAGATCAACTATACATGTGTGCGACTAGACGATGACAACATCGGCTTCTTACTTCCTCCCTCATCATGACGTTTGTCTCTCACTTCTTGTTGTTCGTCTGTCAGGGCAAACAAATTATTAAATAATTTATTAAACACCAATCTGGAGTAGCGATAGCTCAGTCGGGAGACCAACAGACTGCAATGCAGAGCGTCTTGGGTTCGAATCCACGTCGCGCAGCTATGACTTTCGGCAGTTATATGATTTGCCGAAATTATGTGCGTATTTATTGACAATTATCGCCTGCTCCGTGCCTCGGAGAGCACGTTAAGCCGTCGGTCCCGGCTGCCATGAACATCTGTGGCAGTCGTTATTGGGAGAGTGTCGACCCAAAAGATCCCACTGGGTCGAAGTGTCGCCGGTCTGCACTGACTGGCCCCCATATAAAATAAGATAAAACACCAATCTGGTTGCAGATAATATAATATTCTTTCATAATCTAAGTCGAATAGATAAAACGGTATAAATGCACTCTATTATAAAATGTATATAAATAGGAATTGTTATCATTGTTTTATTTTTATATTGTGTTGTTTTATTAACTTTTTTTATGTCAAAAGAAGCATGAGAGCAGAATAAATGCTGTAGAAATGAGAGCGTTGAGAAACATAGATGGTGTGATTCTAAAAGATAGAATAAGGAATAGTATGATTAGAGAGAAATCCGGCATGAAATTGGCAGTGTATAGTGACAGTAATAGAAAAGGGTATGTTAAGCTGGTTTGGGCATTTAGAAAGAATGGATGAGGAAAGACTGACTAAGAAAGTTTATAAGGCTAGTGTGAATGGGACAGCCGTAAGGGGTAGACCTAGGTGAACGTTTCTCGATCAGATCGTACACGTTCTGGACAAAGGCAATGTTAAGAGCACCTTAAACCGACAAGCGTGTATGAAGAATGTGATGAAAGTAAATGAAGCAAGAGAAGTGTGTCAGGATCGTAGCAAATGAAAATCCGTTGTCTCTGCCTATCCCTCTGGGAAACAGGCGTGAATCTATGTATGTATGTAATTTAATAAAATATTATGGTTATATAACATTGCTTTGTTTAACTTTAGGAATGTTTATAAGTGTTTTTAATTTAACTGTTAGCTTATATTGTTTAATTAAAAATAAATAAACTTGTAACTGTACAAATAGACGATTAAACATGGTGCGGCTGAACTAATGCATGGTACGGTGCTACGGTGCGCTCTTCACTCCACAGCACTGCACCGTACCACGGACCGTCATAATTTTAAAGTACGTAAGTATACAGACGCAGTACATAGTTACCTCCTCTGATAGTATCTATAAAGTAAGAGAAGAAATAACTATCAATTACGTTGATAGACATCCACTTGTCTCGACTGAAATATAGCCTATTGAGAGACAAACTATCATAAACAGTTATTTATTTGCTGAGGAAATAGATACTCTGAAATACTCTGAACGTCTTTTCTTTTTATTCATATTTTATTTAAGATTAGCGGCTTGCCTCTTATTCGCCCGGGTTCAACATAAAACGTAGCCTATGTTCATCTGGAATAATTTAGTACCATTAAAATAGTAAAAGTATTTTAAATAGATGTAGTGTTTCCGGATTCCTCTTGATAATAATATTATTACAGTATAGATATTATTACAAATAGTGTAAGTAGCTTCTCACACTGTGAAGAGGCACATGTCCAGCAGTTGGACAGTTTAATACAGAACTGATATTATATTATAATATCAGCTCTGTATTAAACTGTCATGTCTGTGTAGGTATACTGTGCGTGAGGTATTGAATTCAATTAGAGGTCAAGCAAAGTTTCATTCGATATTTCTGTCAATTCTTAGTATCAGCTCGAAGTGAAAGCAGACGGTAACAGGTTTACTCTATTACGTAGTATCTAAAATTATAGCTGGGAATGTGAGACTATAATATCCATATCCGTCCATCACGTCAGAGATATTCAGGCTTGAATCTATGTATGTTTATTTGTAATGGTAATAATGTATTTAATTTCTCATCAAATAATTTCCAATTAATAATATAATACGTCTGCCAACCAGCACTGGGTCAGTGGACTATGGCTCAACCCTTATTACCAAGAGAAGAGGCTCATGCCCAGTAATGGGACAGTTTACTATAAGGCTGATGTTATAATATTATACAAAGCTTTTAGAACTATTTTTACGATAAACACATCTCGCAGGCATCACTCACAACTTTCTACAAAAATTTTAATGGCGATTTTGTGACTTTGTAAATTATCCCTTTAATCTTCTTATTAACTTGCCAATCCTTCAAAAAGTTATCAGAGTCACCTTTTCAATTTTATTCTCAGTCTCGAGGACTTTTATTATATTCAAATTATATAAACGGTTTACTTGTCTCGGCCTCCGTTTCCAAATCGTATCTGTTTTTCTACCAAACATTTGATAGCACAAAGTATTACATTAAAACTTTTAATAGGTTCTGTTGAATAAACGATTACTTCGCGTGAGTTTGCGTGGCAGATTAAAATCTGCCAACTTTTAGGCCAATTATTTATAGCGGGATTCACGAACTACGCGATTTCTGATACTGAAGAAGTTTTCTACGCATTCCATTTCTAGAAACTAGTAGAACAATCAAAATAACGGTTTTAGGAATGCTTTGATTAAATAATAAGGCTCTCCAGACCGAATTTCGGTCACGTTGACCAATCTTAACGGAGACAGACCATTCGCACAGGAGATATTGCACAAGTGAGTGCACAAACATAAGTGCATTCCGCTTTCAGTGCTTTCAGAGACAGCATTGCCAACTTCCTAACTTCGGGTTGCTGTTGAGAATTTCTGGCTAGCCAAAATCTTTTTAGTTGGCCCGACCCGGTATTCGAGGACGCCCACTCATATCGAAAATTATACACTATCATTCCAATGCAATATGTCAGCACTTATCTCGTTGACACTTTCTAGCGAATTAAGTTTAGTGAGAAAACATCTGTGACAAATTAATTTAATTAAATATTTGACATAATCAAGAGTAGTAACTTATACAAACCGCCAAATACTGAATGATTGTAATGCAATTAGAGTGATATTTATTAACCTATTTACGCTAATCCATTGTTTGCGATTAGCCAATTACTTAAATCAGATGGAAATTCAAGAGGCGCATTGACTTACATCGCGTGTCCAGCTTCAATCACAGCTATTGTGAGTACCAATATGTACTTCCTCTTTGAAACCATATTTGCAATGTATAAGGCGAAGGGTAACGCGAGTTAAATCTATGCTGCATTGCGCTGTCATATATGTCCTGTAACTCTATGATCTGTGGTCTTACATTTTTGAAAGTCTGAAATAGTTTAAGCGTTTAATAACTTAATTTTTGATTACAACTATTGAATCAAGATAATAAAGGTATGAACTGTGAAATTAATTATGCCCATTTGTACAAAATGAATTATACATACTGACAGAAATGTTGATGTTTCATATCCTTTTTAAATAGTTTTAAGAAAAACTAAGACTAAAATCAACCATTTGGAACATAAAGACGTAACTTAAAGATACGTGTTCCAAGATATTATATAAATTTTAAACTTTCACATGATATGATGATACACACATGATACGCCTGAAAACGGGCATGAAATACTTTATTTTCGTATAACCTTCTTCCCTTTCGCTTCCATAAATAATGATGTATCAGAAATGAAAATATATAAGGCAAGTCAGTACATACCTATAGTTGTATTAAAAGTTATTATTTGTAGTCATAATTGGCACAAGAAATAAAAACAACTTATTAGTGTTAAGTGCTTGCCCTCCTCACAATGAGAAGAGGCCCGAGCTCAGGAGTGGAATAGTTGATATATAGCTGATATTATTAGAGAGAATCAATCAGAAAACCAGTATTTCAGATAATTTCATAATAAGCTGTGCATGTCTGTACTACAACTAATATGATATCTATATGAGGATAATATATTTTAGTTAAGTTGAGTGATCTTCCCCCGATAACTCGCTGAATTATTCGGCAAACATTTGTAGCAGTCTGTCTTTTCTGAATACTATATTTATTTTTGAATTATTAAATAAGTATTATTGTTTCAAAGAGTGTCTTACTTTCAATATAGAATAGTAGCAGTAGGTGGACTGTCTCAATTCAAACTTTTCGTCGACGTTCGGTAACTCCATGTCCTATGTCTACGACCAAATAAATCGATGACAGCAAAAAAACCTACCCGAGCCATTTATGATAATCATAATTTGAGTTTTTAAGTAAGTATATAAATAAGTTTCACAAACAGGGTTGCCACGTGGCGTGTTACCGCCACGTGGCAACCCTGTTTGTGAAACTTCTTCGTTGGACATTAATTAAGGTTTTATTGTTATTTTTAGATCGATTTCGTGGAAAGGGCCGTTTGTTTTTTTAGTATACATGCTATGGTTAATAACAGAGAGAAGGCCATAAGACATGTATTTATTGCAATAAAGTTGTTAAAAAGTATACGGTCACGGTCACGTGTAATATCAAAGGTATCATTCATCTCCTTGGGAAAGGAAATATGGGTAGGATGAAAAAAGTGATGGACTACGTACGTGTGTTTATACGAGTCTCCGTTCCTAAGCACGATACGCATGTGTCTATTTACTATAATATATCTATGTGTTTTTATAATAAAACAGTAGACAGTGCCAGAATGGCAGGATGTTTTCAGTCCCACCACGAGTTTATGATCATCACCTATACGATGTTTGAAAAGTTCAAAAATTCATGGTTCCTAACGCCTGTCGACGGTAAGTATAAAGACCAAATACCTTCAAATTTTATTCACCATTGGTCTAAGCATAAGAGAAATCTTAACGCCATTAAAATTAAGTAATTTAATTGTTATAGCACTCTTCTTAAATCCTTTGCAAATACCATTACGAGATTAAATCTATTCTAATATTATAAAGACAGAAAATTTGATTTATTGTTCTGTAATGATTTAATTATAAATCTACGCAACCGAGCTTTAAAATTATTTCACATTAGAAAGCTATATTGTCACCGAGTAACATAGACTATTTTTTATTTTAAAAGTTCATAACCGACTTTTACGCGACCGAAGCCGCAGGTAAAAGCTAGTAAAACATAATTCTGCAATTCCATTACCTAAGAAAACAAGCCAACATTACTCATCATCTTTTTAAGCAGAGCTACTACAGTCCTTGGTAGTTAGACGAGTAAATAGCTCCGCGGTTGGCCACAAACTCAGGCCCGCTAGACACATTGTCTCAATCCTATGTACATTTATATGCTAATTCGTCATACATATGCAAATTTGTGTTTAGCTACGCGATAATAATGTTATATACCGGACTTTTGATTTCGAACAGATGTGGGTAATGAATGTTGTTGTTTTGCTGAGTTCAGATGTTTTATGGGGTGTCACGACAAAGGGTGTCAGATTTTTTATTTTAGTGACTTATTAAACGATATATTTCTATTTCGTACTATTGTGATAAACAATTGTCGACTATGTTTCTTCATACGTATCTATATAAGCGGAGACTGACTGTATCTCATAGAAAAGGTAGGCGGTTGTGTGTTTTATCTACATTTGTGATGTTTTAGGGACCCACATTTCTCAAGATCGTACTAATATTGAACATTTAATAAGAACTCAATAACACTTAGAATGAGCCGGGAATCGCACCTCATATTCATACGTAGGTGCAAACTTAAGCCTTTTCATTTTCATTTCGTAAAATCACGTGAAAGTCTGTTTTTAAATAACAAAGACAAAATTATATTATTCAATTAGGGTTAAGAATATCTAAAATGTAATATGTTTATATTTTCTTTAAATATGTATATAATATCCCTTAGAGATCAAATAAAAGTCCAACACAATTATAAAATCAAGATGATAGAGCGATAAAAAAACATTAAAGAAAATCTCAAATTAAACAAATCGACTAGATCTTTTAGCCGGATTTCACCAGTTCCTTTTGATTCAAACGATTCACTTAAATACTAAACGTAAGCCTTGCCTTAATTCTCGTTACAAGTTAGAATGAAACTTTGAACGTTCTTAATCCATTCATTCATATTTGAATCTCTTTGAATATGCATGCGACTTTAATTGAGTAACGTGCACTCGACTTTGTGCACGTTACTCTACTTGGATGATTTAATCACTCTCGTTTGAGTGTTTTAACTAGCTTTTTAACAAATTTTTATTTTCATAGTGTAAAAGTATGTTGCGATGGTTATTCTATTTTCCGTGCATATTATGTTTATATTATATGTCTGTATGTAATATGCATTATACAGACAAACCCGTGAGCAGATACCATCTGCTATTCTGACGAGTTGCGAATTGATCTGTATTAGACCCACGTTCGCGCCAACTTTTCTTCGGACCAACGGGGGCTCAATTATGTAATAAATGTTAAGTACTTATTCCAAAGTCCATTCAAAGCTTTTAATTTACACTTAAGTGTCAATGTAACATGTCATTTAGGTTGATAGCAAGGGGCGACGACAATTTCGCATTTTTGCATATTCATTGAACGATATCGACTTGTCGGCCGACGTGTCATCGCTTGTCGGCCGGTGATTGATCACCACTTTTTGTATTCGCCGTTTGAGTAGGATGACCCTATATAGGCAGTAGTTTATCCAGGATGTAAGCCTACTTGAAAATTGAATGATACGTTTTATTGCCGAGTAGTTTTGTTTATATTGAATGCGTACAATATATGTATATATGTCTATCTTAGCTTAAATGTAACATCTATGTATGTTAAGTATTCTCAATACTAAATAAAGGATTTTCTATCTTTCATGTAGAAATAGTTAAAGCTATGTTTGTATATATATTCAAGACTAGCTTTTCTTTACGGCTGCGTTTCATTAATCACAAAAACCTATTCCACAGGGACTATCTATATTTCAGAATAAAACCAAATAGCTTATGTTACTTTCAGGGCTTTAAACTATTTAATAGTCTACATATTCAACAGATAGACTAAAGCATTTATAATAATAGTAAAATAAATTACAATACGTATTTGCCATCTTGAAGAACTATTATAAATGCCAAAAATATTTCGTTATAAGTCAATAACGATAAAACTGTACTAGACTACTATGTGTCTTTGCAATAATCATTTTGGTATACTATGCGGGTAAAGTCTAAGTGCGGATAACACACGTCAACTAACTAACTATACCATATTGTAAGATATGAGTTTTGTACAACAGTTAGGTGTATATTGTAATGGTTTATATTAGTTATAATAAATAAATATTATAAATGTGGGTATACTAACGTTATACTATCTCAAAAAATTTAAAACCGACTGCTATAAGTCACTTCTCTACTTATAAAGACCAGAACATGTTAAAATATCAAGATGCGTAAAATATACAATCCATACTTTTTACGATAACGATTGAAATATACTTGAAATATTATACAGCAACATGAACATCATATCAGGACATGTCCATAAAAATTGAAACTGCTGGTTGCCGTGACCCACTCAGCGCATTGATGGGTATTTCTATATTTCCGATACGACGCCTTCGCAAGCATGGCGTATTTTATGGGTCACATCGTCAGGCGGTTATGTTTGGTATGTTAAGGAAAATATGCATCTTCAGCTTCACCGTGCCCATATGAAAAAGGAAATTAAATTGGGAGATGACTGGAGTGCATTTTACAGATTTCTTTCGATCATCGTAAAATTGTATAGAGTTTGTTTTATATAACTGTATATATTCTATGGTTTTGTGATCCAAATATGGTTGTTATGAATTTAGATGATCTCATATGTTATTTTTTTTGCCTTTAGTGGTACAAGTCATGTTTAGTGAAGTAGTAGTCATTTCAAGTAAAAATTGAAGATTTATTTGATTTACAACATGTTCATGTATATAATTATAATAAATATGAACCTCAATTGATGTAAAACGAATTACATCAATAAGATTAGAAATATTTTGTACAAATAAAACTAAATAAATAAGTTCTCAATCTTCAGTATTACTTTTAAAAGGTATGTATCTTTTAGGTAATTCTCTCTATGTACAACAACGTCTTATTTTTAAATGTAGGATTTCAATTACGTAAATTTCAATCTATTCTGTTGTTTACTGTACTGTTTGAGCTCATTAAATTTACGCTTTGTTCTAAACTTGTCAATTTTCAAGAAAGTTTTCAGACTTATTAATTATAACCTACCTTTAAAGGCATGAACAGTTCCACATAAAGCGATATCAAAAGCATGGATGTTAGCTTTTTACTAACTTTATTTACGGTTGGAGTAGTCACTTCGCTATTATTTGCAAAGTGTGGTAGCTGGTAGCAACTAACAAATAGATTCGATATTTTCTGGTTCGACCTCAAATTCAAATTCAAATTCAAATTTATTGCATTCCATAATGTACATTTACAGGTGGTAGGCTTAAATATAAGTAACAAATTATGGACCCTGTCGGGCACAGCACTATTAGGAGAGAGGAGGAGCTGTTTAGATATGCCATTTTTAAAGTTTCGTTTTAACATAACATAACACAATTTTATCAACTTTTTAATCATGGACATAAAGACTATTCAAAGAAAGAACGAGGAAATATCTATCTATTTATTATTTTATACAAAATATATAGATACAATTATGATTTTCTTCCCAAACTCAAAGGGATTCTGAATAAGTATTTATTATTTAGGAATCATTTAAATAATGTATTCATACTATAATCTTTCCACGTCATATACCATACCTTTAAAAACTGGAGCAAGTTAATCATCTCGAAAAACGTAAATTAAGTGTATGAAACGTGAAATTATTTGTCTTGTAATATTGCTTAAGCAATATGGATACCAGTTTAATGTTGGTAAACCAATATACGTTTTAGATAATCTCCTTTATATACCTCTTCATCATATTCTTCTTCCTTTGTTAAATGATGAAAAATATGATAATATATTCATTTCACATTCATTAACTTATATAAAGTTATATTTATCATAATTAACTCTCGTGTAATATATTTTAATATTTTAAAGAGATTACCGTAGATTCTTCGGTAATATCGCTTAATTATAGTCCTGAAAGTATATTTATACTTATTGTTACTATTATTATCTCATAACTTTCAAATTAAGATAATCAAAGAAATATGTGTACCTATATCGCAGATTTTTCTGCGTGCACACGTGCTTACCCATATTATGATTATTTATCAATTTAAATATATTTTTGTATTCAAAATTGTTGTGTAAGAAAAAATCTGGTATCACATGAAACATAAAGATTTGATTTGATTTGATTTGATGAAAATAAAATTAAAAAACTTAGCGTATCAAAAATCTAACTTAGCCAAGATTCAATATTCAATTTATCAATTTATTTAGTGCATAGCCTTTATGGTTGACATACACTTGTTTTGTGTTTTCCTGGACATTGCAATCCATGGTTATGATGTGGGGGTTCTGGAGACGTCACTAGAGGTGCTTTTAAAAATGTATGGTATCATGGCGACGTAACTTATCAAAGTGTATTGAGAGCTCTAAATGCTTAATTGTATGTGTATTTAAAATCACAAGTATCTCTGTGTTCATTTTCACGACGACTTAAAAAAGAAAACCTTATGTATGTTTTGCATTTCGCTAGCAAATTAAGCGTTTTAAGTATATTTTATACTACGCTAGAAATATGGCTCTTGTACACGACGCGAACAGCATACGCAAATTGATGCACTTGCACGTGTTGTGTTGCATCGTGTAAACAGCCGTAGCGAGCTAGCTGTATAAGATTAATATAAGCATGTACCCCACGTAAATACTGTACATGTAACACAAGCCAACAACTAGCGTCATATATGTACAAGCTCTATTGAAATCGGGGAGTTTACAACTTGAATTAATTTCAGCTAAGTACATTGAAGACTAACTGACATACACAAAAATCAAGCCAAGTGTTAATGTCAGAAATGTTTTTTATTTATACAACTAATGTGGCAAACCTGCCTACGGCCCACCTGATGGTAATTGGTCACCCTAGCTTATGGACGCCTGCAACACCAGAGACATCACTTGCGCTTAAGTTTATGCCAGAGGCAAGTGATGCCTCTGGCATAAATTCCTAAAGAGGAAAGGAAGTGGGAAGGAGAAGGAGCAGGAAAGGGGGTGATTGGGCCTCCAGCACTCTCACTCACCGAACGAAACACAACAGGAATACTGGTATTTCACGTCGATATTCTGTGAGAGAGTAGTCCTTCCCCGGTCGAGCCGGCCGATTTATGCTGAAATCAGCGAGGCCCTACTACTCAAATTAAAAATTAAAATTTATTTTAAAATTTTTGAAGAATTCCAAAATATTGTCTTCTATTTACGCGAATATTATTCATTGAAATTAAACTGCTATATACGGATTTTATCGCGTTGTTTATTTGACACTTTATTACAAAATTTTGAAAATTGTTACACTACTACTACTACTACTAAACTTTACAAATTTTTAAGCTAATTAAATTATTATTAAAACTATTTAGATTAAATTTATTTTTACACTTTCCCCGACGTTTCGGTTGCTTTTCAGCAGCCATGGTCACGGGGAGACTAAGATGGCAGTTGTCTCAATGTTCCAGTGTAGTTATTTCAAAGTACCCGAACATAATTTAATCATTGGTGTTTCTATTTACGCAGAATGAGCTCAAAGTATCATAAAGTCTAGCTGTGGTTTGCTTTTTCTTGGGTTTGACTATTTTTATTACTGGATCCCAAGCTGGTGGTACATTCCAACCATCTTCTCTATTAAAATTAGGATGTTTTTTGATTTCAATAGCCTCGCGAAGCATCCTTGGTAGGAATCGGTGTTCTTTAGCGAGAATCTGTGGTTTGTCAAATCTCACACACAGCAGACTTCAACGAGTGTTGGTGTTTTACATCAGCTATGTGTTCTTTTATGCGGGTGCCTATGTTTCTCTTGGTTTGACCAATGTATGAGAGTCCGCAGTCACAATCTATTTTATATACCCCTGCATCTTGTAAAGGTAGTTGGCACCTGACGGATGGTAAAAATTGACTTATCTTCGTTGGCGGCTTGAAGTATGTGTTGATTGAAGCTCGCTTGAAGATGTAGCCAATCTTGTCAGTGACACCCCTTACATAAGGCAGTATAGCAGGCTGGCGCTCGACTGTGGCTAGCTTTTCTTGGGATCTGTGACAGCGGCGCGGCTGTTGGAGCTTGTTGTCTTGCAGTACTTGCTTGACATGTTGAAGCTCGGCGTCCAGGTGTTTCTTGTTCATTATAATGGTTATTATTTAGGTAAGTAGTTATTTTTTTAATCACTTAGCATACACGTTTCACGTTTTTTGCACGTACCTTCTCATAGGCCCAACCATTTGCCTGAAATTAGCAACTAACATAACTGTAAATCCACTAAATTTAGTAAACTCACTAACTCCTTTAATGTGCATAAGTTACTTTTTGACCTAAATTAATAAATGATTTTAGACTTTGACTTTAACTTTGACTCATTAAATTAATAAATACTTAGGTGCGATGATATACATCATCGTTATATACAATCTCGTATGTATTAGATTCATCTTTCCTGCCAAAATTTGCAGCCCTCTATCAAGTTCTAACTACATTCTGTAAGTGGTATGGAGCCCATGATTAACATAAAATATTATATTTCCCCATATTTTACTTGCACCCCTATTATTTATATTCCGAGAGAGATTTATGTGAGTGAGCGAATTCCTAACAAGGGCCGTAAGTGGAGTCCATCTGATACTGCATGCCGACACGGCCGTGGACAATACGTCCGACACTCTGAGAACATAGTTTATGGCTCGACCCTTATGCTGACACGATATAATTTTCCTTATTATTAGGCACATTCACTCGCATTGTAGATATAATATTTTGATTAGGGTAGGAATGTATGGGTCAACACAAAAGCGTGAGTATATTGTTTTGTTGAAAATATTGATGTGCAATAAATTATTATCATTAAACCAATGGTTGTTTTGTATTGGACAGTATCTACTATGCATCGTTCAGGTGGTATGTATGCCAAGTAAATGTATTTCTCCGTTTTTATTTACAATTTAAAGTATCATGAAAATAAAAAATAATTTTCTACGTTAATGGCGTAATGGTACAAGCAGTCGACTCGCCACTGCCACTAGGTTGAATGTTGTAGGTTCGTCCCCCCAGATAACCATTTGTATGATTCATATTTCGGTTCCGGGTTTGGCTGCTCTATATAATAATAACAATAATGTCCTCCAGACCGATTTCGGTCACGGCGGCCAATCTTAACAAAGACTGGCCATCTGCGTAGAACATATTATAGTGCACAAGTGTGTGCGCAAACACAAGTACTCTCTCTGTTCCCTAACTCTCATGATCCGATCGGACGGTAATCCGACACGACCGGAGAGTGATCAGGCGCAGGACCAACTGCTTTACGTGCTTTCCGAAGCACGGGGGTGTGCAACTGTGTGAGATTTCTTAACAGAAAACCTAATAACTTTTTGTTGGCCCGACCCGGGATTCGAACCCGAGACCTCATGCACAACAGTCGCATTCACTACCGCTGCGCCACTGCTCTATATATCCATTGTGTGAATAGTTGTTAAAACTACAACAATACAGAAATTATTCCTAGTACGAAAGTTGCCTTTTATGAAAAATAATACCGCTGTTTCGAATGCTTATCAGATTCAATGGTATTTATGGTATTTAATGGTTAATAACTCATTATTTATTAACCAATAAATACCATGACAGATTGACCTCATGACAGATTTTCCAATAGTAGTTTACTTAGTACTGTTACTGAGCTGATGTCCTTCTCTTTTGTAATTTACAAGCATCTGCATGTTCTAGCATTAAAAAAATAAATGCTATTTATTTACATTCAGTTTTCAACTTAAATTAGATTTTTCTTCAAGAAAATCCTTCTAATAGATTTCAATAGAAATCAACCAGTTTCTATTCACATCCATTAAACCATTATCTTTACACTGTAGCTTAGAATTTAGCAACAAAACATCAACGTCTTAATGAGAGACGACACGCGACATCTGATTAATGTGATTTTACTATCATTACTGCATTTTTAAGCTCAGTTCATAGCACCTTGAACGTACGTTTATGTGATAAAGATGTTTACAATTTTAGTAAACAAACGTAACTCTTGTATAGTGAGTGCATGTCATGATTGTGATCACGCGACGCGTCCGACGGCGTGTTTTATGGCTGACCCCTTTACTATACGACAGTTTGCGACAAGATTGTATCGATTGATGTCGTGGTTTACTTTTAAGTGTGCAGTTTTATGAGGATACATCGTATAAATATACTTGGTATATTTTCATTTGAATAGGTATTAGGATTTGCTAACTGATAATATAATTTCATTACACATATGCCGTGCCTCGGAGAGCACGTTAAGTCGTCGGTCCCGGCTGCCATGAACATCTATGGCAGTCGTTATTGGGAAAGTCAGTACCCTCTAATATCCTGACACTGGTCTAGCCTTAGGGTATCGTTAGCCTTTGGGTTGCGGAGGTCAGGTGGCAGCCGCTCCGTGTAAAAACTGATATCCGGTTAGACTAGAAAAGCTGCCCCCAAGTGACTTGGGAATAATAAAGGCTAAGGAAGAAGAATATAATTTCATTACACATAACATATATTTCGTATATATTACAACGGATTACCTTGTGCTCGTGCATGTATCTACCTTATCCTCAACCTGATTATTACTCTGATCCATTGATATGTGATAAACTTATATCAATGCTCTCATCATGTGCCTATACCATCTAGTAAATTTTCTCGATTCTTTCTTTAAGGTACATAATTGGGACAGTATGTACAGTACATTTGAATAACAGATAAAACAACGGTATGCCTAATGACATACCGTTATTGAATTTGAACATTATTCGATATAACCTTCAACTAAACGAAAATAATTTTGATTGAAGTTTGATCTAATATTCGAAATAAATATTATGACTAGCTTTTGTCCGCGGTTTGGCTTGGGAACAGTACTTCTTTTCTGGATGAAATATACGTATATAACGTGTATACGAAATTTCATGCTGATCGGTCAAGTGGTTACGGTGTGAAGGCGTAACAAATAAAGAAACTGATCTTCGCATTAACAATATTAGTAAGAATTATTGATACTATCAGAGTTGACACCCTGACCTGACTGATTTTATAACCACCCAGAAATAGAAGCCTGTTGGTTTTTTTTTCTTTTTTATTTAGAGGCTTTCACCTTATAAAGGTATGCCAGCCTCATCGTACCCTAAATTACATTTTCCTTATATTTAATTATATGCTTGCCTTATTACTATGAGGGAGAGGCAGACAGTGCTGCAGATACCATGTCATAAATACACCTTGCTGCTGGCGATAAAGGTTCTGACAAAATCCTTATAAAAACCCCAACGTCATATTTATTTATGTTGAATCTCTGCATCATTAACTCCCTCTCCCTTTGGTTCTTCTCACATTCCATCAGTAGGTGTTGGACATCGTCTATCTGGCCACATACTTCACAATTAGCAAATGGAAATCCGTAGTCTCTGCCTACCCCTCTGGGAAACAGGCGTGAATCTATGTATGTATGTATGTACTTCACAATTAGGTGAACTGACTTTTTTCATAAGATATCCAAACTTTCGTGATGGAATATGACCAGAACGTATTCGATGCGCCAGTACAACATAAGTTCTACTTATTTTATTCACAGAAAACCAAGGGATCCGAGGAGGCTCACATTGCATAGTTTTATACCAGATGCCTTTTTCTTTACTCGTTTGATTGAAATATTCCTTAAACCTATTAGAACAAATTTTCTTAAATGTCCAAAGTATTTCTGTGTAATAAGGAGCTATATCAATTTTATACCTTCTAATATAGCTGCCTTTGCTAATTTATCAACCTCCTCGTTTCCCTTTATGCCTATGTGAGATGGGATCCATTGCAACCTCAAGTTAATATCTCCTAACTCATAAATCTGTTTGAGTATTGCATAAGCTATCGGTACTCTATACCCAGAGGCGCATCGAGCTAAATGCAATAATCCACTTTTGCTGTCAGTGTATATAACTATTGATTCAGACATCATTACTAATGATGTCCAGAGCTTTTGAGATTGCAACTAGCTCCATTGTCATTATAGACACATTTTTATCAAGAGATCTAAATAATCCCGAGGTCCTATTGACTGCATTATAATAAGCAGACCCGCTACCAGTCTCTTTTTAGACCTATCAGTGTAAAAAGTTGACCAATCCGCATACTTTTCTTGTAATTCCTTAATTACATCAAATTTAAGTGACGTGGCTTCGTGTGTATATTTAGATCCTTTGATGCAGTCTAAATTATATTTTATCTTATCTTGTACCTTTATTCGTGACACCCATGTTTGTAAAGAGTACATGTCTAAAATATTTGAGCAATATCCATTACAAGTTCTACACTCGTTATAAATAGTCGCTAGTATCGGCATTTTCTTCTTATGCCAATATCTAGTGTGTGTAAGACTATTCAGTTCATCTATAAGCTTAATAGTATTGTTGTTCATACACGATATGTTTTTTATACAATATTTATATGCAATATATAATATCCTATTGGCACAATTCAGTTTCTATTACATGGATTGGAGAACTTTTAATGAATCCACCTATGATTCTTAAATATTTATTTTGGATTTTATCTAGCTTATATATATGACTTTTAGCGCTGCTATCATATAGAAAGCAACCAAAGTCAATTCTACTTCTAACTAATGATATATATATAATAATCTTAAGTACTTAGGATGTATTCCCCAACTGGGTCCTGCCAATATCTTAAATATATTAAAAAATTTCGTAATTCTTTCAATTATTTCATTAATATGTTTTTTCCATAAAAGAGACCTATCTAACCATAAACCTAAATGTTTGACACAATCTACTATTGGAACTAGCTCATCGTTTATTGTCACTTGTATTTGGTGCCTTTCTACACCTCTACTAAAAAGACATATTTTTGATTTAACAATAATTCCAGTCCTATATTATCTAACATTATTACCATATATATATTTATAGTCTAGTAATAATACTGTATTATCATTTGAAAAGTTGTTTTATTAATCAGCCACAACCTGTTAAAACATGGCCGTTTTAATATACAAGATTTTCATTTTAATCATTGACAATTGTGTTCTTTTACGTCGACTGCTATATACCTTTATAACATGCAAGCTTTACGTCACTGCCAAGTCACAAAAGGGTGTTAATTTGTTTAAACTTTTTGACCGCTTCAAAGTATAGTAGTAGAGTGCTGAAATTTGAATGTGATTGTGACGTAATTTTCATTACGTCACAATCACATTCAAATCTATTATAATCTTTCTTTGGCCTAAACTTTGATAAGATTTTGTTGATTATTTCTATAAAGGCTACCAAACTAATTAACTTAACAAAACCTTTACCAATTTGATTACTTTAATCAACATTTAGCTTATAACAATTAACCAACCTTGAATAAATATTAAGTACTAAACTTTCAAGTTTCAATAGTTCTATCTGATCTTAGTGAATACCTAATAAGGTTTATAACATAGAAAACTTTCATACAGCCAAGCTGTTTTAAGTTAAAACACACAATTTTTCTTTAAGTAACTGACAATATTTTCTCTATTTAAGTTATGGGGAAGTTGAAAAGTTCCGCCCCTATATTTCCATGTTCCACCCTCTGTTGGCATAGGTTTATATAAGCATTGATTATAAGGGAGGTACTTGGAGGCTTTCGAATCGTTACGCGAAATTATTTTTAGATCTGAATAAATATGTTTGGTTTATGTGGATGTAATATTTAATGTGAATATTTTCGTGTTACAAAATAATATAAGTATTAGAAATATAGATTTATTAATATTTAAGTCAAATAACCTAATATTTGCAAAACTTAAATTTTTCAAACTTCAATTAAAACTAGTATTCACCCGGTGGTCAAAATTCGACCATAATCTTCATTAAGTTAAGCCATCGGTCCCGACTGCCATGAACATCTATGGCAGTCATTATTGGGAGAGTGTCGACACAAAAGATCCCACTGGGTCGAAGTGTCGCCGCTCTGCACTGACTGGCACCCACATAAGATACATACATACATACATCTTCATTATTGAAAATTGAAGGTTATATGTATATCTATGCATTAAAATTTTTAAACTGTTCCTTCACAATAATTCTTAAATAGGTGCAAAACAATATAAAATTGGTTTTAAGAAAGAGCAGAAAAATGTACTGATGTGTTTTATCTTTATCGATTTAACCACCACACTGGCGCAGCAGTAATAAATGTAACTAGTATAGTTGAGGTCTCAATTCAAGTAAGATTATGTCCGGATATCGTTTATATATGATGATGAGGTACGATTAGATCATGTTGATTTGTATTAATTTCAAAATTTTCTGCTAGGACTTTAACTTTTACCACAAATTTTAAAACATGTCAAGGTTTTATCAGTCCTGATACATTCAAAACCTTTTAAAGACATTCAACTACAAAAATATCAACACTTGAAAAAGAAACAAACATCCGGAAGTTTATTGGAAATAAAACGGGGTCGTTCGGAAGCGCCCCTTTTCCACATTACCAGAACTCTTTTGAAAAGTCACTACGAAAATATTATTCGAGGCATTTCTTTCTCTTGTATTTCGTTTCCGATGAAACCAAAAATAATAATGTGTATTTCCCTCGGTATATTTTTTAAATATCTGGTATATGTTGATTTCAAGACGTTGCTGTCTAAGTCTGTTGCAGGTAAAGTCATGGCGATATCGATATTCAACTAATATCACAAATATGAAAGATGATGTTTTGATTTTTATTACTTAATCACGCCTAAACTACTGACTATATTTAGTTAAATCCCACGCACAAGAATAGGCTGTGCTCTGGACTAATTATCCGAGCGAAGCCGCCTGCAGAGGCCTACTAAAAATAACACAGATGAAAAATCTAAAATAAATATATAAGCTTAATATGTTGGGTATAGCAAAAGAAGCATGAGAGCAGAATAAACGCTGTAGAAATGAGACCGCTGAGAAATATATGTAATGTGACTCTGAAAGAGAGAATGAGGAATAGTGTGATTAGAGAAAGATGCGGCATGAAAGTGGATATAGTGACAAGAATAGAAAAGGGTATGTTAAGCTGGTTTGAGCATGTAGAAAGAATGGACGAGGAAAGATTGACTAAGAAAGTTTATAAGGCTAGTGTGAATGGAACAGTCGCAAGAGGAAGACATAGGCGAAAGTTTCTTGATCAGATCGGAGGCGTTCTGGACAAAGGCGAGGTTAAGAGCACCTTGAACCGACGTGCGTGTATGAGAAATGTGATGAAAGTGAATGAAGCCAGAGAAGTGTGTCAGGATCGTAGCAAATGGAAATCCGTAGTCTCTGCCTACCCCTCTGGGAAACAGGCGTGAATCTATGTATGTATGTATGTTGTTGCTTACAGACAGGTCTACAAGCACATACATATTAATGTTTTATTGTTTTTGCTTATATTACATAGTTCATCGATTGTGGTTATGATTTAATATATAATTCTCTTTACTACAACCCTTCTACTATACTTTTAAATGAAGCAATAAAATACTGCACTTTTATGCCTAAAATTGATTAAAAAAAGCAGCGATAGCCTAGTGGGAAACCGTTAGACTGCCACTCAGAGGTCTCGAGTTCGATCCCAAGGCGCGCATCTCTGACTTTTCGAAGTCATGTGCGTATTGAATAGTTAATTATCGCTTGCTTTAACGGTGAAGGAAAACATCGTGAGGAAACCTGCTTGTCTGAGATTTTCCATAATGTTCTCGAAGATATGTGAAGTCTGCCAACCCGCACTGGGCCAGCGTGGTGGACTATGGCCTAACCCTTCTCACAGTGAGAAGAGGTCCGTGCCCAACAGTGGGACAGTTTAATACAGGGCTGATATTATATGCCTAAAATTTGCTGTGCGATTCTGTTTAAACTTACAACCAAACTCATATGCTACTCGGTAATTTTGAGTCATTTTATAGTAACTACTAGTAGTTTTCCCGTGGTTTCACCCGCGTAAGTCCCGCGTAAGTGAATATCGGGTTTCACCCCTTTCACCCCCTTCGGGGTGGAATTTCCAAAAATCCTCTCTTAGTGCTCCCCTACACTCTCCAAGGAACATACATGCCAAATTTCAGCTTCTTGTGTTCAGTAGTTTCGGCTGTGCGTTGTCTGTCAGTCACTAAGTAACGGAAGAGTTTAGTTTAGTTATTCTCATGAAACACTAATATGTCTTCAGTGTCCTTTGTTGAGCTCGTCTACCATATGTAAGTTAAATTTAAGAATAATGACTGCACGGATGGCACAGCGGGCATTTGCCGTTCGCCTCACCGCTGCTGCCATGGTGAGTGGGTTCGAATCCCACATGGGACAATTATTTGAGTGATCCAGAAAATATTGTTTTGAGTCTACGTAACTAAACTATTCATGGTCGTAAGTCAGATATTGTCAATCCCTGACCAATGACCATGAATAGCTTAGTTGGTAGAGCGAGAAAACGGCTTGTCAACGTTGCAGGTTTAAGTCCTACTTAATGGATTGTCTTTTTCCGCTGTTATAATTTATCTTCTACTTTAGCATTGGAAATGCTTATAAATCTTAATATGCCGTTAATTATTTGTAATAACGATCCATAGAGTACGAGAGTATAATATATATATATATATATTCTGTATATATATATATATACAGAATGCAATGCAGAGGGTCTCGGGTTCGAACCCACGTCGCGCACCTCTGACTTTCGGAAGTTATATGACTTTTCGAAATTATGTGCGTATTGATTGCCAATTATCGCCTGCTCCGTGCCTCGGAGAGCGCGTTAAGCCGTCGGTCCCGGCTGCCTTGAACATCTATAGCAGTCGTTATTGGGAGAGTGTCGACACAAAAGATCCCACTGGGTCGAAGTGTCGCCGGTCTGCACTGACTGGCCCTCACATATGATACATAATCTATAAATACATATTTGTTCCAAGTCTGAAGATTCTTTTTGTTTGTTGTTGTGGAGTACGATCCACTTACAGCAAACCGACATAACAATAGTAACATGTATGTATCTTGCAATTGACTCAGTAGGAATTTATAGGAGAGACCCATATTTCTCAAACACCACTTCTATTCCTTTACTTTGCTATCTTTAAACTACTTATGTCTAGGATCGGCATTAGGATCTGCAACACGCAAGCAATGTATTACAGTAACCTTTCGGCTTTAAGCTTGTTTGCCTAAATAGTTGTATGAAAAAAACCAGCGTTGAAATTATAAGCAGTTTTATAAATATGATAACTAAAGATGAGAAGAAACAATAAGGGATATGTTCCTCATATTTTAAAATACCTTGCCGTACACAATAATATTTTGCCAGCACTTTCCTTTATTTCATTAAGCTTTCGTAATAAAACGAAATCACTGTGTTCAATGTTTGTACAGTACATAGGTAGGCAACTATGCTAAATAAAGATCTGATCTCGGCTCATATCTAGGCTATAAAAGATATTTGCCAAAACGACCTCGTAAATGTGAGACTACATCCTAAACAGAACTTGTTCTTTCATATCAACTCGATGTCTCTTCTGCGGACATACACGTGAATTATACTTATCTTTATTATGCAAATAATAATGTTTTATAATTAATAAAAACAACGAACACACATTTTCACGAACGTAATTTTATTACAACTTGTGACATTATGACAATTTTACGAATATTTACACGATATGTACAAATTTTTTACAACTTATTTACTGGTATACAAATGGTAAACCTTACATTCGCTATGCGATAAAAAATTACATTTTAGTAAATTCATCGTGACAACCCTAGGCCGAATCGACTCCAGACAATATTTAGATTTTTTAAATAAATAAAACGACACCACTTATCAATCCACTTACATCTAGATTACGATAAACTTGAACCAATACAAAAGTGCAGTGGGTGCGTGCACGGTGGCGGCCGCGGGACAGGGCTCACGTCTCGCGGCGCCGCGGGCGCGCCCTTACTCACACACACAGTCTTACTGTTCTAATCGATCGAAACGATTAGCGTGTCTTCCTCAAGCATAGCGCTGGAGGCCTCGCGTCGGCGAGAAGCCCTCACTCAGAGCCGAGTATGCGTCAACCCGTTTGTAGCTATCAGCGGAGTCAGCGTCGCAGGCCGAGCTTCAAGAGGAACAACTTCACTGGCCGCTACTGACTTAGATGTTAAAGCAGTAGATGCTTCTGAACGCGACGCTCCACCTGCAGCGACCGACAAACCACCGCGTGATTCCAATGCTACTCGTGCCTGCGCTCTAGCAGCTCCTCCGCCACGTTTCCTCGGGATCACACTATTCTCAACATGCAACGTCGCATTGACATCCTTCCCAGCCGCACAAGTACACGCTTTCAGGAAACTTTTCTTGAAATTATCCGACAAGAATGCGTACAGTATGGGATTCATAGCCGAGTTGCTGTAACTGAAGCAGGCGGCTACTAGAAATACAGTTATGGTAATCCGACTGGCACATTCAGTTGGAGGCGAGTAGATTAACGCCACTTGGAATGCCCAGTATGGCAGCCAGCATAACACATATACTGCTATGACAGTGAGCACCAGCTTGGTCACTTTTCTATGCGATCGCTTCTTTTCCTTAGATTTGTTTTTCGGACCAACTGTCTTTAGTTTCCGGATTACGAGACAGTAAAACACGAAGATAAGAGTTAAAGGTGCAGCAAATCCAAGTGCGAAGGAGTATAGAGTGAAGGAAGTCTGTCCTTTGTTGAATTCTTGCTCTGGCCACACGATGTTGCACGACAATCCATTGTCAGTTGGTATCAGCGTAGTATACATGAATATCGGAGTCATGACCAGTGCTGATGCTGTCCAGGCAGCTGCTGAAACTACACGGGACACGAATGGCGTCCGCAGCCGCGGTGCAGCTATAGGATGACACACAGCAATATATCGATCAGCACTCATGATGCACAGGAATATGCTGCTGGTGAATTGGTTGATGCCGGTCGAGATCATGTAAGCTTTGCACATGAAGCGGCCAAACGGCCAGGCTCGAAGTGACATCGTGGTAATTAGAAACGGTATTCCGATGAGGAAGCATTCGTCTGCAATGGCCAGGTTGACTATATACATGTTGGTTACAGTTTGCATCTTAGAGTAGCGAAGAACCACATAGATGACCAGAGTATTGCCGAGTAGACCAACCACACAGACCAAGGCGTATAAAACTTGAGTGACGACGTACACCACTGGCAGATTGATGTTGGGGCAGTTCTCGAAGGTTCCATTGTACGTGCCGTTTTCATCGTATGTGTAGTTGCCTCCACGGTACATTTCCACGTCTTCCAGCTCCATTGTGACGAAATAGAAGACTATAGGCTCGTTGTAAAAATTATTTACCTGGAAAAGAAAATAAGAATTATTGCGGTACTCGGTGTATGAAACGAGGAGCGCTGCTAGACTGAATGCCGGATGAATATTTGAACAGACATTAGATCAGACAGTAATTAAGATAACGAGGGATGTCTGTTGTCTGATCCGATTACAGGGGCGTGGTCGATAAAATGTTGTGAACATTTACTACACCATAGAATTATGATAGGATGACATAACACTGTATTCCGCCTCTAATTCCGTGTCCAAACATTAAATGTGCTACATGTATTTTATCGAATGTTATATCTTTATTGATATAATTATAATAGTTAGGTAAACTTGATAAATACCTTGACATAATATAATAATACTATAGTAGGTACATTTAATGTAAACTAAACTGAGGATATACATTGGTGACGCAGAGGCAGTGAATGCGACTACTGTGCGCGGGGTCTCGGTTTATATGCCCGGTTCGGGCGTTTATTCTGTCAATAAATTTTCAGTATAAACCTGGGGTCTGGAAGACGACAATAGGCTCACGCGTTTTAACGCGAGGACTCGAACCATAACTGTCGAAATGTGGGTACACACTTCCATACTTATTCCGTATTATTTTGCTCAAGACTATGTGTATGTTATTTAATAACTGATTTGTTAGCCGCGTGGCATAATTGTGTGCTCACTATTGCGGCTATACGTGAGATTAGTTTCACGATAGAGCAAAGTGTAACTAAGTTTACGTGGTAGGAAATTTATAGTAACAGCCCAGAATCTAGAAGATGTAAGCCAAAAGGCACGTCCCATATTACATGAGATTCAAAACACAACTGGCAAAATATTATACACCTCTGCCTACCCACTCAAGATATAAAGATAAGCTATATTCATCAAATAAACTTCATAATTTTAAACAAGCAAACTAATAAATCCAATTACGAGTGCATCTCATTTATTACTCAGGCGTATTAATGACGATAAATCCAATATTCATCCTTGATTCAATATTAAATTTACACACGAAACCAATCTGTGAAAACTTTCATTACATTTCTATCAATATGATTTATCATCGTATGCCGAGTGGAAGGCCAGAACCTATTGTTATTATCACAAAGGTACCCGAGATTGAAAGGTCTCCTGATAAATTATTGGAGTGATTTTTTCTATAGAATTTTGGTGAAATATGTTATTTAAAATAGCATTGTGATATGCGAGAGATGGATGGATGACGTGAGCACTTGCGTCATAATGGCGGATAAAAATAAGTTTACTTACATTTTGTGTCAGCAAACAATTATTTGTTGAACTGGTCTTGGTCCGCAACGCACCTGTAACAAATAGACGAATGTTAGCCTTCATCGTAGAGAATGAGGGGTTCTGAAAGGTGGTCGATTGTAACAAATGTTTTGCTTTTTAACAAGTCGCGTTTGACATAAAGGGTCGCGGATAAAATGCGTGTTTTATACTTTTGGTATTCGTTCTCCGATAAAATTATTTGTTTGTATACAAAGTTCGTTCGCATCACGCTCGTCATGTCATTGTACACGCTTACATTGTGTTAAACATTAAAGAGACATAAATATGTGCTTTTATATATAAACGGCTCTGTTTGAAAATGAATACAGAATACATTAATTAAGTCATATCATGACGCTTGCCTTTCTCATAATGTTATCTAGAGGGGTGCCTATTATGAAATAGTAAGTTAGTATCTTAGAATAAGCCACGATGGGGCTAACATATTACTCTGTAATAAAAGCCTCTAAATAAATAAAAAGATAAAAAAAAAACTGGATGGGTAAAACTTCATATTTCGTTTAATAAGTTTAGGTTCTACGTTAGATCTATGCTAGAGCGCTTAGAAAACTTTATTGTAATAACAATTATACAATTGAAAATAACAGCATCACATATACTTTAAAGCTTATCACACGCACTTTTCATCAGTTATGTTGATGTTTTACATACTAGTATCAGTTATGTTGATGTTTTACCTTTGACTGCTCGGCTGGCGTAGTGGTTTAAGTGGTCGCCCAGCTACTGGCACCGCGCCGAGTGTTCATCATTCTCTTGCCCTGGTCCCAATTTATTTGGGGTCGGCGCTTCCATACTTCTCTGTCACCCGTCATCTGATCATTTACCCCTTTCCCTTTCATATCCATCCTCACACAGTCCATCCATCTTTTCCTTAGCCTTCCTCTCCCTTTTCCTCCCTCTACCCTCATATCCATCACTTGCTTACCTACATACGTATCATCTCTTCGCATAACATGTCCATACCAAGCCAAACGATTTCCTTTCACCTTCTCATCTATGGGCACCACTTTCAGACTACCTACCTCTTACAAATTCAGACGAAAAACCTCTTACAAATTTTTACTATTCACAGGTTTTGACGAGTTCAAAACTGTCACTATCGACAGTAAGCATAACACTCATGATACAAAACCGAAGTGAACAAATAACTTAAAAACAAGCTATTGTATCGAGTTGTTGAAAGGCCATAAAACTACTAGTCATAACAACTTCATGATCAGTATGTCTGAAGCAGGAATAGCAACAATATTGATCGAGGAACAGTGTTGTGGACTCGCCAGAATAATCTGTCAGTGGCATGCCCGTAGTGTTTACACGAACAATGATTAATGCGCAGAAAAAATAGCACAGGGTTCACCATTTAGTAGATCCGTGGGAGTTGCGTGGTATCTGCGGGATGCACGCGTGCTAGTTAGTATTACTTACTAGCTTTTGCCCGCGACTTTGCTCGCGGGCAGGCTAGGTGTAAGCTAGGTTGACACCCTGATCACCTAGGAATATAAAATATACTTTACGATCACATACCTACCAAATATACATAATAAAAATCATAAAAATCGGTCGAGCCGTTTCTGAGGAGTGCGGCCTCAAACACCGTGACACGAGATTTTTATATATATAGATTTAGTCATAACTATTTTTACATTGTGTTGAATATTAAAAACAAATATGTATCATAAATATTTTTTGTCACTCAGTTAAAGTGTCACATGTGTAAAATGAATAAAACTACATAAATACAACAAAAACAAAACCATTAAAATCAAAATAGTTCCGTGCAAGCATGACTTTTTCAGTGTTATTGCATTTCTTTATGTGTATATGTCGGCCTCGATGGCGTAGTGGTTAGTGTAACCGACTGCCACGCCTAAGGTCGCGGGTTCGATTCCCGCACAAGTCAAACATTTGTGTGCATGAACATGGATGTTTGTCTTGGTCTGGGTGTTTCTATGTATATGATGTATTTACAAAAAAAAAGTATATATGTATGTTTATCCACTGTCTAGTACCCATAGTACAAGCTCTGCTTAGTTTGGGCTAGATGGTGTTGTGTGTATATGATAGAATATTATTATTATTATATTATATTATGAGCGTAGCGAAAATATTCTAATTTAAAAATATTAAAAAAAATATTAAATTATTCTATTCTGTTTTTTTAATAGATTACAATCAGAAAACACGTTGTTGAGTTTCTAATAAATAAATTACTAGCACCTTGTTAGGTGTAGGTTCACGTCGATCGTGCAACGGGTAGGATACGAACTTACGACCTCTGTATTGCAGGTGCCACTTGTTATCTATTGGGTAACCGTCTCTACTCTGCGCTCAAATCAGTATGATTTTTAGTTTGTATATAATTTAACTAGCGGCTCTAAACAGTCGAAGAAGTTACGCGTTACGACGAGAGATGGCGCTGTACTCAATTACACACGACTTCATACAATCATGAGTCTCGCAAGCGAAGTTTACAAGACGAACTATGTATACAAGTTTCTGATATCAAATGTCGGGTCACGGCCTGTCAGGAATTTCGGCTTTTCAGAAAATCTAGGATTTTCAGAAAATCCTTTCTTTGTCTTTGAGGTATATCATACCTCGTTCCTCCATAATTTTTATGCACCGATAAGTTATGATATAGCACAAAAACTTTAAGCCGTCAACTCGCTTTTAGTCGGGTTTTAAATAATACCGTTAACGTCCGTTACCGCTCTTATCGTGTGTATAACAGTAAGAATTCTAGTGTGTATGTAACTTAACTAACGGCTCTAAACAGTTGAAGAAGTTACGAGTTATGAAGAGAGATATCGCTGTACTCAATTACACACGAGTCCATACAATTCTGAGTCTCGCAAGCGAAGTTTACGAAACGAACTATTATGTATACAAGTTCACGATATCAACCGTCGGGCTGCGACACGCCAGGCACGGTCTGGTCGAAAGCTCCTGTCTTTGTCTTTGAGGAAAAGCACACTACGTTCTCCATAATTCTTATACACCAATAAGTTATGATACAGCACGAAATCTTTCAGCCATATAATACCCGACTCAAAGCGAGTTGACGATGCAGATAATAAATACATTAAGTGCCTTACGACTGCTTGCGCGAATAAATTTATTGTGTCGTATTGTGTGTAAGTACGCTTAGTCGTAAAGTTTATGCTCTTAAGAAATAAATAATAAATGCTGTTGAGATGCCGCAGGACGAGATGAAATAAAATATATTAATCCTATCTAATATTATAATGCTAATGTGAGTTTGTTTGTTACGATTTCACGCCTCAAATATTCGACCAATTATCATGAAACTTCACATACACGTTATCAGGGAAACATAAAAGGACATAGGGTATCTTTCATCCAGAAAAAAGTACTGTTACTTACCTAACCTGCATTTTAGCGGGCGATGCCGCGGGCAAAATCTAGTCTAGTATAAAATAAAAGATAGTAAAGAAAATAAGTAGCGATAGCTTAGTGGGAAACCGATGGACTGCCACGCAGAGGTCTGTTTGATCCCGAGGCGCGCATCTCTGACTTTTCGAAGTTATGTGCGAATTAAATAGTTAATTATCGCTCGCTTTAACGGTGAAAGAAAAACATTGTGAGGAAACTTGCATGTTTGAGAGTTCTCCATAATGTTCTCGAAGATATGTGAAGTCTGCTAACCCGCACTGGGCCAGCGAGGTGGACTATAGCCTAACCCTTCTCACTCTGAGAAGAGGCCCGTACCCAGCAGTGGGACAGTTTAATACAGGGCTGATATTATTATACTTATCTAACCTAATAAGTAAGGTTAGGTAAGTAAACATTTTTTTTTTGTTACCCCTGGAAAAATGCTTCATGCACTGCTCGCCGGCTAGGGGACGGCACCGGCGGGGGAGTGTGGGACTCCCAGCGAGACGCGCTGGTATACCCACTAAAAAACCTGTGGTGTTCCCTCTCTCATCCAATAGGGGGGGCCAGTTGGGAGCTCTTGGAGGATTCATCCATAGCAGGCCCCCCCTAGGTAAGTAAACCTAACCTAACCTACATTTAAGCGGGCGAAAATCTAATATAAAATAAAAGATAACAAAGAAAATAAACAACACACGCACAAACACGTTGTAGTTGAGTTTGAGTAGTAGAGCCTCGCTGACTTTAGCATGAATGTGCCGGCTCGACCGGGGAAGTACTACCCTCTCACAGAATATCGACATTAAATAGCAGTATTCCTGCTGTTGTGTTTCGTTTGGTGAGTGAGAGTGCCGTTCCTTCTCCTTCCCACTTCCTTTTTTTCTAAAGGATCGGCAACGCGCAAGTGATGCTTCTGGTATTGCAGGCGGCCATAGGCTACGGTGAGTACTTACCATCAGGTATATATGCTTGTTTGCAACCTTGTAGTATAAAAAAGAAAAAAAAAGAATGTGTCAGTGGTGTACGGTAATTCATCATTCATCAGACTATTGTACATTAGACTGCAGGGCGCAGTGGTAGCGGTGAGGCAACTATACTGTTCTCAGTACGGTCTGAAACACCAGTATATTTTTCTTTTCAGCAATCAGATTTATATAAAACGAGCTGTGCCCGCGGTTTTACCCGCATTTGTAATTACTGCGCCGTCTCCATGGATCGTAGCGTGATGTTATATAGCCGATAGCATTCCTCGATAAATAAGCTATCCAACAGTTAAATATTTTTTCTATTCAAACCAGTAGTTCCTGAGATTAGCGCGTTCAACCAAACAAACAAACTCTTCAGCTTTATAATATTAGTATAGATATTATTATACTGTTCAGCATTTAACAGGCCCTTAGGGCCAGCCACCGGTTGTCATATAGATGTGTTTGTACTTTTGATGCATTTTTTCGTGCTTTTGTTCCGTTGTATTTTTTTATATTTATACATATATGTATATAGGTACGTGTATAATTATTTCGGTGCCACAACTTTAGTGAATACGACTGTTGTGCATCTTGATCTAAGATCTTGGTTTCGAGACCCGGGTTGGGCAAAGTTAATTAGGTTTTTATATAGAATTTTTTTATAGCAGCATAAAATCTGGAACTGTGACCGGCAGAGGACGAAAGGCACGTCACTTATTACGTGTGACTTTAAATAGATTAATAGAAACATGGGTGGTATTCACACTACAGCCGCATTTTTGCGGACATAGGCGTGGGGTTATACTATATGTATGTATGTAATCAGGAACATATCCGTAAATAATTATATTGTTCTATGGTATCACACAACACATAAAAAAAATGTAGCAAATATTTACATACATACATAGAATCATGCCTGTTTCCCAAAGGGATAGGCAGAGACTACGGATGTCCATTTGCTACGATCCTGACACACTTTTTTGGCTTCATTCACTTTCATCACATTCCTCATACATGCCCGTCGGTTCAAGGTGCTCTTAACCTGGCCTTTGTCCAGAACGTCTCCGATCTGATCAAGAAACTTTCGCCTAGGTTTTCCCCTTGCGACTGTTCCATTCACACTAGCCTTACAAACTTTCTTAGTCAGTCTTTTCTCGACCATTCTTTATTCCCAAACCAGCTAAACATACCTTTTTTATTCTTGTCACTATATTACCCACTTTTATGCCGCATCTCTCTCTAATCACACTATTCCTTATTCTATCTCACAGAGTCACACCACTTTTTTTTTTATTATAACCTGGTTTTTGGTCAGTGTTTCTTTGTCGTAATAAGCATACAAACAGTAGTAATGTAAGCCTAAGAAATACGATAAATCTACAATTTATTTTTAAAACCTATATAGAATTAATGGCAATTTCATTTAGTTCTATCTTTTTTTCAACGAATTTAATTTATCACGTTACTAAATCGAAATGTAAATTGACGAGATTTTTAGTCCCAAATTGTTCTATGATGTTACCATCGTCGCACAAAGACCGGCCAACAATTCGGACTTTTGAAAACGTAATTATAATGATAAAGCTCGCAACTGGGTCAATATAAGAAAACTGGAGCAAAAACAAAAGCTTAACAATGTCTAACAATTTAAAGACTTTCTAATCTGACGCAGCAGTGAATAGAAAGAAATCTTATTTACATACATACATATTTTCAGTCATATATCCCGAAAGCGTGGATCCTTATTTTTCTGTTCTGCAAGATTGGCAGAGCGGTTAGTAAATACCGATAATTAAATTGTGTTCGGGTACTTTGAAATAACTATACTTTAGAACATTGCTGGTGAGAAGCAACCGAAATTTCGGGGAAAGTGTAAAATTAAATCTGAATAGCTTAAATAAACAACACTTTTACTAGTTACTGTTTACTTCTAAACAGTAACTAGTAAAAGGGTTATACAACAGAAGTTTGAATTATTAAAATTTAATAAATTAAAATTGTTTAATTTCAAAATGTACTCCATTTTGCCGACTATGTTGAGCCTATTTTTCTTTTTACTATTATTGCCGAAATGACTATACTCCGCCTGATGGTTCGCAGTCATGTAGTCTACATGCAGAGTCCTCTACACTACGTCCTCATGTGAAATCGTGCCAAGGTATTTATTGAGCACAGTTCGAGACTTCATTCTGCTACCAAGAATTTCTTAGTACAAAAACAACACTTTCCCGAGCCGGGATTTCTTTCACAGCAATCGCATATTTGTACTTCGGCTGCGTTATCACAGCAATCACTTAATAAACATTACCATATACAGCTATTATTCTTGTAAATCATAGTTTCTCAAGTAAATGAGACACGTGCCGAAAGGGTAGCTACTAGATCGATTAATCAACGTTAATCGTTTCACCCGATATCACGTGTTAGAGGTCATTTTATAAATAATGGCACAACCTTCGGAGTAATTAATATTTACGATAGGTGACATTAGAAGCGAGTAGCTTGAAATATTTAGAAATTGGCTTAAAACCGTCTTATTTATTCTAATATTATAAAGCTGAAGAGTTTGTTTGTATGTTTGTTTGAACGCGCTGATCTCAGGAACTAATGGTTCGAATTAAAAAATTATTTTTGTTTTTCTTTTTATACAACTAAGGTGGCAAGCAAGGCTACGGCCCACCTGATGGTAAGTGATCACCGTAGCCTATGGACGCCCGCAATATTAGAAGCATCACTTGCGCGTAGCCGACCCTTTAGGGAAAAAAAAGGAAGTGGGTAGGAGAAAGAGCGGGAAGGGGGAAACAGGGTGATTGGGCCTCCGGCACTCTCACTCACCAAACGAAACACAACAGTAGGAACACTGCTATTTCACGTCGATATTCTGTGAGAGGGTAGTACTTCCCCGGTCGAGCCGGCCCATCCATGCTGAAATCAGCGAGGCTCTACTGCTCAATGAGTATAGTGTAGTGTTGGATAGTTTGTTTATCGAGAAAGGCTATAGGCTATATAACATCACGCTACGACTTGCGGGGGCGGCGCAATAACGTTAAACGCGGGTGAAACTGCGGGCACATCTAGTTCATTTATATTGCAGAAAGTATATCCCAATCCTAACTATAATATTATAAATGCGAATGTGAGTTTGTATGTTAGTTACGCTTTCACACCTTAACCTCTCGACCGATCATCATGAAATTTCACATACACTTTGTTAGGGTAACAGAAAAGGACATTTTGTCTATAAAAAGTACTGTTACTTACTTAACCTAACTATTATTACCAACAGAAATTATTCTGCAACACGATAATGCAAGACCGCACCGCGCAAGACGGACTCTGGAAAAAATTTATGAATTCTGATAGCTTCAACATTTTCTTAGTGGTAAAAGATTTGCAAATTTGCCATCAAAAATGCCATCTGTACATATTTTGATCAAAAACCAATTGATTTTTATCGATTCCGCATTAAAAATTTGCACACTAAATGGCAAAAGGTTGTTGATAATGAGGGTGAATATATCATTAATTAAAAATAAAAACACGTTAAATATTTATTTGCTTGAATTTAATGTAAAAATACGACATTTCTTTCCGGTCCCCGTATTATTTACGCGAGAGAAGCCGCGGGAAAAATTTAGTAGTAAATAAAAAGGATATCTACACTAATATTATAAAGCTGAAGAGTTTGTTTGTTTGAACGCGCTAATCTCAGGAACTACTGGTCCGAATTGAAAAATTATTTTAGATTTGGATAGTCTATTTATCGAGGAAGGTTATAGGCTATATAACACCACGCTATGACCCACGGGAGCGGCGCAGTAATTATAAACGCGGGTAAAACCGCGGGCACATCTAGTTATGAATAAGGCTACAGAAGTAATGTTTAAAAATATGTCTTTACCATCATCTCACCTATCTCTCCAAAAAAATATATATTGTTACTTAACTGTGAAATTCTGTAAAATACACAGAGTGTATAAAATTTTTGGTAACATTGTACGTACACACTGTGTGATCTTGAACGAAAAAAAAAATACATTTTGTTGTTGAACAGATCTTGTATTATTTCGTTCTTGTGGACACGGTAGATAATACAATTACTTTTTTATATTCAAAACAAAAGCAATTACTGTCTTTGTCTTGAAGTAAGACTTCTTGCGAGCATGGTATTAATTCTGCAAAAGCTAACTTTGATATTCATATTGAATATATCATTTTAATCTAATATAAAAGAGATATTAGATTAAAATAATATATTCATAAACGTTTGTTCATTTAAATGTATAAATGACTAACTGTCCCAAAAGACGTTGTATTAATCACACGAAAAAAAATTTAAAATAAAATCTAAACCATTCTTGAATCCACTTGAACACACACAAACAATTTCATCAAAACCAGTCCAGCCGTTTAGGAGGAGTTTAATTACAAACACACGCACAGAACATTTATATAATATATATAAAGACTTTAATCATGCATCGTGACTATACAAGAGACAACCGAAGTTACATGTATTTTACAGAAACTTAGGTCGAATATTTCTAAGAAATAACTAATACTATTTTGACTGCAGGATTGGCGTATTTGTCTGTATTTTTTTTAAATTTAATTGTTCACTTTTCCACCGCTACGGCGCCAAATGTTGTAGGTTCGATCTTCATTTAAGAAAATGTGTGATTCACCAATAGATGTCTTGAGTCAGGTTCTGTGTGACCATTGTGGGAATATATGTACAGTCCTCCACGGCGCAGGAATTATTTCTAGCCTCCATTTAATAAAAGTAAAATAAGTGCACATAAAAATTTACACCGCCTGTTGATTCATACCGCTTGTTGAATCTTAAGTCTGACTCTAACAAACTTATAACTTTACATTATACATAGTCTAAATAATAAATCAAATTTAGAAAAGATTATCATCTTTCAGCAAGGATGCCTTTTACTGCTACATTTATAGGTATCCAATCTAGAAGTTATTTTTATATTAGAGTACAGTATAAATCGTAAGAAAGCTTCTTCGTCTTACCCTGAGAAGAAGTCTCCGCGAACAATAATTCAATTTGGAAGATCGGTTCACCTTCTAGCGACTTTAATATGCGACACGACGAGCCTATGTATAGTCATTAATTATAAAACATACTACGTACACCGTCCTATCACTGGACAGGCTTACAAACAGTGGCGAACTACTAATAAACCGATAGGCGTTGTGTCGTGTACACTAGACCGAAGCGTGTGGCGATACATTGATAGAGCGATATGATAGTATTGACAGGTTACAAGCTCAAGCTTTTAATTTGTGTGGTTATAAATATATGTAATTACAATCCAATTTTATGAAAAAGGAATATGTTACGCCAACATAATACAATTGAATAGATAAATTAGTAGAGCCTCGCTGATTTCAGCATGAATGGGTTGGCTCGACCGGGGAGGGACTACCCTCTCACAGAATATCGACGTGAAACTGCAGTATTCCTACTGTTGTGTTTCGTTCAGTGAGTGAGAGTGCCGGAGGCCCAATCACCCTCTTTTCCCCTTCCTGCTCCTTCTCCTTCCCACTTCCCTTCCTAAACGGTCAGCAACGCGCAAGTGATGCCTCTGATGTTGCAGGCGTCTATAGGCTACGGCGACCACTTACCATCAGGTCGACCGTGTGCAGGGTTGCCACCTTTATTGCATAAAAAATAGTTATTGTTCTAAAGCTGGCTAAATTATCTTTTGAGAAGAGCACACGTTACCTGATCCGGAAAAAATATTTCTCAATGAATTAAAGAGTTGCATTTCTATAAATATATATAAAAATTTCATTTCTATATGGGCATCTGATTTTTGGAGTTAATTGCCAGAATACTTATCGGCGTATTAATTTGGATTTTTACTTTCTACTTCTCCCTTAGCCTTTATTATCCCCAAGTCACTTGGGGTCGGCTTTTCTGGTCTAACCGGATTTGACTGGATATCAGTTTTTACACGGAGCGGCTGCCACCTGATCTCCGCAACCCGAAGGCTAACGATACCCTAAGGCTAGACCAGTGTCAGGATATTAGAGGGTACTGACTTTCCGAATAACGACTGCCATAGATGTTCATGGCAGCCGGGACCGACGGCTTAACGTGCTCTCCGAGGCACGGAGCAGGCGATAATTGTTAATCAATACACACATAATTTCGAAAAGTCATATAGATAACTTCCGAAAGTCAGAAGTGCGCGACGTGGGTTCGAACCCGAGACCCTCTGCATTGCTGTCTGTTGGTCTCCCCACTGAGCTATCGCTGCTCATTAATTTGGATTTTTACTTTATAGAATCAATTTGATGTTTGCTACACAATATGTGTGGATTAAATCTTCTTTATGTCCGTTCCTTTATTTTTTTTTTTTTACGTGGTGAATGCATGACGCATACCCCTCCGCGGGGGCGGGCGGAGGGGTTATGTCGGACTCGCCGGGGTAAAAGAAAGATGGTAAAGATGTTAAAGTACCTCCCGGAATACCGACTAAACCTACCACGGTGTTCCTCAACAAAACCACTATCGACGGGGCCGCGCGAATCACTTTCGCATGCGGTCGCGACCCCGCCGAGGTTTCGGCCCGCCGTATGAAACGGCAGGCCACTACACGAAAGATCTACCCAAAGGCACTTCTAACACTCCCTACTGTCCCCCCTAGAGGGGAGACGGACTCGAAACAACGGAGGCGCGCGTGGGAACACGCACGCCGCCTCTCGGACCTGGTGCTGAACGGATGGCGGGCAGGCCCACAAAGCCCGCCACCTCCAGGTCAATCCTCAGGATGGCTGGAGGTCGTCTCGCGCCCTCCGGCGCCCGGCTCTGCGGTTGGGGAGAGGGTTCAAACGCTCCCTCTCCCGCTCCGCCGCCTCCTTGATGGAAATGACTTCCTCGCAGAAGGAGGCGACGGCATTCCACGACCTCTCACTCCGGACCATAGACTGAACTACGGCCGGGAGCGAGAGGGCAACCAATCTGACTGCCGCGATCAACTCACGGCGCTGCGATGCCCAGGCGGGGCAAACCGCCAAAGTGTGCAGCGCCGTGTCCTCAACAACGTCGCGGCAGTCGCCGCAGTGGTGACAACCGGGCGTCTCTTGCCGGCGTATACGACACAGGAACTGGCCAAAACAACCGTGGCCAGTCATTACCGGTGAGGGCGCCATGGCGCCTCTCCAGCCACTCCTCAAACACGGGACTTACCGCCACGATTGTGGCGTGCCCGGTCTTTATGTCCGTTGACACAACATCTGTAAGTCTATTTATAATTGATTCAATAATAACTGAATTCTAATTTGAATAGATAATACCAAATTATTTTTTTATTTACTATATTAATAAATGCTACCCAATTATTTCTTTTATAGCCCTATTCTAAACTAATTCCTCCAACATCACATCCATAAAATCATCATCATCACATCTAAACCTTCTCTAGCAACATTTATATCGCAAAACTATTTAGGAATTAACAGTTGACAAATCGATGCATACATTGACAAAACTGGAATTTAAAGAATGCGAAGAATTTTCAAGATCTACATAAATATAACCCACGACATACACAAAGTTTGTATTGTATATAAACGCGGCTCACACGCATTGTTTTCGCAGCTGTGCGGACAGTAACTGTGATTTGTGTCCTATCAATTTGATTTGCGATCATCTGCAACGTTTTGTGGGAAGTCTGTTGCTTGTAGCTTTTTATCTAAATCGTGTTTTAACCTACATTAGAAATCAGTTATTGTGTAGTAAAAAAACGATGGGTTTTAAATTCGAATTCGTAAACGAAGAAAGTTAAAAAATATGTGACACGATCGCCTTGTTAGTGTAATAACATAGTTTCAGTTGAAAGGTTCGGTTTTTCGGTTAGGTAAATACTAGGTAACCTTAAAATCCCATACTCCTTTGGTTATGCGACTTATATTTTAAGAAAATATTTTAGTAGCTGTTTTAAGACTGAAATTAGACTAGATTAGCTAGTCCATTAAGGGCCTAAATATAGTTGGTGCAAGCACCCTTGATCAATCCTATTGGATTAAAACGTTTTGTTGAACTATTTGCGTAACAATACTCGGACGTGCTTGGCTTTGCATGTCATCGTTACTGGATCAAACACATTGGACACTATGAAACACAATCCGATTCTGAAATTATCATTTTAATCTTATTATGTCCACGTGTTTCATATACAAATTTCAGGTCTCACTATATTCAGTTGAATATTGGCCTTTCCGGGTAGTAACTGACTTTTTACCTTGGTAAGCAGTAAGATGATAACAATGTTCGAAGGTCATATCAGATGTAAGAATATTTAAGATTACCTACTGCCACTACATAACAGTAATTGTCATTTTGCCTTTGAACTATTTTACCATTTTTGTCAAACATTTTTATAACAAAATTCGTAATTAGAGGTAAACGAAAAATTTTTAGGCGCGGCTTTATGATTGAAATCCTTTGTCAGTTGTTTTGTCACGATTTATTTACGCAAATTCCATATACTAATACAGCCACGATGGGGCTAACATATTACTCTATAAAAGCCACTAAAAATATAAAGATTAAAAAAAATATATATACCTATATACCAAAACTTAAGATTCTTCACCGCAACACTGGTCATATAATTTGTGTTATAATAATAGTATCAGCAGCGATAGTCTAATGGTAGACCATTGGAAAGCCACACAGAGGTCCCGAGTTCGATTCCAAGGCGCGCATCTGTGACTTTTCAAAGTAATGTGCGTTGCTCTCAATTATCGCTATTTTCATCATGGAGAACACTTCACATATGTGAAGTCTGCCAACCTGCACTGGGCCAGCGTGGTAGACTGTGGCCTAACCCTTCTCACACCGAGAAGAGGCCCCTGCTCAGCATTGGGACAGTTTTAATAAAGGATGATATTATATACTGCAGCACTTGTCATAATATTCTATTTTATAATAATGGTATGCACAATAATCTGGATACATTTTTGAACGACTAGCAGACTGAAGCTCTAGATAGAAACCTTTGATCAATATAGGTTAAGAAAAATGAAAATAGTACATCGTATTATATTGATACTTTTCTATCTGTGATTGCTACAAATCCGTTCCAGATTTGAATAAAATTTCACTTTTCTTTTCCTTTCTTTGATAAATTAATACCAATAGACACCACGATGGCACATATTTCTTTGCCTCACTTGACATAATTTTCGTTGCCTTACCGAAACACTTCATCACTGCTGAAGCACTCTTTGTACTTTGTGTTACTATTTACCTTTTTTTTTCACACCCAACGAGGGCCTCGCGCCTTTGTCCTTTGTGAATGTTTCTAATGCAAGCGTCTTGTTTGTACTATGTGTGACTCTGATTTTATGTTGGGTCTAGATTGAGAATACTAAAATTATGACATTTGAAATGCTTACTAAAAATATAAATATACATTTTATGTGTATGTATGTATCTTATGTGAGGGGTCAGTCAGTGCAGACCGGCGACACTTCGACCCAGTGGGATTTTTTGTGTCGACACTCTTCCAATAACGACTGCCATAGATGTTCATGGCAGCTGGGACCGACGGCTTAACGTGCTCTCCGAGGCACGGAGCAGGCGATAATTGTCAATCAATACGCACATAATTTCGAAAAGTCATATAACTTCCGAAAGTCAGAGGTGCGCGACGTGGGTTTGAACCCGAGATCCTCTGCATTGCAGTCTGTTGGTCTCGCCACTGAGCTATCGCTGCTTTTTATATGTAACTAATTTCTGCCTGCGACTTCTATCTTGTATATTAATTCAGGACATTTGTGTACGAAGTTTCATCCTATATTATATATCCTATATACTTATAGTATTACTAACGAGTCCGACCGACATTGTCCTGTCTAAACAAAATGGTCGCAGCGCTACCATTCGGATTCAATTGTGAATCCGAATCATCCAGGCACCACACACACAAAAATGTTATCGAAATCGGTCCAGCCGTTTAGGAGTACTACAGTAATATATACATGTACAGAATAATGATGTATACCGGTTTTCCCTTAAGTACTAGACCAACGAAGTATGGGTATTAAAGGGAGCTATTATCTAACAGAAACACTAAAGTTTATTACCCTACGGCTGGAAGTTATTAAATTATGATATTTAATTGAAATTGTCGTACTATCTACGCAAAATTTTTAATTCTAAGGACTAATATATATTTTTCTATTTTAGAAAGATAGATAGATAAATCATCTTTATATTTTCAAATCCCTCGCTTCTATCACCTAAACGCCGTTGATCCACTACTTATAGGACGTACTACATCAAAATTGGTGACAATTAAACAGTTACGTTACCCTATAGACGCTTATTAATGTGCTTACTAAGCTTGTTGTAAAATGGTTTTTATAGAGCACAGCGCGAGTGATTTCCTGGTCACCAGGGAAATTACTCGCTCGTTGCCGAACCTGTAAAAAACATTTCATGCCCTTAATTGTAATTAATTATCCATACATACACGGTCTCACGACTGTATCCTCGGAGGGATAAGCGGATATGTATGGAACACACATTTTAACAGGTCTGGTTTTAGGATCTGCCTTAATGATAGCCTAAAAATGTACCCGATGGATGGCAATATACGAGAAGACAGAGAGACCTTTACCGTCTTCCTACCGTATATCCGACTACATAGATCTAGAGATCTACACTCCGTGATATTACTGATAATTTTTGAACGAAAATCCTATAAATAATTTCGCTCTCCCGGGTATCAAAATCGAGACCTATGCATGGCAGCCGCATTCATTACCGCATCAGCATAATAATTTCAAGGCATAAAGATAAATTATTGTCTTAATAATATTGCATACACACTTACACATTCACAAAAACACACACACACTGGCATACACACATACATACACACACACATACACACCAGACACACGGACACACACACATTCACACACCCACAAACATACTTACATATATATACATTTATTTACTCAACAAATTTAATTATATACCTAAGTTTATATTTATTAACAATTTATTTAAAATATTGTGAAACTTGTGCAATTATATTATTATTGTAATGTGAAAAACAAGGTCTCCTAAGACAGGTAATGTTTATTTAAAAGGAGTACCCAGACTACTGATTATAAAATAGCATATAAGAAAATGATAATAAACAATTTCTAATTTCAAAACTTTTCTTAAAGCAATTTGTTTGGAACCCGACATCCGTACGCCGATAGATGAATTAAAATACGCCATAAAAAATCCAAAGACAACTCCCGCACTATAAATAACTCCTCGGTTGCGGTTAAGCTTTACAAATATTCAAACAATGGACACCAAGAATACCCTGACTCAGAACAAACATTTGCTGATCACAATTTTTTTTGTCCCGTGTTGGATTCGAACACTTGGCGTAGTGCTAGTGGCGAGGCGACCACATAAACCACTATGCCATCCGTGCAGTCAAAATTATGGCACTAAAACTAATGTAGTAACAATATACAGGATGTCCGGCAGCAATTTTCACATTTTGAATAGACTTTATTTCTGAACGAGAGCAGCTACAGGAGCGCGGGGGGAAGCGTTAGAAGCGCCAGCGCTATGAGTTTTTGAGTCGCAATAGAGCGTTGGTCGGCGCATCGCGCATTTGCTATCGAAGCATATTTAACAAGTAATTTTTCACTCATAACGGCTCAGCGTAAGTTTTGTAAGCGCTCGTCGGCATTGGGGATTGCCAGAACAACATTACATGAAATAATAAGAAAGAAACTAAAGATTCATCCTTACAAAATAAGATAATCCAAAAATTTAACAAAACGATTATTAAACTATACATATAAACTACGCCGAGAGGATGTTAGCCACTTTTTCGACCAAATCTCGATTAAGAAACATTTTCTTCAGTGATTAAGCCCATATCAGTTTGGGAGGCTACGTCATAAAAAAATCACAGCGCTGGCGCTTCTAACGCCTCCTCCCGCGCTCCTGTAGCTGCTCTCGTTCAGAAATAAAATCTATTCAAAATGTGAAAATTGCTACCGGACAACCTGTATATAGAAGCACCATATTCATTTTGACCTCATATATACATATGCTAGGTATCCAATATTTAGAGTCACCGAGTTCATCGAGCCGAAAATTGTGGAGTTCCCTCGAGAACTGTTCGGTATTCTGGATTAGGCTCGTTTACCTCAAGTTAATACGTAATGTGATCCAAACCTGGTCATGTGATCAACTGATATAAGCCTGTTTCTTCTCCCTAGCCTTAATATTACCAAGTCACTTGGGGTCGGCTTTTCTGATCTAACCGGATTTGACTGGATATCAGTTTTTACACGGAGCGGCTGCCACCTGACCTCCGCACGCCGAAGGCTAACTATACCCTAAGGCTAGACCAGTGTCAGTATATTATAGAGCACTGACTTCCCAATAACGACTGCCATAGATGATCATGGCAACCGGGACCGACGGCTTAACGTGTTCTCCGAGGCACGGAGCAGGCGATAATTGTCAATCAATACGCACAGAATTTCGAAAAGTGATATAACTTCCGAAAGTCAGATGTGCGCGACGTGGGTTCGAACCCGAAACCCTCTGCATTGCAGTCTGTTGATCTCCCCGCTAAGTCTCTGATTAATAATAAACTTGCTAACACCTATTTGGAATGGATGACTGACATGTACACGTTTAGATATTGGTTTTCTTTCTATTTATGTTTATTTCTATGTATTCTGAAGAAAATTGCCATTAAGTGTACAAAATAATGTTATTATAACAACTAGCTATTGCCCGCGGCTTCGCTTGCATAAAATTAGGTTATGTTAATAAAATTAAATATGACCTATGTTACTCGGTGATAATATTGCTTTTTAATGGTGAAAATATTTATAAAATCGTTTGATTAGAGTTAAATCCTTCCAAATAAACAAAAATCTAATATTTCCTTTTTATATACTTATTTGCATACATACATAGATTCACGCCTGTTTCCCAGAGGAGTAAGCAGAGACTACGGATTTTCATTTGCTACGATCCTGACACACTTTTCTGGCTTCATTCACTTTCATCACATTCCTCATACATGCCCGTCGGTTCAAGGTGCTCTTAACCTTGCCTTTGTCCAGAACGCCTCCGATCTGATCAAGACACGTTCGCCTAGGTCTTCCTCTTGCGACTGTTCTATTCACACTAGCATTATAAACTTTCTTAGTCAGTCTTTCCTCGTCCATTCTTTCTCTCTCTATCTCTGTCTCTCTCTCTCTCTCTCTCTATATATATATATATATATACCAATCTTGAGGTTCCGATTCGATGATGTGCGATTCCTGGAGCGAAAATAGTGATGTGGGGAAATTGTCAGTGGTATACCACGACGTGAGCAATAGAAAAAATATGACCTCATAAAATCTCTTTATTCCTTGAGGCTTTGAAATAATTGGCTCTCACTCAGCAAATACACCTTTGCCTAATCTTTAAAGATCGTACGGATGATGTTATATTATTATATTCTGTTAGTAAAGTTCGGCAGTTGATATAAAAAATTGGGTCTGTAATATACAAACCCAATTTTTTATATCAACTGCCGTACTAATACAAATTCCTCTGTCAAAGGGAACTTCTAAACATTCGAACAATGGATGCAAAGAACATTCAGATTTGGAACATATATTTGTGGATCACACAATTTTATTGCCATTGCACCGAGTGAACCCACAACACTCAACGCGGTAGCAAAGCCGAGGTGACCACTTTAAGTACTATGCCATCCATACAGTCCATATTGAATAGGTTGATACATACATACATACATAGATTCACGCCTGTTTCGCAGAGGGGTAGGCAGAGACTACGGATTTCCATTTCCTACGATCCTGACACACTTCTCTGGCTTCATTCACTTTCACCACATTCCTCATACACGCCCGTCGGTTCAAGGTGCTCTTAACCTTGCCTTTGTCCAGAACGCCTCCGATCTGATCAAGAAACTTTCGCCTAGGTCTTCCTCTTGCGACTGTTCCATTCACACTAGCCTTATAAACTTTCTTAGTCAGTCTTTCCTCGTCCATTCTTTCTACATGCCCAAACCAGCTTACCATACTCTTTTCTATTCTTGTCACTATATCCACTTGTATATAACAATAGGTTGGTGGCGTCTACAAATTTATATATCCTTACTAAAATCCCTAAGTCTGACTATTCTTTTTCATTATCGATATATAGATACTAGACATAAGTTATGGTCCTCTAAATTGAAGAAATGAATGTTCTTCACGGTTCTCGATTACAAAAAGGATCATTCAATGCCCATGGGTGTCATATGAACGGCAGAGGGTCCAAGGGTATGACCTCAGACTTTGGAACACCTGCGAACTAATATTCGAAATCGAACCCGAGTCTATAAAACAAATTGAGTTTATAAAAGTTTATTTCTGTAATATTTAAATGTTTCAGTAAATTCAAATTTTATTTATAGGTTGTCGAACCTGTGAAATAAAATTCATATTTTATTTACTAAATGTATGTAGCAATTCGCTACGTGCTTTTTTATTACGTAGCTACGACGTAGACCAGACGGCGTAGCACTTAAGGCGTACAGAAATAGGCTCTACGAGCGAGTTATATAAAAGTATTTTGAGTTTCAAGAGCATAAGAATAACAATATGAACCAAATTTTACGCCATCTGTAACATTAAATAATACTTAATTACTAGTTATGATGTAGATATTTGCCTTATCTAAAAATATGTTGTACTCTAAATGGTCGTAGACATATTATTATGAAAATAAAAGCTGTTATAACGGTTATTAGTAATTTGGTTTGCAAATTACTGGTACTTTTTTTAACTTCTCGTGCTAAAGTAAATGTTTTATGAGTGGTTTCACGTCCGTTATACAATGGGTGGGATAAAACCCACAGCCTCTTAATCACAAGTTTGATACATAAATCATTGAGTTACCAGCCCATTAATTCAATTGTGATAGAATAGTAGCAAATAGGCATGTATAACTCCTGCCTTTATGTCCAAAATCATCTCTACAATTACCAAGCCTACAGCACTCCGACTTGCGAAGTACTTCCACTCTATGTGTGATTTATGTACGAATATAATAAATCATATTCATTGGTGATTTACGAATGAATGAATTACATAAATCGTTTTCATTAGCTCATTAATCATTAATAGAGTAGCAGTATTTCTCCAATTGATTGCTGTAGGTTCAAAAGGTGATGGCGTTATGTCAATTCGCCTGCAGATGAAAGTGCACTGGGAAGCAAGCAACTTGGTTGTGTATCCTAGGAAATGCTTCGATAATATAAAACAAAACAGCTACCTCCATTAGCAGTTATCTTTTTATCATCAGGTGGGTCGAAAGCGGCTATTAAAAACAACAAAAAATTTAAAAGTATCCAAAGTGCATCAGTTCTTAGTCATTTGACGGCATGTTTGCTATATGCCAAACTTTTAAAGACAAACTAGCAATTCATAGCATTGTAAAAAGATTTCATATAAAAGTAATTTCTAATACAATAAAACTTTGTAAAAGACAAGATAAATACAAATAAAGTTATTTATTTATTGGGTACTTAAATTGTTAAACCTAAACAGAAAAACGAAATATTTTCTTTTCAGTTACAAATCGAAATAAAAACAACAAACAAATGGTGTGGAAAATCTTCAGATGTACCTTGGCAGTCAATTGAAGTCTCTCATTGAATTTATAATGTAATCACACGTGCCAAATTCACTTTTTCTCTCGATTTCAAAATTACTGAGAGCCGAGGTGCATTTTAAAAATTTTAGAGGACTTTGTATTGAGATTTACCAGTATTTTTAGTTTGGCCACTTTTTGTTGCGAAATTTTTTGTTGCCGTGATCACATATTATCTGTTAGGTTGGATACGCCGAAGTAAATTATATTACACTAGCTGTCACCGGTTTTTTTTTTAACTTGTGGGAATGCTTTCACGCTTACCTCTCCGCGGGGCGACGGAGAGGTTATGTCGCACTCACTGGGGAAAGATGGTGAGCGACATCCCGGTAATACCGATTAAACCTACCACGATGTTCCTCAACATAACTGCAATCGGCGGGGCCGCGCGAATCGCTTTCACATGCAATCGCGACCGCGCCAAGGTTTCGGCCCGCCGCCGTATGAAACAGCAGGCCACTACACAAATAGACCTACACTTTGGGCATCACTAATTTTATCCCTACTGTCCCTCTGAGGGGGGGATGGACACACGATATAGAGAGGCGCGTGGTAACACGCGCGCCGCCTCTCGGACCTGGTGCTGATCGGGTGGCGGGCAGGCCCACAAAGCCCACCAGCCCTAGTTCAAACCTCAGGGTGGTTGAAGGTCGTCTCGCGCCCTCCGGCGCCCGGCTCTGCGGTTGAGGAGAGGGTTTAAGCGTTCCCCTATCCCGCTCCGCCACCTCCTTGATGGAAATCACTTCCTCACAGAAGGAGGCAACGGCCTTCCACGACCTCTCACTCCGGACCATAGATTGAACTACGGCCGGGAGCAAGAGGGCAACCAATCCGACTGCCGCGATCAACTCACGTCGCTGCAATGCCCAGGCGTGGCAATCTGCCAAAGTGTGCAGCGCCGTGTCCACAACAACGTCGCGACAGTCGCCGCAGTGGTGACAACCTGTAGCTGTCCCCGCTGTTTCAACCACGTTTATGATTAGTGCTGCGTTCTCATTGCTCCTTGTGTGAAGTTATATAGCCTATGCTACTTCTAGATAAATTAGCTTTCTAATAAAAATATTTTCTACTGGATAAAGAAGCTTTTAATGGTAAAAATTTTTGTCGAAATTTGTCTGGTATCAATACATACATACATACATAGAGTCACGCCTGTTTCCCAGAGGGGTAGGCAGAGACTACGGATTTCCATTTCCTACGATCCTGACACATTTCTCTGGCTTCATTCACTTTCATCACATTCCTCATACACGCCCGTCGGTTCAAGGTGCTCTTAACATTGCCTTTGTCCAGAACGCCTCCGATCTGATCAAGAAACGTTCGCCTAGGTCTTCCTCTTGCGACTGTTACATTCACACTAGCCTTATAAACTTTCTTAGTCAGTCTTTCCTCGTCAATTCTTTCTACATGCCCAAACCTGGTATCAATGACACACAAAATACAAGCTTTTATAAATATAATAGAAATGTAAAAAGTGCAAGCTTGGTACTAGAAATGACAGATAGAAAATTAAATAACGAATCATCCAATTTAACTAATAAAGACAAGCTTATTGACTTCAACACAAGGTTCTTATGGGTACCTGACTTGTAAGTGGAAGATTGAAATGAATACAGTATTAATATCTAATAATACAAAAGAGGCCAAGAGCTGCATAAAAATAACCTTAAGTAGTGCAATCAGCCAATGAAGGCAATTGAAAGCTTATATAAAAGAAAATTTTCACAATTCATAATAAATGCAGGTCAAAACCTATTAGAAACTACCTTGATTTTATAACCGCGTAAATGCAGACTTGAAGTCGTGCCAAGTGACATCAGAAAAAAGCTTAACAAGTTCTTGTGAGGTGAACTTACATAACTGAAGTAGTTTATGGCTACTTCTAGCACATACTTGGCGACCATAATGGGATGTTTAAGTACTTTTTTATGATTTTAAATAAAACAGACCGTAAATTGGATGTCGAGCATTAAAAGCAAATCTTGACATAAAAAGCACAGATTCCTACATATATATTGTCAAGAAAAAAAAAACTGGGATTGTCGATCATTTACAAGAGTATATCGTGGGATGGCAGATGATTACGGACAGATGGAGAAATTTACATATGAGAAGGCCTTAAAATATTTAACCGGTTGGTGATTACGATTATTATTATTATTTATTATCGCCAATCGTATAAATTATTTTAAAAATCTCATTAGAGGAATAACACTGTCGTTATTATAATATAATATAATATTCTATCACATACACACAACACCATCTAGCCCAAACCAAGCAAAGCTTGCACTATGGGTACTAGACAATGGATAAACATACATATGTAGTTTTTTTTGTAAATACACACATATTATACATAGAAAAATCCAGACCAAGACAAACATCTATGTTCATGCACACAAATGTTTGACTTGTGCGGGAATCGAACCCTCGACCTCAGGCTTGGTAGTCGGTTACACTAACCACTACGCCATCAAGGGGATTCGCCAAAATGGGGGACGTAGAACGAGTCTGCTTACCCTTTTAGAATTATAGACTATATACATTTTTATTACATTTTAAGTACGTAGCAGTCACTTGAAATCGAGAGTAAAAAAAACTGTGTAAGAAAAATATGATCGATAATTTTTGATAACTACGCTTACATATTATTAACTAGTTTTGCTTTATTGTTTTAATCATATAAAATAAGCATGTACACTTGTACATGTCTCTACCCATTATGATATGAAATAGCAAATACACCTACGAGACCCAGGTGGCCTGGTGATCCGTCACTCAGGGGTCTCCCTAGTACGAACTTCAGTCTCTCACAAAGGATCTTTATTACCACCTATTATTGTTTATCTTCTGTATGATGCACATGTCGTGAGTCTTTGTGATGAGATAACTAAAGTTTATTATTATTATTATCAGGCAACTAAAACTGTCTGGTCTAAAAATCTGTAAGTTATAAAATTTGTCCCTTTAATAAAATGTATAATTAAGTATATTAGTTAATTAGCTTGATGTATCTTATCTTGTGTGGGGGACAGTCAGTGCAGACCGGCGACACTTCGACCCAGTGGGATCTTTTGTGTCGACACTCTCCCAATAACGACTGTCATAGATGTTCATGGCAGCCGGGACCGACGGCTTAACGTGCTTTCCGAGGCACGGAGCAGGCGATAATTGTCAATCAATACGCACATAATATTCGAAAAGTCATATAATTTCCGAAAGTCAGAGGTGCGCGACGTGGGTTCAAACCCGAGACCCTCTGCATTGCAGTCTGTTGGTCTCCCCACTGAGCTATCGCTGCTCTCATTAACTTGATGTATGTGTCGTTATGGAATATATTATTATCTCTCAAAGAGCCACCTCTATCAATAGATTGAATTCCAAGGGCTAATGAAGCAAATTTTCTTGAGTAATTAACTTTAAGTACTCTATTCTAAAAGATTGTGAATATATAGGCTCCAAGATTCTTAGCTTAATTGAATTTTATTTATATCGCAAGTAGAGCATTCTATAAAATGGAGGCACACTTTGTAAAATTGTAACTCCAACTGGGTTGGTGGTTGGTGGTTTGGCCAATCAATTTCTTTGATATTATTTCCTCTAGGCAAAAAAAGCAATTACCTATTTAACTTACTTTTAAGAAATCTTATATTAAAGTGTTTTTATACTATATTTAGACTCCATTGCTTCAGCTTTTAATTTTTAATATTAAAACCTATATGCAGCGAAATATCAAACGGCGCAAATAATAAAACCTTATTGGTGACATACATACATATTTAAGGCGTTTGGTGTCGAAGCGCTGGTACCATGGGGTCCAAGTGCTAGGTCTGTTTATAAAGACCTAGCTAAGCGACTGATCGACACTTCGCGTGACCAGAGGGCTGATATTTTCTTTGCACAAAGAATAAGTATTGCCATTCAATGAGGCAATGCTGCCAGTCTTTTGGGCACGTTGCCAATTGACGACGATGTGAAGGAATATTATAACGCTTTTTAATTTTGTTGTGTTATGTTTTATCTTAAGTTTATATTTCTTGTAAATAATTTATGTATAATATATTTGTGTATATGTAATGCTAATTATTGAAAATAAAATATACTCAATTAAGCAGTGATAACCAAGTGGAAAACAGTTAAAGTGTCACGCAGAGGTCTCGAGTTCGATCCGAAGGCATTTCGAAGTTATGTGCGTGATTAGTTAACTCTCGCTTGCTGTAACGGTGAAGGAAAATATCGTAAGAAAACCTGTATGTTTGTGAGTTCTCCATAATGTTCTCGTAAAAATGTCAATCTGCATTGGGCCAGCGTGGTGGACTATGATATAGCATTTATGACTCTCATTCAGAAAAGGCCTAAGTCCAGCAGTGGAAGAAATTATATACAGCGCTGCTATTATCACTACATATCACTGTATTATAAAATAAATTCCCCTGTATGTCTGTTTATCTGTCTGTTTGACTGTTCGCGATAAACTCAAAACTTGCTGAACAGATTTTTATGCAGTTTTGTCGAACAGACAGAGTAATTCATAAGAAAGGTTTAGTTGTATAATCAGTTAAGGTTTTGTACTACCCGTGCGAAGCTGGGGTGGATCACTAGTTATATTAAAAGTAGACTGTAGCTTGGGGAGACCTAACTTTGGTCAAAGAAGTTGAGCCAAAACGTTAATTGGAATTCTTCTTTTTCTTCAAGAGTTGTTCAAGCCACCCGTAGGCCTCTGACATGGCTTAACGACTGCTGTCAATTTGGCAACAACCGAGACCGACTTTTTACATGCCCTCCGAAGCACGGAGGATAATAATTAATTGGAATACTAGACTTAGTAAATACTGACCTATGTAAAGGTGACTCCAACGGCAACATCACGAAGAAATCTGTAACAAATGGAATAGCACATGAGTCCAAGTAATTTTCACTTAAGTCAGAATTTTAACTATCGACTATACAATTTACGAATATGACGTTGAGATCGTAATTCTCGATTATGTAATATTTGATTAGCGGTGGACTGCATCGGTGGCATAGCGGAAGTGATTGCGAATGCTTTGCATGAGGTCTCTTGTTAAAGTCCGGTAAAGAGTGATAAGGCTTTTTGCCAATCAATTTTTAGTAGTACGAAGTGGTGACTTAGGTTTTTTCATGCACAGTTGTCGCTCACACACTATCGCACTCCTGCTGCGCTACCGAGGCCGATCATTGGGTAAGCTTTACTTTACTTTTGTCCACTTCAGGCAATCCAATGTAGACTAATTCTACCAAATATAAAATAATAACATCATTATCAAATAACTGCAGACCTCAAAGATCGTGACTGAATTTGATATACATGAGATTGAGTTTACCCACAATAAGTATTAGTAGCCGGCCTTTGTTCTGTATAATTAGGTAATTTTTTACTTAACATAATTTTAACAAATCATATTCATAGTCTCTCATGACTGTTTATTTTCGAGGGACCCTTACTGATATATATATGATATATTTATGACTCTCATTCAGAAAAGGCCTAAGTCCAGCAGTGGAAGAAATTATATACAGCGCTGCTATTATCACTACATATCACTGTATTATAAAATAAATTCGCCTGTATGTCTGTTTATCTGTCTGTTTGTCTGTTCGCGATAAACTCAAAACTTGCTGAACAGATTTTTATGCAGTTTTGTCAAACAGACAGAGTAATTCATAAGAAAGGTTTAGTTGTATAATCAGTTAAGGTTTTGTACTACCCGTGCGAAGCTGGGCTGGATCACTAGTTATATTAAAAGTAGACTGTAGTAATCTGTTAATATATTTTATCGTTTACCTTTATTTAGGTAAATGATAAAATATATAATCTAAAGATCATTTTCCCATTATAAGAATAAATATAGATAAAGTGAGGCAACGCTGGATAGGTTATAGGGCCATACTGAGCGTTTTTAAGAAGAATAAATCACGCATCTCTTGGCACTGGAGTGTCTGGCTGTATTGCTTATCTATATTATCTATGATATATATTATCTATATCAACATACATATATGGGTAGTCTGTTTAAACAAAAAGTCGATCTTTCTCACAATTTCCTTACCCATTTGGGTTTCTGAAGTTTCAATGAAGTCGTTCCGAAAATTAAATGGTGTAAATTAGGTGGTTAGACAAAAAGTCAAGTTCAAATTCTCGGTGGCACATGATGCGTCTACTGTACATAAGCGATCGGGTTCTATTCTCGGGTACAGCAAAGAATTGTTGGATTTTTCTGTAAAGAAATTCACATTAGCAGCACGGGGTCTAGAACTGTCCGGAAAACGGCAATAAGCTCGCTCTCTAGTAAGTAGGACTTAAAACCATAGCTGACTGTGTCTAATATACTTATTACGGCCTACTCTTTCTGGGATTTTGGCGTAAGACTATGCATATAAAATTGTATTGCTTGTATGTAGAGATAATCTTTGGAGTTACTAAACCAATCAGAATCTCAACGTAGTACTACATACGCACATTACAGTCATATGTAAGTCTAGAAAATAAATATAATTTGCAGTAATAACTGTAAACTTTCGCGTTGCATAATAAGCGTATGCTACCCAACGTGTTGATCTTATATCATGGCGTATGATCATAATAGGGATACCGCAAGTGTAGTGTGTGACGGTACATGAACGAAAAAAACATACGAAACGTGAGGGTGTATTTAAATTCTTTTGCCACACAAACGAAGACATGACATTGCCACACCAGTCAGTTTGTGACCACGTTCGTATAACTTGGTCGAAACGTCAAGCTTTATTATATATATATTATATAAATATATTTTCTAATTTACCTTTATTTAGGTAAATGATAAAATATATAATCTAAAGATCATTTTCCCATTATAAGAAAAAAGGCGAACTGTCGGTCCGTTCTCATTAGTAAGCGGCCCTCACCTGTTCGTTCGATCACAATCCATCACGATGCTGCTGTTGATTTAACGTTTTTAAATGTAATCCATTTGCATTTTATGTTGGCAAGATTATTCATCCGATTAGCCGTGTTTACTTTTTAAATCGGGTGGTTTTGTAATAATTTTACTTGTAAAGTAAAATCGTTTGCAAAACCGCTGCTAGCAATCTTAATTTGTGGTAAGCGAACGACAAAATGGCAGTAAATTTAACAACTTTGCTCTAAAATAGCAATTTATGCAGGATGATGTTTACTTGGCAAGGTAATAGGTAATGATAATATATTTCCAACAACGTAAAGTCAACAATATTATAGACTGATTAAAATTATTTTATAATTATACATCTGCAATTAGCACGGTAGCACAGCGGTAATGAATGCGGCTGTTGTGAGGTGTGAGGTCTTGGGTATGGTTCCTGGATCAGGCAAAATGTTACTCGGATTGCCCATAAGAATTACTCTGTAATAGCACGTCCTCTGGAATTGTTGCACCTTAGATGGCAATAGACTTGCTTGTTATGACTGGATCTAAAAATCATTACAGGCGAAATGTGATTGTAATACGTCTTCTTAGGGAATATAGGCCTGAAATAGGCATAACTATGTTTATTAACTTTTTAAATTAAAATTGAAATAATTTATTGTCAAATAAGTTTAGGTTTAGGTGTGACAATGATATGAATAGTGCTTGTAACTTAGTGCCTTATTCATACATTACAATATTAAAGGAAAACAATAATAGATATATACTACTCATGTATGCACTATACTAGAAATAAACCATTCTAAAAATGAATGCCCCTTTACAACGGTTACGCTCACATGCTAAGAAGGTGTATAGATTCAACACTCATAAATTAGTCTTTGTCATTGGTTGCTCAGTCACCGTCGAGACATGAAAGTGGAACCACGCGTCGATTTCACCGCAAAAGTACGGTCAACATGTCAACGAAAAAGCATCTTCGCAGTCAAGTAAATATTTACTGTTTCAAATTATAAACCAAACTGTTTTTAATAATGCTTGTATAGTTTTAGAGTCTGTAAATCAAAATAATGATTTATATGTTATTTTACAGGGCAAAGAAATTATTGCTGAAGTATATCACCGCATGAAATATGAAGCAAAAAATGGAGTTGAAAAAGTAACTGATGCCAGATGACGAACTGTTCATGCTGTTGGTTATAGTGAATATACTATATAAAATAGTTTAAAAGAAGAAAGACAACAGGCAAGTTCCACCTAACACCCCCACAGACATGGCACAGAAAATCTTTAAGTCGCCCTCAAAAAGAAAACGGTATGTCATTTAATGTAGAATTTAATAAAATGCCTACATTAAAAAAACTTAGAGAAGCTTTATCGGAAATAAATTTGGTTTCGGCGGCTGTACATTCTGTACAGCAAAATTTTACGCAACGTTTCTACGTTGCGTAAAATTTTGGCAGTCGGTTACACCAACCACTACGCCATCGAGGCCGACCGAAAAAAGACGTATGTGCAGCTTATTTTATATTAAATATAAAAATACTGGCAGATACGTCTTTTTCCCTATGACGGCAGTATAACTCTTCCTTGTATCGCATTTAGAGCCTCAAGTTCCATTCTTGTAGCCGTGGGATCAGTGGCAGAACTATCATACTCAATATTCACACATAACTTAATAAAGTGCCATACTGTAGTGCATATTCTATTTGAAATCAGCATGTCTTCAGTGAATTTTTTTTTTTTTTTTTTTTTTCGCAGGGGAATACCTTTGCGCACACCCACTCCTGTCGACACGGCTGGAAAACCGCGCCGGCAACAGTGGGTAGTGTCGGACTCGCCGGATGCCACGGAATACCGACTAAACCTAACTGCGGCGCTCTTCCCATCTATTATGGAGCGCCGGAGGATCTCCGTTCCGAACTCTCTCCGGCACTCAGACGTTAGCCTGGCAGGGCTACGACCTTGAACACAACCATCTAAGGCGGGGGGATGTCTTCAGTGTACTTATTTATCCTCGTAAGTAAAATTTGGGATAAATAGGGAACGAGATGGATTTGACTTCATTTACTGTTCCAAAACCTTAAAGATTTTGGCTGTTTTTTGGAACACGTTACTGCATAAGACTATATAATTATGTGCCTACATATGTAACTAACCAAATCCAGATCAAATAATAGACACAAATATCGAAGTTTCGAGTTTATTGTTGGTACTATTATTACCATGAAATAAATGAAGTAACGCTTTCATCCTAACTCTACAGTGAACTGGTCCGGACTACGGAGTAATGTCACTTTGGCCGAAAGGAATTTCGCGGTGGGTATAATGGGGTCCGAAGTTTCGGATATACTTTTTTATGGTACACGTACTGGTTCCTATTGAATTATATAATATATAATATAGCACCACTAAGTTGTAGAACCAACTGTTCAATGACATCGAACTAAAGAGTAACACCTTCCCATAAACTAAGCCAACTCTTAACGAGAGAGCTCAATGTTACAAAGCTATCTAAGTCACCGCAACATAATATTACTTACGTGTAACTTTGAGCTACGTGTAGGCAACTTTGAGACACGAGGCATTTTCTTTAAGATGAGGATATCTTCTCAAACAGAACAAGTGGCATGTATATCTACAAGTTATAAACCTTAAGAATCTTGTCAATACCACCGCATTTATAAGCTAAGTGTGTTATTAAATTAAACGCAAATAACACCCAGAGTCGGCACAATTGTTTTTTGGATCACACAATTTATTGTCCGCTGTAAGATTTGGAGTCGTAATACTCGACGTAGGCAGTTGCGAGGCGACCACTTTAACCATTACATCATCTGTGCAGTCAAAAGTAGAAGAAAGCTAACATGGTCTGTTCTCCGAAGCAAGACGACACTACAATGCTCTACTGAGTCAGAAACTATACAGTAAATCCTGCATGCCGCTTAAGCTTATAACTTTGTACTAGAGCGATGTGGTCACAACCTATTATGTTTAAAATGACCTCAGCACTCAAGGATCAGTAAACCCGATTATAAGCGAATTATTCTACATAGCTAGATTTTAAAGCTAATTTTCCACAACAGCTCCGTCCAGAGGGCGCCACTGTCGCTGCGTCATGAATAACATTATTCAAATTCCCACCTCCGTGATTATTTTGTGGCACAGTCAACACCGAGGGACAAATTCCATCCATTTTAAATTCACGTCTTGAGTGAACGTTTAGTTAAATACGGTTTGAAACAAATTAGCGTGAAGATATGTATGTGTTCGTCATGTATATAATATGTATATATATATATATATATACGTATATATAATATTTGCACTGTTTATAGATTGTTCCACGGCTGAGCACGGGCCTCTACTCATGTATGAGAAGGATTAGCCTATAATCCAACATACTTGCCCAGTGTGGTTGGTGCTTGGGTTGGCAGAATTCACATATCTTCGAAAACATTCTGGAAATTTCTTAAACATGTAGGTATCCTCACGATTTTTCCAAACCTTTAAAGCGAGTAATAAGTAATTAATAGAGTTTGTTTGTTTGTTACACTTTAACGTCTTAATTACGCAACCGATCACCATGAAATTTCGGATACACGTTGTCAGTGGTATAGAAAAGGAAAAAAGTGCCTTTTAAAATTTAGAAAAATAAATCTAGCTTAGCGCAATCTAAGCCTGGGGCAAAATCTAGTAAAATTATGTTTTATTATGCAAGCTCTACGTAATATCTACAGTATAAATGATAAAAATGGTTTTTAATCTGACCCTAGCTCTTCATGCATACGCTTAACAGAATATTTAAAATTTCATATGAATTTTAATTATTCGTCCAGTATTCTCTGGAAATATTTGCTCCACGTATCTGTCCTACTTTTTAATTAGTAACTAGAACAGATTCGATTGACGACTCGATGGCGTAGTGGTTAGTGTAACCGACTGCCACGCCAGAGGTCACGGGTTCGATTCCCGCACAAGTCAAACATTTGTGTGCATGAACATGGATGTTTGTCTTGGTCTGGGTGTTTCTACGTATAATATGTATGTATTTACAAAAAAAAGTATATATGTATGTTTATCCATTGTCTTGTACCCATAGTACAAGCTCTGCTTAGTTTGGGCTAGATGGTGTTGTGTGTATGTGATAGAATATTATTATTATTCTCTTTATGACTTTTTTTTCTAATAATGACATTTTTAAATATAAATATAAAAACTATACATATTTAAAAATATAAAAACTGAAATGACCCACCGACATCGGGAACAGGGACCAAGCTGCCGGTGGTTAGGGCCCCAGAGAGAGGAATCTCCTCACAATACGCGCAGTGTCGAGTAATACTGCCTTTTGCCTTTATTATTATTATTATTATTCGTGGAACAAACAATGAAAATAAGTAATTACTAGCTTTTACTACTATTTAATACTTCAGTATTCAATATCAATTGATAATGTTCTAAAATTACAAACTAATGGAATCGAAATGAATCCAAGTGGATAATTAAATTTGACTCAGCTTGTCAGGCGATTATGATATTTCTATATTGAGCTTCCTTTTAAACAACAAAGGTGTCTAATACCACCGGATGGTAAGCAGTTACTGTAGCCCATGCAATAGTGATGTTACATACAGATTAATAATCCAAGGAGAACAAATTAATCTATAGGTACATATGATGAAATTGTAACTTGTCGATGTTACAGACATAGGAGATATCATAGAAAACGTATGTAAGGGATCTTTATAAGAGCTATAGAAGCCAAAACAATTATTTTAGAACTTTTGTCTGTCTGTCTGTTTGTATGTTTGATCGTGCATCACGCAAAAACTACTGCACAAAATTGAATGCGGTTTTCACAGTTAGTTAGCTAGAAGTCTAAATTTAAATCTGGTGGTTATTCATTATATCTATTTGGTCTCGGGACATGGCAATAAAAATAGGTATAGGACAAACACTAGTCATTCAATGAAAGAGGTGGAGATACATGAGCCAAACCGTCACGAAATAATGCAGCAGTATCTATAAATTGATACGTGAAGCAAAAACTTTGTGCCCCTTTTTACGAAAATTGCGCGGACGGAGGAGTATGATATTTGGCACAGTTAATGTTTATATGGAGAAGGAGTGGCGAATCCTAATATTTATATAAAACATGCATTAGAAATACATTAAATTAATGAAAAAATCCTACACTCACACAACCATTCATTTGACAAACGCAGTCGAATCGCGTTCGTACTTCGTAGTATTTCGGCATTGTTCGGCTGATGTACTACTATTCTTCGTAACTATGGTTACATATATCAATATATAATTACATATGTATAATATTTGTATCAGTAATATCTTACTTTTAAATCAATCATGGTCGAATTTCTGCCACTAGGCGACCGCTAGTTCGTATAAATAGACAAAGAAGGCTCGTGCTCTGGAGTGGGACAGTTTATATACAGAGCTGGAATTATTATTATATTTATTTATTAATAATTATTGTCCTTATAATTATAGTGACGTATAAAACAAATGTATTTATATTAATAAAGCTATGCACGGATTAATAACAATTTTCGTTTGTATTGTGAAAATATTTTGTGGAGAAGCGTGCGTTCCGAGCCGAGTAATATAAATAAAATTATATGTTCCTTAGAAATGGAAAAAGGGGAGCCCGCTTGTTTTTATTGTAATCCTTTTCGTTGCACTTACTATTTTCTTAATGTTTATTAAGGCTGCGGGGGTGAACGATACGAGAAGACGTCGGTATTAACGATGTGAGGCTTTAGTCGAGACGATTGAACAATAAAGTTGAACACGCTTCGCTGTACTGTAAGTAATGAAATTATTAAAACTATAAAATTTAATTGGTATTTACTATTAACAAGAAAATATGCAGTCAAGTTAAGAGTTATATTAATCAATTTGAAATTTTGTGTAGATTTTTGGATGCTTGTTAATTAATCACGCGTAAACTAATGAACAAAGAACAATGGCAGAATTTTGTCTAGTGTTTTTTGACGTCCGTAGATTTCATTTATAGCAAAGAAATTAAATTAATTTACTAAGATTTATTTATGTTAATAAAAGTATTTTAAATTACGTATGTACGAATTACGAATTACCTTCAAAATGTCAACCATACAAATAGGGGTGTAAGTTACATGTAGTATTCTATAGTTATCTGTATCGATTAAATTAAACGAATGATCAATGTGGATTAATTGACTTTGTTTGAATCTTTATTAATATGCACTGTAATTCTTCTATTTTTAATTAAACTGATGGTAAAAATATTTGTTTGATTATTACGACAATTGTTATATTCGTACACAGTTCGTAACCTAAACAATTCAAACCACAATATCTAATTTTTTCGGCTTTCCCAAGTGAAAATAGTTTCACTTATAGAGTCTGGAACTAACCCCGAATCTTTTAACATATTTTTCATTACAGGACGCTGCCATTTGATCCCAGACATTTTTTAGTATAGAGACCTGCCATTGTTCTTTGTATACAACTTGGCATAAAGACAGAACGTGTCCTGGATTAATATTCAAGTATTTAACTCTGTCTGTCTGTCTGGCTGTCTGTTACCTATTCACCACTAAACCACTCTACCGATTTGAATGAAATTTGATACAGTGGTACTTTAAAATCTGGTAAACGACTAAGGCTACTTTTGATTGATGTAGATACCAGGTAAATGGTGCCGCGCGCAGAAGCTAGTAAGTAATAATTTTATTTCATCCCGAAATTGTGCTTCCCGCCTAACCAAATTCGTCCCAACTGTCTAAAATCTTTGACCTCCATTCATTTTTGCAGCCTTGCTTGTAAATGTAAGTCTTTGTACAGCCTTCGGATATATATTGGCTGAACTAAGCTTAGTCAAACCCACAACAATCAGCGTAAGGCAGTGATAAGGCGAAAACGTTTCATCTATGACGATGAGATTTTATTTTGTAAACCAATACTATAAGGATAACTAGTTTTCCTAAAGAATACGCATACTTCATAATAACCAAGATGATACAATATATTCATATTTTTACACTTGTGATAAGTGTAAAAATATGAATATATTAAAAAGCAACATCTCACGACTATTTTCCTTGAAGAAAAACAAAACAACGTGTTTTTCTTCTTCCTATGGAAAAGTTCTTCAATCTTAATAAATGTCAATTTATTCAAGATTAAATATATATTTTTAGATTACAAGAAAGTCGAACTCAGGTAAATGTAATTTATGACTACGAAGAAGATTGAAGTGATATTATTCTAGAGAATAAATATCTAATCAAATTATTCTTTCTGTCATATTATTGGCACATTATATAAATTCTTATTATGAATACTGTATGAGATAAAAACGAGTTGTATGAAACTCATGGTTAATAATGTTTAATACATTATTCAAATATCTAAAATACGTTTATGAAAAGTGTGCTTTTGCTAGAAATTTCAAGACCAGTAAATGTATGAGTTGATTAAGTGGTGACTTCTCACAGCAAACGAAACTTTTTAAATGAATATTAGAATAATTGTGGTGTGCATACCCACAAAGGTAAGTTAATACCAGCAGTTGATTTATGCCACGAATAGATGACTATTAAACTCGTTTCTCTTGAACAAAGACACAAAGTTTATGCAAATATTTTCACATAATTATACGGATTTTATCGCTTAGATTTTAATTTTGGGGAGACTATGTATAAAGTTGTTCAATTTCAAAGACAAAATAAAGTTTCGACAATTATCCTATATACTATATTTTATTCATACTATTGCTAGTTGTTAAAAATTACTGATTATACATTTATCAGGATTAAAGTGGCAGTAGCCTGGTGGATAAGGTATTAGACTTATGACCAAGAGCTTGTGCTTTTTGCACTACCGATGTGAGCCCATTCCTAACACACGCATTCTAGCGAAACTGAAAGGGTTAATAATAATACTAGTAATTTACAAATATATATATATTCTTTCTCCCTTAGCCTTAATTATTCTCAAGTCACTTGGGGTCGGCTTTTCTGGTCTAACCGGATTTGACTGGATATCAGTTTTTACACGGAGCGGCTGCCACCTGACCTCCGCAACCCGAAAGCTAACGATACCCTAAGGCTAGACCAATGTCAGGATATTAGAGGGTACTGACTTTCCCAATAACGACTGCCATAGATGTTCATGGCAGCCAGGACCGACGGCTTAACGTGCTCTCCGAGGCACGGAGCAGGCGATAATTGTCAATCAATACGCATATAATTTCGAAAAGTCATATAACTTCCGAAAGTCAGAGGTGCGCGACGTGTTCGAACCCGTGACCCTCTGCATTGCAGTCAGTTGGTCTCCCCACTGAGCTAACGCTGCTTTTTTTTTGCAAATATATGTATATATATATAATAAATCTTTAAAAAATGATCTTATTTATGCTAGTAAACAAGAATTAGAATAGAAGACTCACATATATATATCATAGTAAAAGATTGATGAGTTTTACACGTACATTTAGCTGGTACTGTATTTAGTTCCCATAATTATGACAGGGTGTGAGCACTGAATATATTGCTATCTACGGGACATAGTTCCAGATTTTCGAGACGCTCATAGCGAATATTTTGACAGAAAAATTCAATCTCTGTGTCTAACAAGCGCCCCGAACATAAGACCTCATTCATGCACATCAGTCACAGTCACTATAAATGTGAAACCAAGCAAACATAAAAAAAAAAATCTACTCTGTTTACTTTTATAAGGATACACGTTTTTTTATTAGATGAAGCATACAGACCCTCATATATGAGAAAACCTTTCCGTTACACACTGTGTAACATATGAACTAATTAATTCCATGCCGAAAGCCTTTTTCTGTAAATCCTTCTTATGACGTAGATATAAATAACTTAGAGCTTTCGCACACGTGTCGTGGCGTTATTGCTTTGTACGGTCTTTCAACTATACGATACGAGACGTTTTGAGTTTACGCATCGTTGCTAAAGTTGTTTCACAGACGACGGTACAGGTCAATTTAACTGGCATTATACAATAAAGACAAAAATATCAGTAGTTCATCACAGCCGGGAGTGCCTGGCTGACGACGGTCGAAAAAATTGGCTGACAAAAATTTGATTGTGAAAGCAATAATGCATTATTCACTAATCAGAAGATGACAATAAACAAGATCGAACCACTACTGTGCAACTGTCGACATAATGAATACGAGAAGCTACAATTTTACAACACGCGGCGCGCGTCATGTGTAAAAAACACCATCGTGAACTTAGTCGTCTCCTTGCCAGTAAACAATTGTGACTGTCACTAAAAACTTAAAACCAATTCGGATGTGAGCTTGGTAGTAAAATTAATTAGAATTGAGAGAATGCTCTTGTTCAAAGAACGTAATACGCGTCGTATACGCTACGTTTCGAATACGCCTCATGTGCGATGTCACGTTCATTTTGCCGTCACGTAAGCTTGGGTAGACTTCTTCATATCCTCACTGAATGGCCGGTTCAGTCGAATTTATTTGTATACCTACTCCAAGCTTGTTTACTGAGCGTGGAGAGCAACAACCTTAATTAGGAACAACATATTGTGTAATAAAATGGCTTGCTAACAATGAAACAATTACGAGATTTTTTAATAACGTGCTTTACTAGGATATAATATATATAGGATATAATTGCTTTGATGGTCATTATGTATGAATATGACCGTTGTGTATGAGGTCTAGGGTTCAGTTCGCGAGTGGGGCAGTGTTATTGGATTTTCTGTCAATTAATTTTCAATACTAGATATTGTCTGGAGCTGTGCTCGGTAGATATTGAACGGCTCTATAGTCGATTAACGAACTGATGAAATATGGGAAACTACAGATCCCTTCTTAAGAAAATCTGCCATTTTTTTATATACAAAGGAGATGATTTCATAATACCAATTATTGGTATCTGGAGATCCATTTATTCATAATTTAATATTAAGATTAATAGACATTGTAATAATCTACAGGAAAAATTATTTGTTAGTTTGTCGTTGATGACTTTGAGTTTATATAGGTTTTAAAGAATAACAAAACTATTTTGTATTTTTAAAGCCCAATTTGGATGAACCTTTAATTTTTGGATGGAGACTCTCGCGTAGCCTTCGGATACATTATTTTTGCTGAGCAATAACAAATTAATTATCAGTATATTAATACATATTTCATTTAGCAATTTAGCTCCTAATAAGTGTGGCTAGTGAGCTCATTTGGAACATAACTGTTGAGTCACGGTCATCAATCACTTCTGGAAGTAGTATGAGTCGGTGAAAGTACGTCTACGCCGCAAGATTAGCATCGTGTTTGGGAAAATTCTTGACCCGTCTGACGAACAGCTTCAGGTTATAATCTAATACATTCAGAGGCATGTGTATGTTGGATTTGAGAGTCAGGTATTTGGTCAGATAAATAAGATATTATTGAATAAAATTAGGGGTATCTTGTATGTATCTAATGTGGGGGCCAGTCAGTGGACCGGCGACACTTCGACCCAGTGGTATCTTTTGTGTCAACACTCTCCCAATAACGACTGCCATAGATGTTCATGGCAGCCGGGACCGACGGCTTAACGTGCTCTCCGAGGCACGGAGCAGGCGATAATTGTCAATCAATACGCAATTCATAATTTCGAAAAGTCATATAACTTCCGAAAGTCAGAGGTGTGCGACGTGGGTTCGGACCCGAGACCCTCTGCATTGCAGTCTGTTGGTCTCACCACTGAGCTATCGCTGCTTGAATTAAGGGTATGTTTGATCGTGCATCACGCAAAAACTACTGCACAAAATTGAATGCGGTTTTCACAGTTAGTTAGCTAGAAGTCTAAATTTAAATCTGGTGGTTATTCATTATATCTATTTGGTCTCGGGACATGGCAATAAAAATAGGTATAGGACAAACACTAGTCATTCAATGAAAGAGGTGGAGATACATGAGCCAAACCGTCACGAAATAATGCAGCAGTATCTATAAATTGATACGTGAAGCAAAAACTTTGTGCCCCTTTTTACGAAAATTGCGCGGACGGAGGAGTATGATATTTGGCACAGTTAATGTTTATATGGAGAAGGAGTGGCGAATCCTAATATTTATATAAAACATGCATTAGAAATACATTAAATTAATGAAAAAATCCTACACTCACACAACCATTCATTTGACAAACGCAGTCGAATCGCGTTCGTACTTCGTAGTATTTCGGCATTGTTCGGCTGATGTACTACTATTCTTCGTAACTATGGTTACATATATCAATATATAATTACATATGTATAATATTTGTATCAGTAATATCTTACTTTTAAATCAATCATGGTCGAATTTCTGCCACTAGGCGACCGCTAGTTCGTATAAATAGACAAAGAAGGCTCGTGCTCTGGAGTGGGACAGTTTATATACAGAGCTGGAATTATTATTATATTTATTTATTAATAATTATTGTCCTTATAATTATAGTGACGTATAAAACAAATGTATTTATATTAATAAAGCTATGCACGGATTAATAACAATTTTCGTTTGTATTGTGAAAATATTTTGTGGAGAAGCGTGCGTTCCGAGCCGAGTAATATAAATAAAATTATATGTTCCTTAGAAATGGAAAAAGGGGAGCCCGCTTGTTTTTATTGTAATCCTTTTCGTTGCACTTACTATTTTCTTAATGTTTATTAAGGCTGCGGGGGTGAACGATACGAGAAGACGTCGGTATTAACGATGTGAGGCTTTAGTCGAGACGATTGAACAATAAAGTTGAACACGCTTCGCTGTACTGTAAGTAATGAAATTATTAAAACTATAAAATTTAATTGGTATTTACTATTAACAAGAAAATATGCAGTCAAGTTAAGAGTTATATTAATCAATTTGAAATTTTGTGTAGATTTTTGGATGCTTGTTAATTAATCACGCGTAAACTAATGAACAAAGAACAATGGCAGAATTTTGTCTAGTGTTTTTTGACGTCCGTAGATTTCATTTATAGCAAAGAAATTAAATTAATTTACTAAGATTTATTTATGTTAATAAAAGTATTTTAAATTACGTATGTACGAATTACGAATTACCTTCAAAATGTCAACCATACAAATAGGGGTGTAAGTTACATGTAGTATTCTATAGTTATCTGTATCGATTAAATTAAACGAATGATCAATGTGGATTAATTGACTTTGTTTGAATCTTTATTAATATGCACTGTAATTCTTCTATTTTTAATTAAACTGATGGTAAAAATATTTGTTTGATTATTACGACAATTGTTATATTCGTACACAGTTCGTAACCTAAACAATTCAAACCACAATATCTAATTTTTTCGGCTTTCCCAAGTGAAAATAGTTTCACTTATAGAGTCTGGAACTAACCCCGAATCTTTTAACATATTTTTCATTACAGGACGCTGCCATTTGATCCCAGACATTTTTTAGTATAGAGACCTGCCATTGTTCTTTGTATACAACTTGGCATAAAGACAGAACGTGTCCTGGATTAATATTCAAGTATTTAACTCTGTCTGTCTGTCTGGCTGTCTGTTACCTATTCACCACTAAACCACTCTACCGATTTGAATGAAATTTGATACAGTGGTACTTTAAAATCTGGTAAACGACTAAGGCTACTTTTGATTGATGTAGATACCAGGTAAATGGTGCCGCGCGCAGAAGCTAGTAAGTAATAATTTTATTTCATCCCGAAATTGTGCTTCCCGCCTAACCAAATTCGTCCCAACTGTCTAAAATCTTTGACCTCCATTCATTTTTGCAGCCTTGCTTGTAAATGTAAGTCTTTGTACAGCCTTCGGATATATATTGGCTGAACTAAGCTTAGTCAAACCCACAACAATCAGCGTAAGGCAGTGATAAGGCGAAAACGTTTCATCTATGACGATGAGATTTTATTTTGTAAACCAATACTATAAGGATAACTAGTTTTCCTAAAGAATACGCATACTTCATAATAACCAAGATGATACAATATATTCATATTTTTACACTTGTGATAAGTGTAAAAATATGAATATATTAAAAAGCAACATCTCACGACTATTTTCCTTGAAGAAAAACAAAACAACGTGTTTTTCTTCTTCCTATGGAAAAGTTCTTCAATCTTAATAAATGTCAATTTATTCAAGATTAAATATATATTTTTAGATTACAAGAAAGTCGAACTCAGGTAAATGTAATTTATGACTACGAAGAAGATTGAAGTGATATTATTCTAGAGAATAAATATCTAATCAAATTATTCTTTCTGTCATATTATTGGCACATTATATAAATTCTTATTATGAATACTGTATGAGATAAAAACGAGTTGTATGAAACTCATGGTTAATAATGTTTAATACATTATTCAAATATCTAAAATACGTTTATGAAAAGTGTGCTTTTGCTAGAAATTTCAAGACCAGTAAATGTATGAGTTGATTAAGTGGTGACTTCTCACAGCAAACGAAACTTTTTAAATGAATATTAGAATAATTGTGGTGTGCATACCCACAAAGGTAAGTTAATACCAGCAGTTGATTTATGCCACGAATAGATGACTATTAAACTCGTTTCTCTTGAACAAAGACACAAAGTTTATGCAAATATTTTCACATAATTATACGGATTTTATCGCTTAGATTTTAATTTTGGGGAGACTATGTATAAAGTTGTTCAATTTCAAAGACAAAATAAAGTTTCGACAATTATCCTATATACTATATTTTATTCATACTATTGCTAGTTGTTAAAAATTACTGATTATACATTTATCAGGATTAAAGTGGCAGTAGCCTGGTGGATAAGGTATTAGACTTATGACCAAGAGCTTGTGCTTTTTGCACTACCGATGTGAGCCCATTCCTAACACACGCATTCTAGCGAAACTGAAAGGGTTAATAATAATACTAGTAATTTACAAATATATATATATTCTTTCTCCCTTAGCCTTAATTATTCTCAAGTCACTTGGGGTCGGCTTTTCTGGTCTAACCGGATTTGACTGGATATCAGTTTTTACACGGAGCGGCTGCCACCTGACCTCCGCAACCCGAAAGCTAACGATACCCTAAGGCTAGACCAATGTCAGGATATTAGAGGGTACTGACTTTCCCAATAACGACTGCCATAGATGTTCATGGCAGCCAGGACCGACGGCTTAACGTGCTCTCCGAGGCACGGAGCAGGCGATAATTGTCAATCAATACGCATATAATTTCGAAAAGTCATATAACTTCCGAAAGTCAGAGGTGCGCGACGTGTTCGAACCCGTGACCCTCTGCATTGCAGTCAGTTGGTCTCCCCACTGAGCTAACGCTGCTTTTTTTTTGCAAATATATGTATATATATATAATAAATCTTTAAAAAATGATCTTATTTATGCTAGTAAACAAGAATTAGAATAGAAGACTCACATATATATATCATAGTAAAAGATTGATGAGTTTTACACGTACATTTAGCTGGTACTGTATTTAGTTCCCATAATTATGACAGGGTGTGAGCACTGAATATATTGCTATCTACGGGACATAGTTCCAGATTTTCGAGACGCTCATAGCGAATATTTTGACAGAAAAATTCAATCTCTGTGTCTAACAAGCGCCCCGAACATAAGACCTCATTCATGCACATCAGTCACAGTCACTATAAATGTGAAACCAAGCAAACATAAAAAAAAAAATCTACTCTGTTTACTTTTATAAGGATACACGTTTTTTTATTAGATGAAGCATACAGACCCTCATATATGAGAAAACCTTTCCGTTACACACTGTGTAACATATGAACTAATTAATTCCATGCCGAAAGCCTTTTTCTGTAAATCCTTCTTATGACGTAGATATAAATAACTTAGAGCTTTCGCACACGTGTCGTGGCGTTATTGCTTTGTACGGTCTTTCAACTATACGATACGAGACGTTTTGAGTTTACGCATCGTTGCTAAAGTTGTTTCACAGACGACGGTACAGGTCAATTTAACTGGCATTATACAATAAAGACAAAAATATCAGTAGTTCATCACAGCCGGGAGTGCCTGGCTGACGACGGTCGAAAAAATTGGCTGACAAAAATTTGATTGTGAAAGCAATAATGCATTATTCACTAATCAGAAGATGACAATAAACAAGATCGAACCACTACTGTGCAACTGTCGACATAATGAATACGAGAAGCTACAATTTTACAACACGCGGCGCGCGTCATGTGTAAAAAACACCATCGTGAACTTAGTCGTCTCCTTGCCAGTAAACAATTGTGACTGTCACTAAAAACTTAAAACCAATTCGGATGTGAGCTTGGTAGTAAAATTAATTAGAATTGAGAGAATGCTCTTGTTCAAAGAACGTAATACGCGTCGTATACGCTACGTTTCGAATACGCCTCATGTGCGATGTCACGTTCATTTTGCCGTCACGTAAGCTTGGGTAGACTTCTTCATATCCTCACTGAATGGCCGGTTCAGTCGAATTTATTTGTATACCTACTCCAAGCTTGTTTACTGAGCGTGGAGAGCAACAACCTTAATTAGGAACAACATATTGTGTAATAAAATGGCTTGCTAACAATGAAACAATTACGAGATTTTTTAATAACGTGCTTTACTAGGATATAATATATATAGGATATAATTGCTTTGATGGTCATTATGTATGAATATGACCGTTGTGTATGAGGTCTAGGGTTCAGTTCGCGAGTGGGGCAGTGTTATTGGATTTTCTGTCAATTAATTTTCAATACTAGATATTGTCTGGAGCTGTGCTCGGTAGATATTGAACGGCTCTATAGTCGATTAACGAACTGATGAAATATGGGAAACTACAGATCCCTTCTTAAGAAAATCTGCCATTTTTTTATATACAAAGGAGATGATTTCATAATACCAATTATTGGTATCTGGAGATCCATTTATTCATAATTTAATATTAAGATTAATAGACATTGTAATAATCTACAGGAAAAATTATTTGTTAGTTTGTCGTTGATGACTTTGAGTTTATATAGGTTTTAAAGAATAACAAAACTATTTTGTATTTTTAAAGCCCAATTTGGATGAACCTTTAATTTTTGGATGGAGACTCTCGCGTAGCCTTCGGATACATTATTTTTGCTGAGCAATAACAAATTAATTATCAGTATATTAATACATATTTCATTTAGCAATTTAGCTCCTAATAAGTGTGGCTAGTGAGCTCATTTGGAACATAACTGTTGAGTCACGGTCATCAATCACTTCTGGAAGTAGTATGAGTCGGTGAAAGTACGTCTACGCCGCAAGATTAGCATCGTGTTTGGGAAAATTCTTGACCCGTCTGACGAACAGCTTCAGGTTATAATCTAATACATTCAGAGGCATGTGTATGTTGGATTTGAGAGTCAGGTATTTGGTCAGATAAATAAGATATTATTGAATAAAATTAGGGGTATCTTGTATGTATCTAATGTGGGGGCCAGTCAGTGGACCGGCGACACTTCGACCCAGTGGTATCTTTTGTGTCAACACTCTCCCAATAACGACTGCCATAGATGTTCATGGCAGCCGGGACCGACGGCTTAACGTGCTCTCCGAGGCACGGAGCAGGCGATAATTGTCAATCAATACGCAATTCATAATTTCGAAAAGTCATATAACTTCCGAAAGTCAGAGGTGTGCGACGTGGGTTCGGACCCGAGACCCTCTGCATTGCAGTCTGTTGGTCTCACCACTGAGCTATCGCTGCTTGAATTAAGGGTAACTTAATCTATTGTAAATCAATTTCCAAGGTAGGCATATATCACGCATTCCGGCCTAACCCAACAATTGCAGTAGAAAACAGACAATACCGAACTATGTTGATGATAGACAGATACGTCATGGGATTTGGACGTACGCTGGCTTGCAGTACTCCGCTTTGAACACGAAATATTTGTCGACATGTACCCTGGTACATGTCGATATTATATCATATATTATATTTTGTGTCACATTTTGTGTCAAAAAAATGCCAAACTGTCCTGGAGATGCCGCAGATTCCTGAATCTGCGGCATCATCACATCTCCAGGACAGTTTGTCATTTTTTTACTACAATAGTTGAGGTAGTTTGAAGGTGAGTTGTGGTTTACAGCCTTTGCAACAATTTCATTATACATAGGACCGAGATGTTCTTTGCTGCCATGTGAAAAACCTATAGGGTAATAGCGACTGTCTACAGTAATATACCTGTGAGCTTGGATCATAAATCACCAGATCTTAGCTTGCTGGTTAACAAGTTCATCATCATCAAGACATCAGGAATGTCATCATAGCTTGTAAATTAGCTACACCTGATGACTAGTACCATTCCTAACTATTTTTCAGTCAAAATATTCTAAAAATATACTTCAAAATATAATTAGTAAATAATAGAAATATGATCTGACAACTCCCGGAGTATCAACATGCCAGGTTCGTATGTGTTTTATTGATTGAGAAATAACAGATATAATACAAATTATATCAAACTTTTCTGACTTTTTACTTACGGGCGCAGTTCCAGACTATTGATATTTGTTACTGATTTTGAAACTGAGAACTTGCTGTCTATCAGTGTAGCTCAGCTACACTGACAGAGAACAGGCAAATTAATTATACGTCATCACGCATTCTAATTACAAATGGCAATAATTAATTCAGGTAAAACAATCGAACCATGTGTGAACGTTAACACAAAGTTCCCGTCAAGTCAATGACCTCGAAACTGTTAACTTCGCCTAGACGCTCAATGGCAGACTACACCCTTATCGTGCTCAGCTTAATCCATCTTCTGTGCAATCACTACTATTTCTTCCTAAATCCATACGCTTTGAATATTTTGCGTGCAAACCATATTAAACTCTAATTCCAATCCCGTTAAGTTTAAGTTTAAGGAAACTTTTCGTTGACGATAAAATAATATGTCAGTTGAGAATAGACTTTAATATTGTATATATAAGTTACAGTTTTGCATAGCTGGTTGTAAGGCTGTGTTTCAATAAGAGGCAAAGTGCAGGGTTTGCAATAAGACCATCGTGGCACTTGTCTCATTTGACAAGACTTATTGAAACAAACGTGGGGGATTTTTTACTGGAACTCCCACAGTTTATGTTTTATTGCAGTAAGTCTGGACAAAAGTAAATTATTTTTATACGAGTTTGGAGATAAGGGATTTTGCTCTGGTTGGTTGAGCTTCTTTGTTTTATGAAAATATATTTTAAGGCAACCATATATTGCTGCTTGGCAATGTATTCATGTTCTGTACAGATATATCGAAATGTACTTTAGAGTATATTTCCATAAACATTCTATAAGTATGAAGAGAAAACTTTGTGTCCTTTTCTTAGGAATGAAGAAAGCGAAACTTTTAATTGCAATCCTCAAGATTTTTTATTACTGTCTTTCGACCAATAGGCGACTTGCATAAATCCAATCCGGCCACGTCCGAGATTAACTTGCGCATCGGTAGTTACAATTAATAATTTGCGTTCTTTTCATCCTAAGTTTTGCACTGATACCGTTGTTATTGCAAGCGATCGTAGGTTACGTTCACCAATTATAAATGGCAACTGAGCAGAATATGTTTCATAAATTAAAATTTGTGCTGTTTGTGACTGTTGTGCATGAGATTTCAGAAGCGATGCCCGGGTCATGCAAAGTATTATTCGATATTTCGGTCAAATAAGTCTTAGTCACAGCTCGGAGTTCAGAACTGTGCCCGGTAAATGGCATATTATGTAGATTTGAAAAAGATTGCTGGCGAGATGTGATCTGCTTATCCCTTTATACGCGTCAGACTACACATAGTCTGTACAAGTATACATACTCATTACACACATATAATGTGTATGTATAATAATAATATCCTCCAGACCGATTTCGGCTACGGCGGCCAGTCTTAACGGAGACTACGCAGGAGATATTATAGTGCACAAGGGTATGCGCAAACACAAGTGCACTCCCTGTTCCCTAACTCTCATGATCTGATGAGACGGTAATCCGACACGACCGGAGACAGATCAGGCGCAGAACCCACGACTACGTGCTTTCCGAGGCACGGGGGTGTCTTACACTGCCAACTTCCTAACTCCAGGCTGCTATTGAGATTTCTTAACTGAAAAATCTAATAACTGTTTGTTGGCCCGACCCGGGCTTCGAACCTGAGACTTCATGCACAGCAGCCGCATTCGCTACCGCTACGCCATGGAGGCATCTTCATCGTATAAAGATAAAATAATTAAGATACAAGATCTAGTTCCTTATCAAATAATCTCTCTCAATCGTACTAGCCAAAGGAAACACTGTAAACCACTTCGTAACTAATTGTCGACGGTCTAACGGCTTGGGCAAACCACACAAGGAAAATTGCGAGGTCATTTCGTATGATTTATATATAGTGGCGTGAACAACAAAGCAAGATGTTGGCTAGTTAAATTTTAGATGGTCGTAGCAAAACTTATATAATTAATTATATAACTTTTGCTATCAAACTCGTAACATGTTAATTGTAATAGCCAATTACATACATAGTTGCCTTTTATATCCTAGAAGCGGTAGGCAGAAATCTATATATAGTTATACTTTTACGCTTGTATACCTTAAAGGGTGGGCAGAGAGGAGTTACACTCACATTTTGCAATCGTCATTATTTGAATACCACGTAGTAGAGGGCCTTTTGCCGCCTACCGATAAAACTACCAGATTCAGTGCAAAAACAAACAAATCCGGCGTTTGATCTCTAGCGATCACAATCGTACGCAAAAGCGCCAATTTCTAGTCTAAAAAAGCAATTTTCATATTAAAAGTTTGTTTAAAAGATAACTAGGTACTGTTTTCCTAGACACAACTTTGCTATCAATCAATCAGCCCACCGCAGTCCACTGCTGGACATATACCTCTCCCATTTTATGCCACAATATCCGGTCTTCCGCCTTCCGCATCCAGTCTGACCCAGCTACCTTTTTCAGGTCATCGGTCCACCAGGCCGGAACTTTGCTATATTTGGTTTTAAATACAACCAAAATACACTTTATAAGTAAGTAAACTAATCTTATTATCTGCTCACACTAGATAGCCTCTCAATACACAATGCTTAGGTATTTTTTTTCTACGTCACCCCAAATTAAAATATTAAGCGAGTGTAATCAATCTGGCCAGCTTATACGAACTGTACTAAAAGGGAGTAAATTTATGTAAAGTTTGTTTTCTTGTGGAAACGGTTTTTAAGTGCTAAGGTGTATCTGTTTTTAAAGTAAACAAGGGTTTAAATTAGGCAAGTTCTTTCCATTAGTTTACCATGGCATCATTAACATATTATCTGTGTATTATATATGAGAAATTCCAGTATTGGATACCTTTATGCAATTAAACCAAATTTCGTCTATTGCCATCTAGTCTATAGTTACAGACTATGTGCTTCTGACTACTGAGAACTCACTTGAGATTCGAAAAGTAAATGCGAAAGCGTGTCTGGTGAAGCGTCCTTTTACGCAGCAACAACGCATCGTATCGAAGAGTTTGTTTACGTAGAGATAGTTAATGTATTGTTTGTGGCCGTCGTTTGAACGTTTGTTTGTTGTTACAAACAAATGAGCTGGAAAGGCCCTATGTGGTATCTTTGTTTTTGAGTGTAAAGTCATGGATAAAAGCTAATAAGAAATAATTTTGTACAAGCCAGGACATTTTACAATAGTAAAATACATAAAAATATTCAAGCAATATTATTTTTGAGTCAATTAAGAAATTCCAATACTTTCTCGTTTGGCACAGCAATTCTTCGAGTCGCGAGACGGGAGCGCGGACGACTGTATTATTTCCAATATCCGTGCAGCCACTCACTCAAGTCTTTGTCGAATATCCCGCGAATTAAGTGCCGGAATAACTCGCTCAATTTGAATTTGGAAAATAATTATATTTTGTCGTTTAATCAGTTTAGCCTGTTGCCATGTTGAAAAGTATGTGCGGTGTGTCTTTTAATTATAGAGCGAGAGATACTGTGATAAGATAGTGCTGTAATGTAAAAGAGGATAAAGCGATTTTAAAAAAAAAGTGAGTTTGTATAACCATCCCGGCGCAGTTTTGTTTTACACCAAGAAATTTCTTTATAAGGCATGTGTATGGCACAATGTACATTTTGGAGACGTCGGAGACATTCTGGACAATTTCATAAGCAGTGGAAATACGTAGCATCTATCTAGCAATCCTTTCAGGAAATAAGCGTGAGGTATATATTTATCCTATTTTATTTAGTTTTTTATTTAAATATTCCTAACTGTTAAATAAAAAATTTAACTGTTTGATAGTTAGTGCATTGTATGTTCGTCTCTATATATTAATAAGATCTATTTAATGACGACAAGGTAAGGGTTCAATACAATTAAAATAAAAACTACAACTGATTGGATGTAATGCAGCTTCAAGGTTGATACCATACCGTATAGATAATGATAACTAGGCTGTCGCTGGACATGGAAAGTGATTGTAAGACGACGGTCAGGTGCCTAAACGGATTAGTAGAATAGTTCATCATCATCTCAGCCAAAAGACGTCCAAGGCTCGATGTAAGCCTACCCCAAAAAACCAAATCATGAAGAATTATCAAATATCACTTCAATATTCGGTAAAAGCACAGGTTTTGAACTCAACCAACTTTTTCACAATTAATAACACAGGAGCACATAAACGGTCATGAATTAAAACTGCATGCATCTCTTAAGAGACTATACACAGTAACTGGAATTGAAGGCATTTTAAAGCTGCGATAAAAATCCTATAAACTCGTGTTGTGTAGAACATTCATCGACGTCCGGCGATCTAAGATATTTTATTCAGTGACCATGTGTGTACAATTTGTAGCGCGCACCACCAGCATTCGTGACGAAACGGAGCGAATACTGTGTACATACTGAATACGAATCGTTTCGATGTCAATGGGAGATTTTACGCCTCAGTATATTGGAATTGGTAAAAATTATAACGCAAATTATAATGAATACAATGTTAGATGATTGAATGATCGAAAATAAATAATTTGAAACATCTGCCTAAATCAAAAGATATCAATATCGTTGACAATTTTACTGTCAATTATTTGTGCATTAGAGCTTTGATAACTGGTAACTTAATATTATTTTTATATCTTTATATATATAAATCTTCAAAACGGCTGGACAGATCTTGATGAAATTTTTTGTGTGTGCTCAAGTGGATTCGAGAGTGGTTTAGATTTACAGGACAACATCTGTCGGGTCCGCTAGTTAAATATAATAGTTTGCGCGCACGAGTGTGAAATTTGGTACAAACATTATCTGGTTTATGTGGAAACAGAGTGCAAATGCAATGCTATGACTGCACTAATGGCGTAGTGGTTAAATGGTCGCCTCGTCATTGTCGCCGTGCCGCATATTGTGGGTTAAATCCACACACGGGACAAAAATTTGTGTCATCAACAAATGGTTGTTCCAAGTCTGGGTGTTCTTTGTGTCCGTGTTTTGAATGTTTCCGCGACACAGTAATAATATTAGTTACGGTCGAATTTTGACTATTTAGCGCCCACTAACTTGTATTTATTGCATTTTGGGCCATTTTTTACATTGTATATAAATACGTCATTAGTGCAAGAGATGTTCTATATACATATATAGAACATCTCTTGCACTAACGATGTAGGTAGTAGCATAATAATTATGATATTATTTAGAAGAGACTAGGACACGAATTCCTTGTCCAATATAAAGCAGTCCTACTGGACAAGACTTCATCATACACAAGACTGTAATGAAACCCCGTATGTATGTATCTTATGTGGGGGCCAGTCACTGCAGACCGGCGACACTTCGACCCAGTGGGATCTTTTGTGTCGACACTCTCCCAATAACGACTGCCATAGATGTTCATGGCAGCCGGGACCGACGGCTTAGCGTGCTCTCCGAGGCACGGCGCAGGCGATAATTGTCAATGTCGCACATAATTTCGAAAGGTCATATAACTGCCGATAGTCAGAGGTGCGCGACGTGGGTTTGAACCGGAGACCCTCTGCATTGCAGTCTGTTGGTCTACCCACTGAGCTATCGCTGCTCATGAAACCCCGTATGTAGAGCTGTGAGTAGTAGAGTAGAGTTTTCAGATACAAACATTAACTACAATAAACAGATGCAAACAAAATTGTACATGTGTATTGCCTGTGTTTGCATTTGTATATAATTTTAAAAACTAGAGCAAATAGCAATTTTTTCTGATTTTGCAACATTTTTCATTGCTGCTCGCTCTTATTGGTCATACTCAACATCTTATTGGCCTTACTCAATGAATGGGCTATCCAACACTAAAATATTTTTTCAATTCAAACCAGTAGTTCCTGAGATTAGCGCGTTCAACCAAACAAACTAACGTCGGGGAAAGTGTAAACTTAAATATAAATAGTTTTAATAATTTAATTAGCTTAAAACTTAGTAAAGTTTAATAGTACCTAGTAGTAGTATAAAAGTTTCTAAATTATGTAATAAAGTGTAAAATAAACAACGCGATAAAAATTTCAATATAACACTCGTGTAAACAGAAGACAATATTATATAAGAATAAATTTGAAACACTTGTATGTTATTTATTAGTAATTATATTAAAAATTCTTATATTTTAGTTCGACCTACTACTACCCTATTCAATGTCCATTATTAATTATAATTACTTTCATCCTGTAAAACTTTAAACAGATATTTTGAAGATACTAATCGCTGCGATTGTACAAAGTTACTATTGCCCAATTTCTGACTGACAAACTATTTTGAGAGCATCGCTCTTGTGGTATGTTGATAATCTACAAATGAACAGTTGGTAGGACATCATTCATATTCTCTTTTGATGTATAAATGCAAGCTGCGTGTTGTCTTAACATAAATCTTTTGAGAAACACGGATAACTGAGTAGGTAAAGTGGCTGGCTGTTTTCATTATACTAAATTTACTGATGTAAATTATGACTGTTTTGTTGGCGCAGCGGTGGTGAATACGACTGCTGGGCATAAGGTCTCGGATTGGATATTTTTAACTTTTATAATCGAAAAGCAGCGATAGCTCAGTGGGGAGACCAACAGACTGCAATGCAGAGGGTCTCCGGTTCAAACCCACGTCGCGCACCTCTGACGTTCGGAAGTTATGACTTTTCGAAATTATGTGCGTATTGATTGACAATTATCGCCTGCTCCGTGCCTCGGAGAGGCACGGAGCAGGCGATAATCGGCAATCGACAATCGGCACGTTAAGCCGTCGGTCCCGGCTGCCATGAACATCTATGGCAGTCGTTATTGAGAAAGTCAGTACCCTCTAATATCCCGACACTGGTCTAGCCTTAGGGTACCATTAGCCTTTGGGTTGCGGAGGTCAGGTGGCAGCCGCTCCGTGTAAAAACTGATATCCAGTCAAATCCGGTTAGACCAGAAAAGCCAACCCCAAGTGACTTGGGAATAATAAAGGCTAAGAGAGAAGAAGAAGAATCGAAAAATTCTCACTCAGTACGGTGTGTGGAACAATGCCATTTCGTGACAAAATGTTGGTGTAATACATTTCTGCCCATGCTTTCAATAAAATGTGGTATAAGGTTAGTTAAGTTAGATGTAGGTATTTATTTAAGTATATAATAATATAATCCTCTTTCATCCTGATATACGTTATTTAACTTTATATTTGAATGCATAAAACATTTTATAATATCGTGTGCAATGATAGACATGATCAACATAATGATCAACAATTTACGCAGTATTGAATAACATTAATATATTATTAGGCAACTTGTCATATTTTCAGTATTTATATACGGGTATGTAAAACTTGAATGAGTACACAAAACACATAGGTACATATACTCGGCAAAAATAACATTTCATTTTCAGGCGGTCTAACAACAGCATATAAATATCTCGTTGTATGGCTCACATTATCTTGATAGTGAATGGTATGAACTAAGGTCAGAATAACCAGATAAATAATCCAAACTGGTGCTGAGGCATAAATAAAAGATGTACATACAAATACTCACATATCACCGAAACGTAACCAAAACCCATTAATTATACGCCCGACTTTTTTTGGAATAAAGAGTATTTAATTAAATGAAATACTCCAAATATGCAAGAAACCATTAATAGAAAAGGCAAAAAATTTGATTCACGTGCCAATTTAATAATTCGTATCACTAATGAAATATACGGCTTCACCCGGAAGTTCTGCGGGTACAACAAGGGCCAAATACCCCTGCTCACAGGAGCGTTTACTGGTCACTTTGGCACCAATGACTTCCTGTGCAGATTGAGTTTGGCAAACAAATTGATCTGCAGAGCCTGTGGTGAACGGGACGAGTCCATATTACACCTACTGTGTGAATGTGACGCGTTGGCTGGACGAAGGATGGGTCTGATGGGATTGGCATATCCGAACCCTGAAGATTTCAGGCTTCTCCCTCTGAAGTGTACGCTGCGACTAATGCAGTACATTCATAGGGAGATAGCTAAGGGATAAATCTCGGGGCCGACACAAAAGATCCCACTGGGTCGAAGTGTCGCCGGTCTGCACTGACTGGCCCCCGTAACAAGATAAGATAAGATAATGAAATATAAGTCAGGTGAATTGTATTTGTTCGATTTGATAATTTCTAAGTACTTCCAAAATTTTGAACGTTTAATTAACCTATAAACCGAACTAAAATAGTTCCATTGCGATAAAAACTCAATTCAACGATAAACTGGTACCTACAGTGCACTTAGTCTCAGAAGCATTATTTCAACGACTCTTATAGAAATATTCAATAACTTATTCAGGCATTTACCGAATAAGAACGTAACTGAATCATTGAACGGACATGCAGTTTTGTTCAAAAAGTGTCACGTTCATCACATATTGTGTATGCGACGGTGTTGCAATATTCTGAAACTCGTTGACAAACTGGCATAGCATGTTTCGGCAGCGTCACGTAACCGTATGATATAAAGCTACCGTTTGAAATATTCAGCAGTATATGAAATTCGATAGAAAGTGTGACACAAATTAATGGTTTAACGATGGAACTTTAATGTCCTGGCAACGTCACGTTCCATTTTCGTTCTTGTGAACGACAAAGTATGCTTTTGACAATGAATTTTTAAACGTGATGCGTACATTGCAGATCGTGTGTACGACTGGGATAATTGTCAATTTTGTTCGTCCCCAGTTCACAGCTAAAATGAAGAGACTCCATTTGTATGATAACTAACGATGTCGATGTCAATAGTCGTCGAGATGAAATTCACAATATTTTTTGTTTTTAATCCTGCTATGGCACAGCAATTAATCCTAGTACGGACTTTCCGCACTAGGAATAATTGCTGTATCGCAGGCGACTTTACAAACATTCAAACAACGAACACAAAGATCGCCCAGACTCAGATCAACTATTTGTGGCTCACACAAATTTTTGTCCCGCGCGCGGATCGACGCACAACACTCGGCGTGGTGGCAGTTGCGAGACGACCACTTAAACCATCACGCCATCCATGTGTAGTAAATAATGAGTAGTATAATATTAATTATTTTTTGACCTTAAATCGGCGAGCATGTATGACGAATGTTATGAAAGTGAATGAAGCCAGAGAAGTGTAACAAGATCGTAGCAAATGGAAATCCGTAGTCTCTCCCTACTTCTCTGGGAAACAGGCCTGAATCTATGTACGTAGTATAATATTTACCGCTTGCAGCAGTAGTCAATGTTAGGCAAACGGTTAACCGATTTTTAGAGTTCGAAAAAACTCTTATACAACATCTTTGTCTGTCCGTCCGTCAATCCGTCTGTTATACAACTTTCAACTCAAGAACCGTAAGAGCTAGAGACTCGCGCTCAGCGCCATTCGACTCAGCATAGTCGATATACCTCCGAAATGACTATGACCTCTGACCACGAAGGTCACGTGATACAATTTTTTGAACTCTAAGATTTACGGCAATTCATTGCAGTTTCTCTACATCTTTCTCTACATCAGCACGAAATCTGAATATAGATGCATATTTTGTACCTACCCATAATTAGGTCAATCTTGAATGTGGGTGTAGTACAACTCTGGCTACCTCATAGAAGATATAGGCATGAGACGTTTCCAGGTGGAAAGAATAAACACCGCTGCGATGCCGATTGGTACGTTAATATAATAATATTAATGTACCAATGTATTGTTATGTAACGATCCGCTCAAAGTCAAAGTCAAAAATAATTTATTCATTTAGGTCACAAAGTAACACTTATGAACATCAAAGGGGTTAGTAAGTTGATTACATTTACTGAATTTACATTTATGTTAGTTGCAAGGTTTAGGCAAATTAATGGTAATTAATGAACTTCTCTCTGACTTCCACAACTAACCAAACAGTCATTGTTATTGTATAAATACAGATACGTGATAGTCGATCTATCTCGACGCTTTGATAGCATCGTGGTAAGGTGAGTCCTTTGATTTGGTGACCGAGTGGCTCGGTTTGTAATGTGTAATAACCACCGACCGAGTGTTTATAACCTATAGATATATTTAGCTTTTTTTTTTTTTTTACTTGGGGGAATGCATGATGCATACCCCTCCGCGGGGGCGGGCGGAGGGGTTATGTCGGACTCGCCGGGTTAAAAGAAAGATGTTGAAAAGATGAAGTACCTCCCGGAATACCGACTAAACCTACCACGGTGTTCCTCGACAAAACCACTATCGACGGGGCCGCGCGAATCACTTTCGCATGCGATCGCGACCCCGCCGAGGTTTCGGCCCGCCGTATGAAACGGCAGGCCACTACACGAAAGACCTACCCTAAAGGCACTTCTACCACTCCCTACTGTCCCCCCTAGAAGGGAGACGGACTCGACACAGAGGCGCGCGTGGGAACACGCACGCCGCCTCTCGGACCTGGTGCTGAACGGATGGCGGGCAGGCCCACAAAGCCCGCCACCCCCAGGACAAACCTCAGGGTGGCTGGAGGTCGTCTCGCGCCCTCCGGCGCCCGGATCTGCGGTTGGGGAGAGGGTTCAAACGCGCCCTCTCCCGCTCCGCCGCCTCCTTGATGGAAATTACTTCCTCACAAAAGGAGGCGACGGCGTTCCACGACCTCTCACTCCGGACCATAGACTGAACTACGGCCGGGAGCGAGAGGGCAACCAACCCGACTGCCGCGGTCAACTCACGGCGCCGCGATGCCCAGGCGGGGCAAACCGCCAAAGTGTGCAGCGCCGTGTCCTCAACTACTTCGCGGCAGTCGCCGCAGTGGTGACAACCGGGCGTCTCTTGCCGGCGTATACGACACAGGAACTGGCCAAAACAACCGTGGCCAGTCATTACCTGTGTCAGCCGGAAGGTGAGGGCGCCATGCCGCCTCTCCAGCCACTCCTCAAACACGGGACTTACCGCCACGATCGTGGCGTGCCCAATAGATATATTTAGCTAGATTTACATGTTTTAATGCGCTAATCTAAGAAATAATGCTTGTATAGGATAGCCCTTTTATTGATAAAGGCTATAACATAATTTACGATATTACTATTAAACTTAAACGTAGTTTAAAGTGAGAGTTACAGCGTGATACAGTTACTTATATATTGCAGCGTCCATAATTATGGTAGATATAGTTAAGAAATAAAAGAAATTAAATAAGAACTTGTCAAAGTTACGTGCGTGCTAAATAGCTAATTATGGATATCTTTAATGATGAAGCAAATCACTGTTAGGAAACCTGTATGTCTAAGAGCTCTCCAAAATCTTATGAAAGATATTTAAAGTGCGGCTTCTAACATTGAGTAGAGGTCCGTGCTCAACAGAAGCAAGGTAGATATTATAACAGTGTGTTACTTATTTTTTATATATCTTTTTTTATTCTGTTATGTTGGCAAACAAGCATATGGCCCACCTGATGGAAAGTGGTTACCGTAGCCTATAGACGCATGCAACACCAGAGGCATCACTTACGCGTTGCCAACCTTTTAGGAAAGGAAGTGGGAAGGAGGGGGAGCGGGAAGGGGGAAGAGGGTATTTAGGCCTCCGGTACTCTCACTCATCGAACGAAACACAACAGTAGGAATACTCTTATTTCACGTCGATATTCTGTGAGAGGGTAGTCCTTCCCTGGTCGAGCCGGCCCATTCATGCTGAAATCAGCGAGGCTCTACTACTCTGATTTGATGTGCCATAGCGGATATCTGTACGTTTCATCAAATACTACTGATACAGTTTACGATACGGCTGCAACTGAATGATAAAGCGATCGTAAAGCTCGTTCCGAACACGTCACGTCGATCGCACGTGACGTATAAACGATACGGGATCGTTCGACAGTGAGCCGTCGAGCGCATTCGTGAAATAAATGCATGTTTTAAAGATAAGATAGATGTACACAATTTATAGGTATATATATACTACGTGAACTAAGCGGTGGGTGGCAATGTATCCCTCTAATATAAGTGTATAAGTTTGTAAGGATGTTTATTTCTTCATTATTCGGCAACCGTTGAACAGATTTGGATGAACTTAGCGCAGATATAGACTATGACCTGAATTAACTCTAGTAGGATACTTCTTATCCGTGTGAGATTCATACGGCTGAAGCCAAAATCGAAGCTAAATCCTCATGCAAAAACGCCACTTCACAAAAAAACAATGTCTAATTACATAAACCTTAAATCTAATAGAATTTACGAGTATTCGTGTCGTCCCTTGAAATCAAAAGCCCATTTACTCTCGGAGATGAGACCGCCGACGTGCTCATTAACATAAAGCGTTTTTGATATAAAAAATACGAGCTTATATCAGAAGGATGGGAAAACAAGCACACATTTTGCGAAGCTGACACAAATTATTTTTGTAATTTAATTAACTTCGTTACGTATATAAATGAATTATTTAAGCTTACTCGTCATAAAAAATAATTGCTGAAGTATATTTTTTATACATAATAATTGACACGTGATATTATATTTTGGATTTGCCGGCAGTTGAATATGCGCTTCATCAAATCAAATCAAATCAAACATTCATTTGTATAAACTAACTAACTCAGGTACATAAAGTTGGTACATAGTAGGTAGGTATATAATATAGAACATGCTGAATTATAACCTCAAAAGAAGTGGCCCAATATTGTATATTTAGGTACATGCAACATCAAAATCATGATTGTCTAATCCATTAAAAGTGTCAAATAATAAATATAACCATTGTAATAGGTATACTTCTAAATAACAAACATAGTGAGCATATAAAATTGGTTCATATAATAAAAAATTATAATCAAAATTAATGTCACTTCTTCTCTCTTAGCCTTTATTATTCCCAAGTCACTTAGGGTCGGCTTTTCTGGTCTAACCGGATTTGACTGGATATCAGTTTTTAAACGGAGCGGCTGCCACCTGACCTCCGCAACCCGAAGGCTAACGATACCCTAAGGCTAGACCAGTGTCAGGATATTAGAGGGTACTGACTTTCCCAATAACGACTGCCATAGATGTTCATGGCAGCCAGGAACGACGGCTTAACGTGCTCTCCGAGGCCCGGAGCAGGCGATAATTGTCAATCAATACGCACATAATTTCGAAAAGTCATATAACTGCCGAAAGTCAGAGGTGCGCGACGTGGGTTCGAACCCGAGACCCTCTGCATTGCAGTCTGTTGGTCTCCTCACTGAGCTATCGCTGCTTATATATTATTGTCACAAGGTTAAATAATTAGTATTAATGTAGAAAAATTAAATATAAAAAGTTAAAATAATTAAATTAAAATGTCAAAAATTATATTTATTAAACGATAAAATTTATATGACAGAAGTCTGTGACACTATAGTAACATTTCTCATTTAATAAGTTATTCAAACTTTGCTTAAATATGGCTACATTTATTTCCCTAATATTTCTTGGTATTTTGTTATAAATTTGTGGGCCCATTGCAAAGATACTATTATGCATTAATGTAGTCTTTATCTGACGCATACATAGTCTGATTTTATCTCTTTGCTGGCGATTAAAAGTATTAGAAACTAGCTCAAATAAGTGTAAATTATTTTTCACAAAAACAGCTACTTTGTATATTTAAAGACTAGGCAATGACAAAACATTATATTTCTATACATATCTATACATATCTATCTGTCGATTTTAGGGCAAACATTGACCTTATGCAACGTTTCTGTGTTCCAAAGATACTCATTCTATTTGTCGAGTTGCTCCAAACAATAATTCCATTCTTGGACCCCCGACCACCACGCGCCGTCGGACGGGCCAGGTGTTCGCTTATTATATTAATTATTATAAATGATATAATGTTGGAAGGTGATGATATGCTATAAGACGATTTTCTTACTGATCGACGTTATCGCTAACCGATAAAGCCCATAAATAAAGAGTTAGAAAAATATATATTTAGGACCACACAATTTTTGTCCCGTATGGAGATCGAACCCACAACATTTGACGCGGCGGCAGTGGTAAGGCGACCACTTAAACCACTACGCCATCTGTGTACACATATCAACATGGCTCGCTAGAACGAAACTTGCTAAAAGCGCGGCGCTTACCTGTCATTTGCCAGCTGCTCGTATACGAGCCGCTAAATTGTGTACACACAGCGACTCATCAACCTAGACTATTTGGACTTTGAACTATTAGAAGTTGAACGCTGTGAATTGTGCGAGAGAGTACGTTATATTTTTGTTATTTTGTATCATTTACGCTGAACGGGCCGTGGGCACGGTGCGGCGGCACGCCCTAGTGCACCGTGATGGGTCTACACCACGATGCACTGTCGCTTTCTGACAATTCTCTATTTTGTATGTAGCGTAGTTATGCGTATATAGGGTGTAACTTGATGTGTAGCCGTGTGTATCTCTGTTTACCAGCTGCTCGGATACGAGCCACCAAGTGCAACGCCATTTTAAACCTTATTTTACTAACCTTAACTGTTCAAATTGATTGTTTTTTGGCTACATATGGATTTTTTGGGTAACGGACATAATAAGAAAATATAAACATACGATAGGGTAATATTCCTTGTTCTGCAGCCGTAAGCTAAGGCGCATACGTAATTGCCAACCACAAGAGTTTCATTTCTAAATCAGGCTAGACGTTGTTCGGTTGCAGTATTAGCCAATTCTCAGTATCAGCATAGTAGCGAGTACACAGCAAATAAATCCATCCCCTGTTTCGTGGAACTAATCATAGCGATCATATTATATGAATACCAATGAAATTGCGGGTATTTTCTAACATCTAATTTGGTGAATCCTATACAAAAGTCAAGGGCTGTTTGAAAACTCAATTTTATTTCGATATATGATTATTAACACACTAATATGTTTTATGAATAATGTACATCAATTTGTGTTTATACAGTTTGTATCGAATTTCAGATCATTCGTTGTCTTACCAGATTCGTCGTACAAATTCGTATAATCAAGACCGCTGCAGTTTAAAAAAAAGTCTCACCATACTTGACTTGAATTTCAGCAACTTTGCATGACAAGTCTGAGTTTTATGGCAAATCTGAGTTTCATTGCACTCAGGTTTGCCATTAAAAATATTGATAAAATAGTTCTTAAAACAAAACTACAATTTCGTCGGTAAAGACTCAATATTTTAACCCTTCAGATGATGCCAAGTTACACAATGGAATACATAAATTCTTCTAAAAATAGTAATATCATTCATAACAGTCATACGATATTTATGTAACTGAGATATTGCTTACTTATCTTCAAGAGACATCAGTCTTTTTCCACACGTAAAATAAGGAGTAAAAGTACTCCATCATTCTTAAGGATAAAACCATTGAATGTAAATAGTCGATTTGTGCTCCGGACGAAGCAAAATTGTTGCCGATTATGAAAACAAGCAAAAATATAGATCATATTTTATCGTCTTTTGATATCAGTAAATGGGTTTCTGTAGATATACAAACGGTTTTGGAATTATTTCTATGGAGACGCAAAATGCTTGCGATAACCAAAATATATCATATTACTCATACTGTTGGAATACGGGTGACTTCCCCTTTTATGATCGTACTGTCATGATATTTTTGATGAGATCCCGCTTTCGCTGTATATACAAGTTAAACATATGGGGTTTTTGCGCGGGTCTCTCACTTCGAACGTTAACACGAGGCTACAACTTACGCATGGCAGCTGCGTCATTTTCTTGGCATCATAGAAGAGATTTCAAGGAAACCTAACCAAGCCATTGCCTACCGTAAACCCTGGTGACTAACGAGCACACAATTTAACTGACGGTAAGCAGTTTTCGTAGGTTATTTGAAGGAAATAGGGGGAAATTGGGTAGGTGAAGGAAGGCAAGGAAAGAATCAACGGGTGATTGAGTTTTCAGCGCTTTCACTGACCGAACATCTGTGTGTTTCCTCTATAAGCCATTATAACACATACACAAATGAAAATATATATCCAGTTCTTCTTTTTCTACACACACACACACACACATACACACACATACACAATACGTGAATAAAAGACATACCTCCATACAATCATCGTGCCTAGTCGTTATCACGTCAATCGCAGCGGTATCCTCGATCCGGGCGATAGCCGAGTCAACAATGTCGTATATATTAGTGTATTGTGAACCATTGTGACGGATATAAGTCGTATTCTTACGACCATTGTACACCGTGCTGTACCACGATATTATGTTAGTAACGAGAGGAATATACGGGATCAAAATTGAGTCTGGTAACGGTGCGGGTTATTTGCGTTATTTGCGTCTGATATACAGATATCGATAATATTGCTATATTCACAGGAATATAGCAATATTTAACGTTATGAGCAGCAACGGCCCGCCGGCAGTCAGATAATTGGATTTTAATTTAGGTCTGGAATGCGCTAGCTATCGAATTACTACCATAGTGGATATTAAATTACGACGTGCCTTTTTTCATACAAACGAAATGGCCATGGTAAGCATACAAACCGCTTTACTATAATTGCTTAAGAAATAAACAAACTAAAAGAACTCACTGACCTGTTGCCAGCGCAGTATCTCTCATTGAGATTTAAACACCTCATGAGTATTATATTACTATAATATAATTATTATTATTATAATATATATTAAATTTATTATTTATAAACTTATTTATGTTTAGAAAATCAAGAGCTGTAACAAATATACTTAATTATAACTACGTATTACTTTTTAAACTTTGACTGCGGGATTTAGACTCAAGTAAAAATTGTATGAAATAGTGCGCAATTGATTATAGCGCCATCTATAGCCATTAGTTGTAACATCTTCGTTGAAATGGCATTGAATACCAGCTCGTATATTTTCATTGACATGTGTATTGGGTGCGTCACATCCGTCGGGAGATTCCGATCGTTGATCTACCGCTGGTGCTTGTGAATAGCACTTTGTAACTCAAACGGGCACACGGCGGGGGAAATTGACCACTGTGCAAACAACTGGGCTGCCATTATTGAGCTGTTAGAAACTCTCTGTTTTGTAATATGTCTATTTATTCTCGAAGGACTAGATTGAGATACTTTGCACACAATTAGGTACTAGGCAGGTATGTTAGAGACTATTGCTATATCCAGGATACAGTCTCAGATACTGCTATCCTAACTTAATATTATAAATGTGAATGTGAGTTCGTTTGTCTGTTACGCTTTCACGCCTCAAATACTTGACCAAACATTGTAAAATTTTGTCAGAAAATGACAAAGACACCTTTCATCCAAACTAAAAGTACTGTTATTAACCTAACCTAAACTAATTTACATTTACGCAAGCGAAGCCGCGGGCAAAATATAGTGAATATATATTTGTGAAAACTACTACCTCTGTTGGATTGAATCCTGTGTCATGGAGGACTTAACATATATTAAATCAAATCAAATCAAATCAATTTCTTATACATTCAAACAAAGAACACAAAGAATATCCAGACTCGGAACAATAAAATTAGTGGATCGCATAAATAACTAGTGTTTTGCCAAAATCCAATGATATTTCAATTTGTAGGAAAATTGTATTACTATCCGCTGTTTGCCGTTAGACAGGTAAACACAAAAACTAGTTAACAAACGGTCAAATGTATGTCAACTGCTGGGATTGCATGACTGAATTTGCAACAGCCCATCAAATCACTTGATATGAATTTGATTTTGATTCGACGTTGACATTTAGATTACCCTTTCTAATACTAGGTATTGATCACGAATTCCGCATTGCTGCTTTAAAATAAACACGTATTGCACATATTGTCTGATAAATTTGGTAAACGCTTTTAAGGAAACAACTATCAAGATGCCAACTTTTTAAAAAAGGTACTCTGCCATTAATAAAGATCTGTCGACAAGAAAAACTCAAGCACAGTTGAGTTTTGGTGTGGCTCGAAAGACGTGCTAATTGCAATAGGTATTTATTTATATATTACTAGATTGTCTGATTGTAAGCGGTTACCGAACAGTATGGTGACGTTTTATATTATTTATTTTGTGCCCTGCTTTGATGAGGAGGGAAGTGGAAATTCTTTATTTAACTTCTCCTATATACATCTGATTTAATTTGTTGCAGGTCTCAAGGCAGTAGCTTTTCCCGGGACTAATCAAATCTCAAAACTTGGTGTTTTCTATAGTCACCACTGCTGGACCTGACTACACAGGTGTTACAGTGGTGGGAGTGAAGGTGAGACTATGGTGACGTTTAATAGTCGGTTGCAGTATCATGGGTAACGCTTATGTGTTTTGATCCTAAGGAAAAGAAATATTATTGAACGAATATAAGAAAGGGGATACGATATGTAAAGGAATTATATAAATAGACTAAAAGAAAGGAAAATGGCAAAAAACAAAAACAGTGCAACTACTCCTATACCAGTTTCCTGTTAGAGGGTGGTAGGTACAGTCATCCTCAAAAAGATGTATACGGAACGAAGTTCCATTAAAATCACTACACCCTAAAATATTGTTATCATCTATTTCGTTACTAAACAATAAATGTATACAACTTTTTACGTTATAATAATAATAATAATGTCGTCCAGACCGAATTTCGACCACGGCGGCCAGTCTTAACGGAGACTGGCCATCTACGCAGGAGATATTATAGTGTACAAGTGTGTGCGCAAACACAAGTGCACTCTCTGTTCCCTAACTCTCATAATCCGATATGACCGGAGAGTGATCAGGCCAGAACCAACGACTTTACGTGCTTTCCGAGGCACGGGGGTGTCTTACACTGCCAACTTCCTAACTCCGGGCTGCTATTGAAATTTTTACATGGAAAACCCAATAATTTTTGTTGGTCCGACCCGGGTTTCGAACCCGAGACCTTATGCAACGGTCGCATTCACTACCGCTACGTCACGGAAGCAGTTTTTTACGTTATAAGAAGCATACAAACTTACGATGATCCACAATTATAAAGCATTGGAACAAATGTTTACTTAAAATTGATACAGCAATACCTCGCCACTGCCTCTGCGCCGAGTGTTTTGAGTTTGAATCCCACACGGGACAAAACTTTGTGTAATCCACAAATCGTTGTTCCAAGTCTGGATGTTCTTTGTGTTCGTTGTTCGAATGTACGTAAAGTCCCCCGCGAGACAGGATTCAATCCTAGTGCGGGAGTTGTCTTTTTAAAAAGAAAAAAGAAATCGAATTGGACGCATTATTTCGGCACATTGAATGTAGACATTTCAATGCAACTCTATCCTATATACATATTATTGAGGGTGACTGTACGCCCTCGGGCAAGCTGGCTCATTCGTGTCATTTAATTAATAAATATAATTGGCAACGACGGCCTCGCCCACATTACAAAAAATTGCTTTCATATTTTGACTATTGATGCACATTTATTTACCTGTTGTTATTACTACCTGTTTTAATTTGTGTTAATTAAGACACAATAATATTGTGCATTGGATCGTATTTGAATACGCGTTCATTTGTGCATATTTCAGTTTCATTTTGTATTAAATTAAAGGTGACATTGTAATCGAATTTGAAATTGTGAGCAAGATAATTTTATATAATGTACTTTATTTACATTATTGATTTTAAAACGAATTAATCTAATGTATATTTACAAACGTATTAAAATAGATAACATAATTACAAAAACACAAATAATTAAAATACTTAATATTTACAAAAATGGTTTAGGGATATTGTATGTATATTAGTGTCCAGAAGACTGGCAGCATTGCCACATTGAATAGCAATGCTGATTCTTTGGGCCAAGAAAAGACCAGCCTTCTGATCACGCGAAACGTCGATCAGACGTTTTGCGATCTCTCTATACAAAATACAAGCGCTCCGACCCCATGAACCTAGGGTTTCCATCCCAAACGACTCAAAAATGTAATTTCCGACTAAATTACTATATTTGCGCCGTTTGAGGGTGTCCGCGGTTGCAGCAACAGCGCCGGCACATCCCGCAGTGCTTGGAAGATGTGATGGTGCAAGGGTGTCAACGCACGTTGCGTCCCATATCAAAGGCCTGTCCATCTTCCAAGGCAACAACATGGCATTCCATCCGGTCTCTTTCCATCATCGCGTACCAAGCCATTGGGTCCAAGTACAGCTGGAACGCCAGCAGTGATAAGAGCACGACGTATTATGTCATTAAGATTAGCGTGGCGAGAAATTCGACCACCGCTTCTGCTACAAGAGAGTCCAAGGTCGTATCCAAGGCTATCATTTTTTAGAGTATTTCAAATTATTTTTCTAAATTTATTAAATTATGGAAAAATTGTGATGATCTTAGCGCATGTGTAAATTTGGGAAGAAAAAGGCAATATCGAATAATTGTAAAAGCCGAATGAATATTAATATTGAGGAGGCGAACTGAAATTTCATAAAAAGAAATTATCTTCTCATCTATGAAGGAATTAAAAGCTTCTTCAAAGACTGGTGACCCAAGGAGGCGAAGAAAACTTTTGTCCATAATTTTGATGTTTGGAGCCAAACAATTAAATTTGAAAAGTTCCAAATGTTTTTAATATTGTTTAAAAAAAGTTCACATTTACCGGTATTTAATTCCAAGCCTATAGATGCAAATTTATCTTTAAGAAAGGCCAAATCCTATGATATTGTATCTCCATCGCCTTCGAGAGTCTAAATACCTGACGTTTTTTATATGGCTGTGGAATTGTTAAATAAGTATATAATTTTTGGGTTCAATAATATTTCAAATATCAATGGTGTTTCTGTGTTTTTATATGTATAGTTCATATTTATATAAAACTGAATGTTCACTTGAAGAACTAGGTTGTCTGGATAGATTAACTAACAACTGATGAATTTAACAATGAAATTTAACCTTGTATTAAAAGAGCCCCACTGTTTAAATAAAACATATTGACAAGCATCTATATGGCTCTACACTCAAGCAAAGACATATAAGTACAAGTACTATAAAAAATAATTTGAATATTCAAGTGATTGCTTTTTAGGAGCCTTTCTTAAGTTATAAACTTGTGACTGCATAAGTATTCGGATACGATTCCCGGGTCGAGCAAAGTGTTATTAGGAGATTTTATGTCTGGAACTGTGCGCTGTAGATAGATGCAATAGGTTTGCACCCTATTATATGGGATCTCAACGAGTGAAATGTTAGTGTAATATAACTCTGCCCATCCCGACAGGTATTTAAGCGTGAGACTATATTATAAGTATCTTAATTTTTTATTATATTTGAGTTCGAAAAAGCTCTTAGACAACAGCTTTGTCCGTCCGTCCGTCCGTCCGTCTGTCTGTTATGCAACTTTCAACTCAAGATCCGTAAGAGCTAGAGACTCGCGGTTAACGCCATTCAACTCAGCATAGTCGATATACCCCGAAATGACTATGACATTTGACCTCTGACCTCAAGGTCACGTGGTATCACGTGACCTTTGCATATTACTTGAACCATTTTTCAAACTTTAAGATTTACGGCAATTCATTGCCGATTCTCACTTGTTTAGGTTAGCTACCAAAAAGGTTAACTAAATAAGCGTCATCTAATAGTAACCCTAGTATACTCTGTATTTTCAAGGATAGTGAAAGTTATAAATAATTAAGATATACATATGTTAAAGGTAGGTAAACCATTCGTCTACGCTACAATTTACATAACCAACATTATTCATACTGAACCTACAAATCACGAGCTAACAAAGGATCCAAAAACTTATGATACAACCCAACAAAATTGGATATATGGCTAGAAAAACGTAGCGTATATGTGAGGATAACCCAGCCATTAGTTATTGTCGTCTAGTGGTCGGATGGCCACCTGCGAGGAGATGTTTTAGTGTGAGCCAGTCTAGTAAGTGTTGTAAAGTTCTATTAGCTGCATGAGTTATTTTATAGAATAATATAATAATAATATAATATTCTATCACATACACACACACAGCATCTAGTTCAAACTAAGCAGAGCTGGTACTATGGATACTAGACAATGGATAAACATACATATATAGCCTCGCGAAGCATCCTTGGTAGGAATCGGTGTTCTTTAGCGAGAATCTGTGGTTTGTCAAATCTCAGGTAGTGGTTGGTCCCCTGTTGCACATGTTCACACACAGCAGACTTCAACGAGCGTTGGTGTTTTACATCAGCTATGTGTTCTTTTATGCGGGTGCCTATGTTTCTCTTGGTTTGACCAATGTATGAGAGAGAGAGAGGAGAGTTTTAATAGAGCAGATGGTTGGAATGTACCACCAGCTTGGGATCCAGTAATAAAAATAGTCAAACCCAAGAAGAAGCAAACCACAGCTAGACTTCATGATACTTTGAGCTCATTCTGCGTAAATAGAAACACCAATGATTAAATTATGTTCGGGTACTTTGAAATAACTACACTGGAACATTGAGACAACTGCCATCTTAGTCTCCCCGTGACCATGGCTGCTGAAAAGCAACCGAAACGTCGGGGAAAGTGTAAAAATAAATTAAATCTAAATAGTTTAATAATAATTTAATTAGCTTCAAAATTAATAAAGTTTAATAGTAGTAGTAGGGCAACAATTTTCAAAATTTTGTAATAAAGTGTCAAATAAACAACGCGATAAAATCCGTATATAGCAGTTTCATTTCAATGAATAATATTCCGTAAATAGAAGACAATATTATATACATATATAAATAGAATAGAAACAAATACTGGTTAAAATAGGAGTCAAAATAGAAAATAGGATGCCTCGTTGATGCAGCGATAATGTAGTCGCATACACTGCTATGTATAAGCTTCTTGGGTTGGGCAAAGTGTTATTAGATTTTCTAGTAAGATAGTCTCAGTTGCAGAACGGAGTCTAAAACTGTAGGTATTAGAGGCACGCTGATTTCAACATGAATGCGCTGGCTCGACCGGAGAAGGACAACCCTCTCACAGAATATCGACATGAAATAGCAGTATTCCTACTGTTGCGTTTCGTTCGGTGCCGGAGGCCCAATCAACCTCTTTCCCACTTCCCGTTTCTTCTTCTTATATCCTTTCGTAAAGGGTCGGCAACGCGCAAGTGATGCCTCTAGTGTTGTAGACGTCCATAGGCTACGGTGACCGCTTACCATCAGGTGGGCCGTATGCTTGATTGACAACTTAGTTACTTAATTACTGCCTCCGTGGCCCAGCAGTTGTGAATGCAACTGCTGTGCATGAGGTCTCGGGTTCGAATCCCGGGTCGGGCCAACAAAAAGTTATTGGATTTTTCTGTTAAGAAATCTCAATACGAGCCCGGAGTTAGGAAGTTGGCGGTGTTAGGCACGGGCCTCGGAAAGCACGTAAAACCGTTGGTCCTGCGCCTGATCTCTTTCCGGTCGTGTCGGATTACCGTCCCATCGGATCATGAGAGTTAAGGAACAGAGAATGCACTTGTGTTTGCGCACATACTTGTGCACTATAATATCTCTTGCGCAGATAGCCAGTCGCCGTTAAAATTAGCCGCCGTGACCGAAATTCGGTCTGGAGGACATTATTATTATTACTTCAGTGTATTATATATATTTACTTTTAGCAAAGCTAATATAAAAGAAATACTATTCTATTTTGGACCGTACCACTCTCAAAATACATAAATTGATATGATATTGAACCAGTTAACCTTTAGTAAAGCTAACCACTAGACAGAGTAATTGGCGACCACATCCATTAGCTTCACATCATTGTAGCTCTTATCAAAGAGCTAACTCTAGTGTTTTGATGTATAACCACATCTAGTCCAATAAGCTTGCGCGACAACGAACTCGACACCTAACAAACAGCGAACTATAACTTGTGACTCAGACGTAGCGACCTGGTGTTGAATTGTTAATAATCCGTCTTTTTTTTTGTAAAAACTCGTTTTATAGCTCAAGCAATGTGTCGCGAAAGACTTTGTAAACATACATAACAAACAGAACAGACAAATTCTGAAATGTTTTAATATTTTTATGTTTTACAGAGTTAAATATAATTTATAATTACTAGAAAGTTTTAATGCATAAACGAAGCTTACATTTTTCTTTGTATTTGTGTTTAGGTAGTTATGACGCTAACTCTTCTTCTCCCTAGCCTTTATTATTCCCAAGTTACTTGGGGTCGGCTTTTCTAGTCTAACCGGATTTGACTGGATATCAGTTTTTACACGGAGCGGCTGCCACCTGATCTCCACAACCCAAAGGCTAACGATACCCTAAGGCTAGACCAGTGTCAGGATATTAGAAGGTACTGACTTGCCCAATAACGACTGCCATAGATGTTCATAGCAGCCGGGACCGACGGCTTAACGTGCTCTCCGAGGCACAGTTATGACGCTAACTGTATATATTAAAATAGTGGCGAAGCAAATAACCAAAATAAAACCCTGACTCGCATTTCAATCTTTCATATCCGTATAACATTACACGATAGATACGAATGACACGTGTCAAAATATTTGAACACTTGATCACATTTTTATCCCCAACAAAATACTTGTATTTTCCCTTATACAACTTGTTTCGAGCTGCATAACACAGGCCATTAGTAAGTGTCGTGTTTCACCTGCGGTTAGACTGGACAGAGCTAATATGTCAGTGTCGCCACAATTAGATAGCAACTGAGTTTAATAGCCTTCTGGAGGCTCTTTCGACGTGAAATAACGACAGCGATAGGCGTAAGTGATCTGATGTTTAAAATGGATGTTTAAATATGTATTTGTTTTCGTTTTAGTTTTCACTAGAGAATATTGGTATTATGTTTGTGTTATGTTTGTTATACTGAGATTATGATTTATCATATGTGAGGTATCGGAAGCTTAAGGGCTCTTTTTCACGACCTATGTTTATATTTTGTTCTTCAGATCATTGTTGATGTTGTTGATCAGAATTTTGAAGGTTTCAGTTTTTTTTATGATTTTTGGTTTTGTTTCACTGAGACTGCCTTGTTGGTGTCTTGATATATATTCCACACACATACATACATTCCATTATTTGCAGTTATCATGAGGTCACGAGTTTAATATCTAGGTTGAGAAACTGTCACATCATCACACTATCAGAAGCAAGACGACCACTTAACCAATACGCCGGGCATTTAAAGTTGTTAATTTCCACCAAAAAAATAAATTCATGATGTAGCCTGGATACAACTGCTTTTGCAAAATATCGCGTGTTGAATGCGACAGTGAAAAAGCGGTCTCTCATTAAAACGATTGCAGCTCCGTACAAAAACTCAAATTGGCGTAAAATGCCGAATTGCACATGGAAAAAAGTTGCAGAACTTTTTCAATACTACAAAGGAATCACAAATAAATTATTTGAAACTAGTCGTTACGAACTAAGCTGGTACTACGTATGTACGTATGCTTTTTTAAAAGAAGTATAGCATGCAACCTTTTTATACTTTTGAATAAAATCAACGTATAGATGTTTAGCATAAATTAAATAGTGACTATTTGCCAGAGTTAGGTTTACTTAAAAATATAATATTGACATACATAATTATTAGATATGTACAGCGAGCTGCAAAAATGCATACCCATTTCTAATCTATAATGGTATAAGCCGATAGTTGACGCCATCTAACGGAAATCAATACACGAACTGTTAAGTAGTTTATTTATATAGTAATAGATGGCGGTGCACTACTATAAAATAAAAAGTAGATTTCTTAATAACTCAATTTTGATAAATTTAATTTAAACATTTTTTTATCTCTTTTCAAAATAGCTTATTTAAAAAAATAACACATTTCAAGTTAAAACAAGAAGCAAAGAATTACAAATGAATTTATAAATTTATATTGTTTAGTTTATTTTATAGATACTTTTGATGACTCGCTATTCTGTTCGTTCGCAAATATTATTCTGTCCCTGTGTTCGAATGCCTCTTCGGTTGAGATTATAATTTCTTATAAATTTCACCTATTTGATAAAATGAGTGCGCGTTGCAATATTTATAAAACAACGTCATCTAGTTCATTGATATTCGTTCTAATTCGAGTGTTCACAGGATTTTCGACCTTAAGGTATCCATGCACTGTTACAGGTGACAGTACATAGTTAAAAGTTAACATCCTCAAAGGGCTAGACAGAGGGGTGTTGCACCCATAATGCCCAAACTATGGTTTTAGGTCCATGTAATAGAGAGCGCGGCTATTTCCATCTGCCGGGAACTTTTCCAGACTCAGTGCAGCTACTAAAAAATCATAAAATCCCATAATACATAGCTCGACCGGTATTTGTACCCTAGACCGGTATAGCTGTCGCATTAACTAAGGCATGCTGTTTAAAATAATAGAGACGGATAAAATATTCCTGAAGCATAAAGATTTTGTTACAAAAAATACCATTACATTTCAATTTAAGATATCATCAAAAATGTACATCACAATGTTGCCAGAAGAAATATTTGGCGCCATTTGTAATCCTTTCAACGTGGACATTACATATGACGTCACATTACCTGTCATTTATGTCTACAGAAGGGTCAAACAAATGACCGGTCATGTGCGCTAATGATCGACCACTAGCTATCCATGATACGCACACAAAGGAACAGATTTAGTTGCGATGTGGACGGAAACGTTTCCATTATGGTATGTTTGTGCTATCTATTTGAAGCCTCTGAATAATCGTTTGCTATTATATTGGATAGTATCAGAGAAATGTACGGTTGTCTTATATACGATAAGTTTGTATTTGGCGTTTTGTTTACGTTTCTAAGGTTTATCAAATCGTTTTACTGATACCATTTTTAGTAGAGTATGATATCACGTTGTACGTTTGTTTGTTATTTAGATTTTAAAATGCAAATCAATGTTTTTCCCGTATTAATATTACTTTAAATTTACATATGTAAAATCATAGGTTGTAAACAGCTTACATAATTGTTTCGATGTGCTGTCTACAGGTTGCGTTTGTAATGCAAATATTACGGTTTCACGAATTTGTTTGCTTATACTGTGTTTAGTAGCGTGTTAATATATTATATACGAATGTTCATACCATAGAGCAAGGAACACGTTAGATTCGTCTCTGTTAGTGACTTACCCTCACATTTATCAGTTATGTTTTAAGACTTAATAATGGTCAAGCGTATTGCTGTCTACCCGCTGGCTGGCTACTGGCTTAGATGCTGTATAGATTGCTGCCACTGAAATGACACAGGATTTGTACCCAAACCCGCACGCTTGCACATAAACGACAGGGGTCTAGAAGTATGTTATTTTTTTTGTATTAGTTGGAATCATGCACAGGAAACTGGCCAATATAAAATACTTATACGTACATAATTATGTACTTCAATAGCCATATATTTTATTTTTATTCATCTTTATATATATTTAAATTAGAATATTGTTGCTCCGGATATGCTCTTGTAACGTACACAGCACAATTAAACTGTCACGCAATACATCTCCCAGCCGCATCTGGTCTCGAATGACCGCTCATTCGGAAGCGCACCAATCACGAACTTCTGTGCGATAAATATTTCAATTTCCCATGCGGTTACCGCGTCGCGTGCGGCACCCAAACCGCACGGCCGCAAATGTTCCGGAAGATTACATTCACACCCATACACACCCATAGCACACTCATGGCACAATAATGTAATGGATTCTGTATTATAAGACAGCTATCTAGTTTGGATTTTTGGCCTGTACACATGAAAATATCCAATGAGACATGATCGAAGCTTTACAATACAAAGTTAAACGCTGGGAAGGAGTTGTTGGCAATGATAATACGCATCTGTTTAAAATTTCACCTTTCATTTTATAACTAGCGTTTACCCACTGCTTCGTTTGCGTAGTACGCTTAGGCATAGTGTAGCCTGTAAGACAAAAATATTGGTAACAGAACTGGTTCTAAAAATGTTGCTGTTTTCGAGTACCCCGTACATGCTCACACACTACTTTACCTTTTATAATATTAAACTAAAAAAAACTAAATTTTATCATAGCATATGCATCAATATTTGTTATATGAGAACGCATATAAAACAGATATTATTACGTTAACGTATGTAGATAGTAGTGTTAACTTTAGGTATACTAAAGATATTACAGTTATAACTACAGGTATACCTTCCCCATATAAAAATACCTATGTATGCAGAAGTATATCCCCGATAGACAACATGGAGATGTACACCCTCATTTCGCTAGCAACATTTCCGGTTCCATGTAATAAGGGGCAAGTCTATTGTTATTTACAGAACACATTTCCGGTCTTCGTGTTAAATAAAAAAAGATCCCTTTTTTGGTATTGCTTAGTGATATGCCAACTATCCTTACTAATATTATGGTTATAAATACAAATATTGTTTATCTTTTTATGCTTTTACGCATTAACTCCTCGATCAATCATCAAGCAATTTCGCATACACGTTGTCACAGATACAAAAAAACACAGAGTAACCTTCATCCCAAAAAAAATTTTGTTCCCGACGGATACCTAGTACTTTATAAAGCCTCCTCCTCAAATATCTCCAGTGTAGACTAGCTCTAGCTTTGAACATTCTAATGCTGTGTATCGAAGGACGGTAAGTTGTGGCTTCACGTCCTCGCAATACGCAATAAATCCTGGACGCTAGTGCACAGAGAACAGTTTTATTTATCGGTGCCACATGCTATTTATAATTAGTTCGACATTTTTATTAGATGCTGCAGTAATATGTTTTAGTTTATCAGGCTATAAAATAGCCTTTGTAACGAATATACCAATTACGCAATAATATTGTCCTTGTGCGGTCACAAGGACATAATTATGTGTGTTCAAGAGTGTTCGTTGTGGCCCAAATTTGGTAATCTGGGCCAATACGACTTCTCTTGACGGAACTAGCTGTTACATAAATATTATAGTAAATACGTGTGTGCGCAAAGAGTAATACACTCTCAAATTTCTTTACTCTCATATTCCCAAGGGATGTCTATTCAATACGACAGGTCAAAGATTAGGCATAGGGTCAAGATAATGAAGTATTTTCCTAAGCACAGGGTTTAAATATCACCGATATCCAACTGCGGACTGCTACTGAGAGTTTCTTCACAAACATCTCAATTTATTTTAATTATCATACGAAGTTAACATATTATACCTACTGATATTACCCAGACATCGAATTGATATAATAAGTACAGACTTATGAAAACAGTAGTAAAATCTGTTTTTTGCTTAATGCTTTGAGGACCAGGAATAAATATGTATATTTTGATTTGATTACGATTAAATTCAGGCCGTTAATTAGTACGTATAGGTTAGAACTTTAGTGACACGAGTCTTTGACCGTCGCTTCTTGAACCAGATTTTGTTTCTAACTTTGTGGTTAGCTTGTTACCTCTCTGCCCAAGTTCAATATAAATAATAATAATGCCTTAAATAATTTAAGCTTATATTAAAAGTAATTCTTAAACTACGTTAATTTATAGTGTATAGGTACAATATAAATGAAGTTCAAAAGGTTATGTATAAGCCTGCCTGAACTAGGATAAACTGTGTTTCAGGACATCACTTGACAATTTTATTTTACATTAGCGCATTGTTAATACATATATTTACATTCTAAAGTACATCTACGATTAAAGGTGTTTAGTAAGTAATTCACAACTTTTAATTTACTATCAATATCATTTTATGACATCTAGCAATTTTTCTGTGTCCGTATAATTTAATTTTCCTAGGTATTCCATTAATATGGAACTACATTTTTTATAACTAACATTATATATATGTAATATTTTATTTAACTTGTTATATAAATACGGTCCTAAGAATATGTAGAATTGATTGACAAATGCGTGTCTGGTTTGAGACTTTGTACAAACTAATTCTTTCCTTCTCTTATCTAAGACCGGGGTAAACGGGACTTCAGTGTGCTGTTTAAGTATAGTGTGCATAATAAAATAAATAATTGACGAATGGTTAGTACTTTGCAAGCGGTGTAAAGCTGATGTGTGGGAAACAAGAATGGGCAACGTGTGGCTACCTTAAGAACAGCTCTTTGAGCTCGCTCTAAGGGCAGGAGAATTGATTTGGCTGCTCCACCCCAAGAGCTTATGAAAAATACAAGTTATCGGTATAGATACTATTAAATACAAATTATCTCGTAGATATCTGTATAGATTCTGACATTTTTCCATCTGTTATTGCTTGTATATTGTATTATGCTTGTATTTCATGAAAATTTTACATTGCTCGACATAATAATTATGTCGATATACTATATCATAGTTCTGTGGCATACGTTCTATACAGATCATGGTGAACAAGGTCGCTGTCTTTGGTGAACAACGAAACAAGGACAAGAATAAAAGAACGAAGGCTTTAGCCTTCTTACATATTATGACAGACCTTATTTAAAAGGCCTAGGCCGTAGTTGCGTACTACGCCAGAGGCAATGGACCAACAATTGACATGATTTTTTTGCATGTCGATAGTTTCTGAGCCGAATAGTGTCATGGACTATTTTTATACGGGGAAAAAGTGCATGGTTTCCGTAGGACAGATTATTATAACCACGTAAGCGAAAGAACGGGTAAAAGTCAATAAGAAATAACATCTTCTCCTGTTCAAGTCCACAGTCCAATATAAATAATTCTAGTCGAGTATAAGCAATCAGTCAGATTTACAACATTATTATTATAAGTATTCTCGTAGTACTTCAAGAATCTCGTGGCAAGCAAGCAACATGACGTGCTCTTAAAAAGGAACATACTGAATAATTCACATACACTCGGCACAGTACACAGACATACAAGCCCTTGAAAACGAAGATAAATAAACCTCTATCTCCAAGTATCTTTAGACTTAAGCGGCGTAGAGACCGAGCGAAAAGGACTTGAGACCATATAAAAATTTTCCTTAGATATGTCCGTTTTGGTGGCGGAACTGTAGTGTATGCGACTGTGCATGAGATCTTGGTTGCGATTCCCAGGTCGAGGCAAGTGTTAATCTGACAAGAAATTCTCATTTGCTACTGAGATTTTTTGCACCAGATCACCGTGACTAGAACTGTGGCCGATAAACGACAATAAGTTCACGCTCTAATACATAAGACCTGACCCCATAGCTAGCGAAATGGGAGCTTAATAACACTCAAGCACACTCCGCCAACCCTTCGGAAATAGAGGTGCAATACGATATATATATGAGATATCCCTCTCTCTACGACTAATCCAGTTTACGATATAGCGTTCCCCTACACCAACCATTAGGTTATAATAGTGGGAATTACTGTACCTTGCAGTGCCCGCTCACTTCCCGATGTACATCCATACGTCAAAATGTATGAGATATGTCCGAAATTCATAAAACATATTTACCAGAACCCAACACTTACCCAATTGTAGCAACTTTCAATCAGATCACCGAAAACAGAGCGCCAAGAACGAGGTATTGCTCTTTTACTCTTACAATTATTGTATCATCTTTCTTAGTATAATATAAAATATGCTACAATAAATGTTGACTTCATTAAGATCCTTGTATACTATCAATATAAATAATCATAGAAAATCTTCAGAATTCTTAATGTCTATTGTAAACACAAAAGCTTGCCGTGAACTCGAATTTTATTACCTCAATGTGTATAAAGCTTTACTGACACAATAGTAGGCATGACGAATAGAATCAGCGTGTTGCGATGTAATTTGATGGTTGTATTTGATCACACGACGCGGCTCAGAATAGTAATTAGTAGTAATGCGGGCTGAAAGCGTCGCGCGTCGTAAGGATACATCTCCTGCGTGAGCGGGATTTTTAATGGAATGTGTAATCTTAAGTGATACTGTTGCTTGTTGAGAATGAAATAATGTTGTTGCTAAGCGCAATCCTTAATAATTCTAATTACTATTATAAATACGAATGTGAGTTTGTTTGCTACGCTTTCACGCTTTAACTACTCAACTGATCAATATATGAAATTTCGCATACACGTTGTCAGGGAAAAAGAAAAGAGACAAGGCGCCTTTCATTAAAAAAAACTGATACTAACCTATAGCGAGCAATATCTAGTAATCTATACTAATGATATCCTTTATTTTATTTAAAGGAGGTGAGCAATAATTTTTCTATCACGAGGAGTTTACAAACATTCAAACAACGAATACAAAAAAGTCTCAGACACGGCACAATTATATTATTTGTGGATGACACAAAACTGTTTGTCCCGTGTGGGAATCGAATACACAATACTCGGTGAAGATTGTCATCTTATTATAATCTAGTTCTCCGCCGCGGTTCCACCCAAGTTTATAGCTACTGCTCCGCTTCCTAGGTTTGAAGCGTGAAGTTATTTGTATAAAGTAGCGCTCGAGTGGTGAGATAACGATTAGTTAGAATTTATCAATTGCAAACAGAAATAGGAATATTTTCTCTTTATAATATACCTTCCTTCTCCCTTAGCCTTTATTATTCCCAAGTCACTTGGGATCGGCTATTCTAGTCTAACCGGATTTGACTGGATATTAGTTTTTACACGGAGCGGCTGCCACCTGACCTCCGCAACCCGAAGGCTAACGATACCCTAAGGCTAGACCAGTGTCAGGATATTGAGGGGACTGACTTTCCCAATAACGACTGTCATAGATGTTTATAGCAGCCGGGACCGAGGGCTTAACGTGCTCTCCGAGGCACGGAGCAGGCGATAATTGTCAATCAATACGCACATAATTTCGAAAAGTCATATAACTTCCGAAAGTCAGAGGTGCGCGACGTGGGTTCGAACTTGAGACCCTCTGCATTGCAGTCTGTTGGTCCTCCCACTGAGCTATCGCTGCTATCTTTATAATATACCTAAGTGTAGAAAAAATAATTTAAAACTATCGTATCAAACTTTGAATGCATAGACGATCGAGTCCCATATCGGACAAAAAATTGTGTGATCCACAAATAGTTGTTCTGAGTCTGGCAATTCTTTGTGTCCCTTGTTTAAATTTTGCAAAGTCCTCGCGACAAAGGAAATAGTCCTTGTGCAGTAGTTATCTTTGTGAACAACAGAAATAAAAATATAACAGAAAAAAAATTAGGATAGGCAACAGCATAGATAGTAACAGGTACACAGGGGGAAGACGCAATCCATTATCTATTTCTTTGCGCCGCCATTCTTATTTCTTAAGTCTTCACTCAGAATCCTCATGGGATCTGTTTGTCGCTTTTATTGCCACACAAACGCTTTCGCGTAAAATATAAATGTTATGAGACCAACTAAAATAGATCTCACCAGTGAACGATATTTTAAAAAGTCACAATATTAATACGTGAAGATAAACTTTGTATTACTTTCAAAGTATAGCATGAGATTCGGCATAGTTACGTTTAGATGACAGAGTAGCGATAGCTCAGTGGGGAGACCAACAGACTGCAATGCAGAGGGTCTCGGGTTCGAACCCACGTCGCGCACCTCTGACTTTCGGAAGTTATATGACTTTTCGAAATTATGTGCGTATTGATTGACAATTATCGCCTGCTCCGTGCCTCGGAGCGCACGTTAAGCCGTCGGTCCCGGCTGCCATGAACATCTATGGCAGTCGTTATTGGGAGAGTGTCGACACAAAAGATCCCACTGGGTCGAAGTGTTGCTGGTCTGCACTGACTGGCCCCCCACATAAGATACATACGTTTAGATGGGGAAGTAGAGCGGGTAGCTACAAAGTTGAAAAATAAATAAATTACAGTTGAATTCGACGTCTGTGCAAACTACTAGGACTTATTAATATTGTAGGTTGACCGCACTGGGACTCCAAATACTATTGGGGAGTCCGTTGCTAGAGTAGCAACCGGTCGGCCGGTCCTAAGCCCTCGCCAAATCACTTTAAGAAACACATTAACGACATAATTATAATAAACTTTAATAATGTTTGCGATTCTGTTAGTATTCAATTTCTTGACAATTTGTTTTAGACAGCCAATACCAAAAAAATTAAAAGATGAGCGTGAAATGACATGTAATACACTAAATAATGAGATTTTTATTCTCTTTCCCATATCGTTGTGTACAGAGCACATTTTTTTATTTTGAAAGTTATAACTCCCGCACTAAGAATAATTCCTGTACCGCAGGAAACTTTACAAACATTCAAACAACGGACACAAAGAACATTCAGACTCGGAACAACCATTTGTGGATCACATAAATTTTTGTCCCTTGTCGGATTCGAACCCACAACATTCGGCGCAGTGGCAGTGGTGAGACTACCACTACACCATCCATACAGTTACATTGGGGTAATAACAACTAGAACGTTTGTAGTACATCGTAATTAAACCGTGTCAGTTTATCTTGATGCTATTTGCGTCTGAACCACGCATGAAAACAAACACCATTTTTGTGCCGTTCACTGATGGTTTATTTAAGACTGCGCCGAGCGAAATATGCCAAAACAGGCGGTCACAGTTAAGTGAATAAAATCAACAATTTTTGTTTTATACAAATATAAAATATACATTTACCATAACAATGAATGTGTTTATAATTATTCCGCGTAAAAAACTTAAAATAATTAATATTTTCACCTACATAATTAAGTAAATTTGCACGAAAAATGCAAAAACGTAAGCTCGTGTTATGTGATTTTTAGAATATAACAGTAAAAATCTATACTATTTTACAGCTTAAACAAAACATAAATAGTTTTATTACAATTTGTCCGTCCCAAATATTTAAGTTATTGGTTGACAATAAAGATACATATTTATCAAAAAAGCACTTCAAATCCTTCATACAATTTTACTACGGCGGCCGCGAGCCGATTTGAATATGCGCCTCACGAGCTCTGTCATTATCTGTATTACGCTCGGCGCAGTCTTAAGTCTGCAGATCTAGTGCAAATGGGCATTAGACTGGATGCTTTTATTACGTCGTGTGTTGTTAACATGTTGTATGGTAAGACTCACTGGCTGTTTGCTTATAGAAATGTTTCATGTCAGCGTTGACGCTTTAACTAGAGTGGGGTTTTAAGTAATATTCAAAGTAATCTTTTGCCATTTGGCAGTTTATATAGGCATATGGAAGCTTTAGTTTTAGTATTGATCAGTCTTATTATATTGCCCTTATGTTTAAGCCCGATCGTAAAGTTCATCGAAACGAGCGATAAGTCGATCAATGTTTGTGAGAGTTAGAATCCCAACTTACAAAATATAGAAAAATTTCAACATAAAATTATTTTATATTTTTACATCAGTATGCTTAGTTCGTTCGATCATGCCAGACATGATACATTTTTAATTATGTATCGTTTTCTTAGACTTGACAGATAGACAGATAAACACAATTGTATTTAATATCAACCCTGTATTTAACTATCACACTGCTGGGCACGGGTCTCTTCCCAGTGTGAGAAGGGTAAGGCTATAGTCCACCACGCTGGCCAAGTGTGGATTGGCAGAGTTCACATATCTTTAAGAACATTATGGAGAACACTTAGACATGAGGTTTCCTCACGATGTTTTCCACCACAGTTAAAGTATGCGATAATTGACTATTTAACATAACTTCGAAAAGACAGAGATGAACGCCTTGGGATCCAACTCGATACCTCTGTTTGGCAGTTCAACGGTTTGCCACTAACTAGGCTTTTGCTGCTTAAACAACAAATAATTAATTATATAAATTATTTTAAAATGATTGATAAAATTTATTCATATTGGTAACAAAATAACGCTTATGAACAACGATGATTATTCATGAATTTATTTAAGTTACTTGAGTGTCATCGAGTATTTATAACTCTGCCTAAATCTAGCAACTAACATTATCGTATCTTTAGTAACTTGAAAATTAAAAGTGACCTACAAGAAACTTACGGCCACGCACTTTCGTCTATGGAATTACAATTTGAGTTTTTAAAACTTATACTTGAGAGATAAAACTGATGAACTGACCGTATATAACTGATTATACAAATCTAATCGATTTCATTTCTTTGTTTAACGTTAATTATTTTGTTTACCATACACAGTAAGCTACATTATCATTAGTGTAAACGTTTTGTTACAAACTGAATATTTACATTCTAAAAACGCCACAACGTAATATGAAAATGCTTTCGTGATAATCAGTTAAGAGTTTATCCAACAAATTAAAAAGTACCATAGTGGATTGTAATAAGGTACAAATTCCATGCACACAGTGACCATGGGCTATTGTAGATCGTAAACGTTAGCAGGTTACGAGCTGCATAAACAATATATTGTAGATTCGTTCGGAAACAACATTTTGTTGTTAGGCTCGGATCCAACTTTGCCGAGCGCCGACAATGTTTATGTTTTCATATTTATTTATTGCTATATGGCTTACATATTCAATGTTCTCTAGTGCCAATTTGCTTAATCAGTTGGTAATAATTAAACGATTATCAAATAAATAAATAAATAATGAAGTACAGCAACGATAGTCTAGCAGTCCGACATACCATTGTTCGCTTTAAGACTGCGCCGAGCGAAATGTGCCAAAACAGGCGGATACAGTTAAGTGAATAAAATCAACACTTTTTGTTTAATACAAATATAAAATATACATTTACTATAACAATGAAAGTGTTTACAATTACTTCGTGTAAAAAATTTAAAGTAATTAATATTTTCGCCTACAAAATTACGTAAATTTGCACGAAAAATGCAAAAACGTAAGCTCGTGTTACGTGATTTTTAGATTATAGCAGTAGAAATATATCCTATTTTACAGCTTAAACGAAACATAAACAGTTATATTACAATTTATCCGTCCCAAATATTGATTGACAATAAAGATGTATATGTATCAAAAAAGCACTTCAAATCCTTCATACAATTTTACTATGGCGGCCGCGCGCCGATTTGAATATGCGCCGCACGAGCTCTGTCATTATCTGTCTTACGCTCGGCGCAGTCTTAAATGCGAATTCAGTGCCTGTTTGCTAACTTTACAAATCTTTGAGATATTATTGAATTTCATTTTTGAAGATACCCAAATTTCATTGTTACAAAATAGAATAACAATTCAATTTATTAATAATAAATTCTCATTTAAAGGTTATAAGCTATTCAAAATTGGTATTTTATTCATAATAGGCATTCTATTTATGGTCTTTGTTTATGTATAATCCCGTCAGTAGTTTAAGCGTTCTATCATCAACCAGCAACCGATAGAAACCTAACCTACATATTTTTTTTAAGTAATGAAAAAATTTAAACCTAATAAAAACATTAATGAAAGCAGTTTATTCAATTATTGCTAGTGATTACGCCAAACATCTACATATATAAAAATCAATTGCTGTTCGTTTGTCTCGCTAAAACTCGAGAACGGCGGGGCCGATTTAGCTGATTTTGATTTTGAAATGTTTGTCGTAGTCCAGGGAAGGTTTAAACGGTGAGAAAATATAGAAAAATTAATTAGGATAGGTGATACGAAGTACACCGGGTCATCTATTAATAATATAAATAAACAAATATTACCTACTCTTTTTAATATCACTATAGCCGAGTGCAGCTAAGTGCGTCAAAACCCTTAGGAAGTAACGTTGTACTGTTAATGTGCTCAATATCGAGTGTTAACAGCGGGAACTAATGAACATTATCGTTAGCAATGCACCAGCAAATTGCTTTCATACAGGTCAGGTGAATGTCCTCGTATAAGCAAGCGCACTCTATGACATTATGTCGTGCTGGCTATTATTTGCAGCCAAAACGATGACTGCAAGAAATATTATAGAATATAAAAAAAAAGATCGGTAAAAGACATTCTAAATGTACTTAAGCTATGAAAATATTCTTTGTAATTGAACTATACGGATTTTGTCGCGTTGTTTATTCCCAAACACTAATTTCAATAGAGAAGGTGTTTGGAATGTACTACCAGCTTGGGATCCAGTAATTCAAATAGTTAAACCCAAGAAAAAGCAAACCACAGCTAGACTTTATGATACTATGAGCTCATTCTGCGTAAATAGAAACACCAATGATTAAATTATGTTCGGGTATTTTGAAATAACTTCACTTCAGACGTAATCTTAGTCTCCCCGTGAACATGGCTGCTGTAAAGCAACTGAAACGTCGGGGTAAAAACTTAAATATAAATAGTTTTAAAATTTTAGTAAAGTTCAATAATAGTAGTGTTATAATGCCCTTATTTATATAGTGCATTAAAATTTCTGATTAACATTGGTCTAGCTATCTTTTTAGACTCTCGTATCCACTCGTATATAGCCTAATGAGAGAGAATAAAGCAAGGGAGATTTGCCAGGATCATAGTGAGTGGAAATCCGTAATTGAGTAATAGAGAGTAAGTAAATATAGATTAGATGAGTGAGATGAGTAATAGAGAGTAAGTAAATATAAATTGAGTAGTAGAGTCTCGCTGATTTCAGCATGAATGGGCCGGCTCGACCGATGAAGGACTACCCTCTCACAGAATATCAACGTGAAATAGCAGTATTCCTACTGTTGTGTTTCATTCGGTGAGTGAGAGTGCTGGAGGCCCAATCACCCCCTTTCCCCCATCTCACTCCTTCTCCTTCCCACTTCCTTTCCTAAAAGGTCGGCAACGCACAAGTCATGACTCTGTTGTCGCAGGCGTCTATAGGCTACGGTGACCACTTACCTTCAGGTGGGCCGTATGCATGTTTGCCACAAAGGTAGTATAAAAAAAAATTGTACCTATTAAGGAAATAGGCGTATGTATATAGATATATCTAATATGAAAATCATAAATTATACAGTTAATTGCTGTAATTATTTTTTTTTTTTTTTTTTTATAATATTCTACCACATACACACAACACCATCTAGCCCAAACTAAGCAGAGCTTGTACTATGGGTTCTAGACAATGGATAAACATACATAGATACTTTTTTTTTGTAAATACATACATATTATACATAGAAACACCCAGACCAAGACAAACATCCATGTTCATGCACACAAATGTTTGACTTGCGCGGGAATCGAACCCGCGACCTCAGTTACACTAACCACTACGCCATCGAGGCCGACTTGTTTCTATCTTTCCTGTTTTAAAAAGATAGGATTTCGTTTACCATCTTTATATAAGAGTATATGTTTTGTTAGACATAAATATTGCCCATAATATAAGGCATGTAATATAAGGTTATTTGGCAATAAACTTCTGTAAAATGGGTTTTAGGATAGATCCTACCAAATATATCCTCTGAAACAAGTGACTATATGCAGTATTGTATATTGTCAGTTACACTAACCACTACGCCATCGAGGCCGATTTGTTTCTATCTTTCCTGTTTTAAAAAGATAGGATTTCGTTTACCATCTTTATATAAGAGTATATGTTTTGTTAGACAAAAATATTGCCCATAATATAAGGCATGTAATATAAGGTTATTTGGCAATAAACTTCTGTAAAATGGGTTTTAGGATAGATCCTACCAAATATATCCTCTGAAACAAGTGACTATATGCAGTATTGTATATTGTCAGTCTGACTGTCATAATGAGAACTCGCACTAAAAGAGTTGCACGCATAACTAATACCATTTATCCAGCTGTATTTTATGATGCATGGAATACAATCCTGCCAGTTGATACTGTGCCAAAAAGGTGACTATCGATAGTATTTCCCTGTTTGTACGGACACTATTTGGCATCAGTTTTTATTTAGGTGCACCGTGCCAGATGTTTGTGTTTAGTTATGTGTATGAAAATAGGCGTGTAACAGATGGATGTGTTCGTTAGACAATATTTCCCGTGGGACTGTGAATGCGTATCGTTTGACCTAAAATCGAGCATGAATTGACATATTTTTACGTATAATTGGTATAGCTGGCTGTACGCTTGATACGACCCGCCTCATAGTAAGCAAGTATAGTAAGTATATTTTGACATTCATAAGGGTTATTTTGTGACCTAAATGTATAAATGATTGTTGACTTTGAATTTGACTTAAGCGGGGACCATAGCATACGCTCGTTACATTTTTTTATTCTATTTTTGTTTATCAAAACAGCTATCTTATAACTATTAGTGCTATAAAAAGCTAACATTTATTTCCGCAAGTGTGTATCGGCTTATGTTGCTGACCGTACCATAAATTGCACTCGCATGGTGGTCTATTGGATCGAGCGTAAGCAGGTTTTGTAATTGTGACTCATAATAAAGGAAAATATGTTTTTTATACCTCTTAAATGGTTTTTGATGCTATTAGACTCAAATGAAAATATATTGATTCTATGGCTAAAGTAATAATATTCATAATAATAATATTCTACCACATATACATGCACACAAATGTTTGACTTGTGCGGGAATCGAACCCGCGAACTCAGGCGTGGTAGGCGGTTACACAAACCACTACGCCATCGAGGCCGAAAAGTGATTGGAATATTCTCTCTCTCTTTATCAGCACTAAGCTGCTAACGGTTCTTAAATGAAAATACACTTACATCGTCATTGGTATCGCTTTTGTGTTGACAAGAGAGGTCTTTACAAGAGAAGTCCACTGTACTGCCAGCGCAAGGAGCACATATTTCTGTGGCCCCGCTGACAGTCTAGCGCTGTACTGGCAACGCGCCAGTAACACCTACGCGTACAGGTTATAGGCACTTGCAACTGCCTATAAGCTGGTAACCGCTGACCAGGTGGTATCTCGGCATCACCTCAGTTGTAATGGGACGTGGTATAGTGCTCTATTCGTGGACTACATGACTGCTTACCATCTGGAAAAATGCAGTCATTGTGACTGGCAACAATAAAAATAATGTTATTTGCTGCCTCAGTCTAATTAAAAACACTACAATTTTTTTTTCTACTTGCACTGAGTTAACAGAAAAAGCTATGAAGTTATTTTACAAGCTATTCATTTTCTGAATTAATGTCGAGCGAGAAGAAGCATTCAGAACATTTCGCTGCCATAATTCACAGCTTAGCCTTCAAAGATTTGTTTTAATTAATTTAGTTTTACAGTCAATGTTAATTATTATACGGCAAATAAGGACATGAAGTAATAATTAAGGGTTGCAACGTGCTGATAAATAATTATGTCTGGCTTAAATATATATTTTTTTAATTATGATATTTAGTAACAACCTTTTGCTTAGTGCATTCCTAGACAACCACCTTAACTTAAATTGAGAGGCAACTACAAGTGAGAGGCAAGCCTATTATTGCTTTTGACCTTGGGGTGGTGATCTTTGTGAGCCTGCCCGCCATCCGTTCAGCACCAGGTCCGAGAGGCGGCGTGCGTCTTCCCACGCGCGCCTCTGTTTCGAGTCCGACTTCCCTCTAGGCGGGGGACAGTAGAGTTTGGGGGGAGTTTTGCCTAAAAGGTAGGCCGCTTCGTGTAGTGGCCTGCCGTTTCATACGGCGGGCCGAAACCTCGGCGGGGTCGCGACCGCATGTGCAAGTAATTCGCGCGGCCCCGTCGATAGTGGTTTTGTCGAGGAACACTGTGGTAGGCTTAGTCGGTATTCCCGGAGGTCCATTATCTTTTCAACATCTTTCTGTTACCCTGACGAGTCCGACATAACCCCTCCGCCCGCCATCGTGGAGGCGTATGCACCAATGCATTCACCCACGTTGTTGCTGCTAAATTCATTGACAGACATCCAAAAATTTTTACTCAATATATTTAACGTTGGGCCGTTTAGTGTCTTCCCGGATTTCAATTCGCCATCATTTCATTCCTATTTTTGATAATTTGATACAAACAATACTCGACCTAAGTCAAAAAGCTATGCATGTAGAATATCAACGTATTTGCATTTGACATTAAAAATATTGATGAAATAGTTTGTATGTAAAATAGAACGTTACCGATTCACTTCTTTCAAAACGGCAATTTCAAAGCTATATGTCAAGTATACCATAAATATCACACATCGCTGCCTAATCTTTTGGGAATACACAGTCGTGTACCTGCAATTACGTAAAATCCCGTAGATGTGAAAAGTTTTTCATCATAATATTCTCGTGGCAGATCTAAATCTACGTGTACATAGGTATGTTGGAACTCATTATAAACTATAAATTGGTTGCTCCGTGATCGATGGCGGACGCGGCCGTCTTTCACACCGAACACATCAATATTTAGCGAACGCTATCGCTTCTCGTAAATTATACAATACTCACATTATTATTTATTACGTTCGGTATAAGCATTGGCAACGCAGAGCTGTTTTTGAATCAATACATTATTTTACTGTTAGGTTTGTAAATATAAATGAAACATTTATATTTACAAAATATTTATCTATTGTCTAGTACCCATAGTACAAGCTTTGCTTAGTTTGGGCTAGATGGTGTTGTGTGTTTGTGGTAGAATATTATATTATATTATTATTATTATTATATAGGCACGAAGCAGGCGATAATTGACAATTATCGCCTGCTCTCTGCCTCGGAGAGCACGTTAGGCCGTCGGTCCTGGCTGCCATGAACATCTATGGCAGTCGTTATTGGGAGAGCGTCAACACAAAAGATCCCACTAGGTCGAAGTGTCGCCGGTCTGCACTGACTGGCCCCAAGATAAGATAAGATAATTATTATATTATTTATTTTGTTTCTAAATGTTTAGAAATACATCTATATCAATTGATTAATCTGTCGTAGTCCATTACTGGTAATGGCTATTGCCAATATGTAGCGAAACGGCCAATTTTTTTGGTCTTCCATATTTAATTAATCTGAATATATATTTAATAGAGTACCAAGAGGTAGAGGATTTTGTCGTTTAATAGATTTAGTTTCGTACTTTGATATTTGCTGCTTAGATATTCTATTAGGTCAGCATTTTGCTTGATCGTACTTGATCATTGTAACAGCAGCAAACCGAAGTCACAGTGTGATCAGCAGCCTAATTTATATTTTTATAGTGGGTATGAATTACATGTTATATTCGTGAAATATTTCCATTGACAAAAATTTCCTTCTCATTTTCGTTATTATAAATGACAAGTTCCACACTAGAAATAAACCCTGAGCTGGTGCATTGCTAACATTATAAAGATGAAATATTAGATTTTTTGTTTGTTTGTAAGGATTTTACACAAAAACTACTTGCCGTTTTTAAAAAAGCTTTCGTCATTAAAAATCTATATTATAACTGAGTAACATTGGCCAGACTTTATTTAATAAAAAGGTACTATTACTAAAATAAACTTTTTTTTTACGTGATGGAATGCTTTGACGCGTACCTCTCCGCGGAGCGACGGAGAGATTATGTCGGGCTCACCGAGGAAAAGATACCCCGGTAATACCAACTAAACCTACCACGGCGTTCCTCAACATAACCATAGACCGCGAGGCCGCAATCGCGATCCCGCCGTGGTTTAGGCCACTGCACAAAAAATACTTCCTCTACAAACACACGACACAGAGGCGCACGTGGGAACACGCACGCCACCTCTCAGACCTGGTGCCGATCGGGTGGCGAGCAGACCCAGGCAGCTCACTACCCTCAGGTCAAATCTCAGGGTGGAACATAACCTAACCTAACCTACTTTTACGCGATCAATGCCGCGGGAAAAAGCTAGTACTTAGATCTATATCTAAGTACTAGCTTTTTCCTAGTTGTTCTATAACAACTATCTTTGGATCATACAAATTCATATACACACACATACACTGTGTGTATTGTCCGACAAACACGACCAGAATAACAATCCGGTGTAACAACCAGCCAAATAATACAACGGTTTACAGAAAGACAATCTCGCGGCATAATGGACGCGAGCAATTAGTGCACGCACACACTACGCCCATTAATATACATTGTTGATTAACTCCAAGGGATTAGTACGGCTTGTCACAATATTTGTATAAACAATACACGTGTGTACACACACTATATATTGTAAGTAAACAGCGGCGATTGGACGCTGATTGCGAATAGTAATGGAGTTTTGTGAAACGTACTAAATCGAAAGCTGTTGTATTTTTTGTTGTAATTGCTAACAATATTCTCTTTCTTTCTTTTTAAAAAGACAAGTCCCGCACTAGGAATAATTCCTGTGTCGCGTTGGACTTTACAAACATTCAAACCACGGACGCAAAAACATCCAGACTCGGAACAACTATTTGTGGCACACATAATTTTTTGTTCCGTGTGAGATTCGAACCCACAACACTCGGCGCAGTGGCAGTGGCGAGGCAACCACATAAACCACTACGCCAACCGCGCAGTCAAATATTGGTTACAAATTACTGGTAGTTCGAAAACACTCTTTGTCCGTCCGTCCGTCCGTCTGTCTGTTCTACAACTTTCAACTCAAGAACCGTAAGAGCTAGAGACTCACGGTTAACGCCATTCGACTCAACATAGTGGATATACCCCCGAAATGACTATGACCTTTGACCTCTGACCTCACGTGGCATCACGTGACCTTCGCATATCACTTGAAAATTTTTGTCGAACTCTAAGATTTACGGCAATTCATTGCCGATTGTCACTTGTTTATCCCTTGGCTTATTAACCTCTGAGTCTTCTTCGAAGAGATTAATGAAACACTATGTGGGTCTGTGTGTCAGTGACAGATTGGTGTTAGTGACAGGCGTAACTCCGGAACCACTGGACCGATCGACTTGTAACTTGGTGTGCCGACACCTTGGGGTGTCATCATAAGGTCAGGGATATCCACCAACAGAGTGACTTGGAAGTCCAAGGGAGAGGCTTTTGCCCAGCAGTAGAACATTACAAAAAGATGACGGAGAAAAAGAGGCCACATGAAGACGAAGAGGTTGAATCCTGTGTATTTATACCCATCTCGTTAAAATAGCAAACATAGGCTCACGCAACTATGATTAGGTAAGCAACAGGAATGTTGCGAATATTCGCATCCGCATCCGCATTTGCGGAGCTTGCGCATCGATTTGAACATCTGCATCCGCAACCGCATCCGCAATAATTAACGCGGGTGGTAATGCGAATCCAGATATAGTGTAGGTTACGATAAGAAAGAAATCAGTTGTTCAGTACTTTATGTTTAATTTGTGAATCTTTGCAAAACAGGGTTGAACCTGCGAAGGCGGTGACATTATATACTTTTTATTAAATAAGATGAACAATTTAAACCAGCATCCGTATCCGCAATTGCGGCGTTCCCGCATCGATTTGGACATCCGCATCCGTATCAGTATCCGCGGATGTGAATCTACAAATATCCGTATTCGCATCCGCGGATGTTAAAAAATCTGCATCCGCAACATCCCTGATAAGCAGTAGTACATTACACCCATAATACGCCAAATTAGTTTTTAGTTCTTACTATTGTCTAACGGACACAGCTTCAGACTCCGGGCAGTTACTGAAAATTTCATGAAAGAATATCTCAAAAACACTTCGTCCAACCCGGAAAAGGAATGCAAGGCCTCAGCAACCTACATTTCTGATTTAGCCAGACGATGGTGCATTGCTATACTAGGAGCTTGTAGAGTGCGCTATGGTAAAGATCGAGCAGATCAGCTATTCACTTAAATATTGCTAATGCAGTGGTGTATACGTGATTCTCAATTGCAGTGTGGCGACTCCGCACAGACGAAGAAGTTCCACCTACATTTAACAGATGGCGATACAATCACGCTTAACATGACGTCATACTATTCTGCGTCGCACAAGTGGAGTTTACACAGTGACTAAGTGTATATACAAGCTCCAGACATTAACCGCCGCGGCACGATCAACCAGCCCGGTCGGAGGATCCGCCCTTTGTGTTGGAGGGACATCACACCCTTTTCCTCCACAGTAGGGCTACGTTCCTACTTCTAACCATTCAAGAAGAGACTAAGCTAAGATATTATTTGTCTACTGATCTGTGATAAAGAGACTCAAGGTGTGTGTCCATTCTGAGAATTCGTAAACAATAACTTTTCTTATAAACTGGTTTATGTGTTATGTTAACTCACAATATTATTCCGTTATCATCATTCAATTACAACAAAGAAAAGTTCTTGGCAAAGAGCCTTGGGTTCATTAAACAAAAACATTGGTTTCAGGGTACGTTCTAGTGAGTGGGTGTAGACGTTGCGTGGGAAGCTGGCTGGGAGCGCCATCAAGTCCTGGATGAAATCAAGCTTAGAGCTCTGTATACCCCTTATGTACCAAAATTTTGTGTGGGTAGCAAATACGTGGGAGGCCGACGCCTACGTAATATTTTGAAGTAGAGAACGAAGCCCTGAGCTCTTCGAATTTCAAATTATTTACCCAAGAGCTCGTCGTAGAAACCATTGTTATTATTTAACTTTACTAGCCTAATCTTTAATTAGGCTAGTAATAATCTAAAGAAAGAAAAAAATCTGACTCTCTGACACTTTCAACGACAGCTACTTTTTAAAGAGTTCTATACTCAAATACCACGTGTAACACTATTATTCGAATTTAAAATGTATGACGATTCTAGGAATTAATTTAAATACTCTCGATCTACTCCAGTCGCGGAACGATTACATAGTAATATTAAAAGGTTCATAAAATTATTTTAAATTGAATGTAATTAAAAACATCTTATACTCTTGTAGATATTCATATTAATATAAAAACCAAAAACAATTTAAGCCGATTTTAATTTTATATTTTCGTAGAAATTTGGTCGTGATATTTTATATAACGTTATTAAACGTCAGTCATTTTTAATACCTGAAAAATTTCAGCAGTGCATTATTATTATTCATCAATCAATATAATTTTTATAACTATTTATGTTTCAAAAACTGCTTTTATTAAAAAGTATTGTTTCTTTATTTTTATTGTGGAGGTATAATAATTGATAATACTTAGCCCACACAAAATTTGATAATCTTTACTAGTCTTAGATTTTTTTTGTGTGGGCTAACTTTACTCTGAGTTTATGGATGATTGTTATGTTTTAACAAATATTATATGTAAAGTATTGCTCATTTAGTGAGACCGGAACACCTATTGCTGATTTAAATACGTCACACAAAAGAGGTATAGAAAACAAAACTTGAAAATAGTTTATGGTAATTTTTTTAATGTAAATTCGGCAAAAATTGAATGTAAAGTTTAAATATTAAACTTGAATAAGTTTAATTGAAAATTAAATAAATTTGTACTCGGTATTACGTTTAACCGTAAACGTAATCGTAAAATAACACTCGGGATAGTCATTTGGTAAACAATCAAATACGAGCAAAAGACAAATCCTGTACACTAACAAAAACCATTGAAAACTAAGTCTGGAACCGAGTTGATCCATACAACGAGAGCTGAAACAATACAACGGACTACAAAGAATTGCTCTCGACGTGAAATGACAGCACCTGTATTTGAGCATGCTACAGTTGGATCACAATAGATTGTACGCGAGTATTTGAAGACAGTATGTACTGGGATTGAAGAGAAAGACTACGCAGTCTATTAAGGAAGCTATATATTATCTTTCAAAACACTATAGCACGATAGAGCTCCCAATTTGACAGTATATATTATAGATAAATTAGAGACACAATTTTAATGTCGTCAATTTAATCAATGCATGCCATTTTCATATATTCTTTCTTCAAATATGTGAAACCATCATGTTTTTTATGCATTTTCAAAAATCGTTAACCGATTTTTATCTATTTGTTTTTTTACTTATCCTATGCACTACCACACATCCATTGTTTCAGGTCAATATACCCCAAGAGGTAAGACATTTCTCTCAATAAGGTTTAAGAGTCACGTTTTAAGGGGCGAGCCTATTGCCTTCTCCCAGGCGCAGTTCTAGACTTCGTTTTGCTACTGGAATTTTTAACAGTAATGTTATATAACACTTTATCCAGTCTGAAAATATAACCACATGTACAACGTGTAATATATAAAACACGTGAGAAACGGCAATGAATTGCCGTAAATCTTAGAGTTCGAAAAAATGGCTCAAGTAATATGCAAAGGTCACGTGATACCACGTGACCTTGATAAAACTTTGATCAAAGGTCATAGTCATTACGGGATATATCGACTATGCTGAGTCAAATGACATTGACCGCGAGTCTCTAGCTCTTACGGTTCTTGAGTTGAATGTTATATAACAGACAGACGGACGGACGGACGGACAAAGCTGTTGTATAAGAGTTTTCAAATCCTAAAAAGAAACATATTTTGCTATTCAGAATGATTATTGGCACGCACACAGCAGCATTATGCCATATTCTCCTTTTTTGCCATTTCAAGGCTGACGAAAAATGAAACACTACTGAGTCATGGCGTATACCACCATCATTTCTAAGTAAGTCACGTATGTGTAATCCTGATGCATCTACACTTTACAATGGCGGAGGACTAGCCAGCGGCCATGTTGGACAATTTATACTGAAGCGGAAAATAAATGGAACATGCAGAATTAATCGTTTAACTTTGACTGTACATAACGTAGGATGGTTTATTTCGGACATTGTAAGTTTGCCTAAATTGGCCATATATGTGCAATATACTCAAGGCTAACTACTGCCTGTGGCATGATATACGTAGCCAATCGAAAATTAGATTTTAAATACTCTAGTTTCTGCTGGCGGCAGTACCCACGTCATTCTCACCGGCAGATAAATCGAGTAAGAAGTATACTATGTATAAATCCAAGACATGATCTACCTTTACGTCAATTTTGATCAATATAGGTTCAACAACTTATTTGTAATAAAGTGTAAAATAAATAACGCAATAAAAACCGTATATAGTAGTTTAATTTCAATGAATAACATTCGCGTAAACAGTAGACAATATTAAACAACTTATTTGTCATTAAGTAATAAATATTCAAGTATATTTATAAACATTCACATTTTAAAATAAACCTATTAAGTTGTAATTGCCGCATCATAATTCATATTTTTACGTATTGCCGGAATAGTCAGACAGGCAGAGATTAATTTTATAAAAGTCATTGTTTTGCGCTTAGTACAGACACAGACTCTTAACGATTCTCTCTACATTGTTTAAAAGCTGGACCATAGCTTCATCTACCCTGTTTAGGACCATAGGCCAGCTCGATGGCGTAGTGGTTAGTGTAACCGACTGCCACGCCTGAGGTTCGATTCCCGCACAAGTCAAACATTTGTGTGCATGAACATGGATGTTTGATTGGTCTGGATGTTTCTATATATAATATGTATGTATTTACAAAAAAAAAACAATATATATGTATGTTTATCCATTGCACCAGATGAAGGTGTCAATTATAAAGTAACCACACTTTTGTAACCCTAGTTGTAAACACCTACATTCCAAGAAAATAAATGATTATTATTATTATCTAGTTCACATAATTATCCAGATTCCATGATTCTATTGTAAATATTGTATTAAAGATTCGATTACATTAATTACGTGATACGGGCATCCAATGAGTAACTTCTTGAAACATAAAAGCTTAAGGACCACCACGTTATTCCCAGTCAACTATATTATATCAACACAATTATCGATAAAATATATGGACCGAAATAACCAAAATAAGGTCACTTCTTTCCAGTATATGTTAGAACCTAACTTGCTTCTGATCTGATGCTTGACATGTTATTGGTCAAAGAAACCTCGTGACGACACAAAGCCAATATAACTTTACTGAATCCATTAGGAATCGCGTTATGAATTCAGTACAAAAAATATACGCACGTTTCAGCCACCGTCCACAACCCTAGAGTAGTAGTGTTAGAAGAAAAAGTTGTCATTCGTTGAGCATTTGAGACACTCACCAAAAGAAACATGACTCCCGCGGGTAATACCAAATTCGCGAGAAGTAGGCAACAACCGCTAATATAATACACGCAACAGGCGCTCGGCACAGATACATCTACATACAAATATGTATGAGACATGTAATGTACGACCGAGCTAAAAATATCGACCTGAAAATATTCTTTTGCGAATATGAAATTACGAAACAGCGAGCATCAGTCGTTATAAAGGGTCAAAACGTGCACTAAATGATAATACAAGCCTTTATACGTTGGACCTATATCTCCATGTATGGCTCGCAAAGAGCCGGGAATTTTTCTAAATTTTTAATATTTTTTTTATATTAATATTCTACCACATACACACAACACCATCTAGCCCAAACTAAGCAGAGCTTGTACTATGGGTACTAGACAATGGATAAACATAAATATATACTTTGTTTTTTGTAAATATATACATATTATACATAGAAACATCCAGACCAAGACAAACATCTATGTTCATGCACACAAATGTTAGACTTGTGCGGGAATCGAACCCACGACCTCAGGCGTGGCAGTCGGTTACACTAACCACTACGCCATCGAGGCCGACTATTTTTAAATTATATGTATATTAGAAGAACGACTGTGATACGATACATAATAATATTTTTTGACAACTCTCATACTAAGAGTAATTCTTCTGACGTGGGAACTTTACAAACATTCAAGCAACAGACTCAAAGAACACCACACACTAGGTTCAACTATTTGAGGATCACAGAAGTTTTTGTCCCGTGTGGCGATCGAACTCACAAATCTAAGCGTAGTAGCAGTGGGTCGTTTCGCCTCTTACTTCAATTCGCAGCTGTATACCAATGTTAGCTGAAGACCTTGTTTGAACGCTCTAGTCTGTAGAACATCCAGTTTGATATGAATTTTATTTTGTATTTTATAGTCCTATGTGAATTAACTAGAGCTCACAACTACTTCACTGCTGTTTAATGTCGTAAATCCAGCGGAGGACCACTGACTCCCAAGATACAGGTTATTACCTAGTTTGGGAGACAGGAGTCCTATACACATAAAAGTGCATTGTAAATAATTCTTAAGTAATCATGTCATATCATTATGTACTATCTGTAATTTTTAAAGGGAAATAAATAATAATTATTATTATTATTTGCCCTTAGTTGCAGTATGAGTACTAATTCATTTTCTAAGTTGTAGAATTATCTTTTGATTACTAATTGTATTTCTTAAGTGATACTAACTAAATAAAGTAATTAATTCCTGACAGAAGATATATAACATCACGCTACGATCCACGGGATCGGACCAGTAATTATAAACGTAGGTAAAACTACGGGGACCGCTAGTCCTTACTAATATTATAAATTTGAAAGTAACTCTGTTTGTCTGTTACCTCCTCACGGTCAAACAATTCAACCGATTTAAATAAAAATTGGTACAGAGATAGTTTAAAACCTAGGAATGGACATGAATACTTTTTATTGATGAAGGTACCACGTAGGAGCAGCCGCGCGAAAAAGCTAGGGTAAAATATATAATAATATAATATAATAATATCAGCCCTGTATTAAACTGTCCCACTGCTGGGACCTCTTCTCACTGTGAGAAGGGCATAGGCATTAGGCCATAGTCCACCACGCTGGCCCAGTGCGGGTTGGCAAACTTCACATATCTTCGAGAACATTATGGTGAACTCTCAGATATGCAGGTTTCCTCACGATGTTTTCCTTCACCGTTAAAGCAAGCTATAATTAAATATTTAATACACATATAACTTCGAAAAGTCAGAGTTGCGCGCCTTGGGTTTGAACTTGAGACCCCTGCGTGGCAGTCCAACGGTTTAGCATAACCTACTTTTTTAAATATATAAGTAACAATATTATTTTTCTTTTAATATTGGGACTCCTGACGAAATAGAGCTCACGCAGACAGCGCGATAAGCCGTAAAACCGTCTATTGATCAATCACCGTCAACAAGGTTTACCAATGAGTGGCGTAGTGAGACTGGACAGATGGCGTTGTGGTGGTTTAGGTGCTCGCCTTACCACTGCCACTGCGCTGAGTGTATGTGGGTTTAAACCCCAAAAATTTTCGTTCAAACCACTAATGTTCCCAGTCTGTATGTTCTTTGTCTGCGTCCCCGTGAGTGCGGGAGTTGTCTCTTAAAAAAATATTGGTCATCTCCAACATGCCAGTACGTTAAGAATAAAATTAGTGTCGTAATAGTGTAAAAATAAGTGTGTGTGTAAATGACGACATTATTTATATTCGTTGTTTGAAAACTCATATTTTATTTATTTAAGTCACAAAGTAGCACTTATAATCGTCAAAGTTACACTAACTAAACTACGTTCAAGAAAGCAAGAGCGTAAACCAATGAGAAGAACTTTGAATGTATATACAGTTCTTCGCGAATCAGGTATTATAATAAAACTATATATTTTACAATAATTATTATAAGTCACATGCGTTCAAGACTAAAAGAGAACCTTATGCTGACGACCCCTGGTCATGAAGATCAATGACAGCTTTTGTAGAACGCTAGTATATACGGTTCATTTAAGCATTTAGTCTTTTGATCATTTCGATGTTTCGTTATATCCTCAAGTTTTGGAAGTAAGAGGCAGTCTATTCTTAGAAAAACGGAATAATCTGCTGAATCTAGTTACACTAGAAAGGTGACCTCAATACACTTGGGAGTAATAAGGCTAGGTTGATGACCTCTATGATGAGAGAGATGAGATACTCAAATCCTAACTTACATTATATAGCTATTTCTAGAATTTGTTTGCACATGACGTAAATAGTTGGCTTGGGCTGCAGCCGCGAGTTAATCCTACAAGCTTCTTGTGCTCGTGGTGACTTGTGTCGATGGTTGACATGGTGCATGAAACCCGCGGCAACTGTCTTCATAGCGGACCGGTAGTGAAAACGTCTGCTGTTTATGCGGTCTGAGGTTCGAATTCTAAGTTGCTCAACAAACATTTATTAGGTATTTCTGCCTAGATACCTCAATAGTAGCCCGGAGTTAAGAAAATAGTGGTGGTACGCACCAGAAAGCACGATAAACCGATGGTCCTGTGCCTGATCTTATTTCGATCGTGTGGGATTGCCATCCCATCGGATTATGAGACCTAGGGAATAGAGAGTGCACTTATGTTTAGCACACACTTGTGCACAATAATATATCCTGTGCAGATGGCCAGTCTACGTTAAGATTGGCCCCCGTGACTAAAATTGGATCTGAAGGACGATCGAAGGAGATCTGCTTCAACTAGTGAATACCACTTGCGTCGTTGCAAATTATTTGATAATCATTTTTTCAATACGTATTTTCAATTCTCTAACACCAATGCATCTTGTATTCTGGATACAATTCCTACAGTAATCAAATAACTGTAATCCATATAATATATAAGCTTTCATAGTCTGGCTTTATTTATAATATTAACATTCGTTCAGCCTTCTTTATCAGAAACTATTTCTATAACTATTTACATAGTTTTTAAAGTAAAATTATATTTTTGTCGCTAGTGCAATGGAACTACCTAATACAGTGAGTATAAAGTTCCCTTTGTGCAGAAATATAAATGCGTCGTGCATTTCCCTGAAATGAAAAATGTCTATGGATAGAAAATAAAAAATGGCAACATATTTGTGTCAAAAATTCTCGCAATTCGCAAAGATTTTTCCGCATTAATAAACATATACGTCATAACCAGATGACGTCAAAGAGTATCTCTGTACTTTGATATAACAGTATCGTTTTATATATACCTATGTATATATGTGTACATACTGTATATACACATGTGTGTAGCCTCTTTTATATACCGAGAAATCATTTAATATCGTTTTATAATATTTATTCACGGTATTTTCTCTTTGAATGTTTTCCAGTAATGACCAGTAACAGGCTGTGAATAATTTAATATTTGCTTTGAAAAATATGGTCAGTATGATTAAAAATTTCGTAGCTCTGTATCACCTAAAAAAATAGGTATAAAGTCCCTCGCCTATGTCCTCGAAGTAGTAGGCAAGAGTGTAAAACACCACATGTCACAAGTTAGCATTTAGATCTCACGTAGCAGAGCGCAAACCTATGACTTTTGTCCTGTAGTCTGTATAGAACCTGTCATAGTTCCAGACTAAAGCATTAAGAATTTATTAATTACTGCACGGATGACGTAGGTAGTGATTTAGCCGAGCACGCCACGATCGTGACGGTAAGCCCCGTTTTTGAGGAGTGGCTGAAAAGGCGGCATGGCTTCCTCACCTTCCGGCTGACACAGACAATGACTGGCCAAGGTTGTTTTGGCCAGTTCCTGTGTCGCATAGGCCGGTGGGAGACGCCCGGATGTCATCACTGTTGTGTTGTTGTGGGCACGGCGCTGCACACTTTGGCGAAATGCCCCGCCTGGGCATCGCAGCGCCGTGAGTTGATCGCGGTAGTCGGACTGGATGACCTCTCACTCCCGGCCGTGGTTCAGTCTATGGTGCGGGGTGAGAGATCGTAGAACGCCGTCGCCTCCTTTTGTGAGCAAGTAATTTCCATCAAGGAGGCGGTGGAGCGGGAGAGGGAGCGCTTAACCCCTCTCCCTACCCACTGAACCGGGCGCCGGAGGGTGCGAGATGACCTCCAGCCACCCTGAGGTTTGACCTAGGGGTGGTGGGCTGCGTGGGCCTGAGGTAGAAGGTAGTAGTCGCCTTGTCGCTGCCACTGCGCCAAGTGTTGTGGGTTCAATCCCACACAGGACAAAAATTTGTGTGATCCGCAAATGGTTGTTCCGAGTCTGGGTGTTCTCTGTGTCCGTTGTTTGAATATTTGTAATCCCCGCGACACAGGAATTATTCCTAGTGTAGTAGTATTCTTAAAAAGAAAATAAAATAGAAAACCCAATATCACTTTGTCCCACCTGGGAATGGAGCGTGAGAACTGAGGCACGACACGTTAGCTGCTAAATGCTGCTTAGCCTCTAAAGCAGTTAATAACTAGGTACATACCACGAATTTGTTCTAGGAGTACTACTGGCATAATGCTTTGTTAAAACTTACCTGTAACAAAAAATCAATATCATTAAAAATAAGTAAAATAAATAAAAGTAAATGCATTTTACTATAATTACTGATGAACTGGGATAAAATCTTATCGAGTTTGATTGACAGATTAATTATTAAAGCTGCTGAAATAATCAAACCATTAAATTTATACCAATTATTATGGTACACTGAAAATTATTTTAATATTTCTCGATCTCTATTATGTACTATGTTTAACTTATATAATATATTTCGTATTGGGAATTGACGCGATCATGCATAATGAAAGTGCAAACTGATAGAACCTTTTTTTTTGATAAGACACCATTAGGTATAATTCCTGTGTCACTGGGGACTTTAGAAACATTCAAACACCGAACACAAAGACTCAAAACAACCATTTGTGGATCACACAATCTATTTGCCCCGTGTGGAAATCGAACCCACAACACTCGGTATAGCGGCAGTAGCGAAGCAACCACTTAAACCTCAACGCCATCCGTTCAGTTACTTTAAACAATATGCACGATCGCGTCAATTCCCGTAACACATATTTTATATACCATGCAATGCGAAGCCTTATAAGCTATAAGCAGTGTCTCGCAATTTAACCCACTCAGCTTCTAAGAGTCGTAGCGATATCTTAGATAGCCTAACGTTTTTCAATAAATAGGGCAGAAAATTAAAAATAAATATAAAATCTGACTGTTGGTGCCAAAAATTAGAGCATTCATTTAATTAACAATATCTTTAGTAGACATAAGACTATATTATTTCTTTAGCTTTGGATATATGTAGATGTGTATGCAACACGAAACTGAAAAGTGATTAATTTCCGCTTAAAAAATCTGAGGTATTTAAGGTTTATTCATAAAAGTGGGTATTTTAATAATGTCTAGTGAAAAGTTATTCGTATCCTGGTATTGGTTTTGTATAATACGTAAAAAAAATATTTGAAGAATACATTTTGTGATTATTATGGACATACGCCGTACTCATATTTTGGAGACTCTTCACTAATTTGTATAACCTCAACAAGCTGTTCTACCCATGAATAATGGACCTCGTTGGGTCTGTAACTATTCAAACTTTAAACATACTGGTTTGACGATGTAAGTAAATTTATGTCAACGACCATGAATGTGTTGCATGACGCGTGTACGTATCAATGTCAGCTCTTTTGTAACAAAGGTAGCACACCAGCGGGGCTTACTATTTTCCTTATATTAAAAACAAGCCGGCTGCCGGCCGTTCACGTTTGTAATTACTGCGCAACTCTCGTGGCTTGTAACGTGATTTTTAAAACCTTTCAGAAGTAATTCTGAACAAAGTAGCTTTCTAATGGTGAAATAATTTTAAAATCATTATTAAGTTTTTAAAATTTAAAACCAAAGAACCGAGTCCTTAGTTTTTGAACATTACAATCAAAAATACAAATCTTTCCTTTTTATAGATATGGTATGTTTACATACCATTACAGGTCCAATTACACATTAAGATGAGTATTATCTTATCTTATCTTATGTGGGGGCCAGTCAGTGCAGACCAGCGACTCTTAGACCCAGTCGGATCTTTTGTGTCGACACTCTCCGAACAACGACTGCCATAGATGTTCATGGCAGCCGGGACCGACGGCTTAACGTGCTCTCCGAGGCACGGAGCAGGCGATAATTGTCAATCAATACGCACATAATTTCGAAAAGTCATAACTTCCGAAAGTCAGAGGTTTGCGACGTGGGTTCGAACCCGACATCCTCTGCATTGCAGTCTGTTGGTCTCCCCACTGAGCTATCGCTGCTCTTTAAGATAAGCTTTAACTATCCTCCCTTAATCATCATCGATTACACTGAGAAACAAAAAAAGATATATTTTCTGCGGCATTAATTTTGTTAATGGTTTTAATAAACACCTTCATCAGTCATACCCGAAATGTATTTACTTTGTATGGATTGAGTCTGGTTCTTGAGATATTCAACATAAAGAATGGTTCCATCAGGACATTAGAACAATGAAAGAAAGATACCAAAGCCGACGGGACATCCTTATGATGGCAGACTATTGCTTGTCTTAAATAAGGGATTGTCCTGAACATAAACACAATAGAAAAGCTTAGAGATAAAGTTTTTTCTAATAGTATTTTTTAAATGATTTTATGTTAATCTTCTTCTTCTTTTCTTCTTCTTCTTTTCGTGTGGTTAGTGGCTAACCTGTTGTCAAGAGTTGTTCAAGCCACCCGTAGGCCTCTGACATGGCTTAACAACTGCTGGCGATTTGACAACAACCGGGACCGACCTTTTACATGCCCTCCGAAGCACGGAGACGCTCAGATGAAATATCACTAAGCGGTCACCCATCTATAGACTGACCACACCAAACGTTGCTTTACCTCGCTAATCGTTTACCGATCAGTGAGTGCAACTAGCTATGAGCGCCTTTTTGTTAATAGCATATGTATTAAGTTTTCTTGCCGTTATTATATAGCCGCTTCTAGAATATATATTTAATATGTAATTATTGTATTTTATTTCGACCTTCTTTCAGTCAAACAGTTGTAAAGTCTTATCTCATAAACTAGAGTCAATTTAACAAATCTGATATTTTCCTCGTATTTAGCATACTGAACTTACACAAAATTGGCTTTAACTTACCATGCCGAAAAATGACTGTTCCTCAATGTTATACGTGGGCGTTTTGACTGCACGTATGGCGTAGTGCGCCAAGTGTTCGATCCCCACATGGAAAAAACATTTGTGTGATCCACAAATAGTCTTTCAAGTCTGGGTATTATTTGTGTCCGTTGCTTAAATGTTTGTCAAGTCCCCTGCAACCTAAACCTTGTACAGGAGAATAATCTTTTTAAAAGAAAAAAATAACTGAACATTGCGCATACGGTCACACATTTAAAAAACCATTAATAACTGCCTTCCTTCACTGATCATCATAGGCATTGTCAGAATAGTCTAGCATTAAACACGTATAGTTTAACGATAATATATTACATCTCGGTTAATAAGTTACATGCCAGTATAAATTAATCCTAATTAAATTTAGTTCTAACCTCGAGAAACGTCATCAATCCTGATTCATTTATATTGCCGCGTCTACCAGTACATAGAATCGCTTTCAACGTTACCGCAAGCTAAAATTAACGCTGCCTTTCGTATAAGACTAACCAGTATACACTAAAACATTTTTTTACGAAAATGCTGGCTGCGTGGGTAGCGCGATGGAAGTAGTCATCTCGCTATTTCGCACAGAGTATTATGGGTTCAAGCACTACATGGGACTAAAAATGTCCTGAGATATTAAAGTACATGCTATCGCGAGAATATTCAGTTTTATGTTCTGCGTAATAAGTTGCGATCCATATAATTAGTGTCTAATGTCTACTGAGCACAGTTCTAGATCGTTTTTTTTTATACAACTAAGATGGCAAACAAGCTTACGGCCCATCTGATGGTAAGTGGTTACCGTAGGCGTCCATACGCCTGCAATACTAGAAGCATCACTTGCGCGTACCGACCCTTTAGAAAAAAAAGTAAGTGGGAAGGAGGAAAGAGGATGATTGGGCCTCCAGCACTCTCACTCACCAAACGAAACACAACAGTAGGAACACTACTATTTCACGTCGATATTCTGTGAGAGGGTAGCTGCTATCTAAAATTGTTTATTGTCCGACATTGGAATTGAAAATTGAGACAAGACAAATGAAAAAAATTTAGTTTCATACTTCTGTCTGATACACAAATATTTTGTAGCAAAGTCTAGGTATTATTTGTGTCCGTTGTGTCTTTGCAATACAGGAATTACATGTAGTGCAATGTTTGGACACAATAAAAAATACAAAGTGTAATTGGGTACTTTATGTTTAAACAAATTTCATATCTCAATATAGCAAAACAACACTTGTTTAAGAAGTCCTTAAAAAATGATTACGTATACAGCAAAATGTAAGTTAATTTTAATGGTTTACTGTATATTTCTTTGCCCATAGCGTTGCTAGCTTGCATCTAGAAATTGAGATTTAAAGGAAACGTACTGCAGCGTCTTCAAATATATATTTTCAAAAATATTTTCTCAAGGTAAAACCGATACAAATATTGTCTCCTACATAAAAATCACATTCGTTTCTCATATTTGACATAGAAAAAGAAAATACAGACAAACTGGATATTTTTATTATTTATGGCTAAGGTAAAATTCCAAAATGATTGTAGATGGTACTGGGACGTGAGTGGGCGTGGGGCAGTCCTGGACTTGGTATCCGTGTTCGACAAAGTATAAGAGTTTCTCTGTCAGGATATATTCTGTAGTTGCAGCGTAGGGACGTGACATAGACAGCAATAGGTTTGCCTCATATTACGTGGCACTTTAACATAGTTGGTAATATTGGCGTGATTCTGAACAAAAGCAAAAGTGATCATGTTTGTACAAAGCTAGCGTCGCAAATTATGATGATACCCTTTAATGTCCTCCAGACCGAATTTCGGCCACGGCGGCCAATCTTAACAGAGACTGGCCCTCTGCGCTGAAGATATTATAGTGCACAAGTATGTGCGCAAACGTAAGTGCACTCTCTGTTTCCTAAACCCTCATGATCCGATAGGACGGTGATCCGACACGACCGGAGAGAGATCAGGCGCAGGACCAACGGCTTTACGTGCTTTCTGAGGCACGGGGGTGTCTAACACCGCCAATTTCCTAAATCCGGGCTCGTATTGAGATTTCTAAACAGAAAAACCCAATATCTTTTTGTTCGCCCGACCGGGGATTCGAACCCGAGACCTGATGCACAGCAGTCGCATTCACTACCGCTGCGCCATAAAGGCATGACGATACCATTTAATGCCTTTATGAAGCCTTTTCCTGAGCAATAGTTGTAAAATACATCAATCCTAACTAATATTATAAATGCGAATATGAGTTTGTCTGTTTGTTACGCTTTCACGTCCCAACTACTCGACCAATTATCGTGAAATTTCGCATACACGTTTTCAGAGGTACAGAAAAAAGCGTAGGATACCTTTCATCCATACAACAGATACTTTTCCAGAGGGATACATTTAATTTGACAAAATGTACATAAACGCGAGTGAAGTCGCTTGCAAAAATATGTTAAATAATAAATTTAGGAAAACTTGTCTACTTATTGTTTACTTTCTTTGAGAATTGTGGCTATTCAGATTAACACATATAACCACAACAAGAACCAACGTTAAACAAAATTCATCCGTTAAAAAAGGTATTCAGCATAATTTGAAAGCAATGACAATGTCTGAATATATTTCAACATTTTCGCAGACCACATGACCCAGAGTTTTACCTTCACTGCGTGACTCGAGAATTCTTTCAAAACATTCTGACCGCAAGTGAACCCTCGTGTTATTATTCACAACAACCGTCGCTATCCCAAAGCCACGAGTACGGACCCTAATACATTCTTCATACAAAATGCGTTTGCTGAGCTCAATATATATAAAACAGAGAATTTAGACGACTTAATCCTTTTAGGTGCGTTACGTTTGTAAAATGGTACACCTGTAATTCAAAACAAATATCAGGACGTTGTAGGTTTTTATAACAGCCAGCCTAAGTGAGACAGTGAATATAAAAAAAAAAGTAAAAAAACTTAAACATAATCCAGGTAGGTCAATGAAAACCACAGCGATAGCTGCAGCATATGGTTAGGGTATAGCTTTCCGAGAGGCGGCGTGCGTGTTCCTACGCGCGCCTCTATGTCGAGTCCGTCTCCCCTCTAGGGGGGACAGTAGGGAGTTTTAGAAAAGCCTTTGGGTAGGTCTGTCATGTAGTGGCCTGCCGTTTCATACGGCGGGCCGAAACCTCGGCGGGGTCGCGACCGCATGCGAAAGTGATTCGCGCGGCCCCGTCGATAGTGGTTTTGTCGAGGAACACCGTGGTAGGTTTAGTCGGTATTCCGGGAGGTACTTTATCTTTTCAACATCTTTATTTTACTATTTTACCCCGACGAGTCCGACATAACCCCTCCGCCCGCCCCCGCGGAGGAGTATGCGTCATGCAAAAAAAAAACAAAGGTATAGCTTGACTACCACTCGGGGATCTCAAGTTTAACATGCACCCCTAATTTTTCGAAATCATGTTATGGTTATCATTAGTTATCGCTTGCTTTGACGTTATTTTGTACAACTAAGGTTGCAATCAAGCATACGGCGCACCTGATGGTAAGTGGTCATCGTAGCCTATGGCCGCTTGCAACATCAGAAGCATCACTTGCGCGTTGCCGACCCCGTAGGAAAGGAAGAAGAGAAAGAGGAAGTGGGAAGAAGAAGGAGCGGGAAGGGGCAAAAAAGGTGATTAGGCCTCCAGTACTCTCACTCACCGAACGAAACACAACAGTAGGAATTATTTTACTTCGATATTCTGCGAGAGAGTAGTCCTTCCCCGGTCGAGCCAGTCCATTTATGCTGCAATCAGCGAGGCTTTACTACCTTGAATTGAAGGAAACTATATTGTTCTCAAAGATAATATACATAATGTAAAACCTGCTAAATGCACCGGGCGAGCGTTGTGGAATGGCCTAACCTTCCTGATACCTACTGAAACGCACGTGCCCGAATCGTGAAAGTGAGTAATTTAGCTTTTGTAAAACATAGTTATAGAATAAGGAATATGGCGACTATCCAGGCGAAGGCCAAGTATTTCAGAAAGAAAATGACAGCAGAATAATCTTGTCGTGTGTGCCTATAACGAGGAAAGTTTCCAGAGCGCATTGTATATGCGCATGCATTGATTTGATTTGTACTCAGTGACCGTACATTTTACATTTCGTTATTCTAATACCAATAACACCTTTGAGATATCTTTCTCTACAGTATAAGTAACTTTGACTGCATGGATAATGTAGTGGTATAAGTGATGGCCTTGCCTCCGTGGCGCAGTGGTAGTGAATGCGACTGCTGTGCATGAGGTCTCGGGTTCGAATCCCGGGTCGGGCCAACAAAAAGTTATTGGGTTTTCTGTTAAGAAATCTCAATAGCAGCCCGGAGTTAGGAAGTTGATGGTGTTAGACACTCCTGTGCCTCGGAAAGCATGTAAAGCCGTTGGTCCTGCGCCCGATCTCTCTCCGGTCGTGTCGGATTACCGTACTATCGGCTCATGAGAGTTAGGGTACAGATAGTGCACTTGTGTTTGCGCACACACTTGTGCACTATAATATCTCCTGCGCAGACGGCCAGTGTCCGATATGACTGGCCGCCATGTCCGAAATTCGATCTGGAGGACATTATTATAAGTGTTCGCGTCGTCACTGCCATTGCGCCGAGTGTTGTGGGTTCGAATCCCACACGGGACAAAACTTTGAGTGGTCCACAAATTGTTCTTTGTGTCCGTTATTTGAATGTCTATAAAGTCCTCTGCGATACATGAATTATACCTAGTCCGGGACTATTTAAAATAAAAATTAACATAACATTAAACTGATCCACTTCCACATAAACACAATTTAAATTAAAATTAAATTTCAAAGTGCTCACTACAAAACTACATTATTCCATACAATTATGTAAATTAAAACGAGAAATGAATAACGATGCTCTGTTGTTTGTTATGCTTTCGAAACGTTTGTAGGACACATTCGTTTTATGACTGGTTAGGGAACGTTATGATATATGTTTATTTACCGTATTGGCAGTTTCAGATCAGTTGATATACCCCTAAATACCGATATATCGACTTCAGTATCGATAACAATCCGATATCGAAATAGTGGTTTTGATTACAATGTAACAATTATTAGAACGAGTTTATTTACCTCTTCTCGGCTTATTGGTCGCTTCGCACGAATTGTGCAAAACGACACTATTTTCAAATAATCGCAATTCGTGCGAATATATTTGTATGAGACGATCAATAAGCTGTCTTTTTTTTCCTGTACTCGGTTATTGCTAGTATGAATACGATACCGAACTGGGCTCTACCATTTGAGCAAAATCTCATATTTAATTGGTGATTCCGATATGACCTACGTCCATTGACTAGTTTTGAAATTATAGATTAGATGTTATACTGAATATCATTGCAGCTACTCACTGTTTAAGATTACTCGCCAAAATTATATCACTCATATAACACTTATATTATCATAGATACCAACGCACAATGTTAGAATCGTATAATAATTATATCAGTTTATAATATACAATGAAAGAAAATATTTCACCAATGTTTTGTTAAAGCGAATTATTTTTATTAGTAGTTCTGATATAATCGATATTTTAATCGATAAAGTTATTCCAATATCTATGATTATAAATCCAATCCAATTCCAATCAAACTACAATTTCAAATAGAAATAAACGTTTGAAACGATTCTTTGAAGCTACATTTAATATATCTCTAAGCTATTAATACGGATATCGGTACAGTATAATTACATATCGGATCCGTTTATGTGAAAAACCCCTACAGTCGTAAGTATTATGGCGGAACAAACAACTGTAACGAGGGGTTAGGTTACGTCGGGGAGGAATGTAATTAATGTTGATTTGTTTTGTCGAAAGATCAATAAAATATTAATGTTCAGTTTTATTTGTGTTTTGATTAAGATATATTGCTACGATAACACTACGCCTGTAGCGCGTAGCTGTGCTACGAGCTTGGAGCAAGGCGTAGCATATAAGATAAACTTTGTAATTAAACACTAGTATATCTTTATGCCTAGACTTTAAATATCATAAAATATATATTAAATCTATGACAGGTTTGATTAAATTAATCATAGGCCTAGCTATATACTCGAGTATAATTTTTATTTTAAGATGCCTGAATAGTGTGACTTTTGATTGTGAAACAACATAAACTTCATACAAAAGTCTGAATACAAAATAAACATCACATAGTTTAATATACATTTTGAAAAAAGAACACTGTGTGTATCCGCGGGTGGTGTTACACATATGAAAAAAGGTATACCCAAAACAAAAAGAAAATACAAAATTTCATCATAAATATCGCTATTGTCACATGACCCGAATAAACTGTACTAATAAATCTATCGAGCACCACCCCTGCTGTGTGCAAAGTACATAACACATACATACGTACACATGTAGGTATATGATGTATAAGGACGTCGCGTCGCCGTGTCGTCGCCGTCGCTAATCGTCGGGCTATGCCACAAATCGCCTTCGACACACTTAGCAGAACAAATACGCTGTTGATTTGGCAGCTCTATATAACAAAACCTATCATATGCCTAAAGGTCACACTCAAGTGTCGATAAAGGTAGCTCTATATAAGACATCTTCGAGACATACCGATTCAGAAACATTATCATTTCCAGATTTTTTCGTCACTCTTACCAGAAGAAATATGGGTTGATTTAGCGGTATCTATATGAAAGCTATCATCATAAGCCTGTCGATAAAAGCAGCTTCGAGTCTTGGCAATATGGAAAGGCATATTTTTCTTCTCGAGATACTTGTAGTACAAATTGTTGTTCATTTGGCAGTTATATCTATACAATATCTATAATAATATAAGCAGCGATAGCTCAGTGGGGAGACCAACAGACTGCAATGCAGAGGGTCTCGAGTTCGAACCCACGTCGCGCACCTCTGACTTTCGGAAGTTATATGACTTTTCGTAATTATGTGCGTATTGATTGACAATTATCGCCTGCTCCGTGCCTTGGAGAGCACGTTAAGCCGTCGGTCCCGGCTGCCATGAACATCTATAGCAGTCGTTATTGGGAAATTCAGTACTTTTTACTCATTAAAACTGCTCTCACACAGTACTTTTATATTACTTGAATAACTGATTGAGACGAATAATGATGTAACTATTCATTAATATTTTTTACCATTATATTCTTCAGCTTGATGTGTATCCTGCATGGACAAAAATGTGTATATTACATTATTTTTTTACATACGACTCTCGCAGCTATGGTTTGGTTTAGGTTTAGTTATTAGGTCTTATTTAAAATGGAATTAAGCTTATATTGTCTACCGGACACAATTCCAGACCACGTGCTGCTATTGAGAAATTCTTGACAAAAAGCCTGATAATACTTTGACTGGGATTCAAACCCGAGTCCTTATTCACAGCAATTTTATTGTATTGACTAGCGCTATGCCACCGAGACAGAGATTACAAAATTATCCATCTATATATACTAATATAATCAACGCTAAATTTACTGTCGGTGTTTGTATGTTTTATGGCTAAACCACTAAACCTAATTTGATAAAATTTCATATACGAACCATGACAAAAGAGTCATACTACTTTTAACAACATGAAAACTGTGGTTAACGTATGATCATAATAACATACCATATTTGCGCTAAAAAGAAACCATACTTCTAGTAGATCGTGCCTTAAAAAGCCTTTTATGAGTCTTGATAAAGGTTCGTCCATAAATAATGTCACGCCTCAGAATGAAGGGGTCTACGTGATATTTTGTCGGCAAACACAGCCGAACGTTCACCTATATCATTATGTGTTTCTATTGTCGCTACATGGGGTCTTAATTGATTTGCCTGTTAAATGTTAGTAAGCAATTTGGTTTATTAATTATATAAGGCAGGTTAAATAAATTGTGATCTTTGATTTTGCTTGGAAATAATTAGTGTAATCCACAGAAAGATCAAATATTTTTTTGTTTAATATACGTGATTTTTAAATGCAAAAGCATTGAAATTAAACTGCTATATACGGATTTTATCGCGTTGTTTATTTGACACTTTATTACAAAATTTTGAAAATTGTTACACTTCTACTACTATTAAACTTTACTAATTTTTAAGCTAATTAAATTATTATTAGACTATTTAGATTTAATTTATTTTTACACTTTCCCCGACGTTTCGGTTGCTTTTCAGCAGCCATGGTCACGGGGAGACTAAGATGGCAGTTGTCTCAATGTTCCAGTGTAGTTATTTCAAAGTACCCGAACATAATTTAATCATTGGTGTTTCTATTTACGCAGAATGAGCTCAAAGTATCATGAAGTCTAGCTGTGGTTTGCTTCTTCTTGGGTTTGACTATTTTTATTACTGGATCCCAAGCTGGTGGTACATTCCAACCATCTTCTCTATTAAAATTAGGATGTTTTTTGATTTCAATAGCCTCGCGAAGCATCCTTGGTAGGAATCGGTGTTCTTTAGCGAGAATCTGTGGTTTGTCAAATCTCAGATAGTGGTTGGTCCCCTGTTGCACATGTTCACACACAGCAGACTTCAACGAGCGTTGGTGTTTTACATCAGCTATGTGTTCTTTTATGCGGGTGCCTATGTTTCTCTTGGTTTGACCAATGTATGAGAGTCCGCAGTCACAATCTATTTTATAGACCCCTGCATCTTGTAAAGGTAGTTGGCACTTGACGGATGGTAAAAATTGACTTATCTTCGTTGGCGGCTTGAAAAAATAAATAGTTTAATAATAATAAATAGTTTAATAATAATTTAATTAGCTTAAAAATTAGTAAAGTTTAATAGTAGTAGAAGTGTAACAATTTTCAAAATTTTGTAATAAAGTGTCAAATAAACAACGCGATAAAATCCGTATATAGCAGTTTAATTTCAATGAATAATATTCGCGTAAATAGAAGACAATATTATGCAAAAGCATTATTATAAAATCCTAACTAATGTTAAAAATGTGAATGTTAGTTTGTTTGTTACGCTATCACGCCTTAACTACTCGACCGATTATTATGAAACTTCGCACAGACATCGTCAGGGGAACAAAAAAGGACAACGGGCACCTTTCATCCACATAAAAATACTGTGACTTACCTAACCTACATCTATGGGCAAAATCTAGTCACAAATAACTGGTAAAACTTATTATTAAAAAAAAATACCTATTTCAATAGGAAGTTATACCACATTAAACGTGTTATGCAGTATCATTAAATCGCATTGTTTTTATTTTAATAAATACCTACACTATTCAAGCAACGGAGAAAAGTAATACCCTGTCTCGAAACAGCTCGAGTGAGCTTTGAACCCACATGCAGCGTGGAGCACAGCAAAATGATCATTTGCACAAGCATTGCATCATATGATGTACAGTCACAGTTTTTTGTCACAGGCACATAGTGATAAGAATTTAAATATAATTAATTGTCGGCCTCGATGGCGTAGTGGTTAGTGTAACCAACTGCCACGCCTGAGGTCGCGGGTTCGATTCCCGCACAAGTCAAACATTTGTGTGCATGAACATAGATGTTTGTCTTGGTCTGGGTGTTTCTATGTATAATATATACGTAATTACAAAAAAAAAGTATATAAGTATGTTTATCCACTGTCTAGTAGCCATAGTACAAGCTCTGCTTAGTTTGGGCTAGATGGTGTTGTGTGTATGTGCTAGAATATTATTATTATTTATATTTATTTGGTTTTATCCTCGCCCATTTCTGGGGACATTCACCAGAATTACGGGCTTTTGGCCAAAACAACTCTGATGGTGAGATGATTAATCAATAGATAAAAACTTTCTGACGATCCTGCATGTATTTAAGATAACTGCTTTCTGTAGTAGTGTGTATGTGAGAGGATGGATGTTTAATGTTTTTAGGCTTGAATGGAGTGTTTTAGGTATGGCGCCTGTGCTGGATATGATTATGGGGATGGTCTTGACCGTGTGAACTCGTCCCATACCCATTGGGTTTTGAGTTCAATAGCCAAATCTGCGTACTTGGAAAGTTTGCTAGTATGAGTTATTATTATTATTATTTTTGTCATCTGTCAAGTTTTTTTAACTTCCGCTCGTAGGATGTCTCATCTATGCAGAACCTATACAAACATTAAACCAACTAACAAAGAACACCTGGACGCTTAGTAAATACAAAATTCACAATCAACAACACGAAAAACAAAGGAGCAGATAATTTACAAACAAGTTTTAAGTTCGCAGCACAGTGCGAAAGTTACTACACCTGACTACCACACAAGAACGGAAACGGAAAGCAACGTAAAGTAGCGTATACCAAAACTATCACACACAGGAAACAAACCGAAATAAGTTTAAAACTATACAAGAGCGAGTTTATTTGCAAGAGTTTCGCATCCGTTCCGTTTTAACAGCAAATGGATACAGAGGTAGGGGTTAAAACTTGTTGTTTGCGGTCAAGCTTTGTGGAATGGTAAAAGACTTATGTTAGAGGGAAACCATAATTATGATAGTCGCCCCTACCATCCTTTCTTATATTATAAATGCGAATGTGAGTTCGTTTGTTTTTATCTTTGTTACGCTTTCACGCTTTCACTACCGACCATCTTGAAATTTTGTATGTACGTTGTCACAGGTCCAGACAAAACGCGAGCAATGCCGCGGACAAAGTTTAACCGCTATTTTATAATAACATTTGACTACTCATATTGAGAACTGGCTTTAACTAGCTGTATGACAATTTATAAACAGGACAGGATATTATAACTACTAGCGGTCGCCGAGTGCTCGAAATTCAACCAAAGTTTGCCTGCAAGATATTGCTGATATATGTCATTATATATTGATGTATGGAACCATAGTTACGCGCTTCGACTGCGTGTGTCAAATGCATGGTTTTGTGCGTGTTTTTTCATTAATTTATTGTATTTCTAATGCATATTTTATACAAATATTAGGATTCGCCCCTCCTTCTACATATAAACTTTAACTGTGCCAAATTTCGTACTCCTTCGTCCGCGCAATTTTTGTAAAAAGGGGTACAAAGTTTTTGCTTCACGTATTAATATATAGATAAGAATGACTAATACCTCTTCTTCTTCTCTCTTAGCCTTTATTATTCCCAAGTCACTTGGGGTCGGCTTTTCTGGTCTAACCGGATTTGACTGGATATCAGTTTTTACACGGAGCGGCTGCCTCCTGACCTCCGCAACTCGAAGGCTAACGATACCTTAAGGCTAGACCAGTGTCAGAATATTAGAGGGTACTGACTTTCCCAATAACGATAATGCCATAGATGTTCATGGCAGCCGGGACCAACGGCTTAACGTGCTCTCCGAGGCACGGAGCAAGCGATAATTGTCAATTAATACGCACATAATTTCGAAAAGTCATATAACTTCTGAAAGTCAGAGGTGCGCGACGTGGGTTCGAACCCGAGACCCTCTGCATTGCAGTCTGTTGGTCTCCCCACTGAGCTATCGCTGCTCAGTCAAGAATGACTAATACCTATCTTCTTTTAAAAACATCAGAGTGGCGCACTAAGCTTGGAACCGCTACTAATATTCTCTCTAATAACTCTTCCTGCTTTTTATGTGCTTTTACTTCTTTTATTTGGTTACTCATGTAGGTACATGTACTAATGCGGTTGGTGAAAGAAGGTTCTTTCACCACCCGTATTGGTCACGCTCGGATTTTGGTCCCATTAACTTATTAACACTGATATTGCTAAAAGGTGTAGGTCCACAATTGGTCTAAAAAAATATTATTATTTCCTTTAAAACAATCAATTACTAATGTACAGCTAAATCGACATCGCTAGGAAACCTAAAACGCCTGAATCTATATGTGGCAAATATCATACCAACTCGTCAGCACCACAAGATAACATGCTTTGGTTAGTTTTTTTATACCAGTATAATCACAACCCAAAGGCGTTAATAATTTAAAAAATGTTAATACGAGGGTACATGTGTTTTAATAATGAGCTCTGTTACTTCACTTTCAATAGGAAGAGAAGGGTTCTTTGTTCAAGCTAAAACCGCAGGAATGGTGTTATTATACTTTGCTTGTGTTTAAGTAGAATTGTAAACGAGCAAAATAGGTCAAAGTATAAGGTAACTGATACATTAAGCAGTACCATTGCAATTTCACTGTTCTTAGCTTAATGAAATTAATCTAAGTAACATTCTGCAAAACTTAACTGTAAGGTTATATGTATAACTTAAATATAACAGGTATGCATTATGCTACTTACATTAATTTCATTTATGAACTGTAAGATGCAGCTAAGTTTTACATTATGCAATTTTTTTTTTTAATTTGGTGGAATGCATGACGCGCACTCCTCCGCGGGGGCGGGCGGAGGAGTTATGTCGGACTCGCCGGGTTAAAAGAAAGATGGAATAAGAACAATGTACTTCCCGGAATACCGACTAAACCTACCACGGTGTTCCTCGACAAAACCACTATCGACGGGGCCGCGCGAATCACTTGCACATGCGGTCGCGACCCCGCCGAGGTTTCGGCTCGCCGTATGAAACGGCAGGCCCCTACACGAAGAGGCCTAACTTTTAGGCAACCCCCCCCCCTCCCCCTCCAAACCCTACTGTCCCCCCCTAGAGGGGAGATGGAACATTATGCTACTTGGATTAATTTCATTTAGCTAAGAATAGTGAAGATGTTGTATTTTTATAGTAATAACCTATATCTGTTTATGTAAGATTTATTTTATAGTTTAAGTTTATTTTTGTTTTAAATAATGTATTGTCTTGGTGATTAAGTGCTACCGTCCTTATACTTTAATGGTGCACGATGTGACACATTAAAAAGTTATACATTAGTTGTATATATTATATTAATACATGTGTTACTATTAGTATTTTTTTTGTTAGAATAAGGTCTAATGTAATAACTACTGGATGTCCAAGTTAATAAATAAATAAATTAAATACTACACTCTGCGCAAACATCCAATTTGATGTGTGTTTATGCAAACATAAAATATTGCGTACAAAATAAACTGTTTGCCTATTAAATAAGTGAGTGAACGACTCGATGGCGTAGTGGTTAGTGTAACCGACTGCCACGCCTGAGGTCGTGGGTTCGATTCCCGCACAAGTCAAACATTTGTGTGCATGAACATGGATGTTTGTCTTGGTCTGGGTGTTTCTATGTATAATATGTATGTATTTACAAAAAAAAAAGTATATATGTATGTATGTTTATCCATTGTCTAGTACCCAGAGTACAAGCTCTGCTTAGTTTGGGCTAGATGGTGTTGTGTGTATGTGATAGAATATTATAGAATATTATATTAAACCCTTTGAAAAAGAAGAGAGGCTCCTCAATCCATATGGACATCCCTGCGTTCTTATCATAAATCTACGACGTGCTACGTATACTACGTAAAAGCATCGTAAGCGACAAATTTACTTTTTTATTAGTCACTTCCCCAATGAAGCTTTGCTTAAAATATGTTTATGTAATTAAATAACTTTAATATATATCTATTTTATTATAGAGGTTTTAATTGTTTAACTGTAAACATAATAAGTAGTAGTGACGGGTGAAATCAAATTTTAGAGGTAATTTTCTCATCTAATTTCAGTAGAAAAATCCATAGACGTGGTTCCCAAGTTTAGCAGACAATTCCTTTTTCTTTATTTTATATGCGATTTTAACAATTGACAGATTAATAATAAATAAATATCTAAGAATTCATATATAATTAAAAGAAAAAGCGAATGAGTCTGTGGTGACTCCGCACAGACGAAGAAGTTCCGCCTACATCTAACAGATGGCGCTAAATACGTTCAAATGACGTCACAATCCTGCATCGCGCAAGCGGAGTTTACACAGCGACTAACTATATATACAAGCACTCGAAATCAACAGTCGGGCCGCGGCCCGCCAGGCACGATCAACCAGCCTGGTCGGAAGATCCTCCCTTTGTGTTGGAGGGACATCACACTCCGTTCCTCCACAAGTCTAGTCGCCGGAGCGCTACTGCAGATTAAAACGTTAAACGTTTTGGAAGCAATGCTTGAATAAAGTATTTGCTTATTAAAACCGGTTACGAATTTCACGTCGTTATAATGGATACTTCTTGAATAAGAAGTAAAACATGTTAAACAAAATGTTAAGAATATTATTTATATCTTTTTTTACATGTAGCCATTACATATACTACCAAAATGAACATTAGCAGAATAAAATTATGTTACCTTAGTCTTGTACCGCTAAGGGCTTACAAAAATTAAACTTGCGAGGTCATGTTATTTCTTTTGTATATAAAGCAAATGATGAAAGATATAAGTCAAAATATAAACGTCATTGAATTAAAATTTGTAATTATGTAAAATGTAAGTGGCCATGTGCCATTATTTTCATGTAATTTAGGTCAATATATATATAAGGATCCTCCAAACCGGAATTTGGTCACAGCAGCCAATTTTAATGGAGACTGGCCATCTGCGCAGAAGATATTATAGTACACAAGTATGTGCACAAACACGAGAGCCACCTCTGTTCCCTAACTCTCATAATTCGATGGGACGACCACCCGACACAACAGGAGCGAGATCAGGCGCAGGACTAACAACTTTACTTGAATTCCGAGGCATGGGAATGTTTAATACCACCAACTTTCTAACTATGGATTGCTACTAAGAATTCATTTTCAGTAAAACCCAATAACTGTTTGATGGCTCGACACGGGAGTCGTACCAGTGACCTCATCCATAGCAGTCGCATACACTACTGCTGCGCTACCGAGGTAATATGATATAACATAGCTATTATACAAAATTTTCATGTTATAGTAAGCTGACGAGTTTGCTGGAAGAATTTAATAAGAATGAATAAAGCAAGGGAGATATGCCAGGATCGTAGCATATGGAAATTCACAGACACTGCTAACACCTTTGGGCAACCAGCCCGTTTTACGTTGTTATTTTTACTAGCGAGACTTCGAATAGGCTAAGACGCAAAGCTATTAAAGATTGGTATGGATGCAGAAGACTTTTTTTTTATACTATTAAAATGGCAAACAAGCATATGGCCCACCTGATGGATAGTGGTCACCGTAACCTATGGACGCATGCAACACCAGAGGCATCACTTACGCCTTGCCGACCTTTTAGGAAAAGAAGTGGGAAGGAGAAGGAGCGGGAAGGGGTAAGAGGATGTTCGGGCCTCCGGCACTCTCACTCACTGAACGAAACACAACAGTAGGAATACTGCTATTTCACGTCGATATTCTGTGAGAGGGTAGTCCTTCCCCAGTTGAGCCGGCTCATTCATGCTGAAATCAGCGAGGCTCTACTACTCTTTGTTTCAAATTACCTGGTAATAAGGTAACGATTCATTAACACTGATTAATTATTATTCATATCTTAATTAATTATTCGTGTTTCAATCTGACAACTAATTTGATTGACTACACGGATGACGTAGTAGTTTAAGTGATCGTCTCGCCGCTGCCACTATACTAAGTGTAGTGGGTTCGAATCCCACACGGGGAAAAATTGTGTTGACACAAATGGTTGTTCCGAGTCTGGGTGTTCTTTGTGTGCTATGTTTGAATGTTTATAAAGTCTTACGCAACACAGGAATAATTCCTAGAGCGGTTGCTGTCATTTAAAAAAATATTATTTGATTTAGGTACAATTTTCGATGTGTAGTAGTTAGTAGCTAGTTGATCGTGTAATTTTCTTTATTATTTTTTCGGCAGTTAACCGTAATGTAAATCTCCTTGTATCCAATACAGAATTCGACACGCTTAGCTTTTACTAGATTCGCCTCTAAAACTATCATTCATTCATTTACATAATATTACTAATATCTAAGCATTAGAATAAAAACAAAAAATATTCGAATACAATCGACTCACTTGAATATTCGAATAATTCGAATGTTCCATGAATCGCTGTTATTACTATTACTACTGTAGCTGCTAGTCATCCGCAAATTGTTAGTACATCGTGGCTACGTCCTACTTATAACGTTCTGAAGTTAAAGTACACAGTAAGTTCAACACGCGTCGAGAGAGGGTCGTTAACACTTTACTTTGCGAACTACCTCGGGATAAGGACGCTGGGTAATCGCCACTCTAAAGTGACAAAAGTATTAGAGAACATATGAAATGTGATGGGTGATTTTACCGTTAGGTTCAAAATAAGTGTTCAAATTCACTCATAGTATTAATATGAAGTTTTCAGCTTTGAAATTGCCTTTTACATCCTACATCTAACTTCGTGGTTTCTATGCAAAGTTCAATGGTTATTTCAAATATAAATTTATATTTCGAGGATAGACTATACATATATATTATTACCTTATTTTTTATTATATTAATAATAAATATCAATTACCTTTTACACAATTGGTCTCCGATTGGGGTGAAGCCAACATGGTTAAGTTCAATGCTTCTAAGACCCAGGCGTGTCTTTTTTCCGCAAAAAAGAGCCCATTCCAACTAGCTCCAACTTTCCGTGATGTATTCGTGCCGATAACTAATCGCCTTGAGCTTCTGGGTATGACATTGACTCCAACCCTTAACTTTGGCTCCTATATTGAGGCAAGAGCCCAACTAGCTGCCAAAAAGCTGGGCATCCTCAGTAAGGTGAGGCAGTATTTCATGCCGGAACATTTGCTTAATTTGTACCAAGCACAGGTTCGGCCCTGCATGGAGTACTGTTCTCACCTCTGGGATGGCTCTGCAAAATATCAGCTGGAGGCTTTGGAGTCAATTGAGCGGAAGGCCAGGAGACTTATCGGCGATGACCAATTGGTCAACACACGACTCCAAAGCTTGGAGCATCGTCGTAAGGTTGCTAGTCTCTCGGTTTTCTATCGGATACGTTTCGGCGAGTGTGCAGAGGAACTGCATAATTTGATTCCTCCTTCCCCATTCTACCATCGGACGACCAGACAATCAGGCCAGCGACACAGGTACATGGTGGATATACCACATTTACGCACGAAGCGATTTGCTTCCAATTTTATAATGCGTACCGCTAAGGAGTGGAATTCGCTACCTAAGTCTGTGTTTCCCGATGAGTACAATCTGGGTGTCTTCAAGTCGCGAGTGAATAGGTATCTTCTAGGCAAGCGTGCTCCATCGTCGACTGCATCTACACTTAAGATCAGGTGAGATCGCGGTCAAACGGCAGCCTATTAGAGTATAAAAAAAAAAAAAAAGAATATCAATTTGTATTTAAAGTATGCTTAGTGCCTACCCATATTTGTTATTTCAATTCGCCATAATAACATGATGGTTGATATTTTCGTTAATTTAAGACAAACCATAGTGGTCTAAATACAAAAACTATTGTATTTAGACCACCTATTTTCTTCATACAAAGCAGCAACTTCATACTTAAGCCCATCTGTTACATCATGCAATATCTAGAGGCTGTTCTATTCATCAAGGATTGTTATTGTATACGCGAGGACAAGACACTGTCTACATACCAGGCTGTCTCGTTCACGCGCAATAAACATCAATGATTGATGACAGTGGTTAAGCTATAGATTATGTGCAGCTCTAGCCAATAGTTGGCATATTGTTTAATCCAGCGCATAGAAAGCTTAAAAAGACTGCAGAGGAACCCTGCAGGTTTTTCAGGGAAAGTGTTTCATTGTCTTAGCCTCAAAACATTAGGATAAGATAATTAAACGCTTTCTCTCACCCCATGGACAACTTCGCGACTTATATTTTAATCTCGTTATCACAACTTTCAAGAAGACAAGGTGTGCCACATAAATTTTCGAACCTGAGTTGTGATTGTGCTAAAATCTAAAAAGAGCTACTCTAATCTTAAGAATACAGTCTTATGATGGGCGTATCATCGAAATGACCCTTTAATTACTCTAACCATCAGACTATCAATAATCCAATCGAAGAATAAACCAAGAAGCTCTAACAAACATTCTAGGTCAGCAAAACTCACACAAAAAAGGAGAATTTAATATAACGTGACATGCTGTCTTCTATATAACCTGTCGAGTAATATTTGTTTAGCTCATCGGTTTAACCCAGCGGGTGCGGTGACCCACTTTTCCTAGCAGTCACTTGTCGGTACAATATACTTTGTTCAACTTCGACAAAGTTGTTAGGTACCCATTTGGGGTAGAGCTTACAGCGGGTGGCTGCTAACACATACGTATTAGATACAATCCCGACCTACAACTTGTCGTATCAGACAACAATGTGACCTCTGAAATGTTTTAGAAGCGAATTTAAGTAATATATTTCTCACGTATCATGATACTTTGATAGATAGATGACTTATTCTATTATAAATGTGTAAGTTTGTGAAAATGTTTAGTTATTTTTTATTCAATCACGCATAAACTGGGGAACTGATTTAGATATCACACAGATATATCATGCTCGGATTAACACGTTAGAAACTCTTATCTCGGTGTGCGCTCCTGTGAGTTTTATGAGGGAAAGCCGCAGAATTAAGTATATGAATCCTATATACGTATAAATTTTAATGTTATATTGTTTTGTTACATTTGAAAGAATATATAGTAAATTGGCATACAGACACAAACATGATATACCTATGCTTTGGTGCACCAAAGATATCTATTTAAAATTCTGACAACTGTGACGCGGACCGCGCGACCGCGACGGTTGCGCGTGAGTCGGAGTGGTGGCTGGCGCCCCCCTTCTCCCCCCTGCCCGGCGGCAGCGCCATATATAAGCCGATCGCGTCCTGGACGAGAGAGCCTGGCGGCCCGGCTTCACACTCCCAGCTAAGTGTCCTGATGTACAAGGACCACGAAGCAAGTCTTTAGCGAACCACGCCCTGACTATATTTGTATAAATAAAGATTAAGTCTTTTATTTGTATCTTAATACATTAAAAGTGTATTTGTTATACCTTCTCTCATTGTTCTTCCTAATTATTCTACAGTTCTCCTAAAGTAAACCCTAAAGGTTACACAACGTTGTTTCATTTCGTTCTCAAAACAAAACTATTTGTGTACCATTTATCTTAAATGTATATATATATATATATATAATATATATATATATATGTAATTTGTATGTTTTATGTTTGTGTTAAAATATAAATATACCTCAGATGTATAAATCTAACGAATCGAAAACTAAAAAACAAATGTCTCGCAATGTGTTGAGAACCTTAATAATAAAGTCTTGTTTATATTATAACAAAAGTTATTTATATGAGTACTTTTGTTTGGAGCAAACCAACATGTATAAATCTTCCAAAAGCTCTTATTATATTTGATTCATCCAATGTACTCGATAAAACTAGAATCACGGCATTTTTTGGTACTTAAAAGAAAACTGTATAAGTCATTTATGAATACTTTGTATGAAGATACTTCAGAGTTCAGATGTTAGTAATGTTTTACCAAAGATCATATAAAGTTGTTATGTTTTTGTTATGTTATTTTGACATGCTTCTTTTAAACTACAAACCAGCCGCAAATAAAAATATAATTATCATTGTAATATCTAAAAATGTGACCTCTCTGTTTTGTTTTCTTTAATCTTTTTTTATTTTCTCTTTGTAATCTTCTGTATCTGTAAATATAACATTATAAGTTAACATGTAATGTATGAAGAAACTGTCTCCTTAGATACAAGTTGATAACTTAGTTCAGGGGACAGTGCTTCTATGTAAAAATGTTATTGATGGCTACAATAAAGATTATTATTATTATTATATTATTAAATGAACTCATTCTCTTCTCCCTAGCCTTTATTATTCCCAAGTCACTTGGGGTCGGCTTTTCTAGTCTAACCGGATTTGACTGGATATCAGTTTTTACACGGAGCGGCTGCCACCTGACCTCCGCAACCCGAAGGATAACGATACCCTAAGGCTAGACCAGTGTCAGGATATTAGAGAGTACTGACTTTCCCACTAACCACTGCCATAGATGTTCATGGCAGCCGGGACCGGCGGCTTAACGTGCTCTCCAAGGCACGGAGCAGGCGATAATTGTCAATCAATACGCAAATAATTTCGAAAAGTCATGTAACTTCCGAAAGTCAGAGGTGCGCGACGTGGGTTCGAACCCGAGACCCTCTGCATTGCAGTCTGATGGTCTCCCCACTGAGCTATCGCTGCTTAAATGAACTCATATTAAACATAATTATGTGACAGAACAAAGTTGTTAGGATCAAGCTTTTAAATGTCGTTTTAACTTTACGAGAACTCTCTTAGATTAGTAACCGATCCGTATATTAATTCACTTGAACGGATTTTCACTTCGCCTCTGTCAGTCGCTGAGTGTTATGTTGTGGCTTCAATCTCACATGAGACGAACGTTTGTGAGATCCACAAATATTTGTACCAAGTGTAGATTGTGGCCGTTATTTAAATGTTTCTAAAGTCTTTCGTGATACAAAAATTATTCCTAGTCTTAAAATAGTAGGATGATCTTTTTCACCACCAGTGTCGCGAAAATTAAAAGCACCGTCAGTGATCAGTTTTTTGGTGACAGCAACATTCGCTTGTAATAATTGATGTTTACATATTTTAATTTTATTTCCTAATTATTAAATTGTACGTTATCAAAAGGTATCACTACATAAATATGTATAAATGAAAACTTGTAATTGGCCATATTTAGCTATTAATGTTCTAAAAGTATTTATTAGCTGCATGTTCTCCAAAAAAATTATAAATTGGAATAATAACAGTAGTAGATATTTATCTGTTCACGTTTGATGGAAAGTTTCATTTGGTATATAGATTTTTCATCAGTTAAACCATTGATCTTTAGAGCCATTGAAGTACGTATTTTTAGCACCCTTCGTCCCAGCATATACAACTCAAAGGAAAATATTTCTAGTAAATATTCGACTAGATCGGAACTCTATTCTAAATATATTTTATTATGAGAATTTGGTTTCTGATTAACAATGTAACAGTGCACTACATAATTTAGTATACTGTTGATCAAAACTTTGGCGTTCATCAGTGTAACTTTGTGACCTATATGAATAAATTAATTTTAATATAATTCATCTTTCCGTTATACAAGATCTCTGAAAATTGAAATATTCAGCACAAGTACTTATAACTTATTGTAATCGTTAAACATCAAAGACTTACAAACGGAATAATACACTATTAAAATGAAAATATTTTCTTGTACGATGAAGGAAAACATTTTCTCCGTCTTTGTGATTGTATCTCATAAATGTCACGCCATTTCGTTTGTTGTATAATACTTCTGTTAGATCTTTGATGTACGGATCCAAAAATATTATGGTTATGATTTTTGGTGTAAGCAGAGGCAGCGGAGATATGATTCTAATGGGCAATTAAGAAAGATAAATAGATAATATTGTCTTCTATTTACGCGAATATTATTCATTGAAATTAAACTGCTATATACGGATTTTATCGCGTTGTTTATTTGACACTTTATTACAGAGTCTCCCCGTGACCATGGCTGCTGAAAAGCAACCGAAACGTCGGGGAAAGTGTAAAAATAAATTAAATCTAAATAGTTTAATAATAATTTGTTTAGCTTAAAAATTAGTAAAGTTTAATAGTAGTAGTAGTAGTGTAACAATTTTCAAAATTCTGTAATAAAGTGTCAAATAAACAACGCGATAAAATCCGTATATAGCAGTTTAATTTAAAAAAAAAGATAAATATAGCATTCTAGAAAGGAAAACAAACGTATGATGAAGTGGAATAATAAAGAGAAGATTGGTACTTATAGCACAGGATATATCCTATTTTAAGTACCAGCAGAACATTATAATTAAGAATTTTGTACTTAGATTAAGTTTTCTACTACTATGTACTTACTTGTATTTTTGTGTCAATAAAGAAGTTTATTATTATTATTATTATGTTTCTCTTATCACAGGTACTTTCTAACATATTATATTAGAAAATACCTGGCCCTTTGGGAGGCTTACACGGAGACATGGGTCCAACGTGAAGAGGCCCTTCGAGAGTTTTAATCAAAGGTGGGATGGAACACCTACTGCGGCACTAGCCACAGCAGGCGTAGAACTATTACTACATATGGATTTTAATATATGGGCTATGGGTATGGGTGTCTGGTGGAGTGGAGTAATATTGCTAACTATGGATAAAAAACGGCGTCTGCCCTGAATACTCTAATAGCATCATTATTATTATTCTCTTTATTACTTTTTTTTTCTAATAATTACATTTTTAAATATAAATATAAAATCTATACATATTTAAATATATAAAAACTGAAATGACCCACCGACATCGGGAACAGGGTCCAAGCTGCCGGTGGTTAGGGCCCCAGAGAGAGGAATCTCCTCACAATACGCGCCGTGTCGAGTAGTACTGCCTTTTGCATCAAGGACTTGATCCAGCCATCTAACGCGAGCCTCTGCAGGTGGTGGTCGAGGCTCTTAGGTATTAAACCATTGACTGTAATGACTATCGGCACAATGATCGCCGAGTCCACACGCCACATGTCGACAATCTCGTGAGCTAGGTCTAAGTATTTCAACTCTTTTTCTTTTTCAGCTTTCACAAGATTCTCGTCATGCGGAATGGTAACATCGATGATCATTGCTCGGCGCTCCAATCGGTCTATCAGCACAATATCTGGCTTGTTCGCCACAATTGTCCTATCAGTGATGATAGACCGATCCCAGTACAAAGTAGCACGACCATTTTCGTGAACTGGATCGGGCACATACCTGTAATACGGCACTTCAGATTCCACAAGGTCATACTTTAAGGCAAGTTGCTGATGGACATGGACTGGCATGTTATTATTATTATTATTATTATTAAGAGAAAACTAACAAGAAGTTTATTTGACTCTGGTTCTGCCCGCGGCGTTGTCTACGTAAATACAATTCGCTTGCATCGTTGAATTATGCCTATCTCAGGCACCAGCTTCTCACATAAATGAAATTGTACAAAATATAAGGAAATTTGTTGAATTTTATCAATGTATTACACACACATTATGTAACAAAATTTTGTAGTGTTTATGTGAGAGGAAAATAAGCAATATTATTATTATTATTATTATAACTGACAGCACCAATCTTGCAGTACTATTGAACAGAAATAGATGAAACACAGCTAAGGTATTTAAATCTTAAGTCAGAGCTGCCAATCTGTGAAAACCGCATCCATTGGTTAGTTTGTAACTATGTCTGTGTTCAAGAATAGTTCATGCAATGACAATTCATAACTACGGAATAACAATAAGTTTATTACATACTACCTTTTGCTCGCGGCTTCGCTCGCGTAAAAGTAGGTAAGGCTAAAAATAACCTTAAAAAAAGGACTGTTACTACAAAGTAACAGTACTTTTTTACATATAACATAGCCTATGTTACTCGCTGATAATAAAGCGTTCTAATGGTGAATTAATTTTTAAAATAGGTTGAGTAGTTAAGAGTTCGAAAAACTCTTATACAACAGCTTTGTCCGTCCGCCCGTCCGTCAGTCTGTCTGTTATACAACTTTCAACTAAAGAACCGTAAGCGCTAGAGACTTGCGGTCAACGCCATTCGACTCAGCATAGTCGATATATGACTATGATCGTTGACCTCTGACCTCAAGGTCACGTGGGATCACGTGACCTTTGCATATTATTTGAACCATTTTTTCGAACTCTAAGATTTACGGCAATTCATTGCCGATTCTCACTTGTTTGAGTTAAAGATTTGAATTTTATCTCTATACTAATATTATAATGAGGAAAGATTTGAATTTTTGTATTTTCTTTCTACAAAGAAAAATCAAAAATAAAATGATTACCTAACCGAACCCTAAATTTAGCTAAAACATAGAGAGCTATGTTATAATCTGTTGTACTACCACTTTATAAATGAATAATATTTTCTGATGACGTCAATATTTTATACGTGCGTATTTTTACTGATTGATTAAAAATACGAGCATAGTTAAAAATAAATTTGAATACATTGCTGATTGATGAAATTGGCAGTGATTTGAGCGAGTATCACGCAGCAATTGATGGCGCAAATCTGATAGCTGTTTGACGTCACTGAAATTTAATCATATTTGTTGACAAACATAACATGGATTCTTCCGTTGATTTCTCATAACACTCAGAAACATCAGTGAAAGTAAGTCCTAAGAATAAATTTGTACACCCGTACTATTATTTAGGACGCGTTTTACTCTCGTACTAAATTTTGCTCGTGACTTGCGATTGCGTAAATGTAGATTTTGTCAATAAATGCCTACCCCTCAGGAACAGTATTTTTTTCTGACTGAAAGGTAGTCTATGTGCTTTTCTGTACCCCTTATAACAGGTATACCTATCGTGTGAAATTTCATGATCATCAGTCGAGAAGGTAAGGAGCTACAGCGTAACATCAAACAAACAAATAAAACTCTCATTCGTGTTTAAAATATAAGTTAGGATTTCGTATTCTCGTTGTAATAAAACCTCAGTTGTCGTGATATTATCAACCGGCTTTAAAACTACTTGTTGCTTGACAAAAGAAAAGAAAGAAGACTGTAAACCTTTCTAACTTTTTATTTTATTCTAGCCGAGCTTACAGAAGCTGTCTCGTCCAGATTTCATGGCACCTTCAGTTTCGCCCAAATTTTTCAGTTTTCCTTACAATATTTCCAATTTTTATTTCCGTGTAGCTCTAAAAAAAAAGCTAAAAACGATTGAATATTTTTTTAAATAAAATATTTTGTCATGTCAGTCAATCCTTTTTTAAGCAAGGAATTTATTTTTAAATTTATATAGATTTAATTTTTATACCATACGAACGGTACCTAAACATGTATTTTCCTGATTTTAAATACCCTTATATAATTTTGTATGTCCAGAAAAATATTTTTTGGCCTATTATCGATTTTGCGGTGGGTGTATTTTATATAAAATTATTAAGTGTAACTGTTTACTACTAAATAATATTTTCTAAATAATACTTATAGTTTAATATCAAGGCATCGCCAAAATATATTGTGTAGAATAATAATATTCTAAATATAAAACCAAAATAGTCTTCAATATTTAAAGCTTGAATCCGGATGTTTGTACATTTTTTTTTTAAATTTCATTTTTGTTGAGCAATAGTCCACACACAATTTTGCTGAAAATAGAACACAATATATTTCGCTTATTTTAACCCGTATTTTAGGTGGTTCGTCCAATCCATATGGGTCGGTAACACGAACGAATATCAATTATTCATTTAGATATACAGATGAATATCACACCGACATTAAGCAGGCAAAATTGTTCTATATATAAAGCTACGACAAAAACTATATACAAGTTACGCTTTTAGATAAGAGCAGCGATAGCTCAGTGGGGAGACCAACAGACTGCAATGCAGAGGGTCTCGGGTTCGAACCCACGTCGCGCACCTCTGACTTTCGGAAGTTATATGACATTTCGAAATTATGTGCGTATTGATTGACAATTATCGCCTGCTCCGTGCCTCGGAGAGCACGTTAAGCCGTCGGTCCCGGCTGCCATGAACATCTATGGCAGTCGTTATTGGGAGAGTGTCGACACAAAAGATCCCACTGGGTCGAAGTGTCGCCGGTCTGCACTGACTGGCCCCCACATATGATACATACATACATACGCTTTTAGATTATGAATCGGTTTTTGTATCTTGCATTTGTCTGATCAAACCATCAGTCATAATTACAAAAAAATATCAGTATGTGATAATATTTTACTAAATTGATTGAATAGTATTCGATCTAGGTTCTTAAAGAATTACCTAAAAATATTTTTTCTTAACACATTAAACGCCATGCCGGTTCATTACTAATTTTGGTCACAAACTAACACTTATGAACGTCGAAGGGGTTAGTGAGTTTATTACATTTATGTTAGTTGCTAGGTTCAGGCAAAAGGCTGAGTTGACCAGTTAAACTTACTTACTAGGGGGCATAGCTTCCATCGTTTAACTCAACTTGTGCATATAAGCTAGTTCTTGTACAAGAGCCATAGTAAATAAACTCACACAGCATCATCAATCACACTATACGTGTAAAACATTACACAGACATGAGAATAGTATAACCGTGTGGTGTCGGGACACGTACACACGGCTACACATCAAGTTAGACACCCTATATATGCATAACTACGCTACATACAAAATAGAGAATTGTTGGAAGGGGACAGTGCATAGTGGTGTCGATGTAATGGTAAGGATAGAGCGTAACAAAAATATAACGCACTCTCTAGCACGATTCACAGCGTTCAACTTCTAATAGTTTAAAGTCCAAACAGTCTAGGTAGATGTGTCGCTGTATGTACCAATAACCCTGTATCTACCACTGCAGGTACGGACGTACCACGTTGCGTATTTTAAAAGCTAAAGCGTATCGTAAATAGTTCTCTGTATCTGCGGTCTGGACCAAGGCCGGGCTGTCACAGATCCTACTAATACTATAAATGCAAAAGTTTGTTTCAGTGTTTGTTGGGATGGATGGATGTTTGATACTATTTCATGAAAAACTGCTAAACAGATTGCGATGAAACTTGGTATGTAGATAGCTGGAGACCTGGATTAATATTTAAGCTACTTTTTATCCCGATATTTCTACGGCGTCGGGACTTACGCGGGTGAAACCGCAGGCCGCAGCTAGTATTTTATATAGATATTTCTTGGTGTTTGTTACGGGTTTTGTTTATCTGTTTGTCTTCCAATTATAACGCTATATGATACCTTAGGAAAGTTTTATTGTAATTTCTGAGGCTTTCTGCAGCTATGTGTTTTGTTTGCGAATAATATAAGTAGGTTGATTAATGTAAATGATATCATCATACAAAATATTACTTAAAATTCTTACTTATGTGAAGTGTACTGTATGTCGGGTTGCCTACCAGGAACGATAAATGAAACGCAGAGCTTGAGAATCAAATGCCAACTGTTTATTATAATTAATGCAGAAACCTTTATACAATTACACACATTCGTAACAGCACTTACGTCATGAAACACTAATATGTATGTGCGTGTGTCCCACAGTACTCCCCCCTTTTCAGAAAAAAATATTAATATTTTTTACACAAAAACAATAAAATACTTATAACTATTATACAATTGTTTTCTTAACCTAGTTGTAATACCTGACATATCCAGTGACTACATTGTATTCGTTCTGTCACAGCATTAGGTTTCATCACAATACAATACAATATATAGGCTGTTTCTTCGTAATTGACTTCGTACTAATTTTTATACTTGAATATATAAACACTTTGTTTTACACCGTAATTTTTTATACTAATGCCTTTGCCAAATGTGGTATATTTATTATTCGGTATACAATACAATATTAATAGATGTAAAGCAATAGGATAATAGTCTTGTTACAATATACCGTTATTGGTGATGCACTTTTCACTGTTAGACACACCTATTATCTTCAGTAATTACACAATATTACTATGCATAACTTTGACGCGGTTGCGTCTGCTGTTGAGCCACTGCAATGCTATTTGCACTGTGCCATACAGACATTTCTTTCCGTAACATTTTCTGAGTACCTTTTCTACACTTTTTGCACACCATGTACGCAATGTATGCAATAACTAATGCAGCTATGATACATATCACCATGCCGTATCTTTCTATAGATTGCTCAAAATGCGAATTGGTTGCATCATTCGCTCCATTTTGGGCAATTATAACTTCTTCACTCTTCTTCTCTACACTGTAGGTTTTACCCATTATGTTGATAAAATATTTAACTTAATTAATATTTATAGAAAGTAATTATAACGGTAGAAAGTATTATTATAGTGAACGTTTTACAAAGGAATGCTTTAAAAATATACATTATTCTACAATTCAATATTTAATTGGCTCGGCAAAAAAATTATTGACGTCTTTCTTGTCCTCATTTATCTGCGTCCACAGTTGCTGATATGACATTTCTCTGCATTGTTACATACTGTTTATATTACGCGACCTTGCTTGTCTCCATTATTAATTAAATTATATATACTCCATTATTAAAAAATTTCGACGACTCGATGGCGTAGTGGTTAGTGTAACCGACTGCCACGCCTGAGGTCGCGAGTTCGATTCCCGCACAAGTCAAACATTTGTGTGCATGAACATGGATGTTTGTCTGCTTAGTTTGGGCTAGATGTGTGTATGTGGTAGAATATATATTAATATAATTAATATATATTCTATCTATACTGTTACATAAATATTAACTATTCTATGAATCTGACTGGAGTCCTAACTACTCTGCCACTCTTGGTTGTTTTACAATTTAGTTCAGATGATTTTTCACATTCATTTAATAAATAAGCTGGTTTTAATCTATCTATAGACACTGTTAATACTCTATCTGTTAATTGAATTTTAAATATTTTTTCAGATTGTTCTAAAACTTTATAAGGGCCTTCGTAAGGACATGTTAATGACTTTTTGATCATGTCGGTTCTCAAAAATACATGCGAGCACTGTTGTAGCTCGGGATGTACGAAAAATGTTTTAGATTTGCTACTTCTTGTACTTACCGGTTTACATTGTCTAATTATATCACTGATATGTTGTATTAAATTGTAAGAATCATAGTTACTATTGTTTATATCTACAAAGAATTCTCCTGGCAGACGTAGGGATCGACCATAAACCATCTGTGCGGCGCTTACGCTCGTGTCCCGTTTGATGGCTGCACGAAGTCCTAACATAACACTAGGTAGTTCGTGTGTCCAATTTTTGCCACCGTCTAATCTGGCCATTAATGATGCCTTTACACATCTATGCCACCGTTCGACCGCTCCGTTACTTTGCGGATGGTACGGGGTCGTCCTAATCTTTTCAATACCTAAATATGCCATTAATTTTGTGAATACCCTACTTTCAAATTGTCTGCCTTGATCACTGGTAAGTCTAACTGGGCAACCAAATCTACATATCCACTCTGTGTACAATTTCTTTGCAACGGTGTCGGCTGTGATATCCTTTATCGGATATGCCTCCGGCCAGCCACTCCCCCTGTCCATTATCGTCAGGCAATACCTATACTCCTCTACTGTGGTTGGGAGAGGTCCTATCAAGTCAATATGTATGTGATCAAACCTGTCTACTGGGGGATATTTGCCGTAACTAGAAATAGTATGCCTATTTACCTTAGACCGCTGGCAACTAAGACATGTTTTTGCCCATAGCCCAATGTCTCGATTCATGTTCGGCCAGAAAAACTTTTCTTTAATCATCTGGCGAGATGTACGTACACCAGGATGACTAAGATTATGGATTGCCTGAAATATATTTTTCCTAAAACTCTCTGTTATGTATGGTCTCGCATTTTCTTTAGTAATCTCACAATAAATGTAGTGATAAGAATTCGGAACTAAAAATTTTTTGAACTTGTATCTAGAATTATTCAAAAAACCTTTGAGCTCAGAATCTTGATCTTGTTCTGACGATAATTTTTCATAGTCTACTATACTTGGCGTACCTTGTATCGACTCTATACGCGATAACGCGTCTGCGACAATGTTATCCCGCCCACTCACGTGGCGTATATCAGTCGTAAATTCGCTTATAAAAAGTAACTGTCTAACACGTCTAGGGCTTTCCTTCTTATTATTTTTACATAATTTTGAAAATGCGAATGTTAATGGCTTGTGGTCTGTGAATATTATTAGTTCTCGGCCTTCAAATAAACTTCTAAAATGTTCTACCGCTAAAAATATAGCAAGTAACTCACGGTCATAGGTGCTATATTTTTTTTGTGTATTAGTAAATTTCCTCGAAAAATATCCTAACGGTTGCCATGTGTCACCTATGTACTGTTGCAACACAGCACCTACGCAATTATCTGAAGCGTCTGCAAATAGTGCATGTGGCGCGTTGGCCACCGGAAACGATAACGTGACTGCGTTCGTCAAACCGTTCTTACATTCTCGGTATGCTTGCTCAGCGTCTGGCGTCCATTGTATGGGTGTTTTGTCGTTCTTTTTAGCCTTATGAATATGTTTATTTAATATTTCTAAGTACTCTATTGCTCTAGGTAAATGACTACGATAAAAATTTACCATGCCTAAAAACTTTCTTAACTGATTAACATTTTGAGGTTTTGGATACTCACGAATTGCCTGCACCTTACTTTCTAAGGGTTTGATACCGGACGTAGTAACCTGATAGCCTAAAAATTCTATAGAAGTAGCTTTAAAAGTACATTTCTCTAGATTTATAGTGATACCGTATTCGTTTAGACGTTGAAATACCTGTTCTAACTGATGATTATGTTGTATATGGCTTTCTGAACTTATTAATATATCGTCCGCGTAGCAGTATAAAAAATCTAAGCCTGATAGGACTGTATTCGTCATAAAACGCTGAAAGGTTTGGGCAGCGTTTCTCAAACCAAAGGTTAACCGCTCAAACTCATATAATCCAAACGGTGTTGTAATCGCTGTTTTACAAATATCGTCGGGATTAATCAAAATATTATGATATGCTTTTTTAATGTCAATTTTAGAAAAAATATTTTTGTTAGCTAGTAAATATGTAAAGTCCTGTACACGCGGTATCGGGTACCTATCCGGTGTTGTGATTGCATTTAATGCTCTATAATCACCACAAGGGCGGACTTGACCGTCTTTTTTTGCCACTAAATGTAATGGACTTGCCCATGCCGACTTCGATGGCCTACATACACCTATATCTAACATTGTTTTGAACTCCTCTTTCGCCATTTTATATCTTTCCGGAGCTAAAGGTCTTGGTTTACAAAATACTGGAGGGCCTGTGGTATCAATAAAATGGTAAACGGTATGTTTCGGCGCCTCTTTGAATGACATTGGTTTGAGAATATCTGGATATCTACTTAATATGTCATATGCGGGATGATCTTTGCGTATCGTAGAGATCGCTGGTTCACACTGGTTTGCGATCGTTCCACGTACTGCCAGGTTAGTAATCTTATCTATCAAGCAACGGCCCTCAATATCTAAAATTAACTTATAGTGGTTTAAAAAATCAACTCCTAGAATAGGCTGCTTTACCTCACATACAACAAAATTCCACGTAAAAGGTCTCCTTAACTTTAAGTCTAACTGAAGTGACTTAGTTCCATATGTTTTAATCACTGAACCATTGGCGGCAAAAAGTTTAAACTTAGAATTTAAGTCTAATTCCTTCTTATTTCTAACACAAAATTTTGGTAATACAGAAATACACGCTCCTGAATCTATTAAAAACTTATAATTATATTTTCTATCACTTACTATTAAGCGGTGATCCTTGACATCACAACCTCCCGCTACCGGTTGTAGTTCCGTTAGTTTTTCGACATCGAGGGCTGCTCTTTGGTCTTCCAGCTGCAGGGTGCAATACAACTCCTAGCTCTGTGCCTGTACCTCCAGTGGTACGAGCACAGCCAGTCTGGGCTTTCCGGTGTCCTGCGCGACCTCGATCGCGAACGGCTACGTCCAAATTGCTTGTATCCGCTGTTCCTCCTGTGCCTGAACCTTCCTCTTCCCTTGTCCATTTCTTCTATTTTTAGGTTAATCTTCGCTATCTCCGCCATGACTGCTGCTATGTCGTAGGTATGGGCGGACGCTGCTGGATTGCTGCGTGATACCTCACTGACCTGTGCTGACTGGTGAGTATCCATGACCTTGTCTGCTATCACTGCCATTTCATCCAGGTCCTTGCTCGAAGTGACGGTGAGTACAGCTCTGACTGACGATGGTAAGTGACCTTGCCATAATATTTTCAACGTGTCGTTTTCTATTTTTCCTCGCGCCAGTTCTTTCATGCGGCACAGCAACTGGCTGGGTCTCTGGTCTCCTAACTCCATCTCCGACACTAACTTTTGTACCTGCCTTGTTTCAGACTCTTCGTAGATTTGCAGAAGACGTTTCTTCAGGGTGTCGAATTTGTCGCTCTCCGGGGGATTGGCCAAAATGTCTGCTACTTGTTGTATAACCTCTTTACTGAGCTTCGCTACAACCATGAAGTATTTGTTCGCGTCTGATGTTTTCTGTGGAGCCAGGATTGCTTCAACTTGTATAAACCACAATCGCGGGTTTTCTGGCCAAAAGCTTGGTATTTTATTCGCGACCGACAGGCTGGAGATGATAGCCTGATGTTCTTCAGTCTTCGCTACAACTGACGGAGCTGGTGGTGTAGGCGTCGAAGCTGTCGGAACCGGGGCGTGGTACATTGTAAGGCTGGCGACGCGAATTATATTTACCGCGCGACTGACAGTGTGCGACTCTCACGGGCGTCGGTGTCGGTCGGGGTCACCAATGTGAAGTGTACTGTATGTCGGGTTGCCTACCAGGAACGATAAATGAAACGCAGAGCTTGAGAATCAAATGCCAACTGTTTATTATAATTAATGCAGAAACCTTTATACAATTACACACATTCGTAACAGCACTTACGTCATGAAACACTAATATGTATGTGCGTGTGTCCCACACTTACATAAATCCTAACTAATATTTCAAATGTGAGTTTGTTTGTAACGTTTATGAAAATGCGCATACGCGTTGTCAGTGGTATTGAAAGGGACGACCCCTTATTCAGAAAAACGGAAAAGGTTGCTGTTCCCGAGCGAGCGAGGCCGCGGAAACAAGCTAGTCTCAAATATTTAAGTGACTAAGTATTAACTAGCGACTAATTAAGAATCAACCTATTCCTCAACAATCCATATAAAGTAACTTAATGTCAAAGTTAATAATTTATCAAGGACTTGAGAGCTATTCAGTTGAGAGGTAGCTAACTATTAGTTAGTAAAATTGCTTTAATACAATGACTCTTTAAAATATACGTAATGTTCTTAAAAGTTCTAGACCTTAAGTTTTGTTAATCGATGTAGTCTAGACCGATTAACAAAAGCTTAAAATAATGACACAACTAACGAAGACTTAGTAAAACTTAAAACAGAATAAATGGGTGTGTCAGTTGATAAACGAGCGGGATTTTTGTTGAAAAACTGTGGGTATTTGGGTCTAGTGAGTGATGTGACAATCCTAGTGGGCAGTGCGGATAACGACCGGTCATTGCCGGTATTTGCCGCAGTATAAAAACGCATATCGGTTTATAGACAGATGTTAGTTTTTCGACGATAGCGGGAAATGTGAGTATTGCCTATGACCATTTTTGTTTCGGTTATTCCAGTTTCTATGAATATTTTCAAAAAATAATGAAAATAAAATGTGATTCAAAAATATACTGCTGTTGTAACATTGTTTAAATATTTAATAATATTCTATCACATACACACAACACCATCTAGCCCAAACTAAACAGAGCTTGTACTATGGGTACTAGACAATAGATAAACATACATATATACTTTTTTATGTAAATACATACATATTATACATAGTAACACCCAGACCGAGACAAACATCCAACATTGTTCTAGCACACAAATGTTTGACTTGTGCGGAAATTGAACCTGTGACCTCAGGCGTGGCAGTCGGTTACACAGTACACTAAACACTATGCCATCGAAGCCGATATTTATACGTTGCCTTTTAGAGTTTTGGTTGAGTTTGGTTGCCGTGCCTCGGAGAGCACGTTAAGCCGTCGGTCCCGGCTGCCATGAACATCTATGGCAGTCGTTATTGGGAAAGTCAGTACCCTCTAATATCCTGACACTGGTCTAGCCTTAGGGTATCGTTAGCCTTTGGGTTGCGGAGGTCAGGTGGCAGCCGCTCCGTGTAAAAAACTGATATCCAGTCAAATCCGGTTAGACTAGAAAAGCCGACCCCAAGTGACTTGGGAATAATAAAGGCTAAGGGAGAAGGTTGAAAATTATAAATTTTATAATGGTCAAAAATATGTGCAAAGCCGTCACGCCCGGTACTTCAGTACCGTACCGGTACTCTTATAAGAAACAGGCCTAAGAATGGTAACACTGTCACAGCTTTATTTTAAGGTATATGATAGTAGTAGGTGGAACATAAAATATTGACAAATACCGGTCCAAGCTTTTATATATTTTTAACAATGTCTTTTTGCCATCCCGAGTTTATAACCCGGGATCTCTCAATCAGCTGTAAATCAAGGTCGACGGTTTTTTGTAAGAACGTTTAAACCCAACCTATACAAGTACCTAAATAAAATTAAAGTGTATGTTTATAATGTCAAAATTATAATACTATTATAATATGTAAATGAATTGAAATTAAACAACTATATACGGATTTAATCGCGTTGTTTATTTGACACTTTATTACATAATTTTGAAAGCTGTTACACTACTTTTACTTTTAAACTTACTATTAAAACTATTTAGATTTAATTTAATTTTACACTTTCCCCGACGTTTCGGTTGCTTTTCAGCAGCCATGGTCACGGGGAGACTAAGATGGTAGTTGTCTCAATGTTCCAGTGTAGTTATTTCAAAGTACCCGAACATAATTTAATCGTTGGTGTTTCTATTTACGCAGAATGAGCTCAAAGTATCATGAAGTCTAGCTATGGTTTGCTTCGTCTTGGGTTTGACTATTTGTATTACTGGATCCCAAGCTGGTGATACATTCCAACCATCTTCTCTATTAAAATTAGGAAGTTTTTTGATTTCAATAGCCTCGCGAAGCATCCTTGGTAAGAATCGGGGTTCTTTAGCGTGAATCTGTGGTTTGTCAAATCTCACGTAGTGGTTGGTTCCCTGTTGCACATTTTTACACACAGCAGACTTCAACGAGCGTCGGTGTTTTACATCAGCTATGTGTTCTTTTATGCGGGTGCCTATGTTTCTCTTGGTTTGACCAATGTATGAGAGTCCGCAGTCACAATCTATTTTAAAGACGCCTTTTACGTTTCATTTCAATCCGTATATGTATCTAGTATCATTGAAGCATATTTGTTTTTCTAAACCTTTTGATGTTTATTTATTTTCGTTTTCATGAAAGGAAATAAACACACAAAAAATTTCCGTCACATTTATTTTCGCTACTAAATAACTCTCTTAGAGAAAAATTAACCGATTTTACTATTAATATTATAACTCAGTTCTAAATTAATTTGTACAAAGCAATCCAGAAATTTTAATAATAAACTATTAATATTATTACTCAATATTAAACTTAATTGTACAAAGCAGTCCGGTAATTTTAATAATAAACCCGAATACGGCAATCTCGGTACACTCAATTTGAGGATAATTTCATTATTTAACGGGCTTTATAACGTTAATATTAAAAATTGGCCAACTGATTTAGTAAGACCCATTTAGTTTCACTTTAGTACGAAATGACAAAATCTCCATGAGTCGAGCCACTGAGGCACTTATTAAGTTACCTACAATTTGGCCGGTCACCACCGACCAAGGATTAGGGTTGTCAAACTCCCAACGTAATTATGTTTATGTTTAGTAATATAGTAAGTTAATATTTTTGTCTTACCTAAAATCCAGGACTAGCACATCTAATCTCTTGCACTTATAACTTAATAAAAATTGAGGTTATTATAAATGCGACTCGTCTGCATAAGAAATCAAGTTCAGTTCCCGGTGGGAAAAAGCGTTCCTGAGCTTTTCTGTCAAGAATTCTCAGCCGCAGCACAAAATTTGACTCTGAGCCCAATAGATGGCAATTAGGTTTATAACGTGATACCTTAAAATATAGCTGACGAAATGTTATAACAATTTTTTTTTTGTTGTTTACAACTAAAGTGGCAAGCAAGTATACGGCTCATCTGATCGTAAGTGGTCACCGCAGCGTATGGCTGCCTGCAATACAGAGGCACTTGCGCATTGCCAACCTTTTAAGAAAAAAGGAAGTGGGACGGAGAAGGAGTGGGGTGGGGGAAAGAGGGTGATTAGGCCTCCGGTACTCTTACTCACCAAATGAAACACAACAGTAGGAACACTGCTATTCCACGTCGATATTGTGTGAGAGGGTAGTACCTACTTCCCTGGTCGAGCCAGCCCATTCATGCTGAAATCAGCGAAGCTCTACTACTCATAAATGTGTCATGAAATACACTTAATTACCATTTCCTTTCCGATATATTTACTATGTATATTTATGCTTCCTGTTACTATTTAAAATACAGGATTAAAGTTCCAGTCTGGTCCCGTGATATACGTTTGTGCTAATGTTTGTAATGTGCTAATGAAGTCTCAGCAGTTCTCAATAACAGCACGGCGTCTGGCAATGTGGAAATGTGCCTAGTAGACTGCAAAACGTTCTCCTGCCTTAACATGTTTCTAGTTAATATAGAAAGGACAAAATAATATTTTTAAATGTAATACTACTATTAAATAAAATAAAACATTAAAATTATTTATATTCACTTAATACCGTTTAGATTATTAACCATATACAAAACGGATTTCTAGACATATGTCACCCTGACGCGTCATGTAACAAACTAGCGAAAACACGTGAGCCTAACCGGTTTCTAAATTACATTTTACAGTTCACCAGTTGTTAGCCTAATGTGGATCGGAGGCTGTCCTTTGAGGGCCACTCCTAACACTAATCATTGGTCCACAGCGGTCTCTAACAAACCTAAAGAATAATTAAGTTCAACAGAAAAGCTGTTTGTCGCCAGTCCTAATGCCTAACTGTATCAAATTACCCTCAGTAAGTATTTTCGATGGCCCAGTAGTAATCCTTTAAATTAGAGATTAAAGAAATCAAGTTTCTTTAATTAATAGAACTCAATTTAGGAAAGAGTAAATCATTCTTGTCAATTTAAATTAAATTTTCTTTGTTATTTTGTGATAAATAAATTAGATAGATGTTTAATTTGTTTGATTGAAAACACTTCTTATAAACATGACTGGACTGTTTGTTTATAAATAAATAAAGAAACTTTCGAATGCCCTAGTGTAACAGAGGTTTCTCCTGTCAAGTTATACTAAAACGCGTGGAATCAAAGATAGCAACTACCCAACTTGGTACCTAAGTTTGAATCTGTACATTACTTTATACGCAACAGCAAATAGCATTCAAAAAATTGATTAGTAATATCAGGAAGCTATTAATAATATATTTTAAGATTTTCGTAAAAGTAATAAAATCTTACTTAAACTAAACGATTTCTATTACAATTATCACATTGTACCAATAACTACTATGTTCTAAATATATATTATCTCATCTTAGAATTCGATAAGAACACCCAAGAGATACCTTCTACAACATTCTTTATCAAGAAACCAGTAAACAATGTCTTCATAAGTTATTTTGAAAGGCAAACAAACAAGTTCGGATTTTAAACGGGCAATGTCACAAGAAGCAGGTAGACCTTTTACCCTGAGCATCATCTATCATATCTTGGGTGCACGATATGCCGTATCTCTGACGTACTCTGTGTCCCTATAAACATTAAAGAATGTATAAAAATTGCGCAGTCACGTACGTTGTAGGCAATAAAGTATGACTGTATTGCCTCTCGCTCGCTCAAAACTAGGGTACCGCTCTTACGTGTACTTTTACCCTTGACATACAAATGTATTTTATTTTTGAGATTTCTTAAGGTAGTGCTCTGATTGGCAAGGGTGCCAACTTGTCATTTACGTAGGTACCTAATAGGAAACGCGTTTACTAATTTCTCCTCGTTTGCTATGGATTGTACGAGCTTGGATCCCTAAGATATACGTATGTTAGCGATATTCGATTATCGATAAAAAATCGAATAATACGAATGTTTGATAAAAAATCGAATAGGTCACTTTTGCCGAAAACTGGGCGTGGGAATATCGCCAAAATATACATTAAGATGGACATGGAAGGTTAATGGTTAGAAATATTACGGATCATCACTTTCGTCAAAAGCCAATACGAAACATCGTATAGCGATCACGACATCCTATCAATGAAATCAACTTTTGTTTCTAATTATGGGTAGTATCAGCACATTAATATACTTCTAAGCAATATAAGTGATGCAATTGGAAAAACTCATGAAATGCTTCTGTCTGACCACAATACATGTCAGACATTAACCTTCCCAATTGAAAAACAAAAGCCTAGATTAAACTTCTGGTATAACATGGTTCGGAATTACTCAAAAGATAACAGTATTAAATTTAAAGAAGCTCTTGTATGTCTATCATGGTCAGATGTTTTTAATGAAATAGAGCTTTTTCGCTTTTTCACGACACATTTACACTTTTTTACAATTAATGCTTCATTTAGCGAAAATTAAAAGTATATGCAAATTATTCTTCACGTAAATGGATCACAAAAGGCATAAAAACTTCTTGCATAAGAAAAAGGTATCTAAAAAAGGCATCTTATCAAAAAAATAATAATGTCTTGAAAACGAACTATATTAAATACTGCAAGTTTTAAAAGTAAAACAATCACAATATCTCCCAGACACACCAATCATAAATTGCTAATAAACTCTAAAAATAAAAGTAAAGATATACATATATCAGATAAACTTAAAATTTCAATTATTAAACCTCTTCATAAAAAATATAATAAATCATTAATGGACAATTATAGGCCTATCACTCTTATACCGATACTTTCTGAGATATATAAAAACGTAATGCTAAATAGACTAAATAGTTTTTAAACAATCATGATATTATCAAAAAAGAGGAAAACGGTTTCCAATTCCAAAAAGGCAAAAGTACCACATAAGCAGCGTTTTCACTAGTGAAGTCTGTAACAGAAAATATCGACAAAAAGAATACGGTCACTGTTATTTTCCTGGATATGTTACTCATATCCACTTTGACCTAGTCAATCATTCAAAGCTGTTGTATAAATGTGAACACTATGGTATTTGTGGGCCTGTTCTAAACTGGATACAAAGCTATCTAGACAACAGAAAGCAATGTGTTGCAATATCACGTATAGGAGCGAAATCTGTTTCAACTTTAAATAGATCCATGTTTAAGGTTAATACTTCTGGAGTTCCATAGGGCAGTATTCTTGGGCCACTCCTGTTTCTTTTATATATAAATGATCTGCCTAACGTATCTAAACATAAATGTATACTTTTCGCCGATGATGTATCATTAGTAATCCCAGACCGCGGAACATTAAATCACCAAGAAGAAGTATAGCAGTATAACTAACAATAGACAGCATTAGAGAGTGGTTAAGAGAAAACGATGAAAACCAATTTTCAGAAAACCAACTTTGTTCTATTCTCAAATTATAAACAAAAAAAATAATAAATTTAAATTTAGAATATAACAGCGAGCAAATGGAAAATTAGACAGTATTACATTTTTAGGCCTTACACTAGATAACCATTGTAATTGGAAAATACATATAGACATTATTTGCAAAATAACAAAATAGATTCTTTTATGCTTTAAAAAATTTAAGGCAAAATTCTGACGATCGTGCAGCACTTACAGCATGCTATGGTTACGTTCAATCTACTCTAAGATATGGGCCGTTGCTGTGGGGTAATTCAACACACATCGACCGAGCGTTTCTAGTACAAAAAATATATATTAGAGCCATATGCCGTGTGGGACCATTCGAATCAAGCAGACCACTTTTCAAAAAGTTACGAGTGTTTACTTTGGCTTCTTTATATAAAGTTGAGATTGCTATGTTTGTTCAAAATCATCCATAATTCTATCCAAAGGTTAATGACAAAAATAGAAAGACGTAGAAGCACACTTCATAAAAATAATAGCCGAATGATGGTTATCATAATTTACAATCATATATCTAGAGAGATAAGAGAAACACCCTTTATATAAATTTAAAAGTAGACGAGAGAGAAGTAGAGTTGTTAAATCATGGTTTCTAGAAAATAGATTTTATAATATTAAAGGATTTATTAGCTATAAAAGAAAAATATATAGATGTTATTGATATCTTAGATTTTGTAATGTGTAGAAATAAGTATGTATGTATCTTATGTGGGAGCCAGTCAGAGCAGACCGGCGACACTTCGACCCAGTGGGATCTTTTGTGTCGACACTCTCCCAATAACGACTGCCATAGATGTTCATGGCAGCCGGAACCGACGGCTTAACGTGCTCTCCGAGAAATAAGTATAATAAATAATGATGTAACTTAGTAAAAGTATTACATAAATTAAAAATTTTCACATGTCCACTGAGGGCGACATGTGTTTGAACCTTAAAAACGTGTAACACTTTTTTTTGTATACTATGTCTCAAGCGAATAAAGATTTTTATAACTTTTGAATAATCGGCTATGATTCGTATCGTAATCCTAATTGAATCGATCAACATTCGAATGCAAGATCGTACAAGTTTCGAATATTCGAATGACTTTTTTGTAGAAATTTCACATTGCTACTGCATCTGACCAAATGCCACTGATTGTTCGTTGGATTTATGATGCGTCATAAACGAATATGCCAATAACGATAAGATGACCTGATACATTATATTGATTAGATTAGGTTAGTTTTTGTGTACATGTCGAGGTCGCATGTGTTAAAAATCTCCTTTTTTAGTCTTCGCTGTCCAACCTTTGATATATTTACGTTTCTTGTATTTTATGTTATGACTTTTTTGTTAGCAACTTTGTGCTGTGATTCCGTTATATTATACTCGCCTCTCGTTAGCAGTTACTAAGGGTTTTAGAAATATTCAACAACCCATTTACCCATTTTCGTAAATGTCTTTGTACTTCTTTCATTGGCGTGATTAATCTGATTGTATTTACATTCGTGTTTAAATATTACCAATATATACTAAAATAATCAGTCAACATTCGAATAAGTAATAGATATTACGAATTGTTAATCAATAATAATTAACCTGCCTTTTTTAAGACTATGCCCGCCCACAGACGCTTCACTTTGTGGAAACATAAACAACGACGTTGCGATTAAAAAAATAGTGGTCCTGACACTGTGTGGAGAGACCCTCGCACTTGGCGCAGTAAGTACCGCCGAGATAACTCACTTAACCACTGCGCCATCCGTGAACGAGACATGAACGATACCTTTAGTAGAGCAAATGACATGAGCTACAAGAATCGCTTTGCTTTAGGTTTCTTTGCAACTTTAATATTAAGAATACTCAGATTATGCACCAAACAGCCTCTTTTAAAAAATATATCAAAGAAAATGAGGACTATTGCCTAATTAAGTTTAACAAATTAGCTGTTATCGCGGCTACTTGGCAAGCATCCCGCCATAAAAGCAACATTATCCACGGTTTAATGTGCACTTTCACATACATTACCAGTGCATTTAAGTATCCTTGATAGCGTGACACACATAACAAGAAATGTAAAACACATTTATGGAAATACCGGCGCTGCAGCCAGACGTTTTATTTGAGTTATAGTTTTTCTTTATTTAACGATGAAAAAAGGTAACCTTGTTTTAAAGTTTTAGAGCCAACTAAGTATAATGCATAACTGTGGTGTATATATGAATCTAAAATCTATAACATCGTCATTTATATAAAATACGTAACGGGTATTAACGCGATCATGTATAATGTTTACCTTTTAATGCTTGACGTTGTAGAGTAGTCTCTGTAAAGGTTAGGTTGGCTATAAATAAAATAGTCACACAACTTTAGTGACGTTTATTGAACCCACTATAGAACGGTTACAATAATAATGTCTAGCGTGTATGTACGGTCGCGGTACAGAGACTAGTGACGTTCAGTAGTCTGATACAAAAGTGCATTGCATGCGCAATGCATATAGCGACGTTACAAAGTTTATCATAATTAGCCGAAAGTCCACTGCTGGACCTATGTCCTATATATGATAGGCCTATGTCTATCCTAAGGTTTTTCACACAAACCTGTCTTGGGCCACCTGCATCCAACCGCTTCCCGCAAACCTTAGCAGGTCGTCAGTCTTTCTGCGGTCTACAATTTGTATAATTATGTATACAAATAGGTTTACGCCTGTTAACTGAAGGTGTAACATCCAAATATTACCATCTTTTTTTTTGTCTTACGTAAAAGAGGCTGCAACTATTGCCATACTATATTAAATACAAACATAGTATATTAAATACTTTTCCAGACTCTGTGCTAACCGAAAAATTCAATGAAACTTCCTATACCCAATAATTATCCAGTATGGGACTTAGACATATTTTTGGGACTTCAGAATCCTGGACACATGTTTTGGATCATGGGGCCCATAAACCATAAGCCACAAGGCCAACAACTATGCTAACCAGGAGTGCCTCTTAAAAACATCATATTAAATCTATTAAAGTAATAATAATAATAATAATATTCTACCACATTTTTTTTTTTTTTTTTACGTGGGGGAATGCATGACGCTTACCCCTCCGCGGGGGCGGGCGGAGGGGTTATGTCGGGCTCGCCGGGGTAAAAGAAAGATGTTAAAGATGATAGAGTACCTCCCGGAATACCGACTAAACCTACCACGGTGTTCCTCGACAAAACCGCTATCGACGGGGCCGCGCGAATCACTTTCGCATGCGGTCGCGACCCCGCCGAGGTTTCGGCCCGCCGTATGAAACGGCAGGCCACTACATGAAAGACCTACCCAAAGGCACTCCTCACATATTATCCCTACTGTCCCCCCTAGAGGGGAGACGGACTCGAAACAACAGAGGCGCGCGTGGGAACACGCACGCCGCCTCTCGGACCTGGTGCTGAACGGATGGCGGGCAGGCCCACAAAGCCCGCCACCCCCAGGTCAAACCTCAGGGTGGCTGGAGGTCGTCTCGCGCTCTCCGGCGCCCGGCTCTGCGGTTGGGGAGAGGGTTCAAACGCTCCCTCTCCCGCTCCGCCGCCTCCTTGATGGAAATGACTTCCTCGCCACATACACACAACACCATCTAGCCCAAACTAAGCAGAGCTTGTACTATGGGTTCTAGACAATGGATAAACATACATAGATACTTTTTTTTTGTAAATACATACATATTATACATAGAAACAAGTGCAACTCTACTCCAATTATAACAAGGAAATTAAAGTTAATTAGGAACATTTTATGATACTTACCCCAGTTACACGCCAACGTAAGCAAGACAAAGTAAGCTCTTTAGCTAATTATATTCCTGCATAAGTTGTAAAAATGAGCTCTCACTGTACTTTAGATGCTAAATGCTTGCCTCTAAAAACAGCTGTGTTATTACTTTGCATGAAGTTTGTTAAAGATAATCGTATGGAAATATTCAGTTAGTATTAATTTAATTTATTCTTGTAATGAGGATGCATACTTAGCATTACGCCTGTGTTTTCTCAAAGGAGGAAGAGTTTTAATATGTATATATTCTAAGTACGTAAAATACCTGTAGTATATAGGAAGATTTCATAATATACAACTTTTTATTAAAAATGTATGTTAACAATATACGAAGCAACAATCATTACACTGTGCAACAAAATTGCAAGTTTTGTTTGATGAACGACTTTTATCACACGATGTTTACTAATTCGACGTCTCTGATTCTACATATACCCTCATTTTTTTTTTTGTAACAGATCTCTTTAAGTATTGTAGCTTCCACTAAATTTGCTGATAACTATAACAATATTAAGTTTTTTTAATATCATTTGATATGGCATCGTCAAGACGTGTTTGTGTGAATAATCCAAATTATTTTTGTTTCATTTGCGGAGAGTATATAAATAATAAAACTCAGTCCTCTATCTTCAACTTCAGCAAGGAAGGCAAAAAATAAAAGTTTTTAACTTAAGAACTAAATAAAATAAGATAGTCTTTGACTACACTGTGTTTTATTATAAAAAGACCCATGTGTCATATTTCGTTAACTAGACCTGATAGAGAAATTTCAGTCACAGATTTGAAATTGTCATTAAAAGTTGGACTAATATCATGTAACTAACCCATACCACCAGCTTGGGATCCAGTAATACAAATAGTCAAACCCAAGAAGAAGCAAACCACAGCTAGACTTCATGATACTTTGAGCTCATTCTGCGTAAATAGAAACAACAATGATTAAATTATGTTCGGGTACTTTGAAATAACTACACTGGATTATTGAGACAACTACCATCTTAGTCTCCCCGTGACCATGGCTGCTGAAAAGCAACCGAAACATCGGGAAAAGAGTAAAATTAAATTAAATCTAAATAGTTTTCATAATAATATAATTAGCTTAAAAATTAGTAAAGTTTAATAGTACTAATAGTGTAACAAATTTTCAAAATTATGTAATAAAGTGTTAAATTAACAACGCGATAAAATCCGTATATAGTAGTTTAATTTCAATAACTAACCTAACTTATAAGTAAGTATATATATATATAGGAAGTGGTGTATATCACCCATAGTTCGCTAGTTTTAGGTCTCGCACTATTGTCGCCAACCGGCCATAATTTAAGACTTCCTGCCGCTACTGAGAATGTTTGAATAAACTCTATTATTTAAGAACAAATTGACTGCACTTATAGGATCACTTCACAATATGAATCAATGTATACCTAAAAATGTACGTTACAGTATTTATAATTCTCTTGCGAAGTCACATCTATTATACCTTATAATAATAAAAATCTGGGGAAGCGCTGGTAAAACGAAATTACAAGAATTGCAAAGAGTTCAAAACAGAATCATAAAAACACTATTTCGCTATCCATACTTGACACCAACACATAAAATCTTTAAAGAAACTAAATTAATGAATATCCATCAACTCTATATATATATAATACTTGTGTTTTAATTAGGAAAATTTTAGACAAAACCATCCATGCCAATATATCATTTATTAAAAAGTCCCAAATATCTAAACGTGGCCTTCGTCGCTCCAGTTTGCTTGTTTTGCCAAAAATATGAACCAACTATGCTAAAAAGAGTATTACCTATGAAGGAGCACAAATATTTAATAACTTACCTTCCCATATAAAAAATATTAACTCATTCAACAGTTTTCGATCTCGCCTATCCGAATATATAATAGAAAATTATTCTAACAACATTTGAGATAGAAACTGTGGAATGACTCTCACACATACCTTTCTAAAAAGGATTAATAATGTATTATATATATGTTTCAGTGACAGTTACTTATAATGAATTCGCTGAATGTGTTATGTTATATTCTAATGTAAGTAGATTTGTCTTTTTTTGAGAATAAATGATTTAAACTCAAACCTAAACGTATTATGGACGACATTCTTCGACCGGGAGTATTAACTTCGTAATCATTAACGTCTGTGAATCAAATAACCATAGTATCTCTTACGAGTACCGAACAAAGCAACCAACAACTCTGAATATATTACCACTAACAAGATGACCACTTAAAACCACTCTAACAATCAACATAAGACACGATCAAAACAATCATTGTACTCTAAAAGAAGTTATGCCATAAAGGTCGCCGCACACATTTTTAATGTCTTCTTCAATAAAACAGGTCGCAATTTCGTGCGTGTTTGCGAGCGACGCAGCAGCTTTATAAACCATATTTTTTACGAGTTCCACAAGATAACATAACAAAGCAAAGGCCATTGTCCTATATATAATTTTAGATGCTGTTTATGCAATACTAATAATGTAACAGATTTATATATAACGTTATGTGAAAGTTACGATGGTTGAAACATTCTGGTGACCCACCATAAAGGCCGCTGTTAAATTTTGACTCGTGATGACGTAATGATTATAATTGTAAGTGATTTGGGGTTGAGTTATTATGTAACTAACCGTGTGGCCAATGGAATATTAAATTAGCAAATTCTTCGAGCTTTAGGGTAGGCGTAGCGATAGTTAATGTGACTGCTATATAGGTTCAAGTTGAACAGTGTTATTCGTTTTTTGGCAAGAGCTATCAGTAGCAGCACGTCTGGTACCGGGTACAGTTATCTAACCCGGGCACACAGGTATAGCATCAAATCCTGTGCATAAGGTCGAATCTCGGGTCGAATCAACAATAAGTTAGGTTAAGGTATTCTGCTTAAATATTAATAGTAACTCTAGGAGTTAAGAAGTCGGTGGTGTTAGAGACCCCAAAGCCTCCAAAAGCACGTATACACCAACAACAACAAGACGAACAGGTCCTGCGCCTGATCTTTCTCCGGTTGTGTCGGATTGCCATCCCAATGGATCATGAGAGTTAGGGGACAGAACGAGCACTTGTGTTTGCGCACACGCTTACACTATAATCTATTCTGTACAGATGGCCAGTCTCCGCTAAATTTTGCCGCTATGACCGAAATTCGATCCTATTGTATAAAAATATAAACGTGATAATAAATACCAGTTACGTGCAAAATAAATATCATCCTATTACTCTTACAAGTATATATACAATAATAATGCAAAAGGCAGTACTACTTAACACGGCGCATATTGTGAGGAAATTCCTCTCCCTGGGGCCCTGACCACCGGCAGCTTGGACCCTGTTCCCGATGTCAGTGACTCATTTCAGTTTTTATATTTTTAAATATGTATAGTTTTTATATTTATATTTAAAAATATAATTATTAGAAAAAGGAGTAATAAACAGAATAATTATAATATTCTATCACATACACGCAACACCAGCTAACCTAAACTAAAATATTTGACTTGTGTGGGAATCAAACCCGCGACCTCAGGCGTGGCAGTCGGTTACACTAACCACTACGCCATCGAGTCGTCAATAAAGAGAATATAATGCTATCTACCATTACATTTATCTTCTGACAGAATTTATTTGGACATTTACTATTTGAGCTGAGAGCATCCCATTAGCCTATCGCTGGCAGCATTACAATGAAAAGGGCCCAGACAGAGGTCTTGCTCGAAGCTATAATAATTATTTTATTGTTCGCTTGAATAGTAATACCGTTTTATGGGGACATATTGTATCGATACATGACAATTGGATAGTCATCAACTATGTGGAGAAATAATACATTGTTTTATGTATATACATTGTTTTATGTAGATAAATGAAGTTTATTATAAAGCCCTATAAAAATTAAACATAAATAGCATCTTCGTACTGCCTGTATTTTGAAATTTAGTGACTATTTCATTCGCGTATGTATTAGTTTCATGCCTCACATAATAGGAATCTTTCAAACCTTTTGCCGTCAACGAGTCACATTTCCAAAATCCGTGCTTCTTCTAAGACTTTGTTAACTGAAAATCCCTAAAACGATTTGCATAACCCAGGCCTCGAGCCAGGAACATCACAACCAGCCGCAATCCTACGCTAATGCCACAGGATGAACGAGATAAGCTATGATTATCATAATCAAATATTCTATCTACCTACCAAAACTTGCCTTGTCCCTTCATAAACGTATCACTAATTAGAAATGCACTTAATCACACTATTAATCCCTACGAATAATCTTAAAAGCCTTGTGTCCCTAGAGTTACCTATGTATACTCACGAAAACGGACCTCTATTAGTAACTTCAAAGCTTAAATTGTTTACCCACGGTCTCTGCTGGCCCCCGTAAGGCCTATAAGAAGGTATCAAAGTTAAATGTTGGTATAATTAAAACGGGGAAGATTAGTTTTCATTAACAAACTACTCTCTAAAGTTGTGTGGGTTAACCCGAGTGCTATTAGTAACGCGAAGCTTCGGATTGAGGTGCCTTAATTTTTGGTGGGTAAAATTATTAAAGTTGTCTACAAGCGTTTAGTTACGACTTTTTGTTTTATAATAGGTTGAGAATAAGATACAGTCTCCTATAGTTATATATACTAATAATATCAGCCCTGTATTAAACTGTCTCAATGCTGGGTACTCTTCTCAGTGTGAGAAAGGTTAGGCCATAGTCCACGACGCTGGCCCAGTGCGGGTTGGCAGACTTCACATATCTTTGAGAACATTACGGAGAACCCAGACATGCAGGTACCCTCAAGAGTTTTCCTTTACTGCTAAAGCGAGCGATAATTAACTATTTAATACGCACATAACTTCGAAAAGTCAGATATGCCTTGGGATGGAATAGACTTCTGCGTGGCAGTCTGACGGTCTCCCACTACGCTATTACTGCTGGTGATAATATTAAAAAAACAATTGATTATTTTGATTTGTGTTTTAATCATTAGATAGTTATAGAAAGAAGAAAGCAAGAAAGAAAGAAATCTTTATTGCTTTACAGCTTTTAGGTGAGCACAATTTTCAAGAATAAAAACTAATAATAATTACAAGAAGAGTAAAGAAAAAATAGCAAAAACAGAGTAAAATAAAGAATAAGACACATCTAGTGACACATGCGTCTCACAGCTGCAGCAATCAGGACCCCACTTCAGTGTTTGCCTGGTTCCAAAAACCAGGCACCGATCTTTCACTGGTGCCTGTCATAGTGACGCTCGGAAGCCAATAAGTATAAATATACTTCTTCTCCTTCTTCTCCCTAGCCTTTATTATTCCCAAGTCACTTGGGGTCGGCTTTTCTAGTCTAACCGGATTTGACTGGATATCAGTTTTTACACGGAGCGGCTGCCACCTGACCTCCGCAACCCGAAGGCTAACGATACCCTAAGGCTAGACCAGTGTCAGGATATTAGAGGGTACTGACTTTCCCAATAACGACTGCCATAGACGTTCACGGCAGCCGGGACCGACGGCTTAACGTGCTCTCCGAGGCACGGAGCAGGCGATAATTGTCAATCAATACGCACATAATTTCGAAAAGTCATATATATAACTTCCGAAAGTCAGAGGTGCGCGACGTGGGCTCGAACCCGAGACCCTCTACATTGCAGTCTGTTGGTCTCCCCACTGAGCTATCGCTGCTCTTATAATAAGTATAAATATACATACATAGTTATATAATTATAATATAGAATTATGTAAAATCATTATTATTGTGAGTAGGTATAAAATAGATAATAAACGTTAAGTAAGTACATCGTTATAAATAAAATAAATACAACAGTAAGTTAGTAAATGTGGTAATAATTAATAAACAAGTATACAAGATTTGATATATTTTTACGACGTTGCCATTAACTGTTTACCTTACCTGATGTAAATTCGATTGTGGTTTTGGCAATAAAGTCTTCCACCTGGTCTTTGAAAGTCTAATAAATGACGTGGCCAAATTAAACTGTGAAGTGATTAAATTGACTGTTGCTAAGTATGCCAGATCGTCCCAGCAATTTCTATGCGTTTGACCGTCTGGTAAATAATATTTGCGTTCATCTGCCTTTCGAAAACTGGATGTAACATATTCTTCGAGCTTTTGAAAACTGCTAGTCCTTATGTCATAAGTAATGCAAATACCGGACCGAAGTACACCTTTGCAGCAATTAGAACAGTACCTACTTCTTACCGAAACTCTAATATGAAATTTCAGTTAGTCAATTTATATAGCTTTAACATCAAGAAAATATATCAATACCATTATTCACGGAGACGTTAATTAGCTTTATTCACTTTCCATTTCTACATACACATATACAGACGCCTTTACATACACCCTCAAACTCATACTTGCACACGCACTACCCACACACACACATCCACACACACACACACACACACACACACACACACACACACACACACACACACACACACACACACACACACCCACACACACACACACACACACCCACACACACACACCCACACACACACACTCACACACTCACACACACACATACACACTCACATCACGAATACTGATATACTTCCTCATCTCACAAATTAAAATAATATCACAACATAATTATTGAAACACAAACTACACTAACAACTACATGTTTAGAGGTAGGAGAGGCTGGTCATCTGTCATACAGGTTGCCCGCCTAGTACGGATACCAGTCTCTCACACAGATCTCACCTTTTAAATGTTATTTAAATGTTATGAATACCAACTAACGTAGTTACACTTACTCGATTATGTAAAACCTAGTTTAAGACCTGATTTTGTTATTATTCTGTGTGAGAGAGAAATAAATAAATTATTATTATTATTATTATTAATTTTTGTGTCTCATAAAACAGTAAACAACGTAGTTTCCGATGATAGGTAGGCCGTTACATTGTCTTATGTCTGATAATATTCAATAGATTAATAACTGAATAAATGAATGAATTTATTTATTGTTTCACTGATCATAACATATATGAAGTACAATTTTAAATATAACCTCATCAGTCATTATAGGTACAAATTGTTTGCGGCTGATACTTAAAATAGGTAAAACCTGTGCCATAAGTACCAGCAACCTTATCATGATACAGTAGATTTATAAAACTGACATATCATATAACATAATGTTGAAACAACGTGGGTACATTTACATTTACTAACAAAATTATCTATAAAAGACTTCCAAAACAAATGAAACAAAATAAACAACGACCAAAGGAACTGGAGCATAATAATTTACTAAACCTAACTAAACCTTGTCAGTATTTTTACAAAAAACTAAATAATCCTTGGTTCAAACCTGTACTATCAAGTCCAGGCTTATCTGCAGAACCATGGCCTAAATTAGTTCGTATTACAAAATTAAAAAAAAACCTGCTTTTCTTAATACCGCCATTTGAACCATTGTTTAAATATCAACCACAGATTAATACAAATATCATTCGTTCACCATGATACCGTTCTATTACAACGTTCCGTATGCCCAGGAAAGAAAACGTTTTGATAATACGCTAATGATTCAATGATGTTAAGGAGTGTTAAAACTATTGAGAGTTTGTTATTTTGCATGGTTATAAACATTATTTCGTTATTTCGTCAATTGCAGTTTTATTAAGGTTTAAGCACATTACTTAATGTCGTATTAATTTTTAATAATACATATTAGTACGTGTAACTAAACGTAACATTCTTGCGCGATCGCGCGTAATATGATACCATAATATTAAACAAAACCATCGCAACTTGAACAAAGTTCATTTAGCTTTGGAATTGATAAGTCTTTAGTAGAATAATTGCCTCTTTATTTACCTTCTTTAGTAATTTTAATAATTGAATGTGAAACCGCCATCTTGCCTTCACTTTTTTATTTTAATATGAGTACAGTCAATTGCACCAATTACTGTAGGAAAATTTACAATTCTGCGAGATGTTTGCATCGCTTTATCTTGTTCTGTCAATGTAGCAGGCATTTTTATAAATCTATGTGGTATTCGGGCTATGGCTTCTGCAATTTTGTTGCATATCTTACATAAAAAAGGTTGTGAAACTCCGTGCAAATCGGGATTCTTTTTTATTAATTTATTAATTCTTTTTTATTAATTCTGGATCTATTAGAACAAAAACAAAATATTAGTTTGGAACTTAGGACATAATTTAGTATAAATTGCTACCAATGTTTTGATAAATTCAATTTAGGCTTTGAATCTACTTACTTGAGACACATGGCATCCTCGAGCATCTCTAGTTAAATCTTCTCCTAATAAGTCCACTGTTTTCATTGCATAACATTTATTAATTCCACGAAGGGATTGACTCAAACACGATTTCTGTTGTGTAGGCGTAGGGTTGTGGCGTTTCCAACAACTCAAAGACTTCAATATCCTCAATTAAATCGACCATTTTAATATCCATTTTCGAATTAAAACAACACAGCACAATGAAAAAGATAATATAACTTAAAATAAACTTTGACTGATACGATTTACACCATCGTTAAACTAGGGGTCGCCGAGGTTTAACGTTAGACCATAATAATAATAATAATAACGATTTAGTCTATGGTTTATCGCAAAACCACGATACTATTCATAGAGGTCCTTGGTAAGGTATCCAAAGGACTTAAAAGTGGATACCTTTAGTACTGCTCTCTGAGCTTGTTCTTATTATATGACTCTTGGAAGCGCGACCTCAACTGTAAGTATATCAACTCATACATCTGTATGAGTTGATATACTTACAGTTGAGGTCGCGCTACAATTAGACAAAGCGTTATACTGTGCTAAAGTCAGCACGAGGCCTCGCTTGCGTTAATCTTGATAGTGTCTATAAATTGTTTCCTCACGGGAATAGTACTTTTTTCTGCATTAAAAGTACCCTATGTCTTTTTCTGTACCACTGACATTGCGTATGCGAAATTTCACACTGATCAGTCGAGCAGTTCAGGCGTGAAATCGCAGCAAATTAACAAACTCACATTCGCTCTGCTTCGCTTCACACAAACATACATTTAATGGACACAAAGTGTACACAGGCTCAAAACAATCAATTTTAGATTAGACAGGTAACTGTCTCGTGTGGAATTTAAACCGATTATACTCGATACGACGGCATCGGTAAGGGGATCGCTTATTCAATGTGCAATTCGTGCAGTATTAGATTATTCTGTTAATAAATGCTAATCAACATGCTCAAAAATAGGATTAAGTGTGTAATCCTAATTAATATTATATCGGACATTAATACCAATAAATAAATTATAATACCAATGCCACAGATAGGATAGGGATTTAGCGCTGTTATCTCAAAAAGGTTGTATTGCATGTCCGGTATTTCATAAGGTATTGTTATTGCAAACGAAAAAGAGACACATTCGCGTTACAAAAAGTATAGCTTTGTCACGTTTAAACGCATGCAATGGATGGCGGTCGCTGTGTTGCAATTATAGGATACAATCAATAATCCCCTGACTATAAGACTAAACTAAGTTACTACTGGCTTACGAACTATTTTTTAACGTTATGGTATCCGCCCAGAGAACCATTTATAAAACATAATGTCGGCCTCGATGGCGTAGTGGTTAGTGTAACCGACTGCCACGCCTGAGGCCGCGGGTTCGATTCCCGCACAAGTCAAACATTTATGTGCATGAACATGGATGTTTGTCTTGGTCCAGGTGTTTCTATGTATAATATGTAAGTATTTACAAAAAAAAATGTATATATATATGTTTATCCATTGTCTAGTACAAGCTCTGCTTAGTTTGGACTAGATGGTGTTGTGAGTATGTGATAGAATATTATTATTATTATTATTATTTATAGTACTGTTAGGGTATGCACTCACTACTTTAGTGCTTTTTGTACACATTATAATATAATGTATTGTAATAACATTTACCTATAAGATAACGTTACCGTTGGCATTTTCTTTTGCATATATTTTTATCGTGTAACAGTTAAGTGTAGTCAAGTTTATACTTCCTACTACTACTATTATATATTACTATATTTGCTTTGTTCGTCATTAAAGACGAGCCCGCGGCTCACCTGATAGTAATCGAGAACCGTGGCTCATACACATGGCTGTGTTTTCTTAGCATTACAGAAGCAATGTCAAAAAAACACAAGCAAGTCGCTGCCTACAGGAAGGAAAAGGGAAATGGAGCAGGATGGGGTTTGGGCAAGGAAAGGGTGATTAGGCCTCCGGCGCTCTTACTCACCGAACGAAACAACAGATATTGTTATTTTACGTCGATGAGATGAGATTTTACGATTTTACGTCGATGAGAGGGTGTTACTTCCCCGGTCGAGCCGGCCTATTCATGCTGTAACCAGCGTGGCCCTACCACTAATTATATTTTTACTACTGCTCTACTATAAAGATTTGTAAGGGCCCGTAAAGTGCGTCAATCTACTATAATAGTGACTATTGCGAATATGCATGATTTGTTTATTTATTTAAACACGTTTATAATATCTGTACACTGTATAGGATATCCTAAAACGATATTATAAACTAAGTATATATAATATAATATAAATATGACAATAAAATAATTTTACTCATTAAATACTATGCAATTTTCCGAAACTACTTTGAATTTCGGCAGAATTAGAATTAATTTATTTGATGACTATCTCAGACATTACAACATAAATAGGGCTCTTCATAAATAACAAAAATCTCTTTTCAGAAATCCTTTAATACATTTGGTAGCGTGGACTTGACAATGGCGACACTAAACTGCAGGTAGAAATACGACGTATTCTATTTGTACATTTTCTTTTTAGCAATTATATATTTTCCCCACTGCAGTAGGGAAAATTTTTGTGTCGCTTTACAAACATTAAAACAATAGTCACGAAAACATCCAGATTCGGGATAACTATTTGTGTATTAAACAAATTTTTGACTTTAAAATATATTTAAATTTGTTGTAGAAGATACAATAATGTAAAACCAGATTTTGGCGAACTTTCTTTAATTACATAACTTTTCTTTTGAATAACTGCAGGTGGCCAATATGACCTACTTTTGTGGTCTGTTCAAACAGCCATGAATTTCGTTTAAAAATATATCAAAGCAAAAGATATGAAAAGGCCATAACATTTTATGGCAAGTAATAGAATTTACCTGTTTTATTGCATTTAATTATAGAATTTTTGCGCTTAAACAATATATCGATTCGTGTGTATACCTCATTCTTGTTATTTACGGCGTACACAGCGTGTAATGTTATCTTATCTTATCTTATGTTGGGGCCAGTCAGTGCAGACCGGCGACACTTCGACCCAGTGGGATCTTTTGTGTCGACATTCTCCCAATAACGGCTGCCATAGATGTTTATGCCAGCCGGGATAGACGGTTTAACGTGCTGTCCGAGGCACGGAGCAGGCTATAATTGTCAATCAATACGCACATAATTTAGAAAAGTCATATAACTTCCGAAAGTCGGAGGTGCGCGACGTGGGTTCGAACCCGAGGCCCTCTGCATTGCAGTCTGTTGGTCTCCCCACTGAGCTATCGCTGCTCGGCGTGTAACGTTAGTAAAATTTTAAGATAATATAATGATCTCTGTGACCCACGTAAAGTAACAAATTTTACGAACATCCTATCATTTTTTGGTGATAATAATTTGGACTTGTGTATATTTATGCTGAAAGAGCATATTTGAATTACGATAGGTAATATAGAGTCCATTACGTAATCTTAATTCCAAATGTGCAAAGCTGCTGTCGTTATCAAATTGGTGCGGTTATCTGAGATTTAATATATTTACAAGCTAAATTACTAATATTGAGATGCAAATATAATAAGCCAGATACAACTGTGTATCTTCATAGAGAAGGCAATTATGTGAAATTGCCGTCGTTATTTTTGAAATTCAATATCTTTAGCTCATGAAACATGATGAAATATGACCACCTCAGTGTTATATTGCATTTTCTTTGTCTTCTTTAGCCGGACTCTTGACACATAAAGTGATATTCAATTTATATATATAATAATATCAGCCCTGTATTAAACTGTCCCACTGCTAGGCACGGGCCTCTTCTCCATGTGAGAAGGGCTAGGCCATAGTCCACCACGCTGGCCCGATGCGGGTTGGCAGACTTCACATATCTTTGAGAACATTATTGAGAACTTTTAGACATGCAGGTTTCCTCACGATGTTTTCCTTCACCGATAAAGCAAGCAATAATTAACTATTTTTTACGCACATAACTTGGAATAGTCAGAGATGCGCGCCTTAGGATCGAACTCGAGACCTCTGCGTGGCAGTCCAATGGTTTCCCACTAGGCTATCGCTGGTATGTGTCAAGATAATCTCAGTAGCGTGAGTCTGAAACTATACCAATAGGCTGGCTTCTCGGCTCGCCAGTAAAAAGCAATAGGTTATCTTAGCTGTCAAAATATTGATGTAATATACTTCTGCATACCCCTCTAGGAAACTATATTCCTATGTATCTATATTACCTATGCGTGTGAACATGTATATATGCTGTACCAAAAACCCAAACAATGAAGAAATGGCAATGAATGCTAGATATAAGTTGGTATGTTATAAATATAATTTACTGGATGTAATAGACTGACATGTAAAGAGAAATCAGGCGCTGTTCTAAACTCCAAAGTTCCTACTGAAAATATCAAAACCTAGTATTGCAATAACACTTCACTCAACTCAGGAATAGGACAGTAAACCGTACAATCCACAATGTTAGTGCATGTTTGTCTTAAATGACGAGTCAATACCAGAGTTAAATTAAATCAATATCAATTTATTCTAACAATAGTGTTAGAGTAAATTTAAAGTTATTAGGCGATTGAGAGCTCTGGGTTCAAATCCAACCACTACAGGTAGGTAGGTACAGGCCTATTGCAGCCAGGTCCAGTGTCAGGCTCCATATTACCATGATTTCTTGCCCAGATTCAGACTTAGTTCTGCTACTAAGAATCTCATGACAATAAAACCTAATAACACTTTTCTCAACTCGGTAAACGTACCCGAAACCTCATACATAGCATTCATTTTTAGACTACTGCACCACCGAGCAATAAACAATTATTTTAAAAATAACATTAACTGTTTGCTTCAGCTACAATAAATAAACATTAAAAACTTATTTATTACTTCTTGTTCTGTAACAACGTCTGACAGCAGCAAGATTAATCATTTTAGTATTTAAAGTAACCTTTTTATTTGTTCCTAAGTAATCTTGTAGTATCACGTTGTTTACCAATCACTTCTATCGATAATATAATTATAACTTATAAATAATTATATAGTATTTTGTTCAATAAATAAAGGAAAACATTACTCATAGGATATTAGTTTGTCTTTCTGTCTACATGTTAATCTGTTTTTCTTGGTAAGTATTTTAGGTAGATATGGAAGTTATTGTCGGATAGTATAATGTATGGTTGCAATATACTAGCCGACAATAACTTCCATATTTGAGAATCCTCAACAATATTTTGCATATAGCTATCTAAAAATATTTGGAGCTGGCCGTGTTATAGTTGAAAATACGGCAGTCACATATTGCTGTTAAATATTGTCTGTTTAAAAGCTTCTATAGTTTTTATAGTAAAGGCTTAACGAGACAGAATGTAAAAAAAAAACATGCGGTTAAAAAGTTATAATTTATATTAATTAAATAAAATTAATGATATAAAGAACATTATATTGTCTTCTGTTTACACGAATGTTATTCATTGAAATTAAACTACTATATACGGATTTTATCGCGTTGTTTATTTTACACTTTATTACAAAATTTTGAAACTGTCACACTACTACTAGATACTATTAAACTTTACTAATTTTTGAGCTAATTAAATTATTAAAACTATTAAAACTATGTGTGTGAACATGTACAACAGGGGACCAACCACTACCTGAGATTTGACAAACCACAGATTCTCGCTAAAGAACACAGATTCCTACCAAGGATGCTTCGCGAGGCTATTGAAATCAAAAAACATCCTAATTTCAATAGAGAAGATGGTTGGAATGTACCACCAGCTTGGGATCCAGTCATTCAAATAGTCAGACCCAAGAAGAAGCAAACCACAGCTAGACTTCATGATACTCTGAGCTCATTCTGCGTAAATAGAAACACCAATGATTAAATTATGTTCGCGTACTTTGAAATAACGACACTGGAACATTGAGACAACTACCATCTTCGTCTCCCCGTGACCATGGCTGCTGAAAAGCTACCGAAACGTCGGGGAAAGTGTAAGCTTAAATATAAATAGATTGATTAGTTTTAATAATATACTTAGCTTAAAAATTTGTAAAGTTTAATAGTATCTAGTAGTAGTGTGACAGTTTCAAAATTTTGTAATAAAGTGTAAAATAAACAACGCGATAGAATCCGTATATAGTAGTTTAATTTCAATAAAGAACATTTTTATATTATTTTATTTCCGTTTAGCTTGCAACCATGCTTTGGTAGACATAAAAAAGTAAAACATGTTCGAAGAAAGTTCATATACGGCTAGACAGCCAAAATATACCGACTGTACCATTTATAGCGTTAAAGATATATCATATCATCCTTGACATAAAACATTATAAGGAGGTCCTTGCCAAAATCCCTGAAAGTGCTTTAATAATATTGCTGTAAGTTATTACTTAAGGAACGATGTAACGAAAAACTTATTTGTATGTAGATCCCCCATTGTGCAGAATTCATAGCCCTGTATGAAAGGAAGGGTTTTGTACTATGAATAGGATCCGTAGCGAAGTCCACAATCATTCAATGTAAGTGGGTCAAACTATTACAGGCTGTGACCGATGACATGTAAAAAGGCTGCGAAAGTGAATATCAAAGTTTTATGATATATTTTTTTATTATGTGGTTTCTTATAAGTACTGGTACACGATTCAGATGATAATAAGCTAGTTTCACCGGACTGTATTACAACTGCTAGATATTCGATAATATTCTTAAAAGCAAATAGGAGTAAGAAACGCCTTTAACGGTTTCAGCGTATTGGGATCTGCGCCCAGAAAATGATATGCTGCAAATAGCCTTTAAATTAGCAATGAAGACTAATCGCTATAAAAGACCAGCCACCACTCGCTAACGACCCAAGACTTAAGGAGAACGAACAGTGATATCGCAACATACAACAATAAAATCTTCTATGAAGTTTTTGCGTTTAGTTAAGTTTCCAGATTCGTTGGATACGACGCTGTCCAGACAGTAGTCTTAATACAATATTGGGCCTCGGGTCTTAATCACGTTGATAATTATTTGAAGAAAGTTAGGCGCTCATAGCCAGTTGCACTCACTGATCGTTAAATGATTAGCGAGGTTAAGCAGCGTTGGATGCGGTCAGTCTATAGATGGATGACCGCTTAGTGGTATTTCATCTGAGCGTCTCCGTGCTTCGGAGGGCACGTAAAAAGTCAGTCCCGGTTGTTGTCAAATTAACAGTAGTCGTAAAGCCATGCCAGAGGCCTACAGGCGGCTTGAATAACTTTTGACAACAGGTTGACCACTAACCACACGAAAAGAAAGAAGAAGAAGAAAGAATTTCTCTCCGTGAGCATAGCTACTGAAAAGCACCCAAAACGTATAAACGTACGGGGAAAGTGTAAATATAAATAGTTTAATATTTGTTAATTGTTGTAGTTGAGTGGTAGAGCCACGCTGGTTACAGCATAAATGGACCGCTTCGACCGGGGAAGTACAATCCTCTCACAGAAGATCGACGTAAAATAACAGTATCTGTTATGATTCGTTCATTCGTGAGAGTGCCGAAGGCCCAATCACTCTTCCCTTCCCAAACCCCATCCTGCTCCATTCCCCTTTTCTTTCCGGTAGGCAGCGACTTGCTTGTCTTATTTTGAAATTGCTTCTGTAATGCTAAGAAAACACAGGCATGTGTGTGAGCCACGGTTCTCACTTACTATCAGGTGGGCCGCTGGCCCGTCTGTCACCGATAAACGAAATAAAAATAATTTTTTTTTAATTATTTTAAATTACAAAAAAGTGCATTTAAAATAAACCGCGATAAAATCCGTATACAGTAGTTTAATCTCGAAGTATAACATTCGGTTAAATGTAATACAACATTATTTATTTACACCCTTCATAGTTTTTATGAGTATTTCTGGAGAGATTAGTCTAAGACTTCTTCAAATCGTCTTTGATTCTAGCATGAGAACGTCCGTACCTACCTTTCGAAATTAGTTTAGCTGTCATGTTTTGTTAACGTCAGAACCAAGCTGTTTTAGCAGTGACACGAGAAATTGCGGACCTTATTCCACAGTGAATATTTTGAAACCAAACCAAAGTAATTTGCTTTCATAAGCCGTAGCAGACACTTGAACATATCACCAATTAAATAAGATTTACAATTTAGATCCAATAACATGCCTTTGCTGTAGAAGGAACATTAGCAATCGACTTACAGTCCTTTCCATTTAAGGCACCACATATTTAAATGATAATATATCGTTTTTATTTTACAGTGGCTTGTTAAATTTTGCAATTAATTTGCTATGAAAAAAATATAAACGTGGAAGGTTTTCTTAGCGTATACTGAAGATGAAAAAGAAGATAAAAAAATATTATTAGAAAGAATGGACGACGAAAGACTGACTAAGAAAGTTTATAAGACTAGTGTGAACGGAACAGTCGCAAGAGGAAGACCTAGGCGACGTTTCTTGATCAGATCGGAGGCGTTCTGGACAAAGGCCAGGTTAAGAGCACCTTGAACCGACGGGCGTGTATGAGGAACGTGATGAAAGTGAATGAAGCCAGAGAAGTGTGTCAGGATCGTAGCAAATGGAAATCCGTAGTCTCTGCCTACCCTTCTGGGAAACAGGCGTGAATCTATGTATTAAATATTACTATTATTATTTTATTTTAATTCATTATTTAGGTATTTATTTTTTGTTTAATATTATTTTCTTTCTTTTTATTGTAACCATAGACACTTAAAAATAAAGTGTTAATGGTTTGCAAATTTAACTTCACGCAATGACTAAAACCAAAAAAAGTATGGGGTTGGGGCTTGGCTGCTTAAGCTATTAATCTATCAGAGCAGTCACAATAAATGTGTAAGTTTTTTGCATGCGATGTCATGTGTGCCGACTTGTATTACTTTTTCGGCTGATTCAGATTCTATTGAAGAGAGGCCGGAAGGATAGGTGTAACCACGTCTACCAATAATTAAACCAACACAAAGCCAATGTTTTGAAACGCTTTCATAGCATAAACAATTAAAAATGTTTTGCAAAGAACAACATTTTGTCATTTTCTAATAACTTTAATACAGATATAGCTACTTTATATACTTGTATTAATGTTGACTAGAAGCAAAATGATAAATTTGAAGAGTTTGTATTATTGTTTTCATTTATCCCGGACAATATACGTCAGATAAGTAAAAAAATTGCGTTGGATAGTTTGTATGATACATCCTAAAGACGCGGCACACTACCTATAAAATTATTTTCACATGTGCACAGCTAACATAATATAAAAAAAAATAAGATGTACTTACATCACATGAGCTCGTTTACGATCGTATACGTATTACTTCATAAGAAATATTCTCTTGAAATTATCTGCAACAAACAAAGTTTCTACATTAATTTTGTGGCAATACATTAATACATAGTCTTACCTATTTCCGAAAGTGTAATGGCGGTAGTGCTTATAGGTCTCATAACACGGGACGAGACCGTCTACCGAGTACAATTCTAGACTCCGAGCTACTGAGTTTGTTTTGTCAGAAAATCCCATTAGCACTCAATTACCCAAACCTAAGACTGAAACCGAGACAGTGATTAGATTTCGGTGCATGAGCACCAAAATCAAAATCACTGTCGCCGGTTCTGTTTACATTCTACTATAAATGTGAAAGATTGCGAAGATGTTTGAATGTTTGTTACTTAGCTTTGGATGGAACTTAAGATATATATAGCTACTTTGGATAGACCATATCCTGGCAATTCCAGGATATGTTCTATCAGTGTGTTTACTTCTTATCACGGAATATGCTCCTGTATGTCGAAATTATATATAAATAGAAAATTGCAAATATATATGTTATGCGCAATGCAAGGTTATATTAAACCAAATACGATATCTAATATGCTTTATATTTCAATACGGAATGTATTTATCGAAAAGCAGATTATTCTGTCTAAACGCCAGGTTGGCTAGCTCTCCCATTTGTCCAAAGTTAGCCAATAATCTGAAGAGATAATAATCTTATCGATGTTCAGTCGAATCAAATATTAGTTCTTGAGCCAGTTTTACACACGAGATCAGATTAGAGACCGTTATTTACTTTATTGGCTGCAGATATAAAATCACTGGACCAATTTATTAGTATCGAAATTTTGTTGTAGTCTTTTAATAAAATATATTTCTATTATCTTTTTTCATATTTAGAATTCAGCTTCCGTATATTTTAATAGTAATAGTTAACATAGTGGGTGACCGTCGAGCTGACCACGCAATTCGATCTGAACGTTCGAAGCTATTATTGGAAGGATAAGGATACGAAGGATTAAATTATCGCTCGCTTTAGCGGCAAAGGAAAAATCGTAAGGGATCCTGCATGTCTGACAGCTCTCCATAATGTTCTTGAAGATATGTGAATTCTGCCAACCCGAACTAGGTCACCTTGGTGGACTATAATGAAGCGTTCTTATATTGATAAGAGGCCTGTGCCTAAAAGTGGAACAGTAAATTTCATTTATCGGGCTGATATTACTTTTATAAGTTTATCAAATATATAACTACAGCTCGGACTGATTATACCTCTGAAACCGTCATCTTGTATTCACCTGTTTTTGGCTCGAAACAGAATTCAATATTTTATTGTATGCTGGACATCAGAAATGAACACTGTAAACAAATGACTTTTCCTTTTAATAATCAAGTTGTAAAAACTGCAAGACATAGGGATCGAGTGGCAAATATAGATTCCTAGATTTGCCTGCAGCATTGCTCGTATAAATGTAAGTTAGGTTGTTAGTAACAGTACCTTTTTATGGAAGAAAGGAATCCTAAGTTCTTTTCTGTTCCCCTGTCGGCGTGTATGCAAAATTAAATGATGATTGCTAAAATGTTATATAGTTACCGCGTGAAAGCGTAACAAACAAACAAATAAACTCTCCTCTCATTCGCATTTATATATAAGAATACTAGTTCAGGTTTCTATTCACATCTATTTCGTTCTAGTGTTATCCCCGGTAAAAATAGAGAAATACGTTTGTATGAAATGTTCTGCCAGCATTTCGTCTTAAGAGTAGAGCGAATATTACCGCGGGTAATAGTATATGTATGTATCTTATGTGGGTGTGGTGATTTTAATTCTCTTTTACGAATATGGTTCTAAATCAATCTAAATCTCTGTTTAGCCATATATTCAGTATGTATGTATCTTATGTGGGGGCCAGTCAGTGCAGACCAGCGACACTTCGACCCAGTGGGATCTTTTGTGTCGACACTCTTCCAATAACGACTGCCATAGATGTTCATGGCAGCCGGGACCGACGGCTTAATGTGCTCTCCGAGGCACGGAGCAGGCGATAATTGTCAATCAATACGCACATAATTTCGAAAAGTCATTTAACTTCCGAAAGTCAGAGCATTGCAGTCTGTTGGTCTCCCCACTGAGCTATCGCTGCTCTGGGTAATAGTATAACCACGGTAATAAATATAAATTCGTAATACATTACAAAAGATTCGTAAAAATTAAGATGCATCATAAGACACAAAACCTGTAAATGCTCCATACATACTCAAAACTATTTATCGACAAGCAATCAACTATAGTGGTGCGCTCAAAATATGATTATCTAAATGAGTGATTTATATTTTTATTGAGTTGCAATAATTCTATTTGCGATGGTTATTATTTAATGAACAGTAAATGCAGCATCATATTTCAATGTAAACAAAATCGTGGCATTAAAAACGTTAGCAGCGGATGAACAAGAAATATAGAGTACGACAGTGCACTGTATTAATGTGTGCTTATTTTTTGCGATGCCAAAGCAATATAGCTGGCCTTGAAAAATATTTAACAGTAAACAGTGCATGAGTGTAATGAATTCGACATCTACATCTACCCACCAACATTTGGATGATTTGAAACAGATTACCCAATGTCCAATCTTATTCACCGCTCAATATTGGCAAATAGATCAAAGTGCTTTTAATCCAGTCTACCTGCATTAATGCTATAGTAACATCATTTTAGCCAAGATTAATGGAATTGAGAGCTATTCTAAAATAAATTCATATTTATCACTTGGCTAGAGTATTGGACTTAACATAGGTCAGACTGACAAAAATGGAGGAGAACAATTGCAATTGGCAATTGCTCTGAATTAGAACAAAACATGCTAAAATTATACATTATAGTAATCTCTTGGCCTAGGCTCAGACCTCGAAGCGAGATGTAATACAATGTTTTTTATTGTGTCTGCTTGCCGGGTAATTGATAAATTAACTGCACGGATGGTGTAGTGGTTTAAATGGTCCCTTCGCCATTGACACCGTGCAAAGTCATGTGAGTTCGATCCCCACACGGGACAAAAAATCGTTTGATTCACAAATATATGTTCCAAGTCTGGGTGTTCTTTGTGTCCGTTGTTTGAATGTTTGTAAAGTCCTCCGCGATACAGAAATAAGACACAATGTGCGCATTAGCTTTTTAAAAAATGATATTGCAAATGAAATTCATATGCTTATCTATCAATAAAAAAATATTCATCACAGCTTTAACAGCTTAATAGTGTGTATTGTAGGCTACGATGGGTCATGGTCTTGTTTCGCACGTTTAAATACTATGTATTGTTTTCTGCGAAAAATGATTAATTAGTTAGTAAGCATTTGTAAATTAATTGTACATGCCTCTTGTTCGTTTGATAAAAATACCGCAGAAATGGGACTGCAAATAAACGCATACATGTCTTTTGTTTATTTCTTAGAGCTAAATGGAAGCACAACGATAATCTAGTTAAATTTAATAATTCTTTTATTTTTTTTTATTGGCAAGGTTCTGTTTTTTACGCCAGCTACTGCATATAATATGTATTGAGATTAGTCTTGGTGCGCAAAATATTCATAGCAAAGGTACCTATTTAGAATTTAGGATCAATAAAATTATATATATAATGAGTACCTAGACCCAGATATTCGTAGACTTCATATATAATTGTCCCTTGTAGGTATTTAGACCCTGTGGTCAAAAATTTTGTAATAGAATAATTTATTCAATGACTAAATTTTAATTCAAAAATATAAGTATATATTTGGTGGATAAGTATCCACTAGGTAATTTTACTTTTGCTCAAAAGCATCAGCATTCAGTAGCTCGTGTACGCTTTGAACAAATCGTCAATTATCACAAAGATAGCGCTAAGCCGCACTCGAGCGAGCTCTAATTAGAAACCTAATATATCTTATCTGTACGCGCGCCAAATTAACGTGTTACACTAACCTTTCTCGCTACGAGGTTCTGTTGAATGTTACCAGATAGCACAGCATTATGGCAAAGGAGTTTTGTCGAGACACATTTTGTGGTAAAAGGATTGTATTAAGCTTTACAGCGTCAGTCAAGTCAAGCAATGGCAGTGTTAGGCAGTTCACGTTCAATTACCAATCGATTTGCGCGTATTTATGTAACCATTTAAACCATAACATATTATTCTTATGGTTGTAAAGTAATTTATTTTATAGATAAAAGTTGCTTTTCTCTATGTTTCATTTGTTTATGAACCATACATAAATCTATTTGCCTGTTAACCAATACACCGCACAAGGATCAAGTTCCGAGCAGACAGGATAAAGATAATTTCGGCACTTTACTTTCTCATATTGTTCTACTAAAATATTTAGTGATGTTATAACGAAAAAAACTGAGATCTCTTGCACAGCCGACTGGTGTGCATGACATTTAAAATTCAATCTCTGAATCAGGCAGTAAGTTGTTTATTCTTACAAAATATAAATAAAGTGCTACTATGCTTCAACAGAGTTATTGAATCAATGCACAAATGTTTCACAGTGCACGCATTTGATCATTTGTTACTCATTCTTTCTCGTTTTAAACTAAATTTTCGCAGTAAAATATCCAATTAGCGAGGCTGACCTGTATCCGTGTCGAGCTGACCAGGTGCTAACCGAAGCGGAGCTCGTTACCAAGCACTACTCACCCGCACTAACTTTTAACGATCTCAGCTTGAATTAGTCGCAGGCTAATTGTTTTTAATTAACTCTACCATGTTCGGCCTCTAAGGATAAATTTATGGTAAACAATTTGACAAGACTAGGTTTCAATAGGTCAAATAGGAAATTTACTTATGAGTCCTGTTAAAACAGGGCATAAACAGGACGCGAATGGAAGCAGCTGCATGAATAGATTAGTAGTTTATGTACTTGCCTTGCCATTGCCACTGCGCAGTGACCCCCACACGGGACAAAAAACTTGTGATCAACAAGTCTTCCGAAAGTCATCTTTAAACAAGTGAGAATCGACAATGAATTGCCGTAAATCTTAGAGTTCGAAAAAATGGTTCAAGTAATATTTTATTTTATTTTTTGTTTTTATTTTATTTGGGACACAAACACACAATTCATATATATTAATTATATATATTACAATTCGAAAATAATTAATGTTCAAATTAACTACACTTAATCCAAAGCAGTTTCCACATATAAATATACAGTAGCGCCAAAAAATTTTTGAATTTAATATGCAACGGTCACGTGATACCACGTGACCTTGAGGTCAGAGGTCATAGGTCATAGTCATTTTGGGGGTATATCGACTATGCTGAGTCGAATGGCGTTAACCGCGAGTCTCTAGCTATTACGGTTCTTGAGTTGAAAGTTGTATAACAGACAGACGGATGGACGGACGGACGGACAAAGCTGTTGTATAAGAGTTTTTTCGAACTCTATAAAGAAAAAGTTACGGTAATCTTTCATCCGTAGTTGTGCCATGAATATGCCTTAAAGTCTTACGACCAAACCCAAAAGGGCATAAGCCCTGGGTTGGGGTTTGAGCATATGCACCCACACCAAAAGCTTTTTGGTGTGGGAGGATGCTTAGATGCTTGGTTTTAGTCGCAGACTGAGGGAGTCAGAAACGTAGCTGGGAGAGCCTGTCAAACACTTTTTGTCTCCTTGTGACGAGAAAGTGCAAGGTGCATTCCTCCAGGTACAAAAAATGGTAAAAGAGATTTTTTTAAACCTGGCAAGAAAATAATAGCAATCCTTGTTGTGACATTGGTCCACAGTACTCACTGTCCATTAAGCAGCCTGTTGCGATTTCGGTGGTATAAAATAGCAAAAATACTTACTGAATAAAAACTAATCTAAACAGAGATTTAGATTGATTTAGAACCATATTCGTAAAAGAGAATTAAAATCACTCTATTTTATAATTAAATAAAACTTTATGAAACATCTCGCTAGCCTCAGAGTTCTCAATAACGTTCCTAATACTTTAAATGTTATAAAGGAGGCACAATAGAAGATGTATTGTTCGCGGATAACTGACGACAGCGGCAGCGCTGAACGATTTAAAAATATGTGCAGTCTTGCAATATGCGTTGGGTACTAGATAAATGGACTTAAGCCTTACTTCGAGAAAACCGTGTCCAGCAGTGATATTTCAACACTAATACGGTGGCATAAAGCTGTCGGATCGACGAATGTAAGACTTTTCTTTTTATTGCTTCACGTGTGAGAGGCAGACAGGCCAACGATCCATCTGGTGGTAAGTGGTAACCGTCGCCTAAGGACTGGCTGGCTGCAGCCAATCTCGGCAATTTTACTCTTTTACATCTTTAATGGAAAACAAGTCATAGCGCTCGAGAAATACCGTGGCAGTTAGTTTATTCCCGAGCCTGCACATACTTAAGAGAAATTAATGCTGAAAGTGCTCGGTGGTGGACGGCTACTTGGCTGGCGGCCATTTCCAATCTTCAATTAGGGTGTCGTTATATTGCCAGCCTATATAGAGATTGTGATAAATTTGTGTTACATCGCATGTTTGAATGAAAAGCTCGCTGTATAATATATAATATAAAAAGAAATGAAAATAATGTGGTGTAAAAGTAAATATTACATTGAAATCAACTACTTTTAACGACTTTTATTGCAATTTATTTAAATAATTTTCATATAATATTGAAACTATATTTACACTTGTCCAGTCAGTAATTTGAGTACAACAAAAATTAATTGAAAGATTTCTATCACTCTAGATCATGGTATATTGTAAAACTATATTGATTAAATACAGTTTAAATGTTGGCTGATGAATCATTACCAGTATGCACCTCTTAAAAATTGAAACAAAACATAGCCAGACGACCTGCATATCTGTGAGTCCTTGATATGGTTTTTACGGGTGCATCAAGTCGGCCAGGGCTAAGTGACGTAACTACACTTGATTACTAAACAAGATCTTAAATAGAAAACCATAATATGTAATATATAGCATATCTATTCTATAAGATCATTTGATTCATAACAGATTTTCTGTATATAAATGACAAGTGGTATTTAATATTTAGAAAACGTTCAACACATACATAGTCAGCACATACATTTTACGGATCACTTCATAAAACAGAAATAATATAATTTACCCAACCGTACATCAAGTGAATCGAGCTCTACGCGCTTTTATGAACAGTCGAAATGTATCCGAAAAGGTACGTTTTGCTGTTTATAGAGGACTATTAGTGCCCACACTTATGTATGGAAGTGAAAGTTGGGTATGGCAAAAGAAGCATGAGAGCAGAATAAATGCTGTAGAAATGAGAGCGCTGAGAAGCATATGTGGTGTGACTCTGAAAGATAGAATAAGGAATAGTGTGATTAGAGAGAAATGCGGCATGAAAGTAGATATAGTGACAAGAATAGAAAAGGGTATGTTAAGCTGGTTTGGGCATGTAGAAAGAATGAACGAGGAAAGACTAACTAAGAAAGTTTATAAGGCTAGTGTGAATGGAACAGTCGCAAAAGGAAGACCTAGGCGAACGTTTCTCGATCAGATCGGAGGCGTTCTGGACAAAGGCCAGGCTAAGAGCACCTTGAACCGAGGGGCATGTATGAGGAATGTGATGAAAGTGAATGAAGCCAGAGAAGTGTGTCGGGATCGTAGCAAAAGGAAATCCGTAGTCTCTGCCTACCCCTCTGGGAAACAGGCGTGAATCTATGTATGTATGTACATCATTCAAGGACACTTTTCTATAGAAAATATTAACAGAAAATAAGGTAAAAGTCTTCGATAAAATACATGGAAACTATATCAACTCCTTTGTATATGTACGACGATTGTTGAATTTCTGACCTTTAAACGTGCTACTTTTTATATAGATTATGTATCTGTGTGTGTACCGATTGAAACGCTGAAAACTGTACGTATTAATATCATGGTTCGAGTGATATCGCCTTTATCATTATCCTAGAACCTTATTGTAACTTAAAGCTGTGTTAAAATTATAATAAAATATTTCAAGCTGTTCCGTCCCAGACGTAATTTTGCCACTGGCAACTTTTTTGGTCGCAATTCCCGTTGTCTCAAAGGCGGAAATCATAGAAAAATGAAACGTAAAAAATGTCACTTGAAATAAAATCTTGATACCGGTTGGACCTAATCTCTTTCTTGAACACGAGGCCGCTTGGGATGATTACTCCTTATTTTGCTTAAATCTTGGAAATTAAATATTGTTGAACTTTAGTTTCTAATCACGTACCAAACGTGTAATATTGTTGTTGAGTACATGGAACTTTGCGATCGCGAAGATCGTGATTTTGTTAAACACGTGTGACCTTGCCGGCGTGCTAAAGGCACCCGCCTGCAAAGAAGCTGTTCTCGGTTGGGGTAAGCTTATTGACCATAATTGGATCCGTTTTATTGTTCAATTATGCTAACCTAACTTGACTTACAGCCCGGCGACAGAAGGACATTTTGAGGTCAGTCTTCGTTGTAACCGCATGTTTTTTATATTTGTAATGTTAACGCCATGTATCGTCGCTGAGTTCATTCACGGTTGTTGCTAGATCGGGCTAGAAGACAGCTATTCCACGGCGCCAACAAATTCCTAGCAGGTCTTAGCACTATAAAATATAAAGTCAATAATAATAAATTTTATTACTCCATTAGAATAACACTTAATCTAGGTACAAAATTTAGGGCTTAAGGAATACATAACATACTGGAGACCTTGTCTTCTAAACTAGGTATGGCACTGAATGATACACAAGCAGAGGGCTCTTGAAAATTATTAACTCAATTATAGGAAATGAAATTTTTATCCGAGTATCAGGTATTTGCTTATAGTTAAAATATCATTCTTACAAATAAAATGTGCAGTGAATGTAAGTGGATGCGCAGTACTTGTATTTAAAATGCAAGTACTGTGAACGAGGTTGCGGGTTCAGGTTACCGGTCGGGCAAAGTAAAGTTAAGAAATTCTCAGTTGCCGTACGAAGTCTATTGCCCGGTAGACGCCAATATACTTTGCCAGCTATTACGAGGGCATAAAATCATAATTTGCGAAATGGTAGGTAGGCAGAAGCCTACCCTTTTGGGAATGTACACAAGAGACAATGTATGTATATTAATAACAAATACATTCAATATATTTTTGAAAGATATAAGAAACTATCAGGTATAGTGATCACAAACTGGTAACAAAGCAACATTTCGTCCATAATAGGTTCTAATAATTAATAAAACCCCATGTCTAAAAGTGCGTGTACCAGGTACATTTCGAAACAATCAACTCACTGCTAGATGTTAGCCCTTATGGCGCAGTGACTTATAATAACATAGACACAGTATTGCTACTAAATAAATAATTAAATAAGGAGTATTAACATTGGACCTGATTAAATATAGACAGCAAGAGCTTATTATAAGAAGCGATTGCCTAGTAGAAGATCGTTGGACCACGCAGACGTCTCGATTGACCTGGGGGTGGCGGGCTTTGTGGGCCTGCCCGCCATCCGTTCAGCACCAGGTCCGAGAGGCGGCGTGCGTGTTCCCACGCGCGCCTCTATGTCGAGTCCGTCTCCCCTCTAGGGGGGACAGTAGGGAGTGTAGAAGTGCCAATAGGGTAGGTCTTTCGTGTAGTGGCCTGCCGTTTCATACGGCGGGCCGAAACCTCGGCGGGGTCGCGACCGCATGCGAAAGTGATTCGCGCGGCCCCGTCGATAGTGGTTTTGTCGAGGAACACCGTGGTAGGTTTAGTCGGTATCCCGGGAGGTACATTTTCTTCTTAACATCTTTCTTTTACCCCGGCGAGTCCGACATAACCCCTCCGCCCGCCCCCGCGGAGGGGTATGCATCAAGCATTCCCCCACGTAAAAAAAAAAAAAAAAAAAAAAAAAAACGCAGACGTCTCGAAGTTTCCAGTTTAAGGAAAAGGCACGCACCTCTGAAAAAAAACATCATGGGTAACATGTCTAAGAGTTCTGGAAAATACATAAACTACAGTTAATTTCATCTATCTGATGAGAAATTCACTGGAACAATATATTTTCTAGTCCATATTCTGATTTAAAAAATGTTGTTCTATACTAAAATTTGTTTGATTTTATTAATAAATTTAAACGTACATAGGTAGTTATGTTAGTCGTCGTTTTTTTCATGTTTAAATATGTCACCCGACAAACACGTGACTCCGTCTATCTAATGGCAGCTGGGTCTGTTAAAGATCAGCCTCGAATCACAATAATTGGGACAGACAGACAACGCCTTCTATCTCTTTCAAGCATTTCTCAATGGTTTTGGAGTATTTATAGTAAAAACGCACAAAGCTGTGTGTTTCTTTGGATACTAAACGCAACACACATTTAATATTTGACTGCACGAATGGTGAAGTGGTTTAAGTGGTCGCCTGAACATTGTCACTGCGCCGAGTGTAGTGAGTTCGAATCCCACTCGGGACAAAAATTTGTGTGATCCACAAATAGTTGTTCCGTGTCTGGGTGTTCTAAGTGTCTGTTGTTTGAATATTTGTTAAGTCCCCCGCCTCACAGGAATTATTCCTAGTCCAGGAGTTGTCTTTTTTTAAGATAAAATAAAAATGAAACATAGTAAATCTTTTGCTTAAGAGTTACTTAATTAGATTAGGTACTTATCTATTAAACATCCTATCAAAAATACTTTACAGTTTACGTATATGCATTACTTAAACAATATTAAAAGCATTAATTTAAGCAATAAACGTAAAACTTTGTATTTATTCAGCTTACAGACACAAAAAGGCTTTACAAAATGTTCTTCTGAAGTTTTCACGGTCGGAATAGATTTTTTAATCAGGACTGTCATTAAAGTCACGCAGTAAATCCAAAAAGGTTTCAAAAGAAAAAAAGGCTTTTATAGTCATAGGTATAGAAGAAACCCTTTTTTTCTGAATAAAATAAACATTGAAACCCGAAACCTACGGACCGCAGAAGCCGTCCTAGTGAGATGGCACAACAAGACATTTTAGATGACCTAATAAACGATAGTAATATAACTAATTTTAGTTGGAGGTACTGTCTCTGTGGCGCAGTGGTGGTGAATGTGACTGCTATGCGTGACGGCTCGTGTTCAAGTCCCGGGTCGAACAAAATGTTATTCAGTATTTTGCCAAAAATTCTCAGTAGAAGCACGGTCTCTGGCACTATGGCTAGCAAACAGCAGTAAGCTCAACCCCTATTACGCGAACCTTAAACTGCCCTTTGACAGAGGCTTGCATACGAGCCGCACATTTGTACCTTGTATTTGTTACCGGCTTGGATACGAGCCACCGAGTGCGCGCCACTTTAAACCTTATTTCACTAACTTAACGCTTAAAACTGATTGTTTATCGGCTGCGAATGGTTTTTTTTTTTGGGTACAGGTTAAAACCATAACTTATTTCTTTGGAAATATTAAGACTATGATTTTACTGTTAGAATTTTATCAATAAGCTTATGAATGACGAGTTGACGCTATGCTTTCGTAGCTGCTGCTGAAATTTCAACCTTCATTCCATGTCATTAAGCTATATTATTATTCGTCATCTAGTTTCCTTCCCGTGACGTCTCGCTAATGCCGGACGTAAAGTCGTTTGAATAATACCAGTCCTGACTATAAGCTTCAGTCAACCCGTCACCATGACCGATACAAGTCTGTTAAAACGTGAGATAATAAACAGGTAGGTATTTTATACCTAAATACTGATGCGGTTAAGAGTCGTTGTCCACTATTCTACACTGTTTATAAGCTGTGATAACTTTACTGTAATATGAGAGAGGTTAGACGGTAGTTCTACATTTTATCTTTGTTTTCCCATTTTCACAGTTCTGGTCTCATGACATATTCCACTATTTCGCTCTCACAAAAACATTGCATTATAATAAGATAAATAAAATAGCCTATATTCATAAAATAACGTTGCTTCGATGCTGCATCACAGCGTAAAAAAGGACAAATCAACAAACAATTTTTCGTATTTATACTATCAATAAGATTTGTAACATTCGTAAGATAAAAACTTCCTACTAATATTATAAATGTGAAAGTTTGTGAGGATGGATGGATGTTTGTAAGTCTTTCACGCAAAATCTACTAAACCGGCTGTGATGAAACTTGCTACTTTTTATTCCGATATTTTTACGGCATCGGGGCTTATGCTGGTGAAACCGCGGGGCGTAGCTAGTATTTTATAAATCTTTGTGATAGTAGATATAGGTACTTAGTCTTAACACGGACAAGAATAAAACAAATAGCCGAAAATAATAAACCAATAACATACAAACAAAATAACCAATGAAACGTAAAAAGTTACGAATTACTACCGTCTTCCAGAGGAAAATAATTGTTTGTCTCCTAATAACAGTTCAATGACCTTTCCCAAAAAGATAAAGACAAAGTTAAAGGATAAGATACACAAAATGTAACAGTTCAAGGGTAAAGGTACAATATTGAAATAGATCTAGAAGCATCCCACTGAAAACGAATCTTTACGAAGATGTGTGACCCCTTACCTTTACGTACAAGGTTACGTTCTTTGTCATGGACGTAGCATTTGATTTTATGAATGAATAACGTTTACCTATGACCTTCTGTGTAAAACTTATTTGATTGTGTAGGCTTGTGGGTGTGAGTAATACTCTAAATGCTAGAAATCGATGACTATATTATAACTAAAATTATAACTAAATTTTAAATTCATATAATATTCACAGTCTCATTCCTGTATATCTTGGAAAACGTAAGAAGAGTTATATTAAAACCATATGGCGCCGCTAGCAATAAGAACCAATGTAATACCAGACCAGCTTTTTGACTTCTACTCAATTTCTCTTACTACGCTGTGCTATTGAGAAAACCCAATAAAATTTAACAACAATTTCCATTTCTATGTCACGTATATTAGGAAAGAAATAATACGCTTCTTCTCCCTTAGCATTTATTATTCCCAAGTCACTTGGGGTCGGCTTTTCTAGTCTAACCGGATTTGACTGGATATCAGTTTTTACACGGAGCGGCTGCCACCTGACCTCCGCAACCCGAAGGCTAACCATACCCTAAGGCTAGACCAGTGTCAGGATATAAGAGGGTACTGACTTTCCCAATAACGACTGCCATAGATGTTAATGGCACCCGGGACTGACGGCTTAACGTGCTCTCCGAGCCACGAAGCAGGCGATAATTGTTTAATTTTAATTTCGAAAAGTCATAACTTTCGAAAGTCAGAGGTGTGCAACCTGGGTTCGAACCCGAGACCCTCTGCATTGCAGTCTGTTGGTCTCCCCACTGACCTATCGCTGCTCAAAAGAAATAATACACATCAACATTAATTTGTTCATAATTGTAAGTTCTTATCTTGCTCCTATTAGTTGCCTATCCGACATCAAAATATTACAGCTGTCACAATATTATGCTATGAAAGCAGTAGTAGTAATAAAAGAAAAAACAAAATTATAAAAATATCTTTCAAAGTGGCCAGTATGTGTTGTTCGTTGACCTTTTTATAACTTTTGCTTTTGGCAGATGAGGTAGCTGTCCACTGGTAAGAAGTAACCTGCCTAAAATAAGACATATCAGCAGCATACACAGACACGGTCTGCTGCCCTATGATGAAGAAGTACTAATCAAAATAGGAGTAAAAAGAAACGAAGAGATTAATTGGGTTTCCAGTGAAACTTCTGGAAATTTAAATTCTTAGATACTTGAACAAGTTCGTGAGTGAGAACACTTATCGAACATGTTTTAGTATCCGATCGTTCAAATGTAAGCATTTAACTTAACCAGGGACCAGACAACTTTATTTATTGTTAAAAAAGTATATCGCCAGGACTATGAATAATTTTATACCTGTGTCGCGGGGGACTTTACAAACATTCAAACAACGGACACAAAGAACACCCAGACTCAGCATAACTGTTTGAGGATTACGCAAACTTTTGTCCCGTGTGGGTTTCGAACCCACAACAGTGGCGAGGTGACAACTTAAAACCACTACGCCATCCTGTCAGTCCGTGAGGCCACGCCAGTCTTTATATCTATACTAATATTATAAAGCTGAAGTTTGTTTGTTTGTTTGAACGCGCTAATCTCAGGAACTACTGGTTCGAATTAAAAATTATTTTAGTGTTGGATAGCCCATTTATCGAGAAAGGCTATAGGCTATATAACATCACGCTAGAATCAATAGGAGCGGAGCAGCAATGGCTGGCCGCAAAATAATTTTCATTAAAAATGTTACAGAAACGAGGAAAATTATTTCATCTTATATGAAGCAGACGAAGTTGGTGCGGGCTAGCTAGTTGTCAAATAATTTGGGGAAAATCCACTTGATTTGCCCTAAATAAGAGAGAATCTAGCGGGAACCGTTGTTTAACAATTATTTTATTGTTTTGATTGTATTGAATCATTTTACCTACGTATTGGAAAATATTGTAATGATGTATTCAAGTAAACATATTCACATTCATTTTGCTTTATTACATACGTCATTATAAAAAAATATCTTGTTTAGACATAACAAATATTTTCCTACAAAGTAAAATCATTTACTTTGAGTATCAAATACTCGTTACAGATTCAATGTTTCAAACTTGTTAGTGAAACAAAAATAACAGTAAAACAATATAAATGCAAGCCCATATATGATGGAATAGGTATAAATGTATTAAATATATATTAGGCCAGCTATGTATATTTTTTGGTTTCATGTAGATTTGGACCCAGAAACATATAATAATTCAATAACAATAGCGATAGCAATAGGCTGACGAGCTATTTTCTGTCTACGCTGCTAAAATTTAGTTAATGTGTACTATGTGTTAGGTACTAGAGTAGACAGCTAACTAAATTGTTTGTAACACTAGGTAGAGTGCATGATCTCTAATCCACTTAGTTTTTTTCTGGATAACAGGTACCCTATGTCCTTTTCAGTTCCCCTGACTAGTGTGCGAAATTTCATAATGATCGGTCGAGTAGTTAAGGCCTGAAAGCATAACAAACAGACCAACTCACTCAGTTCCTAAATTAATATTAAGGAACTAAAATAATTTAGTTAAAGTAAATATTGTTATTATTTTTCGATGTATATAGTCAATAATATATCGTATAATGGCTACAACATAATTTCAGTATTTTACAATTCATATCAACAAGGATTGATATGAATTTTTTTAATTTCAACAGTGATTGATTTCAATGGGGAGACTAACAGACTGCAATGCAGAGGGTCTCGGGTTCGAACCCACGTCGCGCACCACTGACTTTCGGAAGTTATATGACTTTACGAAATTATGTGCGTATTGATTGACAATTATCGCCTGCTCCGTGCCTCGGAGAGCACGTTAAGCCGTCGGTCCCGGCTGCCATGAACATCTGTGGCAGTCGTTATTGGGAGAGTGTCGACACAAAAGATCCCACTGGGTCGAAGTGTCACCGGTTTGCACTGACTGGCCCCCACATAAGACAAGATAAGATATGTTTCGGGATCAACAAAGCATTCAGCGGTTCGGTACAGATACCGCTCTCGTAATATTGTAACAGTGATTTTTTAACAGATTGACAGTAATTTTCAAGACGTTAAGATATCGCAGTGCCTTTACTACTTGCCTTTGTCTTTAACCTGTTAAATCAAGAGCCTGACATGCCTTTTGCTTTGATTAATCCTATTAATATTATAAATGTTAAAATTTGTGAAGTTGGTTACATATTTTCATATTTGTTTCTCAATGACGCGTAAACCATTGAATACTTTTAGATAAAATTTAACGTACAAAATTAACTGGATTAACACTAAAAATACTTGTATCCCGGTATGAAGTCCGTGGGATACACAGGTGAAACCATGATGATGTCTTGAAACACCACGCAATAGAGAGTAAGTCTGTTGCCACCTACCGGGCATATTAGCCAGACTCTGTGATCCAACTAAAACTTTCTTTATAATAACAAGTGAGAAACGGCAATGAATTGCCGTAAATCTTAGAGTTTTAAAAAATGGTTCAAGTAATATGCAAAGGTCACATAATACCACGTGACCTTGAGGTCAAAGGTCATAGAGGTCATGGTAATTTCGAGGGTATATTGACTATGCTCAGTCGAATGGCGTTGACCGCGAGTCTCTAGCTCTTACAGTTCTTGAGTTGAAAGTTGTATAACAGAAGGACGGATAAAGCTGTTGTATAAGGTTTTTCGAACTCCAAAACCAAGTAATACAGTGTCTGATCCGGAATTCTAATCCGAGCTTTCACAATCACGTCAAATAATAATACAGACTCATGTCGCAGGACTAATATTCATCATTATACATACATACGTATAGACAGCGTCTTTGTACCATCATATCGACTACGACATTAACGATACAATATTGAATACGCCGCCATATAACTTTCATATATTAGATTTGGGTATCGTAAAGAAAAATTAACATTTTTACGTTATTTTGGTACTAAAGTATCAGTATCTTGGTGTTTATAACACAATTATCTGTCGATGTCTTCAGATAAAAAGAAAATATTCGAGGTACCGTAAATTTAATATAATTAAATTTAGTACCCATTCGTTTCTAAGGATAATGTGATAAATTATTGAATTTACGACCTATCTCTAAAATATTCATTGGCTCACATACATAGTATCACGCTTATATTCACGAGAGTGAAGGCAAAAGTGTATAAAATACATTTCGTTCAAGTTCTAGGTAATAGTTACATTTTTTCGTTTATCGGGCATATAAATGTGTGTGTGTATTACACGGTTGTGACAATACTCTAACCGTTGTGAAACAATCTCTATAGGCCCAATTTTTTTTAATTTAATTCCTGTGTCGCGGGATAATTTACGAACATTCAAACAACGGACACAAAGGACACCCACGCTCGGGAGAACCTTCTGTGGATCACACAAATTTTCGGGAGCTTCGAACCCACAACACTCAGCACAGTAGTAGTGGCGAGGCAAGCACATTAACCAATACGCCATCCGTGCAATATATATAATTGTAATATCTAAATAAATGCCATATTAATAAATAAACATTTACTCATCTAGGTCACAAAGTCACACTTATGAATGTCAAAGTAAATTAATAGAAGTCCTTTTTTTTTTTTTTTTTTTAACTTGGGGGAATGCATTGACGCATACCTCTCCGCGGGGCGACGGAGAGGCTATGTCGGGCTCACCGGGGGAAAGATACCCCGGTAATACCGACTAAACCTACCACGGTGTTCCTCGACATAACCATAGACGGCGGGGCCGCGCGAATCGCTTTCACATGCAATCGCGACCCCGCCGAGGTTTCGGACCGCCGTGTGAAACGGCAGGCCACTTCACAAAAAATACTTCCTTCACTGTCCCCCTGGGGGGGACAAAGACACGACACAGAGGCGCACGTGGGAACACGCACGTCGCCTCTCGGACCTGGTGCTGAACGGATGGCGGGCAGACCCACAAAGCCAGCCATCCCCAGGTCAATCCTCAGGGTGGAAATTAATAGGAGTCCTCCGTAATCCCATTATAAAATATTTATGCTATAATAATTTTGTATTCATGTTTCATTCTTTTAACAGTAACTTAAATAATTGTTGAATATATTATTTTACTTAATAATTACTTAAAACCTTTATCATAGTAATTACTTAGTGTTATTTACAAGAGAATATCTCAAGTCTCCATAAATAATTAGTCTGGCAACGACTCGTTATAAACGTTTCTAAGATATTTACTGTTGATAGATGGTTAATATTTTTCAAAATAATATTTGATAAATTCTGTTACAACTTAAATCTCACATTATATTATGTAATCATACAAATTACTATATATTTATTATCATGTTCCTTGAACATGAATGTTATACCTACATTTAAAGTAAACTAATTTAAACGGATTTTATAGCGTTGCTTACTTATACGTATTTTCGTTTTACATTATTCTAGAAATAGTTTCAAAATTATGTTATAGCAGTTTTTTCAAATAAACAACGCAATCAAACTCATAAAGTGTAGATTAGTTCCAATGATTTAAGATTTCTAGCATTTCGGGTAAGAAATAATTAGTATTCTTTTATTTTATTTAGCCCCTTGAGTTAAGTTTCTGTTTTCATAAATGGACCATTACGAGGTTCACAGGATTGTCACTTGTCATCAGAGGAGTTCTATCAATCTTTTTTTATTGCAATGTTTGGGGTGGGCAATCCGAGCAAAGGTGCATGACGATTTTCTTTTTTTTATTTATTTTATAAATATTTATTAGTATAAATATCAACATTAGCTTTTAGGATATGAGGCTATGCCTCTAGGTAGACCGATATTGTTATAAAATTAACCAATTCTGCGGGTTATGTTACGGTATCGAGAACAATACTCCTTGTAGATTTCAGATCTTATATTAATATTTAAAATACAGAGAACACTGTAGTGCAATATTCTCCATTATTTCCAGAAGGTTGCTAGTGTCAACTGCAGAAAATGAGCTAACTATTAAACGGTGCTTGGAAACATAATGGCTATTGAAGGCATCTTAATAGCTACGGGATTAGTTGCCTGGCTCAGACTACTTACGAAATGAAATCTGGAATATATAATAGACACATTTACTTAAGTTTTATGTAGATCTAAGTTTGATTTTGTATACGCTTTATCAGTTTTTAGATCTGAAGATCTGCGAGGTTAACCAACGTCATGAACGTCACATTCATAGATGGTCACCATTAGCAAAACGTCATACTTCGTCTTCTATTTACGCGAATATTATTCATTGAAATTAAACTGCTATATACGGATTTTATCGCCAAAACCCAAGAAGAAGCAAACCACAGCTAGACTTCATGATACTTTGAGCTCATTCTGCGTAAATAGAAACACCAATGATTAAATTATGTTCGGGTACTTTGAAATAACTACACTGGAACATTGAGACAACTGCCATCTTAGTCTCCCCGTGACCATGGCTGCTGAAAAGCAACCGAAACGTCGGGGAAAGTGTAAAAATAAATTAAATCTAAATAGTTTAATAATAATTTAATTAGCTTAAAAATTAGTAAAGTTTAATAGTAGTAGAAGTGTAACAATTTTCAAAATGTTGTAATAAAGTGTCAAACAAACAACGCGATAAAATCCGTATATAGCAGTTTAATTTCAACGTCATACTTCATTTTATCGGCGTGTGGATGAATGCATTGGTTCTAGATATCGATAGTGAAAGCCAAGTGAGAGACTGTTAGCCTGCAACGCAAAGGCTCCGGATTTATTTATTTATTTATTTAAGGTTCACAAAACAGAACAAAGTACAAGTAGGTTTGAATATAAATACATATTACAGTTATGTTCTAAACTAAGTTCTTAACTATGTGTACACTACATGATCACAATGGACTGTGTTGCTAACGACAAAATGACGTTATGAACGTGAATTATCTATCCCTTCTCCCTTCTCCCTAGCCTTTATAATTCCCAAGTCATTTGGGGTCGGCTTTTCTGGTCTAACCGGATTTGACTGGATATCAGTTTTTACACGGAGCGGCTGCCACCTGACCTCCGCAACCCGAAGGCTAACGATACCCTAAGGCTAGACCAGTGTCAGGATATTAGAGGGTACTGACTTCCCAATACGTCGTAAACGTGAATTATCTATATAAAACAAAAAATATGAAAACAAAATGCGGATAAATTATAAAGAATAGAAAAGATTCAATCCCATGGCACCTCTGACAGCTTCAAGCTGTCACTATCACCATCGCCCGCTGTAAACGTGTAGGTGATATCCTGAAGAAACTAACATGTCTCAGAGTTTTCCATACTGTTCTTAAAGATACGAATACATATTTCTTTTTTTTGGCGGCATGCATTGACGCATACCTCTCCGCGGGGCGAAGGAGAGGTTATATCGGACTCATCGGGATAGCGACATCCCAGTAATACCGACTATACCTACCATGGTGTCCCACGACATAACCAGAGTTGGCGAGACCGCGCAAACCTCTTGCACATACAATCGCAACCCCGCCGAGGTTTCGGCCCGCCGTAAGAGACGACAAGCTTCAATCAACCTACTCTATTCAAAGATTTTTTATTTCCTACAGCTTGCTGCAAGCAAGACTAAACAATATAGAGGTGCGCGTAGGAACAAGCACGCCTCTAGGATACTTGAAGCCTTTTTTTTCCATCCCATCTCATACTAACAGGTGTTAACATTATAAGAGGTTATGGATTAAATAATACACTGTACAAATACTTTAACTATTTATTTTATACTTTGACACAAGGAAGTTTTATACGTCCGTTCACTTACAGCTCACAACAAGAAGTGATAGACAGCAGCGTTGCTATGCCTTTTATAGCTTATCAAACTTAAAGTATTTGACTACTATTTATATTGTATGATGTTATATTATACACTTACTAAGGTGCAATTATTCTAAATAGTTAAATATAATAATTTATTAATATTTGTATGTATAAATGTATATAATTCAACAAACATGCCCGTAGTGGGACAGCTTATAAAAACAGCTGATAATATACATATAACAATTTTACACTCACACAATACTATTTATCACCATTACGACTCTCCGACCACGCGATAATCTTACAATCTGTATACATAAATAAAAATAAATAACTATACAAAAGGCCCGTAAAATCACAGGCAGTAGCATTTATAATTTCCTCTAACTCGAAGCTATTACATTTTAATAGGTAGCTAATGAATCGTAATGACCAGTCAATCTATTTGAAGAGCCGAGTATTTCGTGCAAATCTGAAATATTTCAAAGCCAATTCAATTAAGTGATCATAAAAAGTAATGGCGCATTAGTTTTGACGTCCGACTGATATATGAGACGGCGGTCTCTTAGTAAATAGTCCAAGTAGGTTTTATACCTCAATCATTCGCCACTGTCACCGTCGGGCATCCAACGAGATTTAGACACGATATAATATATATGTATATATACTAATTATCCTAATCTTAGTTTGTTTGTTACGCTGCCACGCCTCAACTACTCGACCGATCACCATGAAATTTCGCATACACGTTGTCAGGAGAACAGAAAATTACATAGAGACATAGGACCTTTTATCCAAAGAAAAGGACTGTTAGAAACCTAACTTAACCAAACTTAGATTTACTCGAGCGAAGACATGAGCAAAATTTATAAATTTATACAGAAATGACATGCCATGTTTGTTGCTTTAGCGTCAAAATAACCATGGCTTATGTTGCCTGCACACGTATACAGTATCCTTAAATAGTTTGCTTATAAATAATCAGTGACATGTAAAACATAAGCGAGTATACAATCGTCAAAGTAAAAACCCAATGCAGGACGATTCCGTTTTTTTATATTAGAAGTTGTATCCGCAAACCGCTTGATAAAGTTTTAAGCATACTGTTAGTAGGTCAACAAATAACGGTTATATTACGGATGCAAAACATGTTATTCAAAGACATTTCCCGCGTTATTATTTAGTCCTGCCTCGTGGTGGACATTACAAACATTCAAACAACAAACACAAGAACATCCAGATTCGGCACAACTATTTCTAGATCACACAATACAAAATTCGGCGTAGTGTTAAAGCGACCACTTAACCCCGAATTAAGCCATCCATGCAGTAAATGCTCATTCTGGAAAAAAAAAAAAGTTTCCACCACACAATTAATTTTACACCTAATTATATCCTAATAGATGCGTCATACTAAAATCATGTACCTAATTCTATCAGTGAAAGGACTCAAACTATATCAGGAATAATGCCGAGTACCCTAAATTAACAATGATTTATCGTGTGAATGGGCCTTTGATGTGTTCAGTAACAATGCCCTTTGAAACTGCTGTAATACGACACTCATTTATTACGGTTAACAATAACTGAAGGTGGTACTTGATGAAATATTAAATGTTTATTTTGTGACGTGCCTATGATGGGTATATGTCGAGGTACGAAAGGAGTAAAGATCTTCATGAGATATCTAGTATTTATAAATGCCGGCCGGCAATTGGCATTATGGCTCTGTAGGTTTCGGTTGATTTCTCCCGACTGATGATCCATAAGATAAGCAGGCCTTATTTAATCATCTACGAAGTGTTACTGAATGAACACGAAGTCCCAGGAATAGAGCTCTCTCTATTCCTTATTATTGTAGAGAAGGCTCTAAATAGTCGCAACCAACCACTGTACGGTATATTAGGCGATCCTTGACCACGACCACTCCGTCAAGAGAGTACAATTCAGAAGAGAGTCTTCGGTAAGTGATTATAACCAAGCGTGCTCTGTGCTCATTTGGCATCGTAATAGTATGAGAAATACTTTGCCTTCCTATCTTGAATACTTATTTCAAGTGATTGGAAGTTCTACAATAATTGAAGTTTCTTCTTATGTAATATAAGTAGCATATAATCATATAGGCCACCTAATAGCAAGCAAAAGTCTGTAAGCTAGCGAGAAACTTGCTGTCTACAGGCTTAGAGTCTGGTCACAGTATAGCTTGTGATTGGTATCTTTATAAAAATAATAATAATAATATTCTACCACATACACACAACACCATCTAGCCCAAACTAAGCAGAGCTTGTACTATGGGAACTAGACAATGGATAAACATACATATATACATTTTTTTTTTATAAATACATTCATATTATACATAGAAACACCCAGACCAAGACAAACATCCATATTCATGCACACAAATGTTTGACTTGTGCGGGAATCGAACCCGCGACCTCAGGCGTGGCTGTCGTTAGTTTTATATAAGTACAAAAGTCCAGCTTGGAAGGAAACCCATTGCATGGCAGTTGCATTCAGTGCAAATGCGAATTCGAAGCAGTCCTTGCCTTGGTGGCATCCTAACTAATATTATAAATTCAAATTTGAGTTTGTTTGTTTGTTACGCTTTCACGCCTTAACTATTCGACCCAACAATATGAAATTTCGTATATCCATTTGTCAGTGGTACAGGCAAGAACATAGAGTACCTTTCATCTAGTAAAAGTACTGTTCCCGAGCGAGCGAAGCCGCGGGCAAAAGCTAGTAGCTAAATAATGGTAAAACGTTAACATGCTTTCAAAGCACTTTGGTAACCTTATACAACACATGCAACTAAAACTAAAGATTAAAGGAGAAGAACAAGATGTAGTGTTGCTTAATTTACAGCCTCTTTATTCTGATACAAACCTTATCTTGAGCTCAATATTGTCACCCCGCAATAACCATTTATACCAACTTTTACCGCCATGGTTAGTGCAGAAAACTAATATTTTAACTGCCGACTTGGATATGAGTTTGGTAGTCAGATTAAATATAACACACATACACCGTTGTTAAAATCATATCGGTCCCTATGTTCAAGAAAAGTGTAGTTTTGACTACGAACAGTAAATTATTGACTGATATTCTATGAAAATTATGTCGAAATAGAGCTGTCCGTTAGCAAATCGACTAAATGTTTGTATAGAGAAACCGGGTCTTAGTCCTTCTTTATACCATAACGTTACGTACTATACCTATTTTCAACATTATTGGTTACGAGTACAATACCGCTAACGACCTTAACTTTGCCCATTTCCTATGGGATTTTTTATGTTCGCTATTCATGGTGGCCGCGATAGTTTACCCGCCGGAACTCGTTTAATCGCACAACTTGCGCAATGTTACACATTATGCGTTTGGCTAAATGATCGGTATGGAATTGTTGTCTGCAAGTATTGTCATAAATGTGTTTTCGTCATGTTATTCATACGCTCTCTTTCACAAGTAAGTATATGTGATTCTAAACCTTGTTGGTATGTTTCTGCTTAGGTTTGTGTGCGTGCGTAAAGTCACGGGTATGATGTCTGAATAAGAGAAAGTATAAAATTTGCTTCGTGGCTGTGTGAGGGAGTGCGACTACCGTGCACATAGTCTCGGCTTAGACTGAGCTCTCAAATCGACCATCCTATTAAAGTGATCTGAGTTTTTGGTATAGATATTCTGAGTTGCACGGTGTGTAATACTGAATCCGGCAATTATCTCACCCTCTATTACGTAAAAGATGGATGTACTATGTCTGTGTTTCCCGCTCGGAGATAAAGGCGTAAGTCACGTGAGACTATGTCTGTATAAATAAATACTCTAACTCAACTCCTTGCGGACCTACGCCGTTTTCTGTGCCCCTGACAACGTGTATGCGAAATTTCATGGCGATCGGTGTAAGGCGTGAAAGCGTTACAATAATAATTATAATAATTATCTACCACATACACACAACACCATCTAGCCCAAACTAAGCAGAGCTTGTACTATGGGTTCTAGACAATGGATAAACATACATATATACTTTTTTTTTTGTAAATACATACATATTATACATAGAAACACCCAGACCAAGACAAACATCCATGTTCATGCACACAAATGTTTGACTTGTGCGGGAATCGAACCCGCGACCTCGGGCGTGGCAGTCGGTTACACTAACCACTACGCCATCGAGGCCGACAAATCAAACTGACATTCGCATTTATAATATTAGTTAGGATTTTATCGCTAGATATGATATTTCAAACCTTCCAATTTCATCCAAACAACGCTTTATTATTCACTTATCCAGTTTAGGCTGTAATCAAATTTTTACGTTCAAGCTTGATGTATGTGAACAAGTTTTATGGAGGGTGTATTGTTTCCACAGCTGATCGTAAAACTGTGAAATGGTGTTAAGGTTTGTTCCGCGTCCCTCATGTTTCGTCCCAAATGTAGAAATACGCATTCGTCCCAAAAAATGTTCCTTATATTATGACACCAAATTTAAAAAAAAAAAAATTTCTTAATGTGATTCTTATTTCATACCAAATTATGTTCCTTTTCTGTCCCTGTTTTTTTAAAAATGTTATTATTGTTGTACCGTCACCCGAAAAATATTTAAAAATACCTCGTTGATTTGACTAGCAAAACTTTGGGCTTATGATTGCATGACATCACGAGCCCGACAATGAAATGATGTAAAATGATTTTCAACCATGTTTTGTTTTGCTATCCATGTTCACAATAATGTAGGGCGAAAAAGGAATAATTTAAAAAGAGGGGCAAATTAAGTGACATTTTTGCACGCGGGACGTAATGTAGGGCCAAATGTGGAACAAGCCGGTGTTAAACGCCTGAATATAGGAGCTTTGCTTGGTGTACACTATACTTAAAAAATCTATTCTATAGTTGAATGAATGCTGTATATGGATTTGATCTTGGAAGTCGCTAGACTGCACGGATGTAGTGGTTTAAGTGGTCGCCTTGCCACTGCCATTGTACCGAGTGTTGTGGGTTCGAATCCCACACGGGACAAGCTTTGTGTGATCCAAAAATAGATGTTTTGGGTGTTTTTTGTGACTGTTGTTTGAATGTATGTAAAGACCCCGTGACACAGAACTTATAAATAGGACGGGAGAAGCATAAAAAAAATTAAGTTTGCCAATATTTCTTAATATTCCTAGATTATCCTCTCCAGCTAGCCCTAATGCTTGTATGTGGTCGTTGATGCTATGGGATGTGACCAATCCATATATATGCCATTTTAATTTTCAGATACCGCTTCTGATTTAGTATTTTGTTTTCTGCAATTAATATCCTAAAATAAATTTATTTTATTTAACCTGTCAAGTTTTGGCATATCAGATATAATTAAAAACCTATTGTATGTGTGTAAATTAAGTTAATTAATTTATTTTATTTTATTTTCATTTTATTATTTCAGGAAAACTTACAGCTAATAATTGTTATAAGTTAAAAATGGTAGCAAAAGGTTAATTACAAGTTTTCACACATGAATAGTATTATAATTGTTTTAACGTAGACAGCGATGTATTCTATACAAAAATTACATAAAATATACCACACTATAATTGACCCGTTAGAAAATATACAGTATAGGCCATAGTCGTCCACCACGGTGGCTCAGCTGGTTGGCAGACTTCAAATACCTTCAAGAACATAATAGAGAACTTTCAGACGTTTAGGTTGCCTCATGATGTTTTCGTTCACCGTTAACGCGAGCGATGATTAGCTAATTGATACGCACTAAGCTTCGAACCTATGCGCGCCGTGGGCTCAAACTCAAAACCTCTGCGTGGCAGTCCAACGGCATCTCACCAGGTTATCGCTTTATATAATTTAACAAAATTTTTATGATTTACTTGCTGACCCGGTGTACTTCGTATCACCTATCCTAACGATTTTTTCTATATTTTCTCACCGTTTAAACCTTCCCAGGACTACGACAAACATTTCAAAACCAAAATCAGCTAAATCGGCCCAGCCGTTCTCGAGTTTTAGCGAGACAAACGAACAGCAATTGATTTTTATATATATAGATTACAAAGTTCCACTTCACATAGGCATATGTTTTAAGTCCTGTATAAATAAGAATATTATTACTGTAGTTTCCATACGTTAGTGTGCTACCCTTGTCATCCGGTAGTCGACAGTCGGCAGACGACAGGCGGTAATATACACGCGCTGAGCGCCGTTTATTCTGTACTTCAGTTAGGCGACAGCGCTTGTTTGTTGTCAGGTAGACGATAAATGTATTGACTGGAGTAAGTTTGTATATGCTAGCTATGTTTATTAAGTTACGATTCTAAATAATGTTATTGCAAAAGTTTAAATAACCTGTCAATTCTTAGAATGTTAGACATAATTGAAAACTAAATATCTGGCCTACGGTGCCATGCTAATGCGACTCAATAAGCTAATTATTTTGAGCAATCCTTTATATCTTTTAAATCCTACTATTTTCTATTTTGCTTGCTTAAATTTGCACAGCAGCGATAGTTCAATGGGGAGACCAACAGACTGCAATGCAGGGGGTCTCGGGATCGAACCCACGTCACGCACCTCAGACTTTCAGAAGTCATATGACTTTTCGAAAGTGCGTGTTAATTGACAAGTGTCAATGCCCTCTAATATCCTGACACTGGTCTAGCCTTAGGGTATCGTTAGCCTTCGGGTTGCGGCGGTCAGGTGGCAGCCGCTCTGTGTTAAAACTGATATCCAGTCAAATCTGGTTAGACCAGAAAAGCCGACCCCAAGTAATATGGGCATAATAAACGCTAGAAAGAAGCAGACAGTTGTGCAATGGCTAGTGACTTATTCACTTAATTCAGTAAGTATACAAGTATGCGCGTTTTCTCTCTTTTTATTAATACATATCCCGCCTAAGAATAATTTCTGAACTGAACTTTACTAACCTTTAAACAATGGATACCTACAGAGAAGCCTGCGGGCGGAGGGGTTATGTCGGACTCGCCGGGGTAAAAGAAAGATGTTAAGATGATAATGTACCTCCCGGAATACCGACTAAACCTACCACGGTGTTCCTCGACAAAACCACTATCGACGGGGCCGTGCGAATCACTTGCACATGCGGTCGCGACCCCGCCGTGGTTTCGGCCCGCCGTATGAAACGTCAGGCCACTACGCAAAGAGGCCTACCTATAAGGCCAAACCCTACTGTCTCCCCCCTAGAGGGAAGACGGAATCGAAACAGAGGCGCGCGTGGGAACACGCACGCCGCCTCTCGGACCTGGTGCTGAACGGATGGCGGGCAGGCCCACAAAGCCCACCACCCCCAGGTCAATACTCAGGGTAGCTGGAGGTCATCTCGCGCCCTCCGGCACCCGGTTCTGCGGCTGGGGAGAGAGTTTAAACGATCCCTCTCCCGCTCCACCGCCTCCTTGATGGAAATGATTTCCTCACAAAAATAGGCGACGGCGTTCCACGACCTTTCACTCCGGACCATAGACTGAACTACGGCCGGGAGCGAGAGGGCAACCAATACGACTGCCGCGATCAACTCAAGGCGCTGCGATGCCCAGGCGGGACAAACCGCCGTGTGCAGCGCCGTGTCCTCAACTACGTCACGGCAGTCGCCGCAGTGGTGAGTAGGAGTCATTACCTGAGTCAACTGCTGCGTCTGACATAGGTTCAGACAAGATACTCAAAAATACTCCAACATCATTCACGTTAATATTAAAATTATCTATAAAATGTTATATTATATTCATTTACATCACGCGTTCTGGTATTTAAATGGCGAAATCCCAGAGCAGCCAGATTTATCATTCTCATTATAGCACCGCTAATCTTAGTAGTAAATGAACAGTGAATCAAAAAAAAAAAGTATCGCACCTCTCAAACTAGCGATATGTTTGTTTGCCTTCATATAACACAATCAATATTATAAATTCAGCTGTTTTAAAATGACTTAGGGTAGAGGTTCTGTTTAGTAGATATTAAACGGCTATTTCTTCGAGTCTCATATCGTCATAACGTAAAAATATCACGTGACTTGTAATACTAGGCGCGTAGCCCGAGGCTCTAGCCGAAAAAAATACAAATATATTTAATTTTTTTATTCTGCCTGTAACGCCTCATGCGTAACATCAAAAAGCCGCCCACGCATTTTGGAAACGAAAATTATGAGTTTATATTTCAAAATGTGTGCGTAGAAGTAGGTAAGCACTTGTTTATGAATGAGGTACAAGAGGTAGAGGAATGTTCTGCTTTCGTAACTTGAAAAATTCAATGAAAATAATTGCGTAATATGAAAATGGTAGAGATGAAAATATTTCAAAATGGAATCAATGTGGGCGTTCAAGAGTTACGAGTAAAGATGAAAGAGAAAGTAGTACGTTGGTAGCCTATGATATTAACGTTTAATTTTGTTACAAAAATAAGGTAAATAAACCTCATTAAATATTCAGCAACTAAATTTGTAGGCATTTCTCAATCCAAAAATGTTGTATGTTGTCAATTTCGTGCAGTAGTTTTTGCGTGATACACGCATAAACACACAAACAGACAGACAGACAAAATAATTATTTTGGCTTCTATAGCTCTAATTAAAACGCCTCGAATATTTGATTTGATGTATGCACAATTTATTTAAAATTGTAACTGGTAAATTTTTGTAAATAGGAGATAGATTGACTAGCATCAATTTTATATAATTATAATGAATATATAAAAATTTTAGAGCTATCCTTCATTATTGATATAATTTCTTTTCAACCGTGTCAAAACGAGAAGCAATTGTTGTAATAAGCGAAATATATAATATACCCTTTCATCGGAACTTTCTAATTCAACGTGAAACCAATTTCCTCTTTGACCCGTTGGTTATTTCTTCTAGGTGAAGATAATGATTTATGTTAGACTAACTAATATTGTGCAGCGTAGTAATCAAACAGTACTTATAGACTGAGTTATTTTTTATAATACACCTATTTTATTTGTGTCTTTAGGTAAACGGTTACCGTATTCTATGATCGTTTGTAAGGGCATCATTCGTACTGCTAGATCGTTCTATTCAGCACTTATAAAAAAAAAACATAATGCTGAATATTCACGACTGTTTACATACATACATAGATTCACGCCTGTATCCCAGAGGGGTAGACAGAGACTACGGATTTCCATTTGCTACGATCCTGACACACTTCTCTGACTTCATTCACTTTCATCACATTCCTCATACACGCCCGTCGGTTCAAGGTGCTCTTAACCTGGCCTTTGTCTAGAACGCCTCCGATCTGATCAAAAACGTTCGCCTAGGTCTTCCTCTTGCGACTGTTCCATTCACACTAGCCTTATAAACTTTCTTAGTCAGTCTTTCCTCGTCCATTCTTTCTACATGCCCAATATTTACACAACACGAAACAGACAGCGTTTTTACTTATACACTACACTCGACTTTACTTGAATTATGATTTATTATAATTACTTGTATAGCGCGACAGCCCTAGTAAAGGGCAGAGCTATTGTAAAGTTCTAGTTATACTGAAAACCAGCCTGCAGGCAAGAACTGGGTTCGTAGCTGGGAAGCAGTTTTACTAGAAAATAATCAATGAACTAGTAAAGAAAAAATACGGGTATTTCTAGTAAAATTATTACTGATTTTCATTATTGCATTGACGTCAATCGGCGAAAACTGAAATTTAGCATTTAATATGGTAAATAGGGATGTGACAGTACGTTACTGGTCTTAGTGTGGGGACACAGCGAACACACACACCTATATAAACTAGCATTATATTGCATGTCATTTTACATATGTATGTGCACTGAGATTTTTTGCGTTAGCGTATAAGCAGTGTTACGGAGTCCACGGTATTGTACGGTCGCGGATCTGACAATAAATGTAATTGGTCTAACCAGACGTATTATTTTCACACAGAACACATACAACATTAGAAAAATTTATTCATAGGGCATGGGAGAGTTAGCTGTGTGATCCTCAAAACTCTTCTTACCAAACGAGTGTAAAACAGTAACAGTACTACTACTCCAACGCCAGTTTTATGTAGGAGGATAATCTTTCTCTAGGCAAGCTGGTTTATTAGTATTATTAGCAAATAATTTACAACAGCGGGGTTTTCAACTCATCAAGTTCACATATTATTTAAATATTGTCTTACGTTTAATTTCAATGTATAAATAAAAGTACTTACACGGCTTTTAACAAACTATACTATGATATAAAATACTATTAAAACTAGTTTTATTTACATTTTGCCGACATTTTGATTGCTTTACAGTAACCATGGCAACAGGGATAAAATCCGTACAGAGTAGTTTTATTTCAATATCTTAATCCTAACTAATATTATCTATATATTAATACGTGAAGCAAAAACTTTGTACCCCTTTTTACGTAAATTGCGCGGCCGGAGGAGTATTAAATTTGGCACAGTTAAAGTTTATATGGAGAAGGAGGGGCGAATCCTAATATTTTTATAAAATATGCATTAGAAATACATTAAATTAATAAAAAAACAATACATGCACACAACCATGCATTTCACACGCAGTCGAAGCACGTAACTATGGTAACATATATCAATATTGTACGGTTCGTACACTTGCAGATTATTGGTTGTTGTTAGAGTGTGGAGAAAAGAGATCACAAGTTGTTGTCACGAAAGTTATGTATATTTTAAATAGTAAAAATACAAGTATAAAACGATATTGACGATTCCTTTCTCTTTAGTTGTTTTTGTTATGAATCACAAATTCACACTGACTATAAAATAATTGAAATGTAAAAGGTAAGTAAAAATGACGCGCGCTCGTGCCGACCGCAGTGTCATCAAAAATAATTATGTACAGTTTAAGACTGTACAAATATATAATTACATATATCAGCAATATCTTACAGGCAAACTGTGGTCGAATTTCGAGCACTAGGCGACTGCTAGTAAATGTAAATGTGAGTTTGTTTGTTTGTTACGTTTTCACGCTTTAACTACTTAAACGATTATCATGAAATATCGCATTCACGTAGTCAGAGGAAAAGAAAAGGGCACAATATGGTAACTTTCATCCAGAAAGAACTACTATTATTAACCTGACCTGACCTACATTTATGCGAGCGAAGCCGCAGGCAAAGTCTAGTAGAATATATTCTTAAAAGATAAACCGTTTACATGTATATTAAAAACATCTTCATGCTAGCAAAGCAATAAAGTTAGTTTTATTGCGTTGATATATCCGATAAACAGCCCGGTGGTCAATGAACTTCATTGACCATTCCAACAAAAAAAACTTTATATAAAGTTATCACGCGTCGCTATACCTCAAAAATCTAGACGTATTCTTATGCTAAAAATATCAACTCTCGCATCAGGGACCCTCCATTATGAAAAAAGAAGTTTGTGTGACACGGAATGTTGACGTGCCGTGAATACCAGAATATAATTTCGAAAGACTCCCACGTATTTTCTAAATACGCATGCAGACTGAAGGTTATTTTAGTATTTTCCTATAAAAAAGAAATATAAACAGTGTTAAGATGACGGATTGTTCGCTGAGAGATTCCAACCATGCTCGCGTATGTTTAATAAAGACGACGCCATAGTTTGAAGATTTATGTTCTGACAGTTATGGATTGCAAAGCTGGGATAAATGGGCTCAAATGTGGGGTCACCCGCTTAATGCCCGTGTTCTACAAACAATGTTTAATTTCGTCATTCTGCCTCTTTTCATAGGCTATGAACTTGGAAAGCAAATGAACCGTTTACATAGAAAGTGTCACGCCAATATTCTCGAAGGGTTTTTTTTTTATACAACTAAGGTGGCAAACAAGCATAAGGCCCACCTGATGGTAAGTGGTCACCGTAGCCTATGGACGCCTGCAACACCAGAGGCATCACTTGCGCGTTGCCGACCCTTTAGGAAAGGCAGTAGGAAGGAAAAGGTCCGGGAAGGGGGAAAGGGGGTGATTGGGCCTCCGGCACTCTCTTTCACCGGACGAAACACAACAGTAGGAATACTTACTGCTATTTTACGTCGATATTCTGTGAGAGTGGTAGTCCTTCCCCGGTCGAGCCGGCCCATTCATGCTGGAATCAGGGAGGCTCTACTATTCTAAATTTAATAAAAGCTATATTATTTATATATATTATATTATACACTCACATTTCACTAGATATAGTTTTGCGCCAATTATGATTTTGGTCCACGTAAGCCTATTGCTCTTCTACCATCAGTAAGATACTCGCTCATAACGTCTTGACAGAAAAACCAGTAATATTTTGCCTGCCTCCGCCCAATTTCTTTTCCCTAAACATAGATGTATGCTTTATTGTCACTTAAGTTGTTTACAGTAGTTAGCAGATTACGTGCTGCCAAAAAATCTTAGCCATGTCCAGGTGCGAAAATTATTGCTTACCATCGAATATTTCTTGATTCGCTGATTTCATTTCAGCCAAATCATATTCAAATATTAAGGAATCCTTCACAAAACGATGACTGTCTATTTATTAAATACCTATTTCAACGTTCAACATTACAGTTGAATAATTCGATATTAATATTATGTTTAGTAAAAAATAAAAATATCTCAATGGAAGCGTACTTATTTTAATCGAAATTCCAGTCGTATTACCAGATTTATTTCTACTTCGACATTTAGATTTAATTGATTTCGTTGTTATTTTTTTGTGAAACCATCTTTCAACCGTAATCCAGAATTTGCCGCTACATTTAATTAGGTGTAATAATTAACGTTAAGGCCAAGGGTCGAGCAAGTGACATCTTTACTGGAGCACGATGTCAAATGTCTGTGGAAATGTCACGTATTAATCTGTTAATCTTTTGACATTTTATAGTACATAACTCAACACATCTTTATATATATAATTCTACTGTACGTGTGTATGTCACTGAACTCCTCCTAAACGGCTGGACCAATTTTGATAAAAAAAATTGTGTGTGTTCATGTGGATTAGAGGATGGTTTAGATTTGGGATTTTTTTTTCATGTGTACAGGTGTAGCTAAAATTAAATTATATATTTTACGTTTAAAATCTTTATTTTTATATCTTTTGAACTTTCGAAATAAGTGTACGAACATAAGAAACTACTAAACTATTATACACACCGATAAAAAACGTGTCTAACGTATCTTAATATCTAATGTTTTTGATGATAAGTACAAATATTATTTAATAATAAGCATTTGGTTCAAGATAAATTCATTTTAAAACATTATCATCGTTATATAATGTGCATAAAATTAAATCAAATGGTATGATGAATTCTGGAGCTCACAGAACAATTTTTCGCATTCGTAAGGAAATAAATACAGGATAAAAGAAAACCCATTGTTTCCATCTTCAATTCCTTTTTCCGGGCCTTCAATGTATCATGGAGTGATACCTCTGGTATCGTAAGAGACCATAGGCTGCGGCAACAGCTTATCATCGGACAGGCCATTCTTATCATAATACTGAGAATTTCATGACAGAAAAGCCCAATAACACCTGGAACAGAAACCACCTGACTAGGTATCGAATCATAGACCTTGTCCACAGAAGGTATTGTTGCATTTACTACATATACACTAATTAGCTTAATCATTAGGTGCTCTAGAACACAAGTCTCAACTCCTCGAGCGCCGTGCATACACTTATGTTCTCGTAGTTAGATCAACAAGGCAATTGACCTGATTTGGTAAATCTTGAACATATTCAGTTGTGTCTATCATTTTGCAATGTAGTTACGGCTCTACATATTAAGTTCTAGTCATATAGATAAATACTGAATGCAAGACTATTGGACTGCCAGTCAACGGTCTCGAGTTCGATCGTACGGCGCGCATCTCCGACTTTTAGAAATTATGTGCGTATTAGATAATTAATTTAGGTTTTTAATTGTTAAAACATCGTGTGAATACCTGCTTGTCTAAAAGTACACGATGATGTTCTCAAGGATACCTAAAGTCTGTCAACAAGACTTGGCAGACTTCGATTACCCAGTGAGAAGTGGATGGTGGATTATAATAATAATATTAATAATTTTATTTATTTCTCTCTTCACAATTATTATGGCGTAACCCTTCTAATTCTGAGAAGAGACCAGAGTCCAGCAGTGGAACATTTAATAAACAGAACAGTTTTAAATTGGTTTCTTTTTCAATAACCAGTAGTAAGATAAACTCAAAGGTTAATGAAGAATGTTCGTAAAGGCTTTCACTTTAAAAATATTCAAGCAAAATCATTTTTAAAAATCATTTATTCTCTCTTCACAATAGTTTCAAGACTCAAGTACAGACAAGAGTGTAAATAGCACATTGAAAACTAACTTGTCAGAGACTGGTGCCTGAAGTAGGTTTAAGAAAAACCTGTAAAATATACAAAGAAATAACAGACCTGGGCAAAAAGTCTCTAAAAAATAGAAAAAAAGAATAAAAGAAAATAACAGACCTCGAACTACTGTTTGTGATTTATATATCCTTTGTCATGTTTGGGATTGAATCCGAAACACTCAATGCCTTTGGCGGGGCATTTACTTTTACCACTGCGATATATGTGCAGTCGAATATGTAGATAAAAGTGCTATTCAATCAGAAAACTGATTAAACCGCAGAGGTGTAACACGGATACCGACAAGTAAGTATAAATGATATACAGAGTGTCCCAGAAGTCGACGTCAAGCCGGAATCAGGTAACAGGCTAAGTTATAAATTATAATAGCTATCAGGAAAATATATAAAGGGAAACCAAGTCACGTATTTCAAAAATTGTAGGCATTTAAAATAGTCTAAAATGTCTACATCCTGTGTGTCTTTTCATTTTCATGGTCATTCATTTACGTTGTGAATTATTTTCTTTTGTTATGTAAGCTCGAATAATCGAATAAAATCGAGAGCTTAAAGAAGCATAACAGGAGTGAAAAGACCGTCACAAGGGGCAGTTTTTTTTTAAATTCCTATACTTTCTAAATACGTTACTTAGATTTTTAATTATTTCTGTGATTGCTCTTACTTAGCCTGTTACCTGATTCCAGCTTAACGTCGACTTCTGGGACACGCTGTATATACATAATATATTCATGCAGAAATGCTTATTTGTAGGTCGTTTAGCCTATTTAACCTACTCATTCCATATGACTACAAGGATGTATACTGATACTGTTCAAGCGTGTCTAACATCAATTGTTATAAATAATTAATTAACAGATATTGGTGAAAGTAAGATATAAGTAATTATAAAATACAATAAAAATAAGCCCACCCTTTTTTTAAATAAATGAATTATTTTGTTAATTAGGTACTATATTTCTATTAGCAGCGATAGCTCAGTGGGGAGACCAACAGACTGCAATGCAGAGGGTCTCGGTTTCGAACCCACGTCGCGCACCTATGACTTTCGGAAGTTATATCACTTTTTGAAATTATGTGCGTATTGATTGACAATTATCGCCTGCTCCGTGCCTCGGAGAGCACGTTAAGCCGTCGGTCTCGGCTGCCATGAACATCTATGGCAGTCGTTATTGGGAAAGTCAGTACCCTCTAATATCCTGACACTGGTTTAGCCTTAGGGTATCGTTAGCCTTCGGGTTGTGGAGGTCAGGTGGCAGCCGCTCCGTGTAAAAACTGATATCCAGTCAAATCCGGTTAGACAAGAAAAGCCGACCCCAAGTGACTTGGGAATAATAAAGGCTAAGATAGAAGAGAGAAGAAGATATTTCTATTCTAAACTTATAGAAGATTATTTTTTACTTTGGTTTTCTATTACATCGTGGTTTTGGTGGTTAATAATACACTCCTTCAGCGTATGAAAACCTCCTTAGCTATATTTGTTATAACGAATAAATTAATGAAAGCGGTCACTGCTGGTGGTGGCACAATTCAAACATTGCGTGACGAAAGTCTCTCTAAAATAAAATCGCGAGATTAAATCATCCGCGACGAAAGAGGCTTGTTCGTGTTTAATTAAAAATTCTTTGAGACGGCTCCGCGGCCCTAGGCGTTCGCGTGAGGGCGGGAGGAGTGGAGTAACGGCGTCTTTAGATATCTGACGTTGTTTTGTTGGTTCCATCAGATATCGAGTAGTTTGAAATGAGAACGTATTTCAAACAAACTTTATTTTGTAGTTCTCTTTAAATAAAGTTTAAATATAAACCTATTTCTTTAGAAATCTCTTCTTTAGAACGTATAATCTACATTTATTATCACATCACATCTTTAGCGTTAAGGTCAGTAAAATAAGGTTTCAAATGGCGTGGCACTTGGTGGCTCGTATCCCAGCCCCTCGTAAATAGAGGTACAAAGTGTACTAGCAAAGGACAGGCTAGCTGGTAAAGCTCGTAAGTTTAACTCCCAGGTCGGGCAAAGTTCTATTGAGTTTTTAGAAGACAAAGAAGAGAAACACTGTCTTTCTCAGTACCAGCACGTAGATTAGACATGTGCCCGATTCAGACACCACGTATACTGCCTATGTATTTACCCTAGTACCTTGTATTTAGATCCTACGTATAATGTAGGTGTAACATAAGTCTGCCTACAAAGACTAAACATATATGTATATACTTAATGCTGGGGCCATACTAACGGAAAACGTCAATGCCTATCACCGCGATAAATATTGTGTTTTAATTATTAACGCGATAAAGTTAGTGGCTACACTTCAACTTTCAACGTGAACATTCTTGGCGATAAAATTGGCGCTAATGTTCCTTGTATTACAAGCAAGATGGGTGTTGACGGTGCTACTCTGTATTTGATGAGTGTACATTTTTAATATTTTAACGGCGAATTAATTTAAATAAAAATAATATAATAATAATAATATAATATACTACCACATACACACAACACCATCTAGCCCAAACTAAGCAGAGCTTGTACTATGGCTACTAGACAATGGATAAACATACATATATACCTTTCTTTTTTGTAAATACATACATATTATACATAGAAACACCCAGACCAAGACAAACATCCATGTTCATACTCGCAAATGTTTGACTTGTACGGGAATCGAACCCGCGACCTCAGGCGTGGCAGTCGGTTACACTAACCACTACGCTATCGAGGCTGTCGTTAGTACGTAGTTTGGCCGCTTCAACGCATTTATTCTCGCGTTATTTCTTTGATATACCGCCGTACATCAAAGAAATAAACACGACGTTAGGCGATAGCTAGTGGCGAATTTAGCTATCGACTAACGTCAAACGGCAATGTGAAAGCCGTTGTCAAATTATCGCGTTAAGTCGTGGCTACACCTACGTTAAATGTCCATCATCGCGATAATTAACGGCATTTACCGTTAGTGTGGCCGCAACATAAGAATAATGCCTGTATCTCGGTGAACTTTACAAACATTGAAATAACTAAAACCTACTATTAGCACTTTTACCAGCCTAGAACTGATTAATCCTAATTCCTTTACACGAAAACTATATAGGTATATTTAAATATTATTCAATAATTTTGATACGGACACTGGCGACTACGGATTTAGTTGTGGTGTAGGCCACTAGAACTGAACGGTCTCCAATAACGGAGAAACTTTTAATTGGCTTAGCCAGTCCCCACCTACGCAAGGACTCACGATATTTTGTAGACGGTATTTTCAAAAATAAATATTAAAAATTTGATATCTAAATAAATAATAGATATGATGTAGATTAACATCTGTTGAGTACTGGTGCTACTACTGCATCAGTGGAGATGCTGAAAGGACGCAAATATTACCTCATTGGTGACTACTTCCTACCACCTCAAATTGGCTTGATTGTAATCCGCTTTGGCCATACCAAACTACCAATCTCGATTTTTCAGATATTACGGCTGTTTCTTTAGCAGCGATAGCTCAGTGGGGAGACCAACAGACTGCAATGCAGAGGGTCTCGGGTTCGAACCCACGTCACGCACCTCTGACTTTCGGAAGTTATATGACTTTTCGAAATTATGTGCGTATTGATTGACAATAATAATTATCGCCTGCTCCGTGCCTCGGAGAGCACGTTAAGCCGTCGGTCCCCGCTGCCATGAACATCTATGGCAGTCGTTATTGGGAAAGTCAGTACCCTCTAATATCCTGACACTGGTCTAGCCTTAGTGTATCGTTAGCCTTCGGGTTGCGGAGGTCAGGTGGCAGCCGCTCCGTGTAAAAACTGATATCCAGTGAAATCCGGTTAGACCAGAAAAGCCGACCCCAAGTGACTTGGGAATAATAAAGGCTAAGAGAGAAGAAGACGGCTGTTCCTTTATGTTTTTATAACATTTGTTTTTCTTAAACCATACAAGTATAAAGACAACTAAACAAAAAACATCATATCGGGCGATTTTTTTAACTTGACACGGCTATTAATTATTATATAGGTATATAACCCTGGATTTTCTAGCTTTTGGAGTAGTACTACCCTGGTATATATTAATATATGCATAGTATTAAGCCTGTATATTCGCGAAACTGTAGGTAAATACGTGTTACACTAACATTTCGCCAGTTACGAATTTAAATCGCACTTAATACAAAGCGTAGCCGAAGTCGTACTACTATTGAAAATTGCTTAAAATTCAATAGCACTGACCGAACAGGAAACCGAACCCAAGCCTTCATACACACCACTGAGATAGTCCCAAAATTCATACACTTGAACCGAAATTATGAACTATCTTCAAAAATATTATATTTCTTTTCAAATAGATTTGACGTGTTCAACTTAAGATAGTTGCGAATATTAATATTGAAACGTACTTTTTGTTCAGCTTACTTACAGGCGAGAGCTTCGACAATTATTTATTACATTTCAGACATGTTTGAAATATTGGCTGAGCAATACATATGTCGAATGTTTTGAAATATGGAAATTATTTTGCCGAAAACATGATAAATGATAAAAGAATTGGGCTGTGCAGTATTTTTTTTGCACTTATTCCACTAGTAGACAAAGTAACTTTATCCCGCGACTTCGACCGCATAAAACCGGTATTATAAGTTATTCCAGGATATAGCATCCTAATCCTAACTCTCCTTACTACTATTATAAAATATGAGAATCTGAATTTTTTTGTTTGTTGCGATTTCACGCCTTAACTGTTAAATCGACCATCATTAAATTTTGCGTACACGTTGTCAGGGAACAGTAAAGGACATAGAGTACCTTTTATCCAGGAAAAAGTAATGTCAATAACCTAACCTACATTTATGCGAGTGAAGCCGCAGACAAAATCTAGTATTCTGTTTTATTGTAGTATGACCTACAATAAAACAGAATACTAGATTTTGTCAATCTGAATGCAAAAATATATATTTATTTTACATTTATATTTTTTTATATACAACTATAGTGGCAAACAAGCATACGGCCCTACGGCCCACCTGATGGTAAGTGGTCACCGTAGTCTATAGACGCCTGCAACACCAAAGGCATCACTTGCGCGTTTCCGATCCTTTAGGAAAGGAAGTGGGAAGGAGAAGGAGCGGGCAGTGGGAAAGGATGATTGGACCTCCGGCACTCTCACTCACCGAACGAAACACAACAGTAGGAATACTGCTATTTTACGTCGATATTCTGTGGGAGGGTAGTCCTTCGCCGGTCGAGCCGGCCCATTCATGCTGAAATCAGCAAGGCTCTACTAGCAGTACTAGTACTAGTTTTCAGCCTGTATTGTCCCACTGCAGGCAAAAGCCTCTCTCCCGGTTTCCACAAATCCCTATTATGCGCTAGTTTGCACCAGTCTCTCCTGTAGTTAGTTAATTCGTCTTGCCATCGACGTTTAAGTCTACCGCGTTGCCGCTTAGCACCGTCTGGGATCCAATCTGTGCTAATTTTAGCGCAAAAATCCTGCAGCGTACGTCAAACGTGTCCAGCCCAATCGCATTTGAGTTTGGCAGCTTTCTGGGTGACGTCTGCGATTTGTGATTTGGAGCGTAATGTAGAGTTTTTAATGCAGTCCATTAACCGTACCCCTAGGATACAAAATTCATAGCAGGATAAAAATATCTCATGTAATTTAATTTAATTCTAGACATGGTCTATATGTGTGCTAAGATTCATTAAAATCGGTTTTACGGATTTAAAATTGATGATGAGAAATTGATTAATCTCACTAACTTAATGCGTTAGCTACAAGCACCCGCACGGATAGTCAATGTCAAAATCAACAATCATTTAGGTTACAAAATAACACTTATGATCATCAAAATACATAGGTTAGTAAGCTTACTAAGTTACTAAAGCTACTTTTAGTTGAGTTGTTAGGTTCATTGAAATTAAAGTACTATATACGGATTTTATCGCGTTGTTTATTTGACACTTTATTACATAATTTTGAAAATTGTTACACTATTACTACTTTTAAACCTCACGGGGCCCCGTGACCATGGCTGCTGAAAAGCAACCGAAACGTTGGGGAATGTGTAAAATTAAATTCTAAATAGCTTTAATAATAATTAAATTAGCTTAAAAATTAGTAAGGTTTAATAGCAGTGTAACAATTTTCAAAATTATGTAATAAAGTGTCAAATAAACAACGCGATAAAATCCGTATATAGTAGTTTAATTTCAATGAATAATATTCGCGTAAACAGAAGACAGTATTGTTAGGTTCAGGCAAAGGGTTTAGCCTATGAGAAGAAACCTGCAAGAAACTCACAATAGTAGTCAAAGACAAATATAATGTATTTATTTATTTCGAAAAATAACAATTATCAACGTCATAATATATAGGTTAGTGAGTTTACTAAGTTACTGAAGGTACATTTAGGTTAGTTGCTAGTTTCAGGCAAAGGGTGAGTTATAACATATATTATGAGCAATAGCTACGAGACCGTTCGAAATTCGAATATATGCGCAACTTTATCGTTCGAGCAGACGTGCGTGTGAGTGGCGGCAAAGAACATGTTCGAACTTGCTCAAGGATGTTCCCGTCCAATCGGAGTTGACCCTTACTTCTGTATACTTTATCCGTATGCAAGACCAGATTAGTTTGCCTAGTTCAATTATACGATAATATTTGTATGCCTAATATATTTTCTTTTAGTAAGTTTATGACTTCGATAACATATATACATCGTTTCCTTATTAATCAGGATTTATTATACAATACCATGTCCAATCATAACAATGTATTGAATGATACACGTAGTGGAGGCTAAGGCGTTCCGCAGACGATGGACTGTGTCGAACCGGGTAATTAATCCGATATATAGGCACACAAAATCCTATGCAACAACGCTTACAAGGTAAAGAACAAAAGGTGCGTTGCTACCACGTAAATCTTTGTTTATCTCATAACAAAGGTTGACGTATTTTCTTACAGTTTATAATACAATAATAGGTGTTAATAAATATCCTTTGCGAGAGACAAGAGTCCGTACTAGGGAGATCCCAGTATAACAGATCACCAGGCAAATGTTAATGACACACGTAGCATAGTTTTAGGCGTTCCACAGACGACGGACAGCAACGGACCGAGTAATTTGACGATCATTATAAAACATGGAACCCTATGCAACAACGCACTCGAGGGAGAATGACAAAAAGTCTGGCTCGGTTGAAACAGAGAAATATCGGCCGACAGAAGTAACCGTGGCCGGAATGAGCAATTTGACCGGTATTTTATAAAATAAAAATTATGTAATCCTATGCAACCACGCACGTGTAGGAAAATAACATAAAGTTCGTTGGTGCTGGCTGTAATTATGGGACATCGGCTAACAGAACAAACTGCGGCTGCCCGCCGTGGCGACCGCATCCGCGGGCAGCTGCGAGCGACAAAAGACAGAGGCGGCCTTTGCCGTCCATTGGAAATAAATACCGTCGTCTGCGGAACGCCTAAAGCTATACTTTCTGTAATATGAGGTTATATTAGTGTATGGTTAACATATTATGCGAGCTTTACTCATATTAGTTCAGTCTATTTCGTTGTGAGGAATGAGCTTATTGTTCCTTGTAAAGAAAACGATAAGGGAAGGACTATTTCTTTCCCTTAATATATGACATAGATAGTAGAATAGTATCTAATATTTAACAATATGTATGATTTCTATGAAAAAAGGCTGCCTCGATGGTGCAGCAGTAGGGAATGGCACTGCGTGCATGAGATCCTAGGTTCGATTACTGGGTCGGGCAAATTGTTATTAGGTTAAGTTTAACAGAAAATCGCAGTAGCCGGTCACAATAGATTCTTAGTAATTTATTATTATTGATAAATAAATTTACTAACCTATATTTTCCGGAGGAGTAGGCAGAGGTTATTATATTTCACCTACATTTCGCCAGTTATGGTTATAAGTACCACGTTATAAACGAGTGTATTACCAGGTACCAGACACAGTTTTAGACTACGTACAGCTACTAATAAAATCTAGACAGAAAACCCAATACAACTTTTCCCAGTCAAGGAATTGATCCATGACCACATGCACAGCAATCACGCTTATGCATTATCAGCTGTATTAAATTTATCTGTAGGCACCTCACATCAATCCTCTTCCTCTGAAAATTACTCTTCAAAATATTGTAGATGCTAAAGCTGCTGTAAACCTATTACAGTATAACAAAGGCCTGTCTACCGAAATTTCAGCTTTTAATCAAGTATACAAAAGACCTCACACCGTAATCCCAAATAACTATTCAATTTGGAGATAATACAGTATGCATGAGGCAATACTAAGACCAGCGTTCCATATTGCCTCGTAAAACAACAGAATTTTCAGAGCTTGTCTATACACAGTTTGGTCACAGATTAATTGAATATAGAATGCCGTATCAATATGGTACGACACAACAAATGCATTCACACACAAGTATAGATGAACTCACATACAGGTTGCAAGTGTTGAGTTAATCTATTTCATATTGTATTCTTACATACACAGGGTCTTATTTATAACAGCCAGAAGTAAGCCAAGTTGTGAAACACTCATAATTCAACTGGCGTTTGTTTTTATTGAAGCCAGTCAAAATTACTAGACTCCGCCGGTAAGCAGACGTGCGGTGGATGAGTAAAAATTTCCATACCACATCCCCATTACAGCTCAAGCGGTGCCGAGGTCTCCATTTTTCGGCTTAAGCAGGTGCTTTTTAGGCTCCGCTTGAAGAATGGGTCTTCTAAGCGGGGTATGAAACAGCACCTATCAAAGAAATCAGGAAACACGTGTTTCACGTCTACAGAGCATAGTGCCTAACGTGCTGTTACTATGTATATCTTGACAGATGAAGTCAATAAGTCTGACTCGAAAGTCAGAATGATCAGCCACCGATAAGTCTACAATGACTATAGTTAGGATTCTATTGTGCCATTCAGGCATTATTATTCGAACTTAATTATCATCTGTAAGATAACAACCTATCAACACCAATCTAATGAGCAGAAACTCCGTCAATATACGTTAATATAACGACTAATGTTTATAGCCTCATAAAATAACATAGTATTTAGAGCTTATACGTACACTACATAATTTGGTCATACATAGATTAACTAGATAAAGAAGGCGGTCGTGGAACGCCGTCGCCTCCTTTTTTGAGGAAGTCATTTCCATCAAGGAGGCGGCGGAGCGGGAGAGGGAGCGTTTGAGCCCTCTCCCCAACCGCAGAGCCGGGCGCCGGAGGGCGCGGGACGACCTCCAGCCACCCTGAGGTTTGACCTGGGGGTGGCGGGCTTTGTGGGCCTGCCCGCCATCCGTTCAGCACCAGGTCCGAGAGGCGGCGTGCGTGTTCCCACGCGCGCCTCTGTGTTGAGTCCGTCTCCCCTCTAGGGGGGACAGTAGGGAGTGGTAGAAGTGCCTTTAGGGTAGGTCTTTCGTGTAGTGGCCTGCCGTTTCATACGGCGGGCCGAAACCTCGGCGGGGTCGCGACCGCATGCGAAAGTGATTCGCGCGGCCCCGTCGATAGTGGTTTTGTCGAGGAACACCGTGGTAGGTTTAGTCGGTATTCCGGGAGGTACTTTATCATCTTAACATCTTATTTTACCCCGGCGAGTCCGACATAACCCCTCCGCCCGCCCCCGCGGAGGGGTATGCGTCATGCATTCCCCCACGTAAAAAAAAAAAAGATAAAGAAGGCGGTACAATGTATTCACAACAGATGGACTACGCTTAAGTGCATCTATTTTCTATGAACAGTGATTTTGTATCACGTCAGCCAAGTGTAAATAACTGCGTAACTTGCATTTTTAATCATTAATTGAGATTAAATTAATTATACTTTAATAATTATATAAATATAAACACATATGAAGGGTTTCTTAACTAATACTACTAGTACTACTACTAGTACTAGTACTAGTACTAATAAACATTTACCCATGTTAAGACATGACTTAGTTATGTTCTTTTTTCTACCACTTTTGATAAGCCATTATTTCATTGTGTCTTACAAAGATACTATATATACTATATATTGAAATTGGTTGCTTTAATCGTATTGAGACTACACGCGGTCGCAATGGAAAGTAGCGGCGTAAACAAACATCACACAACAAAGCAGGGTTGGACGTGTGAAAGGGGGAACACTTGCAATTTTAAACTTGGTAAAAAAATATGTTTAATGGAACAAGTATAGAGTTTTGTAAAAAGTGGTTAAACTAAAATAGTTATGTATGGTGTAAAATGTAAAGGTTATTAGTACTTTTCATTTAACCATGTTTATTTTATATATGAAGCGGATTTTATACCTATGTATGTGTTGCGCATTCACGCCAATGAATATTTTTCGTATTTTGTTAAAATGTTGTTCTGTATCTCTGTGTTTTGTGGTTGTTGCGAAGTATAATATTAAACCTGATACACTCTGAAGCGTGCATTATGATCGCACGGTGTATCGACAGATGATCAATAAATCTTAATCCTAACATCAAAATACACGTCTGTTTGTAACAACAGCTGATCTTGGTTATATTACGTAGGTACTATGTTTATTAACATGACAGTGCATACATTTTAAAATAGAAGGTAGTCTAGTGGGAGATGGATGGACTGTCACGCATTAGTTAATAAAAGGCAGTCTAGTGATAGACCTTTGGACTGTGACGCAGAGATCTAGACTTTGATATTTAGGCAAGACATTGATCGCTTCTGTGACTTTTGGAAGTCATGTGTGTATTACGTAGTCAATTATCGCTTGCTTTTATGGTAAAGGAAAATTTTGTGAGGAAACGAGGATGTCTGAGAGTCCATAAACTTCTCAAAGATGTGTTGAATCATCCATACCGCACTGGCCAGCGTAGTGGACTATGGCCTAACCCTTCTCACACTGCGAAGAGGATAGTGTCTATTAATAGGACAGTTTATATACAGGGTTGATATTAGGTACTTATATATTATTTAAAGCTGAAGAGATTGTTTGCTTATTACTTTCCCACTAGGCTATCGCTGCTGTCTGTCTTCAGCTTTATTATATTAGAATATATTAAATTGTGCAAGACCATCTTAAGAGTCATAACACAAACGAATTTTATTTCCATTTTTAGTTTAAAGTCACTCAATGTTCAATATTTTTAAGTATAATATAATAATATTATAGCCTTATCAAATGGCCGTTCATCCACTCACTCTCTCGTTCACCTCAGAGTGCACGCAATAAAACTTCACGCCATTTGAAAAGCATATCAAGTGCAATAAACGGAACGAATGGTCAGGGTCGCAGTCAATTTTATTTTATTTTTATTCCTGTACGAGTATGACTAAATTAACCGGTTGGATGTTGGCGAAAAATCCTAGACCATTGGAGCGTTGTTATATACACTCGGGTGTAAAGCGGACACTTAACGCTCGAGATTTTTTAACACCCATGTGTTAACTCGACTTCAACAGTTTAAGATATCTGATGAACATAATATTGTCTTCTGTTTACGCGAATGTTATTCATTGAAATTATTAACATTCTCGCTAAAGAACACAGATTCCTACCAAGGATGCTTCGCGAAGCTATTGAAATCAAAAAACATTCTAATTTCAATAGAGAAGATGGTTGGAATGTACCACCAGCTTGGGATCCAGTAATTCAAATAGTCAAACCCAAGAAGAAGCAAACCACAGCTAGACTTCATGATACTTTGAGCTCATTCTGCGTAAATAGAAAACACCAATGATTAAATTATGTCCGGGTACTTTGAAATAACTACACTGGAACATTGAGACAACTACCATCTTAGTCTCCCCATGACCATGGCTGCTGAAAAGCAACCGAAACGTCGGGGAAAGTGTAAACTTAAATATAAATAGTTTTAATAAATTAAATAGCTTAAAATTTAGTAAAGTTCAATAGTATCTAGTAGTAGTGTGACAGTTTCAAAATTTTGTAATAAAGTGTAAAATAAATAATGCGATAAAATCCGAATATAGTAGTTTAATTTCAATATCTGATGAAATTAGCACCTATCCGTTAAAAAAGACTTATTATTAGCGCCTAATTATGTTGCTTTGTTCCGTGACACGTGTTTACGTTTATATTTGTGTGCCTGTGTTTCGTATGGCTCATGCTCAATCCCTAGGTCAACAAAAGTTTTATTACGCTTTTATTAGGATTTTAAGTTCATTTCCAGGCTCGTCTAGAAATGTGCCCAGGAAACGGCTATAGACACGCTCACTATTACGTGGGTTAAATCAACTCTACATACTCTAGACGATATACAGGACCGGCACATGCCACAGATCTTTACTGCTGCGTCCTAATAGACAGTGAAGGTAATTCATAATTTTATCACTATTCATGTCAAGCAATGTCATGTTCAGCTAACATCTATCTCTAATTTATTTTATAGTTCACATTGGTAAGTCATGAAATGTTTATAGTTAATACTCACGTATTACTGGGACTATGTTTTTCTGACTATACTACTCATTCATAAACAGGAATTCTGGCTATACTATAGAAGGCAGATAACTTACCCCGTAAAGATGGTCCTTTGATGGCAAACAATCCTGAAACAGACAAAAGAATATTTTAATATTAGTTATTTATTAAAACTCTACTCTTAAACACAATAATATAGAGACGCCTAGGCTGTTTGGTTAACTTAATAATTAATAACGAAGATTCTTAAAGTGATTTTAAATAAGAAACATGATACGAACCACTAGATAAACAAATTCTCGCTAAGGGTAGATATACCTAAGTATATTTTGTTAGAAGAATTCCCGTACCAACGAACAAAGCCTGAGCCAGAGGATATTTAAAAACATACAATTAAGAAGCCTAAAGTACACCCAGGCACAACTAAAATTTAAAGATCACGAAAATAATTGTGCTGCAAATGATTCGAAGCCACGTAGGTTTTCATGCCTAAATCTAAACTGTAGTTCACAGTATCAGCACATAATCTCGAAATGTGCCTTGTAGATGGCAATGAACTCGTTTGCATTACATAGCATATATGGTAGAGGTATAAAAAGAATAAAAATATAAAGGCGTATATCTTTAAATGATGTTACGTATTATATACATATAACAAACTTTTGTCCACGGCTTCGCTCGTCCCGCGGAGGGGTATGCGTAAATGCATTCCCTCACGTAAAAAAAGAAGAGCTAGGTGGCCTTTTTCTTGATGAAAGGTACCTGATAACCTTTTCTGTAGCCCTGACGTGTATGCAAAATTTTATGAATATAGGTAGAAATAGAATAGAATAGAAATCAAATTTATTTCGTACAGAGCACACACAATCAGTTAAAACAGAAATAACAAAAAATATATATATATATATATATAATATACATGTCATTACAAAATGTGTATGCCCTCGTCGAAAAGGGTCACCACCTCAGCATTAGCTGGGCACCCAAATTGAGTGCACCAGCGCTGGTTTTCAGTTGGCCACCCGATACAAGTGATGCACGGTCTGAGGCAAATACTTAACATTACAACAAAAATACAATGTGGTTCTGCTACATACATACACAAGGAAAACGTATAGGGCATATAAAATTGTGTTTATAAATTAGGTACATTTAAAAGATATGAGAACAGAGGTATAAATAACACGTTACTATCAAATAAATAAATTTAAGGAGGTAGGTTAAAAATAAAAATAAAAGTCATTGCATAATAGGCACTGATGACACAATATTATGCTCAAAGTGAAACGTAAACAAAGTGATCAACCTCAGCGTAGTAGTCTATTTGTATTGTTTTGTATGTTTTTGTTTTGATATTATAATTATTTTGATATTATTATTAGTGAGACCATCTGTTATAGCTAATTGTGGAGAATTATTACTTAAATGTAATATATATACAACATAAAGCTGTTGTGTGAAATATAAAATTATGTGAAATGCGTAACAGCGTCCACAGGTGAGTTGATAAAAATAAATTGTCTATATAATATACCAACTGTATTTAAATAATAATAATGTAGAACACAAAAATGAAAATAAAATAAAAATATTATAGGGAAATATTATATAGTTTAGATTAAATAATTGATAAGTTACATTTGACTGATTCATACATTATTTGTCTTGTTAGGAAAAATCTTTTTAATTTATTCTTGAAATTGTAAATATTTTTTAGGCTTCTTATTGGCGGGGGGATGTTATTCCATATTTTGGACGCCTTATATCGGAAGCTGCCACGAAATGAAGCAGATCGGTGTTGGGGTACAGCCAGCTGCTGCGCACACCGACGACCCTCACGCTCGCGATGACTGCTCACCCAGGAGATTTTTGAGTACAGGTACATTGGAGTTTTATGTGCAATTACGCCGAACAGAAGAGAAGCAAGGTGTAATTTATGACGCAATTTAATTTTCAACATATGGTGTTTATTTAAGAAGGGTGTTACATGGGTTCTCGGAGGTATGTTAAAGCAGAATCTTGCACAGGCGTTTTGAACTCTTTGTAAAAGTTTTTCAGTGCGTGCTAACAGCCTGGGACCGAAAACTGTGTCTGCATAATTTAATTTTGATAAAACTATAGATTCTACTAATTGAATTCTTAATTCCTGACTCAAGTAAGAACGTAATTTGTAAAGCATTTTCAAACGGTAGAAACAATTTTTCACACAGTTCGAGATATGGCTTTCAAACCTCAAGCCTTCGTCTATTAACAGACCCAGGTTACGAGCCTCACTCACTCGTTCTATTTGTTCTCCCATCACCGTCACACATACACCGGACGACCGTGGCAATTTATCTAATTGATTATTGGTTCCAAGAATCATATATTTTGTTTTGTTAGGATTAAGTGTGAGTGAATGATGATTAGACCACTTGACTATTCTTGTGAGGTCCTCATTAATGGCAATAATCGCATTCACGTAATCCTGAGGTTTAAAAGATAGATATATTTGAATGTCGTCAGCATATATATGAAATCTACAATTCTGTATCGCCTTTGTTATGTCCGAGCTGTATAAGCTGAATAAAGATATAGCTGAATAATAGGTCGCGCACTTACGGCTTCAAAGCGTAACAAACAAACTCACATTCGCATTTATAATATTAGTTAAGATGTTCATGACCCGGTACTAATGCTAGTAGATAATTCTATTAATACTGTGCACAGTTGGTGGAGGCGTTTTCCTGTCGTTCCAAAGTCACACGAGCGAATATGATTAGTTGACGACAAACGTGCCGGCGGCGATTACGTTCAGATTTAGATCGATATTTGAAATTTTGCGGATTTGCGGATGATGGATCTTCATGTTGCCAACGTTAATAAAGTAAATAATAAATAATATCTTCTTCTTCTCCCTAGCCTTTATTATTCCCAAGTCACTTGGGGTCGGCTTTTCTGGTCTAACCGGATTTGACTGGATATCAGTTTTTACACAGAACGGCTGCCACCCGACCTCCGCAACCCGAAGGCTAACGATACCCTAAGACTAGACCAGGGTCAGGATAATATAGGGTACTTCCCAATAAAGATTGCCATAGATGTTCACGGCAGGCACGACCGATGGCTTAACGTGCTCTCCGAGGCACGGAGCAGGCGATAATTGTCAATCAATACGCACATAACTTCGAAAAGTCATATAACTTCCGAAAGTCAGAGGTGCGCGACATGGGTTCGAACTCGAGACAATACAGAGGGCATTGCAGTCTGTTGGTCTCCCCACTGAGCTATTGCTGCTCCTAAATAATAAATAATATCATTCCTATATATTATAAACTGTCTCACTGTTAGGCACCGGCTTCTCACACTTGACACTTCGTGCCTAGGATTCAAACTCGAGACCTCTACATGACAGTCTAACGGTCTATATCTCCCACTAGAGATTTGCTATAGTATATAACAAAGCTATATTATATTTAAAGCTAAATAACTTATTATGATACATCATCATCATCATCATTTCAGGCTATTGCAGTCCACTGCTGGACATAAGCCTCCCCCAGGGTGCGCCACAAGGATTAATTATGATACATTGAAATTAAACTACTATATACGGATTTTATCGCGTTGTTTATTTGACACTTTATTACATAATTTTGAAAACTGTTACACTACTACTACTATTAAACTTTACTACTTAATTTTTTAATTAAATTAAATCTAAATAGTTTTAATAATAATTTAATTAGCTTAAAAATTAGTAAAATTTAATAGTAGTAGTAGTGTAACAGTTTTCAAAATTATGTAATAAAGTGTCAAATAAACAACGCGATAAAATCCGTATATAGTAGTTTAATTTAAACTAATAATATTCGCGTAAATAGAAGACAACTTAATATTTAGTTACGAAGATTCTAGGAAATCTTAACAGCCGCGGTAGTTTCGCTTTCACGAGGTGATTACTAAGTGTGACGTTAGTGAATTATTATGATATAGTAATGAGGCTGTGCTCTTTGTCGGATATATTTTTGAAAATCTGTTAGCTATTTATAATTTAGTGGTATAAAAAGGCTGGCGACTACGGCTGGATTATAAATTTCGGCAATTAGGTACAAAGATCTAGATAGTCAAGCCACTGGTCTATGATGTCTACCAGACACAGATCCAGACATTCCTTACAGCAAAGGCTAAATCGTCCACACGATTCAAAAATCGAATCTCGATCTCACGATCGACGCAAACGTAAACCACCGGACCATTAGGCAAGCAGACAAATATTATATTAGTTGCTCAATATTGTTTCCATGCCTCACAGGATTAATAATATTGTTTGGATTGTGTGGGTTGTGTTCTCATACTCAGATAAGGGAACCTCGCCCCAATGATTAATGTCCGGATGTTATATATATAGTAATTAGTAGTGCTTACTTGGATAGCGCGATGCCCTATTATTAATTTAAACCATAGCCATGCCGCCAATATCGTCACAAGGCAATAATAAACAGAAATGTTATAATTAAATCTAATTAATTATTTCTTAGTATTTGACATTAACCTGAGAATCAAGAAATATTATTTCTTTAGGTTTTTGTTACTGTTGTTTGGCATACGATCCAGGTACTTAGCGGATGGTAAGCAGTAATCTTTGCTCCTGATCATGACTAAGATTTCTTGGCAGCACAAAAGCCGCTAACTCTTATAAACTACATAGGTCCATCAAGCACACGCCTATGTGTCTTCTTCAATTTATGAGCCAAGCTCTTGTCGGTGGAGTCCCTTCCATAATATCCTATCTTCAGCCAGCGCTTTAACTTCTTGATACGACGTATATCTTATCTTATGTGGGGGGCCAGTCAGTGCAGACCGGCGACACTTCGACCCAGTGGGATCTTTTGTGTCGACACTCTCCCAATAACGACTGCCACTGAATATATGTTCATGGCAGCCGCCGGGACCGACGGCTTAATATGCTCTCCAAGGCACGGAGCAAGCGATAATTGTCAATCAATACGCACATCATTTCGAAAATTCATATAACTTTCGAAAGTCAGAGGTGCGCGACGTGGGTTCGAACCCGAGACCGTCTGCATTGCAGTCTGTTGGTCTCCCCACTGAGCTATCGCTGCTCATTTGATACGACGTAACTTTTACGTTTTCTTTCTGTCTTTTCTAAGTTAAATTTGGAGATTTGTTACTACGCAGGAAACATGCGTATTTTGGGACAATTGCGTGGGTTATAACTTATAAGCATCCCGTAAAAAGCTAAAGCGAGACGCGCCAGGAACTTGCATGATTAACGCAAGTAACTCGCTTAAGTAGCTTGTCTGTGTCATATTCAAGCACTAGTTAATATACCAGTGTTGATAGTACATATACATACATACATAGATTCACGCCTGTTTCCCAGAGGGATAGGCAGCGGCTACGAATTTCTATTTGCTACGATCCTGACACACTTCACTTGCTTCATAGTATTTTATAAATGTACTGTCTTTAAAGTACGCCTGTTAAAATAACCATTATATGAAAAAATATTAATAGTATCAAGGGTAAGCAGAGATATTTTATACACCGACCATACCAGATATTTCATGTTCTCCGTAATATAAGCAGGCCTATTGCTATCTACCGACAGTTTGCCAGAATGTTTGTGCTGCTACTGATAATTTCCTAACAAAAAAGCCTACAACACATTGTCCGATCTGAGAATTAAATCCAAAAGTCGATCGGAAACAACAGCACTTTATAACTCTGAATCAATAAATTATATATTATATATATAATACTCGACAATTACACCTATTTTCGCAGAAATGGAATAACTTTTCCAGCTATTAACATTTATAATACAAGGCGATGTCAACACTTTACTGAAACGTCAAAAAGGTCAAAGTACCAGACTACAGTAATAACAAGCTTGCTATATTATTTGACCGCAAAACGAAGCAACGTTTTTAACTTTTATTGGAACAAACGCTTTCCTGAAGAGTTCTCTGTCCTTCACAGTGTCAATATTATGACAAAATTCCGACTTTAAATTTAACATTCTCCAACGAGTTTTTATAAAAGCTATTTCAAAACGTGACGTTTTCTAGCACCTCTCTGTCATAATTAATGATTCGGATTCTTTTTCTTTTAAATTAAACGGTTCTTTCGGTTGTTTACTTTAGAGTTTTGATATCGCGGCTTGCTTTCTAATAATCGCGATGGTAAAATTTGTTTGCTACCTACACGAAATCTAAACTTATATTTGGAGTTATCTTATGAATATAATAACCGCTGGCAGACTGAAGTTACTTTTATACGGACTTATAAGAATTTATCCGCTAAAAAGTTGCTGGACTTTCAGTTATCCTCAATTATTTTATTATCTTATTTGTTAAAACGTTGGTTCCAGTTATTATTATTGGGTCAATTATTCATCTGGGTAAGTTACTTGTACGGTTGGAATATTTTGACGTGAGGTCGCTTTTCACTTTTTTTTAACTAACTAGATGTCCCCTGCGGTTCCACTTACGTTTATGATTACTGCTCCGCTCGCAACGGTCGTTGCGTGATGTTATGTAGCCTATGCTACTTAAAGGTAAATTAACTTTCCAATGGTAAAATAAATCTAAAAGTCGGTTCTTTAGTTATTGATGTTATTTATTACAAACAAAAACACAAATCTTTCCCCTTTGAACAGATTCCCCAAATTCCAGTAAGTGATCACTTTCTGTGAAATGTTTCCAGTTCAAACAATTCGTTAATGATAATACTCGTTTACTTGAAATATTTAATGCGGCCACATCTTTTGTTATTGACTGTACCACCGCCTTCGTCGTCCTCATAATAAAATTATTCACATAATTTTGAGCAAAATATTGTCTTAGAGCAAAATATTTTTTTACGCAATCTTAAGAATTAATAATTGAATGCTTCGCTGGGCTCATACAAAAACAGCTCTGGATAAAATGGCCTTTATTTGATTTGTATCAAAACCATAGTACTGGAGGCTTTCAACAAAGAATTCATGTGCGAAATGATTGATGAGGCGAAGCCAAGAATGTAGCAATTAATCAAATAAAAAGTGTAGTTTTATTAACACCATTATAGGCGTTGAACCGTTGTGACCGAGGACAATAGCCACTATATTTTGCTAAATACGCTATGATGACTAATGTTACCTAGATAGTGTAAATTAATTATGCTTGTACACGAAGCAAGTAGCTACGGTGGTTACATGCGCAACCGCAACATGCGCAAGTTTATTAAACAGGCTACTTGCACTCGCGTAAACCGTTTAAGGATGCGTGCAACTCGCACAATTATCTTGTACATATATCTTGCACATGTTACTTATAACGATGTACGAGATACGATATACGAGAGCCATAAGAACGAGGTAGAAGTACAAGTATCGTAAATCTAAGCTCAGGTCACCATGCTCCGAACTATATAGGACGACTCGATGGCGTATTGGTTAGTGTAACCGACTGCCACGCCTGAGGTCGCGGGTTCGATTCCCGCACAAGTCAAACATTTGTGTGCATGAACATGGATGTTTGTCTTGGTCTGGGTATTTCTATTTATAATATGTATGTATTGACAAAAAAATATATAAATGTATGTTTATCCATTATCTAGTACCCATAGTACAAGCTCTGCTTAGTTTGGGCTAGATGGTGTTGTGTGTATGTGGTAGAATATTATTATTATTATTATTATATACTCGTAGCTGCGTAGCTAAATGATGCCTCTACGTCCTCTACGACATCCTCGATGAAATATAAAATAAAGTATAACATTTTCAAGCGATAGGCAAAACTCACGGCTATTTTATCTTGTTTTTCAAAGGCTTTACGTTGTATAACTTCGTGTCTAGCTCTAAGACACGAATGTGTATCAACAGAGCAAAATTATTACCTTGACGCAGCCATATAACTGTAATAAGATATGTTGCGTAAATACATTTTTATTTTGGGTCGTTCAAGGGTAGGTTTTCAGAGGATACTATATTGAAAAAAAGTTCTCATAGGCTGTATAATATTTTGATATTGTACCCTTGACGAATACAGCAGCGATAGCTCAGTGGGGAGAACAACAGACTGCAATGCAGAGGGTCTCGGGTTCGAACCCACGTCGCGCACCTCTGACTTTCGGAAGTTATATGACTTTTCGAAATTATGTGCGTATTGATTGACAATTATCGCCTGCTCCGTGCCTCGGAGAGCACGTTGAGCCATCGGTTCCGGCTGCCATGAACATCTATGGTAGTCGTTATTGGGCAAGTTAGTATCCTCTAATATCCTGACACTGGTCTAGCCTTAGGGTATCGTTAGCCTTTAGGTTGCGGAGGTCAGGTGGCAGCCGCTCCGTGTAAAAACTGATATCCAGTCAAATCCGGTTAGACTAGAAAAGCCGACCCCAAGTGACTTGGGCATAATAAAGACTAAGGGAGAAGAAGACCCTTGATGAAAAAATTTTGATAAATTTCTCCTTTAGCTATATTTTTGCTGACACAATTTTATACTTTTTGAATTTTCGATTGATCTAGCTTACGGCTGCATAATGTTGTACGCTTCAATTATCTACTGAAAATAGGATAGTAGCGTACTAACAAACTATCTGGTGGCCAAATATTGAGCACTCAGGTTAAAGTCTTCTAGCATTCTAAGGCCTCACATCTATAGCACTGTGTTCGGTTACACTATATGTTGGTTTAAAAACATACAATCGAATAGTTTGAAGCGGCAGTACCCGAATGTGTAAGACATTGGACTTGCAATTGAGAGCGCGTAAATCCGAAGTCCACAACAAAAATACAAATGACTACTAAAATACTTATAAATCCTAACTAATATTAGAAATGCGAATGTGAGTTTGTTTGTGACAACTTCACGCCTTAACTACACAATCGATCATCATGAAATTTCGCATACACGTTGTCAGGGGTACAGAATAGGTTCTGTACCCCTGACAACGTGTATGCGAAATTTGTATTTGAAATATATTCGGATAAAAGGTACCGTATGTCCTAACTTCATCCAAAATCCAAAAATAAAGTACTAAGTTTACTAACATTTTTTTTTTTTTTACGTGCATGCATGCATGTCGCATACCCCTCCGCGGGGGCGGGCGGAGGGGTTATGTCGGTCTCGCCGGGGTAAAAGAAAGATGGTAAAGATGATAAAGTACCTCCCGGAATACCGACTAAACCTACCACGGTGTTCCTCGACCAAACCACTATCGACGGGGCCGCACGAATCACTTTCCCATTCGGTCGCGACCCCGCCGAGGTTTCGGCCCGCCGTATGAAACGGCAGGCCACTACACGAAAGACCTACCCAAAGGCACTTCTAACACTCCCTACTGTCCCCCCTAGAGGGGAGACGGACTCGAAACAGAGGCGCGCGTGGGAACACGCACGCCGCCTCTCGGACCTGGTGCTGAACGGATGGCGGGCAGGCCCACAAAGCCCGCCATCCCCAGGTCAAACCTCAGGGTGGCTGGAGGTCGTCCCGCGCCCTCCGGCGCCCGGCTCTGCGGTTGGGGAGAGGGTTTAAACGCTCCCTCTCCCGCTCCGCCGCCTCCTTGATGGAAATTACTTCCTCACAGAAGGCGGCGACGGCGTTCCACGACCTCTCACTCCGGACCATAGACTGAACTACGGCCGGGAGCGAGAGGGCAACCAATCCGACTGCCGCGATCAACTCACGGCGCTGCGATGCCCAGGCGGGGCAAACCGCCAGAGTGTGCAGCGCCGTGTCCTCTACAACGTCGCGGCAGTCGCCGCAGTGGTGACAACCGGGCGTCTCTTACCGGCGTATACGACACAGGAACTGGCCAAAACAACCGTGGCCAGTCATTACCTGTGTCAGCCGGAAGGTGAGGGCGCCATGCCGCCTCTCCAGCCACTCCTCAAACACGGGACTTACCGCCACGATCGTGGCGTGCCCGAGTTTACTAACATAACCTAACCTACATTTACGCGAATGAACCTATGGGCAAAATCTAGTATACAGGGTATTTTTCTTTTTACGTAATTTCGAATAATTCTTCTTTAAGTTCTCATTTTTTTTTTATTATTCCAGATGATATACCAAAAAATAAATAATTCAGAAAGTAAATATCTGTAGTAACAGGAGTGTAAAGAACGTACGTAAATTAGGGTTTTTTTATATTTTCTGATTGCTGTTATAGTTTAGCCTGTTGCCTGATTCCGGCTTGACGTCGACTTCTGGGACATCCCTGTATATAATAATGTGAAACAAACTAAGCCGTCGTGGTTGCTAAAAACATCATATCTACCTTGGCACTAACAGCCGTCCCAGGCAGGTAACACGCGTTTTATGCGATACCGTAATTTCTCCTAGGCTTGTACTAAGATGAAACGAGACTAAACAGTTTCAAATCAATATACACAACCTGTCTGTAATAACTTGTGTATGTAACGTTAATTGAGTAAACAAACCTACCTCATTTAGTAACACCATGTGTATTTTTAACTGACATAGTTTACAAATAACTGTAATGCGAAATTATTTTAGGGTTGAGAGCAAAATAAATTAAACATTTTGGTGTTTTTACGACTAATGGATTTTTTACGACAAAATTTTTGCGATGCGATGCACGGGAATAACTGCACTCAAGATTTATTTGATTGTAAAATCTTGTTACAGACTGATGATTCTGATCTGGAACTGGGCCGTTATTAAGAAGCGGCTATATGCTAAACTGCATTTTTGTATTCTTATAAAAGCCTGGTCATCCTGCCTCTGCAAGAAGTAACAATAGTTAAGTGAAATGGATAACATGTAGGTACTTATAACTCTTGTGTTTACTTAATTTCTATGTCTCCTACAGTTTATCCATCAACACCGTTGTTGGCTGCAATACTGCGTATATTTCATATAACTAGCGTTCGCCTAGCGGTCAAAATTCGACCATAATTGATTTAATTTTAAGTTTGATCGTTATTAACGTTTTATTGTCCTACTTTACGTTACTTAAGAGGACACACTGAAAAAATGCACTAACTTTCATCGAATAGTATAGGACTATGAGAAGACCAATTAATCTAGAATTTTGATATAGATAAATTGATGTCTTTAACTAGAATTTCCTAGCTCAAAAACACGATATTGTGATTTTGGCTCGATCATAATTATTTTTGGAAACACCTCTATAAAAATACTATTTTTGAAATTACAAGGAAGTTACACTATCATTATCCTTAGGAATTACTCAAATATATTCGTAACATCAATATTAGTGATTTGCTAGCTCATTATTTCCATAACTAAAACCAATTATTTTTAAATAATATTTTAAGATATTTTAACCATTTCTAAGCGTTCTCGATCATTGCGGGCGCATCGCAGTTTTAGACCTTATGACCGCTATTTAAGGATTGATACACAATGAGTGTTATTTGGGGCGGATATGGGCGGAGCTATTCTAAAGGATAATTTTCGCGGTGTCCCCTTAATAAAAAATTTAATCACATTTAATTTAGATTTTGCCAAGGCTATACAGGTTAAATTTACCTATATTTTTAAACAAATTATTATTTACTCGAGTAAACTCTTTGTTATCTTTTTTTCTTTATTACATTTAAATAAGGTATAGGTAACCATAGTTACAAAGAATTGTCAGATGTCAGACGAACAACGTACGAAGGCGATTCGACTGCGTGTGTCAAATGCATGGTCGTGTGCGTGTAGTGTTTTTCCTTAATTTAATGTATTTCTAATGCATATTTTTTAAATTTAGGATTCGCTACTCCTTCTCCATGTACACTTTAACTGTGTCAAATTCAAACTCCTCCGTCCGCGCAATTTTCGTAAAAATGGGTACATAGATTTTGCTTCACGTATTAATATATAGATGTTTTTGCTCGTGTAAGTGTAGATTTGTACTTTTTCTAGGTGAAAAAGTGCTAATCTACACTTACTCTTCATATTACTCTGACAATGTGTATGTGAAATTGCATGATGATCGGTCGAGTAGTTAAGGCGTGAAAGCGTAACAAACAAACAAACAAATTCACATTCGTTTTTATAGTAGTAGTTATGATTGTATTCTAGGCTTTATATTTTGACTGTATGATGGTTCCGTTTAGTTAAAAAAACTCGAATAAAATTACAGCATGTTTATCGAAAATGCAATAATAACTATCATTATTGTATAGCTGAAGTATCAAATGATGTGCATAAGAGGGTAAAGAGGAAGAGGAGATATCACTGTAATCTCATATAATGGCCTATTGGGAACGATTGAACGGTTTTCCCAAGTGGTTCAGGATACCATACAGGTAAGAGACAGCAGAACAAGTATAAGTATATTCAGATGTATGTATGTGATATCAGTAATAGAAGAAAAAGAAAAAATATATTGATTTGATAGTTATGGAAAGTAGTAAGTACTAGTGCGTGTTGAAATTGAACTATTTATTACAGCCCAGCTTTGCTCGGGAATACTACTTTTATATATACTTAACATTATAAATCTGAAGAGTTTGTTTATTTAATTGTTTGGTTGAACGCGCTAATCTCAGGAACTGCTGGTTTGAATTGAAAAATTATTTAAGTGTTGGTTAGCCTATTTATCGAGGCAGGCTGTAGGCTATATAACATCACGCTACGACCCACGAGGGCAGCGCAATAACTATAAACGCGGATGCAACCGCGAGCACATCCAGTTTTGGAATTTTTCACGCCTTAACTGTACGACCAATCGTCATGAAATTTCGCATATATATTGTAAATGTATGTAAATTTCGTATTTCGCATAAGGGCACAGAAAAGGACTAAGGGTACCTGTCATCTACAAAAATAGTAGTGGTCAGGAGCAAGCGAACCTGAGCCCAAAAGCTAGTTTATAATAAATTATTTCTCATTAAAAATTACGTATTATTTATGCGTACCTGGGCCTCGACTATGCAAAATAGCCAATGGAATTATTTCTATTCCTATCGGTACTAGCACAGGCACTCGTATTAAATGCCTTATCCGATACGTAAAGTATCATCGCTTTGTACTAAACGTGTTTGGTCCATGTTATAAATGTTTTTAGACGATTAATTGAATATCCAGTGAGCGTAAAGTTCAATGGGGCTTCAAAATAATTTAATTACTGCTCAATGTAAGATTAAACTAAGAGATCTCTTAAGTCTACCCAACGTCTATAATTACTGTTTAGTCGATGTTGTCTTGTTACTAATTAAATTGGTTCCATTAATTTAAGTAAGTTATCCATTTTCGGGACGGATTTGTTCAATCATTACTAAATGAATCGACTTTTCTACGTAATTATTGTTTGGCTTAAGCGACAGTGTGAATTATAGGCTCATTTCACAGTGACTGTCTGTCTTAGTGGCGCAACAATAGTAAATACTAACTGCTGGACTTACACCCCGGGTCGATGTGATTTTGAGTTTTCTTTCAAGAAACTCTTTAAGCAATTTATTTAGTTATTTATTTATTTAGGACCACCAGTGATTACAACAACAATACAAAAAAAATACAATAACATATTTTAGTTGGTTGCGTAACCTTTTAAGGCAGCCACTGCATGCACAATTAAATGAGCTTAGAAAGCCTAAACCTAAAAGAAAGAATATGCGGTGTGTATATCAGAAAGGTTATTTAAACCAACTTTAAAGATATCATAGTAAAAGTGATACAACATTTGAATAAATACATTAAGAATAATAAATTATAAAATACCTTATCAAAAATTACATAAAATCAAATTAAATTAAAATCATGACATAACAAGATGAAATAATTCAATAAATTACAATAATAAATAATAATTAACAATTTGAAATTCAATACACACAATTATAATGCCAAATTAATGATCAAAATAAAAAATCAAATAATCATACACGACTGTCAATAAATACATTCATAAATAAAAAAGTGGTAAATAAAATCAGATTAAATTAAATTAAGTTAAATACCTCCTCGGGCATGCCACGATCGTGGCGGTAAGTCCCGTGTTTGAGGAGTGGCTGGAGAGGCGCCATGGCGCCCTCACCTTCCGGCTGACACAGGTAATGACTGGCCACGGTTGTTTTGGCCAGTTCCTGTGTCGTATACGCCGGCAAGAGACGCCCGGTTGTCACCACTGCGGCGACTGCCGCGACGTAGTTGAGGACACGGCGCTGCACACTTTGGCGGTTTGCCCCGCCTGGGCATCGCAGCGCCGTGAATTGATCGCGGCAGTCGGATTGGTTGCCCTCTCGCTCCCGGCCGTAGTTCAGTCTATGGTCCGGAGTGAGAGGTCGTGGAACGCCGTCGCCTCCTTTTGTGAGGAAGTCATTTCCATCAAGGAGGCGGCGGAGCGGGAGAGGGAGCGTTTGAACCCTCTCCCCAACCGCAGAGCCGGGCGCCGGAGGGCGCGGGACGACCTCCAGCCACCCTGAGGTTTGACCTGGGGGTGGCGGGCTTTGTGGGCCTGCCCGCCATCCGTTCAGCACCAGGTCCGAGAGGCGGCGTGCGTGTTCCCACGCGCGCCTCTGTGCTGAGTCCGTCTCCCCTCTAGGGGGGACAGTAGGGAGTGGTAGAAGTGCCTTTAGGGTAGGTCTTTCGTGTAGTGGCCTGCCGTTTCATACGGCGGGCCGAAACCTCGGCGGGGTCGCGACCGCATGCGAAAGTGATTCGCGCGGCCCCGTCGATAGTGGTTTTATCGAGGAACACCGTGGTAGGTTTAGTCGGTATTCCGGGAGGTACTTTATCATCTTAACATCTTATTTTACCCCGGCGAGTCCGACATAACCCCTCCGCCCGCCCCCGCGGAGGGGTATGCGTCATGCATTCCACCACGTAAAAAAAAAAAAAAAAAAAAAAATACCTCCTAGTCCCTTTCGGAAGGCGGCCAGCGAGTCAAAGTGAATGTCCGTTGACGCGCTGCATCCATTCAGTAGTCGGCACATACGTGGGATCACAGAGCATCTACCAAGCTCAGTTTTCCTAAATGGTGCCGCGAGCGGTGCAATTGGATTTCGAAGGAGTCTAGAGGGCACATTAATATTTATTCTGCTTAATAAATTTGGGCAGTCTATAAGTCCTCTTATAATTTTGAATAAAAACACCAAGTCCAATATGTAGCAATAAGCTTTGCCCTATATTATGAAGAAACCAAATCAAAGGAAAAATATTGAAACTAAACACCCGCATTAGGAATAACTTCTGTGTCACGGGTCACTTTACAGACATTCAAACGAAACAAATAACACCCATATTCCGAACAAATATATATGGCTTACACAATTTTTTTCCGAATGTACATTGAACTCCCAACAATTAGCACCCTAGCAATACAGAGACGACACTATAAAACTCTATGCCATCTGATATAGTATACACATTTGCACCTTGCCAAAACAATAGTGAATGTGTAATAAAGATGCCACAGTTTTTAAAATACCCTTTGTAGCTAGTAGTAGTAGTAGCTAACCGTTCCTTTTCATATAGAAAACCTCCAATTTCATACCAGTATGCGTAACTATAGACAGATTGCTTTCCACTGAATATCTAGTTCAAACGTATCGATACGTTGAGTCTTAATTAATACGAATAGTAGGAGAATTGCGCACACTAGAGATAATTGGACGCATACTAGGAATCAAATGTGTATGGCTAAGCGCTGGTACTAGCAGCTATGTTCATAATTGAAATTAATGCTATACATCTATCGACTTCATACGACCAATTTGACATAGCTTGTCTGTGCTGCCACCATAATGGCATCATTGATCATCAATGGTTCGAAAATTGGAGTACAAACTCGATTAAAATATATGTATGTAGAGGCAGTAATCGAATGATATTATACAATTACAAATTATTCGATTCTACTGGTTATTTTAATTGCATAGGTACGCTAACAATCGATGTTTTTTTATTGTTGATTAGATTGTTGTTATACAAGAAAGATGGAGATAAATTGGCAAAGGTTGTCTCTAACACGTATCAGTAGTTGCTATATAACATTGACATACAAATATCAGTTGATTTCCATTCAGCAATAACAATTAAATACTATACATTCGTCGTTCTTTAGTAACAATTACTCAACCTAATCCGTAAATACTTATTTGGTATATATGTATATACTCCCTAAATACCCTATACTAATATCATAAAGAGGAAAGATTAAATTTTTGTTTGTAAGAATTTAACTCAAAAACTGCTCAACCGATTTTGAAAATTCTTTTAACAAAGTTAAATTATCTCCAAGTAACATAAGCTATATTTTATATTAAAAAAGAAAGTGTTGCAACTAATATAACCTAATCTATTTTTATGGGCAAAAGCTAATAATTTATAGAATGCCACAATACAGGCAATATTATTAAGACTAAAGTTGTTTTACAGAAAACTCAATTTCAATTATGAACGCTTTTAACCTGCTTCTACTTTTTTGCTCTACGGCATAATACTCCACGTTTAATAAATTTCCGCATTACATATTACGGGGGGCTCTATATCGTAACACTCACGAGTCGCTGCAGAAAGAGGCTTTTGTTTAAAAGCACTCATAACTCATTTGCTTTTATGTCCTTATTGTGATATTGTGATGCTGCGGTGCACGACGACGTATTATATCTGTTTGTGACGCAAAAATGAGTTAAGAGAAAGGTATTATCATTAAACCATACATGCATAGTATCACGCCTACCTTCCCGGAGTGGGAGGGCAGAGCTACACTGCACCCGCATTAACCAGCGTTGTTTTTATGATAACCACGTAATAAACGGTGAGCCAATTGCCTTTTAACCGACTTAAAAAAATGAGGAGGTTCTCAATTCGACTGTATGTTATTTTTTTTGTTATTTAAAAGCTGGTGCTACCATTTAGTCCCATTTAATTTTGATCAAGATCTGACCATAAGTTTTCGAGTTATCCTTAATAATGCGTATATGATTGACTTCGGCTACATTGATGATGTTCTCATATTTGGCCGATGTAAAATGAACAGAATAAGCAACTGTGTAGGATGGTTTGGAAGCCCCTCGTAATATTTCGAGTTAGTCCCATTCTAATCTGGTAACGTTCTGATAAAGATCTTCGGTTTTATACAACGGAATTCTTTAATAAATGACAAGAAATCTGCCGTGATTGCTGCAATCACATACATATATGTATATGTATTGTTTACACAATTCTAAATTGGTTTTGATAGCATTTAATAGTATAGGGTTATGTGCAACTGTTAAACTCAACAAGGTATACACAAAAAAGCTAATAACTAAATTATTTCTATAATACAACTTTTAATATTCGCGGGTTCGATTCCCGCACAAGTCAAACATTTGTGTGCATGAACATGGATGTTTGTCTTGGCCTGGGTGTTTCTATGTTAAATATGTATGTATTTACAAAAAAAAAGTATATAAGTATGTTTATCCATTGTCTAGTACCCATAGTACAAGCTCTGCTTAGTTTGGGCTAGACGGTGTTGTGTGTATGTGGTAGAATATTATAATATTATTATTATAATATGACGCTGAAACCATTAGGCATAGGAACTCCGGAATAAAACATATCATCCGAACCGTATTTAGAATTATCACGAGATGCACTATGGCTAAAAATGATTTAAATGGTATACCCCGATTTTTTCTGACCAAAACATTTTTCATGTAAACCCACATTTTCGAAAGCCCATTTTCGCGCCTTTCACTTTTTTGAAATGGCACTAGAGGTAAATTTCCTATTTTGAAATAGGCCGTATCTTCTTTATTAAAAATCGGTTTTCTTTTTGTAACATTTTTTTACCGGACACAGTTTTAGACATCGTTTAGCTACTGAAAATTTTCTGACATTAAAATTCACCAAACCTGTTTTGCTTCTCGGGAATTAAATCTTAGACCTCATGCACAGTCTTACTACGGCTGCGCCACCAAAGCAGTCAATAGTAGCCAATAAATTCAGTTTCGTTTAATCACATGCCATGTTCCAATTTGGGTCCTGTACGTCAAAAATGATCTTGTGATGGGTCGGAAATTGGGCTCGGACAATGACCCGTGTAATTATTAATAGACCGAACACACTTCTGTTATAAATGCTCGGGATATGTCACGCGATTTATGACACAATTAAATGTTTGTTTCATTTCACTAGAAATCAAAAATGGATTGTGTTGAACAAGCATATTGGGTACACGTGTTTGACACGGTCCGAAGTCTCATCTGTTTTTTTGTTACTAGAGTATTCTTCTCCCTTAGCCTTTATTATTCCCAAGTCACTTGGGGTCGCCTTTCCTAATCTAACCGGATTTGACTAGATATCAGTTTTTACACGGAGCGGCAGCCACCTGACCTCCGCAACCCGAAGGCTAACGATACCCTAAGGCTAGACCAGTATCAGTATATTAGAGGGTACTGACTTTCCCAATAACGCCTGCCATAGATGTTCATGGCAGCCGGGACCGACGGCTTAACGTGCTCTCCGAGGCACGGAGCAGGCGATAATTGTCAATCAATTATCCCTGTTACTAGAGTGAATTAATAAAGAAAACAGAACCACCAGTGTCTTTTTATTGTTAGCTTATTGCGGGAATTAAATCACGACTGTACGAATGGCGTTCTGATTTACGTGGTGTCCTCACTATGACCCCTGCACCTAGAGTTGTGTTCGATATTTGTGGAACACACATAAATTTGTGTGATCCACCAAAAGTTGTTTCAAGCCACAGGAATTATTACTAACTCGGGAGTTGTACTTAAAAACACCATGAATATGGATCATTCCTACCAAGGATGCTTCGCGAGGCTATTGAAATCAAAAAACATCCTAATTTTAATAGAGAAGATGGTTGGAATGTACCACCAGCTTGGGATCCAGTAATAAAAATAGTCAAACCCAAGAAGAAGCAAACCACAGCTAGACTTCATGATACTTTGAGCTCATTCTGCGTAAATAGAAACACCAATGATTAAATTATGTTCGGGTACTTTGAAATAACTACACTGGAACAGTGAGACAGCTACCATCTTAGTCTCCTCGTGACCATGGCTGCTGAAAAGCAACCGAAATGTCGGAGAAAGTGCAAAATTAAATGAAATCTAAATTGTTTTAATAATAATTCAATTAGCTTAAAAATTAGTAAAGTTTAATAGTAGTAGTAGTGTAACAGCTTTCAAAATTATGTAATAAAGTGTCAAATAAACAACGCGATAAAATCCGTGTATAGTAGTTTAATTTCAATGAATAATATTCGCGTAAACAGAAGACAATATTATGGATCATTGTTAAAATTGTTACTTGATTACTAGTTTTAGTAAGTCCATCATATATAGTACATTAACTTTTAAATTATATATACATACATACATTATTTGTATATTATAGTTATAGGTGTTGTTATATGACCTGATGTCGAGTTCGATATCTGAGAACCAAAGTGTTATTCGGGTTTCGGAAAATCTCATTAGTAGTACGGAATCTGGAAATGTCCCTGATATAAGTCAATAACCTCATCACTTAAGACTGAAAACAGCTGGCTAAACGTAAATTTTATACACCTCGTTTACTCTTTTGTGGAGAGTTTTAATCCTTCCAAACTATGTTTAATTACCTCATATTTTAACGAACATTTTCTCTTCAATCAACCAAAAATGTGGCTACGCTGCTCAAGCAAATAGATTACAAAAGCACTTGACCACATGTCAATCAGTCACAAGTACCTCTGAGCCAATTTATTTATTCACTAAACCATTCCAACTAATTACAGCACTAGTCGACACTACACGAGTTTCTGCTCTATTAGTCACCTGATAAGAGATGATAGCACAATACTAAGCACGTCACTATTTTACCTTAATAGGCAGCACTTGCAGTCGAAATACAGCCTCCATTCTATAAAGTTTTGTGCAGTTATCTCGACGATTTATGCGCCCATATGTTTGCCTAGCTTGCTTTTAATTACCGCTTAAAGTTCAAATTAACGAATGTTACGAGTTATTCCAAAGCCTGCATAAATGAAGACGGAATCGCTGTTCTGAATTGCTTGTCTTTGCTACTGCTGAGACGAGTCATTCAACTGTTTCGTAAGTGCCCTTGTGCAATACGTGATTGTGATATTTGTGGCTCGGATTTTAACTTTCCTGCCAAGGATTCTTTTAAAAGCAAGTGGTTAGCCTAAATTGTAACATCAAAGCTATGCTCAGCTATTGAGTTGAATTGTTTGTCTGAACTATCATAGATACGTGTTTGATCCGCAAGAGAAGAGAAGTACCCTCCAAAAGTCAAAATTACTTCAGTATTTATATTCTTAACATTTGAAGACAAGGGCATTTATTTGCATAGCTTAGTCGTAATTAATTTCTTTTCATTGAGTCCATCCAAATGATTTTGTGATAAATGGGGTTCACAGGTTCCTAAGAGAAACACTGTGCTGTGATCGAAGAATCATTGACTTTTCCTCTTGCGTTGAATGTACAGGTACTCCTTTTTTAAAGGTTAGCACGTACCTTATTTTATAAAAGATAAACAAAACATTGTATAAATACATTAATACTGTCCAATCTGTCTCAGTGCTACGCTAATTCTAAGAAGCTTTTACAATAATTACATTCACCGTCTCGTCACATTGACGAAAGAGAAATAATATAATATTATTCTTGGAAATTTTCTTTATACATTTAAGATGATTTGATTATGGTAAATTCATAATGTTATTAGGTACTGCAAACACTATTTATGCTTCTTTGCCATCTTAGCTGAAAAACACTTAAGATTTCCCTAAAGTAATTACTAACATACATACATGGTTAGTCGGAAGAATGTGCGATGAAACGAAGACCATTAGAATCATTTTCGCTACGCTACGCCACGCTACGTTACGTTTCACCACGCTACACCATGCTACGCCAAGCTACACCATGCTACGACACGCTTACGCCACGCTATGATAGGCTACGATACGCTACGCATCCTGCCGCGGGTGACTTTACATACATTAACGAACACAAATATTTGCGGATTACATAACTAAAAGGCCCGTCTCGTGTATGATTCGTACCACAGGATGTTATAAGAGCTGTAAACCACAATACACGATGTGGCAGCAGCGGGAAGACGAAAGTTTGTAAGGGAAGGCCAAAGAGAAATATTAATAACCTATGTATATATAATCGGCCTCGATGGCGTAGTGGTCAGTATAACCGACTGCTACGCCTGAGGTTGCAGGTTCGATTCCCGCACAAGTCAAAAATTTGTAGGCATGAACATGGATATTTGTCTTGGTCTGGGTGTTTCTATGTATAATATGTATGTATTTACAAAAAAAAGTAGGTTCATATGTATGTTTATCCATTGGCTGGTACCCATAGTACAAGCTCTGCTTAGTTTAGGCTAGATGTTGTTGTGTGTATATGATAGAATATTATATTATATTATATCTATACTAACATTATAAAGAGGAAAATTTTGTTTTTTTGTTTATGTGTTTGTAAGGATATAATTCAAAAACAAATCAACCGATTTTAAAATTATTTTACAATTAGAGAGCTATATTATCACCGAGCAACGTAGGCTACATTTTATTTAAAAGAAATACTATTACAAACATAACTTACTTTTTCTCGAGCGAAGACGCGAGCAAAGGCTAGTAAAACAAATGAGTGAATGAAATGATAAGGACAGAAAAAAGAGACAAGCTGGGATAACCTATCGAATAAACTTAATCTTCTCTTCTTCTCCCTAGCCTTTATTATACCCAAGTCACTTGGGGTCGGCTTTTTCTAGTCTAACCGGATTTGACTGGATATCAGTTTTTACATGGAGCGGCTGCCCACCTGACCTCCACAACCCGAAGGCTAACGATATCATATTCTAAGGCTAGACTAGTGTCAGGATAATTATTATAGGGCCCTGACTTCCCAATAAGGACTGCCATAGATGTTCATGGCAGCCGGGACCGACGGCTTAATGTGCTCTCCGAGGCACGGAGCAGGCGATAATTGTCAATCAATACGCACATAATTTCGAAATGTCATATAACTTCTGAAAGTCAAGTGCGAGACGTGGGTTCGAACCCAAGACCCTCTGCATTGCAGTCTGTTGGTCTCCCCACTGAGCTATCCATTAACCATTTTCAATGTAAGCTTTTATTTACATTACAGCTAATGTAGCATGCAGCTGCATGATACAAGTGCTATATAACCATGTAGAGAAATTACAGTCGCTAACATTAATGTCTATTTATATATATTTAAATATTTTTTTTTTGAGATAATGATATTGTTTGATTTAACTGGGGTGCAAAATAAATATGGTATTGTTAACATATATTGCTACCGTAATCGCTATTAGTATTATTATTGTATTATTGTTGTATTAGTTGTGTTAAGTTTATTAGTACAAGCATGGTCGCAACGGAAGACCAGCGCTAGTTTTTTCAAAACTAGCATTTAGCTGAGTTGCGACCAATTTGCAGTAAGATTTGTTTTTTTCTTTTTTTTTGTAATTAACTTTTTCTGATGTATGTAGTGCATAATCTGCTGCAAATAAATGTATTTTCTTTCTTCTTTCTTTCTAAATATAATCTCAACTCGTAGTCGTACGAGTACGTATACTGTTTATCTATTATACAGATTAGTAACTGACTAGGCGTCCTAATTCCCGAACTGGGCGGTTTCGGTCACGACCGCAGGGATAAACAATACAGTGGTGTTTCTCCCCGCGAACCCCCGTCTTCCCTCCCCAACCAACCATTGTTTCACTTGTAATTAAAAAGTTACAAACAACTTTTGCACCTCTTTCTTGAGGCCGAAGAAATGAAAATATAAAACTGTTTTCATAAAGTTTAACGCCGATACAGAATAGCCACGAGTCGCTTTTGTGTTGTTTTGTTTTTAAATTCAAAAGGTTTTAAATTTATGCAATTAATTCATAAAAAAGCTTCGAATAAATTTAAAATGAATTTCATATGCGTTTTGCATACCAATGGTCGAAATAATTGCACTCATGAAATTGAAACATGTCTTAAATTACTGAAGCGGGTAATTAAATTTGAATAATGTCTTTATAATTTATATGAAATGTTCATGTACATTTTAAGTACGAGTGGGACATATTATGACATTATGTTTTGTAGTTAGTGTGATAGTGCTTGTAAATGACATGTGGGTTGTATGCGCGCATGTCATCCGTGCGACTTACTTTCATCAGTAGTTTACACGATGCAAGCAACCCGCGCAAGTAGCTTGCATTTTACCCGCGTAAACGCAAGGCGAAAATTTTGTTGCGATTGTCGTAGGGCGAAGCTACTTGCATAGTCTGGCTATTTCAGATTTAAGTAAGAAGTCGGTTACATACTAAGGACGTTGTTGGGCCTACCTCGGTTCTGTAGCGCTTCGGCCATGTTTGCGGATGAAAGGCTTCATGACTTTTATACCGTCATGTGCAATCGATGTGCGTCAATGCTTCGGCAAGTCAGGGATAGTTCCAACAATATCCTGGCAACTCTGGCGGCAAAATTGATGGACTGTTTATATAGCAATAGGCGCAAAGACATGTGTGGGTGTACATGTCGTTAATTAGTTTATTTTATTTATTATTTACTACTGACAATAGGCTAAAGTGATACTAACACTTTTCATCATCACTAGTAGTTTTCCCGCGGTTTCACCCGCGTAAGTCCCGTTCCCGTGTGAATATCGGGTGTCATCCCTTTCAGGGTGGAATTTCCAAAAATCCTCTTTTAGTGCTCCCCTACACTCTCCAAGGAACATACATGCCAAATTTCAGCTTTTTGCGTTCAGTAGTTTCGGCTGTGCGTTGTCTGTCAGTCACTCAGTAACGGAAGAGTTTTATATATATACATAGATTGGTCTGAAATAAAAATATTATTATAGATACTATTATTATAAGATATATATCTAAAAAGCGACCCCAAGTGACTTGGGAATAATAAAGGCTAGGGAGAGGATCTAATATAACCAATGCTTACTTAAAATCTACTGAGACAAACTTGTTACGAAAGATTTTTTTACTAGCTGAAACAAACACAGACAAAAATCCATAAACCATTGTGTCTGGCTCAGAGGCATCTAAGCCATCAGTTAGTTAAAGATTTTTTTTGGACATATCTTCAGAATTTAATAGCTCGGTAGTATTTATCCTCATGTGGTGCAGTAGTTAAAATGTTTGCATGAGTTTAAAGTTATGTTTAGGTCCAATATTGATATTTTAGCATCGTTATTCCCTGTTCAGGTAAAATGTTTACCAAACACCCTAAAGTGCAAATAATCATAAGGTCAGAGTCAACATTACTGCTTAACCCTTTCCAATACAGGTATTAAATTTAGTGGAAATTAATATACCGAAGATATAATCTACTCAAAGGAATATGTATAGATTGATTTGGTTGTTTAATGTTTATAAACATTTTCATAGTTCATTTAATCTTCTCAGTCAGTTTTCGTAAAATAAACGTAACCGATGCGAGAAAATACGTGTGTAAGGTATTTCGTTGCGCGTTCAACTTGTGAAAAGATAATTTATTATATTTCGTGACTTGAGACGTCGTCAGATGAGTGAAAATCTAATAATAAATGATTATAGGTTGGATGACGAACTGGCTTCACATTTTGTGAAAGTACTTGCTTTTTATATAACTTTTTATATTTCAATGTGAATGATGAATGAATTTTAATTATTCAATTACGTACGCAGTTGCACGCCTGTATTGCTGAAGGAGTTGGCTGATGTAAATTACATTCACATTTAGCCAGCAATGCTATTAGATCCATTTTAGAAGGGGGCGCACATTTGAACCTAGTCTACCGGACATAGTTTCAGAATCTGTACTGCTACGGCGAATTTCTTGACAAGAAACCACAATAATACAAAAACTCATTTACAAAGAACATAAAGTTTATATCTGTTAATAAAATCGAAACAAAATTTTAGATTGGAACTAGGTATAATTATTTCTGTGTCAAGAGGGACTTTACAAACATTCAAATAACGGCTGCGAAGCACACCTAGCCTCGGAACAACTAATCGATCTCCTGGGATCAAACCTACAACACTTGGCGCAATGGCCGTCACGAGACTAGGACGCGAGTCTTCAATCATTACGCCATCCATGCAATCAAAAGAGATTAAACATATCACAGATCAAAATCTAGCTATGTGCCAAATGTAATCAAAATCCGTTTAACACCGACGTAATTAAATTTGTTGTACAAACAACAAAACTTTCACGTTAGTAATTATTAGCAAGTTTATTAAATAGATACATTTACACATGATGGCGATAAGGTAGCTGACACACAATTTTTCATTATTTAAGTCTAATAGTTACATTACCCAAACTCTAAAACAGAGAGAAATTCTATTTAAATAAAAATAACATATAAGCGTTTTAAATCTGGTAAATGGGGTAGTTGTCAAAAAAGGGAAAAAGGATGCACGATACGAACTGTGACGTAGGCGCTACAGCTATCCGCAGGAGATAGCGAGACATCTCCACTACGACCCCACTTCTTCTCAAATCCAAATTTAAAACCTATATATTAATACGTGAAGCAAAAACATTGTAGCCCTTTTTACGATAATTGCGCGAACGGAGGAGTATGAAATTTGGCACAGTTAAAGTTTATATGGAGAAGGAGTGGCGATTCCTAATATTTTTATAAAATATGCATTAGAAATACATTAAATTAATGAAACACTACACGCACACAACCATGCATTTGACACACGCAGTTGAATCGCGTTCGTAGTATTTCGGCATTGTTCGTCTGAAGTCGTACAATTCTTCGTAACTATTGTTACATGATAAAATAATATACCGTATTTATATGTAATAAAGAAAAAAGGAAACGTTGTAGCTTAGGAATATCGTCAATGAAAGAGTATAGAGTAAATTAACTTAAAATTTAAATCAATTATGGTCGAATTTTTAACACTAGGCGACCGCTAGTATGGATTACTTCCTCATTCTGCAACCAACTTTTATAGTGTCTGCACAAAAATATTTATTTTGAATACTATTTGCTTTTGTGTGTAAAATGTTATACAAAATCAAACAGAGGCAACTACCTAATTCTCGAAACACGATCATTGAGCGATATTAATGTTTCTCCAACTGCGTAAATTAGTTCACCACCTTCCTTAAGTAATCACCCAAGTTGTAGCGGACCCAGCAAGTGTAGTTTACAATAGTTTCGTCAAGCTAGCCAAAACTTATCACTAACTACACTTCGTAACAGGTAGTTCATTGGTAATTAGAAATACATATAGTTTTGCTTATAACGCGGTAATTAGGATGGAAGAAAGTTTTGTGTTGACGATGAATTGATGTTGTTACTTTGTTTTGCGCAGCATTTATAGCAGCGATAGCTCAGTGGGGAACTCAGTGGGGAACCAACAGACTGCAATGGAGAGGGTCTCGGGTTCGAACCCACGTCGCGCACCTCTGACTTTCGGAAGTCATATGACTTTTCAAAATTATGTGCGTATTGATTGACGATTATCGCCTGCTCCGTGCCTCGGAGAGCACATTAAGCCGTCGGTCCCGGCTGCCATGAACACTATGGCAGTCGTTATTGGGAAAGTCAGTACCCTCTAATATCCTGACACTGGTCTAGCCTTAGGGTATCGTTAGCTTTCGGGTTGCGGAGGTCAGGTGGCAGCCGCTCCGTGTAAAAACTGATATCCAATCAAACCCGGTTAGACTAGAAAAGCCGACCCCAAGTGACTTGGGAATAATAAAGGCTAAGAAGAAGAAGAAGACTTTGTTTTGCGCAATGAGCTATAATGTTGTTGTATCCGATCTAATGTGATAGACATTGGGATATTGCTCCCTGATTTCGTCAGCTATCTTTATTCTGCGTAATAGTGAGTTGCTATTTACCTAGCACTTTTTTAAGCTTCGTGTTGCTACTTAAAATATCGTAACAGAAAAATCATATACGGCTTCACGCTGATCTGAAATTGAACCTGCCTCCTCGTAACTGGCTGCAAACATGAGAGTAATATGTCATGGAAACAAATAAAAAATTATGTACATCAATACCTATCATACACAACTAAACGCGTCTACAAAAAATGTTAACTGTCATGTAGGCTCGGTGAAAGAGTAGTTATTTTAAAACACCTTAAAAAAACGTATATGCCTACCAATTTAAAAAAAATAGCAACGCCAGATTATTATATAATTAAATAAAACGTCGTCAATTACCGAAGGAACTAAGATCATTATATAATCTTGAAATAAGTATAGATTACATATTAAATCACCTTTAATCTAGCTTTGTTTTGTTCGGAAACTTCGTGACGAGGGAAATTAAGAGCATCCGCTTGACTAGTCTCGTTGAAAAGTAAATGATATTTCAACTTATAATTAAACACGGCTGTGACCTCGATCCAGGCTATATTTGTTTTATTAAAGTTCAGTCTCAGCAGTATAAAAATAAATTAGATAAGTTTAATGTTAGTTTCATTAGGATTCTATAAAAGAAAATATATTTATTTCAATATACCGGCCACGTGATATTTATGTCTCGCTGAATTTTATTTTTATTATCTTTAACTACTAATATTATAAAGGGGAAAAGATTTGATTTTTTGTTTGTTTATTTGTATTGATCTTCTTTCTTTTCGTACGGTTAGTGGCCAACCTGTTGTCAAAAGTAGTTCAAGCCACCCAAAGGCCTCTAACATAGCTTAACGACTGCTGTCAATTTGACAGCAACCGGGACCGATTTTTTACGTACCCTCCGGAGCACGGAGACGCTCAGATGAAATACCACTAAGCGGTCACCTATCTGTAGACTGACCGCACCCAACGTTGCTTAAACTCGCTTATCGTTTACCGATCAGTGAGTGCAACTGGCTATGAGATGGCTATATACTGATAAAGCTCTCAATCTAACGCCTAGACTAGGAACAACTATTTATAAGTCACACAAATACTCAAACGTTTATTCAATGTGGAGTTCGATTTTACCTTACGTCAGCTACATGTTTTCCAAAGCACGGGGGTGTCCAACACCGCCGACCTCCTAACTTCGGGCTATTATTGATAATTTAGCTGAATCGGTCTCCCCACTAAGCAGCGATAGCTCAGCGGAGAGACCAATAGACTGCAATGCAGAGAGTCTCGGGTTCGAACCCACGTCGCGCACCTCTGACTTTCGGAAGTTATATGACTTTTCGAAATTATGTGCGTATTGATTGACAATTATCGCCTGCTCCGTGCCTCGGAGAGCACGTTAAGCCGTCGGTCCCGGCTGCCATGAACATCTATGGCAGTCGTTATTGGGAGAGTGTCAACACAAAAGATCCCACTGGGTCGAAGTGTCGCCGGTCTGCACTGACTGGCCCCACATAAGATGCATTGAGAATTTATTGTTAGAGAAACCAAATAAATTTTGCTGCTCCGTCCTGGGATTCGAACCCGAGACTCATGGGTAGTAGGCGCATACACCACCGCTGGGCCATCAAGACAGTATTGACATCAAATATTACACAGCACTGAATTAAGTAAAGTTTATGTTGTACTAGGAGCAAACTAAGCCTCTCTCACTATAAAAGAAAGCTAACATTTATTGTAAGAAAGAATATATAAAGATGGCTACTATATTTTTGACCGGTCGCGGTCCTCTGATTTATAAGGTGTACCGTTACGAGGTGACTACTTGAATATCGCTATCTTTGTACTTATAACATACATTTCTCATCAAATTGCAACTAAATATTTGTATCTATGTTGTTGTACTGACTTACGTTTAACCAGGGTCGTCTTGCTTTATCCCTTTCACTATGACAGAAGATTATCATGTAGGTTTATTTTAGGAAAGTTTACTATAGGAAACACCGCTTTATTTCTAAGAGTTTACTTTACCAAGGATCATTCACTATTGGAGGAACTATAGTATATAAAAATAAAGCATATTTATTGATTCAGTTGCTACCAAACAGTGAACCAGTTTTCTTCCACAAGAAGTATTGTACTTGGAACACCCATTCATCAGTGTCAGCAGAACCAATATATCAAATCAACAAAAACTTGCTTTGCGCAACCACTTAAGACTGCGCCGAGCAAAATGTGCCAAAACAGGCGGTCACAGTTAAGTGAATTAAATCAACACATTTTGTTTAATACAAATAAAAAATATACATTTACCATAACAATGAACGTGTTTACAATTACTTCGTGTAAAAAACATAAAATAATTAATATTTTCGCCTACAAAACAACAAACAAAATACAAAAACGTAGGCTTGTGTTATGTGATTTTTAGATTATAACAGTAGAAATCTATCCTATTTTATAGCTTAATCGAAACATAAATAGTTATATTACAATTGTCCGTCCCAAATATTTAAGTTATTGGTTGACAATAAAGATAAATATTTATCAAAAAAGCACTTCAAATCCTTCATACAATTTTACTATGGCGGCCGCGCGCTGATTTGAATTTTGAGCTCTGTCATTCAGTCCAACCGCGTCTTACGCTCGGCGCAGTCTTATCTCCGGTATTTATAATGTATCGATTCAACGGAGCTGGAAGGATAGAAATGCATTTTTCTTTATTGGTTAAGTGATGTAATTGCTTAATTCGTCCTGTGGCATAATTTTGCGCTTATGTACGAGGAAATCTAACGTTTGATTCCTGCGTCAGAATATGTGCTATTGGGCTTTTGTATTAAAACATTCTCATTAATAATATGGAGTCTGGATATATAGTCGGTGAATAGCAATAAACATTGTTGGATCAAAATAGTAAGCTGGTGGTATATAAATGGTATACATATGTGCAGGGCCCTTTGCGGATATACAGCTGTGAGTTTATGAATTTTTGTAAACTCAATCAATAGAGGTAAAAAAAATTATGAGACATATCTACTCCTTTATTTGAATTAATTAAAATTCAGTGGTTTGTTAGTATTGACTTATTTGTACCATATCGGTACACGTTTGGAAAAAGATTTGACTAATGTATTAGAGTCAACATATAACTATGTAATAATCCGCCACCTTCCTAACTCCGAGCTACTGTTGAGATTTCTTGGCAGGAAAACTAAATAACTTTTTATCGGCCCGATCTGGGATTCGAACACAAGACCTAATGCACAGCAGACGCATATACTATCGTTGCGCCACGGAAGCAGTCTTGTTATAACTAACTACAGTGACCGTAACATTAATATCTTTAAATTAGTTTACGGATTCAATTCTAGCGTCAGTAAAGATTTATTCAGACTTTTCTTAGCTAATACTCAGTAACAATATAAAACCAGAAACCGTATAAATAAGCTTCTCTAACACTTTGTATTCCCGCTTAATGAGTTTATTCATATCCTCAACACGAGCAGTGTCGAGTAAATAAGGAATTCATTAACGTCACACTTAGTAATCACCTCGTGAAAGCGAAACTACCGCGGCTGTTAAGATTTCCTAGAATCTTTGTAACTAAATATTAAGTCTTTATCTAAGGAATATTTCGAGAATTGACTATAATTATCTATATCTATATATTAATACGTGAAGCAAAAACTTTGCGCGGACGGAGGAGTATGTAATTTAGCACAGTTAAAGTTTATATGGAGAAGGAGCCACTCTTTCCTAATATTTTTATCAAAGTCATATATATACATTAAATTAATGAAAAAACACTACACGCACACAACCTATGCATTTGACACAAGCAGTCGAATTACGTACGTAGTGTTTCGGCATTGTTCGGCTGATGTCGTAGAATACTTCGTCACTATGGTTACATATGAAGTTAGAGCAGCGGTAGCTCAGTGGGGAGACCAACAGACTGCAATGCAGAGGGTCTCGGGTTCGAACCCACGTCGCGCAAATCTGACTTTCGAAAGTTACATGACTTTTCGAAATTATGTGCGTATTGATTGACAATTATCACCTGCGCCTTGCCTCGGAGAGCACGTTAAGCCGTCGGTCCCGGCTGCCATGAACATCTATGGCAGTCGTTATTGGGAGAGTGTCGACATAAAAGATCCCACTGGATCGAAGTGTCGCCGGTCTGCACTGACTGGCCCCCACATAAGATACATACATACATAGTACAGTAACAATTTGTTAACAACGTGTTTACAAAACTTGGTAAGTGAACGAAGCTAAATCGTCCAAACAGAACATGCCACAACTATAACGCGACCGACGCGCATTCAAACGCTCAGAATGTACGTCCTTAACACAATTCCGTCCCATTACCGCGCGAACAGTGTAACCGTGCTATACTCAAATCTGAGATAGAGCAACACACCACACTATTAAGGAGGAACTTTAAGGTGATGTCACACCAATATAACACAACTTTATACTGTGTTTCTGCCGTAAGTGGGGTTTCCAGGCTTCTAAGGAAACCCTGTACTATTCACCCGCGATTAAAATTGACTTTGCCTAAAGTGTGGGAGCACAATGACTGTTTTTTTGAAGTATCTGAATTTAATTGGTCGCTTTGCCATTGCCATTGCGCTGAGTAATAACGGTTCGATCCCCGCATGTGTGAAATAGTTTTTTATTTGTACTAATAAGGTGGCAAACAAGCATACGACCCAGCTGATGGTAAGTAGTCACCATAGCCTATGGACGCCTGCAACACCAGAGGCATCATTTGCGCGTTGCCGACCCTTTAGGAAAGGAAGTGGAAGGGAGAAGGAGCAGGAAGGGGGAAAGAAAGTGATTGGGCGCCGGCACTCTCATTCATCGAACGATATTCGATATTCTGTGAGAGAGTAGTTCTTCCCCGGTCGAGCCGGCCCATTCATGCAGAAATCAGCGAGGCTCTACTACTAGGAGTTGTTTCGAGTCTGGGTGCATTGTGTCCGTTATTTAAATGTTTGTAAAGTCCCCCGCGACACAGGGTGCCAGGATTTCAGGATTCAAGAGTTGTTTTTTCAAACCATAAAAAAAACATCGGTTGTCCTATTAAAAATATCTTTCTGCTGTTTTTCTTTAATCAATTGTCAATGTAAGAGCTTCCACACTTGATTATAGGTGGTAAAATTTGTTACATGTTTCGTCCCGGATTATCATGCCAACTCCCTTGACGCGAAAATATGACATGGGTATAAAATATTAATTACCTAAATGAGCTTACCTCTGGTTTCCTTATATAACGTTTTAATCATATTCTATGAGGTTAATAACCATTTACTGTAATCCTAAAGGAATAATAATATATCAAGTGGAATTGGTAAATATTTCTGAGTGTTCGTGACAATTTATAAGGTTAACAAGCGCAACAATAGCCTAGTGGGAGACCTTTGAACTGCCACGCAGAGGTCCCGAGTTCGATCCCAACCTCTGACTTTTCGAAGTTATGTGCATATTAAATAGTTCATTTCTCGAAGATATGTGAAGTCTCTCTATCCGCACTGGGCCAGCGTGGTGAGCTATGGCCTAGCCCTCCTTACACTGAGAAGAGGCCCGTGCCCAGCAGTGGGACAGTTTAATACAGGTTTGATATTATTATTATATTTTGAACTTGGTAAAAATATTGACAACATTAATTTCTGGACTGGATAGTTTGTCAATTCTGGAAGAAGGCAAAGAACGAGAATAGATGTACGAGTATTTCAATGCAATTGTAGATGCAGCGGTAGCCCTAAAGCCATGGTAGTTATATGAAAAATTTGTATGTAAGAAACATTCGATAGTTCGCAGGAATCACTGTGCAGGCCAACTATTCGAATAGTCAATATGCAAAGCTGATTTCTCTTTAAGGGAAGTTTCTTCTTACATATCAAGAATATGCTACTCTAACGATTAAGACATCACAGAAATTGCATATATGTACCCTACATTTCCTTCATGGATGAAGTCGAGTTGATGTTGTTTAGTTGTTGTACAGAGTAGTTTTAAACATGTCAATTGCTTGGATAAATATCATTTCGTGTCTTATCTATGATCATTTCCATGGACGTAAGTTGGCTTACGTCCATGGTGATTTCATAACTAAATTTAATTTTAACATGTAAGATCTGCTTATATTTTAGTTTCAAGTATTTTTTTGAGCAGAATGGCTAATTTAAACCGTGTTGAAGTTAATAAAGATGTACAACACAGTGAAAGTCAACATGAAAGTAACATAAGAGCAGCGATAGCTCAGTGGGGAGACCAACAGACTACAATGCAGAGAGTCTCGGGTTCGAACCCACGTCGCGCACCTCTGACTTTCGGAAGTGATATGACTTTTCGAAATTATGTGCGCATTGATTGACAATTATCGCCTGCTCCGTGCCTCGGAGAGCACGTTAAGCCGTCGGTCCCGACTGCCATGAACATCTATGGCAGTCGTTATTGGGAGAGTGTCGACACAAAAGATCCCACTGGGTCGAAGTGTCGCTGGTCTTCACTGACTGGCCCCCACATAAGATACATACATACTTGTTGTGGGTATACTTGAACACTCTCACGTTGACCTTTACAGTCAACTCAACTTACTGTCCAACACCATTTAGCATGACTAGTATCACTATCACAGAAATAGGATATAACATCGTGTGTAATCAGCTTTAGTCACTGCCAGTAATAATCGGTGGCATCAGACGACTCCTCGCTAACACCCATTACATTTGCTCATACGTTAAATTGCGATTTGGTACCTCCAAACGGCTCTGCTTTTAGTATACGTGCGGTAATGAGATAGCACTATCTGTACTAGGTTTAATATTCATGTGACGTCATTTATCCGTAATTGCGTAGGTATTTAGTTCTATATAAGACCGTGTCATTTCTTTTCAAAGTTGCCTCGTATGTGTTTATAAAACAAGATACAGTTGAGTTCATTATATTTTTACATAAAATGTTCGTTAAATTACAACTCTTCATCTTATTTTGATTGAGTTTATTTATTTTTACATACATACATAGATTCACGCCTGTTTCCCAGAGGGGTAGGCAGAGACTACGGATTTCCATTTGCTACGATCCTGACACACTTCTCTGGCTTCATTCACTTTCATCACATTTCTCATACACGCCCGTCGGTTCAAGGTGCTCTTAACCTGGCCTTTGTCCAGAACGCCTCCGATCTGATCAAGAAACGTTCGCCTAGGTCTTCCTCTTGCGACTGTTCCATTCACACTAGCCTTATAAACTTTCTTAGTCAGTCTTTCCTCGTCCATTTTTTCTACATGCCTAAACCAGCTTAACATACCCTTTTCTATTCTTGTCACTATATCCACTTTCGTGCCGCATCTCTCTCTATTTTTGGAGCACACATTATTTATTTTGGAGCCTGATTTGTCAATATAATTAACGAACACGACTGTATGTGACCGTTATTCTTAGAAGACTATTACAAGTATAACAATAATGGTTTGTTACGTATTTTTGAATTAGTTGCCTTACAAATAAATATAAAACGTAGACGTTTAGACAAGGCAAAGATTTTTAGAGAGTGTAATCTTGGTTGCTAGCCTCGCAGATTCACATCGGTGCACTGCATGAATAGATTAGTATTTTAAGTCGTCGTCTTACAATTACCACTAAACCGAATACTGTAATTTTGTATCCCGGGCAGGAAAAACATTTATGTAGTCCACAAACGGTAGCTTTTTGGATCTGTTGTTGTTTGAATATTTGCAAACTTGGCTTTACTTTCTAATATCGCTCGTGCAGGAGTTTACTTACCAAAAGCAATAAAAAGAGATGTTATACTAGCCTAAGTATTTAATTCACGATGCTACAACGATCGGTATTCAAATTTAAAATGTTAACAAAACTTCTTATAAACATAATGTACTTGAGTATTTGTTACTAGCTATGAAAGTGACATATAACAATTTTTAAATTATATTTGTATAACAACTACGTTTAAATGGCATGACAAACAATTTAACATATTTCTGACACCAATTATATAGATTAAAGTAATTATTATTTTAATCTATTTTCTTCTTATCTTCAACAAATTCCATTTTCACATTCGGCGCTAACTTTAAATACGAATATTATCAGCTATTTCTTTTATTTCCAAATTAGTAAAAAAACAACAAAAGTGACATCAAACTTCTTCCAAACAGTGGTCGTTTTAAAGTTTTAACGTAAGCTTTTATAACAATTCTCTTTTCAATTTCAAACGTAACGTTCCAAATACGTTTTATTAAAATTCACGATGTAACATTTATCTATGGCATTTTGAGAGAGGTTCTCGCGGAATTATTACCGTTATACTAATTGCTCTTAAATGTTTTTAGTAATAGCTGTGCTTAGAATTAAGCATTGCGATTTTCAACGAATGCTTAAGCTAATGCTAGTGTGGGTCGTGTTGATTATCAACAAATTCGAAAAAGACCAGTATACAGAGAGATGCAAGAAGTCTATCTAGAAAGATTTAGACAACGTATTAGTTTTAAAAAAATCACCTTTCTTTTTATTTGGGAATCAAAGCTCGACAGCGAGACAGGTTACTTCAGTATTTCCAATGGGACCGATTTATTTAGTTTTTTTTATAAATTCAAATTAAAATTCAATTCAAAATAAATTTATTCAAGTTAGGTTACAAGATAACACTTATGAATGACAAAGTTACACTATTTTTTTTCTGTGAATTTACATTTACTGCTACGTTCAGCAAAGCAAGGGTGTAGGGCTCATGAGAAGAATGGGTAAGAAACTATAATATTATAACTATAGGTTTCATGTTCCATGTCGGGAATCAGGCCATATGTCGCAGGGGAATTGACAAATATACGATCACCGCCCATAGCGTACGCCTAGAGACACAATCAAATCAATTGTTGCGGCTCAACACAAATAACTGTTCCGTGAGATTTAAACCAAAACTATGACTGTTCCATCCAGTCAAAGTAACATCACTAAAGCAATAAATTTGAACATAATATATTTCTACCCTACCAACTAACATAATATTCAGCCTTTATGCTATTGTGAGTGCTAAGTTCAAGTGCTAACTGAGAATGTTTTAATTCCTTCCCCTTCCCGCTCCTTCTCCTTCACACTTCCTTTTTCTCTAAATGGTCGGCAACGCGCTACTAATGACTCTGGTGTTGCAGGTGTCTATAGGCTACGGTGACCACTTACTATCAGGTGGGCCGTATGCTTGTTTGTCACCTTAGTGGTATAAAAAAGAAAAATATACGAAACCCAATAGCACAATGTCCGACCCGAAAACCTAACGTCAGACTGCCCACATAAGCGCAAACTTATGGCACAGGTCGAATGAAGCAGTTACATCACTTAACCAAATAAGAAAATAATATATTTCTACCCTTCCAGCTTAGTTGAAATCGATATATTATAAACTAGCTGTTTCCCGCGACTTCGTCCGCGTGGACTTCAATTTATTACCCAATACCTACTTTTAATTTGTTATCTAATTTTAATATATAAAACTACAGCTAAAGAAATTAATTAGACTTACTACACCTATATAGATGTAGTTAGCTATATATTCAAAAAATCCATATGGTATAACGGACTTTTTTGTAGATATTGATACGTTCTATAATACTGTAGAACATTTTTTTGTTCTATCATCAATAGTTTCCGCAGCGCATGCGATGACAGATTTTTTATGACTAATTTTTTCACGCCTTGGGTTATATTATTGCATTTAAATTAAGGATCTCTATGTTTTTGAAAATGTAATATAGCCTATGTGACTCAGTAAAGATGCAGCTTTCTAATGACGAAAGAATTTTTGAAATCGGTCCAGTAGTTTTTGTGTGAAAACATTACAAACATACATACAAAAACACAAATGTTTCCTCTTTATAATATTAGTTTAGATACCGGCGCCTAAGTGGTTGCGCAAAGCAAGTTTTTGTTGATATGATATATTGGTTATGCTGACACTGATGAATGGGTGTTCCAACTACAATACCTCTTATGTAAGAAAACTGGTTCACTGTTTGGTAGCAACTGAATAAATAAATAAATATGCTTTATTTTTTAGACTATAGTTCCAACAAAAGCGAATAATCCTTTGTAAAGTAGCCTTAGAAATAACCCAGTATTTGCTATAATATAAAGTTTCTTACAATATACATTTGCCTTCTTCTATAGTCATATATATATATTCTATAGTATCAAGCGTAAGTCAGCACAACTTACACAAATACAATTTGACGAGAAATGTATGTTGTAAGTGTAAAAATAGCGCATTAGTTTGAGTAGTCACCCGTTACGATCTGTGAGCTGAACGTTTAGAGTTCGATTGTTGTTTCAAGTTTTTGTGTCCATTAAATTATTATTTTTTCATTAGTTCATTAAATAAAATTAAATAAATTTCAATATTTGTAATTCCTCCGCGGCACATGAATAATTCCTAGAGCAGGTACCATGTGACTGTAAAAGTAGGTTAGGTTATGTTAGTTGTTATATGGGCACGCCACGATCGTGGCGGTAAGTCCCGTGTTTGAGGAGTGGCTGGAGAGGCGGCATGGCGCCCTCACCTTCCGGCTGACACAGGTAATGACTGGCCACGGTTGTTTTGGCCAGTTCCTGTGTCGTATACGCCGGCAAGAGACGCCCGGTTGTCACCACTGCGGCGACTGCCGCGATGTTGTAGAGGACACGGCGCTGCACACTCTGGCGGTTTGCCCCGCCTGGGCATCGCAGCGCCGTGAGTTGATCGCGGCAGTCGGATTGGTTGCCCTCTCGCTCCCGGCCGTAGTTCAGTCTATGGTCCGGAGTGAGAGGTCGTGGAACGCCGTCGCCTCCTTCTGTGAGGAAGTAATTTCCATCAAGGAGGCGGCGGAGCGGGAGAGGGAGCGTTTGAACCCTCTCCCCAACCGCAGAGCCGGGCGCCGGAGGGCGCGGGACGACCTCCAGCCACCCTGAGGATTGACCTGGAGGTGTCGGGCTTTGTGGGCCTGCCCGCCATCCATTCAGCACCAGGTCCGAGAGGCGGCGTGCGTGTTCCCACGCGCGCCTCTGTTGTTTCGAGTCCGTCTCCCTTCTAGGTGGGACAGTAGGGAGTGTTAGAAGTGCCTTTGGGTAGATCTTTCGTGTAGTGGCCTGCCGTTTTATACGGCGGGCCGAAACCTCGGCGGGGTCGCGACCGCATGCGAAAGTGATTCGCGCGGCCCCGTCGATAGTGGTTTTGTCGAGGAACACCGTGGTAGGTTTAGTCGGTATTCCGGGAGGTACATTTTCTTCTTAACATCTTTCTTTTACCCCGGCGAGTCCGACATAACCCCTCTGCCCGCCCCCGCGAAGGGGTATGCATCAAGCATTCACCCACGTAAAAAAAAAAAAAAAAATGTTAGTTGTTATATAATAATATCATAATATCAACCCTGTATTAAACTATCCCACTGCTGGGCACGGGCCTCTTCTCAGTGTAAGAAGGGTTAGACCATAGTCCACCACGCTGGCCCAGTGCGGGTTGGTAGACTTCACATATCTTCGAGAACATTATGGAGAACTCTCAGACATACAGGTTTCCTCACTATGATTTCCTTCTCCGTTAAAGCAAGCGATAATTTACTATTTAATACGCATATAACTTCGAAAAGTCAGAAATGCGCGCCTTGGGTTCGAACTCGAGACCGATGCGTGGCAGTCCAACGGTTTCCCACTAGGCTGTGGAGGCCGCTTTGTAGTTAGCTTTGTAGTGTAGTTGTTATGTTACTTATAAAATATAGCTTTTGTTACTCGGTGATAATATGGCTTTCTAATGGTGAAAGATTTTTTAAATCGCTGAGTAGTTTCTAAGTTAAATTCTTACAAACAAACAAAAAATATTTTTTTTTATAATATTTGTATAGACTGTTCTTTCCTCGTAATGTTTGATTTATTTGTCATATATAAACAGCAACCGACACAAAATTGCCACCTATTAAAAAACTTAAAGCTTAGCATGAACTAACTTCTTATCTCTTAGCCTATATTATTCCCAAGTCACTTGGGGACGGCTTTTCTGGTCTAACCGGATTTGACTGCATATCGGTTTTTACACGGAGCGGCTGCCACCTGACCGCAATCCGAAGGCTAACGATACCCTAAGGTTAGACCAGTGTCAGGATATTAGAGGGTACTGATTTTCCCATTAACGACTGTCATAGATGTTCATGGCAGCCGGGACCAACGGTTTAACGTGCTCTCCGAGGCACGGAGCAGGCGATAATTGTCAATCAATACACATATAATTTCGAAAAGTCATATAACTTCCGAAATTCAGAGGTGCGCGACGTGGGTTCGAACCCGAGACCCTCTGCATTGCAGTCTGTTGGTCTCCCCACTGAACTATCGCTGCTACATTACACTACACTGAGCATGAACTAACTATTATCGTAAAAGTCTTTGAACATCAACAAATTCCTCCAACGTGCAATGTTATAATGACTATGTTATGCACTAACTTATGTAATGCGAGCTCATAAAAGCTTTCAAAGTACCAAACAGATTTCCTTACGTTCGCGCTTCTAAAACACCAAATTTAGTTCCTACCAAACTTCAACGTCACAAGAATCAACGTCAAAATGTGTCTTGCCATCCAAAGTTTCTAAACGAAGACACTATGATATATGATGAGTAACATAAAACACTAGTGTTCGTTCATAACTTGCCGACGCTTATCATTATGCAGACTTAGTTCATAAAAGAGGCAAAGGGGACTGAGATAGGTTAGTCAATGGGCAATTCACGCTAAATACCCGGGTAGGAGCAAATTAGGATTCAAAAGGTACGAAAATTAAGTTCCCGGTGGACGTGACTACGTAAAGATGTTCCTTACTGAGTATTAGTACTGACGTTGCCACGTTACCGGCGTCGGCGCCGCCTCGTCGCTGGCTGACACAATTACACGGGCTGGTTATAATTTAGGCAGTTTGGTGCTCTCTAAGTTATGAGAAAGAAGCGAGCTTGGAGAAAATGGAAAGCTTTCGTAAATTCAGATTTAACCAGTTGAGAGTATTTCATTTTTGTGTCATGACAAATTGGAACTATAATACTGTCTTCAGTCAGTTTTGAAAGGATGCCATTACTAGATTACTAGATATATATTAACCTTCGTCATAACACTTAAATAACAGATGACGCCACTATATTTTTCTCTGATAATATAATAAAATATCATTCAAATGTTTTAAGATTAAATACTAATAGATTCACGCCTGTTTCCCAGAGGGGTAGGCAGAGACTACGGATTTCCATTTGCTACGATCCTGACACACTTCTCTGGCTTCATTCACTTTCATCACATTCCTCATACACGCCCGTCGGTTCAAGGTGCTCTTAACCTGGCCTTTGTCCAATAATATACCTGCCAAATTCTAGTTCTAGTTTTTAAACGAACAACTAAGGACCTAACAATACACTAAAAAATCAGGCAATAAAATGTAAATTGTGATGAATGTATGCTCATAAATTATTAATTTAATTGTTTACAATTTATCAAAAAACCGTTAAAGGATAATAAAAATATCTCAATAAACACTGCAGTGTCATGAAATACTGACAATCTTAAAATAATGACAAAGTAATTCTTTTCAAAGGAACTTAACGAACATATGAAGTCGCTCGTCTCTCCTGCCTTAAACACCGGTAGTAGTCGTTGAAGATCGTTTTCAACCGAATTAAATTCTCGTCTGAGTTATAAACTAGTAGGGAATAAATTAAAGACATTATGAGCGATGTCGCAACTAAACGTTGCTAATGGGCTGGCTGTTTATCTGAGCGACTCATCACTGAAATTATGCCCTTTACTTTATTTCAGTTGTGTTGCTAATGAAAGAAGCTGCCTGATTACTATCTGCAGAATATCTTATTTGCTAAGAGAGCTAATTTAATTAAGATATCTTTAGGTATGTTTATAAAGGACTTCTAATACCCATATACATATGTATATAAATAAATGGGAACGACAAATCAGCTCCAATGCTATGGGTCAAAACGGACGCACACACGCATATACTGCTTTGGTGGTGCAGGGATAGTAAATATGACTTCTGAGCATGCACTCTCGAGATTAATATGAGGTTATGCAAAGTGTTATAGGGATTTCTTGTTAAAAACATATCAGCAGCAGCACTGAGCGTGGAACTGTTGCAGGTAGACAGCAATAGTGCCTACCTATTACGTCGAACCTAAAATCATAGCTTGCGAAATGTGAGTGTAATACACGTTTATTTACTCCTTTGGTATCCCCGAAGAGATAGGTTAGCGTAACATAATGTACATACTCGTACATAAACGAGATGATTACCAAAAATAATGCATCAACCTGCAGTTACTTGCGAAGATAATGGTACTGCATAACCTACTCAACATTCATACTAAACGAAATTTGTTTCTTGACTGCCCTCGTAACAGCTGCAATCGAGATACTGCTGTGTTAATAACTAAAACTAATCTGGGCGCTTTGAAACATTAATTATATGGATTGCAATCTACGTATTGCAGTGAAAATTACTGAAACTAATCTCTTTAAGCCCGCCAGTCAACACACAAGCTCGTTTAACGTGACATTAAAACCATATGTGGTTTTATTGATGGATTTAGAGAGAAGTTATCTGTGCCAATAGGCTACATGTATGTATGATATTTAAATAAATTATTTTAGCTATTGATGTTGAAATATATTCGAAATTGGAAATAACTATACTGCACGGATGGCGTAATAGTTTTAGTGTCGCCTCGCCATTGCCATTGCGCCGAGTCTTGTGGGTTCGATTCATACACGGGACCAAAATTTATGTGGTCCTGTGTGGTAGCTTTGTGTGGTAGCTTTGTGAGGTAGCTTTGTGTGGTAGCTTTGTGTGATAGCTGTTACGAGTGAAGCTGTTTTCTGTGGGAGTATTTTAATTTTTTGTAAAGTTACCCGTGAGGTAAGATTTGTAACAAAGATATTATTATATAAAAAAGATTTGTGTTACTGTATTCTTATTTATAATAAAGTAAATCAAAATGTGCTGTATCGATTTTAATAAGTCTTTCACCATTAGAAAGATATTTTATCCAGAAGTAACATAGGGTAAATAACATCACGCTTGTGCTTCGGAAGCACTAATCATAAACATAGATAGACATCGGGAGTCAGGTAGTATTTTATAATGAGACTAGATGTGCCCGCGGTTTCACCCGCGTTTATTGTTACTGCGCCGCCCCGTGGGTTTTAGCGCGATGTTATGTAATAATAATAATAAATTGTTTATTTCGATTTCTTTTATATTAACATTGATATTACAATATTTGGAATATCCTTTTAAGCAAATTTATGCTTGTGTTAGGGTATTTTGCTTTTCTATAGCCTATAGCCTTTCTCAGTAAATAGGCTATCCAACACTAAAAGAATTTTTCAATTCCAACCAGTAGTTTCTGAGATTAGCACATTCAACCAAACAAACAAACTCTTCAGCTTTATAATATTACTATAGATATATCCATCCATCATCATCCATCCAAAAGTTTATTTTAGTAGTAAGATTAAATATTCAAATACCTAAATGCGATAGTCGAACAATTAATGCGCAACTTACATTTGTACAAGAACTTACGTTCGAGCCAGAACAAGACCCTATTACAAGTAAAACATTTTATTACCTACATCCTTCAATCAATGTCTAGTCAAATTACAAACGGATCGCTTAGTAAATCAGTACCCAGAATAACAAGTCAATCTTGGAGTTGTAATCTCAAACGATAAATCATTGTACAATTGTCTTAAATACAAAATCGTAGAATATCGTCACATTATCCTGATTAAGATTTGCGCAATTTGGATTTACATCGAGACATCTATAAATTAGGCTTGGAACAGAGTTGTTCAACCGTTGGAGTGATATAGCGCTGTTCAATAATAATTAATTCTGTCACACTATGCTTTTGCGAAGCTTTCGCGACTAATTCAATTTGTGGGTACTTATAGTATTAGGCATATGTCTACATATTCCTATTAACATTTTATTCGTGGCTTAATTATGTCTTTAAATTTTGAAGCATGATTTGGAAAAATTAGCTGCAAATAAACACCCTCTTAGCATATAAGTTTCTGAATAGTACAATGATGGTGAAGCTATGACATTTTAAACGTTGATTCACAAACGCAGTATGTGACTTATGGTGCGAACCAAGTTTTACGAATACTTGTTACAATATATTTATTTTAAGAGTATTAGAGCCTTGATGATTTCAGCCTGAATGGGCTCGACGGCTCGACGGGCGAAGGACTACCCTCTCACAGAATATCGACGTGAAATAGCAGTATTTCCACTGTGGTATTTCGTTCGGTGAGTGAGAATGCCAGAGGCCCGATCTCCCTCTTTCCCCCTTCCCGTTCCTTCTCCTTCCCATTTCCTTTCCTAAAGGGTCGGCAACGCGCAAGTGATGCCTCTGGTGTTGCAGGCGTCTATAGGCTACGGTGACCACTTACCATCAGGTGTTTGCCACATTCGTTGTATAAAAAAAAATACTTTATCGTGATTAAGATTATCGCAATTTGGATTTACATCGAGACATCTATAAATTAGGCTTGAAATAGAGTTGGTCAACCGTTGGAGTGATTTAGTGCTGTTCAATAATAACTAATTCTGTCTCGCTATGCTTTTGCGAAGCATTCGCTACTAACTCTATTTGCGAGTATTGTGCGACTACTTTAGCTATCTTGTTCCCTTAGCTATATGGGATCGTATAAGGATTATGTCTTGATTTTATAATTTAATTTAAGACTGCACCGAGCGTAAGACTCGGTTGGACTGAATGACACAGCTCGAAATTCAAATCAGCGCGCGGCCGCCATAATGTAATTATATGAAGGATTTGAAGTGCTTTTTTGATAAATATGTATCTTTATTGTCATTCAATAACTTAATATTTGGGACGGACAAATTGTAATGTAACTATTTATGTTTCGGTTAAGCTGTAAAATAGGATAGATTTCTACTGTTATAATCTAAAAATCACATAACACGAGCTTACGTTTTTGCATTTTTCGTGCAAGTTTACGTTATTTTGTAGGCGAAAATATTAATTATTTTAAGTTTTTTACACGGAGTAATTGTAAACATATTCATTGTTATGGTAAATGTATATTTTATATTTGTATTAAACAAAAAATGTTGATTTTATCAACTTAACTGTGACCGCCTGTTTTGGCACATTTTGCTCGGCGCAGTTTTAAGGCTTAATTATGTCCAACGATATTGAGGTACGGTTTGACAAATTAGCCTTAGCTTTACCTAGCTCGTTACTTAGCTTTTGAGGTTTTGAAGCGTATAATAATTATAAAGATAAACGATGGCATACAAATGCAGTATGACTGATGGTGCATACTAATATTTTTACGCGAACTTGTAACAGTACATTACTTCAAAATATAATTATACTTAAAATTAGATTATGTTTTGGTAACTTGATTTAGATTCAATAAAATGGATTTAGTTGTTAGGTAACACAAATTATTTAATATTAAATACTAATAGAGATTCTCTATTACATGAATGGTTGTAAATAGGTACTTGAAATCTCATCCATTTAGATATAATTGAATACAATTAACGACTAAACTGCAATTAATTTAATCTCAATTGAATTCTGACTAAGCTTCATTTAAATAGTTCAACAATTAAATTGTACAAAGCAATCAATTCGGAGTAAATTTTAGTAAGCAACCCTTAAAAGTGTTTCGAAATGACAAAGAATTTCGCGAGTCTATATTTAGCGTTCAATCTGATCCGTCGTCCACTTAATCTAAAAGTTTATCTATCAAACAATACTTGCCCTTGAGACGTCCAGAAAATTTCATCGAATTTCAACTGATCTTCGATTCAAAGCTTTTAATTAATATCGTTTAGTAGAACGATGGTGATAAACAAGTGCATCCAGCTCAACAATTAAGTAATTTGATAATGCTTGTGTAATTTGCTTGTGTCCAATTAGATTCTCATCAAGGTGCGTCAATGTGACTTAGTTGTTCGGTCACTGGTAAAGGACAGGTGCCGTTAAAATCACCGTTTTTTAAAAATAAATAGAATTAATATGACTGAAGCGGAGTCCTATCACTTCAAAGTTATTTCTATGCATCGTTATATTATTTAGAATTTATATTTTCATAAAATATTCCTTAATTTTTATTCTTTAAACTTTTTTGCCTCCATCATTTTTACAGGCAAGCTAACAGCTATAAACTTGTTTACTGAACAAATATTTGTAGGTAGCACAATTTTTTATCCCGTGTGGGGACCGAATCTGCAACACTTGGTACAGCGGCAATGGCAAGGCGTCCACTTAAACCATTACGCCAACCGAGAAGTCCATAACTCCTTACACACTACGAAAAGGCCTGTGCCAAGCAGTGGAGGAGCTTATAAACATGGCTTATTTTAATTATTTTTTATTATAACGAAATAAAAGAATAAATTCATATACAGAATTGCGCCTTGTTAAAATTTTAGTGAGCCGTATATTTTAATCCTTTTATAGACGTCGTGAGCGCAAAACAAACGTCACAGACTCGCAAATATAAAACAACTGTAAAAGTGAAATGGCCCATCAAATTACTTTTACTTCAATGAATTAGCTTTATTTATACTTATATATGTTCTTGAAAAGTACACTTGTTTCTAGGTGAAAACACTGGATGACAAACTTATGGTGCGCCTGAGAACCGGTTATGTTATCGTAGCTTATGATTGCTTGCAATTCTAAGACTCTCATTGCGCGTTGTATAGGAAAATAAACCAAGAAAAGCTATTATAGATAGCGGGATGAAAAGCAAGGACTGGTTGAGGTAGATATGTGAGCTGCCGGGCTTCTTACGCAATGGTCAATACTCAGCAAAAGAGTTACCAGACGAGCTCTTTCATATAAAAAATCTATATTTTTCTCGGAGCTCTTCTCCGCTAGCGTAAATGTAAGTTATGTCAATTTTCTATTCGTCGAACACAGTCATTTTCCTGGACGAGAGATACCCTGTACCCTGTTCTGTAGCTCTGAAAACGGGGATGCAAGATTTCATGATATAATTAAAATATCATTATTATTTATTAAAAAAAATATTAATTGATAAATAATTATTTACGTTTTTAGGTAGCTTATTATATAACTGAGATCCGATTTAAAACGATTTCAAACAATCAAGTTTTAGAGATCACAATTTTTTTTTATTTCCTTTATATCGAACCCATGACACTCGGCACGGCAGCAATAGCGGGGCAACCACGTAAACCACTCCGCCATCCGTGGAGTCAAAATCCTCTAAGCTTCTTTGCAAAGTCTCACTTTTATAATAATAACTAACAATATACTATAATGCAATTTGTTTACTTATGAGTATATTAAGAAACAGACCAGGTACAGGCAATCTAAAGATAACAAAATTGATTCACCATCAGTCCAGATTGTTGTTATCAGACATCAATCATTAAGCCATCTGGAATAAAATTATCCAAACTCAATCGGTTATGAAAGAAAGCTGTGGAACAAGTTTATAGTAACAAATGAAATTTTAACCACAATATTATGGTAAGGAGTATATACCCCTAATTCTCCTTTTTAACAACGTACGAGTTTTGCAAGGATCCGTAAGCATTACGCGAGCTGGAAAATTCGTGGCTCTACCCATTCCTAATTTAAAATTTAAACATATGTAATATCGCTTATTCATTGAAGCGAACATAGAAGCTGCATCTTTACAGCGGTTAAAATGTGATTACTGTGCGCAGATAAGGCTTTGATTTCTAGATCCCAGTGTTTTGACTTATCCTGTCATAAAATGCTCACTAGCAGCATGGAGTCTGGAAGTGCGTCCGGAATTCGGCAAACGGCTCGCTCTCTATGACGTGGGGCATAAAACCATAGTTGGTAATATGTGGATCTTATGTAATTAGCACCCACATTTGAACCCAAAAGAAGTACTTGATGGTGTATTTCTGCATACCCTTTTTCGGATACAGCCGTACAACAATGTAAGTCTACATGAAATTCGAATTGGATTTATTAAACCATGACCTTCTAATTGGTAATTTAGGTTCCATTCGCCTCTGTCGTAGCACGTGTTTGGGCTATGCCATTTTGCCTATATTGATATATATCTCATTCCTCCCTCTCACAACTCCCACGTCGACACCCGAGCCGTTCAAACAATTGAGATTAATTCCTTAAGTCCTGTTCTCTCATAATTTATTCAGAGAACCTTCGATACGATAGCATTATTCTAGTTGGTCACCTCGTCCCTGCCACTGCGCCGTGTGATTTGGGTTCGATATCCTCACGGGACACATCAATTATTTAGATGTTTGTCGCCCACGGCTAAACGATTTATTCTTAGTGTGGGAATGGAATTTTAAAAAAGACTTTTGGCCGGTTTTACTATGATCAGGTTCACAATTGACTGCACGAATTGCGTAGTAGTTTAAATAATCGACTCACCACTGCCACTGCGCTATGTGTTGTGGGTTCAAATCCCAAACGGGACCAAACTCTGTGTGATCCACAAATGATTGTTCCGAGTCTGGGTGTTCTTTGTGTCCATTATTTGTAAAGTCCCCCGCGACACAGGATTTATGCCTAGAGCGGGAGTTGTCTTTTTAAAAGAATTGAAAAGAAACCCGTATGTTATTAACTTGTTATCTCTCTCTCGTTAAGTTAAGTAGCAGTGATTGCGTGACTTTCATCTTAAAAATAAATGCTATTTGGAAATTGTGAAAAAGGCCCTAATGTAATTGTAGAAATACTTTAGTCTTAGTTTCGAGAACAACACTCAACTTCATTTAGTAACAGAGAGCTTTTTAGAGATTTAATCTACTTTTTGTTGTAATCCTGGCCACATCACGTGTAAAAGTTGTTTTTCTGAAGTTGAGATTTTGTGTCTACTTAGAAGCAAGCGTTGAGAACCTAACTTAATATGCAGTTCGCTTCGTAACATGTACACCGACCCATGGTACACACAAATCCAATTTCTTTTTCTTGTAATTCCTTGTGTTTTCTATATTTAAGCTAAACACAACGATAATTTTCTATATATTAAACTTTCGCGTTGCATGACATATACATATATGGAACTGTTTACCTTTTAATGCTTGACGTTTTGATTAGGTTACATCGGCAGTGGTTACAAACTGACTCTGTCGGTGTAACCTGGTTGAAACCTCAAGCATTCAAAGGTAAACATTATGCATGATCGCGTTAATACATACCCTTTACGTATTAATACATTATTATAAAGCTTTAGTATGGCAGAAATAAAAATAACAAAAGAACTCAACGTAATGCACCCCAACCAGTACGGCCGTCACCATTTATATGTCGATAACTGCGTGATCAATATAACTACATATAACAATACATCATTGGCATTCACACATAAAAATATATTAAACACAGGTGTATTTAGTACATTTTTATGTGTGAATGCCGTCGTATTAATACTAAATTATTGTTAAGAATATAGGTATATTCTTAACAATAATTTAATATTCATTATAAGTACGCATAATAATTAATTAATCTAAGAATGCGATGATGCAGCTTCTTCATCTTTTCGTGTGGTTAGTGGCCAACCTGTTGGCAAGAGTTGTTCAAGCCGCCCGTAGGCCTCTGACATGGCTTAACGACTGCTGTCAATTTGCAACAACCGGGACCGACTTTTTACGTGCCCTCCGAAGCACGGAGACGTTCAGATGAAATACCACTAAGCGGTCACCCATCTATAGACTGACCGCACCCAACGTTACTTAATCTCGCTAATCGTTTATCGATTAGTGAGTGCAACTGGCTATGAGCACCTGGACGCTGAGATAAAAGCCCTATAAAGTACCTTACCTAACCTAATTTCGAATAATTTAGAGCCGATTTTTCAACCGTCGGATAACTTTTATCTGAGGAATAAATATGACGATTTGACATAATATTATTTTCTATACAAAAGCTGTCAAAACGTTAAACATATTCTCCTGTGAAAGTTGTTGTTGTATGTTATTAAGGGCAGATTTATCAAGCGTCAGGTCGTTTTATAAATCGGCCCTTATTAACGTAAAAACATATTATTTAATTTTGTGCAATGTGTGCAATAAAATATAGAAGATCTAGTGAAAATATGTAATCATTATACGATGTATGTTTATACGTTCATTAGAATGCCTTCACATGCGATCAGCACACTACAGCGTGCGCAAACAACCACGCACGCCTTTGTTTTTCGACGTGTAAAGTGTACCGTAGTGAGTAAACGCATATATAATATTATTATGTACTCATGTCGTAAATATCTGCTCCTACAGTTTCTGTTAGCCTAGTACTTTGAAACTATTAACGTTAGTTCGTATACATATGCGTATACGACGATACTTGAATATCGTGCATTTTCCTTGAATTTTTTCACATACGATTAGCACACTACGGCGTGTGCATACACGCAAGCCATTGTTTTTCGACGTGTAAAGTGTACAGTAGTATGTATGTATGTATCTTATGTGGGGGCCAGTCAGTGCAGAGCGGCGACACTTCGACTCAGTGGGATCTTTTGTGTCGACACTCTCCCAATAACGACTGCCATAGATGTTCATGGCAGCCGGGACCGACGGCTTAACGTGCTCTCCAAGGCACGTAGCAGGCGATAATTGTCAATCAATACGCACAATATTTAGAAAAGTCATATAAGTTTCGAAAGTCAGAGGTGCGTGACGTGGGTTCGAACCCGAGACCCTCTGCATTGCAGTCTGTTGGTCTCCCCACTGAGCTATCGCTGCTCCCATACCGTGCTGTACCGTAGTAAGTAAACGCATAATGTATAATATAACACGTGCCCATGTTATGAATATCTGCTCCTATAGTTCATGTTTGCCTGGTATTTTAAAACTATTAACATTTAACTAACGCGCAGTAAAATTGCATGAACGCGTGTTCGTTCGGGTCATTTGCTCTTTCAGGTGACTGAATTGTGTGACTTAATCAACGATCTGAAATTACTGCTGAGCTAGATTATGATTAATGTTAATTACATAATAATATTCTATAATAATATTCTATCACATACACACAACACCAAACTAAACAGAGCTTGTACTATGGTACTAGATAATGGATAAACATACATATATACTTTTTTTTGTAAATACTTACATATTATACATAGAAACATCCAGACCAAGACAAACCTCCATGTTCATGCACATAAATGTTTGACTTGTGCGGGAGCCGAACCCGCGACCTCAGGCGTGGCAGTCGGTTACACTAACCACTACGCCATCGAATCGTCACATAGCCTAGTTAGAGACTGATAGACCGCCACGCTGAGGTCTCGAGTTCAATCCCAAGGCGCGAATCACCGACTTTGCCAAGTTATGTGCGTATTAAATAATTAATTATCCCTTGCTTTAATGGTGAAGGAAAACACTGTGAAGAAACCTGCATATCTTCATAAATTTCTCGAAGTTATGTGAAGTTTGCCAATCCGCATTGGGCTCGCGTGGTGGACTATGGCCTAACCTTTCTCACAATAAGAACAGGCCCATGCACAGCAGTGGGACAGTTTAATACAGGGCTGATATTATTTATTATACATAGAATTATTTACATTGCCTTACTGTAAACTACCGAAGAGGAAGGCAGAACAGAGAGAGCCGACACTTAGCCAGTTTAAGGTCGCACGTAATAGATGATAGACTTATTGCATATAAAGTACTTTGTAAAAGTTACAGAACCTTACTGCTACCGAGAATTGGTTAGCTGTTAATCTCAAAAAACCGAGCAGTTGCATAAATTATTACTAGTAGTTCTTCTCCATTTGCAAGGTTTAGCTCTGACAAAGCTGACGATTTGAAAGAAATGAATTTTGCACACTAAATTGTGTCTTACAGGACAACACTGCAAGAATGCATATGGTATATCAATTTATTTACACTTCAAGACTTACTTTCACAAGATCTAAAGCCCTTATCTAAAAAGTTCTAATCACGGTACCTGAAACTGTGTCTGATAAAAAGCAATAAGCTAGTTTCTTATGACGTGGCCTGTAAAAACATAGCTAGCAAATTGAGATGAAATACAACGCTTTCTACCCAATCAAGGACAAATAAGCGAGAGTCTCTCTCTCTCTCTCTCTATATATATATATATATATATATATATATGTATGTATATACTGCATTTTTTATTGCACGGATGGTGTAGTGGCTTAAGACGTGGCATCGCCACTGTCATTGCTCCGAATGTTGTGGGTTCGAATCCCACACGGGACAAAACTTTGTGTGATTCACAAATAGTTGTTCCGAGCCTGGGTGTTTTTTGTGTCCGTTGTTTGAATATTTGCAAAGTCCCTTGCACAACAGGAGTTATTCCAAATCGGATGCATGTTTCATCTTAACACTGCCTCGAAGTCAAATATTAATAAATAACTTACTTCCAAATTCTACGCGTACGAAGTACCGGGCAAAAATATGGGTGACCGCTTAGTGGTATTTCATCTGAGCATCTTCGTGCTTCGGAGGGCACGTAAACAGTCGGCCTCGGTTGTTGTCAAATTGACAGCAGTCGTTAAATCACTAAAAAAAGCACTGTTACTCGTAACGTAACCTACTTCTACGAAGCCGTGGGAAAAAGTTACTAATGTATAAAGCTTTAATGGTAAAATATGTTGTACCTACCATTACATAGTGCCTATATTCTTCCAATCGATTATAAAGTGAAGTTATTTATACATTTAACTAGAATTAATTAATTTTAAAATAAACTAATCTAATAACCTATATTTACAAATGTACTAAAAAAGATAACATAATTAACATAATTACAAAAACACAAATAAATATAATACTAAATACTAGAAATGAGGTCGCCAGCCATACCAATCTTCTATGTAACCGTAATGAACGACGCAATTTAATTGTAAACAGTGTAACAAAGAATAACGAATACTGCCATTTAAAAATAGCGCTGGCGTGCAACAGTAACAATCTCCAGTGTCGATGGAAAAATAGCGAAACGGATCAATTATGACTTACCTAACGTTTGCGTCAAACGCAGGTACCAGTCAATGTCAAATGGTTAGTATTCCTTATTATGAAACACCATTATGTACAAATGGATTGCTTTGATGGTATAGCAGTGGTGAATGAGACTCGGGTTCAATACCCGGGCCCAGCAATTTTACTGTGATTTTACGTACATTTTTATTAGTAAGCGTGTGGTGTCTGGATATGTTCCCGGTATGCGGTAATAGACTATTACGTAGAGTCTAAAACCATATCTGGCGAAATGTGGAAGTAAGATACCTTTGTTTACTTCTTGAGGTATATAGACATACGTTTGTGTATATATGTATTATCTGACCCGCGCAACTTCGTCTGCTTAATATAAGGTAAGAGTTTTTCCCTGTTTTTGCAACATTTTTCATTGCTGCTCCGCTCCAATTGGTTGTAGCGTGATGTAATATATAGCCATAGCCTTCCTCGATAAATGGGCTATCCAACACTAAAATATTTTTCAATTCGAACCAGTAGTTCCTGAGATAAGCGCGTTCAACCAAACAAACAAACTCTTCAGCTTTATAATATTAGTATAGATGAGTATGGTATGCTATATAGTTATTATTGTTTATGGTAAGAAAATTGCGCAGTTAGCCAGCTACTTGAATCATGTGGTTGCATCATAATAAATAATCATTACTATTATTGCTAATAAAATATGACTGTAGTGCATGAGGTGTCGGGTTCGGATCCCGGTTTGAGCACAGTGTTATTATGACAAAAAGACTGCCTCCGTGGCGCAGCGGTAGTAAATTCGACTGCTGTGCATGTGGTCTCAGGTTCGAATCCCGGGTCGAGCCACTAAAAATTAATTGGATTTTTCTGTTCATAAATTTCAATAGCAGCTTGGAGTTAGGAAGTTGGTGGTGTTAGACACCCCTATGCCTTAGAAAGCACGTAAAGCCGTTGATCCTACGCCTGTTCTCTCTCTGGTCGTGTCGCATTACCGAACCATCGGATCATGAGGGTTAGGTTAGCTTAGAATAGAAAGTGCACATGTATTTGCGCACACACTTGTGCACTTTAATATCTCCTGCCATGGTTTTTTTAGTTAAAATTGGCTGCCGCGCGCCGTGACTAAAATTCGATCATTATTCTCTTATAGCTTGGAGTTGTTGCAAGAAGACAAGAAGCTCTCTATTACGTGACATAACCATTGCTTACATAAACCATTACCGTATATAACCATTCCTGCCAAAATTTAATGTTCGACATGTCTGACTACCTCTTCGGAGGTAGAAGCGTGATATTATTAAGTGTTTTAATACGAACTCTAAACAAGTACATTACGGAACACGAACGACTCTTGAATTATTCAAGCTTTTTATATTCAACAGTTATTGGTAATCCGTCATAATTAATAGTATTTAACAAGTCAACAGGGTGATAAATGTGTCTTAACATAATAACTGTTTTGCCTGACCTTGTGGCAACACGAACGAGCAAAAAATATCTATACTAATATTATAGAGCTGAAGAGATTGTTTGTTTGGTTGAACGCGCTTATCTTAGTAACTTCTGGTTCGAATTGTTTTTTTTTTTTCGTGTTAGTCCATTTGTCGAGGAAGGCTATAAGCTATATAACATTACGCTACTACTGATAGGAGCGGATCATCAATGAAAAATGTTGCAAAAACAGGAAAACTTCTGTTATGTGACGCAGTTGCGCGGGTCAGCTAGTGTGATATAAAATTGCTTTACTGTTTGAACAATCGACAATTGTGATGACAACTTTAATTGGATAATTATTGTTTTATGTTAGCTGTCGCGTAAAGATATTTATTTTCATATTTGACATACGTTGTTGTATCAAATGATTTTTTTGTAATGTTTTCTTTTATTCAACTTGTCACGTGGGTCTTGCGGCATAAGGTTGCCCTTAAGTTTACATGCTATCCACTTTGTTATACCCAGGAATCGAAATCCAAGCAAGTCAGGTAGATGCCTATAAGCAGGCTACTTATGACAATGCAAAGCACTTCCGCCAATGAACTCAATATACAGGCCCAACTCTATGTTATCTTATTTTGCACGGCTAGTAAATAATTTTCAATGTTGACGGGACATATTTTTTTTATTTATATAATAGAAGATAAATATTTATTTAAGTACCTACTCATTTAAAAGGATGGACCTCATCATACAAACCAACGTAAAAATAAGATCGCGATAGCATTATCATTCTAAATATTTTATTCGATTAAACAAACATCTCTTAGATAAAACGATACGTTGTGCGTTAATTTCCTATTTACAATGAGCTGTTTGTTTTCCAGCTAGCATGCATTGTGTTCACTATCAGCACACGGTGTTCGCAAATATTTCTTCTGTCTCACACCGTGCTAATTTACAAGTGCTGTGTACATACAGATAACCTACTCACACATACGCACTTGAGGATTGTTGGTACACGTGCATGTTTTAAACCAGGAATTGCTCTCAGCTTAAAGCAAGTTACGTTGTTTTAGATAACGTGCAACGAATCTTTTGAACTTGGAATTTACAGAAAAGCACGCATACCGAGGTAATAAGTCCTAGGTATACGACAGAGTGTATCGGTGCCACAGAACTGATATAATTTTTTTTATTAGTTACTACTCAATTTAGTGACAAAGATCCAAAGCTACGAAAATATTTATAAACATTCGTATTTATAACTATATGTATGTAGTAAGTATTGTTAGGTTTTTTATACTAATATAATCGTTTGCTTTATAATATAATATAATTAAATAGTATTTGCAAGACATACAGACCTACACTTTTTATTTGAAGATTAACAGCATTTTCAATCAATACAAAAAAACTAAATCCTTTAAAGAAAGTTTTGAAAATGCCGATTATTAAATAAAGGTGATAAGATCTTTATTTGAAGACAAGCCTTAAGCCTTAGTTGAAAATAAGCATTAGCTTCGCTTCTGTCAGGTGACAGTAAGCGGAATCTACGATGTCCGCAAGCAGTAATTGTTCATTTTCCGTTTACCTTAACATGAACCAATGCTTTGTCTTCAACCTGTTTTCAAGGCTGTGATGTTTTGCTATTGCAGAATCAATGCTTGATCAGTACAAACATGGAAATCCTCTTAGCTGTTGTAATAGGTATAATAGCTGCAGAAGCCCAATGAACAAGGCCAAACTTTCGGTCGAGATCGAGGGATCGAATCATACACATTGCTCTGCTAAAGGGAACCAACTAAGTGTCATAGTTAAGTTTAGGTGGAGTAGCTAAGAAAAATACAATTTTTTTTAAATTATAAAAGCATTCCTCCCGGTCGACATTGATAGGATAATAGACTATGCTTAATTTTCTAAATTATCTATTTAAAACTTTATGCACAAAATAGTACATCGGCGGACTTAACGCCACATGAATTATCTACCAGTCAACCAATGGTGATGCAAATATAAAAGTAGAAGGTGCATAAATTAGCTTGAAATATACACTTACATATACTAAAGATATGCTAAAGAATATCATAATAGTAACGATATTTTCTCTCTTAGCCTTTATTATTCCCAAGTCAGTCAAGAATAGTTTGTTATGTTTTTATTTTCTTGCAAAAATAAGAAATTCGATACTACATTCCAAAATGCCAACTACAGACATAGGTCACTTAATGGCCAGATTAAAAATGGAACTGGCAAGCCACGTATATCGCATGCAGGAAGAGCTCTTGACTATCCACATGATGAATCCCAAATAGCGAGATGCAACAACAAAGAACCATCAGAAGATGAAGACAAACTGGTAGCATACAGGGGGAATTGGATCCAGATTTCAGAGGATGGAAATTGGAAAGAGGTCCGGAGGAGGCCTTTAGCCAGCAGTGAGACAGCTACTATTCTTATAATAATAATGAGTCAAGGATTTGACAACACGCGATACTAGTTAGCAATCCCAAACGGAGCCTCTTTATGTGTCGACGAAAATACGTCAAGGGTCAAGTTTAAATTTAGTATTTGATTACAAAATATATCATGGATGTGTTACTTTGTTAAGAATGTGCGAAAATTTGTTGATCAAATAATTCACTAATTAAGCATTTGTTTTTTGACGGTGGAATATTCTTGGACAAAATGTTGAATTACAAGAGACACACACACAGTATACAGGATAGGATTTTCAAAACTAGCAGCTGGAGCACGGATGGCGTAGTGATTTAGTTGGTAGTGATTGCCCCGCCATTACCACTGCGCCAAGTGTTGTGGTTTCGATTCCCACACGAGGAAAAAAATAGATTGATGTTCTTCGTGTCCGTTGTTAGAATGTTGGTAAAGATGCCCGCGTTATAGGATTTATTCCTAGTGCGGGATACGCAGTTCAATAGAAGAAGCGCCTCTTAAAAAAAGTTGTAGCATAATAAACTTGTGTTTTACGTTGTGCATGCTCTTTAAGAATGTAATATAATGTCAGCAGGAATTTAGCGTAAGCAAAGGCGTGCAAAAGTAAATGCCTGCGTGAAACTTTGCTTAAATTTTCGCGTTGAAAAACAAAGCTGTTTTTTTGAACCAAGATAAGCCTCTACCTTTGATTACGTTAAGTGTCTACTAGCCATTGTTTGTTATAATTTATATAAATTACACTTACTAACTTCTAAATTAATTTATATATTTAACTAATTACTAACTAACCCCATGTAAAATGTTTTTGTTAGAACTTAAAATGGTGATTATAAAGACGAAGATAATATTATAAATGTCTAAAATCTTTCACACGTTTTTAGTTCTTTTACATGTTTTTTTTGGTCTGATTCATATACCATACATATATAAGTATGTAGACTACTAACAAGTTTTAAAGCATGGTATTAGAATTGATCTCAACTTCATAATTACAGAGGGTGTCCGGTAATTAATGTAATCCTTAAAATGTCTTATAGTAAAACTGATGGACGTTCAGAAAAAATATGAAAAAGAAACTATCCTAACTAGTACCTGAGATATGATATTTTTCTTATAATGTCAATTTTTTTTTACCGTGTTTAACTTTCTTGTACACTACGACCATAAATGACTGAATGCCATTGGTTTTTTGTTGGTTTATTATTAAACACAAATTATGCTAATAGATAGACAGTCAAAAGGACGACTAGACATTGCACTCTTAAAAAAAACTATCAATTTTTTTGTTGCAAAAAATACAAAATATTGTCTTCTGTTTACGCGAATATTATTCATTGTAATTAAACTTAAGCTTAAAAATTAGTAAAGTTTAAATGTAAAAGTAGTGTAACACTTTTCAAAATTATGTAATAAAGTGTCAAATAAACAACGCGATAAAATCCGTATATAGCAGTATAAGTAATTTCAAAAAATACAAAATTTACTTCTCAATAAAAGTTTAAACATCTTTGTTATATAAAAAAGTATGAATATTATTATATATTGTAAATTTAATAATAATACTTTTTATAAAATTTACATAAACAATACTTACATAAAGTCAAATTATTTTTTTCATAGGTTCGATTTATCTTATATCCAGACTTGTTTTATAGTCTGTGGTTGTTTGTTATGCACAGGGCACTTTACTAAATGGGCGTTACCCGTCAATAAAGCACGACATTACTGTAGTAGGACATAATTTCGGAAAAAAACACGGTAATTCATGAGCTGTCAAAAAGAAAATAAACGAATGGACAAGGTATAAACCACTACGCCGCGCCGCAGCGCAGTTGTGTGATCCATAAATAGTTGTTCCGAGTCTGGATGTTCTTTGTGTTCGTTGTTTAAGTGTTTGTAAAGTCCCCCGCGATACAGGCATAATATACCAGTGCGGGAGAAATATAAATTAAAAAAAAACTTGCATTTGGAACCTTTCGTATTAAAACCACTATCGTAACCACCAACCATTATAATATAAGGCCATATAATTTTTGGCACCTTATTAGTATATAAAAAACTTTCACTACCAGATTTACTCCGTGTTATCATTGTCATTATTAAACTATTTAATAAAACATTATAACCTTAATGCTAAATAACATACATTAACATATAGTAATGTTAGATAATTAATTTTAAAATGAAATAACCTAATAACCTATATTTACAAACGTACTAAAAAAGATAACATAATTACAAAAACACAAATAATTATAATACTAAATATTTACAAAAATGGTTTAGGCATCGTAGAATTCTTCAGCATCGCTGTCAACTGGTAACGTGCCCAGAAGACTGGCAGCATTGCCACGTTGAATGGCAATGCTGATTCTTTGGGCTAAGAAAAGACCAGCCTTCTGATCACGCGAAACGTCGATCAGGCGTTTTGCGATCTCCCTGTACAAAATACGAGCGCTCGGACCCCATGAACCTAGGGTTTCCACCCCAAACGGCTCAAAAATGTAATTTCCAACTAAATTACTATATTTGCGCCGTTTGAGGGTTTCCGCGGTTGCAGCAGCAGCGCCGGCACATCCGGCAGTACTTGGAAGATGTGATGGCGCAAGGGTGTCAAAGCATGTTGCGTCCCACACCAAAGGCCTGCCCATCTTCCAAGGCAACAATGACATTCCGCCCGGTCTCTTCCCATCGTCACGTACCAAGCCATTGGGTTCAAATACAGCTGGAACGCCAGCAGTGACAAGAGCACGACGTATTATGTCATTAAGATTAGCGTGCCGAGAAATTCGACCAGCACTTCTGCTACAAGAGAGTCCATGGTGTCCGAGGCTATTGACAGCTTCTCCACAGTGACAGCAATGCGGAGAAACACACGAAACACCTAAACGGAGGCAAGTGGCGAGGCGGAAAGTTATTAAACTTGTATAACCACGTTATAGGAAGAGAATTAAGTATAATATTACAACAATGCAAATTCTTACCATAATGGGATGCTTATATCAAACCGTCACATGCACGACCACATTATTTTGCCTTCGTCCTGTCGTCATGCAAGTTCAATGGTACCAGGTTAAGTAACAACATGAATATACAAATAGACTAACTTCCTTTAAAAAGATAAAAGTAATATATTTGCCAAGTTTTACACAAAATTTAAACGTTTAACAGCCTTATTTAATAAAAATGGAAGTGGCCGAGACATCAACATTAGCAAGAATAAGCAATTAGCGTCACGCATGGCTTTGTGCCATGCAATACCGCGTAGTGTCGTCACGTGACATGCAACGGCACATGGTACGACATTCCTGTATATTTAGGGTTAACACTGGTGAAAGACGCTCTGTTTTAAATCTACTACTAGCTTTAGAAGGTTGTGCTGGTGCTGTTGCATCAGTGAAGACGTTCAAACGGCGTAAATACCGAAAACTGATGTGTACTATACATATTTTTAAGCCGTTTGGTGTCGAAGCGCTAGGGCCATGGGGTGCCAAGTGCTAGGTCTTTTTATAGGGAGCTGGGTAAGCCGCTGATCGACGCCTCGCGTAGCTAGAGGCCTGGTATTCTCGTTGCGTAAAGAATCTATATGATTAATACGTGAAGCAAAAACTTTGTATGCCTTTTAACGAAAATTGCGCGGACGGAGGAGTATGAAATTTGGCACTGTTAATATGAAGAAGGAGTGGCGAATCCTAATATTTTTATAAAATATGCATTAGAAATAGATTAAATTAATGAAAAATCACTACCCGCACACAACCATGCATTTGTCGGCCTCGATGGCGTAGTGGTTAGTGTAACTGACTGCCACGCCTGAGGTCGCGGGTTCGATTCCCGCGCAAGTCAAACATTTGTGTGCATGAACATGGATGTTTGTCTTGGTCTGGGTGTTTCTATGTATAATATGTATGTAGTTACAAAAAAAAAAAAGAAGTATATATGTATGTTTATCCACTGTCTAGAACCCATAGTACAAGCTCTGCTTAGTTTGGGCTAGATGGTGTTGTGTGTATGTGGTAGAATATTATTATTATTATTATTATTATTCATTTGGCACACGCAGTCGAATCGCGTTCGTAGTATTTCGGCATGGTTCGGTTGATGTCGTACAATTCTTCGTAACTATGGTTACATACCTTAAGCACCTTTTGCACTTTCGATGTATGTATAATAATAACGATCAAACTTAACATTTAAATCAATTATGGGCGAATTTCGACCGTTTGGCGACCGCTAGTAACTATTGATATCCAACGTGACAATACTGTCAGTCTTTTAAACAATCCAACTGACAGCGATATGAATATTTTGACGCTTTATAAATTATGTTATATTTCTCTTTAGGTATCATTGTCTATTGGCAATAAAATATATATTTACTTTTAGCTTTTGATTTGTTCTTGTGGTTATGAGGATCCACAGACACTTTACATTTATGAATTGATATACCGTACTTATAATCTATAGCAATGTTTATGGTACAACAGTACGATCGATAGTCTAGCTCCGGCTTACGAAATATTTCTATGTAAAATCATGTCGACCCTTTGCTTCGATGGTTCGTAAAATAAGGATATACCTACAAATATACATTAGCATTTCGATATTTGAAAGGATACTAATATTTGTAGGGATAAGGATTTGATAGACATAGAAGTGGTCATAAAAAAAGGTCACTGATATAAGCAACCAATGTGTCTCATATAATATGTGTCACCTATAAATACACTCATAATAAAAAAAGAATTAAGCGCCAGTAATATGGAATGGAATATGGCGTCAATGGAATTAAGTAGATTTTTAATGTTGTGTGAATTAATTACCAAAATTTTACCAAAATCGATTTGAATTTTCTCTACCACGACATTCTCTCACGCGATCGCTATCGTCTCGTATATTCTATGTTTTTTTTTGTAATGCCAATGATCCATCTGAAGGTAACCATTATCAGATACCGTATTTTCACATGGTAGATATAATGGTAACAAAATACAATCAATACCGTAAACCAAATTCAGAGTGTGCAGGAGAAGTAAAAAATTGTATAAAGTTGTTTAATTTCAATTAATTGAGCAGCTTTCTACCTAGGGCGAAAGTTTGCAAAGTGAATAAAATAAGCAGAATTTTAATTAATTATATTAAAAATTTCAATTAAAAAGTACTCTTCAAAAGTTGACATCGTTACTAAAATACTAAATCAAATATGTTTGGCTAAAGTAACACGCATGCCAACCCTATCGTTTCACAAAGAAAACTTTAGGAAAAAAAACTAATTAAATTATTTTATAAAATACTTGCTGAAATTCTTGTTAATAAGTTAATATTAAAAATATTTCTAATGTTTTATGGTCTAGGTATGCCTAAACATATCGTATAATGTAGGAGCCAAAATATTTTTATCAATGTTAATATTATGTACCTACTGATAATTAATTTATTTGTCTTTAGACTGCCATTTTGGTATTATAGTATTGAATGCGTCTACTGTGCATGAGGTATCCGGTTAATTTCCCGGTCGACAAAATCAGCAGAACTACGTAATCTGGTACTTTGGCCGATAGACGGCAATGATCTAGCAACCTATAACGTGGAACTATATGGCTTACCATAGTTGGCGAATTGTGATTGTGTGAGTGTAACGCCAATTTGTGACAATTTCTAGTCTATGTAGGTAGGCCTCTGCTCTCTTCCATAGGCTAGACAGTCTAATATCTTTACCATATGATATTATTTAAATAAATTGGCCACATTTTACATATTATAACTGAGAGGGCAGGCTTAGCCTGTTACAAACAACATCGTATCTTAAGTTTTATTTTTATAATTCTCCAACTGTTTTCTCATTACCATTAGTAAACTAAATTTAAACACTATATAAGCAAATGTTTACATGCTTTTTTTTCATATAAACGTAGGTAGGTTTTCAATATAATTATTATTAATAGGAAATATTGTATTTTATTATTTATATATGATTTAAAATTATCAGGCGGCTAGGAACCACGGTACCGGAACAGTTATCACAAACGTGACTAAAACCGCGGGCGATAAATAGTTCTTAGGTAATATAAATCTGTGCCTCCTGTGATGAGTGATATAAGTAGAGTTGTACCCTTTTTGTAATTTTTACATAGAAATAATCAGAAGAACATTAGCATTATTTTGATCTTACTCAGGTTTTTCTATCTACCATAGTTTCGGAGATAATTTTGTGCTAAGTAATATAAATGGCAGAAATTTTGCAAAAATATCGTGAATATAGATATATATCAAAATAAACAATTATTATTATTATTATTTCAAGTTGTAATTCTATAAGTAATTGCTGCATACATTGTTTTTCTTGTTGGTATGGTATAAGTATGAATATTTATGTGCACATCAAATTTTTCATCTTACACGAAGACAACTTATAAATGCAGTTAGTAGTTGTATCATTTATCACGTCATTTTAGCATGTATTAGAATTAAAATCAAGTACAATTTATAAGTTTTTTTAAGAATTATTTTAGATCTATAATATAGACCACATAAATGTAAATGAATAGTGAAAATTAATGTTTTTATCTACAAAAACAGTACTCAATTTTAATCTAGGCAACTTAGAACGAGAACTAGATTTTTAAAATATCGTTTTGTTCTCATGTAATGTGTTGATTTATTTTGTAATCTGTCTGACAGGATTTTCCTAGTTCACATACCAGTCTCTCACAAAGGTGCATTTGGTTACATATGTTACAAAATGTTATAGAATGTAAGTTACCTTTGTGAAAGAAAATAAATAAACTTATTATTATTATTATTTTTACAAGTAACTCACCTAAAACTCATGTAGTAACTCGAAGGAAAAAAATACTTGCGTAGTACGAACCTGAAACAACAACATTATTATGTAGTTATTTAAAAATAAAATGAGATGTATTCGTAAAGACACGTCGTGTTATTGTAAAGAATAAATAATTTAAAAGATACATATAGAAATGTAAATGTAATGAAGTCTGGTGTACACAGGTCATGTTAACTCTCCCATAAAGTAAGGAGTAGTGTACACACTATGACGTTTGTGAAACTATTTCGCTTGTTTATTTTGGAGATATGTTAACAGGGTTATAGCAATACTAGCTTTTCATTGATGCTCGGCTCCTATTGGTCGTAGCGTGATGTTATGTAGCCTATAGCCTTCCTCGATAAATGGGCTATCCAATGCTAAAAGATTTTTTCGTTTCGAACCAGTAGCTCCTGAGATTAGCGCGTTCAACCAAACAAACAAACTCTTCAGCTTTATAATATTAGCATAGATAAGACTACTCATGCTGTCCGTATAATATTAGAGATAATAATTATGAATTGGTAGAACGGCACTGGTAGGTTATCTGTTCTGTGTCAGCTGCGCTTATGTTTGCATGCGATTATAAGTTCACATGTTCACAGGAGTCCACAGGCAGGGTACTGGGGTTGTGCAAGTGTTTCTTGGGTTTTTGCGCAGGTTTTGTGTATCAATATTTTAAGTTGTGTAGAGTGGGGAGACCAACAGACTGCAATGCAGAGGGTCTCGGTTTCGAACCCATGTCGCGCACCTATGACTTTCGGAAGTTATATAACTTTTCGAAATTATGTGTGTATTGATTGACAATTATCGCGAGGCGGGGTTCCGCTAACAATATACATATATATATTAAGCTAAACTGAATAAGACTAACATTTAATAAAATAATTTGTACCAGCGAAACCAAAAGTTCCTTGTTTTAGCGTATGCTACAACATCGGTGTGTAGCAACACTGATTTTCAGACAAATCAAATAAAAAGGATTTGAAAAAAGAAGTCATTTATTTACAAAAGATTGCAGTTTTAATTTGTTTTGTTTCTCAGCTTGGAAATCTTAATACATTTTCCGTTGACCCTCAAACAGGTAAACGAATTTTTTTTAGCTGTAGCCTTACTGTTACTTGAATATCATACTAAATTATATTTATTTGCCAAATTAATAAAAACTCTTATTAAGATAATAATTTAATGTGATCTTTTTTATCTTTTACGTTTACCCGATAAGTACTTCTATAATGCATTTCGTTTTTCTGTGTACTTAGATCAATATTTTTCTTAAATATTTTATTGCCTTTACTAAAGTTAGATTTATTATAAGTTGTAACTTGGCAAATGTAATTGTTTAACGGCGAGGCGCGCTCTTAATTCTATTAAGTACCCATCGAAGTGCTCATAATATATTTTACCGTGGGAGAGCCACGCTTCAGCACGAATGGACCGTCTCGACCGAAGTGATACCACGGCCTCACGGAAAACCGGCGTGAAATAGCGCTTCCATTGTGTTTCGTCGAGTGAGTGAGGATACCGGAGGCCCATACCACCCCCACCCCCTCTCCAGAAGGAGGAGGATCAAATTTAATAAGCTGGCAACGCACTTGTGACTTCTCTGGTGTTGCGGGTGTCCATGGGCGGCGGTTATCGCTTACCATCAGTCGATCCGTCTGGTCTTATGACTCCTACATCACAAAAAAACAAAATATAAATACGATTTCAAATTAGGTATAACATCATTATATGTATACACAATTTTCATCAGCCGTACAACATTTATTGTTCGTGATTCTCATTCAATCATTACAACTGCCTAAATTATGATCACAATGAGCGTTAATATGACTTCGACATTAATTTGTGGTTTGCGTTCTAAAGGTTATGTAATATAAATATATACTGTATTGTATATTGTATTGTTATAATAGAGACTTGTTTTGGTGTATTATAATATTTATTATATAATATAGTATCACAGAAGGCTCATAATTCACCGAGTACACAGAAGTCATGTAATAAAACCTACTCTTTTATAATATAATAACAGCTTTTTATATAAATCATTGTCAAATATTTAAGAAGTAAGCTAAGTATTTAATAGCGACTAATCAGATAAACATCAAATCATTAAATGTTAGTTGATTAATAGATAAGTAACAGTGGCAGACAATTCACCAAAAAAATAATGATCGATTAAAAATTTGAGAGCGATTCAGTTAAGAAAGATGTTTCAAAAATAAGGACTTTAACATTTATTCTAAGGTCAAAAAATAATATTAGCACACGGTCTGCATATGTAGCCTAATGTAGGATTATGGCAGTCACCTTAATAGCACAAAGAGTATACTGAAATAAAAGTACTTACTGAAAATTGAAACCGGCTGGTTGTGGTTACGTACCTACCAGCAGCTCTCAGTAAAATACTTTAAGACAATTATTCTTTAAACTTAGAATACATTACGGTGGAAGCCTTAAAAGCTTTAATTATAAAAATATAAATATATGTATATATATCTTATGTGGGGGCCAGTCAGTGCAGACCGGCGACACTTCGACCCAGTGGGATCTTTTGTGTCGACGCTCTCCCAATAACGACTGCCACAGATGTTCATGGCAGCCGGGACCGAAGGCTTAACGTGCTCTCCGAGGCACGGAGCAGGCGATAATTGTCAATCAATACGCACATAACTTCGAAAAGTCATATAACTTCCGAAAGTCAAACGTGCGCGACGTGGGTTCGAACCCGAGACCCTCTGTTTAATCAAGAGCCCGCTACTATAACATAACATTCAACATTGAGTAATCAACACTATTGAACATTAAAGAAATTATAGAAAAGAAACTGGAAATTTAGATTAGTTTTAATTTATTGCATGTTCATAAGCTATCTCCTTAATATTAATCTAAATTGCTGTAATCCTAAAACAAAAACTCTCTTACAACCAATTTTAATCCGAATACAGATATGACACGTTAACTGTCACATTTATATTGAGAAGTGCTTCTCTATCACAAGTTCATATCATTTCAACTGCCAGCCTTCCTTTAATCTGGAGTAAATAAACGTTTCCATTTCGAGAAATCGTGTGATTTCGGCCTCTATAATATATTAGATTTCAATACACATAAATAAACAGATTTTGATGATAATCTAAGCGTTGTTTGTGTCTAAACGGTAGGACGATATGTTTTATCATTGAATTCAATATATAATAAACACAAAATTAAAATTATTTTTAGAAGTTTTTTATGAATTAGAAATACTAGTTTTTATGTGGTATTAAAATCTAACTTTTACAGTTTTTAAAGAAAGAGGTCTAAATCTTGCAAGTATATCGACTTATGTTGCTTGAAGAGTCAAATTGTACCCGTAACTTGCTTGTGCTTTTCATATTGTCGGTATACGTTAGTCAGGTAAACTGAATTTAGTGCCTAAATATTCCACACGAATGCCGAGGTACTTGACGGAGGGCGCTAGTGCTCTGTACACTTCACAAGTAGACATTGTGTTTAGTGAATAGGTTGTATTTCGTAAACGGACGGTCCTCGGAGCGTTGCGCAAATATTTAGGCGACTACTCTGAGAGTAGCTCGAGATTGTTTGTCATAGTAGCTACGGAATAACGTAATTAAAAGTGTTGTTTTTTATACCTCAACTACCCCTATGGCAATAAATGAGTTGGAATAATATAGCTAAAAGTACATAATTATGTAACAATGATTATGATGTCCTCCAGACCGAATTTCGGTCACAGCGGACATTCTTAAAGGAGACTGGCCAACTACGCAGACGATATTATGGTGCACAAGTATGTTCGCTAACACAAATGCACTCTCTGTTCCCTAACTCTCATGATCTGATGGGACGGCATTCCGACATGACCGGAGAGAGATAAGGCGCAGGATTAACGGCTTTACGTGCTTGCCTAGGCACGGGGGTTTATTAAACCGCCAACTTCCTAACTCCAGGCCATTATTAAGATTTCTTAGCAGAAAACCTAGTATGTTTTTTTTAGCTTGATCCGGGATTTGAACCTCCGGTCACAGCACAGCAGTCGCATTTGCTACCGCTGCACCACGAAAGCAGTTGTAATAACCATAATAATTATATTTAATTAACGTACGAACATAGTTTCACGTATCTTTAAAGACCAGGTATCGACCCCGTTACTTCATATACAACAGTGTCTTTCACTATCACTGCAAGTCGATTATTATTATTACTATGTCATATTAACTTACTATAAATAATGTTGTATTAACACAGAAAGACACAAACTTTTTTAAAGATATCCTTTGTCACTTTAAAGTGGTTCGAATACCATTCTAATAATTTAATTTTCTATTAATGTTCATATTTAACTACATAATTCTGTATATGCCGTAATTGTTTTAATTTTTTTGTTATGCTCTTTATGACTATTTCCTCATTAACATAACGCGTTGAGCTAGCATGACTAATTTAAGTGTATGATATTTTTAACAAAATGACTATAGCATTTGGATGTTTTTATTAGTATCATAGCACGAAAAAACTAAATAACTAATATTCAAAATGTGAATATGAGTTTGTTTGTTTGTCACGCTTTTACGCCTTAACTACTCGACCGATTATCATGACATTTCGCATACACGTTGTCAAGGGTACAGTAAAGGACATAAGATAAGTTTTATCCAGAAAAAGTACTACTATTCTCGAGGCATAGGAAATTTACATAACCTACATTTACGCGAGCGGATCCGCTAATAACGTCAAAATAAGAACTGACATCTTTTATCGACATACGTACATACATAGATTCACACCTGTTTCCCAGAGGGGTAGGCAGAGACGACGGATTTCCATTTGCTACGATCCTAACTCACTTCTCTGGCTTCATTCACTTCCATAACATTCCTCATAAACGCTCGCCGGTTTAAGGTGCTCATAACCTGGGCTTTATCCAGAACGTCTCCGATCTGATCAAGAAACGTTCGTCTAGGTCTTACGTTTGTCCCATTCACACTAGTCTTATAAGCTTTCTTAGTCAGTCTTTTCTCGTCCATTCTACATGCACAAACCAGCTTAACATACTCTTTTCTATTCTCGTCACTATGTCCACTTTCATGCCGCATCTCTCTCTAATCACATCTTTTATCTGTCTATTAATATTACCATTACCAGTTTCAAGGGTAGTTTCAATACAAGCTTCGAGAACTAGTAAGCTTCAATATACCTACGTATTTAGAACGCGTATTATAACTATGTACCTGAACAGACTAAATTTTTAGGAAAACAAAGCATATTATTTTCTCATTTAAATTGCAGCCAGTATCACATTGCAGTGCAATGAATGATTTTAATACAGTCTGTATTCATTTCATTAACAGTAGAAATAAGAACAAACGAGCCAAAGTTCGTGGAAGATGACTGAAATCATACTTTTTGTTACTTGCACGTAGTTTTAGCAGAAAACATGATACAACTCATATATGTATCTTATGTGGGGGCCAGTCAGTGCAGACCGGCGACACTTCGACCCAGTAAGATATTTTGTGTCGACACTCTCCCAATAATGAGTGCCATAGATGTTCATGGCAGCCGGGACCGACGGCCTAACGTGCTCTCCGAGGCACGGAGCGGGCGATAATTGTCAATCACACGCACATAATGTCGAAAAGCCATATAACTTCCGAAAGTCAGAGGTGCGCGACGTGGGTTCGAACCCGAGATCCTCTACATTGCAGTCTGTTAGTCTCCCTACTGAGCTATCGCTGCTCAATATGATACAACTCATACAAGACCCATATATGTAGCCGTAAAGTTACATAACTGCTTCTACTATTTATAATAATAATATCAGCTCTGTATTAAACTGTCCCGCTGCTGGGCACGGTCTCTTCTCAGTGTGAGAAGGGTTAAGCCATAGGCCACCACACTGCACATATCTTCGACAACATTATGGTAAACTTTCAAACCTATTGCAGTATAATAGAATGAACTTATAAAGGTCTACCAAGTTCACACTTCGTGCTACTACGGAGAATTTCTAACTCGGAAATCGAACCCAAGGTCTTACGTGCAGCAGTCGTATGTACTACCACTGCGCTACCAAGCAATTGTAATACGTAATTTATTTAAGTAAGATGATAAAAACATGCTTTGTTCTTAACAAATATCCACAAAAAATCTAATTATCTTCAAAAGTAGAGCTTTAGAAATACTAAAAATAGTTATGTAAAATTCTTTTAAAGGCAATTTATAATATGTTTTATACATCATTCATTCCAAATTATTTTTTTGGCCAAGATATTATTTCTTATATGTAAATAAAATAATTACGCATCTGTCTAAGCAATATCTTTCTAATATAATTTAATTTCACTTTCATGGTCAGTACCTGCAACGCTTATTTTTAAGAAGATAATATAAGTTACCTATACACTATTACAGAGTTTTTCTGTTAATCCCACTAACCTAATAATATTATAAGCTAGCTCTTACCTGAGGCATCGATCGCTCGGTTACAGAATTTTTTTTCTGATAACGTGTAACCCTGATAACGTGTATTCCAAATTTCACAATTATGGGTCAAGTAATTTAGGCGTTAAAGTGTAACAAACAAACAAACTCACATTCGCATTTGTAATATTAGTTAGGATAATTAGTATGTAAAAGTTTTTGAAGATGACGATAGTATAATGTCCAAATGTATTTATTGCAGTAATGGCTCAGCTCATACCCAAGCCTCAGGGTGACGGCTTGGGTAAAGGGCCGAAATTCGTCTGGTCTGTTTTATAAGACGCTTATCTTGTTAAGCGTCTTTATTGCCATGGCTTCTTTTCCATAGTACGAGCCGCTATCGAGAATTTCTATAAGGAAAATAATTTGCCAGCTACTTTTCCTTACTTGATCCTACTATTAAGAATTTTCTGATTGAAAAATCCAATAACAATTTAGAACTTGATTTTATTTCAATTTTTCTTTTTAGTGTTTATATACTTGCGTTTGACCGCGATTTCACCCTTTGTTAAGTGACGATGCCGTCGTCGATGGAGCACGCTTGCCGAAAAGATACCTATTCACTCGCGACTTAAAGACACCCAGATTGTACTCATCGGAAAACACAGACTTAGATTTCCTATCTTAAAATCGATCTTAAGACTTGGCAGTTGGCCGCATTATCGCGAACATTGGCCAATATATCACCGAGGTTTCTTCAGTGATGAAGTAAGTTCATTTTTACTAAGACTATCATTATTCATTCCGATTAAAAATTCATTCTCACGGCCCCTTTTAATTGACTCCCTAAGGACTAGTGATGAATTCATTTTAATTTTCGTTTCTTGCAACACCAACTAAATATAACCATTTTTTACGCTAACCTTTACATTGAATTAATTTTTTAACGAGTATCGTCTAGACATTTAGTCTAAGTTTTAATACTCTTGTAGTTGTAATTAATATAGATTTAATTATGGCGACTGCCTCGTTAGTACCATGGCTAAATTTTCTTCTTTAATTTGGAGTCTTGAGCCTTTAAGTTCGATTACTGGGTTGGGCAGAGTTTTTGGAATTTTCTGTGAGAAAATATTCAGTAACCGCATGCGAGTCTGGTACAGCAATAGACTCACCCGTTTTCATATGGGACCTCAAACTAGAACTGGTGGACACAATTCTGCTTATCCCTTTAGAGAAATCGGATTTTTTTAACAAAGCTATGAAACTATATATATTAACTTAATCTCTTTTTACTAGATACAGAAATACAAAGGTTGTTGTATCTACATGTTGATATATTAAGACATGTTTAGTGCAGTTTAAACACACAAATAAAGAGAAGACTCCTACTGTTTTCAGGAGTTAGTGGCATTGTCCGGTTGGCAACTGTCCAAGTCGACATTATAAAGAACAAGCTGCAAGACATTTTATACACCACGGTTAATGGATGCTACAGATATCACGGGAAACATTAAGGTGAATTCATATTTATGAGTTGGTTTGTGACTCCAATGAATAAAATAGAGTCTCAAAATTACATTATAATCCTTGTTATTTCGTAGTTTCACTGGTTGAAAACATTGATGAAATTTAGAATATATACAATATTAAAGAGCCTAACTGACAAAAATATACTATACACAATTATATATTATGTACATTCTAGGTCTATAACCCACAGGCCCTTATCTAGAAGACATAGCTATAATGTCCAGATTTGTCAGAAAACATCAAATAACGTAGACGCCAACTAATTGAAATTAACAGGAATACATTATTATAATTGGAAAGCAGCGATAGCTCAGTGGAGAGACCAACATCAGTGCAATGCAGAGGGTCTCGGGTTCGAATCCACGTCGCGCACCTCTGACTTTCGGAAGTTATATGACTTTACGAAATTATGTGCGTATTGATTGACAATTCTCGCCTGCTCCGTGCCTTGGAGAGCACGTTAAGCCGTCGGTTACGGCTGCCATGAACATCTTTGGCAGTCGTTATTGGGAAAGTCAGTACCCTCTAATATCCTGACACTGGTCTAGCCTTAGGGTATCGTTAGCCTTTGGGTTGCGAAGTTGCGAAGTTGCAGCCGCTCCGTGTAAAAACTGATATCCAGTCAAATCCGGTTAGACTAGAAAAGCTGACCCCAAGTTACTTGGGAATAATAAAGGCTAAGGGAGAAGAAATTATTATAATTGGGTTTATTTATTATAAAACAGTGCGAAATCCTGATAAATATATAGTTAATATTGCAATTTTGCAGGAAATCCTAGCCTAACCCTGCTATCCATCTCAGTATGAGAAAAATTAAGATATAGTCACTTAGCACACACAGCAGGGTTGATAGATTTCACACATCTTCGAGAACATTATGGAGACTTCCCAGCGATGCAGGTTTTCTTACAATATTTACCTTCGATATTCGAAATTTTCTATTGATGATAAGTCAACCGATAAAAAACTATTCATACATTCGAAAAGTCAGAAGTGAGTAGGTTCCTAAGGATCATACTACAATCTTACGAGACCTGTGGCAATCCAACAACTACCACGTAGAGGTCTCGAGGTCTTAAGGTCTTCACACATGTCTATTACTGCTTCTATACATTGCATTTGCACGTTTTGACCTTAATATAAGCACACCATGTAGTTATACGGTGAAGTAAAAACTGCCTTCGTGGCGCAGCGATAGTGACTGTGACTGCTGTGCATGAGTTCTCGGGTTCAAATCCCAGGTCGAGTCAACAAAAAGTTATTGTGTTTTCTGTTAATAAATCTAAATAACAGCCCGGATTTAGGAATTTGGCGGTGTAAGACACTCCCGTGCATCGGAAAGCACGTAAAGCCGTTGGTCCTGCGCCTGATGTCTCTCCGCTCGTGTCGGATTATCGTCACATCGGATCATGAGAGTTAGGGAACAGAAAGTGCACTTGTGTTTGCGCACACGCTTGTGCACTATAATATCTCCTGCGCAGATGGCCAGTCTCCGTTAAGATTAGCCGCCGTGACCGAAATCGATCTGGAGGACATTATTCATTATTATTAAAGTAAAACAAACTTAAATAAGTATTTATGCAATTTTTATTAGCGTTGTACTATAAGGGATATTCAAAAAACAACAAAATATCACGAATACTATTCGAGTTCTATTTTCTAGTATTCTTAGTCACGATTAAAAGGTCAATTTCTTTGTTCAAGTAGAAATATAAATAACTCAAAATGCCAACGGAGTCAAAACAAGTCAGACATGTTGGATTTATTTCAATATCGTAGTACAGGTGCTCTGCGTTATTAGTGCTTCGTGGTAAAGTGATGGTATAAATCACGCGAAAGCACGTAACCTCTTAGTCATCGACCACCTATACCATCGTAAATAAAACGTGTCACAGCAATGGCTGCCATCGTCTTTTTATAACTTAACAACGAGCTTATAACCAACGGTACTTGTTAAATCAAATAAAGAATAATTTATTCTTTTAGGTCACAAAGTACATCAAAGTATTGTGGTAGGTGAGCAGACTAAAGTTGTGTCTTTTCTTTTAAAGACTTATTGTTTCTAATGTACAGTAGCTTTCTCTGAATGTACGATAGAATAGATAATATTATTTGTTTATTATTTGTTGTCGGACTCGATGGTGTAGTGGTTAGTGTAACCGACTGCCACGCCTGAGGTCGCGGGTTCGATTCCCGCACAAGTCAAACATTTGTGTGCATGAACATGGATGTTTGTCTTGGTCTGGGTGTTTCTATGTATAATATGTATGTATTAACAAAAAAAAAGTATATATGTATGTTTATCCATTGACTAGTACCCATAGTACAAGCTCTGCTTAGTTTGGGCTAGACGGTGTTGTTTGTATGTGGTAGAATATTATTATTATTATAGATGTAACGATGAAAGTAACAAACTTATGAGTTTAAATTTGTATGCTTTTCCCTGAAGTTTCGCCACGTAGGTTGCCTTTGTGAGCGTCGAAAATACCTTAAAGGTTTTACGCGAAATTCTTTGTCTAAGACTTTATAATATTATAACGTATATACACCATGTTCTGGATTGAAAACATAAAAGAAAAACATATTCTACTAAACGTACATAGATTACCCAGCATAGGTGTATTATAAGCCAGTATTTAAATTAAATTATAGCTATGTTCCTAAGGGTGTGTCCTGATCTGGCGAATGCACCACGAATGCGCCACAAATGCGCCACTTGCGAGCTGCGTGCATGCGTTTGAAGTTCGCGCGCCGTTCCTGCGCCGCCAGCGAGCCGCTCGCTCGCCAGCTACGCGTCGTGCGTGAACGGCGCAAGAGCTGCGCGCGAGCAAATTATAATTTTCTACTGACATATACAGTATAGAAGTGAACAGAACTACATGCGCGCGAGTTGCGCGCGCATTGAACGCGCGCCGCCCGCTTACTGTGCAAACCTTGCGTGAGTTGCGCCAAAGAGGGCTTCAAACTATTACATTAAATACGAGCGTGCCGCACGCACGCAACTCGCGAGCAGTTCGCGAGCGGTGCATTCGCGGCGCGTTTGCCAGATCTGGACGCGCCCTAATGCGTTTCTTATAAAGTTAAGTTAGTTAGCTCATGCTAGAAAAAGAAATGCATAGAAAAGGTAAGAGTACATACATCATGTTGCCACAGGATCACGTTCAAAACAGATCTCGAAACTTTTATTATCCGAACACTATGAGACTAAACAATATCAACATGATAGACATCGGCTATCAACAATCCTTCGATAATTTTAAAGTTCAATTGAAACCTGTCACTTAGATGTAAATCTCCCAATTTCCAATGATATATGTTTGACACCTTTCCGATAACAAACGTTGGGAATTTTCCTTCAACACATATTTATTACCGTAAGTATTCTACAGAGCATTTCAGTTCTCATAAATATTTCAACTTGTTCCAAAAATTCAAAGGCTAAGTCTGACAAACATCTGCAATGGATTGTGCAGCATATGGTTGCCTTAACATCTTATTACTCAATAAAATCATCTTTAATTATATTATCAGTCATACCAACCCTCTTTGTAAAGTGTTTGGCTGCTGGACACGGGTTTCTCGATGTGAGAAGGGTTAGGCCTTAGGCTATTAACCTATTTCCGTACAGGTTGGCATACATTACACATATTCGAAAATACTATGGAAAATAGTTAGACGTGTTTGTTAGATTGTTTTTTTCTAGGAAGTTTTACTGATGCACACAATTACAAATATAGAATGTGAACAAATACAAATATTAGTGCAAGGTAATCGAACTAGGTACAGCCAGTTGTAAATGCGACTGCTCGATATGTGTGTATAGTCTCGGGTTCCAGTTCTATGTCGAGTAAAATGTAATTGGGATTTATCGTCACGCAAATGTGTGTGTCATACATTTATATCCATCCTGTCGAGGACATAGACATAAGAACACGTGTGGTAGTTTAAAAAATACTAGATCCTTAGAACATACAAAAATAAATGTATCAAGTAATACGATCTCTAAATTAAGCTGTCTATGTAATCAATAGAATATTAATTGAGCACTAGAAACAACTTCATAAAATTAAGCTTAAACAATAAATAATCCAAATTGCACAAACTAAAACACTTAAAACTTGAAACATTTCGGTATGCAAATGTACAAAACTTTGCAGGTAAGCAATACGCCACTTAGCAACGGAAAAACTCTCAAACTAGGTCCGAACTTGAAGCATTCCAGAACTTTGTAGAGGGTTTAATTATTCAAAAGTTTGACGGATGCACTTGAGATGCGCTATCGTCCGTTCGGCTCTAAAGGTTAGTACATTCAGACTAAAATTATAAATGCAAATTAAGTTTGACTTTGCATTGCTACGATTTGATCACTAACGTTGTTTGTTTGTTTTTAAAGAGAACTCCTACACTAGCCAAGTCAAACCCTGCGACACGAAAACTTAACAAAGACTTTAAAAATATACAATTAACGGATATAAAGTACGCCCAGACTCCAAATAATTATTTCTGTAACACACAAATAATCGTTTCTTGTGGTATTCCATTTAGCTCAGCGACAGCAGCAAGGCGCTTGTCCGCTAATGCTTGGAACTGTCAGTTGGATTTAAAACTTAGTTTTAGAATTTCATAGCCCAATTCTTTAGGAAAATTATAGGCTAAAAAGCACTTCGCCACGAGCCACGGCAGAAGGGCAGTAAACATTAACGAGGCCGAGGGAGCAACTGCGGGAAACAGCTAGTAAATTATAAAAAAGAAAGGTTAAATGCGAGTCGGATAATTATTTATTAATTTAATGTTTTCACCTATCTTTACCAGCTATGGTTTGAGATCCCAGAAGTTTATGACATAGGTATATACTTCTGGGATCTCAAACCATTCGCTTCCTATTACATAGGTAATAGTAAGCGATGAGCATTCAAAGCTAAATGCCTTTTCTCGGTTACAACTCCAGAATTACAGATTCCATGCTACTACTCAGAATTTATTGACAGTTAATCCAGATAATACATTTGTCCGATTTGGGTATCGAGTCGAGACATCAAGCACTCTCTGTAGAACAATCGCATTCATTACTGCCCCACAGAGAATGGATACTATTTATACATAATTATATTTGGAGTTAAAACAATGATTTGCTATTTGATTTTTTAATATAGCACACGAGCCTTTAAAACGGCCTTAATTTTCTGTTACTCGGTGTATAATAGTAGAAAGAAATATCACAACAGTGGATCTACACCATAGATCCACTACGCTGTGTTATTTCTGTCCACAACCAAGGCTTACAGTAGAGACAGCTGTCTCGCAGACCTTTGATAAAAACGCTCAGACGAAACATACGGAGTAGTATCATGAACAAGCGGGCAAATGTCCGATCGGTTGAATTGTTAACATTTCTTAAATATAGCTTGGCTCCTGTGTCAAATGCCATCCGTATCATGCCGTATCTAATTTCGTATTTCACGACATTATGAAATATCAAAAAATAATATAATATTTTAATGATAAAGGTGCAACAAGAGTGAGGTTCTTTTTGTCCTCTTAATCGAAATACAAAGTACCGAGCAGGCTTTTAAATAAATCGAGATTAAAATGTGATTTATATTAAAATAATATAACACGTCAAAAATTTGGATAAAACGTTTTATAATATTATAATAAGAAAACAATATGAAGTTCGAATAATTTTAAATAACATCTACAAAACGTACCTGCATCCCACCGTTTTTTTTTTAAACTGCATTATATCCCATTACTTATGTTAGATTTATTATAATATATTATATTTTAATATCAACTACAATACATATACAAACGTCACTGAGAATAATAACATTAATCAATAATTATAATCGAATATGATCAACATCGTCCCAGCCCTCGGCATAAGTGTCATAGGACCCAAGCTATATTTAACAAAACATAAGTATAATTACTTTAAGCACCTAAAAAATTTAATGCACACCTTATTTACTGCACGCGAGGGTGACAGCCGAGTTACCACTGGCAACACCGGTGTACTGCCAGATGTATTGCTACGTCAGTAAGTGTCGTATCTTTACCTAGATATACACATTATTTTCGCGATTAGATGAAAAAAATGCTTATGTACCTCTCTAATTTAAAAAAACAATTACTGTTTATTAGATACCTACATTTTATTTACGATTTGACTACCTCAGTGGCGCAGCGGTTGTTAATTCGACTGTCGGGCATGATGTTTTGGGGTCAATTCCCAAGTCAAGCAAAGTGTCATTGGGAATATCTGTAAATAAATTCTCATTAACAACACGCACGCGTCTGAAACTGTGCCCGGTACGGTAATAGGATCGCTCCCAATTACAGCTCCCTAAAATGATAATTAGCGGAATTTGGGTGTAGTACAATTCTGCCTACCTTTTAAGAATATAAGCGTAAGACTATACACATAAATTTTTATAGACGGTCGTTCTCGTACACTTTACAGCTTCGTATGTTCTCAAGCTAAGCGAATTTGGAGCGTTTCCCGAGCGGTGCACAAGTGTGTTCTCACAAAACTTTCAATACTTGCGATGTGTATTATCCGCGACTACGACTCTCTAGCAATACTCTCTATTTTGAAGTTGGAGTAAGCGTAGTGTGCTGTGTGTGTGACCTGCGCGTGCTTGAAAACTGCAAACTCGCGTAATGAGTTGTTGAAGATAAAGATGCACGTTTAAAAACATAACGCACAGATTTTGCCCACGGTTCCACTCGCATAAATGTAGGTTATGTCAATTTTGTCTTTGTCTTTTTTCTGTACTTTTCTGTACCCGTATATAGAGTATGTATATGTGAAACATCATGATGATCGGTCGAGTAGTTAGGTGGAAATGCGAAACAAATAAAAAAACTCACATTCGCATTTATTATTATTGGTTAGGATTACGAATCCAGAGTTAAGTTAGCATGATATATAGTCTCACTTACGGGAAGGGGCATCCTATTACCATCTATTGGGCATAGTTTTGGATTCTGGGCTGCAACTAAGAATTATGTCTAAACTTAGGTCAAAGCAATGACTATCATTAGTATGTTTATTCTTTCATGCTATTATGTTTTTGTTTTATCTGCATTTCAAGCTTCATAGCTTACATACCAACTGTTTTCTTACTAATTTATTAGCTCAAGTTGTTATATTACCAAATTTTTACTTAGTAAACCAAAACAACACACACCAAAACTTATTAAAAATACACATAATTACATTTACATATTACCTTTTTGACACACATAACCTACAATTAATATCTACCGTCTTTAATTACAGAACTACCACTACACGTCATAGAAACACAGAATCTGCACTCGGATCCACACTGCATACGCTATTAGACTATCTAAATTATTGTGTCCTAATAATAATGACTATGTATCCTATGACAGTAAATTCGATTCTATAGTAGAAAATCACACAAATAGTATAGACGAGATTGAAGTTTCCGATTCATATAGATGCGAGCCTGAGAACTGTAAAAGTATAATTGACCTAGGCAGTCTGAAGATACTTACTCAAAATATCCGGAGTATATCTGCAAATATACATAATTTCACAACACTGATAATTAGAATGTCTATATCGTTAGATATCATCATACTTACAGAGTGCTGGCTGTCATGCAACCCGCACATACCTGCAATTGATGGCTACAACTCCTATACAACTACTAAATGGACTAATAAGAATGACGGGGTCGTAGTTTACATTAAGAGTAATCTTGCTAATATTATTGTCACAGAAACTTTATTCACAGATGCTAGTTGTCTACAGATATTAATAGAAAAAACCACTTGCATTCTTGCACTTTACAGACCTCCATCATTCAAAGACATAACCAACTTTCTTTCCTCTTTGGATCAACAATTAGCAACAAACTCTTCTTGTACTACCATAGCAGTCGTGGGCGACATTAATTTGGATATTTTGAATGGTAACACAGATAATAAAATATTAGAATATTTAAATCTTAATGCTGCTCATGGTCTGTTGCCAGCCCATAATCTAGTTACACATGGAAAAACTTCACTCGATCATGTCTTCCTTAAAACTAAACTCAGAGCTTCAACTGTCGTTATAGACTCGACTGTCACGGACCACAACGCTGTTTTACTAACATTAAGCAAAATTAAAACTGTTAGCGCAAATAAAATAATAAATAAAATAGATTATATTAAACTCGAGAACCAACTAGACACTATTGATTTTTCCTACATATTCGAGTGTACAAATGCTAATATTGCACTCGAATATTTTAATAATTCACTCACTAGAGCTATCCAATTCAGTACTACAACATATAGTATACCACATCGCTTGAGGACTATTAAGCCGTGGATTACGCCAGGTATGCTGAGGTGCATGCGTAATAGGGACAGGATGTACATGAAAATGAAAAAATCACCGAATAATGACACTGTTTGCATTACTTATAAACGGTATAGAAATTTTTGCGGCCGTATTTTAAAAAACCTAAAAAGGCAGTACGAAGAATCTGAATTAAACAAAGCTGGATCTAATCCAAAGAAGATGTGGAATGTAATCAAAAATATAACTCACACTCAAAAAAGAAATGTTTCCGCTAGTCCGCTACTTTTGTTAAAAGGCTCTAGTGATCAATCTATTGAGGAAGTAAATAAGTTTTTTGCTAAAACCGGGCAAAACATAGCTGAGGAAGTAGCAAGAACATTTGATAGTATTATTAAGACGACGAATAAGACACCTATAATAACTTCATATAAGTCACTAGCTCTGTTGGAAACTGACGAGTCAGAAGTAGACCGATTAATTCAAACACTGCGTAGTGATTGTGCGATAGGCGTTGACGATATTTCACCTAATATAATTAAACAGTACAAGAAATTCCTTGTTCAGCCATTGACATATATATTTAATTTATGTATAAAAACAGGTGTATTTCCTGACTTATTTAAAAAAGCCCTGATTTATCCTATACATAAGGCGGGGGATGCAGATCGTGTGAATAACTATAGGCCAATATCAGTCTTGCCTTGCTTGTCTAAAGTCCTGGAAAGAATAATGAACAATCGCCTAAAGAAATACTTGGAAGATAACAACATACTTTCGAATGATCAATATGGCTTTAGAAACAACAGGTCCACAAATGACGCAGTTTTTGAACTAACTAACCATATTGTCAAGGCTTTAGATAAAGGTAAGAAAAGTGTTGCAATATTTTTAGATCTGACTAAGGCCTTTGACACGGTCTCCATTCCCAAGCTGATTGTTAAATTGGAGCGTATTGGTGTAAGAGACCAGCAATTAAAACTTTTTGTAAGCTATTTGACAAACCGGACACAGTGCGTAAAAATCAACGAATACATCAGCAAAGAGCTTCCTATTGAATTCGGTGTGCCGCAGGGAAGTATTCTTGGACCCACGCTTTTCCTAATTTACGTCGATGAAATGTGCAAACTTAAAATGGATGATGGCAAATTATTAGCGTTTGCAGATGACACCGCACTTATTTTTACAGGTGAGACGTGGGACCGGGTCTTCGATGCGGCACAAATCGGTTTCAATATAGTAATTAAGTGGTTAGCAGATAACACACTGTCTCTCAATGTCGACCAAACTAAAATTATTAAATTTAGTATAAAAAAACCGAATCAAGCTAACATTAATCGATTTATCACTGCTCATAACCACATAACTGACAGCGACTTACCATGCACTTGTCCCAAGTTACATAATGTCATTAGCATAAAGTACTTGGGTGTTATCATAGACAACAATTTGAATTTTGCACCGCACATTGACCAACTTACAGGAAGAATTCGGAAGCTTATATATATATTTAAACACTTGAGACATGTGGCAAAACCAACAGTCCTAAAAAGCATATACTATGCTTTGTGTCAGTCTCTGTTAGGTTACTGTATTTTATCTTGGGGTGGAGCTTGTAAGACATCTTTAATAAAGCTTGAGCGAGCACAAAGAGCCGTACTAAAAGTAAGTACTTTTAAACCGTTCCGCTTTCCCACAAACGATCTGTATGAATATTGTGAAGTTCTGACAGTACGCCAATTGTTCATCCTGCAAATTATAATGAAACAGCATTCAATGCGCAAAATAGACGGGGCATCATCATCATCCTTACGACCCAAATTGCGTAGGGTAAAGCTGCCGCCAGCTGATAACCATAGGACAACGTTCAGCGAACGGTTTTACTACTTCCTTGGACGCTTCACATATATCAAAATTAATAAATCCTTAGATATAGAATCAAGTAATAAATACCAATGCAAAAATAAAGTAATAAAATGGCTCCAAAAACTCTCTTATGACGACACCGAAAAACTTATACGTCCAGTAACGTAAGAAACTAAGTTAATATATTTAACAAATAATAATCCTATGCAGATTTTATACCAATTGCCCAGATGCACACATACCACACACACTCACAAACACCCACACACACAAACACACACACAACATACACGCAATACATATTATATAAACTTATAGTAATATATCAGGTTTTCAAAATTTTTTTATTTTTTTATTTTAACATTAATTTAATATCTAGCTTAAATTACGTAAAGTTTAATATTGTAAGTAGGTTTATTCTCTTATTGTCACCAGTAGATTTTAATTAGTTTAACTGTGAAACTGGAGGGTGGCTGGTACTTATAGCACAGGATATATCCTTTTTTTTTTTTTTTTTTTTTTTTTACGTGGGGGAATGCATGACGCATACCCCTCCGCGGGGGCGGGCGGAGGGGTTATGTCGGACTCGCCGGGGTAAAATAAGATGTTAAGATGATAAAGTACCTCCCGGAATACCGACTAAACCTACCACGGTGTTCCTCGATAAAACCACTATCGACGGGGCCGCGCGAATCACTTTCGCATGCGGTCGCGACCCCGCCGAGGTTTCGGCCCGCCGTATGAAACGGCAGGCCACTACACGAAAGACCTACCCTAAAGGCACTTCTACCACTCCCTACTGTCCCCCCTAGAGGGGAGACGGACTCAACACAGAGGCACGCGTGGGAACACGCACGCCGCCTCTCGGACCTGGTGCTGAACGGATGGCGGGCAGGCCCACAAAGCCCGCCACCCCCAGGTCAAACCTCAGGGTGGCTGGAGGTCGTCCCGCGCCCTCCGGCGCCCGGCTCTGCGGTTGGGGAGAGGGTTCAAACGCTCCCTCTCCCGCTCCGCCGCCTCCTTGATGGAAATGACTTCCTCACAAAAGGAGGCGACGGCGTTCCACGACCTCTCACTCCGGACCATAGACTGAACTACGGCCGGGAGCGAGAGGGCAACCAATCCGACTGCCGCGATCAATTCACGGCGCTGCGATGCCCAGGCGGGGCAAACCGCCAAAGTGTGCAGCGCCGTGTCCTCAACTACGTCGCGGCAGTCGCCGCAGTGGTGACAACCGGGCGTCTCTTGCCGGCGTATACGACACAGGAACTGGCCAAAACAACCGTGGCCAGTCATTACCTGTGTCAGCCGGAAGGTGAGGGCGCCATGGCGCCTCTCCAGCCACTCCTCAAACACGGGACTTACCGCCACGATCGTAGCGTGCCCGGCACTGGGGTGCACAAGTCGTTCCTTCCAATTCGCCACTAGGACCTGGCGGAGCTCGGACCTCGCCGCCTCGAGAGCGGGAAGAGCCGGTCCTTCGCCCCGAGCTAGCGCCTCCCGGCGCCAACGATAGAGCGACGCCAGGAGCGCCGCTTCCAGGTCCCATGGCATCGATCCGGCGAGGAGGCTCGCAGCCTCGAACGAGATCGTGCGGTAACCTCTTATCAACCTGACGGCCATGGCGCGCTGTGGTGCACGAAGCGCCGAAATGTTTCGGGCCGTCAGGTTGTCTGCCCAAACTGGGGCCCCGTACAGGGCCATGGACCGCACGACCCCCTCGTAGAGCCTCCGGCAGGAGGTGTTTGGCCCCCCAAGGTTGGGCAGCAGGCGCGAGAGCGCGCCTGCAGCGCCCCGAAGAATGGGGACCAAACGACGAAAATGGGCTGTAAAGTCCCATCGGCTGTCGAGCAAGAGACCTAAATACTTTAGGGTTGACTCGACGCCGATGCGGACCCCTCCTACCATTATATGGGCCCCTGGAGGTGGCCGGTTCCGAGGGCCGTGAAAACAAACGGCCTCGGACTTCGACAGGGCCACCTCGAGGCCCAACCGCCGGATACGACCAACGACTTGTGCGACCCCAGCGGTCGCCAGTATGGCCGCCGCCCGGTGCGACTTACCCCTCGCCGTGACAGCACAGGATATATCCTATTTTAAGTACCAGCAGAACATTATAATTAAGAATTCTGTACCTAGATTAAGTTTTCTACTACTATGTACCTACTTGTATTTTTGTGTCAATAAAGAAGTTTTTTTATTATTATTATTATTATTATTATTTTATTATTTATTATGTCAGAAAAATCCATTACCACATCGCCAGACCTGATAGGTCTTAGATTTTTCATAATGATATAACCTAAGATTATTTACGAAGTTTGTGAATTTAAGTGTATTTATTTATTTTAGGATTTCCAACAAAGAAATTACAACAACATACGAGTACATTATAAAGCAATAATTAAGTTCTTAGCGTGTATATTCCCACAATTATAGGAAACCACAGTTTGCAAAATTATAATCACAACTAAAATAACAAACTTAATTAAAATTGAATTTTGAATTTGAAATAAATATGAAAAACATAAAATTCTGCCTCTATGGTAAACTTTGGAGTAAACCAATAATAGCTTATATAAAAGCTTATATAGAGTTATATAAAATATGTACAAATAGAATTAAGAATAAAAAAATAAGTGTATGTAAAAAAAAGATAAAAATTTGCGAAGACACGTTTTAAATTGTATTAAATTGTTACTTATGTCTAGGTCGGTGTATGTAATGGTTAATATTCGAAACCGCTGCACATATTAGAAAATATTTCACTATCTGAAAGGTACATTATTCCAGATTCACATATAATTATATATTAACTATAATGATATACAACCCAGGCGCATTTGGGGCCGGCCACTAGTCTATATTAATATTATCAAGAGTGTACGTTTCGTATTCTTAGAAATAATGAATAAAGATATTGAGGAAATATTTTAGAAAATACTCCATTAGAAAGCTGCTCTATCCAGAAGTAACAGGCTATCAATTGAAATAAAACGTCTTTATAATTATTAAATTAAATTAATTAAAGCTATTTATATTTAAGTTTACACTTTTCCCCGACTTCTCGGTTGGTTTACAGCAACCATGTTCACGGGACTCTCCGACTGCTGTTCAAAATTTAATAATAGTAGTGTTATAGTTAAAAATTATGTAATAAAAGTGTTTTAAAAATAATCAACGTGATAAAATTCTTATAAAGTAGTTTAATGTCAATGTATAACATTCGCGTAAACGTAAGACAAATAACAGGTTATAAACATGACGCTACGTTACGCTACGTCGCTAGTCACGAAAATAAAACAATAATCTTATCTTATCTTATCTTGTTACGGGGGCCAGTCAGTGTAGACCGGCGACACTTCGACCCAGTGGGATCTTTTGTGTCGGCACCGAGATCTATACCTTAGCTATCTCCCTATGAATGTACTGCATCAATCGCAGCGTACACTTCAGAGGGAGAAGCCTGAAGTCTTCAGGGCAAACAATAATCTTAAGCGTGGTTGAAACTGCGAGAGACTACTAATTATTTATAAAAAGTCATTCTACGTTGGCGTGACTTATGCAATTTTTATTTATTAAAAAGAAAATCAAGCGCTCCTAAGACAAAATAATAATCTCATGAAACTTGAGTTTAGGAGAATAGAATATCTTCACAAAAACGCTGAGAATTAATAAAGATGATGAATAATGAAATGTCGCCGAAATGTTTTGTCCTCGCTAACCTTAATTTGTTTTTAAGTGGGGACAACTAAGGTCTCCGTAATTATTATTATACAGGCCAGTGATATAATAAGATGAAAAGCGAATATTCTATATTTTCGTAAGGATTTTTATATAATTTTCTAGTACAGGACAATAGGAATAATAAACAGTAAAAGCCTAGTATGAGACCGGTGGACTGCCACGCGAGTTCAATCCCTAGGCACAGTATAAGTAATGTGCGTATTGAATAGTTAATTATCGTTTGCTTTAGCGGTGAAGAAATTATTGTAAGGACACCTACATGTATTTGAGTTATCCATAATGCTCTTAAAGATATAACTATGAAGTCTGCGGCGCCGCAATCGGCCGGCATGGTGGACTCATCTCAAACTGAGAAAAGTAGGACAGTTTATAATATGCAGGCCTCTTAATACTAGGAATAATTCAATATCGCGGCAGTCTTTATAAACATTAAAACAACAATATTTTAAACGAAAGATACAGAAATACCCAGATTCGGATAAACTACCAGAATCGGTTTTATTTATAACATTATTATTTTGTTTGAAGAAATTTGGTAGCATTGTGTTTTTTATACAATCTATTTCACCATTATATAATATAATATAATATATATTATTTAACACATGTGTATATAATAGTTATATATTTATTGTAATACATATTATGTATTTTAATGGCAAATTCGTGAGTGAATTGTCCGTTTGAACCTAATACGGTTCTTCTTTTAGGTCATTATTTGAATGTTTGCAAGGTCCTTTGCGATACAAGAAAAATATTTAGTACGGGTTGTGGGTTTTAATACGCAAACCAAATACATATCTAATGAAACCTATTCAGCACTAGCTAATACGTGTTAGCTTGTAATAAAGTAATGAACTCTATCTTGTAATAATTCTATTACCAGATAGAGTTGAGTTGAGATAGTGAATCAGATACTCATATATGAATGTATCTTATATGGGGGCCAGTCAGTGCAGACCGGCGACATTTCGACCCAGTGGGATCTTTTGTGTCATCACTCTCCCAATAACGATTGCCATAGATGTTCATGGCAGCCGAGACCGACGGCTTAACGTGCTCTTCGAGGCACGGAGCAGGCGATAATTGTCAATCAATACGCACATAATTTCGAAAAGTCATATAACTTCCGAAAGTCAGAGGTGCGCGACGTGGGTTCGAACCCGCGACCAGAGGGTCGCGGGACTCAGTGGGGAGACAAACAGACTGCAATGCCTCTGCATTGCAGTCTGTTTGTCTCCCCACTGAGTTATCGCTGCTAGTATACTCATATATAATCAAATATGAGTACGTGATTCAGCCAATTTACTTACGTTATATTCATAATTGACTAATTCTCATTTAGTACTTTATGAATAATTGAATAAAAGTACCGTATAATGGACAATTAATTGAACATTAGTGGGTTAACCGCAGTTAACCACAGTCACATTGTTTGGCTAATGACTAGTTTAATCACGAACAGTGCCTATTTGAAGGTGGCAATTGTTAAGCCGACTATATATTTTGTATATAGAAGATAAAAATGCTTGGGATTGAGTTGCTTCCACTCACATGTTATTTCTAATAATATTATTAAGTTAACTGTAATATGAGTTCCTGTGATTTTTTCATTTGTTATTAATATGTATGTTAGATTTGACAAATATTAACTTTTTAAATCTTATTGAAATAAATAACTGTAACAACTACACACAGCAGCTCTAAAAGGAAAATAATATAACATTGAATTGCATTGACGTAAATATTTGGCGATTGAAAAGACTGGCCATGAGTTTCTTGCCTGCTTCTTCTCATGAAAGCTCTACTCCTCGAACAGGCTTTTATCAATGCTAAATTTTTATTTCCTTCTATTTATTTTAATTGTTATGTACGTGTACTGACGTGTCCAAGAAAAATGATGAAAAATAAAAGATGCAAATTTTTATGGAAATCAAGATTTTTGACTTTGACTTTGACTAGAACTATTATCATTTTTTACATTTTTTATTTATTTATTGGAACAAAAAATAATTACATGTTGGATTATAACTAAATACAAATCATACACCAAATATGTTAATATGTAACGCAAATAATTGTTCACTCAATAAAAAAAAAAGAAATAAGTCGTGCTACTCCGAAAACGTAGAAAAAAGAATTTAAATAATAAAAACAATAAAAAGCAATGAAAATACGGTACCAAATGCAGACAAACTAAATAAATTAAAAATTAAGGATTAATTTTATTTTTTTAAATTTATTTTTTTATTAATTGAACGAAGTTTTCAATGGGCTCATTGAACGAACGAAGTTCAATGGCCTGTTTTTTAAATTGGCAGTTAGAAAGAGCAAATATATCGATAGTAGCAAAATGTTTGTTGTAACTGTCCACAATGCGGCGAAGGGGTGCGCGTATGCCAGCGTTAGTCCTGCAAGTACCTGTATGAAACAGTTTGGGAACTCGAACTCACCGCCGGTAGACAGTACGAGATACTATGAAACATAATTGACTAGTGATTTCACTACAATCAAACCTATTATTGCAAAAACCATGCAGCATCATGACATCAAGTAGCAAGCGTCTGGATTCTAAATCCATTGTATTAAGGGTAATCATAGGTAATCATTGATTAATATAATCGAGTATATCAATAACGGATGGGGTAGTGGTTTAAATTGTTGCCTCGCTGCTGCCACTGCGCCGAGGTTGAAGGTTCCGTCCGCATACGGGACAAAAATTTGTGTAGGCGATAAATGGTTGTTGGAGGATGGATCTTCTTTATGTCCGTTGTTTGAATGTATGTAAAGTCCGTAATACAGACCTGATGCCTTGTAAGGGAGTAGTCTTCTTAAAAAAAACGATAGATAAGTAAGAAGTAAGAATACTAGGTATATGATAAGGCTAGTTTATCCATTTACTTCTTCTCTCTTAGCCTTTATTATTCCCAAGTCACTTGGGGTCGGCTTTTCTGGTCTAACCGGATTTGACTGGATATCAGTTTTTACACGGAGCGGCTGCCACCTGACCTCCGCAACCCGAAGGCTAACGATACCCTAAGGCTAGACCAGTGTCAGGATATTAGAAGGTACTGACTTTCCCAATAACGACTGCCATAGATTTTCATGTCAGCCGGGACCAACGGCTTAACGTGCTCTCCGAGGCACGGAGCAGGCGATAATTGTCAACCAATACGCACATAATTTCAAAAAGTCATATAACTTCCGAAAGTCAGAGGTGCGCGACGTGGGTTCGAACCCGAGACCCTCTGCATTGCAGTTTGTTGGTCTCCCCACTAAGCTATCGCTGCTTTTTTTTATCAACTTACTGATTTGTATAAATACAAATTAAACAATTAAAACCGCTTTGGTAAATAGGTACTTTTCTATAGCGTTTCGACTCGATTGATGCTCAGTAAAAAGTCAATCCGTGATCCCAACTAAAGCAAGTTGGTTTGCCGGGAAAAGGTAGACATTTATACGCTTAAATAAAGACCAACGCGATTAAGACACGTTGTCTGATATTGTATTATAAAAGTAGGTAAGGTATTTTTTTATAAAACGACAAAATAACATCAATTGGTTGTCACACGCCTCCCCTCTACCCTCGCACACCGCTGCACAAGTTGTTTAATACCACTTACTCATTTTCATTACGATCCATATTCCTTAAGGCTTCATCTCTTGTTCGCCAAAGAAAATATTTCCAATAAAATCATATCGGTCTTCCCTATCAAAATATGTAAAGATTTCCGTTTCGGGAGTAGAAAAACAGAAATTTAAAAATGATGGCTTTGGAATAAGCTTCGGTTTATTTTCATTTCGTTTGTAGAGTAAATAAGTTATATTTTTGTATGTTGTGATTAGGGGAACCGATAGAATTGTCATGATTACCGTTCTTTGTAGATAGATATTCATATCTTCGTCGTGTAGGTATTGTATACATATATAATATCTACACGATGTCTATATAGACACGCGCATTTTTTTCGACAGGGCAGGCAAACAACTGTGATAGTGAGTTTATTTTTAACACGCTTTTATTAGCTTGTTATGTATGTATCTATGTAATGTGATATTCACTCCTTTTAAAACCGACGGATTGATTCGAAACTTGCTCAATCATCTAGGACCGATGAAAAAAAAAAAAGCTATGGGTGCTTCCTAAGATATTTTGATATCACCCCACGCTTTTTTACATTTAAATTATTCAATTATTCTCTATTTTTTTTTTTTAATAAAGTTTGTCTGTTATTAATTTTTTTATTATTATTTATTTATAACCTCCATTGCAGGTTTATATTTATCTATCTTTATCTGTATCTTGATAAAAAAATACGATTCCCGCAACAGGAATGATTTGAAAAAAAATTATATAACGGACACAAAGAACACCCAGACTCGAAACAAATATTAGTGGATCACACAAATTTTGTACCGTGTGGGGATCGAACCCACAACACTCGGCATGGTAGCTTGAACCGACAGCTTGAACCACTACACCATCTGTGCAGTCCAGTCATCATTAATCAGAGGCAACTGCTCGCGATCTTGCAATAAATTTAGGATTGACGAAATAAACTCTCGATGTTAGGTTCAAGAGTGTCAGATCCATTACGCTACCGACTAATTCCACAACGAACTCGTTTTATAAATTTAAGACTACATTTACAAACGATAAAGGAAAACATCGTGAGGATATCAACATGTATGAGCATTCTCCATAATGTTTCCAAAGATATGCCAAATCTGGCAACGCGTACTGAAAAATCGTAGTGACCAAAACCCAGTCTTCTTTTCTTGTGGTTAGTTTCCAACCTGTTGTCAAGAGTTGTTCAAGCCGCCCGTAGGCCTCTGACATGGCTTAACGACTGCTGTCAATTTGACAACAACCGGGACCGACTTTTTACGTGCCCTCTGAAGCACGGAGATGCTCAGATGAAATACCACTAAGCGGTCACTCATCTATAGACTGACTGCACCCAACGTTGCTTAACCTCGCTAATCGTTTACCAACCAGTGAGTGCAACTAGCTATGAGCGCCTCCGCCAAGTCCAGTAGAAAATATTGTTTATAAAACTAGGCAGATATCGTATTAATATTCCAAGAGTAGGTGCTGTTTATCCTTACAAACACATACGCAGATTCCTTAATGACAGATCTTATGACATATCCTTATCGAATGTAATATCGTTTAACAATGATGTCACCTATAAACTTAAAGGAAGCTGTAACGTTTAACAACATTGTACGGAATGTCTGGAGTGGCGCGAAATCCGTTGTATATATCAAACCAATTAATTGGAGAGACAGACAGGATACGAACAATTACTTAGAATCAAGCAAGATATGAGCGCTGTAAGACGGGGAAAGGACGCATCAAGGTATCGAGAACGCGTTACCGATGGGGCAGCGACACGACGTGACGACATCTTAGTTGCATCCTAATCCCGTCTTGCAACATTTCTGTGTGACCGATATTGTTTGTCCTATCCTTACTATGAAACTCATTGACGTTTCATATAACGTTTTGATTTTCCGAAGTCCTACCATATGATCCTAACAACAAAGTAGTGATACCTTGATAGAAAAAAATCCGGCAAAACATATTATATCATATTGGAATCCTAACTTCATATTATAAATGAAAATGTGAGTTTGTTTATTTGTTTCCCCTTCACCCCTTAACTGAACGACCGATCATCATGAACGTTGAATACACATTATCAGGCGTACAGTAACGGACGTACCTTTCATCCAGAAAAAGTACTGTTCCCGAGGGTTGAAATTTATTGTCAAAATCGAGCAAAATATAGTTTTATATATATTTCGTTCGGCCTGAAGTTTTGGATAGACATATTCATGATATGCGTACAGTGAATTGCCTTACTTAATCGCACATATATGTGCCAATCTAAGAACAAAAGATGGTCTCGATCTATCGGCAAGGAAACGGTTATAGCAAACCATTTGTTGGTTTAATTGCCCGTACTTGTAATGCGAGATCGTGTAATACCTATTACAGGTTAATTGTAATTGGTTTCCGGCATTACTGCGAATGTGTGCTGAGAGATTTGTGATACTGTTATGATAATAGCTTTTCATAACGCATACATAGAAGATAGGGCTTCGTCTATTTTCGGTGCATCGAGCTGGTCATTTCTGAATTATAAAAGCGTCCATTGAGTGGACTAAAAAATAATTTGTTTGCGATTGAACTAATTTATATCCTTCTAAAGAAAAGGATAAGAGAGAAGGATCTTTGTTTCTTTATTTTTGAAGACAATTCTCGCACTAGGAATAATTCATGTGTCACGAAGAATTTTATAAACATTAAACAACGGACACAAGTAACACTCAGACTCCGAACAACTATTTGTGGAGTACACAAATTTTTGTCTAATGTGTGGATCGAACCCACAAAATTCGGCGTAACGGCAGCAGTGAAGCGACTCCGCACAGACGAAGAAGTTCCACCTATATCTAACAGATGGCGCTACATACAAATGAAGTCATACTATTCTGCATCGCACAAGTTGAGTTTACACAGCGACTAAGTATATATACAAGCTCCCGACATCAACCGTCGGGCCGCAGCCTGTCAGGCACGATCAACCAGCCTGGTCGGAGGATCCTCCCTTTGTGTTGGAGGGACATCACAACCTGTTTCTCCACAACGCCATCCATGCAGATGCCCGTGCAATTCTTTTTAAATTAATTTTTATATTGTGCTTCTAGTTATATTAGTGATATTACTCGCATGTGATTAACTTAAGAACAAACTAACAGCTACATTAACAGCGCAAAACACAAAGACTATTGTACTTCTGACAACAGTGCCTACTTAGGTTTCCAAGCTCAGCGCATCATAATTATGAATATTACACAATGCTCCTACACGTTATTACACTGCGCTATTCTATGTGATAGAATTACATCCTCTACCGCACTGCTTCAGATTTCAACAAGAATTCTGTGGTATCTGTACTTTGAAATTATATATAATGTGAATATTATTTGTGGTGGTTATCAAACATTACCTTAAATATACTTTAGGCATGCTCTATATTAAAAATAACACAACACATCCAACGAAATGTGTGTAAAACATCTCTGTCCGTCTCTTTGGGGATATATACGTCGGTTCGTGTGTTCGTACATTTGCAATCTTCTATGATTTGATGCATCACCGGTGATAACAAGATAATTTCATAATAAGTTTTACATGGGATATCCCACGTAAAACAATTTGAATGCCTATCTAGATTTAAAAAGCAACTCACCTAACCTTATTTTAACGTACTGTATAATATACAGTATTAGACTGTTTTTTTATACAACTAAGGTGGCAAGCAAATATATGGCCCACCTGACGGTAAGTGGTCACTGTAGCCTATGTACGCCTGCAACACCAGGGGCATCACTTGCGCGTTGCCGTCCCGAGGAAAGGAAGTGGGAAGGAGAAGGAGCGGGAAAGGGGGTAGGGGTGATTGGGCCTCCGGCACTCTCACTCACCGAACGAAACACAACAGTAGGAATACTGCTATTTCACGTCGATATTCTGTAAGAGGGTAGTCCTTCTCGGTCGAGCCGGCCCATTCATGCTGAAATCAGCGAGGCTCTACTACTCTAACAACAGGACTTGCGATCAAGAGTTCGTGGGTTCGTTTCTAATTCGTTATACAGCCAATGGGAACTTAATCCTTTTTTTTTTTAGGGGGGAATGCGCCTTGTGTATACCGCCCCACTTGGGGTGGTGGGACGGTTATGTCGGGCTCACCGGCCTACAACACGGCCGGCATACCGACTAAAACCCCCCTGTGTACCGTCAATTCGCCTTGACGGGTGGGCCGTTGGAACCTGATACAACATCAGCGGCCCAACCAGCGACTGCCCGCGCTTCACGGGCACCATCACTGGCGGCGGCGTCTGGGTGCACCAGAGACGCCGCCTCTACGCGGAAGAGTGCGGGTGGGAGAATAAAAACCCCAATCTCCCACCCTCAGCTTCGTTAGGGGGGCATCAGGCGCGCATCGGCGCGCCGTCGCCGCCCAGTTCGCCGGCGACGGATCGGGTCAGCGAGGAGACTTTCCTCCCTGGCCCGCTCCGCCGCCTCCCTCTGCGAGATGATGTCCTCGCAGAAGGATGCGACCGCACACCAGTTCCTGTCGCTATCGGCCATGGAGCAGATTACGGCCGATAGCGAGAGATCCGCACCGATGGTCTCGATGAGGGCACGACGCTGCTGCGCCCGCGCCGGGCAGAACTCCAGCGTATGCTGCGCCGTGTCCTCACCACAATCACAGTGGTGACAGACGGGACTCGATTCCCTCCCCGCGACCTTGTGCAGGCAGTATCCGAAGCACCCATGCCCGGATAACACCCGCACCAGCCGGAAGGAAAGGGTCCCGTGCTGTCGCCACACCCACAACGAAAGGACCGGCCGGAGCGCCTCCACCGTGCGAAAACCCGCACGTGGAGCCTCAATGGGAACTTAATCCTAACTTAAGTAGTGCATCAAAAGAGATTTACAAGGACACTAGTAATTTACAAATTGCTGGTAACTATAAGAAATATCTCAATTTTAATTATACTAAATTTTAGGCTTTTACCACTCTATTTCAAAATACTATTTAATTATTTAAATTATAATTTGCCCGTAATTTCGGTGACTTTTCAGCAGACATCGGCCATGGAATATAAAACGACGACCTCGATGGCGTAGTGGTTAGTGTAACCGACTGCCACGCCTGAGGTCGCGGGTTCGATTCCCGCACAAGTCAAACATTTGTGTGCATGAACATGGATGTTTATCTTGGTCTGGGTGTTTCTATGTATGTATTTACAAAAAAGAAAGTATATATGTATGTTTATCCATTGTCTAGTACCCATAGTACAAGCTCTGCTTAGTTTGGGCTAGATGGTGTTGTGTGTATGTGGTAGAATATTATTATAATAACACAACTAGCTATAGGTAACTTTGTTTGCTTATTTTTCGTACTAATTTATTTGATATAAGGCCTTTTGAAGAGTGTTAGGCCGGTGTAGATACAAAACGGTCTCAAGGGAATATATTTGGTAATGAGAATAACGGGTCTTAAAGTTGGGCTACCGACGAATCCCGGATTATCCCGCTATGACATTATGGCCCGCTGACAATCATTAGGCGCTATTTTTTATTGATGATAGAATGTTTTTAGAGTCCCATAGGCCAAAGCCATGTTAATTTTTTTCGAATTATTCAAAAATAATTTGTCTGTACGGATGCTGTAGTGGCTTAGGTCATCTATCTGCCATTGCTACTGCACCAAGTTAGTTTGTGATCCACGAATAGTTTTATGTAGGTTGTTGCAATGTTTATAAAGTGTCCTGCGACACATGAATTTTTTTAACGCATGGGATTTGTCTGTGTAATCCCGAACACTTATGCAGAAGACTATTTCGCCCAAATTTCGTCAAATATGTTTAGACCCCACATAAAAGACGGCGAGCACATTGTCGTATGTCGGATACGTTGCCAGATATCGAACTGCTATTGAGAATTGCCAGACAGGAAAACAAAAATCACTTTGTCCGACCACGATAACATAATCCAAAAACTTCTTTTCAAATTCATTGAAATTAAACTGCTATATACGGATTTTATCGCGTTGTTTATTTGACACTTTATTTCATAATTTTGAAAACTGTACACTACTATTACTATTAAACCTTACAAATTTTTAAGGTAATTAAATTATTATTAAAACTTTTAAATTTAATTTAATTTTACTCTTTCCCCGTCTGTAATTTTTCTTACGTAGTTAATACGAATGCTATTCTGTAAACACCATTATTGAACTTCATCATAGATTTGACCAATTTCTTAAAAAGTCATAAGTTTTGATGTAAAAGACCATAATAAATACCACTTTCTCGGTATTATACTATATTTTTAGCAGTTTAATTTCACTTATTTATATTTTTTTTGTGGCTGTTGATTCTTAGGCTAGTAATGTATGGCAGCTGAACAATGTCCTTTCATGATGATCCGTCGAGTAGCTAGGCGTGATTGCGTAACAAATAAACAAACTCGCATTTATGGTTCTAGTTAGAATTAGGCTAAGTATAATAACATTGTAACTGGTCGTTCTGCGCATGCGACACATTAAAAAAAATACAATGTGAGGGTTCTTTATAAAAACTTTAAAAGCCAAATCAATTATTTTAGTTCTTTTTTTCTGTCTACCTGTCTTAACGGTCTTATTTCTTCTTAACATTTATACTGCTAAATGTATACTTACAACCATATTACTATGTAAGATTATATACAAAACAACTGTATATTAAATAACCAAACGAAAACCGGCACAAAGTTACAAATACAAATCACTTGAGCAAGCAAATAAATTGTCAGTACATTCGACACTTATACGTGACTTGAGCAATTCAAACAAGCTCATATATGAAGCCTAAAGCCCGCCTCCTTCGACCAAAACAATGGAAAATCCCCGTCCGTACTGCAAACAACTGCCTACCCGGGTAACGAAAATATTAGACGTAACAGTATAAATTGTTTTTCGGTGTAAATGTTTGAGCTTTCATACCTGACAATTGTGGATAGTAAGTTTTACTAGTAATTTTAGTGAGATAATCCTGGCTTTCGACTGCACGGATAGCCTAGACGTCGACGTCGAGTCCAGGTGTTCTTTGTATCAGTTATTTAAACGTTAGTAGAGTGTCTCGTGACACACGAACTATTCCTAGGGTAGGAAATATAATAGGAAATATAATTTCTAAAAAAGGTGTAAAATAAGTAACGTTTATGAACATCAAAGTTGGATAGTCGGTTCACTGAATTACTATAACTTTAGTAGACTCAAAAACCTTTGATTTAGGTAGCATGTTTCATTATAATATGTAGGTATGTCCGCGACAGAATAGCTCAGTTGTGGAGTGGCAACAAAAAAATTATCATATAATGACGCTACACTAATAAAAAAAAGGTGCTGAGTTTTAATGATTATTTTAAAGTAATTTCCGCCCGCGGCTTTGTCCCCGTAAATCTCTGTGAAATACATTGCCGAATTGGTCTATAAGTATGCTAAGCTTCATCGAAACCTGATAAGTGGTTTACGTGCATTTGAGTAACAAACATATTCACATACTTTAATTGTTTTGTATTTAATTTAGCTATATTTTTGCAAGAGCTAGCGAAATGTGTGTGGCAGCGAGCCAGCCAACAAAAGCGATTGCAATATTCATTTACTGTTTTAATTTACATATAAGCTTTCGTTACTCTGAAACTATGACTGACAATTTTATTGTTAAATTTCTCAATATATAATATTATCTTCTGTTTACGCGAATACTATATACGGATTTTATCGCGTTGTTTATTTGACAGTTTATTACATAATTTAAAAAAACTGTTACACTACTACTACTATTAAACTTTACTAATTGTATGCTAATTGAATTATAATTAATATAATTAAATAATATAATATAAAATATTATCCAATTATAGGATTACAAAGATTTTAATCTTTATTTTATGTCTACTGAAAATTTCAAGACGTTTCGTTCCTTCTATTCAACACTTTGTTTTACATTACTAACAAACGTTCTAACCATTTGATAAAATTAAATTTTTAAACATTGAAATGCACAAATACCAGAACTGTTTAAGTGGTAACCATTACCACTTCACAGAGTAAGGTTCGATTACCACACGACACAAAAATATGTGTGATCCACAAAACAAAGAAAATAAACACACCCAGGCCCTAACTGTGTTCTTTTCTTTCATTTTTACATGTAGATACATTTTTTTTTTTCTATCACATACACACAACACCATCTAGCCCAAACTATGCAGAGCTTGTACTATGGGCACTAGACAATGGATAAACATACTTATATACTTTTTTTTTTGTAAATACATACATATTATACATAGAAACACCCAGGCCAAGACAAACATGCATGTTCACGCACACAAATGTTTGACTTGTGCGGGAATCAAACCCGCGACCTCAGGCGTGGCAGTCGGTTACACTAACCACTACGTCATCGAGGCCGAATCTTTCGTTGATTGAATGTTCGTAAAGTTACCCGATACACAGGATTTTTTCAAATGAATATTTAAAGACAATTTGGTCATGTAGGGAATAGAAGAATAAGCAGAAAAACGTAATATCTGCCTACCCTTACCCCTCACTGCCTTTTATGTGGATTCTAAAAAAGTACCTAGTCATATGAGAACGCCACCCATCGCTGCCTACGTCTTCAGAGATACACTAGCTTAAATCTACGTATACGTATACATATACGTATGTATATACATATCTGAGTATAAATAAGTTCATATGAAAATAAATAAGTTCATATTAAATAAAAAAAAGTTAAGAAAGTTATTCATATACTTCATTCCAAGAGTGACTTCTTTTGATATGCCCAATATCTATTACGTAGGTGCCCTGCCCATTTCTTGTGGATACCCTTCAGAAATAGGGTAAGATAAAACTTATTTTATATGCATGACCCTAGGATCGCGTTGGCAAGTATGAAAAGTCTTTTATATATAAAAAAATTTTTTTATAACATAAGTCTTCATATCAAATTTTTTTCCTGAGTAAGTAATAAATTTATCAGCAAAAAGAATAAGAAATATTATATCGTAAAGACACAGGATCCATGCTTTTTTACTGCAAAGAGTAGGCTGAAATCCTAACTAATATTATAAATGCGAATATTCATTTGTTTGTTATGCGTTCATGCCTTAACTGCACGACCGATCATCATGAAATTTCGCATACACGTTGTCAGGGGTATAAAAAAGTGAGAAACGGCAATGAATTGCCGTAAATCTCAGAGTTCGGAAAAATAGTATCACGTGACCGGGTCAGAGGTCAAAGGTCATAGTCATTTCGGGGTATATCGACTATGTTGAGTAGAATGGCGTTGACCGCGAGTCTCTAGCTTATACAGTTCTTGAGTTGAAAGATGGTATCACGTGACCTTGAGGTCAGAGGTAAAGGTTATAGTCATTTCAGGGGTGTATCGACTATACTGAGTCGAATGGCGCTGACCGCGAGTCTCTAGCTCATACGGTTCCTGAGTTGAAAGTTGTATAACAGACGGACAGACCGACGGACGGATAAAGCTGTTGTATAAGAGATTTTTCGAACTCTAATAAGGACATAGGTTACCCTTAGTCGTCATTCACGAAAAAGTACTTTTACTTACCTAACCTAGCTTAATTTTCCGAAGGGGAGACGCGGTTAAAATCTAGTATATAATACTTACATTTCGCTACGGTCTAGGCAAGTTCTAAGCACACGAAAGCGGAAGTGAGGATAAGATGCACTTTTACTTTTATTGATAACGCACTGCTATTAGAGAAACCTAATAAACATATACGCAAAATATCTCAGAAAGTACTGAACCACCACATATGTATGTATAGTATTATTACCTACACTCACATTTTTCCAATAACGCTTTAAATTTCCACGTAATAAATAGCCTATTATAAAGTCGATATATTGAAAAGAATCATTCCGTGACACGGGCATTACACGTGATAAGAAGTCAGGGTAATTTGAGCGTTATATTATATTAATGAAGAAGAGCTAGACGTGACGACATAATAACTTATATTGCAATTTAGATAATTCGACTGTAAAAACCTATATTCCAATTTAAAAACTATTAAATTTATTTTAAATTTTTAGATGACTCGATGGCGTAGTGGTTCGTGTAACCGACTGCCACGCCTGAGGTCGCGGGTTCCATTCCCGCACAAGTCAAACATTTGTGTGCATGAACATGGATGTTTGTCTTGGTCTGGGTGTTTCTATATATAATATGCATGTATTTACAAAAAAAAGTATATATTTATGTTAATCCATTGTCTAGTACCCATAGTACAAGCTCTGCTTAGTTTGGGCTAGATGGTGTTGTGTGTATGTGGTAGAATATTATTGTGATAAAAAAATTTAAAAAAATTATCAATATTTAATGTTGTTTGTTGCTTATTGCATCACTTTAGCAGGGCAAGACCAATTTGTCTTTTTCTAATAGCCCGCGGAGTAATAAAGTAAATACAGAAATTAAAATTGGAGATGTTGCAAGAGAAATTGGAAAGTTTTGGAAAACTAAAAGTATGAAATTTGGACACAGCGATATCTGTTGGGTCAGCTAGTAAGTTATATTTTTATGAGCCGCTTACACACATACACATCTTACCGTGCTACATATGTTTATGTATATACTTAATAAAAGAAGTATAGATAAATTTTATTACTTTTATTAACAATAAACTTGCTATAAAATCATTCGGTTACTCTTTGCACACTATATTCATTATCTAGGAAGAAGACAGACAAGGACAATACGTAGAAATATCTCTATGTACGGTTTCTAGAAAACAGTACGCTATATTTGTTTCTTCTCTCTTAGCCTTTATTATTCCCAAGACACTTGGGGTTGGCTTTTCTGGTCTAACCGGATTAGGCAGGATATCAGTTTTTACACGGAGCGGCTGCCACCTGACCTCCGCAACCCGAAGGCTAACGATACCCTAAGGCTAGACCAGTGTCAGGATATTAGAGGGTACTGATTTTCCCAATAATGACTGCCATAGATGTTCATGGCAGCCGGGACCAACGGCTTAACGTGCTGTCTGAGGCACGGAACGCGCGTTAAGCCGAGGTAGTACGCTATATTTGTTTAATGTACAAAAAATGTACAATACGCAAATTGCGAGAATTATAACAAAGGCTCTATAGAATATATCTACATATAAGTATACACAGTGTGTCCCCTTGTGTCCCCGCTTGCTCACAATGAGGAAGGAATGTGTCGGTAATTAGAGACGAAATGTGACACAGTACACTTTCACATTCCTATGTAATTAATCCACATTCCTTCAAATATGTATCATGTAAGGGTTTGTTTGCTTACGTTTGGGTTTAACCAAACTGTAACTCATTAAGGAGTGATTTTCCAATAGTCGGATAAACTATTACAGATGTAGAATTTATTTAGCTTTATATTTATAGTGTGAATGGAACAGTCGCAAGAGGAAGACCTAGGCGCACGTTTCTTGATCAGATCGGAGGCGTTCTGAACAAAGGCCAGGTTAAGAGTACCTTGAACCGACGGGCGTGTATGAGGAATGTGATGAAAGTGAATGAAGCCAGAGAAGTGTGTCAGGATCGTAGCAAATGGAAATCCGTAGTCTCTGCCTACCCCTCTGGGAAACAGGCGTGAATCTATGTATGTATGTATATTTATAGTATACTATTTTTCTCCGCGGTTTCACTCGCGTAAGTCTCGTTCCCGTAAGAATATCGGGTAAAAAAGTAGCTTATGTGTAAATTCAGATTGCCAGGCTGTGTACATACCAAGTTTCATCGCAATCGGTCTAGTAGTTTTTGCGTGAAAGAGTAACAAACATCCATACATTCATACAAACTTACGCGTTTATGAAATTAGTAAGGATAGTCATACGCTGATATTGCCGAAAGAATTGGTAGATATGTATTATACCCACTCGTGTTTAGTTTAAAATAGTTTGATTTTGCACATAATACAGGGCAAGTCTAATGCTGACTATCGGACAAAGGTTTACAGACCTGCTGTTATTGAGAATTTTTTGACAGTAAAATCTAACAAAACTACCGATTTGAATGTAATAGAAAAACAGCTGATGCTAGTGCAGCTTAGTAAACTACTGTCTACTAAGCTGCACTGGACTCCGTACTGATACTGTACATTTCCTGACGGGATCCGTTCTTTTTGCATAATGTTTTTTTCTAATATTTGTAATATAGACTGGTGGACTATGGCCTAACCCTTTTCACACTGAAAAGAGGCCCGTGGCCAGTAGTTGGACGACTTAATACAGGGCTGACATTATTATTATTATTACTTTATATAATATATACATAATATTATGGTATAATAACACTTTGCCATTATAGTTTTTGGCATACAACAAATCTAGTGTGGTCCCCTTACCCGGCCTTGCTTGCGAAGCGAGTAATTAGTGACAACCCTACAAATAGGTTTGTATTATGTCTCAAACTTTTATACAGAAACATTTCTGACAGGACAAGTTAATAGCCTTTGCCCTATCGAGATATTGTGCCTAAAACTATCATGTATAAACTTATTCCAGAAGACCAACAAAGAGCAGCTTCCGAACCCAACACCTGAGTACATCCAGTATCACCATGAAATACTCCTATGTACAAGCAAATCATACCATATAAACAAGTCGGCACAATCAAGATCTTAGCAGCTTTAGTGCTTATAATAGCCAGGCTTAAATATTAACACAAGTATCTATAGAATACAGTATTATTCTCAACATTCTAGATAGCTGGTACATTAACACGCCCACCTCACCACTGTTTCTGCAGGTGACAAGCGTATAATTCTGTATGTTTAGGACGACAACTAAAACGGTACCTTGTCGAACTAAATGACTCGGAACGGATCCTTACTTTAAGTATACAATAATAGCGTTTAGGGATCGTAAAGCTGTTTCTAGGTCCAGATTTCTGGTTGTTGATTTAGGTATCAAAATCCAGATTTGGGTTTGACGTAACGTTTAGATGTTCGCCCGAGGATAAACAGATTTTGTACAAAAGAAAACTCACAGAATTTAGTTGGTTACTTTATATTGTATTAAAACTAGCTATGACTGTGATTTTATACGAATAATTTGCGTATCCAAAATATAATATTGGATTACATTAATGGAAATTTTATATGTTGATATTGAACTATTGCACAAGATCTTTTCTTCGGTTTATTTTAAAAAATCGTTCTTTGAAATATTTTTATTCTATATAATTATAGTATCTCCGAGACTTAACTGCTGAAAAGCGACCAATAGTGTTGTCCATCGCGGAAAATGTAAGTTCAAATAATTTAATACGATTTAAATTGTAATGTAGTGCTTATTCTTTGTAAACCTTGATAAATTTTATCGTATACAATAGTTTAATTTCAATGCATCCAAAATATTTTAAATGTTCACTTTTATTATTGGTTTGGAGTTTAAATGAATCTAACATGAAACAAAGCCAAAGTATATCTTAATGCATCACTTGCAATTATGTTTAAATAGATTAATATTTTGGAAATTTGCAAAGCACACACAACAATTTGATTATGCTATGGAATGCACATATGGCGCAGCAGGTTAGTGATCGCGCCGAATATAATATAGGTTTTAATTCCACATAGGACATTTTTTTTATCCTCAAATATTTACCGGACTCAAGAACACGCAGATTACTGGGTCTGGGTTTGCTTGGTGTCCGTTAATCTTAAGTTTACCACGTTTTGCTGGAGACTTAATAAGCAATATCTATACACATCAACAATTGTTTTTATTTTCAGTGTCTTAATTACAACAAAACAATTTTATTTTTAAATATCTTCAGTATTTAGCTTCGTTATAATTTTAAAATGGTATAAAACTATTGTTTGTTAAACTACCCACAATATAGGTACATACTGTAGATAATTTAACAAGCATTGAAACTGCAAGCTCAAACCATCCTCTATGGATACCCACAGTACGCAGTTCATTGATTGTGGCTACATACCCACTCCATTCATTACATCATCGATATAAGACTAATTGAGAGAATAATTACAGATAATTTGTATACCGTCCAACCAATATACAAACCAAATGAATATTTCAACGAATGACGAATAAAAACTTAAGAAACTGTCCAGTTAAGGGTATTGGGTTGTAAAATATAAAGTGAAGTGGCTTCAGCGTAAAACAACATCGTACACTTTATAGACCTAGCACTATTAAATTACAAGGACTATATTCACACTAAAAAGAAACTGTAACAAAGACTAAGTAATTTCGTCTGTGGTACTTTGTACAAATTGGGAGAGGGTGGTTGATCTTGGAAACCATTTCTATTATTTTCTGAACGATGTTTGTGGTGTAGGCAATTTTGTAAAGATTGAAACGATGGGCAGGCAAATTACCTAGATTCGGCATAGCTATCTGTCTATTGTATAATTTTTCGGTCTGTACATTGAGCGAATCTGTTATTCCAAAGACTTGATGACTGTGCGGATGGTGTGGTTAAATAGCTACTTCAAATATAATTGTTCTTTGTGTCTGTCGCCAGCTATACTTTAAAGACCGATGTAATAGGAGTAAGCCTATTGCCATGTATTGGGCACAGTTTTATACTCGGTAGTGCTAATGAGAATTTCTGGACAGAATAACGCAATAACTCTACCTAAACTGCCAATCGAAAATCGAATAAGCGTCCACTGCGCCTCTGAGGCAATCAATAAGATAATAAAATGTTACTTTTATTTGAAGATTAAAATATCAACCATTAGTGGTCTCGAAGCTAAGGTAGACAAAGATAATATTATAGTGACGATAATACCTCCTCGGTTTTGTGTTATAAAGTCGGTGCATCTCCCCGAGGCTCTTAGCTTATCGCCTTCGCTAATAGGAGATGCTCTATACATATACAAACACTTTATTGCATTACTCTGACCGCCAGTCAAGCCTTCCTCTCAAGGTTTTAGTAGGTCAAGGAAGCATATATAGTTAGTTATATGTATTTCAAATAATGAGCAGCTTGTATGCGATAAAGACAGTGAAACATGGTAGCTTTTAAGACTTATAATCTATACATGTTTCATAGCGTTACAGGCCGGCACAATGGGATATGTGGGGATGAGTATCTGAACCGGCAATTCACGTCATTGCATGTTGTTCACTAATAGAAAGCAGTATCATCAAAGTAGAGCCTCGCTGATTTTAGCATGAATGGGCCGGCTCGATCGGGGAAGGACTACCCTCTCACAGAATATCGACATGAAATAGCAGTATTCCTACTGTTGTGTTTCGTTCGGTGAGTGAGAGTGCCGTAGGCCCAATCACCCTCTTTCCCCCATCACGGTCCTTCTCCTTCCCACTTCCTTTCCTAAAGGGTCGGCAATGCGCAAGCGTCCATAGGCTACGGTGACCACTAACCATCAAGTGGGCCGTATGATAGTTTGCCACATTTGAAGTATAAAAAAAAATGCTGCTCTATACACAATTTAAGTAACATATGATATGTTACGAGCAAATCTGGGAGTGGAAGCCGGTTCTAATTAAACAGGTGACAGTTGCCTGCCCGCCACCCGATCAGCATCAGCGCCAGGTCCGAGAGGCAGCGTGCGTGTTCCCAGATGCGCCTCTGCGTCGTGTGTCAGCAGAGCTTAAATGTAGTATTGCCCAAAGGGTAGTCTTGTTGCATTGTAGCCTGCCGTTTTATACGGCGGACCGAAACCCCGGCAGAGTCGCGACTGCATGTGAAAATGATTCGCGCGGCCCGCTGATTGCGGTTTTGACGAAGAACACCGTGGTAGGTTTAGTCAATTTTATCGGGAGGTCCATTATCATCATTACCATGTTTCTTTTACCCCGGTGAGTCCGACATAAACCTTCTGCCCGAATAAGTAAAAAAAAAGTGTCTATATTATGAAGTAGTCTGTCTAATACAAAGAACGCCCAGTACATTTAAACAAAAACATTGTTACGTGTAACGTTCAAACTCACACACTTTCTGTGCTCTAGCAGTGGCGAGGTGATTATTTACACCATACTAGCGTCCTTACAGTTACTTTCTTCCAAAACAGAGTTTTTGACTTACAAAGTAGTTTCATAAAATTAATTAGTGTATGTAGTGTTTTAAATATGTAACTCAAACAGTTCATGACAGGGGCATGTAGATGTCAAGAGCTTGACACAACCCTGAGGAATATGAACTGACGTAACTATGACATATAACATGATTTATCCAAAAAACAACTCTATGAACAATTCATAAAGAACAATTTTGTACAAGCAATGGTTTACATTTTATTAGTCTTTCTAGAGTTAAATTTATCTGCATGATGTGGCAGCTTTTAGCTATATTAATTTTATATGCATCGTTATCGAGTCAATACCGAAGGGAACGTCGCATAGTATAACGTATTCACAACATACTTTATCACAATACCGTTCAAAATATTCGATAAGTTGGTATACCTACGCTTTCTTTTAAGGTATCAGCAGCTCTTGTATATCTTTATTGTTTTATTACTGGAGCGCAAATACAAAACTATGTATTAGTGATACGTAGATATAGTCATAATTATTCTTTTAATATGTCAAATAGTTACATAATACAAAAGGATATTGATTTTTTACTACAGGGACGTCATATTTGTTTAAGTGCACTGACAGTGCAGTGGATGCGGATTCAACGATCACACGGTACAAGATTTGTGTAAGCACAAGTATTCAACCCTAATATTCTTTGTGACTTTATTACCAATTAAGGTGAAGACTGCCACACATATGCCAAGTAAGAGTCCTCTTTTAAGCTGAGGTAACAAATATTTTTTACTTGGCTATTAACATCTCTAGTGTGTTTTTAATGTTTTATTACCAGGGTAAAAAGAATAAGCGTAAGTTTGCACCCACAGAACATTATAAGGTTGCACCTACATATATCGTATAGGGTTGTAAAGTTCACGTTTTCGCTCCCAGGTTAGGCAAAATATTATTCAATTTTACTGTTACGAAATTCACAATTGCAGCGTAGACCCTCCAAATGTGCGCGATAGACCGTTATGGTTTTAACTGTCTATTCGTTTGGGCATATGCAGACGTGAATCTATGCCAACTAATATTATAAAAGCGAAAGAGAGTTTTTTGTGTGTTGATCATCATGAAATTTGGAATACGCGTTGCTAGGGGTACGGAATAGGACATAATGTACCATTCATCCAGAAAACAAGTGAGAATCGGCAATGAATTGCCGTAAATCTTAGTTCTAAAAAATGGATCAAGTAATATGCATAGGTCACGTGATACCACGTGACCTTAAGGTCAAAGGTCATAGTCATTTCGGGATATATCGACTATGCTGAGTCGAATGGCGTTGACCGCTAGTCTCTAGCTCTTACGGTTCTTGAGTTGAAAGTTGTATAACAGACGGACGGACGGACGGAAAAAGCTGGTGTATAAGAGTTTTTTCGAACTCTAAAAGTACTGTTCCCGAGGGATACAAATTTACTGACAAAATTAAGGTAAACGCGTGCGAAGCCGCGAGAACAATCTAGTGTATGTATGTATAATATTTATACAATTTTATCTATATTCATTCATAACAATAAATTACTTAATCTTGTAAGGGTCAGATTAGTCAGATGCCATTGTAATGCGAGTAGCTGACAAACAAACTATTAAGACATTTACATGATAATACAGATTATCTTATTTAAACATCATATTGTTTATGTTACGTCTATTTTCGGGGTTATTATTATAACAGCTGATTACCTCGTACTCCTGTGATTACTGTGTTTGCTTAAACGTAAGCTTCTTGTGGAGTCTCGGATTAAATTCCCAGATAGGCAACATTGTATTGGACTTTTTTGTATGAAAATATTAAAGGTGTGTGGTTGACGGCAATGACCGCGTTCCTTACTACATAAGACCTAAACATACAATTCGCGAAATGTAGAGCAAAATAGCTCTACCTTCTCTTTGGTATATACAGCCGTGAGACGTGAGTCTACAGTATTTTGGGTATTGGCACGTTCAACCCTCTAGGTTAGTAACCCAGTGAAAGTACCAGCGCTGTGATATTATATACTTGTGAATTATAAGAACAGCTGGCGCGCAGGCCTTATTGGCACCTATTCCTTATTTTTTATCGTATCATAACATTTCTATGTTCTCATTCAGCTCAAATATTTTACAAGTTTATGTGCCGAGCGCAATTATTTTTGCCTTTTCATCAATATTTATTTTAAAAGCCTTCACACTATTATTCGCTCTTGATACAGACGACAAAATTCACTTTACAATACCCAATAAACGTCGTTTCGATCGTGGTCACCACGATCGATGGAAGTCGGTCGAAACATCGGGCAATCAATAGGTATTTATTACCTTTAAATAATTAATTGCGAGTAAGTCCCGTTATCTAGTATTATATTAAGTATGTCCACAAATCGCGAGTCTAAAAATGTTAATCTCTTTAAAACTAAGTAAAATAGTTTTGGCATTAACGAATATCATAATTAGCGGGAAAAATTGTTTATTCGATGAACTATTTTGCCGCTAATTATGATATACGTTCTAACAACGTTCTAACAAATCGAATTCAAAACGTCGTCAAATATTTGGATGCTTTAACTTTATACAATAATATGAAATACATACATATGTATATCGATAAACTAAAATAGAAAGAATTCGTAGACGGCGGTCAGGGCTTATAAGAGATCATCATCATGTAGTGCTGGACACCGAGAATACAGGAATATTAAGGAAGGCCTAAGAATAGAGGCTACACATACGCAACGCCTTTAACAAACAACGACACGCGATTAATCTACCATCAACTCAAGTTGCAAATATTTGAATATGATTCGAATTATAATCAGTAACAAAGGATTGATCAACATTCGAATACGTGGTAACACAATAAAATTATCATACTTGTTTTTCTTGCAATTTCCCATCTCTGACGATAATATCGCAACTTCATGAGATGATTGCTTCCTAACCACTACTTGCGAGCCATGGCAACCTGTTGCAAAAGGAAAATCTGAAAAATACCATGTAATTACATACACTCTACACCTAATCAATGAGATATTCTTGCTTTCAACGACTCCGTAATTACAGAGGGCTGGTATACCCCCTCCGCCTCCATGCCTCACCCCCTTGAGGGTCAGCGAGGTTATTTGCTCACATGTATGTCACGTGGTGTTCAATCACGCGGAAAAATCCCCCGCACTGTGACCGAGGCACCGAGGCGCGGCTGTTCATTAATGGAACGTGCCCGATTGATACTGAACGAGTGTAGTTTGCGTGCTTAGTGCCTATTCTGGTAGAGTTAGGTCACTGGCAGTAATTGTTTTGTTTTGGTTACCTTACACTTAACTGTTTTACAAATAGGTTTGTATTTTTGGTAACATTAATTGGGTATTGCATTTGGTTACCAATTCTTCGGCTTCGCTCCTTCAAAAACAGTACGTTTTTCTGGATGAAAGGCTGACTCTACTTTCTTTACTACATCCCTGACAACGCGTTTTTTTATACTACTAAAGTGGCAAACAAGCATACGACCTACCTGATGGTAAGGGGTCACCGTAGCCTATGGACGCCTGCAACACCAGAGGCATCACTTGCGCGTTGCCGACCTTGTAAAAACCTTTTAACGCCCTTTTTGTCTTCAAAAGACTACAGTATGGAGTTCTTACCCCATACTGTAGTCTTGTGAGAAAACCTGGGCAGGGAGTTCATTCCACAACCCGAGCGTCCGCGGGAGAAAATTCCTTTGGAACCGCTTGGTACGGCACCAATTAGGTTGTAAGCTGTAAAAATGAAATGCCTGCCGAAATTTGAAATTTCATCCAGATAGGTTGAGTAGTTAAAGCTTTTATTTTTCTTTTCTTTTTATACTACTAAAGTGGCAAACAAGCATACGGCCCACCTGATGGTAAGTGATCACCGTAGCCTATGGACGCCTGCAACACCAGAGGCATCACTTGCGCGTTGCCGACCTTGTAAAAACCTTTTAACGCCATTTTAGAAGAAATGTAAAGGGTAACGATAGCCTTTTCCGGGTCTAGCATAGTAATATTGTATTTTTATCAATTAATTCTTAGAACCAGCATGGAGTCTGGTACTGTGTCTCGTAGAGCGCAATAGGCTCGCTCTTTACTATGTGAGACTTAAAACATTGCTGGCAAAATGTTGTTGTTGTGCACGTCATGTTTCTAATAAAGACGAAAATAATAATAATATTGGTGCCAAGGACTGACAACCTCGACTGCAGGCAACGCCGTCAGTTCTACAATTTAAGTGTCATATTAGTATCGTCTGTGTAGTTGTCACTGACACAATTGGATTATATAGAACTAGGTTTCGCCCGCGGATTCGTTCGCGTCGATGTCGATTTTGTCAATACAATTATATCCCTTGGCAGACCAGGGTTACTAAGCAGGCGGTATTACAAACCCCTGTGACCCAGAAGGCACTTAAAGCCGTTTATCATGCGCCTCTCTTTGGTCGTCGCAGATTGCTGTAACTTGGATTATGAGAATAGGGGGAACAGAATGTACACTTGTTCTTGTGCATTTCAATATCTCCTGCGGAGATGGCCAGACTCCATTAAGATTGACCGGCGTGACCAAAATTCGGTCTGGAAGACGTTATTATCATTATTCTAGAAGGTTTGAGCCTGGAAAAGAGAGGTAGAGCTTATATTTCCCGTCGTTATATATCAAGGCAGGGAAGATTAAATGATATAACTGTGGGTAGAATTGGTGGTGAGATGAATGTATGTGGGAGTGCCTGCCAGCAGACGTGTATTTACACCCACATTTTACCAGCTATGTTTTAAAGGTCACGTAAAAGAGGACGAGCTGATTGCCGTCTATTAGGAATATTCACAGAATCTGTACTGCTTCTAGGAATTTCTCAACAGAAAAACCCGTCAAAATATTGTGCGATACTGGCATTAATCAAGGGACCTCATGATAGGCATTCATAGAAAAACAAATTATACGTCTTTATCGATTTTATCAGAGACTAGATAACCCAGTGAATTTCGTATCACCTAATTTTATCTTCTATACAAAATTACCTAAATTGATTTCTATTTCTGGATATATGGGTATTTCTTTAAGTTCTCCTAATTTTATTTTTTTCTAAGTCAGAACAAAACTGAGGCGATATAACAAAAATAAAGCCTTTTACCAGGCAGCACCCTGATTCACATGTGACTTTATTCTTTTTTGTAATATGGAGCCCTCAGTTTAATAATCAGAATCGTACTTAGCCTTTTTTTATATGTTTGATGACGCCTGCCTTATTGTAATAACATTTAATCGCGATCACCAACCTGAAATTCAAAGTACGAGATTTGGTGTCACCAAAAATACCAATATGGTATAGCAGACTTATAAAGTTTTATACCAGATTGCTATTTCTAGTGACATCGATTCCCCTTCTAATGAAACTTATTACTAATGCCTCGTCCATAAAATGTTGTAACTACACCGCAATAACCGCCCTAATGCAAACTAATCTTCTTCGTAAACTAATAACTCAAAGTAATCAAGGCCCAGTTTTAACTCTGTAATTATATTTTAATAACGCGGCTGTAGTTTAAAAAGTTATAAACCAGAGACTGATTAAATATTTCTCTTTCCATCTTCACGGTGATGAGATGAAAACATAAAACTCCGAGTTGCTTTTAAGATCCGTCTTGGCAGAACTATTACTTGAAATTCTACGAGTTGACGTAAAAGCTTGTCGGTTTAACGTAAACTTTTAATTAGATGGCATTACTCCTGTATATCTGTGAGGGTTTAGAAAGAAGTTTATCTTCTGTGTCTGATCGGTATTCAGTAGAACAGGTACATTTAAAGTAAAACTTGTATAATAAAATGTCGTATGTTATTTTTGACTGAATATATTCCTGTTGAATCTCCATTTTGTAAGATGAAAATCGGTCACGCTGTGATTGTCATATAAAATATTTTATCAATTTATGTTATTATTAATATTTTTTTAGCTTGTACCATCCCACTGCAAAGCAAAGGCCTCCCTTCGATCTTTCCACTCCTTTCCGTCCAGCGCCAATTTTTTCTTTAATATTAAATTAAAATTTTATTCGTTCATTTTACACCTGTCTAATTAAATAACATAATCAAGTCTGCTCTAATCTCAAGGTATTTTACTAAGGGAAGGAGACCTCATGACCTGAATTACCGATTTTAGTTTAGACACACTCCTATAAAATAGTAGGTTAGTACTAATGTAATATATAAAGAAATATTTTTTTTTAAGTTGTGCTTCGGCAAATATCTGGTTGCTTGACTTGACACGTATGACTTGTCTTAAATTATCAGAAACAACAACCATCATGTATTAATTGCAAAATAAGAATTGAATCCGGGAAGATATTAATTAAATGTATTTATAGGTATATTTATATAATTTGAACACAAAGTGTATACAAAATTATTGATGTAGATTATGGATAATATGCGTTATTGTTATTATGTATAATTAGTTCTCGAAATAGAATTGAATATTTAAAATAACCATTGTATTTTGTATATGAGTGACGAAATTAGATGTATATGGCAGGTTTTTAAACGTAACGAACTAATAGTACCTCAAAATTACAAACTAACAAAAACAGTTTCCATTAGAGCGCGATTGAGAATAGCTTAACCCGCTTTATGCAAGTTCACCGACGATATCAAACTGTAATGTCCGATAAAATGTAAATCAACCAGTATAATCCGTGATAAGACTCTACTGAATTCAAATACGTTATATTGATGAATATGTACATTGCAAAACATAATAATAGCTCTACCACTGTTATTTCCAAAAAGGGAACATATTAATACACCTTTATATCGCTAAGGAAGTAGACAGAGGTATACTGGACACATAATTTGCTAGATGTATTTATGTATACATATACAAAAATGTATGAAATGTATCCTAGGGAAATACCACCGTTCGTACCATCTAATTACATTTCCCATACAAATTACTTAAATACTTTTCGATTTTTTGTATTTTCCTAATTTTCTGTTTTCCTTAACCAAATAATTACTCTTAACACAGTATTGTCTTTTATTTACGCGAATATTATTCATTGAAATGAAACTGCTATATACGGATTTTATCGCGTTGTTTATTTGACACTTTATTACAAAATGTTGAAAATTGTTACACTACTACTATTATTAAACTTTACTAATTTTTAAGCTAATTAAATTATTATTAAACTATTTAGATTTAATTTATTTTTACACTTTCCCCGACGTTTCGGTTGCTTTTCAGCAGCCATGGTCACGGGGAGACTAAGATGGCAGTTGTCTCAATGTTCCAGTGTAGTTATTTCAAAGTACCCGAACATAATTTAATCATTGGTGTTTCTATTTACGCAGAATGAGCTCAAAGTATCATGAAGTCTAGCTGTGGTTTGCTTCTTCTTGGGTTTGACTATTTTTATTACTGGATCCCAAGCTGGTGGTACATTCCAACCATCTTCTCTATTAAAATTAGTAAAGTTTAATAGTAGTAGTAGTGTAACAATTTTCAAAATTTTGTAATAAAGTGTCAAATAAACAACGCGATAAAATCCGTATATAGCAGTTTAATTTCAATACTCTTAACACTTTAAATGCCATGTAGCAGAACAATAGAAAATATATTGTTCGCGGTCATTTATGACCGGCAAGGCGTTCAATGTGTTGAATATAAGTTAAGTTATTAATTATGATTTTATTAAGTTAATAATACAATAAAAAAAGGAATAAAGTTACATGTGCATTAGGGTCCTGTATTGTAAAACCAAACCCTTACTTTACTTATCAGAATCGTACTTGATCTACTAGTCTAACAATAGGTGCTATTGTTAGACTCAGTGCTGTTACCAAGAATTTTACATACATCACAGTCCCACGCCCACATTTTGCTAGATATGATTTAAGGAGGCGAGCTTTACCTTCTAGTAGACACAGATCTAGATTCTGTGCTTCTACTGAGAATATTGTGAGAGAATGGCAAAATGGCCGACCTGGGTTACGATCCCGAAACCGACACCCGAAAGCGACAGCTCTCCGTGAGGTTACGGTTGGAAAAAAAATAGTATTGAGTACCGACTTCGTTTTGCCTACTACATAAACTATTTATTTTTAGGAAACTTAATAATGATTCGTTACTTGAAGAAAGATCATGGGCACAGCTATATAAAAAAATACTATATTTTCCTATTTACTAAACTTCACCGTCTCTTATATTATATTTATACACGCATGGCAATTTATATTATTTATATGCAGGTGACATAGAAAACTCGGAAATATAACCAAATCTAAACCTTGAAAATAACGAGTGTTTTTTAACTTTCTAAAACAACATCAAAGTAAAAAAACTGTGTACAATTATAATTGTTTTGTCATGCATATGATAATTTTTACAATGTAACATACATAACATTTTTGTCTTTGTAACTGAACACAGACTCACACTGTGTCTTACCGTGTCAATTTCATATGCAGCCTTTCACATAGACGCCTGTATGTCGAACACACACGGCGCTAAATGGAAAACATTTATCATTACTCGTTTTTTAATTATAGTTGCGATAACATTATCTGTTTGCTCGATAAGTGAGTTTTAGTACGGCAGTGTAGGCTACCTTTAAAAACTGCAAGTAATACATATGTATGTATATTTTATAAGCATTGGCGCCGTAGTGTTATATGCGTTCGTCTCGCCAAGTGCTGTGGGTTCAATTAATTATTGTTTCACTTTTGTTATTAATTATGCGGTTTCACCAATAGACACAGTGATTCATGAGAAAGGTTTAGGTGTATAATTTTTTGACGTTTTGAACTAGCCGTGCGAAGCCAGGAAGGATCGCTAGTCATTTATATTTATTCAAAATTTAATAACAATAGCATTAGTACTTGCTAAAAAGCAGCTGTAACAGACAGACGAGCGAACAGACAGAATCTCAGCACAACGACCATTTTTTACCATTTTGATAGGGAACCCTAATTGTTAGAGGTAGTTACGTTTTTATAGTTGAAAGTAATTGTTTTTGATTGCCATCGTATTTGATGCAGAGCATGTTGTAATTTAAACAAAACACAGGTTTTAATAATAGACTGTACAGTTAAAATCACCTACATTTTATTTGTACTGTGTTTTACGCTTTTACCATGAAGCGGTGGTACATACGAACATTATTTTAAACTTATATTTAGTATTTGAGTTCTTTAAAATAAACTTTAAAATGATCTTATTTTCCCCGTAACCTTAGCTGCTAAAAAGCAACCGAAACGCCGAGGAAATTTTAAATACAATTATAAATCATTTGAAAAAGGGATTAAATATAATGACCACCAAAAATACTAATTGCGCAGCAAAATATGCTTACTAAAATATATTATAACGAGCACCGCCTCAAATCACTAAATTCCGTCTCGGAAGGGTTAGGTTATGTTAGGTTCCTTCTTAAACCCACCCAAAAATAGGAGCCCCGCAAAGTGGGGCTCCGTCGACTTATTTTGATCTCTTTAAATATAATGCGGTTTTAATTTTGGTGATCATTTACTATTTTTGACTGTTATATTTTACTATATCTGGTGATATGTTAAATATAAGCCTTTGAAAAATAATAAAAGTTGAATTTTTTAAATAAACCGCCATATAAGCCGTATAAAGTAGTTTAATAATATACATTTATCATTCGCGTAAACGTAAAAGAATATTATAAAAAAAAGTAATTAAAAAAAATATACCATAATTTTTTATGTTTTTATAAACTTTTATAGTGTATCTATAGGTAAAGTAGCAATATACACAAGAACTTAGTTTACATTGCCTAATATTTGTAAAATATTATCCTCGAAATTTTATGACATATAATATTATATTTCAATAAAACTTATCATTATAAATAAACAACTGTTTCGAAAAGTTATAAGCTCCGTCAAATTAGTGTGCCTAAACATCCCTCTCTATTCTACCTCAAAAGATACAAAACTAAAAGTTGCCAGCGGCGTTTTGTAAACAAGGAAATGTTTAATATTTATGTTAAGTTTTTGAACAGAAGCCTGCTCTCGACACTAAACTGTAAAAGTTTACCCTCACAAGTTTTCTAACGAATCGCTCCTATAGACAACATCGAAAACTCATAATTCTCTCTTTACCGTCAATTGAATTCTGCACTGATATTTTCCGCTATCTTATCTAGGTACTTATACAGTTATTATAGAATTTTGTTGGTACTTACGTGCAAGTTTTTCGACTTCTAAACTAAGTCTATTTTACACCACAACTTAAAAAGTCTGGTTCATATCACGAACTATAATTAACATTAAAAACATTCACTGTACATACATATTATTATATAAATTGTTTAACAAACACACACTTATACTCTGATATCGTGCTAGTCGAATAAAGTTTCGCGTTATCGCGGCAGAGGGCGCGGGACACGTGCGTTCGGGACGAGCGCGGCGCGCCAACTGACTCCAGAGAACGCGCGCTGACTACACTCGACTGAAATTAATGAGCCGTAGCGTTCGTAGCACGGAGCTCCGTAGCTCCGTAGAACGCCTACGGATTTGTTGTAGGTCCTGATTTAAACTTTATTATTTTTTGTACTCAGAAAATACTTCTACAGAGATATTACAAAATCATTTAAGCCTTCTTTTCGATGCTGTTCTAGTCTTTGTTAGTATACATATATGTACGTTATGAAACAATATAATATATTGTTATGAATTTAATTCCTATTTAACTTGGTCACGCCATAACTTGAGAACGACATCACCGATTTCAGTCATCTTAGTTTTTAAGTTTTCTTATATTTTGTTGAAGGTTCTCACGGAAAGAAACCTTAAGAAAATTACGCAGAAAATTGAATAATTTCAGAAAACTTAATGACTATTAACCTCGCGAGTTTGACAGTTCGTCATACATCGTCGATACAAGACATATTATGCAAGCTTATTCTATTTTATTGCTTTGTTTTGTAACTGTCACGCTAAAAATGGCGCGGGGCATTTTACAATTATACAATTAGCGGACACATATTACCCCCAGACTCAGAATACATATTTTGAATCACATAACATTATGTTCCACAATTTGTAAATTACAACATTAAATTCTAGCGAAATTTAGTCTACAACATTTAACTTTTCACAGGTTACACGAGTATCAAAACTCAGTGAGTTCACAGCTGCACCGGTGTGGCCACACACCGATATTACACTAGAAAGAGTGTGGGGGATATTAGCTTAAATACAGAAACAAAAAATAATTCTTAACTACTTTAATTACATGGCCAGAGACGAAAGTAAGCGTCTGTAATTAAAAATGTTCACCCAGGCAATAATTTTTAGATCTCATGAATAATTATTGTCTCGTGTAAGATTTGAACACTTAGCGCGGCGGCAGATGACTTATATATGCGATGCAGCCATACAGCACATCATCTTGCCTCACAAGCATTCTATTATTTGAATGTGATCGCTACCAGGCTAGGCAGTGTTATTATTATTTTTTATACAACTAAGGTGGCGAACAAGCTTACGGCTCACCTGATGGTAAGTGGTCACCTTACCCTATGGACGCCTGCAACACCAGAGGCATCACTCAAAGGAAGGAAGGAAGAGGAAAGGAGAAGGAGCGGGAAGGGGGAAAAGCGTGATTAGGCTTACGGCACTCTCACTTACCGAAAGAAACACAACAGTAGGAAAACTGCTCTTTGACGTCGATATTCTGTGAGAAGGTAGTCCTTTCCCGGTCGAGCCGGCCCATTCATGCTGAAATCAGCGAGGCTCTAGTGAAGTGTATTAGATTATATATTAGAGTTAAGTAAAGTAAGTAAAGTAAACATTTATTTTTCTAAATATATGTAGGTACACGATACACAAATATTAGAACACAGAAAACATAACAAAAAAAGTACATATATTATGAAAAATGAGGTTACCACTCAGGTTTATTGTTGGTTTGCGGTTGATACCTCAAACCAACCCTGATATTATTTGGTAACCCCAAGTGACGCCCGGACGTACATCGGCTACTCTTGTAATAATTTACAAACACAAAACACAAAAACTACGTAAGATATATATTACTTATTTAAATTATAACTGATAAGTATATAACATATATATATAAATTAATATATAAAAATATAAATTAAAATAGATGTAACATGAAGAATAAATAAATTGGCGCCATAGTATAATGTTTATAAATATAATATTCTATAAAAACCCACTAACGGTTGCCATACATGATTTATCAGGTATTTAAATGTCTCGCTTGCACCTAACGGTGTCTCACTCGTCTGGCAACGCGATTGCAACAGTGGCGAGGAGCTCGCGTGATTCAATTTGGCCGTCGCGCCGCATCAACGCGGTGGTCGCGTGACCAAAACATTGTGCAATAATAAAGGACCGCGTCCTTTGATACGGATGGAATGTTATTGTACAAAGCCAACAAATCGAGGGAACGACCACTGCAATGACCACCCAGAACTTAAATATTACAGGTATGCATAATAATAATAATAATAATATTTGATATAAACTATAACTATGGAACACAATAGTGAATTGGATTAATGCTAACTTACTATCTACTGCATATTTTTTTGCTTCAGGTTCTACGTTAAAAACCGTCACAATGTTCAGAATGTTCAGCTCACCCCTGAAACCCCATGCAACCCCATGATATTGCAATGATAACATCTCAGCCATGCCACCCTATGTACCGTAGCCTGGAGTATATACCTACCCCAATTATGGATATATAGTTGGTATATAGCCTTCTGGTCATAAACATAACGTAAGTATTACAAATTACATTTATAAATATCATTAAATTTATTTGTAATGTTTATCCTGACTGAATTTCTGTTGCTGTAAAAAATAGTTTTTTAAATGTATTTTAAAGGTACCCTTTGTTCTCAGGGATCTTATCGGCGGAGGCAGGTCATTCCATATGTGAGTAGCAGCATATTTGTAACATCCCCTGAAGGCTGTGGTTTTGTATCGAGGTATTGACAGCGGCTTGGCGGTGGAGCGAGTGGAGTAGCTGTAGTGATCTTGCCTCCAACTTACTTTATTATAAAGGTATTTAGGCTCACCCGTGCTCATCACTCCGAATAATAATGTTGCCAAATGAAGTTTACGCCGCGCTAGCATTTTAAGTATATCATTATTATTTAAGTGAGGCGTTATATGATTTCTGCGCGGTATATCAAAGCAATACCGGGCACACGCATTCTGCACACGCTGTATTAGATGTTGTGTCCTGGTTAAGAGGCAGGGACCATACACAGCGTCACAATAATTCATTTTGGATAACACCAAGCTGTCTACGAGTCTTTTTCTCAAAGTGACGCTAAGATAATTTCGTACTCTGTAGAGAATTTTGAGCCTGTAGAAACAATTTTTTGCAATGCTACTGATGTGATCCTCAAAACGCAGTTCCGGGTCAATCATTAAACCAAGGTCTCGTGCTGTTTGCACTTGTTCTACACTGTCACCCATTATTTCAATATTTGGATTATGAGATGATATTAATTTAACTTGGTTTTTGCTTCCCATAATCAAGAATTTAGATTTTTGTGGATTGATTACCAGTGAGTTACGCCTAGACCATGCTGCTATTCTGTCGAGCTCCGCATTCATAGTACGCACCGCAGACGCAGTGTTATTAGGGTTAAAGGATATATATATTTGCGTGTCATCGGCGTACATGTGGTACATGCATTCCCTGTAGCTACTAGTTACGTCAGCTGTGTATAAAACGAACAGGAGCGGACCGAGAAGGGATCCCTGGGGAACACCCCGAGGCACGAACCGCGGTGACGATAACAGCACAGAGCCATCCCTCTTACCTATTTCAACCTGCTGCATTCTACCCGTTAGATAACTTTCAAACCATTTTATTGTTTTTGACTCAAAACCGTAATACGAAAGTTTAGAAAGCAGCAGTGAAACATTAATACAATCGAAAGCACGCGAATAATCAAGCAGGGTCAGTATCGTACTCTCCCCGCGATCACGAGCCTCGAGGATATTACCCACGACATCCGCTAAAGCCGTTGTTGTACTACGTCCTCTTCTAAATCCTGACTGAAGGTCGGGCAGGATACCGTTATCTTCCAAGTAATTCATGACTTGTACATACACCACCCTCTCCAATACCTTTGACAAACATGACAAAATACTTATAGGGCGAAGGTCTTTGTAATTTTGCGGGTTACTATTTTTTAAAATCGGCCGCACAATAGCACTCCGCCATAGCTTGGGAAATGTAAAAGAGGTGATAGACTTATTTATAATGTCTGTTATGGCAGTAAGTGACTGCGGCAAGGTAAGGGATAGCATCTCCTTGGATATATCGTCTATTCCCCGTGCATTGGTGTTAATATTGTTAATTATATTACGAATTGTATGAGTATCTGTAGGCCGCAGTGAAAAAGTTGTTGTGCCATACCTGTTAAACTCGAAAAAAGTGAGTTGCGAAATAGAAACGTTAGGTTCCCCTGGTACATCAAGGAATGCCGAATTCAAACCCTCAGGATCCTCAAATTGGCCTATAAGCATACCATCGTCCGTACCTGCTGGTAGTACATGTTTTTTTAAGTTGTACCATAACAATTTGGAGTTGTTTTGGTTGTCATTTATGTACTTGTTAAAAAAGGTTTTTTTTTCGCTGTATAGCGCTGTCGCGGCCTGGTGTTTAAGATCTAAATAATATTGTTTATGTACTTCGAGCTGGGAATGACGATATCTAATACGAGCTTCATTACGTAATTTAAACATTAATTTAATATTATCCGTTATCCAAGGCGTTGGTGGACCCTTAAATGCTTTAGTTTTATATGGTGCATGTTTGTCAAAAAGTGTGTTAATGTGATAGTTAAAAAAATCAACCATTTCATTCACATCATTGAATTGGCATATTAGTCCCCACTGTATCTCGTTCAAGTCCATCTCAAAATACTCCGGTATTATGTTTTTAAAAGGTCGGAAAGTAACATATCTACGGACAGGTTTATCTTTTTTAAATAATAGTTCGCAAGTAACAAACGAATGGTGTCCGAGTTCTGGTATGTGATCTACAACGACCCTCCGGCACAGTGCGTCCGTACAGATCACATCAATTAGCGTTGCACTGTCACCAATAAAGTGTGTAGCCGAAGTAACTAATTGACTCAGATTACTATAACTCAAAAATGCGGTGAGTTGTTTAGTTTTATAATTATGAGTATCTAACAAGTTGACATTAAAATCGCCTAACAAGATTACGTTGTCGAACGGGGATAATGCATAAATACTGTCTGTGATAGCGTCTAGAAAGATGTTTACGTCCAGCCATGGCGGCCGGTAAGCAGTGCCGATTAATAATTTTTTTGAGGCAGTGTTTAAGGTCATCCACATTTGCTCGACTAGAGGATGGTGAGGGTGAGACCTTATTCGGGTAGTGATGCCAGTTTTAATATAGAATGCGACACCCCCACCCCGTCCATCGCGAATCGTTTCCGAACGTGCGATATGTCGCAGTCGAAAACCTGGAACCACAGGTGCTTTCCCTTCCTCCCCCCTACGCAGCCATGTCTCGTTGATCGCCATAACGTCTACCGAGTGAACACTCATTGCTATAATAAATTCATCATGGTTCGTCGCTAATGATCCCGCATTGAGTAGGCCAAACTTCATTATTTTATTTCGCGGCATTGGTAAACTGTAACTGACACGTCTCTTTGAACCTGTGACAAAGGCAACCTTTCACATTTCGGGTGTAGGCCATTAGGTAAACATAATTGAATACATAATGTAATAATATAAATAATATTACATAAAATAAATATTTTATAGTAACAACAATACTTCTATAATCTAAATGAATATTTATGTAATATTTACTGAAAGACGGCTCATATTTATGAAGGCAGTTCACAACAGTGCCTTTGCAATATGACATAATACTAGAAAGAAATTGCAATATATTATTTGATATAATATATGATAAAATAGTATGAAAAATAAATAAATACCGGGTATATAATTTGGAATTAATCCTAATATAAATGTTATTGGATACGTGACAGGTCCACTTCAGTACGAATGATGCTTGTTGGTTCGCCAGGTTTGCGACGGGCAAGGATTCGACCATTCTTAGTCCATATGTATTGCTATCCGTGTTGATGGGCAGTATCCCGCGCTCGCCGAAATAACTGCCGATTTATCTTCGTCAGCCTTTCATTAATGTAAAATCTTGTTGTTGGCACAGGAATACCGAGCTCAGAGGTATCCGCTCCCCGCCGAACCCGCGCGCATTTAATAAACTCGTTTCGTACGTCCCGCCTCGCGAACCGTACGACGACTGTACGCGCGCGAGTCTCCACTGGTCCCGCGGCGCTCGTCGCGTTGAGATGTCTAGCGCCGACACGATTCACGCCGATTAAGTCGTAATCCTCCAAAACAACATTAAGCTTCGTGGCTATTAGCTTGACAATATGCGATAGATTTTCGTTGTTCGTTTCTGGGAGATTGGCGATTTCTATGTCGTTGCATAAAAGCTGTTGGTCTCGCTCGTTGATCTCATTTTTCAATTGAGCTACGTCGTCCGCCATCTGTGAAGACATATTTAATTGGGTTTCAAGTACGCCAACTCTTTCTATAAGCTTATCTTTGTCGGCTTGTAGCTTAGCTATTTCTGTGCGCAAGCCCTGAAACTCGGCCTGACAATCATCACGCATTTTCTGGAACTCAGTGCGAAGTTCCTCTTTCAATATTCTGCGCATCTCCTCGCCTATCCATCTGGACATATTCGGACTCATATCCTTAGTACTATCAAAGCTATCATCCCTCCCTGTAACCTCCTCACACCTCTGCTGTCCACCTTCCTTCTTTTTACACTCTGGACATGACCAATTAGGCGATATATTACCGGTAAGCGATAAGGTTACACAAGCTCGGTGAAACATTCCTTTGCACGAACGACATCTTGCGGCCTCCTGCGGCGACAAGAACTTCGCGCAAGCTCGACATTTTGTTGGCGGCATATCGCACGATGTGTTTACGAGCTTGATCGATCTAGCTAGAAGTACCTCGGAGAATCAAGAGGTGGCGCGATGCTAAAACTTAGATGTTTATGGTGTTTTACGGGTATGTAATGGGAGTAACTGCACTATCAATCGGCACACAATAGACTAGGGTAACTGTACATACGCTTAGGCCACGTTTTCCTACTTATCCTGTACATATGTAAATATTCCATTCACTTTTTTATAGATTAAGGTAGTTTTAGTCCACTTTAGTCTTAAGTTTTTATTTACACTTTATTTGTCTTTTTACGCCACTTTAGCACTGTATAACGCTCTACGCATAGCAAAACACTAAGTGTTAACTTTTGGTCAATAAATAGTTTACATATATAACTTCTTTTATTTTTAAAATCACAATAACAACCGAGGTTAATGTACTAGTTTGGAAATATACAAATATAATACGCAATGGGCAATCAAGTCTAACACGACCAGTGCGAACTGGTCTGAAGATCAAGCACCTAAAGGTAAATAATATGCGTAATCGAGTTATTCCTGTTGTGGTATAAATACATATGATTGGCTGACTGTTTGCACGGATAGTTTTATGGCTTAAGTGATCGCCTCGCCATTGCCACTGCCACTCCAACAGTTATGGGTTCGATCACCACAGAGGATTTGTCCCGTGTGGGGATCTACCAAATATTAGTATTGTTGTGATCCATACATAATAGTTCCTGGTCTGGGTGTTCTTCGTGTTTGAATGTTTGTTATGTTCCCCGCGTTATGGGAACTATTCATAGTGCAGGCGTTGTATCTTTTTTTAATAATAACATATATACTAGAGGTTCTGACAGACGTCCTGCCTGAATTAAAAATAGTTTTACTGTACCCGAACGCAGCGTCGCCAACTAGCTCCAATTGAGAAACTAAACTAACCAGGGATCAACTCAAACACATGTCATCAAAATCGATCAAGCCGTTTAGTAGTAGTTTAGCAACATACGAAGAAGAATTATATATATATAAAGATGTATCATGCATCGCGAAAGTTTAAAAATAATTCTACTTTAACAATGTGTAAATTTGAGGGGAACTTGGCTAGGCCCTTATTTCGTGGAAACTAAAACGTATTTGACGAAATAATGCGTGTAATACACCTTAAGCTGGTCTATTGTTATAATACTCATACTAATACATATACACATATACATACATTTAATACATAACACGCCTTACTCTGCAGTCGTATAAAAACCACAAAATGCTAATATTATGTGTAAGGTGCGGCGCAACAGTTAAATGCTTCAAGAGTATAACATGTACAGGGTGGATATAAAAAATATAACGTTTTAGTATATCACGGTTATAATTAAGTTTATTTTTATGCTAGTTTCTGCCCGTGGCTTCACTTGAGGCAATATAGGTTTTGACAAACTGCTATGCCACCGGTACTGTATTGTATGAAACCCTATGTTCTTTTCTGTACTCTTGAAATTTCACATACAGTTTTTCATAATTCGATAAATCGAAATTTCATAATAATCCATTGAATAGTTAAGGCATAAAAGCGTAACAAACAAACAAAGAAACTCACATTCGCATTTATAATATTAGTAAGAATATTCAGTGACAGTTAAAAGAAGCTTAGGTCCTTCTTGAAGTATTAAGCTATCTTCATACCAATTTTCATTTACCTCGGTTAAACTTGTTCAATAAACTACAGAGTTCGTTTAAATCCATATTATTCATAGTTCATGCCAGTGCAGTGGCTTTGTTCAAATGAATCCCACGTGATTGTTTACGAAATAAAAAGAATGCGTTGATGCACAGATAGACCATGTTCTAGATGGTCATCACCTACGTGTGTGCCAAGTTTGAGGGGCTTGTGATAGCGCAATAAACATCTAAACATCTTGTTAACTGTTAATTTTATTAACATTAATTAGTTTAGTAGGATAGGAGGATAACTTATAACCTAACATTGTTGTAACTTAAATGTGATATATAAGTAAAAGTGTGGCTTACAAATTACAATGAAAAAAATTTAAATCAATGCAAATATAATCCCTGCTGGAAACTGTTTTTTGCAAAGATTCCTCTCACAAAGATTTCTGATATCACCCAACGTTAAAATACTTCGTTTACCTCACAATCTCTTAAACGTTTCTTTTCTCCACTTCCTCATCATTTCTAATTCTATGAACTTTCTAGTACAATCATATATGACTGAAATCGAGTCTTTTTTTTTTTAACTTATGGGGCATACATAATGTTCCATTGTAGTAGCGGTAGCGAATGTGACTGCTGAGGTGCATTAAGGATATCAGGCTCTTTTCCGGGGCAAATTATTATTGGATTTTTTCCCAAGATAGTGTCAATAACCTTATAACAAAATGTGGTTGTTAGGCGATACTATACTCACCCTGTGACCGTGGGAAATAAACCAAAACTGACCAAATATGGTTGTGGCACACATTTACATACCTCTTCGAGGTATAGGCGTGAAACTACGTATACACTCTTACATTCATCACTACATAATTATTATGAAACAAAGCGGCGGGGTCGCCGCATCTGTCTACTTGTTAACGATAAACTCAAAACTACAGAACGGATTTTCATGCGGTTTTCATCACCAATAGACAGAATGCTTCATGAGGTTGGTTAAGGTGTATAATTTGTTGAGGTTTTGTACTACCCGTGCGAAGCCAGAGCGGGTCGCAAGTAAATAATATTTTTGACCTTAATAAATGTAGACTATTTCATAGTATATGTAAGTCTCACTTTTATTTTCTAATCAAACAGGATTAATTTCTAGTTTTCCTTTAAGCCACTGCCCTGTAGCCAAAGGAAAAGTTATATTTCAAAGCTGCACATTTTCACTTACTGGTTAAATATGTATATTCTGTTTGCTTGCTTTATGAGAAGCGACACCTACGGCATTTAGTGCTCTCTGAAATTTGTATGAATATCAATGGTAAACCAAGTTTATGTATATGTAGCTATATATATAACGGTGCCTACTATTTTACAGGCGATTTGGTAAATTGCACATGTCGTACATAATAACAATATACATAGGTAGGTGCCGAGCGGAACAATTGAACCGATGACGAATGTGGTTGAAGCATACTATATTTGGGCCACAAACCAGATATTGTGACAGGACAAGCTTAGCTTAGTGCAAATAATTTAATTGATTCTGAATAATTTTGAACACTGTAAATCAATTCTTGATTTTTTTAACCTTGTTCTGTATTGTTTGTAATTTTTATGGTAATAAAAATATTATTATTGTACTACTGGCTTTTATCCGCGGCTACGCTCGCTTTAGTAGGTTAGTATATGTTAGTAACAATACTTATTTTAATAAAGTATAGCCTATGTTACTTGTTGATAATATAGCTTTCATATGGTCAAAGAATTTTTAAAATTGATTTAGTAGTTTTTGATTTATATACTTACAAACAAATAAAAAATTATATCTTTCCACTTTACAATATTACTAGATTTTGCCCGCGGCTTCGTCCACGTAATTGTAAGTTAGGCAAGGTTAGTATCAGTATTTTTTTCTGAATAAAAGGTACCCTATGTCTTTTTCGGTTCACCCGACAAGGTATATACGAAATTTTATGATAATCGGTCGAGTATTTAAGGCGTGAAAGCGTAACAAACAAACAAACTCATATTCGCATTTATAATATTAGGTAGGATTTAGTATAGATTATTAACACAGTCACTGCGTTACGGGAAGTATTTGGTTGTAATTTAATTTTACTCTGTGCGGCAGCTAATTGTCCTTGTTTTGCACTCCGTGCGGAGGTGATTTTTCAAGTATTCGTACAAGTAAAAAAGAGACACCTATAATGCCCGTGTCCTTGCTTAAAGTGTATTGAAATTTACGAATAAAAATGTACGGGTATTATTTTATCGTAACGCACAGAAAGGTAATTATTTTTACAATAGTGCGATACGGGAACTATTTGGCCGTATCCTAAACCCCGTACCGCACTGAACGTGCGCGCGCGCGTAGCTTCAGTTAGCCGTAGTGCTGTGTCCAGCTTATAACACGTTTATACAGAACGCGATATTTTATTCGTCACGCGTAAGTAGGTAAATTGTACATAAACAATGAAACGTTCACGTAAAAAACTTATTATGGGAAAAGGTGTAAAGTCTTTAACATTAACATAGTTAATTACTTATTATTTTTGTTAAAAATAGTTTTCGCTGATTGTGTACGACCATAAGTAAAATAAATAATAATATAAAATAAGAAGTTAAGTACTGTTTTTGTTAACATAATTAATTATTACTTTTGTTTTAAAATAGTTTCCGTTGATTGTGTACGACCTGAATAAACAATAATAAATCTGAAACAGAAAAATATTTTACTTATTACACCCAATCCCTAGCAATATGACTATTGTATGCGCCACGACAAGTATTTTCCCGTAAAATCAACCATTTTCAAAAATACCTGTATCTTTTAAGATATTACTTAGAACCCCGTGCGACTGCAGCTGTGTATACACAAGGATGTAACCTATTGATTGGTACAACAAAAATAATCAGCTGTGGACTTTCCATGTCTCTGTGGAGGTATGAAGTTAGGACTACGTACGGGAAAATAGACGTCGTAACGCATATCAGGCATTCTTGATACGGGAAGTATGTGACTTGTACAGCACTGGAAGTAAGTCTTAATCTAGCGCAGCCGCAGGGAACGTGTTAATTGGGAAAAACTTAATGCAGTTTGTGAGACACCCACATAAGACCAAGCATGTCCGAACACAAATATGTTGGAGTCACTTTTGAAGCTTTCTACTGTAATATTTTTATAACAAAATTGTGGCAACAATGTTATGGTAAAAGACCTTTGTCTAACAGTAAGCTAAAAAAGACTATGAATAAAATGACGCGGATAGAATATTTGCATAATATTTGCTTTTTCCTTTTAATTAGTTCTTATCCTCTGTAATTATCTCTATTTAGTAAATCATTATATTTTTTATAAAATTAACTAATAATAGGGTTAAATATTTACACATAATGGTAATGATCAATAGGCAATATGTACACAACCATTTTAGATTTCGTAAATTTATTAAGGATCGCTGTTGACTGATAATTGGCATGCCCAGAAAGCTGACAACATTGGCAGGTTGAATGGTAATTCTGATACATCGGGCACTCGTAGCTTCGATCAACCGTTTTGCGAGCTCTCTATAAAAGGTACAATGTTTCGTATTCCTAGCAAAGATTTCCGGGACTTGGTTCGACAATAGTCTTTTAACCCAAATTACAATAGACTCACATCTCAAGTGGTACGCTCTCTTGGAATTGCAAGGTCGGCCTCGAGTACAAACTTATGCCTTATGTACCAGGCACGCTGTAACAGAATATGGTAAAAATGGATATAAAAGATATTGGGCAGCGGTTTAAAATTTTGAAGAGGTGAATAGCCTATTTTACAAAGGCAAGCGAAGCGGTAAATCTTGAACTAATATTTAAAATGCGAATGGTTTACGTAACAAATAATAAAATTGTATGTTTTCATGCCTTGAGTACTTGTGCTCGCCATTAAATTTTGAATATACGTTATCAGAGGTAAATTATAGGACATAGGGTATCCTATCCAGAATAAAGGTACCGTGCCCGAGGGATACAAATTTATGGACAAAACGAGCAAACACGAGCGAAGCTGTGGCCAAAACATTCTAGCTTATCATTTCTATAAATTACCACGACAGTATCCATCCTGTATATCAGCGGCGGTAATTTTTCTATCATAAAAATGAACTTAAACTAATTAATCAGTGAAAGCACGTACATAGCCTTAATGGCAGAAATAAAATCCTTTGTTGACTTTTACAGCCTCCATTGAGAGCTTTCTTTTATGTTCTTTTATTCTGAAATCTGTATTAAATCTAATGTAAGCAGTTATTAACCTTGTAAAGTCAACAAGACTAGGTCGCTTCAGTACTCGGTGAATATTATTTCATATTTTGTTTATCGTGTACATGTCTAGTGCGGATACAGGTTTTATGTTATTTACTGCAGTAAATTTGATCATATAAACTGCACGGATTGCGTATAGGTTTAATTGGTTGCCTCGCTTTGCCACTGGGCCAAGTGTGTGGCTAAGTTCCAATCACACGCGAAACAAACATTCGTGTGATCTAGATAGGGTTGTCCCGAATCTAGATGTTCTTTGTGCCCGTATTTTTAAATGTCCCCTGCCGCACAGGCATTATTCCAAATGCAGTAATTGGGTTTTAAAAAAATAAAAAGAAAGAAAAGATTAGGCAGCGTAAGTCTTCTTCTTCTTCCCAGCCTTTATTATTCCTAAGTCACTTGGGGTCGACTTTTCTAGTCTAACCGGATTTGACTGGATATTAGTTTTTACACGGAGCGGCTGCCACCTGAGCTCCGTAACTCGAAGACTAACGATACCCTAAGGCTAGACCAGTGTCAGGATATAAGAGGGTATGACTTTCCCAATAACGACTGCCATAGATGTTCATGGCAACTGGGACCGACGGCTTAACGTGCTCTCCGAGGCACGGAGCAGGCGATAATAGTCAGTTAGGCGGCGTAAGTAATTGACTTAATCAGGACAATCCAGACACATCAAATGCCGGAACGTAATTGAGAACTTCCTACCAAAAATCCCCGACAATCGAATCCGGTTGTGATTCCGGATGCTCTATGCTGCCACGGCGCTACGACGCAGTCAAAAGTTGCATGTCTAACACAATAATGTATCTCAGATTTTAAAACTGCTTTACTCACATAATACGGGAAGTTGACCAAATATTTCCTGTTATATGTATCTTACGTAGGGGCCAGTCAGTGCAGATCGGCGACACTTCGATCCAGTGGGATCTTTTGTGTCGACACTCACCCAATAACGACTTCCATAGATGTTCATGGCAGCCGGGACCGACGGCTTAACGTGCTCTCCGAGGCACAGAACAAGCAATAATTGTCAATCAAGACGCACATAATTTCGGAAAGTCATGTAACTTCGGAAAGTCAGAGGTGCGTGACGTGGGTCCAAACCCGAGATCCTCTGCATTGCAGTCTGTAGGTCTCGCCACTGAGCTATCGCTGCTCAGTTTCCCTGTTGTGTACTTAAATATAGTACAACAGATGCCCATGCTACTACTACGGTTACGGTAATTACTTAACATCAGGTGTATATGCTTTTTGCTACATTGGTAGTATATAAATAAAACATGATAGGATGAACAATTTTCGTAATTAAGGGATAAAAAATAATATACAACCAAAAGGTGTGGCCGGGTAACCCCGTCATATAGGAAAGCGCCTGTACAATAGGAAACTCGGACAAATGAATCCGTATATGGGTTACTGTAACATTGAAATACGGAAATGGCAGGTCTAGGAATGTTCATTTTTGCACTATTTATTTATGTGAAGAAAACCTGGGTAATTCCTTTAACACACAACTTTCTAACTTCAACGATAAACTATCACAAGTAGTTAATGTTTGTCCGAATGATTATTTTGTCATAATGGGAGATTTTAACCTTCCTAACATAGTTTGGACGCCCGATAGTAATATTTACCCACAATATTCAGGAGTCTCAGGTGATTCACAAATAAATTTCTTTGATACCTTATCGTTATGTAATTTAACTCAATTTAACTTTTGTCAAAATATTTCAAACAATAGACTCCTCGACTTGGTATTATGTAATATCAACACACAAGTGTCTGTATGTAATAACCCTCTAGTATCTGAAAACGTCCACCACAGGCCTTTAGAGATAAGTTTAAATATTTTAATCCCCGAACCGCTGCAGGTCAACCCTCGGCTAAAATATTTTTATGAATCTGGAGACTATTACAACATTTCAACGACCTTAAGCGACACAAACTGGGATGATTATCTGTGCACTAACTCATTAGAGGATGCAATAAATATTTTTTATAAACAATTATATGATGTTATAGACAAGTATATACCTCACAAATTGTTAAAAACGTCTACATTCCCACCTTGGTACAGCGTATCTTTAAAGAAAGTTCTCAAAGAAAAATATAAATATTACAAAAAATTTCGCAATTATGGCAACGCCTCAGACTACAAAACATTTTCATTTCTACGACAAAGAGCTAAAGACCTTGAAAAAGACTGCTACCTTAATTATCTTAACAAGTGTGAAGATTCGATAATTACAAACCCTAAAATGTTTTGGTCTTTTATAAAATCTAATAAAAAGAGTAGTAACACCCTTCCTTCCTCAGTTACGTACGAAGGGCAAATAGCAAATACAGGGACGGATGTTTGCAACCTCTTCGCAACTTATTTCAATTCAACCTTTCTTCTCCCATCCAACTCCTCATCTATACGTGGTCAAAATTCTGACAGTGACTTTAAATATATTAATACTATTAGTGACATAGAAATTATTCCTGATACAATAAATACATTACTTCGTTCTCTAGACTTAACAAAAGGAGCAGGACCAGACGGTATACCAACTTTCTTTATCGTAAAATGTTCAGAGGCTTTAACGAAACCCTTAACAATATTGTTCAAACGATCTTTAAATGAAGGGATTGTTCCAAAACTGTGGAAGTCAGCTTTTATAACCCCAATTCACAAGAGTGGTGGAAGGAATGAAGTTAAAAACTACAGACCCATATCTAAATTATGCATATTTGCTAAAGTATTTGAACGAGTCGTTTATACCCAGCTTTACGCAAGTCTCTCAGTAACATTCATTCCTGAACAACATGGCTTTCTTCGAAATCGCTCCACTACATCTAATTTGCTAACATTTATAGACTACATAACCTTTCATATGGACTCAGGCGGCCAAGTCGATGCAATTTTTACAGACTACAGCAAATGTTTTGATCGTATTGATCATGCATTGCTATTGCAAAAACTTCTCAAAGCTGGAATTCATGGAAACTTATACAGATGGTTCAAGTCCTATATTGAGAACAGGTCGCAGGCCGTGGTGCTCAATGGTTATTCATCCAGATGGAACTTAGTGCCTTCAGGTGTGGCGCAAGGCTCCCTCCTGGGTCCCCTACTTTTTAATATTTTTATCAATGATGTAACATCATGTTTCTTACATTCGAAATTTGTTCTGTACGCAGACGACATGAAAGTTTTTAGGCAGATCACTAGTGCTAGCGACTGCTTTCTGTTACAACAAGACCTGATAAGATTCGAAAACTACTGCGACCTTAACAAACTCGATATCAATGTGGCCAAATGTTATTCAATCACCTTTACCCGTAAGTTAAAACCTACTAACTTTGTATATGCACTCAAAGGACAACATCTTAGAAAATTAAACGAGATACGGGACTTAGGCGTACTGCACGACTCCAAACTGACTTATGAGAGCCACATAGATAATATTGTTGCGAGAGCTAATAAAGCATTAGGATTTATTATTAGGTCCAGCTCTCAGTTCCGTAATATAAAAGTAGTGAAAATCTTATATTGTTCATACGTGCGTAGTATACTTGAGTATTGTTCACAAATTTGGAACCCACAATACGAGGTTTACATAAATAGACTTGAATTAGTTCAGAAAAGATTCTTGAGACATTTGCAATACAAGTGTGGGACTATGGATGACAATTATAAATTAAGATGTAAAAGACAACATATGTTACCTCTTAGCGAACGGCGTAGAATCGCAGATATATCTACATTCATGAAAATCGCACAGTGTCAAATTGATTCTCCAGAGCTCCTCTCCAAAATAAGTCTTGCGGTACCAACAAGAGTCCATCGGCACCCAAACTTAAATTATCTACATACTCCCCGCTGTAATACCAATTATAGACAAAACTCTTTCTTCATTAGTACTGCAAAACAGTTAAATAGTATTGACTTGCCTGAATGTGACCTGTTTAATACTTCTCCTAATACATTAAGACAGATGTTATCAAGGGACTGGTTTGACTGCATTATGTAATAAAATTTATACTCTTATATGTACACTTACTTTACTAGCATAACGTTAATTATCTCTTTTGTTGTTGTTTAAGCTCATGGGCACCTATAGTTTTATAATGCGAAAACTGTTCATGGTCTGTAGCTATAGTATTAGAAATTATTTAGTCATAGTAAGACTGTTTGTTTTCCAATTAAAGAAAAATAAAAAATAAAAATAAAGTATACATTATTCTTACTAAGCATTTGCTTTTATATCGACTTATTTAATTTATTAAAGCACATCCTAGTCGATACTTAAACAACACTAACAGCTGACTTGATGACATTCGAGATCCCCAAAATGACCTGGCGCAATTTTAATAGTGTTGTAATGCGATTGTATCGATGTTTAAATAATAAATAAATAAAATGTTTGTAATTGCCATAAAATTCAAAATAATTTGTTGTGATCCAAGAATAGGGCACATATGTAGGTTATTTTTCAGGTATGCATTACGGTCCTAAAATATAATCACACCTGTCTGTTACACGCTGTATGTAAAATGGAACAATTTAGAACAAATATATAGGAACTTACTGTGATTGATCGTATTGCCAAAAGTACCAATAAGCGGGAAAACTAATCACTTTCGCATACAGTATTTAAACATTTATCACGCAAATGAAAAGTACCAGCTGTTTCCATAAGAGTCATACACCAATAAATGTTTTTTATGACATGAATGTACAAGTTAAAAAATCTGTTAAAATAGATATACCATGGTATACATTTTTAGTTTGCAAATAATTTGCGAAATACACTTTTTTCCTGTGTAGGGACAGCCACAGTACTCGGCGCGGTAGGAGAGAAGAGGTGACCTCTTAAACCACTAAGCTGTCCGTGTATAAATATAAGACAACATCCACTATAGCATCCTGTAATCGAGCTATGTTCTGTGAGCTAGCCTGCGTTTCACTTCTAGAGTATGAAGTCTGAAATCTTACATACTTCTCTCATTCCTTTCCTTATAACCCATCTTTAATAACCTTCTTCTTCTTTCTTGCCATAGCCTCAGCAACGTACGAGTTTCCCGTGGTACAATGCAAGTGAACATCATCTAAGTTAACCGGTTATCAGACAAGCCGCTCACTGCTTAAATCGCTCGTAAAAATGTCCATACTCTTATTATGAACATTCTTATGTGCGATATGCGTGAAAGTGGAAAGGGTTCATTTATACATTACATTTAATGGTAATAGATCTATAGTGTACAATTTTAATGTGTGTGAGCGTGATAATATAATGTTGACATTATGTGTCAGATGACCATATTTAACATATAAAGAGGCTTAATCTTTGACGCCAACATTGTTGTGTAATGAGCGGCACAATCATAATCGTAATTGTACACTTTTATACAAAATGCGGAAGCACATGGTCTGTCTAGAGTTTCAAGATCAACTAAATCGTCGTAAAAGCACCTATGTCAGCTTTAATGGCCGAAAATCCAAATAAATATTCTGATTTATTCGCGGCTATACACCAACGGAAATAAATTTACGTACAACGTGAAAAGATTTTGAATGTTCATACGACTGTTGGTTGCGACTGCGCGTGTGACGTGTACAACGACTCACTCCCGCGCAGCGAAAATAAATAATAGAATGACGTGACTGGTGAACATAAATCGAGTTTATTTTTATATTTCAAATTAAATCCTAGTATACTGCGCCCTTGATGGCTATTACAGATCTATTATTCATAGGCTATAAAATATCTTCTTCCGTGAACTATTTATTTTGGCTATACAGACAGCTAAAGATTTAGTGTAAAGAACAATTTAATTATATAAAATCTTCAGATTTTGTCATCACCGTTTTCAAAGAATTCTTCTCATCTCGGTTTTTAAAGAATATTTCTTCGTCACATTAGTGTCACCGAGGTTTTCAAAGAATTGAAGCTAAACTACATTTAATGGATTTCATCACGATTTTTAAAAGACAGTCACGCGAAAATGTTTTTACTTCTAATAGTTTATAAGTAGTGTTTTTCTACAGCAATAAAATCTGTTCATAATAGTATTATTTAAATATACTCGTATAACTTTCGCGAAAACGTAAGTGAATATTATGTTTTTAAATAATTTGATTATTGAAGTAGGCAGCTAAATATGAGGAACCGTTTGTAAGTTATCTGTAATGGTATTTGAAATATTATAGGAGTGGCAACGTGGGCAGTCACCTGTGAGCATTTTAACTAATTATTAAAGTACTATATGATACATAGTATATGACAAATCACCGCATAAAATCAATTACGTAGGACGTAGCACATTGACATACTCACATACTATTGAACAAGCTCATAAATACCTTTATTGTAACAAACGGAGGTAATGACTACAAACAAATTAAATTCTAAACCACTTTGTATATCGGTATTTTGTTTAAACATATTTTTTATCTTTTTACACAATCGCTGACGTTTTAGTAGATTTTCAGCAGACATGCTCACGAGAAAATTAAGGTCAATGTCTTGAATAGTAACATGAATCTTGTTCTCTCGATGTCTCCATCGATCAGATTGTAAATTTAAATAGCCAATAGTAGTGCATTTTAAGCAGCGATAGCTCAGTGGGGAGACCAACAGACTGCAATGCAGAGGGTCTCGGGTTCGAACCCACGTCGCGCACCTCTGACTTTCGGAAGTTATATGACTTTTCGAAATTATGTGCGTATTGATTGACAATCATCGCCTGCTCCGTGCCTCGGAGAGCACGTTAAGCCGTTGGTCCCGGCTGCCATGAACGTCTATGGCAGTCGTTATTGGGAAAGTCAGTACCCTCTAATATCCTGACACTGGTCTAGCCTTAAGGTATCGTTAGCCTTCAGGTTGCGGAGGTCAGGTGGCAGCCGCTCCGTGTAAAAACTGATATCTAGTCAAATCCGGTTAGACCAGAAAAGCCGACCCCAAGTGACTTGGGAATAATAAAGAGAGAAGAAGTGCATTTTAAGATAAATCATGTTTAAATCCGTATCATATACATACATTTCGCATCCCTGCCATTAACCGTTTAGGAGTTTCCTCTTACAGACTCACGCTTTATATAGGTTCACTGTGGCAAGAAATGCCGTGCTGCAATAAGACTACATAGCCATCAACGACGATATGGCACAAGCGCTACAACAAACATCTACAACAGATGTTGTGGCCGATGATGATAATGATTGATGATGAGATCTACTCAACAGAGAAAACTGATATTAAGTAAGTTTTTAAAAGGTAGGACACTAATAAGCGCAAAATAAAAAGGGAGCTACAACCTCTTTTTAGCCTATTAAGACTGCGCCGAGCATAAGACGTGGTTGGACTAAATGACAGAGCTCGATATTCAAATCGGCGCGCGGCCGCCATAGTAAAATTGTATGGAGGATTTGAAGTGCTTTTTTGATAAATATTTATCTTTATTGTCAACCAATAACTTAAATATTTGGGACGGACAAATTGTAATATAACTATCTATGTTTCGTTTAAGCTGTAAAATAGGATAGATTTCTACTGTTATAAATATAAAAATCACGTAACACGAGCTTACGTTTTGTATTTTTCGTGCAAATTTACGTAATTTTGTAGGCGATAATATTAATTATTTTAAGTTTTTTACACGGAGTAATTGTAAACACATTCATTGTTATGGTAAATGTATATTTTATATTTGTATTAAACAAAAAGTGTTGATTTCATTCACTTAACTGTGAATGCCTGTTTTGGCACATTTCGCTCGGCGCAGTCTTAACTTATTTATATCGACATAGATATCGAGACGTAATGATAAAGTAATTGAGTCTAGACCGGCCAAACGTAAGTTGATGAATTATAAAGATTGATTTTTAAATAGTTTTATGTACCTACTATTTTATCTATAATAAAATATTTTATTATCTATCTTATGTGGGGGCCAGTCAGTGCAGACCGGCGACACTTCAACCCAGTGGGATCTTTTGTGTCGACACTCTCCCAATAACGACTGCCATAGATGTTCATGGCAGCCGGGACCGACGGCTTAACGTGCTCTCCGAGGCACGGAGCAGGCGAAAATTGTCAATCAATACGCACATAACTTCGAAAATTCATATAACTTCCGAAAGTCAGAGGTGCGCGACGTGGGTTCGAACCCCTCTGCATTGCAGTCTGTTGGTCTCCCCACTAAGCTATCGCTGCTTATAGACTTAAAGCACTCTAATATAAAGTAAATAAATATACCAAAAAGATCTAATGAATCAGTCCAAATCAAAACTGAGTAATGGGTCTGCAAGCTTATCATGATACTGACATGTTTTTGTATACAATTCTTTGGATAAAGGTGTGTATATTTGCGTGTGTATTCACTCGTAATAGCTGTTGCTATGTGAATAGTTTACCAACGCGATTACTTGGCGAGATACTTAGCCATTAAGTATCTCGCTGCGTTATATTTTGGAAGTATTGACAGAGCCTAATAATACATCCTCCAAGAAATAATTATAAGAAAAGTAGTTTACGTCCACAGAAGCCAAAAGCCCACTTACCATTTTCTTTTATTGTTTTATACAATATCTTTATTACTTTATATAAAATTATATACATTTTATAGTTGGTAACTATTACAATAATTAGGTCTTTTTCGACAGATTGACAACAAAAATTGCTGTAAAGAACGTGTCAAATGAAAAAACTATTTTAAACATAATAAAATATTCTAATTTATATTGAAAGCACTATCACTGAATAATAAAGTTGAGATGCCATTAGTTTTATGTTAAATAAGGCATTATAAATAACGGGATATGTGTTGCTGTGATGCCTTCGGATGAAAATAAAACGCAGCGTAAAAGGGGTATATAAGATTGTATGTACCTATGTAGTTTTTATATCAGAGGGAAACAGGCGTATAAGCCGCCTGCTTGTAGGTTATCGCAGCCAGCGGAAGCTACTAAACGTCACCGAAAACTTGGGCATAAATATCGCTTGTCTAACCAAGTATGATTAAAACACACCTTAAAAATAATCTACATTATACGAATTTTAAAATACAAGTAACAATTGAAACTTAATCAGCTTATATTCTAAACATATATTTAAAAATAATATATATATAAAATCAATCACGATAGAATCCGTACAAAAATAATTTCAATTTATTACATTTACGGCAATGTTACACAAAATTCGTGTGAAAGTAGGACTATATTAAAAAATAAATTCTACTTTGCGCCTTTACAAACTCTTAGAAAATGAAACATGAAACAAAATGTACTTTTAGTCACATTTTGTTAGACTATAATTATACTTTCTTGAGTAATTTCACTTATCTTTCATCTATTCACCCTTCATCCTGCGGTTTTTACTTCACAAGTTCACATCACTCTATAGAACTATAATTTAATAAAAGCTCCACACATCATGCCTTTACAAACACATTAAAACCCCGAGCTATCTGAAAATTATTTGAAACTAGAAGCTAACCGACGTAATGTTACCAAGAGCCAAAATAAATGTATGTAGATACATCGAAAACAAAACTTTTTGTAGGGTTTACCTTTATCTTTAATTACCTATCCTGTCTAGCGATTTTCATTTGAACCAAAAGCGTAATGCAAATGTAGTCCGACGCGAAACTTTGTTAATGGATTTGCGTTTTGTTTCAATATATCTACTTATATCCTTTTTAAATTTGTAGGAGTTACCATTTGGTACAAATAAATAGTAAACTCCCACTGTATTTAAAATAGTCGCAAATAACAAAACATATTAATTATGTATTGGAAAGATATAGCAAATACAAGCGCATGAGCTTTCGTAATTAAAGTAAATAAGGTGAGAAGTTAGTGTAAACTTTCCTATAACTATGCTCTCATAAAAAGACTGCAGCCATCTTTTAAGCCTCTACAACCACAAGCAACTGCTCTTTAACAAACCGCCCACCAAATTAAGGTTGATAGTTCAATGAATCTTGGTATTCGCCGTCGACCAAGCAAGCTAGCTGCAAGCTGAAAAACAGGGTTCGAACTGCGTTTGGTAATCGAAACTCACATCAACTTGCCAATCTGCACTGTAGTTTAAGTCTATTGCATTTAAACTCGCAATACTTTTTATTTATATCTTAAAGCCAACGAACTCAGACTGTCGAATTTCACATTACGTCATTATAGGACTCCCTTCATATTCAATAGCACCTCGAAACAAGCGATTCATAAAGTTTAAACGACAGACGCAAACTTGCACAATCTGTAATGACAGTCCCCGAGTGTAATGAACAAACTAATATCACAGGTCTCGTGGTTCCCTCCATGTACCTAAGTACTAAACAACTGTATACCGAGATGTCTGGGAACGACGAAATAGCCGAGTGGTGAGCTCCCAGCCAAATGATCCCACTTGTAAATACAGCCGACGCAAAATAATACTCGCTTCTCTAGCGAACAACATCTATATTGCTTCTCAATAACAATAAGTATCCAGCTATCTTAGAAAAGCCACTATTGAATAGAAAAAAAATAATTTTGGCTTTTATATATCGCACTGAGATTCAGAAGCCATGGATCTGAAGATGTAAGACAAAGTGTAATAATTTCATTATCGAAGAGTGGCCGGGAGGCGGTTCATTCAAATCAATAAAATTAAATGTAAGAGTGCGTATCGTGATATTACATGACGTAAAAATCCAGTAAATTGAGTAACTCGCTTCTTTTCAAAACGTATAGAGTTTGTTTCAGTTTAAGAATTTCATTTTCGTCTTGACGCCGAAATATTTATTTCTTTGTAAATAATTTGACGTTCCACGTGTAAGTATTACTTTTTTAAAGCTTCTCAATTTGGTAAACGTCTTTTCAAATGTTTCTCTCTCAGTAATGGTGATATATTTGTTTTCTAGAACTATCGACTACATACGTACTTAGGCGGAGTGGCGTCGCCTCTCATATATTACTAAACTTACAACATGACAAGCAATTCTCAGACGTACTTATGACAGTCTTGTTTATATTTTTGAATAAAAATATATTATAAAAGGGTGAGTATAAATTTTATCCTGCTAGTTGAACCTTCTATAAAAGTATTCTTTTTGGTTATGGAGATTATGTTCATTATCAATTGCCGTCGACTTTTTCAAGACACTTGAACCCAAAACAAAATTTATTAGAATGTATCTGAACTATACAACTAATTGGATTTTGATGAAAATGCGATAAAAATCTAAGTCACGTCGCTTGGTGGTGTTTCTTTGGCATTGCTTCTACAGTGCAAAACGAAATTCGGTTCATAGCGGTTACCGCTTACCATCAAACGTGATAAAAAGACAACTCCCGCACTATGAATAATTTCTGTGTTGCGGCGGATTTTACAAACATTCAAACAACGGACACAAAGAACACACAGACTCGGAACAACTATTTATGGATCACACATTTTTTTTGTCCCATGTGTGATCGAAATAACAACACCTGACGCAGTGCCAGTGACTACGCCAACTGCGTAGTCTGTTACAGTGTTCGATGGTAAGCGGTAACCGAAAACAAAACAGTTACCTTATTAATTCCTTTAAAATGTTACGGTACTATCTAAGTTAACACGCGCATAGAAATGAAGTGGTAGGTAGTTGTTTCACCAAAGTATTTAAAGTGTTGGTCGTTGGCGTAGAGGACACAACAGTTTGTCTGTAGCGTGAACGAGTTTGAGCGCAGTATATAAATAGTTCACATTGTCATACTTGCATTCACATCTGCGTAGGTTTATTATTCACGAAGAGAACATTCCGTGATAACAACTAGCAAACTAAACAGATTTAAAACTATCTAGATGCCTTTTGGTCTGTGTATAAATAAAGCATACATATTATTGAAGTTTTTAATAGGACGGTCTGTGGGTTGTTATTTTATATTTAAATTCATTGCAATTTGTGTTACAAATTAATAGTATAATATATACCAGCAAAGCAAGATGATTATGTTAGGAGTAGATCACATCAGTTGTGCGATGGATAAGGGTCGAAGCCACATCTTTCGCTTTTAAGTCCGATGCTTTAACTACTGGGCTGTAGCTGTTGTAATATATAAATATGAGTCGAAGACGAAAGTAGAGCCTCGCTGATTTCAGCATGAATGGGCCGGCTCGACCGGGGAAGTACTACCCTCTCACAGAATATCGACGTGAAATAGCAGTGTTCCTACTGTTGTTTCGTTTGGTGAGTGAGAGTGCTAGAGGCCCAATCACCCTCTTTCCTCCTTCCCACTCCTTCTCCTTCCCACTTCCTTTTTTTCCTAAAGGATCGGCAACGTGCAAGTGATGCCTCTGGTATTGCAGGCGTCCATAGGCTACGGTGACCACTTACTATCAGGTGGGCAATATGCCTGTTTGCCACATTAGTAGTATAAAAAAAATAAAAAATAAAATATGTTAGGAGTAGATCACATCAGTTGTGCGATGGATAAGGGTCAAAGCCACATCGTTCGCTTTTAAATCCAATGCTTTAATCATTGGGCTGCCGCTGTTGTAATATAAAAATAGGAGTCGAAGACGAAAGAAGAGAGAAGAAGATTTGTTTATTTATACATTTTTATCGCACGGTAACCTTTTACGCTTAGGGTAACCGTACTCTTTTCAACTATGTAGTGTAAAAAAGTGATAAGCTTATGTGCCCTAAGGAGTTTTTTATTATTATATTAATTAAAACATAATTCTGTAGAAGTACAGACTTCGAGGGCTAATTAGCTTTTTAGATGTTAATAATTTGTTGCTGATTAGCCTGTAGGGAATTGGCGCCTTATATTTCACCTCGTTCACAAAATAGAGTGCTATTGGTGGGCTTATGTTTTATACAAAAGTGAGCTATAAGAACAATATTTTTTTACCAAACCGTCATATTATGATTATTTTATTCATTGCTAAGGTTAAATGTCAGTAATTTTAAATATAATAGAATTCATTCTTATATTATTTTTTCGATGACGATTAACCAATATCTTACTTAGCAAGCAGTTGAGTCCAACTTTACGTTTTTACGTAAAAATGTGTGTAATGTATAAAGATAGCATCCTCCTCTCTTTAACGTTGCCGTGCCCTACAGGGTCCATATTGTACCTACTGTGATATTGAGTAACACCTTTATATAACATAATGAGTGCACTAAAGATATTGAGTAATGAGTATTAATTGGTAAAATATTTTATCAATAATATTCAGCATCGTTTAAAAGCAAGTTTTCTAAAAAGTATATTAAAATTACAATAAATCATGCATGTCGACTAGCTTGTGTAATAATAATAAATCTGGTAGAATATCGTCCATTATACAGTGACGATATGATTTTTATTGTAACCTAACCTATGAGTGTTATAAACTTATTGCATTTATAACTGTCCGATGACAGATATATCTACCTACCGATCTCCTGATTTTGTCATACGAATTTTATACACGTGTCCAGAGATTTTATAACAAAATATCTATTCGAATTTCTTCTGCTATTTTTCGGAGAGACATTGATTCATAATCTACATTATTTTCTTTAAAAAACAAACATTATTTTATAATAGATAACACTAATCATAATAATAGTTATTTAAATGTAATAAATATAAATTTTGTATGTCCTTCCTGCTGTTCGTACATTTATTTACTTTGCTTAAATATTCACCGGTGAGCTACTCATATATTATTTATTCGATATAAATAAAACGATGAATGGGCAATAACTGTTATGTTGGAGGAATTATAGTGCGCGACATTAATAAACATATTTATATAAAAGCTTCCTTGATTTTTGCGAGTGATATAAAGATAAGCTTATGCGTGAGTCTTCAGTGTGCGTTAGTCAGCGATTAGTTACACTGCGATATTTATAACCGGTTTCAAAAAAGGAACCCGGTCTTTATTTGACGTTTATTTTTTTCGTTAGTTTTATTAATTTAATGTGGCAGCTTTTCTTTGCTGCCTGTCGTAGCTTACTCCAATTATTGTCTGTGGGTTTGCATGCTAGGTGTATTAATAATGAGGTTTCAAAGACACGCAAAGGTATAATTAATAATTTAATATGCAATTTCGAACAGGGCACATGTCGCATATTTTGACAAATACTTTTTTACTGTAAATGTAATCTAAATTCTTCTCTGCACCTATTATGTTTAAAAAGGGTACAATTCTGTATTTATTCTACTGTCCACGTCATGGCGTGTACAGAAATAATTTTAATTCAAGGTCACAACTCTAGTATCTATTAACCATCTGAAACTTGCAGACATTGAATTGCAAAGGTGAAACAATACATACCGTTAGAATACACAGACTTTCATGACGAAATATTGAATGGCCAACTACAAACGAAAGAGAAAATCCTCCATAAGAAGATTTTTAAAGAAAGTCTGTTATTTTAATTTTATTTAAGTATTATGTTTAATTTAGATACCTGAAATAAAAGATTCGCAATATGAATATGGATTTCTTCTTTAAATGTTATGCGCTCAATATTGTAAATTTCGAAAAAGGCACATCTCATAAATATATAATATCTAATCTATAATAATATTATAAAGCTGAAGAGTGCCTTTGTTTGTTTCTTTGTTTTTTAGTTTGAACGCGCTAATCTCAGAAATAACAAGGTCCAATTGAAAAATCATTTTAGTGTTGGGTAGCCCATTTATCGAGGAATGCTATAGGCTATATAATAATAATAATAATATTCTATCACATACACACAACACCATCTAGCCCAAACTAAGCAGAGCTTGTACTATGGGTACTAGACAATGGATAAACATACATGTATACTTTTTTTTTTGTAGATATATACATATTATACATAGAAACACCCAGACCAAGACAAACATCCATGTTCATGCACACAAATGTTTGACTTGTGCGGGAATCGAACCCACGACCTCAGGCGTGGCAGTCGGTTACACTAACCACTACGCCATCGAGTCGTCAACATCACGCTACGACCAATAGGAGCGGCGCTTCTATGAAAATGTTGCATAAACGGGTAAATTCTCTTTTGTGAAGCAGACGTAGCTGCGCAGGTCAACTAGTATATAATTATATAAAATAACATTTCACATCTAAAATTTCTGTAATTTTCCATAGTTAATTGTACTCAAATTGTATGTATGTATGTATCTTATGTGGGGGCCAGTCCGTGCAGACCAGCGACACTTCGACCCAGTAGTATCTTTTGTGTCAACACTCTCCCAATAACGACTGCCATAGATGTTCATAGCAGCCGGGACCGACGGCTTAACGTGCTCTCCGAGGCAAGGAGCAGGCGATAATTGTGAATCAATACGCACATCATTTCGAAAAGTCATATAACTTCTGAAAGTCAGAGGTGCGTGACGTGGGTTCGAAGCCGAGACCCTCTGCATTGCAGTCTGTTGCTCTCTCCACTGAGCTATTGCTGTTCACTCAAATTGTAACTCAAAAGCATATTTTATAAATCTTACACTATTTTAGAAAATAATTAGATTTTTCCTTTCCTGAACATTTTACATTTTCAAACAAGTGCTCTTTTCAAAATTGCATGTTCTATTTATGACATAATTATAACTCTCGGTATATACTCAGAGTCGTACCTCATATTACGTTTCGCTTCAAAATCGCATTGTCTATCTTTACGACGTACATGCTGAACAAATACACAAACATAATTTTGTAGCTTTAATATGACGTAGTTTGACTAGTGCCCAGTAGTGGGCTATACAACTGGCTAATACTGCAATTAATGTAATATTATGCCATAAACTTGATTTAACCAATCAGAAATACTTTAACATATTAGATTAATATTTTAAATGTGTATCCCATGACTAAAATGGAATGTAAAAAAACAGTTATCAACTGTTTAAATAACTTAGATTATGATGAAACTAAAAACATTATTTGCACTTTAAAATAATTAGGTACGCAGCGCACGCGCACTCACACACACACGTACATATACATATACACACGCTCCCATACACACACTCACACATACACACACACACTCACACGCACACATACACACATACTCTTTTAATATACACTCTCATCCCCGCACTTTTTGCTAATTTACCTTATCGATTGCCTTACATTTTCTTGTATCTTTGAAGTACATATTGTTTCTGACACGTTTTACAATCCCTAGCTGCATATTTTTGTATTACTAAAGGCGAGAGCCTGGAGATTTGTCACACAGGTTTCGTACCTAGTACAAACTCCAGCTCTCACTAAGGTTTTAGTTCATGCTGTACCTTATTGTAACATATCAATGTACCTTTTTGAGAGAAATATAACAATATTATTATTATTATTATTATTATTATTCACTTTCTTTTTATATTCGTGCAGTCAAATCATTAACTTTAAATAAGTGTCATGTAAATTCTGTATCACAACCTAGCTCTTATCGCTCCAAACAACCAACATTTATGTAAAGTAGCCTTAACACTGAAATAAAATGTTTAGCCTGGCGACGAACATGGTCGCTTGTCTGACGTCATAACTCAGTAAACAGACATACGAGACCACAAACACGGGGCAATCTGTTTGATGCGTGTACTTTGAATTGTATCGAAGTAACTAGGCCCACGGGTACGCAAAAACAAATCAGCTAATTGAATAACAGAGTTCTATTTTCATTCCTCAGGGTCAATGCCAGAGAATGAACGAAAATAATATTGAAATATAGCAATACTCTGAATATAAAGAAGATTGTGTTATAACTTATATTAGTGGAGCAACTGGTGCACAAATTCATGTTTACTATCCTACCTTCTTATTATAAATGCGAATGTGAGTTTGTTATTTTGTAACGACGTCACACCTTAAGAATGCGCCGAGCGAAATGTTCCAAAACAGGCGGTCACAGTTAAGTTGATAAAATCAACACTTTTGGTTTAATACAAATATAAAATATACATTTATCATTACAATGAATGTGTTTACAATTACTCCGTGTAAAAAACTTAAAGTAATTAATTTTTCGCCTAGAAAATTACGTAAATTTGCATTAGATTATAACAGTAGAAATCTATCCTATTTTCAGCTTAAACGAAACATAAATAGTTATATTACAATTTTTCCGTCCCAAATATTTAAGTTATTGGTTGACAATAAAGATACATATTTAACAAAAAAGCACTTCAAATCCTTCATACAATTTCACTATGGCGGCCGCGCGCTGATTTGAATTTCGAGCTCTGTCATTCAGTCCAACCGCGTCTTTCGCTCGGCGCAGTCTTAACTACTCGACCGATCATCGTAACCCTTTCATCCAGAAAAAAGTACTGTTTCCTACTGAAGCTGCAGGCAATAACAAGTTATTTATACATAGTGTTACATGTCTATTCTTGAAGACATTCACAGAGGACACACGCTTTTTGCTAGTAAGAGTAAAACGAAGATTACACAATGCTGTTACTGAGAACGTTAGGATAGATGCCCGAGTAAAGAATTTACACTTCACGTTATCTTAACGCTACACTTTACCTGCGCCACCAAGGTATTCATAACCATTTATACAATCACTTATATATTATACGGCCGGTGGCGGCCACGCACCGGAACACGCAGCAGGGGTAGGCCCCCCACAAGGTGGACCGACGACCTGGTAAGGGTCGCGGGAAGCGGTTGGATGCGGGTGGCCCAAGACCAGTCTGTGTGGAAAACCTTGAGGGAGTTCATGTCCAGCAGTGGACGTCTTTCGGCTGAGATGATGATGATGATGATGACATATTATACAAATTATATATTTGGATATTCAAAAATATCTCTCCCGCACCATAGTGATCCATAGATCATGCCATATATCACTTTGCTAACATACAATTAACGGACACAGAGAGTATACAAGATTCATAACAATTATTTGTGGATCACACAAATAGTGGTCCTTACTTACTTCAAATCCACAACGCTCAGCGTGACGACAGCATCGAGGTAATCACTAGCCCGGTACGCCATCTACGCAGCCTTGCTTATACCACGGCCTCACAGAAAACCGGCGTCAAATAGCGCTTGCGTTGTGTTTCGTCGAGTGAGTGAGGTTATCGGAGGCCCAATCCTCACCCCTCAGAAAAGAGGGAAGAGGGGGGCAAATTTAAAAGGCTGACAACGCACTTGCGACTCCTCTGGTGTTGCGTGTGCCCGGTATGAGCGGCAGTAATCGCTTACCATCAGGCGATCCAAATGCTCGTTTGCCTCCTATATCATAAAAAAAGTATATGGCTAGAGATAACAGCTAGCCTGCTACGCTATCCTCGCAGCCATTCTATAACGCAGAACTTAAAAAATGTGATTAAATGTGGTTGTAATACTACTTCAGGCATGACCAGACCAGCGTCAATGTAGCTATAATATATGTATCACATAACATTAGTTCTGACCTACTAATAATTGGATCATTCAAATCCAATCATGTTCTCACTAGTTTAATTTAGATAAACCCACATAGTCGTGCATCAGACGTACGGGGTTTTGGAGGTGTGTCTCAGGGAAGCTCCGTCATCTACAGGCACTCTCCCCTTGATAAGTTCAGAATAAACACAATATGTTTGTGTATGTTTGTCTTCGCAAAACTCGAAGAGTAGACGATGTATTGACTTAAAATTTTGACGATGTTGTATTTCTATATACCAAAATTTATATATAAATTTTTGGACTAATGTTCCCACGGAAACGGGACATGAAATAACAGACTGAGACATAGAGAAATGGGACTAGGTTTAGATAGTTGATATAGGTAGCAATACGGTCACGCAGCCAAGACATGCAGAACCGTGACTTCTACTTGTGGACACTGCGGTGAAGACGGTCATTCCATTCAAGACTGTACAAAGAGTACGGAATCTCCAAAATGCGCTACCTGCCTGTGATTCAAAAATCCCAGCAACCACAAGACGGGCGACCCTGAATGCCCGGCGAGAAAGGCTGCCAAAAATAGGTATATTATTTCTATTGACTATGAAGGCGCCTAAGAGCACCACATACTCGTTAGTATATTAGATCATTTAAATAATTTCATATTATGGGTATTCATTTAATAAGAGAGATAGATAATGTAACTATGTCAGATTCCAAGTCATGTGCGGTATGGGACTGCAGAGAGCAGCGATAGCTCAGTGGTGAGACCAACAGACTGCAATGCAGATGGTCTCGGGTTTGAACCCACGTCGCGCACCTTTGATTTACGAGAGTGTCGACACAAAAGATCCCACTGGGTCGAAGTGTCGCCGGTCTACACTGACTGGCCCCCACATAAGATAAGATGGGACTGCAGACAATATCTCTCCGGTGTAAATCATTCATTAACCATACTTACCCAAAACATACGCAGTATATATAAGAATATAGACAGTTTTAATATTTTTCAACATAGGCTTATCTTTGATTGTGATATAATAATTCTAACAGAGCACTGGTTATTAAATCGGGGCGAGGTTCTTTTAATGTCAGGATACAATATATACCATAGCACAAGAAATCTTAATCAGAATGATGGTTTGGTAGTGTACGCAAAGGAATCTTTACAGGTTTTAATTGAAGAACCACCCTTTCTAGGTTGTACCTAATTGCTTAGTTATCAAAACTGACACAAACAGCGATTATTGCTATGTATAGATCCTCATTTAGAAACTTAGATTCCTTTTACAAATCTCTTAATCAGACCTTACAAACACTAACCTCTTTATTGAAATTAAACTACTATATACGAATTTTATCGCGTTATTTATTTTATACTTTATTACAAAATTAATGGTCTCCCCGTAACCATGGCTGCTGAAAAGCAACCGAAACGTCGGGGAAAGCGTAACCTTAAATATAAATAGTTTTAATAGCTTTAATATATTAATTAGCTTAAAAATTAGTAAGGTTCAATAGTATCTAGTAGTAGTGTGACAGTTTCAAAAATTTTGTAATATTGTGTAAAATAAATAACGCGATAAAATCCGTATATAGTAGATTAATTTCAATGAATAACATTCGCGTAAACAGAAGACAATATTAACTAACCTCTTTTGGAAATATTGTAGTAACAGGGGACATAAATATAAACATTGGATCAGAACAGCTCGATACAGGAACTCAAGACTATCTCAATCTCTGCTCATACCATGGGCTTCTCCCTGCTCACACATTGCCTACACACCTGAGCGGTTTCTTGTCTCGATCATGTAATGATCAAATCCAGCTGGTCTTTAATTACACTCGTTATTAACTCGACTATCACTGACCATCACGCTGTGTTATTAATCGTAGATTTAACGCTGTTGCTAAATCTAAACTTCTAAACTAATATTATAAAGAGGAAACATTTGTGTTTTTGTATGTATGTTTGTAATGTTTTCACACAAAAACTACTACACCGATTTCAAAAATTCTTTCACCATTAGAAAGCTGTATCTTCACTGAGTGACATAGGCTATATTACATTATCAAAAAAAAATAGGGATCCTAAATAAAAATGCAATAATATAACCCAAAACGTGAAAAAATTGTCATAAAAAATTTATCATCGCGTGCGCTGCGGAAACTATTAATGATAGAACAAAAAAATGTTTTACAGTATTATAGAACGTATCAATATCTACAAAAAAGTCTGCGATACCGTATGTATTTTTTTAATATACAGCTAACTACACCTATATAGGTATAGTTAGACTTATTAATTTCTTTGGTTATAGATTTATATATTAAAATTAGATAACAAACTAAAAGTAGGTATTGGGTAATAAATTAAAGTCCACGCGGACGACGTCGCGGGCAACAGCTAGTTGCTAAATAAAAACGAGTGCACTGAGGAGCCCCCTGAGTCGGGGTGCGAGTTCTTCGAGAGCCAGGGCCAATGCAAGGCCTGGAATGCCGTCGGGCCCTGGTGCGGTGTTTTTCGAGCGAAGGCTCGACACCGCCGCTCGCATCTCTACCTGGGTCACTTCAGTTACTACGTCGTCGTCAAAGTCCGCGCTGGACGCCATGAAAGGCGGAACCATCGGCGGAGGAGTGTGCTCCGCCCGTGAGGGAAACAGAGCAGCCACAACCTCCTCCAGTAACTTTGACCGGAACGTTACATTCCTCTAAACTAACACCGTAACAACTTGTTAATATCGTCGCTGCACTTAGAAGTTAACTAATCCCCTGACGTATTAAACTTGCAAAAATATTAATCTCAAACAAACAACTTGTGTGAAAGTCTTGCTACATACTTAAATACTTATGCTGACCGTAGATGTATATTACACACACACAGTACTTAGCAAAGTAAAGACAGCAAATAATATCTAAGTTAGTGTAGTAATTTTGTCTTATTTGGTAAACAAATATAGCATATTGGTAGAGACAGTAGACAATGCATAGACATGTCGCTATGTATTGTATCTAGCAATACATAGCGTCATGTCTATGCATTGTCTTTCTTTTTTGTTTGAATGTTTGTAAATTCTCCCGCGAGACAGAAATTATTCCTAGTCCCGCACTAGTAACAGTTGTCAAAATAAAAAAAATTTAATAGAGAAACAGAAATAAAGGAGCATATAGAGATGGGTCTCTATGTATTGTCTTCCATTTTTTTTCTTCTCTATTTATTATAGAACCAATAGTGTCATAAAGCAATAAATGAATAATTTTATAAAGAGTGTTTTATTTACCAAATAAAACAACTAAGGAAAATGGACTTTGTAAAATTACCAATACAAACGCAAAAAAATTTATTGAGTTATTTATTAATACGGAGTGAAGAATTGGTCCATAATTGTATTCGAATGATATTCGAATTCACAGTGATGCTCGGCACGAATTATATAAAAACAGTGGTTCTTTACCGGTAGTCCGTAACTACTAGTGGTTCCTAGTGCTATGTTACCAGTGTACTTCAGCTGCGTTCAGGGGAACGCACCCGAAGTGATCACCAAAGCGAACATAAAATGTAATTTCTAAAATTTGTTAATAATATAGTATTCTTGGTTTAAAGTAATTAGTAGTCCTTGGCAAAACAAAAATTTTGTCAATTGGTCCCTCATCACTTAAAGGTTAAGAAGCACTGCAAGAACACAGCTAATTAGTGATGAATAGGATCCTTCCTATTCATCACTAATTAGCTGTGTTCTTGTATCTTCTATCTCTATCTTCAAAGTAATTGGAATATTCGAAAATTTTATGGCTGCGTCTCGAAATGTTGCTCACTTCGTTGTCGCTGAGTATAGATCATTAAAATTATAATCAAATATGTATTCAAAAAAATATTTAATAATGTTAAGAGCACCTTGAATCGACGGGCGTGTATGAGGAATGTGATGAAAGTGAATGAAGCCAGAGAAGTGTGTCAGGATCGTACATACATACATACATAGATGCATGCCTGTTTTCCAGAGGAGTAGGCAGAGACTACGGATTTCCATTTGCTACGATCCTGACACACTTCTCTGGCTTCATTCACTTTCATCACATTCCTCATAGTCAGGATCGTAGCAAATGGAAATCCGTAGTCTCTGTCTACCCCTCTGGGAAACAGGCGTGAATCTATGTATGTATGTATGTATTTAATGATGGGTTGATCAATCGTGTTGTGACGTTTATCGACGATGTTTTGTATAACTTTGGATAACAGTGATGATTGGCTTTTAAGTCTTTAGTATTATTTCAATGCACCTTTCGACTGGATACATCATCATGAATTCATTAATATCAAAGTTTAAAGTATTCGAATATTCGTCATAGTTCGACTACGCTTTGTTTGAAGATTTAAATAATCTAATTTTAATCGATAAGTGCCTTATGCTAGTTGTAAAACATTATTATATTGTTCAAGTGCAATTGTGCATATCGCTAATGTTTGTTCTTATTATCAATATTATCAATCATGAGGTCCCGAGTATAAATCCTGGGTTAGTTTCTATGAATTGGTGTTGAGTGTTTCTGTTAAGATATTTACAGCAGCAGCACCATAGAATCAGGAATTGTATCTATAAACTAGAAGTATCTCCTATTATTTAGGTACTAAATATTATCTGAGATAATGGGGAAAAGGGAACTTACACAATATTTGCATACCATTACCTATACATTTAGAAATATACATGTCGGATCGTCATAAAATAATCATTGGAATGTAATTTATTTCTGTAATTGGAGTTGATTAAAGCGCCATCTATTGGTTTGTTTCGGAAAGTCAAGCATAAGCTTGAGTGAGGTCGCCATAGAGCCAATGTGTCAGATGAAGTGACAGTTATAACTGACTGTCATATTGACGTTATAATAAGCGCCGGAGACTCGTGCGCGGATACATTCGGGTGACGAACTCGCTGCGTTACGGATCAAATCAGAGATAATCACAGTCAACCTTTATTGTTTTATTTCTTTTGTATTTGCCTATCATTAGTATACGTACGAAGTATACAACCACGTCTATATTTTGTTGCTCCGACATACATATTATGTACGTAAGTACGCTAGAGACATAATCTGACAAAGATTACACGTGTCACGCCAGCTATATTAGAATAACATGCTTATTGTAGTAATAATCTTCATTATCACATACAACTCAAACTGTATGCATATTAAACTCAAAACGAAGTAGCGCTTGATTGATCATGCATGATCCTACCCAACCGGCGACAAAACGTTTCCAAAGTTTCCTTTAAATTTGGAACAAATCTCGACACTTTGAAATTCCAAATACAAATAACCAACTCGCTTGTCATTTGTCTCTGCTTATTATCACGCACACCAACAAGGATTAGGACGCCGACACATTTATCATTTCGGCGCGTGTGTAAAGTTGAGAAGTTATTACTAATCTATCAATGGCGCAAACTCGTGTCTTCCCAACGTATTCAGAGGCACGCGCGACATGTGATTCGAGGGGTGCAGACTGAGGGGGACGGGGTGTGTGTGAAGATTGAGGACGCTCCATGATTTTGTGGAGGGACAGTTACTCAAGTTTTCATTGGCGGAAGAAGTTTAATAGACTTCTAAACTGTTGAGATTTACTGTTATTAAGAATGAACAATACGGCAAATTTGTTATACCTGTTTCCGGCCGCGACTTTGCTCGAATATTATATTTTCAAAGCAGAGCTTTTGCTACTTAGGGACTGGGGATACTGTAGCTTTCTATAAGTAAAATATCTGTGCGAATTGGTTAACTAGATTCAGATATTACCCGCTTATTAATAAACAAATGCTTCCTCTTTACTAAAAATCAGATAAATGTTGTTCTCAGGTTAAACATTGTGTCGTATTGTAGACATAAATAATCTGGTGGTTCTTGTGTGTTATTGAATAATTTTGTAGAAATATATTTTCCATAGTAGCATGTACTGTAATAATTTTAGCCTGCACTACAATTAACGAACAAAGTAAACCCAAACTTAGAACAATAATTTGAGTATAACTCAATTAATAATACGGTATGAGATACGATCCTACAAGGTTTATCGCCACGACAGCGACGAGGCATCTGTTCGCCTGCTGTGCTATCCATGCAGTGAAAATGCGGTTAATCGCCGATGAATATATATTAAAAGAAGCAGACAGAACGGACACGAGCACGACAAAGAGTGGAATGGATTGAGTGGTCGCCTCGGCGTTATCATTAGTGTGTCCTATACCTACTTGTGTAAAGTCTGGGTGTTATTATGCCCTTCGTTTGAATATTTATAAATTCCGCTGTTGTCCCTTAGTGTATATCTCCTCTATCAGCTTCTCCTTCCCAGCGGCGGCCCTATATATTGTCAACGCGTCCTGATGCCGGTCTCCTTCCGCTGCGCTGCCTGCTGTCCGGTACCCGGGACCACGTAACAAGCCTTCATCTTGAACCACGCCCTGAAATACCACTAAATACCTAGTTGAATATAATTGTAGTTCTGTTTATTCTCATACACCTATTGTAAGTGAAAATATATGCTTATTGATCGCGTTGTTTATCTTTAATTTCTATTAAAATCCTTTTTTTTTTTGTGGGGAAATGCGCCTGATGCATACCCTCTCGCCACAAGGGGAGGTGAGAGGGCTATGTCCGGCTCTCCCGTTCTTCGGGCCTACGGACCAAAACCCCACGGTGTGCACACTCGCTGCCTTTTATAGTGGATGGGCCGCTGGCAAAAGTTACTACCTCAGCGACCCACCCAGCAGTCTACAACGCCTCGGCGACGCCCCGACACTACATAGGGCGTCGGACCGACTCAATGGCTGGCGGGCGGGCGATTCCCGTTCGCCCGCCCGCGGCCTTCATTATGGCGGCATTAGGCGCGCGAAAGCGCGCCTGCGCCGTCCGGTTCGCCGGCGACGGCTCGGATCCGCAAGGATACATTCTATTAAAATCCTTGGTCAACTACGCCTCTAAAGCGAGTTGATTACCATAACGTTACAACATTTTGCTTTACATTCTAAAAAACTAATAAATATAAAAGCCAATTTAAAAAGGAACGATAATCTTATAATGAAATCACTTTTTAAAACTGTCGGCTGCATGGAGACCGAGAAGACATCGGGTCACGTACTCCTACATTTTAAAAGCGTGAGCAACCAACGGGCGAAACTTCTCAATAGTCCACAAACGATGAAGGTGGTACTGCGCAACATCGGTCCTCTATTATCTTTCTGGACGGAGCTGAGGTGGTATGAGTAACCGAACAATATTTCACGTCGGTTACTTACGCACAATGGCGTCATGATTATGAGCATGGGATGCGACAAAATGCAACCAATGCACATATTCAAAAAGAATTTTACAATAAAGGTCCCCACAAGGGAGGAATGGAGACAAGGTCTACAATCCCCTAACAAGGGTTGTCTCATCTGGTACACCGATGGTTCCAAAATGGAATCAGGATCAGGCGCTGGTATTTATGCCAACGACTGTAAGGTGAGCCAAAGAATGGGCAAATATACAACGGTCTTCCAGGCGGAAACCTATGCTATAATTGCCTGCGCGCAGGAGAATATCAACAAAAATGTCACTGACAAGACTGTTTATATTCTCAGTGACAGTCAAGCTGCTCTTAAGGCTCTGAACTCATGTAGGGTGGATTCCGGACTAGTCCTGAACTGTGTTAAAGCCCTTAACAAACTTGGCAGGAAAAACACAGTCAGGCTTGTGTGGGTTCCGGGGCATGCAGGTGTGCAGGGTAATGAGGAGGCTGACGAATTGGCCAGGAAGGGCTCGGAGCAACTATTTGTTGGCCCCGAGCCATTTGTAGGACTCTCTGAGAATACCGTCAAGGCAGCTATGAATGCACATGGCAATGACAAACACAGGCGGGAGTGGATGGCCCTTAGGGGTCTGGAACACTCCAAGAAATTCATTGCAAACAGAGCCACGGGCTTCACCCGGAAGTTCTGCGGGTACAACAAGGGCCAAATACGTGTTATAACGTAACACTTCCAGCCTCACATATACTGCTAGTTCGGTTACATCTTAACCACTATATGTACATTAAAACCTATTATCGTTTTATAATTGAATTAATAATTTTGTAATCTATAATCTAAATAGTTATTTCATATTTCTTTATACTTAATTATATTTATTAGCTTGGCGCCTTCCGCTTGTCAGCTTCCGGCGCGATTAATAAATAGTACGTATTGTTAGGTACTGATCTCTATACTTTACACTATGTAGAATAATCAATCCTATAATCATTTTGTTTTACTGTGTATAATATAATGATAAAGCTATTAGATTCTTACTGATTTTGTCACACTAGCGTATCTGCTTCCGGTGTAATAAATCCTTAATGTTACATAGTCCTGTATTATTAAATAATAATTGTATGTAAATAATCATCAGAATAATTAAGATAAACAATGTTTAATATTATCTATTGAGTTTGTGAATTTAGTATTAAATTAGGTCAAATGTTTGTATAAATACCGGCGGTTAGAATGTTTTGGGGGCATTCATATTCTAACCGTTGAAACGTGCATTCAAGATAATATAAGTGCTTTTCTGTACAACTTGTGTCTTCATTGTCGCCGCCACCCTGACTATTCACCTTTTTACATACGCCTGCTCACAGGAGCGTTTACTGGTCACTTTGGCACCAATGACTTCCTGTGCAGATTGAGTTTGACAAACAATTTGATCTGCAGAGCCTGTGGTGAGCGGGACGAGTCCATATTACACCTACTGTGTGAATGTGACGCGTTGGCTGGACTAAGGATGGGTCTGATGGGGTTGGCATATCCGAGCCCTGAGGACTTCAGGCTTCTCCCTCTGAAGTGTACGCTGCGATTGATGCAGTACATTTATAGGGAGATAGCTAAGGTATAGATCTCGGGGCCGACACAAAAGATCCCACTGGGTCGAAGTGTCGCCGGTCTGCACTGACTGGCCCCCGTAACAAGATAAGATAAGATAAGATACGCACAATGGCCCAATTGTGGGGCTAAGTGCGGATAACACACGTCCAACTAACTAACCTATACGCGAGCTAAGTCGCAGGTAACAGCAAGTACACGATATAATACTCAACCGATTCAAATACTATTATTTGAATTGGTCGGATTCAAATTTCATACTGAAATCAGCGAGGCTCTACTACATTTTGAGTAGTAGAGCCTCGCTGATTTCAGTGAATGGACCGGCTCGACCGGGGAAGGATTACCCTCTCACAGAATATCGACGTGAAATAGTAGTATTCCTCCTGTTGTGTATCGTTCGGTGAGTGAGAGTGCCGGCGGTCCAGTTACCCTTTTTCGCCCTTACCGCTCCTTCTCCTTCCCACTTCCTCCTTTCCTAAAGGGTCGGCAACGCGCAAGTGATGCCTCTGGTATTGCAGGCGTCCATAGGCTACGGTGACCACTTACCATCAGGTGGGCCGTATGCTTGTTTGCCAACTTAATTATATAAAAAAAAAACATACATTTCGCTTTCATAAAATCCTTCACAAATTATAAATTAATATTCATGGCATGTTTATAGTTGATATCAGTGGTCACAAAACAAGTATGTTCCAGTACTGCCACATTCATGAGTACACGCTACTCATTACAACATGTCATGAAATATGTAAGTGCATAACACGACATTGGGTAATCATGTTTGTTCCACTATTCAATTAATTAATAAATAATCGCGGTTATGTCCAGGAAATTATTTATTCATAGCGCACATGGAACCACGGCTATCATTTATTAAAAGCTTTATTACATGCTTGAAATGGTTAGCTAGCTTGTATCAAAATACTGTATTTTTGGTAGGAGTTGGCAACAAAAAATAGTTATGAAATCTGCAAATTTTGCTAAGTCAGCTACATCGCACGAAGCGATATATTGATAGACACACTCACTACAAGAATGACTTTGAATCAACAAAGTTAAAAATAAGCTATTAAAATGTTTATTTAGGCGGCCTCGATGGCGTAGTGGTTAGTGTAGGGTCGCGGGTTCGATTCCCGCATAAGTCAAACATTTTGTGTGCATTAACGTGGATGTTTGTTGAAATTAAACTACTATATACGGATTTTATCGCGTTATTTATTTAACACGATACTATTGAACTTTACAAATTTTTAAGCTAATTAATTTATTAAAACTATTAAAGCTATTTATATTTAAATAGTTTTAATAGTTTCAATGAATAACATTCGCGTAAACAGAAGTCAATATTATGTGGATGTTTTTTTGGTCTGGGTGTTGCTAAGTATAATATGCACGTATTTACAAAAAAAAAGTGTATCTGTATGTTCAAAGGCCAGGTTAAGAGCACCTTGAACCGACGCGGTGACGGGCGTGTGTGAGGAATGTGATGAAAGTGAATGAAGCTAGGGAAGTAAGTCAGGATGGTAGCAAATGGAAATCCGTAGTCTCTGCCTACCCCTCTGGGAAACAGGCGTGAATCTATGTATGTATGTATGTAATATTCGCATAACATATGACAAATAAAAGATGCGGATAAAATCCGTATAAAATTGTTTCAGTTAAATCTTTAATAATTGCTCATTTTTTAAAGACGACATCCGCTTTATTTTAATAATCCTAAGTCGATGGCGTCTTTACAAATATCAATGGGCACAAAGAATACCCAGGCTTTCAACAATCATTTTTGGATCACACAAACTTTCGTAATCGCAGTTTACAAAATACAAATTTAGGGACATAATTATTACGCAGTCGTGGATCTTTGCTCAATGAAACGCCAAAATATATTATTACAAACAGAGTATATATTTCAACAGAGTAACGTTCTATCCGACAGTTTTAACGACAATGGATATTTGTTAATCTTCTACCTTATTTATATGTTTTTATCAAAGTATCAAATGGAGAGTTAAATATCAATTAATTACATTTTAAGGTATAAAATTAGTACAGTAACAAATAACAATGATAATTATTAATTATAGAAATAATCAAATGTAAATATGCGATTATAATCTTCTTCTCTCTTAGCCTTTATTATTCCCAAGTCACTTGGAGTCGGCTTTTCTGGTCTAACCGGATTTGACTGGAGATCAGTTTTTACACGGAGCGGCTGCCACCTGACCTCCGCAACCCGAAGGCTAACGATACCCTAAGGCTAGACCAGTGTCAGGATATTAGAGGGTACTGACTTTCTCAAAAACGACTGCCATAGATGTTCATGGCAGCCGGGACCGACGGCTTAACGTGCTCTCCGAGGCACGGAGCAGGCGATAATTGTCAATCAATACGCACATAATTTCGAAAAGTCATATAACTTCCGAAAGTCAGAGGTGCGCGACGTGGGTTCGAACCCGAGACCAGACCAACAGACTGCAATGCAGAGGGCATTGCAGTCTGTTGGTCTCCCCACTGAGCTATCGCTGCTCAGTCAAATATGCGATTATAATATAACAATTAAATATAATACGTCACAACCGTGTGCGACTATTGAGTACTTGATAACACAATATATCTGAGTAAGAACGATACTGTTTAAATAACACAATTAATTATTATTGGCCCGTGTGGTATTCGAAACCTCCACACTCAGGGCAGTAGAAGGGCGACCCCATGCCCGATGCGGCACCCGTATAGTGAAACCATTTTTATTTCACGTTATATTTAACTTAAATTTAACTACCATATCCATATCTCCCTATTTATAACAATAAAAATCACTTTCTTTGTGAATCATAGTTATTCAAATTAACTTTTCTTTAATTACAGGTAGTTATCCATAATTATTAAGAGCATGCAATGTTTACTTATAATTAGATGCAACTTTTTTCGCAAAGCCTTTTATGATATGTATTTAGTATGTGATTGTATTGTTGTTAACTTTGTTAGCAGACCATAAATAAATCCTAACTAATATTATAAATTCGAATGTAAGTCTGTTTGTTTGTTACGGTTTCACGCCTAACTACTCGACTAATCATCATGCAATTTTGCATACACGTTGTCAGGAATATAAAAAGTACTGTTACGCTGGCAAAATCGAGTTACACATAAGTACGAATGTAAGTTTGTTTGTTACGCTTTCATACCTTAACTAGTCGACTGATCATCATACAATCTTGCATACTGTTCCCGTAGGGTAGAAATTTATCATTTTCTACCTATCTTCTATTGCCCGCAGCTTCACTCGCGTTATTGTTGAAAATTTACAAAAACGCGAGTGAAACCGTGAGCAAAATCTAGTAAATATTATTATTGAGTAAACTCATCGCTTATAGACAATATTATACACACATGACATGGTCGTGACGTAAGCAGAATATTGAGTCGACGAGACGTGCCGTCAATCTGCGGTGTGTGCCATGAGCAGATACCGACCCCTCGCTTGTTTACAAAACATCGACAAACATAGCATCTGTTATAAGGCAGTATCAAAATTGCTATAGTTAGTTGTTGCTTTAAAAAAATCTTAACTTTTTATGAAAATGGCTGAAAATTAAAAACGTCATGCAAGAATAAAGTCTTGACATCGGCTGTTAACTTTGCACTATGTGCAATAGCCGCGATACACAAAGAAATAAATTCTACACGTGCAATGTCTATCCCCAGTTTGTTCGGGGCTACCAGTTTTATTAAAAGAGCTTATTTTCGGCCTGTTTTTATTATTTATTTATATTATTAATAGTCGCTAAGTAACTAACACATACAATCAAAGATCCTTCTTTTACCTATTTACGGTTTCCTCAGCCGGAGTTTCCACTATTTTCCGGTAAAAAAATTGTGACACAATTCCTGTATTTATGGTTAATTATATCTTTAATCGTCAATCTTTTTTTTTAAATATATTTACAACTAAGATAGCAAACAAGCATACGGCCCACCCGATGGTAAATAGTCACCGTAGCCTATGGACGCCTGCAACACCAGAGGCATCACTTGCGCGTTGCCGACCCTTTAGGAAAAGAAGAAGAGAAAAAGGATGTGGGAAGGAGAAGGAGCGGAAAGGAGGAAATAGGGTGGTTAGCATCTTTTTGATATATTAAAAGGATTTGCCAAATTCTATTGCAGAAGACATTTCAATAATTTGTTAAAAGGTTTATTATGGCAAATCTAAGTGAAGGCTTACGGATGGCAAATTAACTGTGTGAATTTGTCATGAAAATTGATCCGTCTATGAAAATAAGGCTTATTTTTCAAAGGCAAATTATAAATTCCTACACTGAATATCACTATAAATTGTATTTTCATTTAAAATTATCAAAACAAGAAAATACTATGTTCTTTATACCCTAACCTAAGCCTGGCAATAATTATTAATCAATCTTGTTAAAAATCATTCATTCAATTTATTTTATTTTGCATCCTGGAAGCGTATCTCCTATAATTCTATATGAATTATCATTCCATATCTAGGGTTTCTGTATTATTACGGAATACATCCGCCGCGAACAAAAAACTTTTACATTTGTTTATCAAGGTTATATCCTAAATTGTCAATCTTAGGCGAAGTAAAAAAGTCTTAAATAGTTCGTTACTATGTTCCTATTATTTTAAAGCGTCAGCAATATTTTTATCTTCTCTATGCTTACTGTAATATGGCCAGCAATATATGTAGTTTAACTTCAAACAAAGGTAAATCCATTGTACGTATACTGGATTTACTTTTGTTTAAACGACACATATTCAGTAATATTCGTTGCAGAATCGTAAAACATTTGAGTCCCCGAAATCCTGCAATAAAATAAACGGGACGGATTTACTTCATAAAATAAACAAAAGACGCCATAAATTAAAGTTTCATTGTCGCCAAAGGCATTTTATAAAATACTATCTTTTGTCCGAAGCTTTGTCCGTATTAATATAAATGTTATCCTATCAATTAATCAGGGTATAATATAATGTAATATTCTTTCACATACACGCAACATCATCTAGCCCAAACTAAGCAGAGCTTGTACTATGGATACTAGACAATGGATAAACATGTATATACTTTTTTTTTTGTAAATACTTTCATATTATACATAGAAACACCCAGACCAAGACAAACATCCATATTCATGCACACAAATGTTTGACTTGTGCGGGAATCGAACCTGCAACCTCAGGCGTGGCAGTCAGTTACACTAACCACTATGCCATCGAGTCGTCAAATCGGTATGATCTATGTATGTGTCAATTTTCACTCAAATCTGACGTGAACGTAATTAAGCTAGACGCTTGTGTTATGACTTATGAATGCATAACACAAGCGTCTAGCTTAATTAATATAATTACCTACTGCTCGTAGTATTTTGTAACCAAATAACTAATAAACTAAGAAATATATTTATATATATATACACCTTCACAATTAAAATATTAGCGTGATAACATAAACTTAAGCCAGCATATCTCTGAAGCGAGAGACAGACACCCACATTTTGGCAGATATATTTTAAGGTACCACGAAATAGGGTCAAACCTGTTGCCATCCCGAGTACATTGGTGGACTCCAAGCTACTACTTACTACTCGTAACTTGCTAACAGAACATCAACCATCACTTTGCCTGAGGCGGGCATTCAACCCAATAATATGAAAATCTAAGCGCAAACATATTATTATGCCATGGGATCAACTAAGCAATCCTCATTACCAGCAGACAACTATTTATACGATGTATTTTGACATTTAGATGCAACAACGGATTTATTATACTCATAGTTGCAGTAATGCCCCTACTCACTAACAATCAGACGCTGCGACAACGCCATGCACAGGACGCGTTAGCGCCTTTAGACTGCCTGTCCATTGAAGCGGAGCGAGGCTGCGGTATACACGAGCGGAGCGGAGATTTTATGCAATCCTATTGGATAATATTTCTCCGTTTCTTTGCTCCGCAGCCTCGCTCCGCTTCAATAGACAGGCAGCCTTAAGTTGCGTTGCGCAGACGCCAATGATCACTATATCGTGTTGTTAACAGCATGCATTTCAATGAGGGAGACGTGGCATGCGGTAGGTTATGCTAGTATATGAAGCTGCAGTAACGGTCGATGCGAGCGCTGCGATGCGGTGAAAAAGGCATAACTTTGCAACCAGACGCGATACGCGATGTGTATGTAAGTTGCGCTGTAGCTGCGTCTGCGCTCATAGGTTAATGGAACGCCAATGCACCCTGCATTGTATTAGTACAAAATATCTAAAATCCATATATAAAACTAAGGTTATTACTTTATTGTAGGCTTATATAAAACACTAGTAGTGTTACCGCGGTTTCACCCGTAAGTCCCGTTCCCGTGTGAATATCGGGTTTCACCCCTTTCCGGGTGGAATGCCCAAAAATCCTCTCTTAGTGCTCCCCTACACTCTCCAAGGAACATACATGCCAAATTTCAGTTTCTTGCATTCAGTAGTTTCGGCTGTGCGTTGTATGTCAGTCACTTAGTAACGGAAGAGTTTTATATATATAGATTATATAAAATATAATAACTTAGTCTATGTACGTTATAGTAAAGAGCCAAAAGTTTAAATATTTTGTTTATAAGACTATTTTCAGCCTATCTATAAGCGAACAGAAGTAGCACGGAAAGTCTGCTATCTCCAATAAAATAAAAATAGCGCAATTTCAAACTAACTAATATGAATAAGTTTATTACCTACTTCTTACAGACATACTCTAAACCATCAGCTGTACTAAAACAACGTGACGACCAAACGCTAGTATGAAGGGACTCTTACAAAAGAAATTTAGTTTACATTTAATATAGCTCGGTTGCAGTACAAGTTTAACTTGAAGGCACCAATCTGCAGGTGTCGGTAGCTACATTACGTACGGAAACTACGTGACAAGTATGTTGCAGCCTGACGGGAAACTTCGCTGTAAGCTACTGCTTACCACTCTATTACTAAGTAGGGCGCGATCTTGTAACTTTGGGTAACTTTAGCTCGTAGCTGAATGCTGGGAGTGGAAACTTTCGTCTTAACAGTCAATTAGCTGGTTCGAGTAAACCGGTATTAAATGTATTTTTGTGATTTTGCGCGAATTGGAAAAAGTTACATCGTTTTTTAAAGTGACTGTTAAAAGTTAGAAATATTAAGAAATTGTTGGTGCTATAATTATATGAATAGATTTTTTGATTATACAGAAGGCGCAGTAGTATAAAAGTGATCGTTCGCTGTCACTGCGCCGAGTCTGGTTGAGTTCGACCAATAAGAGACCAAAAATTATGTATTTTATAAATGAAGGTGTTCTTTGTCTTTGCTGTTTACCCTGGGACACAGGGATGACCTTTGGTGCTAGTACTTCTGTTAAAGGTAAGGTATAATATTTATTAGTGCTATTGAGACATACATGAAACAAGAATACAAATTAAATCATATGACTAACATAGTATTAAGTATATTAGTTAGCATTTGTACATAGATTCACGCCTGTTTCCCAGTGGGGTAGGCAGAGACTTCGGATTTCCATTTGCTACGATCCTGACACACTTCTCTGGCTTCATTCAACTTCATCACATTCCTCATACATGCCCGTTGGTTCAAGGTGCTCTTAACCTGGCCTTTGTCCAGAACGCCTCCGATCTGATCAAGAAACGTTCGCCTAGGTCTTCCTCTTGCGACTGTTCCATTCACATAGCCTTCTTAGTCAGTCTTTCCTCGTCCATTCTTTCTACATGTCCAAACCATCTTAACATACCCTTTTCTATTCTTGTCACTATATCCACTTTCATGCCGCATCTCTCTCTAATCACACTATTCCTTATTCTATCTTTCAGAGTCACACCACATATATTTCTCAGCGCTCTCATTTCTACAGCATTTATTCTGCTCTCGTGCTTCTTTTGCCATACCCAACTTTCACTTCCATACATAAGTGTGGGCACTAATAGTCCTCTATGAACAGCCAAACGTGCCTTTTCGGAAACATTTCGACTGTTCATAAAAGCGCGTAGAGTAGTAGAGTAAATTAATGTACAGCAATAAACATACAAATAAGTTATCGATTGGGACAGTTATTGAGTTATTGAGCACGAAAGAGTCAGCTCATCCAGGGAGTTATCTCATAAAGAAAACCGGTCTAGGAGTAGAAACACTGTTACTGCATTTTGCCCGAAGAGTTATGGTGACTGACTTATTTAGTGCTCCTATTCATTTCCTTTCATAGTGTTTTATTAGTAGTTTTTATCTCGGATACCTTTAAAATTGCAAGCAAACACAGGCTACAGTTATCGCTTATCATCAGGCTCAGCCTAATGATAAGCATATGTATGTGATAAGCGTAAGGCAGCGATAGCTCAGTGGGGAGACCAACAGACTGCAATGCAGAGGGTCTCGGGTTCAGGCCCACGACGCGCACCTCTGACTTTCGGAAGTTATATGACTTTTCGAAATTATGTGCGTATTGATTGAGTTTTGAGCACGTTAAGCCGTAGGTCCCGGCTGCCGTGAACAACTATGACAGTCGTTATTGGGAAAGTCAGTACCCTCTAATATCCTGACACTGGTCTAGCGTTAGGGTATCATTAGCCTTCGGGTTGCGGAGGGTCAGGTGGCAGCCGCTCCGTGTAAAAACTGATATCCAGTCAAATCCGGTTAGACTAGAAAAGCTGACCCCAAGTGACTTGGGAATAATAAAGGCTAAGAGAGAAGAAGATGAATGTGATAAGCGTATGCTGCCTGATTAATGCTGCATACATTTTTACCATCTTGAAATAAACAAAGAGCCATATATTTTTACTGTCTTAATACTGGACTATCTCGATAACGCAGTTTTAGTGAACACCGACTGCTATACATGAGATCTCAATTTCGATTCTCGTGCCAACCAAATTGTTATTGGGTTTTCTGACTAGAAATTCTCAGTTGCTTCTGAGGATTTCTCACATACTGCTGTCGCTGCTTCAGTAGGGTTGCAAAATATGTATGCAATAAACTTCTGCCTACCCTTGTGATGGAATGAACAATGATAACCTAGTGGGAATCCGTTGGACTGCCACGCAGAGGTCTCGCGTTCGATTCCAAGGCGCGCATCTCTGACTTTTCGAAGTTATGTGCGTATTAAGTAGTTAATTATCGCTTGTTTAAACGGTGAAGGAAAATATCGTGGAAAAACCTACATGTCTGGGAGTTCTCCACAATGTTATCGAAAATATTTGATGTCTACCAATCGTACTGTGCCAGTGTGGTGGACTATGGCCAAACTCTTTGCACACTGAGAAGAGACCCGTGCTCGGCAGTGGGACAGTTTAATACAGGGCTGGTATTATTATTATTACCCGTTCTGGTATAGGCGCGTGACTTATGTATATGTAACTATATTAGATTTGAAGAGATCCGTCAAAGTTTCTATGTGTCGTTCGGTTGCAGTTTTTGTCATCAAACAACAGCCGCGTAACCAAGTATATGTGTTATGACGTCATAACGTGGTTAGGCCGCTCGGTCGTGTCCCATTTGACACAAGAAGAAGAAAAGTTGCAGAGTTTAAGTTGTAAAGTTTGTAGCTGCGTCAGCACGCCTTAGTCAAAACAAACAACTTTATACTTACATACTAAAGCGTTTATTTAAAAACAAAAGGGGTCCATTCACGGAGTAGATAAAGTTTAGTATCGCATAACAGTATAAAGTAGTAAATAACAACTAATCTTATGAAACTTCGAACTGGGGGGTTGGAAAAAGTTGTGTTGTATGGTATGGTGCTAACGTTGTTTATGATCAATGTGAGACACTACCGGCGTGGAAACACACAGGATGTTAGTTAAACCAGGCTAACACTCATGAAATAGGAACTAAAAGTTGCCTTCATACAATGTGTCATATCGGACATAGGTGTAGACGCCTTCGTGCAGTGATTTTATATCGAGTAGGTCAATATAAGGCTTGAAATTGATATAATATCACAGCGTCGTACGTGCCTAACACATATCTGAGGGTGTGTCCGTTTCGGAGCTTTAGCCGATTATTTGTTTTTATTTCATTTGTGCGCCCAATTGCAGACCAAGTTAATACTAGATTTTACCCGCAAGTTCGTAAACGTGGCATTTGGTAGTACCTATCTATATATTTTTTTCTTTACATGTACGCTAAAGCTAATCTACACACCTAATACTAGACTTCTAGGCGGTGTATCAAGATGAAACATGCATCAGATATTAAGATCGACCTCAAGCTATACAACTGTGAAAACAGCATTCAGTTTGGAGTAGTGTTTCCGTGATGCGCGTACTACTATTTAGACAGACAGATAAACAATAATTCTAGAAATATTTATTTTAGCTTATATATCTCTTAAAATGACCGGTTGCATTATTGTTTTTAAAATATGTTCGATGTACAGATAGTGTTATTATATGTGAGCTAAATGGTTGCTAACAAGGCAACTGCATTCTTACTAAGCATTGAGTTTAGTAACTACACGATATTATTAGTCAAACTATAAATAAAATCATAAGCGTATTTTAACGGGCAACATCGAACGAACCAAACAAATGAAAAGCATGGAGTACTTATTCTTTAAGGAGAACACCCACATTTAAAACTTACTCTATGCAACAAAGTTCCGTTACCGACCGTCGAATGCCATTGATGTCGAGCGTTGAGACTTTATTTGACTAGGCAACTTCTATGGAATGCTTCATACTTAACTAGATTTTGTTCGCGGTTTTGCTCGCTGAATGTATGTTAGGTAAGGTTAGATTAGTAACAGTGCTATTTTTCTGGATAAAAGAAAGAAGAGAAGCAAGTTTTTTTTATTCTGGGACACAAAAGGGCACACCCAAAACATGACGAAAACTAAAAAAATAAAATAGAAATAAAGAAATACAAAATAAAAAGCAGAACAATATGTAATAAAACTAGAAAAATAACAAATACTAAACACTATAATTTCATTTCATTTCTGCTCACTGGCAACACCACACTTTCCGCTTAACTTAACAGAAACCATAGATTAGATGACGGTACTCTTTATCCTTTTCTGCTCCCCTGTCTCAATGTGTATGCGTATACAGGTGTCTGGTAATTAATGGATAACCTTTAAATGTCTTATAATAAAACAAATGGCGGTTCAGAAAAAATATGAAAATAAATGAATCTTAACACCTGAGATATGATTTTTCTTAGTTACCATATTTAACTTTATTGTACGCTACGACCATAAATTAATAAATTCCATAGGGTTTTTGTTTTTTTATTATTAAACACTAATTATGAAAATAGATAGACAGTCAAAAGTACGACTAGCTATTGCACTTTTTAATATATAATTATTGATTGTATTTAAAAAAAAATTCTGAACGGCCATCAGTTCTACTATAAGACATTTCAAGGTTATCCATTAATTACGGAACACCCTGTATAATTTTTATGATAATTTGTCGAGTAGTTAAGGCGTGAAAGCGTAACAAACAAACTCACATTCGCATTTATAATATTAGCTAGGATACTAGCTTTTGCCCGCGGCTTCGCTTGAGAACGGTACTTTTTCTGAAAGAAAGTACCCTATGTCCTTTTATGTACCACAGACAACGTCTATGCGAAATTTCATGGTAATAACTAGTCGTAGTAAAGGCATGAAACCGAAACAAACCAACAAACTCACATTCGCACTTATAAAATACTAGATATTGCCCACCGCTTCGCTTGCCTAAATGTAGGTTAGGATAGTAAAGTAAATGTCCTTTTTCTATTCTATTCCTATCCCCTATTCCCCTGACAACGTGTATGCGAAATTCCATGATGATCGGTCGAGTAATTAAGGCGTGAAAGCGTTACAAACAAACAAACTCACATTCGCATTTATAATACTGGTAAGGATTAGTTAGGATACTGTGATGTCGTGGGCTATAATTAAACACTGTTGACTATTGTACTGGGTTACTCGTGCCTTCGATGCGGTTACTCAGTTATGAGTACGAGAGCAGAGCATTGTTTTGCACTTCTCACTACTGCACAACCTCCACCACAATACTCAGAACTAGTATATTAAACGTCACAAATACCATTTGTATATTTAAATGTACGCTAATAACTGGTATCACTATACCGATTCTAAAAACTATTTCAAATCAATCAATTTAAGAGCTTTGCTCTTCACGGTGGAGCTCACGGATTCTTGGTACGACATCATTTTTCCTGCTCTTCCCCTGATCTCTGTTATTTCTTTTTGGTCTACCCCTTGCTTTCCTTCTTTCCCTTCTACGATAGTCTTTATCAAGTTATCATGTCGTATCAAGGGTCCCAACATCATTCCTCTTCGATTCTCCATGACTTTTAAAATACATTTTCTATTACTATATTAAAATCTTTTCCTTTTGTTTTTCTTTCCGTCCAACTGATTCTCTTTATGTAGGATAAGGCAGTACCTACCATATTTCAAAGACTGCAAATATCCTTCTTTTAATCACTTATAAAAGGCTTTTATAACGTCCCGTACAAACCAACCCGCAGACAAAACTATCCAACTCATCATTTGGCTCAAAAGTTAATTTAATAATTGTTTCAACTCCTTTATTTCTAAACTACACCTTACAGTTTGCTAAATTTTATCTTAATTTCAAAAATAAGTCTTAAAATAACTCACATTAGGTTCGTTTTTAATTGCTAGGTTAAGTTTAAAACTGAAACACGTGTGACAACTTTAATTCTTGCTTCAAACGTAACACGCGTCGCCAACTTAAGACTGCGCCGAGCGTAAGACAGATAATGACAGAGCTCGTGCGACGCATATTCAAGTCGGCGCGCGGCCGCCATAGTAAAATTGTATGGAGGATTTGAAGTGCTTTTTTGATAAATATGTATCTTTAATGTCAACCAATAACTTAAATATTTGGGACGGGCAAATTGTAATATAACTATTTATGTTTCGTTTAAGCTGTAAAATAGGAAAGATTTCTACTGTTATAATCTAAAAATCACGTAACACGAGCTCACGTTTTTCGTGCAAATTTACGTAATTTTGTAGGCTAAAATATTAATTATTTTAAGTTTTTAACACGGAGTAAACACATTCATTGTTATGGTAAATGTATATTTATTTGTATTAAACAAAAAGTGTTGATTTTATTCTCTTAACTGTGACCGCCCTGCCTGTTTTGGCACATTTCGCTTGGCGCAGTCTTAACCGCACACATTGAACGCTCCTGTATTTACCGCTAACATTATTATTGAGCCATTATCGCCTGTAGCCAATTAATAAAAAAGTTTTTACACTCCATCTCCTTTACGACTGCCAGCCGAAACAAATAACACTATATTATTTGATTAGGTTCTTTACTTTTAACGCTAAGTTACAAATTATAGAAATAGTATCACATCAATCAGATAATAATAATATCAGTCCTGTATATAAATTATCCCACTGCTGGGCACGAGCTACTTCTCAGTTTGATAAGGATATGATCATAGCCTAACAAGCTAACCCAATGTGGGTTGACAGGATTCACACATCTTTCAAAATATTACACAAATTCCTTACGATGTTTTCCTTCACCGTTAAAGCAAGCGATAATCGACTATTTAATACGCATATAACTTCGAAATATCAGAGGTGCGTGCCTTGAGATCAAACTCGAAACCTCTACGTGGCAGTTCAACGGTTTCTCACTAGCCTATCGGTGCTTTTTTCTTACGATCTATCATCACATATTTTAGGATTTTATTACTCTATATTTGCGTCACTGCATCGGTGACGCAGCGGTAGTGTATGCGGCTGCTATACGTATGTTGGGTTCGAGACACCAGTCGGGCAAAATATTAATTGATTTAAATAGTATACCTATATTTCCCCAGCTATGTTATTAATCTCACGTAATTAAGGGTAACGAGAGAAGATGTGTTTTGAATAAACAAATCAGATTTCGTTATTTGCATATCTCCTCTCCGCTTAGCTTCCGTGGTAATGGATCAAGTAAAGAGGAGAGGAGATATCTCAATTTCTATTGAATTTTTTGCCGCGAGCTAGTAAGTGGCGCGGCACGACACAAAAGATCCCACTGGGTCGAAGTGTCGCCGGTCTGCACTGACTGACCCCCACTTAAGATAAGATAAGTGGCGCAGCAGAGCGGAGACGACTTTTTTGTTTTTTTTTTATCTCTATACGGTCAGGTGCAAAAGTTGAGTAGTAATTTTAAAAAACGATAGAATCACAAGATTTCCTTACGACCTTTTTTAAACGGAAATTAATCTCAGACTGTCTAACTGACCGTCACCAATGCACTAAAATTGGTCAATATACAAGTTTCACTAATAAAAACAGTCAATTCGGCATTGCTCAGGGTAGTATACTAGGCCCTACTTTGTTCTTAATTTATTTAAATGACCTCTGTGGCTTAAAACTCCAAAAAGGTGCCATAGTATCGTATGCAGATGACACGGCTTTGTTATTCTCCGCTTCATCACGCACCGAGATATATGAATACGCACAGCGAGGCTTCAACATAGTTTCGAAGTGGCTACATCAAAATGTATTGACTCTGAATGCAGATAAAACGAAATACATTTTATTTAGCACGAAAAACAATAACACGCTTTATACAAACTTAAACATAATTGCACATAATATCTGTAGTACGTTTGCTGACACTGCATGCACTTGTCCCACTTTAACTAAGACGGACGATATAAAGTATTTAGGTATTACCATTGACACGAATCTAAACTTCCGCAGACACATCGATTTGTTATGCACTAAAGTACGTAACTTGATTTATATATTTAAATACTTGCGCAACATAGCCGTATACAAATTGATAAAACAGGTTTATTTAGCGTTGTGTCAATATATTCTTACATAACCTTTTGGGGTGGAGCAGCCAAATCAATTCGCCTGCCCCTAGAGCGAGCTCAAAGAGCTGTTTTTGAGGTAGCCACACGCCGCCCATTCTTGTTTCCCACACATCAGCTTTACACCGCTTGCAAGGTACTAACCATTCGTCAATTATTTATTATGCACACTATACTTAAACAGCAAACTGAAGTCCCGTTTACCCCGCTCTGAGATAAGAGAAGAAAAGACTTAGTTTGTACAAAATCTCAAACCAGACACGCATATGTCAATAAATTCTACGTATTCTTAGGACCGTATTTATATAACAAGTTAAATAAAATATTAAATATATATAATGTTAGTTATAATAAATGTAGTTCCATATTAATGGAATACCTAGGAAAATTAAATTATACGGACACAGAAAAACTGCTAGAAGTCTTAAAATAATATTATGAATTATGAAAAGTAAATTTAATGTTGTATATTACTTCCTAAACACCTTTAATCGTAGATGTACTTGAGTGTTAATATTCGTATTAATAATGCGCTAGCATAAAATAAAATTGTCGAGTGATGTCCTGAAACACAGGCTTATCCTAGTTCAGGCAGGCTTAAACATAACCTTTTGAACTTCATTTATTTTGTATACACTATAAATTAACATAGTTAAGAATTAATTTTAATTTAAGCTTAAATTATTTAAGGCACGTTGTTTTTAATACTGTTGATGTAATATGTATGATGTAGTATAAGGATGTATCTTATTTTTTCTGTTAATAAATAAATATTATATTTTTATTATTATTATACATAATACTCGCCAGGCGATAAGTTTAACGGCGAGACACTCTCTTAAATTATAATACAAATTATATATATTATCTATAGCATATTTATAATCATCTTAGTAGAAGTATTGTAAACCTAATAAATATTTTTTTTTCTTTACTTCCAAAATTTTACACAAAGGAAACAATTTATCATATTCTTTATTACATTCATATTTTTCTTTCTTACTAATTAAGTATTTAACAGTCTTATTTGTAAGTTTTAAATGTCTTTTAAATATGTAACAAAAGTTCGCCCATACACAATTAGTCCATAGTTTATTAATGCATCTACAAAAGCGAAGTAAACAATTCTCATAGTAGCGGTATTCAGTACTCTACTTAATTGATAAAATTTACCTAGGATAGATATTGTAGCCTGTTACAAATATTAGATATGTGCATTGCCCAATTAAAGTTTTTATCAATTATTAGGCCTAAGTATTTATAATTGTGTACATATTGTAGCGCGTAGCAGATACAATTACATTTGTTACTATGTAGACAATCATATGTGTGTCCTATAATGCTTATATGGGGTATATGTACGGGGAATACATATGCATGCACTTAGTTTTGCTTGCGTTTACTATGATGCCATTGTCATGTGCCCATTTCGTTATCTCTTCAAAGTCTGCTTGTATATTTCTTTGCACTTGGGAGATATTTTTCGAGGCATAAACCAAACACATGTCGTCTGCGTATATACATATATACCTGACAGTTGGCTACTACGTTCAACACGCTGTTGACGTGCATCAAGTACCCTACAGGACCGAACACGGAACCGGTGGGCACGTCCTCGCCGGCCACTCCGCTCACAATAGTGCGTATTTTTCTGTTCGTGAGGTAGTTTCTAAACCAGTCATTAGTTGGCCCGCGTATGCCGCATTCATCCATCGCCTGAAGCAGTATGTCATGGTCCAGGGTATCGAATGCTTTTTTATAGTCTATGTATACTGCTATCAGCTGCTTGCCCGAGTTTAATGCTTCATTTACGTAATCCGCAAAACTTATTAGAGCCATATGTGTGTAGCCGCTCGGTCGGGCAGCGCCGCGAAGCGCCCGCGCTCGCGCGTTTCCCGCTGCCTTCTCCCCGAAAGCGTCATTGGATTGACTGGTTTCGAGCTCTCACTGCCCACATCTATGTTAGGTACACACAGCTCACATCTCCTCTCCGCTACGCATCTCCCCCCGCTTTGTTGGAAAGAACCTGCCAGCTTCGCAGCACTTCTCCTCTCGTCTCCTCTCCTCTCTGCTTTGGTGGATACCGGGCCTTAGTCTACTTGTTTATCGAGCATAATTACGAGATTCCGTGTTGTTAATAACAATATCCTAAATGGCATCTACTTACATTTGCCGAAGCTGGAAATCATGCAATTTAAATATAATCAATGAAGCAGCTACTTAAAAATTGTCGGTCTTCCTTTAAATCTATTGATCCAGATCACAGCTATTTGTAAGCTAACAAGCCTCTTAATTACTAACCATAACAACTATCCCGTCTCTTCGACGCTCAAGGCTGCAGTAATCCTGAGATTAAGAGATTGAAACGACATTGCAATTAGTTCCGTGAGTAGTTTCACGCGAACTGGGTGTCGGATAATTGACAACAATTAATATCAACTGTGCTTATACATTGTAACATAAAAATAATGTAAAATAAAAAATTGAAAGGAAAAGAGTGCAGGGTAGAGATAATAAGGAGAAGATAGAAGAAGGATAAGAAAGCGTACTTACTGCACAGGACTGCTAAAATTGCAGCCTCTTTGCATAATTATTCTCGCAGGATCGCGTATTTGAAGGGATGATATTTACACTTTAACATTTGCTGTACCACCGAAATGTCTATATTAATTACATTAATATTCACTATTATGAATAGGAATTCTAAGTGATAATAATGAGAAAAGAAAAAGGTTTTTCTCAAGTGTTACGTTAAAACTTTAAGTCATTGACAGTTTATGGAGCGTTCAGAAACGCATGCAGAATTAGGCTAAAGTTTCGTCATGACAATCTAGCGTGAATAAAAGCATTTGTTTAAATTTTATGATTGAACAAACACATTCACATTCTAATTTATATTATTCCTTTAACACAGTATAATGTTAATGTCAAATAGTTTTACCTGTAAAGTATTATAAAAATATTAACGTGTTTAGACTTTCGTGTATTATACACATGCTTAATTGCATAATTAATTATTTACCGACTGACTTACATCGATCGAGGTCACGAGTTGACTGGCGTGGCGTGAGCACAGCGGTGTCTTCGTGAAGTGCAGTTTTTAGCAACTACCCTCCCCTCACTTAATTAATATTTTTTATTTATTCTTGCACTGTAATTACTTCACCACATAACACTAACTACGTTTACAAACTGACAGAGTCACTGCGGCGACGTTTACATACTATTAAATGACTGCCTAGTTATGCCTGTATTCAGCAATATTCCTTTGGCGCTAGAGACTTTAAAAACATTAAAACAACGCAGAATAATTATTATTTCTGATCCACAGACATTTTTACCCCGTATGGGATTCGAACCTTGCCACACCGGTGAGGAATCCTAAATTATTGCTCCATTTATGCCGTTGAAAGGGAGTTATTTAAAAGATTTCCATAAAAATGTGTCATTAAAATCACTTCAACAATTTTGCCGTAAATATATCCAAACTTTCGCATTTACAATATTGTATAGACCAAATTCATGTCTATTTTTATCTATTTGTAAACAAACACAACTAAATTATTTGCTAACAAACACCAACCGTGACAAAATTCAATTGAAATTGGGTTTAGTTAAGCGAGAACAAAGACGAGTTGCCATAATGCTGAGCCAACAAATTGGAAGGGCTCGAAGTTCCGTCTGGCCAATAATTGCCTGCAAGTAGACGGGGAGAGATTACACCCATCCCCGCACTCCCCTCCGAACTGAACTTGTCTTCCGTCGGAACCGTGTCTTGTCCTAAATTGTTTGTAACCGCAATTTCTTTGTTGTATTCTTGTCTCTGTTATGACAATCTAAACCCGAACGTGGGGTTCTAAACTTAACATCTTTTTACTTAAAAGGTCTTTTTTGTCTCGACATACATCGTGTGAAACTTTTAACATTCTTCCTTAGTATGTGATATTAAAAAATCTTAATAAATTAATAATACAAAACCTTACTAATATTATAAATGCGAATGTGAGTTTGTTTGTTGGTGTGTTTGTTACGCGTTCACGCCTTAACTACTTAACGAATTATCGTGAAATTTCGCATACACATCGATAGGGGAACAGAAAAGGACATTGGGTACCTTTCATCAAAGAAAAATTACTGTTACTAATCTAACCTTACCTACATTTAAACGAGCGAAGCCGCAGACAAAATCTAGTAACAAATAAATCTAAAAACATTGTCTTTTTTAATGTATTCATAAGTATCCATTCCTAAACATATTAACAAGTGAGAAACGGCAATGAATTGCCGTAAATCTTAGAGTTCGAAAATATGCAAATTGCAAAGGTTGCGTGATACCACGTGACTGGTCCTCTGACCTCAAGGTTACGTCAGAGGACCTCAAGGTCGGAGGTTAAAGGTCATAGTCATTTCGGGGATATATCGACTATGCGGAATCGAATGGCGTTGACCGCGTGTCTCTAGCTCTTACGGTTCTTGAGTTAAAGGTTGTATGACAGACGGACGGACAAAGCTGTTGTATAAGAGTTTCTTCGAACTCTAAAACCATATTGTAATCTTTTTAAGTTAATACTAAGGTTTGGCGACGATCGTAAAGGCTCAGGCTTGATTTCCAGCTCGATCAGTGTCATTTAAGTTCTCTGTTAGAAAATTCTCAGCATTGAAACGGAGTGCTATTAACAAATTCTTAACAGGAAACCTACCGCTAAGAATTTCTCAGATACAGTCTGGGAATGAACTCAATAGAACATCAAAAACATACCTGGTGAAATGTTATTGTGTAATTCACCTCTGTCTTCTCCTACGGGAATATACACGCGTGATTCTAAGTACATATGTACATACATATGTACAGTCACCAAACGTACGTTTACGCCACTGCAACCTGTTGAAGACATCAAACACGTTCTGCATGGTGCTATTCCTGAGATTAGAGCAATGCTGCACTCAGTAGTAAATGTGGCTCTTTTTCATATAGGATGTATAGTAGTATAGTATCTTATGTGGGGGCCAGTCAGTGCAGACCGGCGACACTTCAACCCAGTGGGAGCTTTTGTGTCGTCACTCTCCCAATAACGACTGCCATAGATGTTCATGGCAGCCGGGACCGACGGCTTAACGTGCTCTCCGAGGCACGGAGCAGGCGATAATTGTCAATCAATACGCACATAATTTCGAAAAGTCATATAACTTCCGAAAGTCAGAGGTGCGTGACGTGGGTTCGAACCCGAGACCCTCTGCATTGCAGTCTGTTGGTCTCCCCACTGAGCTATCGCTGCTCTCATATAGGATGTAACAGCAAGGTTGAATGAAATGATGATATAAAAATAGAATGTGTGACCAAAAATGTTGGTGATCTTATGTAGTAGGTATTGTGAACTAAAACACGGATGTTAAAATATCCATTTTCCCATAAAGTTCCAAAATTATTCCAAGCACAGTTTATTATGTTGATATGTGCACATCAGTTATTTGCTTTTTAGTGAGCAGCGTGTCAATAAAATGTGTCAATAAAAATAATATTTGTAAATAATTTACCTTACGACTATTTTTTTTTTTACTATCAAGCAGTCAAACAATTTGTCGCTTAATGATAAACTATTAGTGTAGCCTTTAACCGTTTGAAATATCAGATATAAGAGGAATTTAAAATGGAATGAAAGGAAAGGGATTGAAGAGGTAGATGTGAGATTCTGGAATTTTTACCGATCAAGAGAAACGCAGTAACCGTGTTACTGCTCTTACACAGGTTTCTTGTCAAAATGGTACCTCTTCAAGCAAGCTTATTCATACCGTCAGAAATTATTTGGAACTGATTCACACACCACGCTAAATATTTTAAGTACCTTTAACCAATCTAAGTTCTGGTGGTCTCTGGAAATGGGAACAGCAAATCCATACTATATTTAATGACATCAACTGCAAACTACTTCGAGAACATTTAAATATTTAGAAATATGAGACAGCTGGGGAGCACTTGGATTACGAATATTTAATAAAGGACGTTCTATGCTGGACATTTTAAAGTAAATAATTGAGTTCAAGACCTTTCTGCACAAATAATAAATTCGTTGAAAATTATTATGTCTTAAAGAAACTTTATCAAAAGGAGCAGAGCAGGACTATACAGCCTCAATCCTAAATTATAATGTCTACAAGCTTATGCTTGAGGACATTTTACTGATGATGCATTACACTCGCCGACCTTGAAGAATATATAGCTGACAATATGAGTGAACACATAATAATAAGGTCTGTTGTTGCCATAAAATCTGATATGTGCCGTGCAATGATTGTCAATGCTACTATTCCTTATGACGGCAATCTCGTGAAAGATGATAAAGATAAACAGATCAAATAAATACTTAAAGTACGGTTTTTGCGACATGAGTGTGACTCGGCAATCATTCTGTTGATAGTCTGAACGGTCAATGCCCCAATTGCCAAGAGCCTCGACAACCACCTTAAAACCACTTTATTCACTTTTATCATATGCCCGCATATGTTTTTGCAATTCTGATAATATTAAAAATACTAGCTGATCCCGCACAACTTCGCCTACGTCACATGAAAGAATTTTTATTGGTCCTCCGCTCCCTTTGGTCGTTGCGTGATGTTATATAGCTCATAGCCTTCCTCGATAAATGGGCTATCCAACACTAAAATATTTTCCAATTCGAACCAGTGGTTCCTGAGATAAGCGCGTTCAAACAAACAAACTCTTCGCCTTTATAATATTAGTATAGAAAACAACGACCTAGCTATTAATATAGTTATATCTTATGAAACTACAACTAAAGAAAATAAGTCTAACTACACCTGTATAAAGCTTTTACTTAAAAACTACCTAGTAATATTTAAAAACTATCTACTATATATAAAGAATAAAAGTCGCACTGATAAGCAAGGTTTGTTTACGATTGCTAAATGTCAATAAGGACCAACGCTCAGAATGTCTATTCCCATCGACAGCCAAACTATATAATATGAAGGTCGCGCTTCAACGCTCCGGGCCGTGCCGTGCGTTATACAAAAATCAACCGCATAGCATACGTATTGCACATTGATACATTCGCAAGTCACGAATCACCTACCACACCGTAATAATTACTTGAAATTAAATTCATGAAAATCTTGTGGGTTTATAAATCGATTTCTATAATTATTTTTTTATTAGTTAGATATTAAAGTCTCTCAAAACTTTTTGATCGTGAGAATGTTGTGAAGATACAGCTATGTATAATACGATTTTTTATTATATATTTTCTATTTTAGTACATTTTGTACGAATACCTAGATTCCCAAATATTTTTTTGGTATAAAAGGTATCCTATAACCTGCCCAGGATTAAGACCTATAACTGTACCAAGTTTGATTAAAATCCCTTCAGAAGTTTTTGATCCATGCGTGTACATATAGACAGACAGGCAGACAGGCAGACAAAAAATTTACTGATTGCACTTTTGGCATCAGTATCGATTACCAATCACCCCCCAATAGTTATTTTGTAAATATATTCAATGTACAGAATTTACCTCTCTACAATTTTATTATAAGTAGATATAGATAACGTACAAGATATATGCATCAATATACAATACAGTTATTGTCGTGCCATTCAATTACATAATAGGACAGTTACGTAGTCAGTCATTTCTGGATCAAAATAACGAGCAATAAAGCACCGTTCTACTATAGAGCGAGAACACCTGGACGTATTCATTTTCTACAAAGATTTGCTTCACAATACATAAGACGGTACAAAATCGTTCCTATTCAAAGCGTAGAAACTGCTTCGTTAAATTTGTTGGATAACTAATGCGTGTCGGGAGATCCACGTGTATCTTCTGACGTGGTAGTATTTTATAACATTAAAGCGGAAAACAAACGCACGATCAACTTTATAGTACATTACTGTATCTTACAAGCATATGGTAATCTATATATCGATGTTTACAATACCAGGCGGAACAGTACTGCGCGAGGGTAACCGTGTAGTAAAAGCTTTTACGGTAGCATTTCTACAGTCAGCGATTATGCCCGTCTGAAGAATTACGTCACTGATCCAGGTCCTTATTTTGGAGACAGACCAATGGTTTTTGTCTCTATAAAGCGTCTGTAGTTTTGTTCTGCAGTCATCAAACTTGTAGCACAGCGAATCCTTTTTAGAAGATCACACGCTGTCCGCTGTTAATAGCTTCTGTCTTGTATGTACTTAAAGAGCCTGTAAAACGTATTCATTGCAGAAACACATCATAATTTTATGAAAGAAGATGCGGGTAGCAATATACAACATATTTTCTATATTCAGGAATATTCATGCGTAAAACTACGTCTTATAACCAATTCTAGTTCGTACGTTGCATAGTTATGCCATTCTTAACCCAGCTCGAACGTAAAATCTTTTAATCCTACTTTATAACATCAATGGTCTTTTTAAGCGTATCAATTAAACTATTTTGGATACCCATATTTTATGGATTATTATTAAGTGACAACAAAAACCCATCGATGGGCATTCTATGGACCCTTTTTTTTCAGAGCTCCCTTTGTGTAAGATTTATCGTCCTATGGTTCATGAAGCACACACATGATACCTACGAATTCATAGTAGAAAACCATCCTGAGGTACTCATTAATCGAGGAGTAATGACAATATCAGCTACGAAGTTAAACAGCACTTAAGAAAGAAATAACGAACGTAAATCATTCATCCACGCTTCATAAACAATATGTAAGTCTTGATTTTTTTGCCTATCATCTTCTTATAAATATTTGACTCCTTGAATTCGAAGAAAACTTATTATTGCTTTTTGACATTTATGAATCTTTATGATCTAATGAAAAGAATATATCAATGTTAAACGAGCCTGTCATCAAAATGTATTAAATTGAACTATATATCTAGTTATTAAATTATGTTCTCACAAAAGTTATATTTAATACTTTATGTAAACGTTTTTGTAGACGTATACAATTCCACTTTCTGTAGTCGGTGACGTCAAAATGCTTTAAATAGCAATGCTACAGTCAAAACTATTGGAATGCTAGAGATAATCAAAAACCCATTGTGTCTGGCCGCCGATGTTCTGCTGTAACTCAATAGGTTACGCAAAATTATGCTAATCAATGTAATCAGACCTGTAATTTGCATAACAAGGTGATTACATGTTAATTTCAACAAGATGTCTCTTTTCTGGTTGAAGCATGCGTACAATTTAAATGATTTATGTAGTAGTGTATATTTCATATATGTAAAGACAAGACTGTCTTATATTACCACAAAATTATGCCCGCGGCTTCGCTTGGTGAATTTCTACCCCTCAAGAACAGTAAGTACGTTTTTTGGGTTTAAGCCTATTTCCTGTAGTTAAGGCTAAAGCAGAACAAATAAAATAACTCACTTTCGCATTTATAATTAATTAGAATAAGGCTTAATAAATATTCACAGTGAGGTCTGTCATTTTTCTTTTATTCACAGAAACACAACAAAACCTTTTTCAGTACGGAAATCTGTACCTTGCTTTGGAAAGGTGATATCAACTTTTTTTTCTATTCCGAGACCATTTAATTCTAGCTTTTCCTTGCGGCTTTGCTAACTTGAGAACAGTACTTTTTTAGATGAAAAGTTTATGCCCAAAATTTCATGATGATTGGTCGAGTAGGTAAGGAATGAAATCGTAACAAACAAACTCACTTTCGCATTTATAATGACAAGTAAAATTAATTATTATTTTATTGAGTATAAACTGAATTTGAACTGAAATTCATTTTTAAGGCGCAAATGATGAATACCTAGACATTAATATTAAATTTATGGAAATATTGAAAGCGCTCTTAGTAAAATTGACGGTGATAAGTAAAGAATATTGTAATATTCAAGATCATAATATAAAAATAGGATTTAAATATAAATAGCACTACTTATAACGAGCACTTTGCTCTTCAAATATTTTCTAGTTATAATGTTACTATAAATAAAGTATGAAGTATTTCGTTTTTATTTTATTATTTTTAATCGATAGAAGCTTTTCTTCATTAAGGAGATTGTGTAGGTGTTGGGACTATAAAGATTAACGTCTTATAATATTATAACAGGAAGAATACTTATTTGTTTCACTGAAATAAAGAATTAATTTGTGATCATAAATCAGCAGATAATCCTACTGCATCTTGAATGCTGATCGCTCAATATGGAGTATCTCGATGAAGACAGTAACTATATCATACAAAAAATCACATCCAACCGACTTTGTGTTGTGTTACTGAGGTCGGTGCGTTTGCAGACTCTTTAAAATTGATTTCTACCTTCAGCAGGAGATAAGCAATCTTTGTATGTTACGTTGATTGCACAGATACTGCTTTCTTTGTGGACTCGGTCGAGCAATTATTGCTGCGATGCAAGATTCAAACCCCTTACCATCAGGCGGGCAACAGGCTTTAATTTATGAAGTGGAAACATTTACAAGTAATGTCAAACAGCGGTGACACGGGTAGTAGCATGGGACTGTTATCGGATAGTAGTTCCTTGGGTCGATCGAAGTCAATCAATTCATATTAAGTTATGAACATAAGGCAATTACATTAGTGTATGTCCCGAATCTCAAATCAACCCCACAATAGGCAGACAAAGCAGATTGATATTCGCCAAATTATCTGTTCGGCAGCTGTTGACTGTTATTGCTGTTGTGGATCATTTAATCTTTTCTCACTGCGATACGTAAGAACCGTCACATTAAGAGGAAATACCAAATCAATAGAAATGATCCAAACATTAATAGAAAATAATTTTAAAGATTTATTCCTGTCGCGTGGCCAGAACGAAATATCAATGTCCTAAAAAACATAACTACAGCTCAGACTGATAATACCTTTAATATCATCATTCTGTATTCCCCAGTCTTGTTCTCCTATAACTCACCAACCTTAATACATTTCTATAATAAATATAATAATAAAGTTTATTTCACCACAAATAAAATAGCGGTACATAGTTTTAAAAACAAAAATATTGGTAATAATACTATAATTCCTTAAAACTATTAAAGTCTCACACTATGTGGTGCCCAGCACCTATGCCATGTTGTTAAAACAACTTGTATTAAAAGTGCCAGTCCTTTATCCCTGTTGTAGGTATATTTAATAAGAATTTATTGTTGTTAAACTTGATTGAACTCATATCGGAGTTTTATTGAGAAGCTTACAGTAAAAATAATAAAATAAAGATATATGTTTGAAAATAGTATGTGGTATATTTGGCATGTGTGTGTGAGTGTTATATATCTGAAAGGGGTAGGCATTCGTCTATCCATATTTCACTAAATATAGTTTGAGGTTCCATGGTCTAAAGGACGAGCCTATTGTTGTCTACCGCTCCGCATAATACCACTCCGTGCTTACTACAGAGATTTCTTTGTAGAAAAACCTAGGCCTAACTAATATTATGAATGTGATAGTGAGTCTGTTTGTTTGTTACACTTTCACGCCTTCACTACTCGACACATCATCATGAAATTTCGCATACACGTTGTCTGAGCAAGAGAAATAAACATAGGGTACTTTTTTATGTATAACAAGTGAGAATCGGCAATGAATTACCGTAAATCGTAGAGATCGAAAAAATTGTTCAAGTAATATGCAAAGGTCACGTGATACCACGTGACCTTGAGGTCAGAGGTCAAAGGACATTTCGCGGTATATCGACTATGCTGAGCCGAATGGCGTTGACCGCGAGTCTCTAGCTCTTACGGTTCTTGAGTTGAAAGTTTTATAACAGACAGACGGACGGACGGACGGACGGAAGGACAAAGCTGTTGTATAAAAGTATTTTCGAACTGTAAAAAGTACTTTTTACAACCTTATCCAACATATATTTACGCAAGCGAAGCACGACTGCAACCTGTCTGTAACATTAGTTCCTTAGAAGTTATTTTGAGGTTATAATTAATATAGATTTGTTTGTAACAAAGGGATAACAGACTTGTGACATCTTTGATAGTTAGAACTTCGGACAAATCTGATAGTGTAAATATCAATTGCATAGAATACTAACTTTAGCCCGCAGCTTCGCTTGGACCAGTACCTACTACTTTTTAAATGGTACCCTATATCTTTTTTTGTAATCTCCACAACGTATATGCGAAATTCCATGATAATCAATCGAGTAGTTAAGGCGTGAAAGCGTAGCAAACAATCAATTACTCACATTCGCATTTATAATAATATTGGCTAGGATTGTATAATAATACTAGATAATGCCAGCGACTTACTTACTTACTTTAAACCTAAAGCAGCGATAGCTCAGTGGGGAAACCAACAGACTGCAATGCAGAGGGTCTCGGGTTCAAACCCACGTCGCACACCGCTGACTTTCGGAAGTTATATGACTTTTCGAAATTATGTGCGTATTGATTGACAATTATCGCCTGCTCCGTGCTCAGAGAGCACGTTAAGCCGTCGGTATCGGCTACCATGAACATCTATGGCAGTCGTTATTGGGAGAGTGTCGACACAAAAGATCCCACTGGGTCCAAGTGTCGCCAGTCTGCACTGACTGGCCCCCACATAAGATACATACATACTGTTTTCAGGCTGTATTCGTTCTGTACTACGTATTATCTTCAGCTGCTAATATGCTATTTGTCTTTACATAAAAACAAAACTTTTTTCCGATTGAAAAGGATGGATCATGTCCGAAACACTACTCTGTTCTCCAAAGTACGCATCGCTGATGTAGGTGTGCAAACCGCCGGGCTGAACCGGAATTGGGCTGGTGACGTTTGCCGCATACACCCAGTGAGAAGGACACCAATCGTCACCAATCGGGTTCCACAAGACAGTCGATCGCGCAGGGCCAGACCTAAACGGAGATGGTGGGACGCCTTCGAAAGGGAATTGCACCGGATATTCACCAACAGAGTGATTTAAACCAAGGCAAAAGATATTGTCTAGCAAAGGGCCATATAAAAAAGCTAACAATAATAAAATACGACCATTAAGAAACATTACAATAGAGGTAAAGCAAGTGGTCGAAAGTGTACGGTTTGTTTACGAAACTGCCGGTGTATTACTTGACAAAGGAGTGCGTTAATACATATCTTCGAGAACATTAAGTTGGACTCTTAGACAGGCGGGTTTCCTCACGATGGTTGACTTTACCGTTAAAGCGAATAATAAAATTAACTATTTAATACGTTACGTACATAACTTCGACAAGTCAGAGATGCGCCACTTGGGATCGAACTCGAGACCTCTGCGTGGCTGTATAGCAGTCTCCCACTAAGAAAAACATGCAAAACAATTGCATTTACTACCGCTGCACCACCAAAACCGTCTATAAGCTGTAATCTATATTATAACTAAGATATTATAACGTAATTACCAACATTTATACATTATATAACTCTGAAGACCCGAAAGAATCCATACTCGTTCAATGTTCGTCAGCCATCACTGAATTACGTACTTAAGGTACTTATTATGTAATAATATCACGCTTCGGATCATATTTACTTACCTGGCGTGTTCATAACACGTATGTTTACACTGAAATCCGACCGATCCAAAGTATCACATTGTTTTAAGTGTCTCAAAACGCTGTTATGTTTACTTACACCGATGGAGTTTCAGTAAACCGATGTAAATTAAATTCGGCGAAGTACAATCGATGGTAATTGTATTTCCTCATAGATTAAACAATGTGTTTGTGTTACATACCAGCTATGTCTATAACATATATACTAATGTTATAAAGAAGAAGCATTTATTTGTTTACTTGAATCAATGAGGTCTGACACTACTAAACCCATTTTAATAATATTGTCTTATCTTCTCCCTTAGCCTTCATTATTCCCAAGTCACTTGAGGTCGGCTTTTCTAGTCTAACCGGATTTGACTGGATATCAGTTTTTACACGGAGCGGCTGCCACCTGAACGCTAATAATACCCTAAGGCTAGACAAGTGTCAGGATATTAGAGGGTACTGACTTTTCCAATAACGACTGTCATAGATGTTCATGGCAGCCGGGACCAACGGCTTAACGTGCTCTCCGAGGCACGGAGCAGGCGATTATAATTGTCAATCAATACGCACATAATTTCGAAAAGTGATATAACTTCCGAAAGTCAGAGATGCGCGACGTGGATTCGAACCCTCTGCATTGCAGTCTGTTAGTCTCCCCAACGCAAATGTTATACATTGAAATTAAACTACTCTATCCAGATTTTATCGCGTTGTTTATTATCACTTTTATTACATTATTTACAAAATATTACTCTATTATATACATACTGCTATAGTAACCTGGTTACCGATATATTCAACATATTTTTTTATACTTGGGGGAATGCTTTTACGCATACCCCTCCTAGGGGGCGGGCGGAGGTGTTATGTCGGATTCCCCAGAGTAAAATATAGATAGTAGTGATGATAATGGACCTCCCGGTAATATGGACTAAACCTACCACGGTTTACCTCGACAAAACCGCAATCGACCGCGCGAATCATTTTCACATGCATTGGTGACCCCGCCGAGGTTTCGGTCCACCGTATGAAACGGCAAACGATATATTCAACCTCCAATAACGTGCCTTAAATATTAATGACAAATGTGGGTGTGATAACCCTTGAGTATATTCAAGCGTGAATTCTTCATATTTATATTATAATTAAGGATGAGCATGGAACGAGTGGGGCCTTTTATATCTTTGGTGTTATCATTAGGTACAGTCACCATCAATAGGATGTATACTGAACCAAGTTCCGTTAAAATAGCAACATCCAAATGCCAAACCAAACTATTGTATTTATACCAAAATATGATATCAACTGTAAACTGGCCGATTCTAAGTAAACATCATTTGCAAATTTTGTAAACGTGGATGTATCATCAGTTTGTATGCATGTCCTTAATAATACAAAACGTTGTATACAATATTTAGACCTATGTCCAGCAGTGGACGTCTTTCGACTGAGATGATAATGATATAAAATTTTGGCACATTGGATGTAGACATTTTAATGGAATGTTCCGTATACATATTTTTGAGGGTGACTGTACACCGATAGCATACGAACAGCTTATAAGTTCCGTCAAATATGGGATGTATACTTTGACAGGATGTCAACCGTATCACGCTCATCAAATTCCATATTTCATGACGGTAAAAATGACAAAATACAAAATCATACTTTATTATTTCGAGTGCACTAATAGTGACGTTCCTTGCGTGCTCTTAATTGAATTACAAAGTACTGAACAGGATTGTAAAATGAACCGAGATTAACATTCAGATTTACATTTCAACAAAACAACATAAATCAGGGTGAAAAATTTATTTACGTAACAAGATAACAATTTTAAGTTCGAATTATTTTAAATAATTTGTATGAAAGTACTTACACACTGTACAAATATATATTACTTTTTAATTTATTATATAGCTAGTTGCATACTAGCTATTGCCCGCGGATTCGCTCGTGTAAAAGTAGTTTAAGTAAGGCTATGTTAGTAACTATACTTTTTATATAAAATATAGTCTATGTTAATTGGTGATAATATAGCTTTCAACAAAGAATTTTTCAAATCGGTTGAGTAGTTTTGAGTTAAATCCTTACAAACAAACAATCAAATCGTCATCTTTATCATATTAGTATAGATAAAATAATAATATCAGCCCTGTATTAAACTGTCCCACTGCTGGGCACGGGCCTCTTCTCAGTATAGATATAGACTAATAAAAAATTTTACAAACGCCAATGAGAATAATAACGTTTATCGATAATTTATAATCGAATACGATCAACATCGTCCCTGCCCTCAGCGTAAGTGTCACAGGACCTACTGTAGCTCTTACTATAATAAGTAATTAAAAAAAAAAAACAGGATACTAACCCACAGCTGGCTTCAGAACGCAAACAATAGGTCAGGCTACCCTACGACAAAAAGTCGATTACTTTTATCCGAGAGATTTAAGGCACTAATCTAAAGTGTTCATTTATCTCAACAAACCTATCCGTATACCATCTAATTTAGCCGTCCAATAGAATTTAACGCTATTTCCAGACGCCGCCGAGGGGGTGCATTACGCATCTGGCGTCCGGTGTCCGGCGTCCGATCAAATTGGTTGTAGTGTGCAGCCTAGAATGGATTGGCTCGCTTTGTAATTGCTTGTCGATTGGAAATCCACCGCGCTCACGGAATATTGATGTCTGTTTCAAATGCAGCTGGTAGATAAATAGATACAACTTCTATTATAAAATACGTCTCGCAATACGAATTATTTATTTAAAATATTTGAAACAGAATCCAACTGCTGTTGGATTCTGTTTCAAATATTAGGTAGGTTCTGTAGGCGTGACAGGCGACTGACTGCAATACAGTCAGTCGCCTGTCACGCCTACCAGATAAACATATTAGATTTATACTACTCCTCACCCAAGTTTAAATCTATATTGGTCGACAAGTTTATATAGAATTCAATTTATTTATTAATTTAATTTATTTTAATCTAATTAATTTCAATTATCTTTAAATCAATTATAATAATAATTATATCATGACATTATTTGATGATAACTACTGTCAGCATTTTAAGTATTTTTTAAGTTTTATAATAATTAATAACTTACTATCATATTTTAGGTCAGGTGGAAATAAAACTCGTAACGTTTTTGTAATTCACACTGGTTTTTATTTGGACTTTACACTTGTTATTCTCACTGCTGTTCGACACCGACTGCACTCAATTTCTACAGACTAGCTACCTCTATATCACGCCGCCATGAAGAATGAAACAAAACGATATCATAATGGCGGGGCATTAGTCAAATCAGTGACCTATTAAAGCAATAATAAATTGAAACTAAATTAATCTAGCAATAATTTATGTGTAAACAAAATATAAATTACTGTAAAATATATTGAATACATCGAATCAATTAATAAATAAATTATAACTTCTACTTTATATAATTATAATTTAATACAGTGCATATGTTTCTTAATTAAATAAAGGTATGGTATAAATTCTCAAAATGTATATAAATTCTAAAATGTATGTGACAATCAAGGCAATATGTGTATAAATCCTAACACATATCAATTTCCTTTTTTAATATAATTTATGTATAAACACTGCACGCAATTTGTAATGATTACCATTTTCTTTTTTTAATTTAAATGTCATTGTTATTTTGTATTTTGTTTAATGTAAGTAATGTTAATCTATTGTAATTTCTCAAACGAGCATAAATATATATATATATTTTTATTGTTAATGCATGCCGCGGCAGCCTGTAAGTAAGGCAGCACTACGTAATGTTTATGTTTATGTGTTATCACAATGTTTTAAATTAGTGTATGTTTGTCGGTTGTCCATAAATAAATAAATAAATTTACGCCGATTTCATACAATAGGTATATTTTATTTGAAAGAATGTTACTAATATTATAAATGTATAAAAATGTGTCGATATTTAGATTGAAATAATTTAAACACTATATTACATAATTAAGTTAAACACTGTTATCTACTATTTATTATTTACGACGACTAAATATTAATATACGATATACGACTATATACGACTGCCACGCCTGAGGTCGCGGGTTCGATTCCCGCACAAGTCAAACATTTTGTGTGCATGAACATGGATGTTTGTCTTGGTCTGGGTGTTTCCATGTACAATATGTACGTATTTACAAAAAAAAAAGTATATAAGTATGTTTATCCATTGCCTAGTACCCATAGTACAAGCTCTGCTTAGTTTGGGCTAGATGGTGTTGTGTGTATGTGATAGAATATTATATATTATTATTTACTTATATTTAAGCTAGTGAAATTATTAAAACTATTTAAATTTAAGTTGACACTTTTACCGACGTTTTGATTACTTTTTAGCAGCCATGTTCACGGGGAAACTAAGATGGTTGTTCTCTCAATGCCTTGAAGTGTAATTATTATTTTAAAGTATCCGAACATAATAATTTCTGAATTAAAATGTGCTCAAAATATCATGAAGTCTAGCTGTATTTTGCTTCTCCTTGGGTTTAACTATCTGAATTGCTGATTTCGAGGCAGCCGACATTCCAACCATGTTCTCTATTGAAATTAGAATTTATTTTATTTTAATAGCCTCGCGAAGCATACTAGGTAGAAATTGGTGTCATTTGCGAATAACATAGATACCTATGTTTACTCTTACAATAGGCACACAGGATTTATTTTGTTTAAAATTTTAATAGTTTGTACGTGTATTTTCTACCCGCAATTACATTGTTTTGCTTTACTTTCAGTAACTCTGTATTTAGTATTGCATGCATGTAATCTCTTTCAGAAAACATAATTTCTACAATTCTTTGCATACCTATTACCTGCGTAATTACTGTAAATTTAAATATAAGAAAATTATTTCCACGATCTGTATAATTATACTAGTGTACTGATTCAATAAAGAAAAATGTGACTTAAACACGCATTAACCGTTAAAACGATTAACATAAATAGTCCATGTACTGGATTAACATGATGTACCTACTTATCCCGGTATAAAATTCACCGATATATACAAATTTGCTGCAAAGGCAAAGTTGAAAACCACATTCACACTTACACACACACCCTCACACACGCTCACACTGCATTAACACACAAAGATAGCATATAATAGTAATACAATTGTAAACATAAAAATAATTATCAGTTTTGTAACGACTTTATATGCTATTTTTTTTTTTTTTTTTTTAGAGTAATAAGTATTAGAATAGGTAACTGAAAAGACATATATATATATGTATATGTGTGTATGTGTATATATATATATATATATATATGTGTATGTGTACATGTGTGTATATTATTATATTCAATATAATAATATACCATGGTTTGCATAGGTTAAGTATATCATGTAGCACTGTTCTGTCCTTTATTTCCCTTTCTTTTTATCATAGTTTGTACTGCTTTGTCTATTTACATCTGTCTCATTTGTTGTAATTTATATTTGTGGACGTCGCCGACGACGTCAAGTGATACGATACTCGTGGTTGGAACTGAAAATCAGTACTGAGGTGGGGGTTATGCCCAACTCAGTGTATGCTGAGTGTCCATCCAGATTTCTTAAACACGAACGTATCTTTCGCTAATAACTTTAAGTATTATTGTAATTATTCATATAATATTAGGATAAATAAGTCTTGAACATAATTTTACATTTGACGGTTGACACGTGTTGAACGCCACGTAGATGACACGTTGCCTGCCACGTCTGAGGCACAGATTATTAATATGTACTGATGTTTGAATCTTGGCATTTGTGGCGCGCGTGACAGCCGTCACTTGTATTAATTAAATCTTCTGAAATAATATATAGGTACATATTTTCTGAACATTGTTTGAAGGCTTTCGTGTTTTTTAGAAATAAAAATATATTTTCTTTCTTTCTTTCTTTCTTTCTATGTCAAATAATGACTAATATTATTATTTTAATTAATTATTTTATATAATTGTGAATAGTAATAATTAATCCATAATTTTTTATTTTAAATATTTAATTTTTCGTTATGGAAGAGCAGAGCCACCTAACACAGGCTTTAAATGCTTAGAAGAAGACTTCACAAACTAACTTAAGGATATATACAGTGAAAACTAAATAAATAATTAAAAACAGAAAAAATAGCAACTCTTTTTTAACTTTACCTTAATGGCAATTCTACTTAGAGGCAGGTATAGATAGCAACATACATACATGGTCTCTTCCCTGTATCCTCAAAAAAGTTAGCAAAATTATATTACAACCACATTTATTGAGTAGTAGAGCCTCGCTGATTTCAGTGTGAATGGGCCGACTCGACCAGGGAAGGACTACCCTCTCACAGAATATCGCCGTGAAATAGCAGCATTCCCACTGTTGTGTTTCGTTCGGTGAGTGAGAGTGCCGGAGGCCCAATCACACTTTTTTCCCCTTCCCGCTCCTTCTCCTCCCCATTTCTTTTCCTAAAGGGTCGGCAACGCGCAAGTGATGCCTCTGGTATTGCAGGCGTCTAATAGGCTACGGTGACCACTTACCATCAGGTGGGCAGTATGCTTGTTTGCCACGTTAATGCATAAAAAAATATTGCCAGATATTGTTATTTGTCCCACGTTATATGGGGCGAGCCTATCCGCATCTACCAAACACAGTTCCAGGCACCTTACTATTACTGAATATCTTTTACTAGAAAACCCAATAACAATTTGCCAGAACCGAGGATCAAAATCGAAACTTTGTTCGTGATCGATGCAGCACCGAGGACGTCTTATTTACTTCTTGTATGCATTATTTATTTAAACACAAACAGGAACAGAGAATGATCAAAAGAAACACTTCACTGCTTATTTTTCAATACAACCGTTTCAATTATTTATAATTCAGAAAACAAATACACGTGTTCATAAACGCCATATGTTTGTAACACAAACCAGTATGACTGTTCGACTGTTTCTTCAATGTTAAAAGGGATCTGCCTAAAATTAGCTCTTAAAACAATGTTGCAATCAGTCCACAATGTCTGACGTTGTTTATGGAAGATACATCAAAGGTTGTGTGCAAGTCAACTGCTTCGTTATGATTTGACAACCACGTGACATCATTGTAATGTTTCATTTGAGAAATAATGCAAGCTATAAATACAAAATTAACGAAGAACTTCTGCAATAAATACCAAGTCCAGTGGTACGAGGGACTTTTTAACATAATCCCAATTCTAACTAATATTATAAATATGAATGTGAGTTTGTTTGTTTGATACGCTCACGCGTTATCTATTCGACCGATCATCATGAAATTTTGTATACACGTTGTCATTGGTTTAAAAAAGGACATAGATTACCTTTTATCCAGAAAAAAACACTGTTAATAATCTAGTCTTACCTACATTTCCACGGGCAAAATCTAGTAATAAAAGAACGCCACTAAGTTCATGCATACAAATAATTGGCTCATGTGATATTTGAATTTACCACACCCAGCACGGTTAGAGGTGAATTATACCCACATTTTGTTAGCTGTCCGAATGAGACGAATCTTTTGCCGTCTATCTAGACCAGAGGTTCCCAGACTATGTTTTCTCATAGAACACTTTCAAAATTTAGCAGGTGCCGGTCGACCCCTTGTAGCTACATTTCTACCATATTCCTCGGCATTCGTATTTATTTATATATTAAAAAATTTGATCAAATCTCTACCGAGAAATCAATATGGAATATCAAGTCAACGTTTTAGTTCTTCACTATCGAAAGCAAATACATTTCCGTGGACCCCATATTTTTGTCACGTCGACGTATACCCCTGTCGAGTCTCCCGTGGACCCCTGGAGTTCCACCTAGACCACTTTGGGAACTAATGATCTAGACCCTATACGACACTAACAAAGAATTTAATACCTTGAAACCTGAAGAATTGAAACATAACAATTAAACAAAATAAAGTACACAACTATCGCAGAAAACTCAGCATCACTAAAATTACGTAGATTTCATTGGTCTAAGATTACGTAAAGTATTGTGATTCCCGAACTACCTTCATTACACGCAAAAAAGAAAATATCATGTGAGTAAGCACAGCGTGCATATTATCACTCTTTGCCGCATGATCAGGCACATAAGTGATTGATTGAGTACGTGAAAGCGTACACGAACTCGTGCGTGATTCGTACGTGGGTAAAGATTTTATATAACGCAAAAAAGCAAAAAAATGATTATTATACTGTAGGCAGCAGCTTGTTTGTATTGCTTTCACATTGTGCCTGCATATCCAAACGAAGATGTAAGACATTATCACATAAGATAATCCGTAAGCGTTTCTCGTAATCATAGTCTTAAAAGCAACGAAAACGTGGCAGAAAATTATAAATTTAGATAGTTAATACAAGTTTTAAAAATGCCTACACGTAGTCTATCCTAATCAATACTGTTACACCCAGTGCCATTTCTCGGCATTGTGGGGAAGACTCGGCAGTTCCAGCTAATAATTTATTAGAGCGCCATCTATTGACATCTTACGGAACAACGTAGTTTGTCGGCATGCGAATAGTAGAGAGAACACAGGAACTTTCTATAATCTTCGTACTGTTACATACCGGGTATGGCTTTTCTAGAAATCTCCAGAAACGCTTTACCTGCGTATAAATAGAGCGCACGCACACCGCCAAGGCAGATTACAATCGAAAGCGGTCAAGTATACATCGGAGTGAACGGAAGCGAAAATACTACGGAGTTTGAAGCAGTTACAGTGGAAAAGTGTAGTATAGTGTGTGTTGTGTTTTAAATTTAATTGTGGGTTAGAATTAAACGTGTTTTAGTCGGTAATATTGTTTAAATTTGTTTACTCTTATCCCTCGAACCCAGCACGTAGCAATACTATAAATGCGAACGTGAGTTTGTTGGTTTCGCTTTCACCCCGTAACTACTCGACCGATCATCCTGAAATTTCACATTCACGTTGTCAGGGGTACAGAAAAGGATATACCTTATGTCCTCTCTTTCATCCAGAGATGTACTATTATAAACATAACCCTTTTTTTTACGTGGGGGAATGCGTTGACGCATACCTCTCCGCGGGGCGACGAAGAGGTTATGTCGGACTCACCGGGTGAAAGGTATCCCAACTAAACCTACCATGGTGTTCCTCGACATAACTAGAGTCGGCGGGGTCGCGCGCATCACTTTCACATGCAATCGCGACCCCGCCAAGGTTTCGGTTTCCGTTTCATACGGCAGGCCACTACACGAAAAGAATAATACCTACCCTTTGGTCACTCCTAATTTTAACCCTACTGTCCCCTTGAGGGGGGGACAGACACACGACACAAAGGCGCGCGTGGGAACACGCACGCCGCCTCTCGGACCTGGTGCTTAACGGGAGGCGGGCAGGCTCACGAAGCCCACCAGGTCAAACCTCAGGGTGATTGGAGGTCGTCTCGCGCCCTCCGGCGCCCGGTTCTGCTGTTGGGAAGAGGGTTCAAGGGACCCCACTGCCGCTCCGCCGCCTCTTTAAATTATTAATATAACCTAACCTAACCTACATTTACGCATACGAAGCCGCGGGAAAAAATTAGTTACAAAATAAGCTGCGATATAATCCGTATACAGTAAGCGGTTTACTTTCAATAAGTGGTCGTTCTGTATATCGTCAGGTGAATCACTAACTCATCTGCTTTCAACGTCAGTAAAAAGTAACTTCCATTACCTGTCAGCTTAATTATATTGAGACATAATGTAAAAGCATTGTGTCTGGAAGTCGGCGTCCGTACACCGATAGATAAATTTTATATAAAAATGTCATTTTATGAGTGAAAAAAGTTACATGTAAGCTGACTCGCCCAGACGAATACCACTATCATACTTCAAACTGGCGTGAGAGTAATCCTAATCCTAACTAATATTATAAATGTGAAAATGAGTTTGTTTGTTGAAATTAAGTTTAATTTCAACAAACAAACTTATTTTCACATGTAATAAAGTGTTAAATAATTTAGAAACTGTTACACTACTACTACTATTAAACTTTACAAATTTTTAGGCTAATCGAATTATTAAAACTCTTTATATTTAAGTTTACACTTTTACCTCGATGTTTCGGTTGCTTTTCAGCAGACATGGTCACGGGGACCCGGGGCATGTCTCCCCGTTGCAAACCTAACATTACCCACAATTACGCGAGCGAAGCCGCCGGAAAAATCTAGTTATACAATAAGCCCCTATTGTGTTTCTTTGTGCCTATCTAATGTACAAAATCAAACATAGGCAACTAACCTATGGCTGCGTTTTGCCGGGTGAGTAAAAAAATGTTGGAGGTGCCCAAGCATACTGTTAAAACAGTATTATACTATTTTCTTTCGTTAATACTTATTACTGTTCTATAAAAAAAAAGTATACAAAATACTGTTTTTATGTCCGCTGGTATCCCGAGCCATACGTAAAGTCTGTATAAAATGTAAACGCCCGTATACAAACTACATTTCAGAACGAAACTGTCAATCTCAAGTGAGTGCCACGCATGCGCAGCGCAGAACGCATGTATAATATAATATACTTTATTAATATAATAAATTAATATAAAATAAAATACTATTTTCTTTTGTAAAATACTGGTGATTTTATTTCTCCGATCTTAAAGTCGGCCTTGATGGCGTAGTGGTTAGTGTAACCGACTGCCACGTTTGAGGTCGCGGGTTCGATTCCCGCACAAGTCAAACATTTGTGTGCATGAACATGGATGTTTGTCTTGGTCTGGATGTTTCTATGTATAATATGTATGTATTTACAAAAAAAAAGTATATATGTATGTTTATCCATTGTCTAGTACCCATAGTACAAGCTCTGCTTAGTTTGGGCTAGATGGTGTTGTGTGTATGTGATAGAATATTATTATATTATATATTATAATATACTTCATGTCTCGTACAAAAAATTGGGAACCCTACTCACAAGTCAACCTCACTTGTGTTTTATTTTTCATCCCAACTCTAATTCCTTTTCTCTAGAACATCGCAAAATCGTACCCCAGTATTGCAAGGGATCAAATAACCAGTTACTATATAAATACCAGGTAAACCCTTAGCAGTATAAATAAGAAATACACTTCGTTATTCAACTTTGCCTTGAATAACTGTAGACGCCGTATCTCCTAAATCCACTTACTTGACAAAGTGCATTTTTAATTAAATAATGTCTTTGCTCCTATTGTTTTTAAATAAACTAGCGACAAGAGAAAATATACAAAGCACGGAACAAAATTACGTTTTCGCCATGTATTTTCTGCTTTACAAAAAATTGTTTTGTTTTCTAATTTACATACCTCTAATTGCTAAGTTACGTGTTGGTATAGGTACAGCTATGTGTTAAAAATACATATTTCGTGTAATTTGTTGCAGTACAAACAGAGATATTGTACACCGTAGACATTAGTGAATGTTGACGTAGGCTAAACCCTCTCCCCAACCGCAGAGCTGGGCGCCGCAGGGCGCGAGACGACCTCCAGCCACCCTGAGGTTTGACCTGGGGGTGGCGGGCTTTGTGGGCCTGCCCGCCATCCGTTCAGCACCAGGTCCGAGAGGCGGCGTGCGTGTTCCCACGCGCGCCTCTGTTTCGAGTCCGTCTCCCATCTAGGGGGGACAGTAGGAAGTGTTAGAAGTGCCTTTGGGTAGATCTTTCGTGTAGTGGCCTGCCGTTTCATACGGCGGGCCGAAACCTCGGCGGGGTCGCGACCGCATGCGAAAGTGATTCGCGCGGCCCCGTCGATAGTGGTTTTGTCGAGGAACACCGTGGTAGGTTTAGTCGGTATTCCGGGAGGTACTTTATCATCTTTAACATCTTTCTTTTACCCCGGCGAGTCCGACATAACCCCTCCGCCCGCCCCCGCGGAGGGGTATGCGTATACGTATTCGAAGTTATGCGCGTATAAAATAGTAAATTATCGCTTACTTTAACGGCAAAGAATAAATATATATATATATAATAAATAAAGTTTATTACTCCATAAGAAAAACACTTAATCTAGGTACAAAATTGAGGGCTTAATGAATACATAACAAGCTGGAGACCCTGACTTCTAAATTAGGTATAGACCTGTATCTTAGAAGCCAGTGCTACCTTTTGACAGTTAAACTTATATAAGAGTTCGCACGCCAAGGACCGTCATGCTCACTCAAATGTCATTGCTTGTGGTGTTGTCATGGCCCGGGTCGATCCCTTCCATTCAATATGGCGAAGGGGGCGATGGCTGGCCCATGCGTCTTACTCATGAACGGGTGCTACTTGTTGTGACTGGTCGACCTTGGTATCGTGGAATTCGATGATTTACTTACTACATTTTTATTTAAAAAGTTTGATTAAACTACGGGCTACAATCATGCATTGTCTTGATTATTAATGTACATGTAAGTGGATGCTCCTATTTACCATACTGCTGCTTTAGAGGTTACCATAAAATTTTATTAAATGCTTGAGTATGTTCAGTAGTAGTTCATGGAGAAATGGTTGCAGCACCTTACAGCTCTTATGATTTGTAAACAAAAACTTGGCGATTAAAAAGAGTGACCATGAGTTTCTTGCCCGTTCTTCTCATGAGCCCTACACCCTTGCTTTCCTGAACGTGGCAGTAAATGTAAATTCGCAGGAAAAATTTGTGTATCTTTGACATTCATAAGTGTTACCTTGTAACCTAATCTGAATAATTTTATTTTGAATTTGAATTTAAGCCTCACAAATGGTTACAATCATTGATATTCTCATAAATAGTGAGAAAATACTAAGTACAAAATGGGGCTAGTGAAAATGGACATAACTATCTTTCTTTATTGTATAGTAGGATTACAAATCTGGAAGTGTCTGCTTTAATAAAAGTGTGAGATTTATAATTAATTGTTGTGTGTCGTGTGTATGTGTGTGGGTGGGTGTTATGAAGAGAAACATCCTAAGGAATCCTGCATATCAGAGAGTTCTCCATAAGGTTTTCCAAGATATGTGAAGTTTGTCAACCCGTATTGGGCCAGCGTGGTGGATTATGGCCTATCCTTTCTTACACTGAGAAGAGGCTCGTGCCTAGCAGTGTGACAGTTAAGTATTATATGGGGCTGATGTTATTGTGTTAGAGAGCTATGTAATATTTGACATCTAAGTAAATATGAAAAATTAGGTAAAGGCCTAATGAAAAATAATTGAGAATCTCGCCTCTCTCTATAAAAACGAAAATACTCGTCAGACAAATAGGTACTTTAGGTCATAAAAGGGGTTTTTGACACCGGTTTTACGTTATTAATGGAGAAAATAATAATATTATAAATGTGATTGTTTAAGATGTTTGGAGGTTTGGATATTTCTTATTAATCAATTGCCTCCGTGGCGCAGCGGTAGTGAATGCGACTGCTGTGCATGAGGTCTCGGGTTCGAATCCCGAGTCGGGCCAAGAAAAATTTATTGGGTTTTACTGTTAAGAAATCTCAATAGCAGACCGGAGTTAGAAAGTTGGCGGTGTTAGACACTCCCATACCTCGGAAATTACGTAAAGTCGTTGGTCCTGCGCCTGAACTCTCTCCGGTCGTGTCGGATTACCATCCCATCGGGTTATGAGAGTTAGGGAACAGAAAGTGCACTTGTGTTTGCGCACACACTTGTGCACTATAATATCTCTTGCGCAAATAACCAGTCTCCGTTAAGACTGGCCACCGTGACCGAAATTCGGTCTGGAGGACATTATTATTATTAATCAACTACGAATTTGAATAAAAGATGGCGTGTATGGGATTCAAGTGGCTGTAGCGGCAAAAAAAAGCTAGTACTGTTATGAAACTTTAGATAGTTGTGACTTTAAAATATTAAAAAGCAATCATAACATTTAAAAGGGTTTTTAAAGTCGAAAATATGTATATTTTGTTCATGTCTGCCCGCCCACACGTAATTTACGCAAGACCAAGACTAAGCGGATTTTAATGATCTTTACGCATTTTGATAACTTGGAGTTAAATTTAGAATTCAATCTGTACTTGATTGAACGGAATTATATTACACAGTGTGATTTTAATGATATTGCGAGCTATCTAATTGAATACTCGTATGGTAATGTATGGATACCAAATTAATTTGTCATTATTGTGAACTGATTCTTATGTCATGTGATTAAGGTTGATAGTCGTATAGACTCGGGTTTTATAAGCAAAACAAACGTGTAGTCGGCTCAAGTAAATATTCCACACTGGTGTATTGAACAAACTATAACATACAACAGATATGCATATCTACATATAATTTTTTTTTTTTATAATATTCTACCACATACACACATCACCATCTAGCCTAAACTAAGCAGAGCTTGTACTATGGGTACTAGACAATGGATAAACATACATATATACATTTTTTTTTTGTAAATACATACATATTATACATAGAAACACCCAGACCAAGACAAACATTCATATTCATGCACACAAATGTTTGACTTGTGCGGGAATCAAACCCGCGACCTCAGGCGTGGCAGTCGGTTACAATAACCACTACACCATCGAGGCCGATGTACCTATACTTAGTTAGATGCGACCTATGCGAATATAATAATTAAGACAAGAATTAGGCATATAGTGCATTCTATTGGCTTAATGCGAATTGTTTAATTAATAACGCCAGGCTTATAGGGAATCGTTGGACTCCCAAGGCACGCAGGTCTGAATTTATAAAGTTAATCATCACTTGCTTTAATGGTGAAGGAAAACATCGTGAGGAAACAAGCTCGGCTGAGAGTTCGCCGTAATGTTCTCGAAGAAGTCTAAGGGTCTACCAATGAACTATGGTCTAACCCTTCTCACACTGAGAAGAGACCCGTTTCCAACAATGGGAACGTTTATATATACGGCTTATTATTGTATTTACCTAAAATTAGAAGTGTAAATTAACTTTTCAGTGGTAAAATCTATTACGTACAGGAAATCGCTGTAAAAGTAGTAACATGGTTTCTGCGTTTCGGTCGGTGAGATTATATTAACGTAAATCTATCGTACCCGAAGCCATATACCTTACAGGTATAACGGACAGAGTACCTAAAACTGAAAAGTAGATTCAGACAATTATACTTAGTTAAAAGTCGTTGGAATTTTTGAAGGAAAAATCTATTTTTATATATTTTTGGTTTTGAATTATAACCTAACTAGATACCTTGTTCGGCTTCGTTCGTTTTTAAATTTATGCATGATTGCGTAATTAAAGACGTTACGAAATCAGCTATAAGTACGCTAGCGCGGTGCACATAGTTCCATATCAGTGCGTTCCTAATCTCGGTCGTTATTTAAAGTTCACGTTAGGACGTATACCTATAGGCTTCGGTAAATTTTCCGATACATCCTACACCCTATATATTTACAGCCGTGCAAACATTGTTTCGTTCATACAAATTTTCGCTATTGATACAGTATGTAAGTCAAGCAGACAGCCGTCCGGCCGCGAGCGTCACTGACCCAATTACCTGGACACGTGTCCAGCAGCCCCGGACAAAACCCTTCCGAGGTGCATGAATATACCCGGAATCCAATTATGGAAGGTTTCATGTCATTTTGCCCCCGGCAATGCGACAATGCAACGGTCCACTGATGATCCTATATGAAAAAATGTCGCTTCGTAAAAATAATGACAGCATTGTTTTAACATTTTGTTTTAAAGTAAATTTTTTGTACAATATTACGCACTGAAATATGGCTTATATCGAATTTATCTTTGAAGGTAGCTATTTATGAGTGCCTGTATCGTATCGGTATTGTATAAGACTGCTGCACATGAATTCTCTGTTTGAATTCTCGGCGCGACCAAAGTGTTATTGAATTTCCAGTAGCAACATAGATTATGTAACTGTGTCTGAAAAAATGTTTTTTTAAACAACTAATGTGGCAAGCAAGGTTCTCTATTATGTTACCTAACTTTTTTATCCATAATCTAAAGAGTTTTTTAGTTTTCCTGTTCTAATCATCATTTGTCCGAATGATAACTTGCCTAAACTTAATGTCACATAATATCACATGTCATAAAATTGAAATCCCTAAACACAATATAAATTCGTTTGTCATAAATATTACAATCAATTATATAAATATACAAAAGACTTAAAACCGTTTTTAATAAAAGTTATAAGTTCTAAATTCAAATTATATAATGTTTATTTATCTTAATGACTTTAAAACAAATTTGTATTACAAAGCTTGGTTTTTGTCACGGCTCCGGTGCTGCGGGTCTCCGGCGGTCTCACGTGTGCTAATCGTCGCAGACGGCTTTCGCTCACCACCGCAGCTACGGACTGATGGCCGGCCGCCTCGCCCCTACGCACCTACGCTATTCTAAATTACACTCTAGGGGTCGGGCAGACAAGATTGCGTGGAGTTGGATTCACAGCGATTCGTTTTTGTCCCTACAACCTAATTTTTAGCAAATGTTTTAGGACTAACAATTTTATTATAAATGAACATTCGGAATAATACACTTTATATAATACAATATTATGGATATAATATAACTTTATTTCATGCAAAATTAGGAGATTCAATTATTATAGTACTCGATATTATGACAGAAAAGTTTTAGAAATAATGTAAAACAAAATAAAAAAAATTTTAACATTATGGTTACTGAAGTTTATAGCAAACGTGTTATGGATAATGATTTTCGGACAAACAATTTTAGGAGAAGAAAGGGAGTATCGACAAACAAGCATACGGCCGACCTGATTGCAAATTGGTCACTGTAGCCTATGGACGCCTGCAATACCAAAGGCATCACTTGCGCGTTGCCGACCCTGTAAAAACACTTTAACACCCTTTTTGAAGAACCCCATCCTTGGCTACAATTGGCTTGCCCTCTATTACGTGGGAGATAAAACTATAGTTGGCGAAATTCTGCTGTCATACACGTCTGGCTACCTCTTCGAGGTTAAGGCTGCTTGTCTATTAAAGCCGAACGAGGCTGCGGAGCGAAGAAACGGAGAAATATTAACCAATACGACTGCATACTCGAGCGGAGCGGAGATTTTATGGAAGCCTATTGGTTAATATTTCACAGTTTCTTCGCTCCGCAGCCTCGCTCCGCTTCAATGGACAGGGAGTCTTAGGGTCGGTGACTATATACATACATACGTATGTACATGAGGCTTTAGACTACATACATGTACATACATACATACATAGATTCACGTCTGTTTCCCAGAGGGGTAGGCAGAGACTACGGATTTCCATTTGCTACGATCCTGACACACTTCTCTGGCTTCATTTACTTTCATCACATTCCTCATACACGTCCGTCGGTTCAAGGTGCAATAAAAAAGGTTTTGGTGTAAGCTGGTCGAAACGACAAGCATAAAATAAAACTTAAACATTATGCATGATCGCGTTAATACCCGTTGCATATTATATATTATGTATTAACCTTTGTTAAAATTAAGGCGAAAACTAAAAGTTTCAACATACACAATAATAATTGTGGAGAGATCAATCTTCACGCTTTGTGCGAATATTCGATTGATACTTATTAATACAGTTAATCACCTTGATAAATTGATTTATAAACAATAATAAGCAGTTTTAACAATCATCATGGATTCATGTTGTTTAAACTTCTCTTGCTTTCGAATAGTTATGTCCATGATCCATGAAAACGGCCAGAATTTAAATGGAGTTATTAATAGAACTGCCATTAAACTTCGACACTTTATATCCTAGACAAGACTAACATTAATTAGTCAACGTGTACTCACAACCTACCTACCAACTGCGACCTACACTGGTAATAAACATACGCACACGTGTCTAAGAAGACATATTCGTATAATAAAAGTTAGCTTTATCACCTGCGCTATCCATCGATAAGTAATTTGCAACTTGGAGCCTTAACATATTCCTACAGCCTGTAAGCAATGAAGTAATGACGTAAGCTAGTTATAGGACCTCGCTTGTATATAATCGAAGAGCTTTTCTATTTTTAATAGGAATAGTTCATAAAATTACCTGACTCGAGCATCGAACCTGCGATCGCACAATTGGATGCAAAAGGCATCACCTTATATAACAAGATCAATGGGTGTTTTTATAGATTTAATATAGTTTTTTTAGTATTTCTGTTGTCGTTATTCATTATATATAAATTGCAACAAACTCAATTTCGACATTTTTATTTGTCCAGGTTTTGAGTTGTTCATATAAAATAAAATATAAAATAAAATTCATAAAATTTATATTTCTAAAGGCCTCTTAAAACTTTGTTTATTGTTTAACTGTTTATTGCGCTTACCAAATATATTAACAAAAGTTAAATGCCCACAAAGATTTACAGATTAACAGAGCATTATTGTTACGTAAGTACATTTCTATCAAAATTGTCACGACCAAATTTTGCCAGAAACTTAAAACAAAAAAACGACGTTAGTTAAGAAAGCGAGATATCGATCTCGCTGTTGGCAATTCGATGCGATCAAGGAAGTACCTTTCTTTTACAGCAAAAAAGTAGTAACTCTATTACTGCATTTCGCTCGGTGAGTACGAGTTCTGAACTAGCGATTTAAAAAAGTGGACGTGAGTGTCTGGCAGGTATCTTCTCATAGGCTCAACCCTTTGCCTGAATCTAGCAACTAACTTAAATGTATTTTACTAACTCACTTTTTACTAAGTCACTCATAAACTTTGACGTTTATAAGTCACTGAAGTCTCTTTCTTTCTTTTCGTGTGGTTAAGTGGCCAACCTGTTGTCAAGAGTTGTTCAAGCCGCCCGTAGGCCTCTGACATGGCTTAACGACTGCTGTCAATTTGACAACAACCGGGACCGACATTTTACGTGCCCTCCGAAGCACGGAGACGCTCAGATGAAATACCACTAAGCGGTCACCCATTTATAGACTGACCGCACCCAACGTTGCTTGACTTCGCTAATCGTTTACCGATCAGTGAGTGCAACTGGCTATTAATGACTTAAGTAAAATTAATAAACGTTTTTTTGACTTTGACATTATCACATACCTCTTTCAATTCTTGCTTTTATCCCACATGTAATTTTTGCCCTAAGCTTCTAGTGTGAGTGCTACGTCTAGACGCTATTTTAAAAGATCGTAGGCTATGGTACCAGTTAAACATCTGGTAATAACATCGCAAATGTTACTTAAAGTAACAAGAAATCTTTGAAAATTCTTAGAAGAAATGTTTTAAAGCATACTTCTACAGTCTACACTGTTCGGCTAATGCAAGGCGTAAATCTATATAAGATTACATGATTCTCGGTTGAGGTTTTTAGGTCGGCGAAAAGCGTTTGGAGACTTTTAGGCAAAAAGCTTAGTAACTCATCGGAGTATGGCAAGTCATTTCCACGTTTCTTCAACAAAGCTTTCGTAAAACCTTTGGTTCCGGCTGGCTCAAACGCCTATTATACGGTTTCTGCTTGCTGATTTAAAACAGAACGTTATAAGATTATAATGTCCTGTGTGATTTAGTTATCACGTCGACTAGCTGAGATATAGGTCTTCAAGCAGCCAGATTCGATAACAAGGTGCAAAGATGTACCAATTTCTTATTTTAAATATATTTTTGTACATTTATATTGCGAAACTAAATTCATCTACCTTCTTACCTTTTTAGTTTTATATTATTCATCTTCTTCTCTTTTAGCCTTTATTATTCCCAATTCACTTAGGGTCGGCTTTTCTGGTCTAACCGGATTTGACTGGATATCAGTTTTTACACGGAGCAGTTCCACCCGACCTCCGAAACCCGAAGGCTAACGATACCCTAAGGCTAGACCAGTGTCAGGATATTAGAGGGTACTGACTTTCCCAATAACGATTGCCATAGATGTTCATGGCAGCCGGGACCGACGGCTTAACGTGCTCTCCGAGGCACGGAGCAGGCGATAATTGTCAATCAATACGCACATAATTTCGAAATGTCATATAACTTCCGAAAGTCAGAGGTGCGCGACGTGGGTGCGAACCCGAGACCCTCTGCATTGCAGTCTGTTGGTCTCCCCACTGAGCTATCGCTGCTGCTTATATTATTCACCAATGATAGAAAATAAAAGACGATCAGTTTTTCTTTTGCAATTCTGTACATGTGCTTTGGTGGCTCAGCGGTACTGAATCGAGTCCCCAGGTTGGGCAAAGTGCTATTGGATTTTTCTATCCAAAAACTCTTAGTTCCCGCGTAGACGGCAATCGGTTAGTCCGTTTTCCGATGAACCTAAAACCATTCCTGGCAAAATATATGGTATGTATTTTCTACGACGGTGGAAATCGAGCCTAGTTGCATGCTTTGTTAGTTAGTACAGAACTTAAATAGCTGTATTAAAATATCTTCAACGCAACAGATAATTTCAAATAATATCAAAATTAGCAAAAAATACTTATACATCAAAATAGTCCAAGAGTTTGAACAAGATCTTATTTCATACGAGGCCTGTCCTGTAAGGGACTCGATATAATAACATTATATATGCGTGGGGTCGTTAATTCTCACAAAAAAGACATGCTGAAACGTCGTGTTAAAGCTAAATAAAATAGCTTTAATACATAAAATTTATAGAGTTCTCCCTTACTAGGTATAATTCATATATACACCTCTGACTTTCGGAAATTATATGACTTTTCGAAATTATGTGCGTATTGATTGACAATTATCGCCTGCTCCGTGCCTCGGAGAGCACGTTAAGCCGTCGGTCCCGGCTGCCATGAACATCTATGGCAGTCGTTATTGGGAGAGTGTCGGCACAACAGATCCCACTGGGTCGAAGTGTCACCGGTCTGCACTGACTGGCCCGCACATAAGATACATACATACATATTAGGTATAATTCCTGTGTCGCGGGGAACTTAACAAAAATCCAAACAACGTACACAAAGAACGCCCAGAATTAGACTATAGACAACTATTTGAGGATTACACAATTCTGGTCCCATGTGGTGTCCACACTCGATGCGGTGGAGATGGCAAGGCAAACACATTTTTTTTTTTTACATTGTTCAAGGCTTTTACTTAAACCAATACGGCATACGTGCAGTCAAATATACTGAATAAAAACATCGGCTTTATAACAAGATTAAACGATTCCAACTATTTTCTCGTTAGGGTTCAAGCACTGCGTTGCGAGGGACTTCACAAACATGCAATTAACTAATACAATATCCCCCAGACTAAGGCCAATTATTAGGGGATTATATAAATTTTCGTCCCATGTGGGGCTCGAATCCTTAGCACTGGGCGCGACGGCAGTGCTACCATTCAAATCACTATGCCATCGACAGCATGGATAGCTTAATGGTTTATGTGGTCGCTAAGTCGAATGTTATGGGTTCAAATCCCACACGGAACAATAACATGTGAACCATAAATGGATGTCGCGAGCCTACATTTTCTTTGTGTTTATTTGAATGTTTGTTAAGTACCCCGCAAAATAGGTATTATACTTTGACCGGGCGTTGTCTTTAAAAATACCTATTAGACAAAAATGTCTACTAGGTGAGAATTGCCTCCCTGATGGTATAAGACCACGGGTGTATTAGCCGGGGTATCCCGCGAAAGGCAGCGAGGGAGAAGGAATTATCCTAGATATACGCCAGGGGCGCGGACGGTGCGTGTTTCAATCGAAAGTCATGCAGACGACGCAGTGTGATGTCTCACCAGACGTATGTATTGATTGATAGGTGACGATACGAGTATTTGATTATATCTATAAACCATTTAAATTTGACATACATGTGTGGCCTAATAAAAAATGGGTCTTTGGCAACTGCCGCTTTGTATGAAGTAAATCGATAACATTGTGTTTACAATATTTTACGTTTATAAAATACACAATAATGGAAAATCTAACTTATTAAAATCTGTAACTATAGTGAAATGATGGCGAATTGAAGCAAAGAAACCGCAAAGACACTAAATATGAACACAATTTGTACATACATAACGTCATAGCGAGCAAGCGATTACCTCGCCGGCTGCCGCCGCGCCGTTCTCAGTGTTATAGGTTCGAATCCAACACAAATATTTATATGATCCACAAATATTTGTTCTGAGTCTAAGCGACACAAGACCTCACGTCTTGTAAATTGTCGTCAGGGTCTGTACAAGGATGTCTGCGAAGTGAAGTGTAGGAGATGTTATTTAAGGGTGAATAAGAAATAAAGAGATCTTATGTTTACTGTTATTCTAAGTCTGTATGAAATTGTTATTATTATATTGAACAGTTGTTGAAAACAAACTTATTTTAGGAAGCAAAAATCACGCGCTCTGATATATCATACCACATAATATATGTATTCTGCTGTGTTGTGTATTGGGACGTGCGTGAGACGGCGTAATGCGCACTCGACGACGGATACGGCAGGTCTGTTCACAATTTCACATAGCCCTGCTCGATATAAATAGGTATATATAATGACGTCATAGCGCTTATGTAAGTATTTTGAAGAGAAAGGTCAAAATATAATAAAGAAAAACAATAGGTATTGCTGTAGGTCAGGAAAAGAAGTCTCGAAAATTCCCTACGATTTAGCAGAGGAAGTTTTGCTAATATAAATAATCAGTGGACAAATGTTTGTTCTTGATTATTTAACAAAATTAAATGAACATTGTAAGTAAACCTCAGTGTGTGAGAATTGTTTGCGGTGTTCCCTAGTCAAATTAATAGGCAATGGTCTGACCATTCACATTCTACGGGAGGTCCATATTTATCTTTATTACATACCGTACATAGGGTCGGGTTTAAATATATACATACATAGATTTAGGGAACTATTGCTGATGAATACTTAGACTGACGCCTATATCGACGAAAAGCTGAGAAGAACTGTAATATTTCGTTAGCCATTATTATAGGCCTTTGTAATATTGAGCAAGAACTTTGCTCTCATACATCCACAGCTCCAACCTCCGTACTGCTACTGATAATTCCTAGACAGTAAAACCTGAAAACAATTTGCTCGATACATAAATCAATATCACGTGACAAATCTTTATACCGTGGGAGAGCCACGCTTCGGCACGAATGAGCCGGCTCTACGGGAGTGATAGATACCACGGCCTCACATAAAACGTAAAATAGCGCTTGCTTTGTGTTTCGTCGAGTGAGGGTACCGGAGGCCCAACCCCAGCTCTTTCTGAGGGGAGAAGTGGGGAGAGGCAAATTTAAAAGGCCAGCGACGCAGTTGTGACTCCTCTGGTGTTGCGGGTGTCCATGGGCAGCGGTAATCGCTTACCATCAGGCGATTCGACCGCCCTTTTGCCAACTATACCAAAAAAAGAAGAATATATATATATATATATAATTTTTTTTAAATCTATATATATATATATATATATATATATTTATTTTTTATTAGTCAAATCCGGTTAGACTAGAAAAGCCGACCCCAAGTGACTTGGGAATAATAAAAGCTAAGGGAGAAGATAGATTTTTTTTAACTCTTTTCCACAGTAGACTGCTACACCACTTTGACAACTATTCTTAATTAATTAAAAATGATAGATAGTAGACATGATATTCTTAATTATAATAACAGAGACAGGGACATAATGAGAAACATTAGCAAATCTTACACAAATTCCAAGTTAATCTAGGCAGTTTCCAGAATAATTAGTCGCCGACACAGTATATTTACACGAGTACATTAAAGCGACCTTAAACCCCACATACACGAGCTTTGTATGTCAGCAGCCAGTAGTTAGCTAATATTTATTTATAATCGTGTTAAGGGGGACCATTAATTTCACTTGTAAGTTTATTAGTGTCGACAGGACATGACGCCTGAGAGATTGAGGAGTTCAGAGGGTATATTTGCATAGTTGGTATTAGATCGCGAATGGTCCTGTGTGTTCGCACTCGCCTGCGGCACTTACTGTAGATGTTCAAGAATTTTCAATTAAACGACCTTAGCCTGTGATTGGAGGAGTGCGACGAACAAATATAGCTGTAATTAAAGATAGAGGCCGTGTGTTTACGAATACGACATAAGTTTTTGACCCGCCGTATGCACAAAGGACGACAATATTTTTATGAGTCAGGAAGATGCATACTGTGTTTTAAAATCAGGCAAACAGGTTACTGGTTTTAGGTATTAATTTTTTTTTGTGATGTAATATAATTTCTAAGCCCCTGCTTCGACTTTAGGGTTCGATTACCAGAATAAGCAATGCTTTTGGATTTTACATGAAATTACTTGGCAGCATGCAGCATAGAAGTTGCTACAGGTAATTTTAGTTGTACAAGAAGAACGTTAAATTGCAGGTTAACGGTATTTGTAGCTATATAAATATTAATATGCTTTCACAACTATATGTTAAATGCCGCATATCAACCAGAAAATGACAGAGCAAATCTTATACAATACAAAAAATCTCAGACGAATATTAGTTCTTGGAAAAGCTTCATGAATTAATGTGATGTCGACAACAGATCACATGACTTTACGACAAATAAACGCCTCAATACTTCTTGGAAGCGGTTAACGTAGATTCTGATAACGCTCTTCTCTCTTTACTTGTAAAATATTAACATCAAATTCGTATCACCATCTGACGAACTGGAAACGCTTAGCAAAAATCAATGAAATCTTTATAACTTGTCAATGTTACCACGGAAATAAATAAGTATCCAACGTGTATGTAAAAAATATATTTCTGAAATAGAATTATATTTATGGTTTATTTTATTAGGATCGATATGCATCGACAATCTAGTGGGTGACGGTTGGACTGCCACGCAGAGGTCGCTGGTTCGAGCCCAAGGAACGAATCTCCGACTTTCAAAAATTATCGCTTGCTTTAACGGTGAGGTGAAACATCGTGGGGAAACCTGCATATCTGAGAGTTCTCCATAATGTTTTCGTAGATATACGAAGTCTACCAACCCCCAATGGGCCAGCGTAGTGGACTACGGCTTAACCCTTTCTTAGACTGATAAAAGGGTCATTTAACTGTCCCACTGCTGGGACAGTTTATATTATTATTATATTTACTAAGATCGGTGACGAGCAAGTAATACCTCCGATATCGCAAGTGATCATGGATTACAACAATCGCTTACCAATAGGCAGGCCGTATGGCAGTTTGCCATCTTTGTCATATTAAATGAATGAGTTGAGAAGCTCGCCCCTTATTACGTAGAACTTTAAACATAGCCAGAGAAATGTGGATGGAATACCCCATCGGGGACATACAAAAACAAAAAAAAAACAATACTTTATGTCCATAAAATAATTTTAAGTATTACGTCATGTATTACGCCAATTCAAGACTAAAAGATTGTAAAAATTAACAGTCATTGTATGTAGAATTATGTCTGTTACATCATTATGATCAGTCATAAATCATAATATTCATTTGTGTAAATCTCATGCTAAGTAAAAAAGTAAATGAAAGAAAACCAGCACCTTCAACAAAAGCAGGCTTAAAGCGCGAGTAAAAACAATCATTTAAAGTCTATTTATTTAACATTAACCAATAATTCAAAGAAACAATAAAGGAAATAAAACTAAAATAAATCAACACAACTGACTGAATACAAATACCTCAAGAAGTTAGTTTCATAAAGCAAACTATAATTTGTTACTGAAACCAAAATGGTGAAAACTATAAGTCATTTGTAGCAACAAGTTTGAAGTAATTCGATACAATTTATTAACATGTCCAACTTAAGAAGTTGTCTTGAATCTATTACAATAGCGTCAGCTATCCATTTTCCAAGTTTCACTGTTAAAATTGTCGCAACGAAGTAAATCAGTTATACACCTCCATATTTGTCAAAGCTGGTGTTCCAATTGTAAAACTTTAAAGTAAATCTGTTAAGTTGTATGATTAACTTGTGTTAAAGTTGTGTGTAGGGTTACCATTTTAAAAGGGCAATTTTACCGGATTTTCGGTTTAGAAACAAAAGTTAAATCCTAATCTTAACTAATATTATAAATGCGAATGAGAATTTGTTTGTATATTTCTTACGCTTTCACGCCTCAACTACTTAATCAATAATCATGAAATCTCGCATACTCGTCGTCAGGGTTACAGAATAGGACATAGGGTACGTTTCATCCAGAAAACAAGTGAGAAACGGCAATGAATTGCCCTAAATCTTAAGTGTTCAAAAAAAGGGTTCAAGGAATATGCAAAGGTCACGAGATACCACGTGACCTTGAGGTCAAAGGTCATCGTCTTTTCGGGGTATATCGACTATGCTGAGTCGAATGGCGTTGACCGCGAGTCTCTAGCTCGTATGGTTCTTGAGTTGAAAGTTGTATAACAGACAGATGGATGGACAAAGCTGTCGGCCTCTATGGCGTAGTGGTTAGTGTAACCGACTGCCACGCCTGAGGTCGCGGGTTCGATTCACGCACAAATCAAACATTTGTGTGCATGAACATGGATGTTTATCTTGTTCTGGGTGTTTCTATGTATAATATGTATGTATTTAGAAAAAATTATATATGTATGTATGTTTATCTATTGTCTAGTACCCATAGTACAAGCTCTGCTTAGTTTGGGCTAGATGGTGTTGTGTGTATGTGATAGAATATTATTATTATATTATTATTATTATTATAAGAAACTTTTCGAACTCTAAAAGTACTTTTATTAACGTGACCTTACTTTGCCTACATTGACGCGAGCGAAGCCGCACGCAAAATTTAGTTTAAAATAAACATGATATGCATCATGTTCATTTGACATGTTCATTTAACTCTTAAATTGAACGATACAGTAGCATGTATGTTACAGACGCAGCAAACTTGTCTTAGCAGTGAACTTTTTAAGTCGTGTACAAGCACCTTGAGATAACGCAGTGGCGTAGCGTAGTGCCGGGCGACAAGCCGGGCGATATTTAGGGGGCGGAAAAATTCACTAAATAATAATAATATCTTGTAAATATTTGACCTATTTCATGACGAACGAGAGGAAGCGGCAGGTGTAAAATACACAATAAAATGGCTGTTCTTGCCGAAAAGTTATTTAGAATTACTGTTTATTATATTCTTTTAAATTGTAATACCTTAATAAAAGAGCGAAAAATGATCTACCGCCCCGGGCAGCTGACATCCCCGCTACGCCACTGAGAGAGCAATCAGCGAGAAGTTGACTCGCATTTGTTTATTATTGAAGTCAAATAGTTAAGTAATCCAAACTCTAAAATACAAAGAATGTTTATCTACTCTAAAATAAATAAGATACAAGTGTTTGAAATCTGGTAGTAGGGGTAATTGTCAAATGACAGAAAAAAGATGCACAATACAAGTTGTGACGTACTGCTATTTAAACGTAGCTGTCCGAAAGAGATAGAGAGATATCTTTCTTTTTCTCGTATTTAAATATAAAATATAAACTACTCCTTTATATTTTATTTTAGTTTGATAGAGTTTTACAAAAATATATAGTTTTCCCAAAAAAATATTGTAAATGAAAATGAACAATCTCATTTAGTCTTGTATATAAAATAATGTACAAGATCATATAACCCTATAATATTTGCATGTATTGATAACGCTTTACATCAGGACGAGTGCTACATCTTTGACCATGGCAAGTAAGTAGCGCGTTGTGTATAACTGCATTCGAATATTATCATTCAAAAGCTACGATACGCATCACTTCTTTAAATCACCAATATTGCTCAATCAGAACGCGAAATTCAAAAATGTCTGCCTTAGATCTATGCCTATCTTGTGGTAACACTAGCTGTGAGCCAACCCATTAGTCTCCTAAGACTTAAACTTCAATCTTCATTCCGACGGGCGGGCAATAAATGGACTTCAGAGAGTTTTTTTTCTATACTACTGACTTGGCAAACAAGCTCACGGCCCACCTGATGTTAAGTGGTCACCGTAGCCTATAGACGCCTGCAACACCAGAGGCATCACTTGCGCGTTGCTAACCCTTTAGGAAAGGAAATGGGAAGGAGAAAGAGCGGGCAGTGGGAAAAAGGGTGATTGGGCCTCCGGCACTCTCACTCACCGAACAAAGCACAAAAGTGGGAATACTGCTATTTCACGTCGATATTCTGTGAGAGTAGTCCTTCCCCGGTCGAGCCGGCCCATTCACGCTGAAATCAGCGAGGCTCTACTACTCAACTTAACAGGACTATACTAACTGATCCTCGGGATACTAAACTAGTCTACAAATCAAATGCTTCTGGGACTCGTAACAATAGTCGGGTTTCAAGCCAAGTTGATTTGACGGGAATCTATTATTCGCCTGTTATTGATATGTAAGCTAAGGGATCAAGGGATATTCTGCGAACCCGTCACTCATAATATATATTTGAGCTACTGAATTGTGCTTGGGGCTTTAGACAAGGCCGATTATATCCGCTTGAGAAACTATTGTTAAGCCTATAAACAACGGATATTAATTTTAAAATCTTTATTTATTTCGAAGCTGAAAGTCAAATACAAGACCATGTCAGCCGAAACATGAATAAACTCGTATTATATTATCTTATACCCGGTCTTATTTACTTATTAACTTATTGTGTCGCAGCGGCACACCGGCGGCGTCATTAATTTAATGTATCTCTAATGCATATTTTATATAAATATTAGGATTCGCCACTCCTTCTCCATATAAACTTTAACTGTACCAAATTTCATACTCCTCCGTCCGCGTAATTTTCATAAAAAGGGGTACAAAGTTTTTGCTTCACGTATTAATTTATAGATGTTGAGTTAATAATGAGCGTTAATATAAAAAACTATATTTAAGACTTGTGAATATATTATGGTGGCCTTTATGTAAAAACATCGCATCGTTCATCGTCTATAAGTATGAAAATATATATTTAAGTTCAATTTTTTTTTTTTGGCATATATTTGCGTTTCCTTACCTTTGTGACCGATCGTGAGGAGGATTATTTTTGGGAGAGAGAAAATGTTATTAAGTAACAAACACATAAGACTTAAAACATAGCCTTCGACATGTAGGTGTACATATACACACATATAAACCGCATCTACATCCTAAAAATAATATTAATGCGCACGTGTATGTGAGTTCGTTTGTTTGTTTCGCTTGCACGCCTTAACTACTAGACCGATCAATATATAATATATTCGCATACATGTTGTCAGAGATACAGAAAAGGACATGAGGTACCTTTTGTCCATGAAAAAGAACTGATTCTGAGTGAGCGAAGCCCGCGCAAAGAATAGTTATATACTGGTATATATATTTAAAAGATGGCAGTAATTGATTTACAAAGTAACTACACAGCTAACTTATAAAGTTTCAACTGAAGCAAGTTATTTTAAAATGTATGTTGTTGATCTAAATAAAACAATGATGCCAGACAGAAAACGATCAATCTACCACAGACTACATGAACTAGTTACGAACTATCTGAGTTAGTCTGTTCCTCTCAACTTAAAACAAAAAGATTGTAAGACAAATGACAAGATGCACCTGCTATGAAAGAAAACTAATTTAACAAGTAGGAACGTTGAAAAATTTAAAATATACAAGGTTTCATCCCGAACTCGGATAGCTGTGTGTTCGTGACTAAAACTATAACAGAGCCTTCTAGTACCTTTAAGTTACTTAAAGCGCCCGGTTATTTTATGCGTCACATGCTGCGTTGAAAGTATTGCGAACGCCGCGTATCTACTATTTAACTTATTGAGATGCAACAGAACACTGGTGGCCATACACAATAGGTTTTTAATTATGTGTGATATTCTAAGACTTAATAGGTTAATTACATATAAAGCAATTGATACGCTTAGTTTTTTTTATTAAACGCAGCGAGAGACGCGTGTCATATTGAGCGACACGAATGCGGCAAAAGGGATGTGTTTGCCGCATGTGTCTTACACATCATATGAGGTAGGAAGTTTGTTTAGGAGGATTTTAAACTAAGCTTACAATGACAGTTACATTATACCTTTATTTTATGATGAAACACACTTACATTCACTCCGTTATAACCTGTCACGGGTTGTGTGTATTACCGTCTGCCAAGAATAATGCCATGCCGTAATTAACGTTTTCTAACAGATAGCACTTAAACTGCTCCAGGAATAGAATTATTCGAAATGTGATGTAAAGTATTCTGCTCATAGTTTAACCACATACAAATTTGAAATGACAAACCGATATTTAATCTTTGCCGTTTATAATAGTACTAGTTTCTGCCCACGTCATTGGCTGCGTAAATCCCTTAGGAACGCAATAGGCAGATAAATATCCTATGTGTTAATTCGGGACAAATCCATTCTGCAGCTTCGATATTTGTAATATAAGTAGGATAAGTTTATTCCATCTTTAACTTTATTTATATATCCAATCAACTTCAAATTAAATTATGCTCTTAAAATAAACCCAGTACAAAAGTCAATCGATAAATAGAACTCAAATTATGAGTACCTTGATTAAATATATCCAGCAGTACTAATGTCGACTTTTTTCAATTATGTTAGTGCAGTTTGAGCATTGTAAAATAATATTTATTACAGCGTTTAACAAATAGCAAATAGCAGCGATAGCTCAGTGGGGAGACCAACAGATTGCAATGCAGAGGGTCTCGGGTTCGAACCCACGTCGCCCACCTCTGACTTTCGAAAGGCATATGACTTTTCGAAATTATGTGCATATTGATTGACGATTATCGCCTGCTCCGTGCCTCGGAGAGCATGTTAAGCCGTCGGTCCCAGCTGCCATGAACATCTATGGCAGTCGTTATTGGGAAAATCAGGACCCTCTAATATCCTGACACTAGTCTAGCCTTAGGGTATCGTTAGCCTTCGGGTTGCGGAGGTCAGGTGGCAGCCGCTCCGTGTAAAAACTGATATCCAGTCAAACCCGGTTAGACTAGAAAAGCTGACCCCAAGTGACTTGGGAATAATAAAGGCTAAGGAGAAGAAGACAGCGTTTAACAAATTAGAAAAACTTCATACTTACTACTTCTATCAATCTAAGACACGTTATAAAAATAAGTAACATGCCCAGCGCTGGCAGAGTTAAACAAAAATAGTTCTGTGGTTTTCACATTATGGCAGGGTGGCATGCCTGTATCGTGAAGACCCAAAACAATAACATAATACAAAAATTAATGAGAAATACCTACCAATTTAAATGTTTTAAGTATTGATATAATATATTTAATTTTATACTAATAAATTGTTAATTGTTGTCTATGTTTTATTTTATTATATCACTACTTTTCCAGTACCATGAATAATTTTGGCCGATATTATTTTTGTAGCAATCAAACTGAATTCTGGTCATAGGAGACCATTTTAAGACTGGCGATCTGCATACAAGTGCACTATCTATTACCTAACTGGTATAGTCCACTGGTCAACTGACACGACCGAAACAGCCTTTGACGATCATAGAGCTTTTCGACTTAAACGAATAAATGACTTTGGACTTTGAATATGACTTTGATAGATCAGATACGCACAGGGATGAGGAATACAGCCGACTATATATATTAAATCGAATTACACGTTAATTGTCAATCTATTGTAATAAGATAATTGGGAACAGAGGCACCCAATTCTTGGGATGGATAATCAATGGCTGCGGGGCGGGTTCTCTACTGCCCATATTTTTTATGCAGCCAATTTCTTAACTTCGAACTGCTTTTCGGAATATAACATAAGAGATAAAGAATCACTTCAAAGAAAATAATAATTTTTTATTATCCCAACTCGGACATCGGTTCTGAGACTTCATGTACAACAATTGCATTCACTACAGGTCCGCCACTATAGTCCTTAACATAAATAACTACGATAATCCAATGATAAAGCTTAGTCTTGTGGTCGAGCGATCGTAGTTTCGAATTCCATAAATAGCACTACCTACACAAACTTACAGTTGCTCAGTTGTTAAACATTTATTTTTTTGATAACTTTAAAACTCGTCAATATATGCTTAAGACTGCGCCCAGCGAAATGTGCTAAAACAGGCGGTCACAGTTAAGTGAATAAAATCAACACTTTTTGTTTAATACAAATATAAAATACACATTTACCATAATAATGAATGTGTTTACAATTACTCCGTGTAAAAAACGTAAAATAATTAATATTTTCACCTACAAAATTAATTAAATTTGCACGAAAAATGCAAAATCGTAAGCTCGTGTTACGTGATTTTTAGATTACAACTGTAGAAATCTATCCTATTTTACAGCTTAAACGAAACATAAATAGTTATTTTACAATTTGTCCGTCCCAAATATTTAAGAATAAGATACATATTTATCAAAAAAGCACTTCAAATCCTCCATACAATTTTACTACGGCGGCCGCGCGCCGATTTGAATATGCGCCACACGAGCTCTGTGATTATCTGTCTTACACTCGGCGCAGTCTTAGTAAAAAAGATAATCGATAGACAAATAGAGGAGGAAAAGGTACTGAACTTTTGTGTCTTGTCTACAGTCTCTATATAAATAGATAAATGCATATATCTATTTATATAGAGGCTGTAGACAAGACACACTGTTACTGTTTTACCAATGCGATATTATTCCAGAAGCTCATATTATATTATGAATAGGAAACGGAGTGGTAGCATTTCTAGTTAATCTATATTATGCAATTAAATCTATATTGCAAGCTATTTATAAATAGTTATAATTCATCTCTTCAAAATTCTGGTAACTGGTACATACAATCTTCCCACATGATAGAGCTCAGTGTAGGAGATCTTACTAGAGAGTAGCTATTCAAGTATGTCTACAAATTCTTATCTGTTATCATGTAAAAAATATTTTAATTACTAGATTTTGCAAGCATCTTCACTTCGCATTTTGTCAATAAATTTCAATAATTTCGATAACAGTACCTTTTTCCTGAATCAAAGGTACCCATGCCATTTTCTGTGCCCCTGACAAAGTGTTCGCATACACGTAATTTCATGATGGCCGGTTGAGTAGTTAACGCGTGAAAGTGTAACAAACAAACAAACTCACATTCGCATTTATATCATTAGTTAGGGCTAGAATTACTTCCCTTTCACTTCTTTATTTAATTTGTTTTACTAACATGCGGCAACGTGCGGCAGTGTAAATATTTCTGATATTTGCTAACGATCCTAGGTCACAATAATGGGTGCGTTTCATAACGTATAAATTCATTTTATTATCGTTCATAAGATATAACGTTCAATATGTATATTGTTTATTTAATCGAAAATCATTAGGTCTATATTTTAATATATATATAAAATGTCATTATGGTTAACACCCCGTCTCAGAGTACCCCGACTCGGATAGGTTAGGTTAGTCCGCTTCGCTCCCGCCTTAGCCTTCGTGGTTATTTCTTTTTAAACTACCCAGAAATAGGAGCCCCGCCAAGCGGGGCTCCGTCGACCTACCTTAGCGCAGGTGGTAATCAGTTACTAGTTATGTTTAATATCTACTTTATTAGACCAAATAAGTTGTATATCTTTTGAGTGGTATGTCAAACGATTTTATATTTAATGTATGTTATGTCAAACGATGTTATATTTAATGTATGTTATGCTTATAAAAATTTGTTATTTTAAAATTATATCAATCGTATATTATAATCTATTACTTACTCCACAATAATTACTTCAGTCAGGCGGAGATGGCGGTTAGATTGTATGCATGTTTGCACCCTCGTACTATAAAAAAATACCTGTTTACCATCGCTAGAGGAATCATACTCGAGATATATCAAGGTGGTATAGAGCACCTTGCTACGGAGTCAATGTTAATGAGATTTATGCAAACCAGTGCCCTTATCTAAAATCTAATATCATATTAATGTGTGATCTAGTATTCTGTGTACGTGCGATAACTGCGTGACAATTATTTACTTTGATATTAGCTGTTATATGCAAGTTGATTAAAATTAATGTTACAATTAAAATTTATATGTGATTTAAATTCAATTTTATCTTTATCTATATCTACTTATACTATAAAGAGGCAAGATTTGTATTGTCGGCCTCAATGGCGTAGTGGTTAGTGTAACCGACTTCCACGCCTGAGGTAGCGGGTTCGATTCCCGCACAAGTCAAACATTTGTGTGCATGAACATGGACGTTTGTCTTGGTCTGGGTGTTTCTATGTATAATATGTATGTATTTACAAAAAAATATATATATATATATATGTATGTTTATCCATTGTCTAGTACCCATAGTACAAGCTCTGCTTAGTTTGGGCTAGATGGTGTTGTGTGTGTGGTAGAATATTATTATTATAGAATATTATAAAGTTACTTTATCCAGACATTAACATAGGCTATATAACGTCACGCTACAAGCTACGGGAGTGACCAGTAATCATAATCTTGGGTGAAACGAGATACAAATAGTTGTATTGTATGTAAGTATTAAGGGCACACCACCCGCGGTCTCGCTTTTAGACACAAATAGAAAAACAGACAAACTAAGAAATAAATATATGTATTAGACATAAAATATACATAACTAAAGAAAAAGCTAAATATTTAATATATGTATGTTAAAACACAATAAAGAAGATTTGATTTGATTTGATTAGTTGTGGCAATAATTAGAGTTCCACCTGCGCTAAGTTTTTCAAGGTTCATACTGAAATACGTTGAAGTGTTTTATAGTTATTTTATATGTTATTTTAGTTTACCCATGTTTAATCTAAGATGTGACTGCACGATGGCGTACTGGTTTAAATGATTGCCTCGCCACTATAGCGAATGGTTTGGGCTCGAATCCCACACGGGACAAATTGTATGATCCCGAAATGGTTATTTTGAATCTTGTTGTCTTTGTGAAGCAACGACTTGATACGGAAGCAAGGGCTGATTTAAAGAAAAAGTTTTTGCAACATTCAATAAAGTATCCAACCGAGCCATCGGTCTTGAGCTTAAATATTGGATATTACTATTATCCTATATCAAGTGTGTAATTACGTTAATGATGTAGTTGATATTGGAAGGTACCAAAGGCTTCAAGTGTTTTCCAATGCCCGTGCCTCGTAAATTCTGGTCTTATTGCCAACCTGTCGGATTACCGACCCATAAAACTAACATAATAATAGAGAGAATGTGGTATTACTTGTATTAGAAGTGCGACTGCTGTGCATGCGATCTCGGGTTCGAATACCGGGTCGAGCTAATATAAAAGGTGTTTAGTTTTTCTGCCAAAAATATCTTAGAAAGTTGGCGATGTTAACCAACCCCACGCCTCAGAAAGTACGCAAAGTCCTGCGCCTAACCTCTCTCTGGTCTTCTGGGGTACCCGTCCTATTGGATTATTAGGGTGTGGGAGTAGTGTATGCACTTGTGTTTACGCGCATACTTATGCACTATAATATCTCCTGCGCCAATCTTAACGGCCAATCTTAACGGAGACTGGCCATCTGCCAGTCTCCGTTAAGATTGGCCGCCGTGTCTAAAATTCGGTGTCGGTATTGAAAACATATTATCCCTAGATTAAGATAAACCTTTGTCATGCCGTGACGTCAATTTGGTTGGAAGATCAGTATTATTATGACTTGGCCCTTTAAGTTATTTTATTACTATATTAGGACCTGTGCGGCAATTATTTCTATATATCATGGATATTGTTTAATGTACCGTGATTATTTAAATTAGTATCTTTAAAAATTACGTTGTTGCGTCAACGTTTTGTGAGGCTAAGTCACGTGGCGTTAGAATTTCCATTTGTAACAATATTATTAAACATACGTAATTACTAAAAGTGTAGTATAGTGTGATTTATGATGGAGCTAATACCACAGACCGATGTTGGCGGTGCTCGAACTACTAACCTAACCAAGATGCAGCAATTGTATATAATGCGTAATAATGCGATCGTGCACATTGTTTACCTTTACGAGTTTTACGTTTCGACCAGGTTACACCAGCCGTGGTCACAAGCTGACTGGTTCGGCGATTTCATGTTTGTGAGACTAAAGAATCTTCCTGCACCTTCACTTTATTCAAATTTTTTATTATTCGTGTATCTTATCTTATGTGGGGGGCCAGTCAGTGCAGACCAGCGACACTTCGACCCAGTGGGATCTTTTGTGTCGACACTCTCCCAATAACGACTGCCATATGTACAAGACAGCCGGGACCGATGGCTTAACGTGCTCTCCAAGGCACGGAGCAGGCGATAATTGTCAATCAACACGCACATAATTTCGAAAAGTCATATAACTTACTAAAGTCAGAGGTGCGCGACGTGGTTCGAACCCGAGACCGTTTGCATTACAGTATGTTGGTCTCCCCACTGAGCTATCGCTGCTCATATTATTCATGTAACGTCACACACTTCACTCACGGTATCCGTATTACGTATGCTAACCGATGTGTCCGTATTTTGCGATTTACCCGAATGGGCAAATGAGCGGTGTTGCATAATATACATAAATCACTGGATGATTGCCGGTGTGTAGCAGTACATAGATAATTAAAAATGTTAATAAAGTGAAGGTGGATAGAGATTCTTCAGCGGCATAAACGTTGCCATGACATCGCCAAACCAGTCAGATTGTGACCACAGCCCGGCATTAAAACATTTTATAAACATGGCTGTTAATAATATCAGACTAGCAAAAAAACGAACGGTCGCCTAGTGGTCAATATTCGACCAAAATTCTTAAACTTGCTACTTTGTTTTCTGTTTTCTCTATTACAAATAAATAAGGTATAGGTAACCATAGTTACAAAGAATTGTACGATGTCAGACGAACAATGTCAAAATACTACGAACGCGATTCGACTGCATGTCTTAAATGCATGGTTGTGTGCGTGTAGTGATTTTTCATTAATTTAATGTATTTCTAATGCATATTTTATAAAAATATTAGTATTTGCCCCTCGTTCTCCATATAAACTATAACTGTGCCAAATTACATACTCCTCCGTCCGCGCGATTTTCGTAAAAAGCGGTACCTACAAAGTTTTTGCTTCACGTATTAATATATAGATAAGACGTATAATATTTAATGTCCTAATTGGGGCATAAATCTGCCAGTGCAATAAAATGTATAAATTATAATATTAAAATTACCCATTAAAAGATATAAAGAAAATGATCTATTATGATAACTTCATAATCTTAAATTTTATAAACAACACGAATTATTAGCCATTACGTAATTTTTTTAAATTGCTTGTCCTAATTCTACTTTTATAGGATTATGACAAACCTACCAATACTTTACTTTTCAGATATAGCCGTACCCTGTCGACTCTATTACGGCATGCATTGCTGACCTTTATAAGATTTCATTCAACCCATTTCATGTTTGATAAATTTGATAATGAAATAAGCTCATCCACTCATCCCACCGTTCTTCCTATACATATGATTTATAGAGGATCACATATATTATGTATAAAAATAGGTTTATTCTCTTTTAAGAATACTTATTTTACCTTACACGACGTGTTAAGTTGCAAATTGAGGCACTTGCTCGTTTTTCAAAATCCTACTAGGCACGAGCTCCTTCTCGGCATGTAGAGTTAAGCCATAGTGGACTACGCGACCCAATGCGAGTCAGCAGACTTCACACATCTTAGAGAACACTAAGAAAAACTCTCAGACACGCAGGTTTCCTCGCGATATTTCCTTCACTGTTAATTTAATACACACATAACCTTGAAAAGTCGGAGACGCGTGTCGTGGGATGAAACTTGATTCCTTTGCGTGGTCTAACGGTCTCCCATTACGCTATCGCTATATTAGGTTATTGAATGATTCGCACGAAATTAAATAAGCAACCTTGGATGCGAGCTTCGGGAAATGTATTATGAATAACAGTCGCTTTTTTCAAAATCGGCAGTAAAAATACGTGGCGAAAATTGAGGTATTTGACTTTTAATAAGATTAAGCAAACAAGAATTATACTTTTTGCAAATAAGAATGTTATAAAATTTATCGAAGAAGCAGAATGCGTTGTCTGCGATGGGACATTGAAAAGCTGCGTACCACCATTTTTGCAGGTATACACTTTACATATAGATGTAGAAAGCACCGATGAACATACGAATATTTTACCAGCCGTATAAGCTTTACTGCCAGATAAAAAAGAAAAAATACGAAACATTTTTTAAATCTATAATCCGCAAAAAGTAAATCTTCATAGCGTGGAGGTATAATGAAATCTTGAACATTTCTGAATCTTATTTTTTTTTAACTTGTAATAATTTGTTTCTATGACTATAAAGTCTTTTCATAATGTTTTTAAATTCCGGAACTTTTTGTATGAGATCATAGCCAGCATTTTTCAAGTCCCACACCATATCAGAATTTTGTGGTATAGTTGTGATCTTTTTCTTTGCTCGTTGAATGCATTTTGTCTATATATATATGACACTTTGTTATTACTTGACTTCATATGTCGGTTGCAAAGAACAATAATATCAAAGCTATTTATAAACTTACTGTTCTTCTGCTCTGTATGGGCCTCTTCTAAGTATGAGAAGAAATAAGTCATAGTACCACGCTGACCCAATGCGGTTTGATAGACTTCACACATCTTCGAGAACATTATGTAGAAGTCTCAGACATGCAGGTTTCCACATGATGTTTTCCTTCACAGTTAATCCAGCAAGTCAACAATTTGTGACCTAAGGTGAATTTCAATTTAACGCTGTTGCAGTAAAGTGCTCTTTGTCACTACCTTAATACTTCGTTCTTTCCAATTATTTCATTTTTAATGCCGATTTTAAAATTGTATTATGTACTAAAACTAACAATGCGGTATCCTTTTATACATTTAAAAAGCGGTTACTTACTTAATAATGTATTGTTAGGAATCAGATGAGAAAAAGCTTAAATAAAAATAACAGGCCCACTTTGACCTTTATATAATCATTGAATTATTCATGGAATGCGTTAACAAATAAAGTAAGAGATAATTGATATCACCTAACAGCGATCACACAGCACGTCCGTTCCGTCCGCTGCTCGATGTTTAAGTGAGTCATTGCGCGCCGAGCGCGCTTTTATAGCCCGCTCGATTTGGTGATTCGTGACGTTACTTGTTTACACTAGCATTCCGCAACCAACAGTATATTTTTAAGTAAAAAATTGACATCACTATAATTTCCAAAGAATTAAGAAAGCATGGATTTAAATTAATATGTATGGGATTTAAATATGAAATGGGTCAAATCAAATCTAACAATACATTACGTCTATAGTTCTGCGCAGTATTTGTGAATTTTATATTAACTATTTCTTTATAAGTTATGTTATCAACTTATCACATAAGTGACGAGTTGTCTTGGTTATAATAAAGATATTTAAACCTAAACCTAACAATGCCTTCGCTATTTAAAACTTTCAATCCTTTCATCCTAGTGAATTTGAGGTAACACAGGACTCACAGGTGAGATGCCGCACATAACGGGGTGAGGCGTTGATAGTTCGACCCTTGTCACAGAAACGTGGCACCGACGTAAACGGTTACCCTCCTTATCTAACGTGTGATAAAAGAGGCTCTATGTAATTTGAAAGATAACATGAACTCAGGTATTTTATTTTTCGAAATATGTTCAATGGTTTGGAAAACATGAACATACATAGTGAGACTATTCTAATATATTTAAAAAAGACAACTACCGCCCTAAGGTGTAATGGTATGATAAATGTACGATGTATGTGTAATGTGTATAATGTGTTAAAAAATAATAAATGTTCTTTCTACTCAAACGGACGTTTCCATTACTCCCACGTACCACACTATAAGGGATAATTCCTGTGTCGCGGAGGAACAAACATTCAGACAATGGACATAAAGACCAGCCAGACTCGAAACAAAAATGTGTGGATCACGCAATTTTTTGTACCGTTTGGGGATCGAACCCTCAACAGCTGGCGCGGTGGCAGCGATGAGACGACCAGTTAATCCACTATACCATACGAAATCGACGCCTATATCACTTGATCAGAGTTTGTTTTATATTAACGCGATCGACACATTTATGACGTTCGACGCCCCGATTGGCCCGCTCCTAGCTCTTAACCAATCAGAGAGCCAAACGCGGTAAACGTTTCGATCGCGTTAACGGATAAACAACTCGCACTAGGCACCCAGTTCCCAAAGTTTTACTGGAATTTATTATTTATTGTTACATAGCCATATATCCCCAAACAGTTAGGTTGAGGTCTATTACCACCTATATTTTATCAGATATTCTTTTAAGTCCCATATTACAGACTGCGTGCTGTTACTGGTACCCGTAAGGCAAATCCAGTAATACTTGACTCGGAATGGAAACCGAACTCGAGATCTAAAGCACAGCAGGCAATGAATTTGTCATTACCACTACTTAAACCACGGCAGGAAAACATTCTAAAACTATGTATAAAAATATTTAATTAATCTGTCATGTCTTAGAATACCAGACATATATGAAAATAGATTGTGACTGTCCACCTGTGAGCCGCTGCGAGTCAATACGTCAATTGGGCCTAAAAAGCTCTATGCTTTGTTAAAAAATTACGTAATTATACCTTACCGGGTCCTTTTTACTTATTCGGCAATACAAGATTGATACACCTAATACCATAAACATCCATTTACTATTATCAGGTAGAGACTAGTTATTATTCGGAAGATAGAACACTAATGTGATACGTTAGTCGCTAAAAATGTAATTATGAGTATATAGCGAATTCATCAGCACGTCAGTAATTACTCCATTTGGATCAGTAGAACAGCCTCCCTTCCTCCCCTCTCTTCCTACCCTCCCTGCGATCCCTCCTGTCAGGGTATCGGGAGCCACTTGACACGACCCCGCTCCGGACGCCGTTATAAAGTATGATCGCGCTTGCCGCCTCTAATTACTTTATTTAATATATTGACAAGCTCCTCGACTGACGGCTTCGATCGACAAATTTAAAAGGATTTGATGAAAATAATATTATAATTAAATAAGTTGGATTGATTATTTAATATACATACTTACATTCAAACATACATAATATGCTTACGCAAGGGCACTATGCTCATAAAGCCTTAAGAGACTGCTTGCAGATCTTAAATAATCTATATAGAGACCTTGGTATGCTGAGCAGAGGTTTCAAGCTCAACACTAAGGCTCCTTTGACTTTTAAAAGACGTGCGTGTGAAATAATTAACTTACTTTAACGTTGAAGGTGAATATTGTTAGGGAACCTGCATGTCTGAGAGATCTTTATGTTTTGAAAGATATTTGAAAATCTTCCGATCCGCGCTGGACCAGCATAGAGGACTATCGCCCAACCGAAGGGTCTTCATACTGAAAAGATGTGCGTGCCCAGCAGTGGGACAACTTATAAACAGTGGAACAATTATATTATTATTAATATACAAAACGATAGCCTAGTGGGAAACCGTTGGACTGCCACGCAGAGGTCTCAAGTTCGATCTCAAGGCGCGCATCACTGGCTTTTAAAAGTTATGTGCGTATTAAATAGTTAATTATCGCTTAATGCAACGGTGAAGGCAAACATCGTGAATAAACCTGCATGTCTAAGGGTTCTTAATAATGTTCTCAAAGATATGTAAAGTCTGCCAACCGGCACTAGGCCGGCGTGGTGGACCATGGCCTAATCCTTCTGACACTGAGAAGAAGCCCGCGCCCAGCAGTGGGACAGTTTAATACAGGGCTGATATTATATTAATATTATTAAATCTGGTATTAAACATGCATTTAGTGTATTTAAGCTGAGCAGCGACATGCAAGGCTTTAATTATTTTTCTTTTAAAATAAATAAAAATGTTACTTTGTTATTCTGAGTCGATTAGTCTATCGAGGTTTCTTGACAATTCATTCTCAGTTGTAGCTCAGTGTATACGGGATACGCCAAACGTCTTACCCTGGGATCTAATTCCAAAACTTCGAAATGCTATATATTACATACGTTATACAGACGAGGCAGTAGCATAAAAATCTAAATGTGATAAAGGTAGTCATCTAATATACTCCATACTACACGGATGACATTCCAGTTTAAATTGTCTACTCGCCATCGCCACTGCGGCAAATGTTGTGAGTTCGCGACACGGAACAAAAATGTGTGTGATCAACAAACAGTTATTCCAAGTTTTTATATTATTTGTGTCCTTTGTTTGAATGGTTTTAATGATCTCTGCGAGACAGGATACAAGCCTAGTGTGGTAGTTATCTATTAAAAATACATATCCATAACGTATGAACATACTCACAATTCAACCTACATATATGAAAACATGAGAAATGCCTGTATAAACACAGTCTTAGTCTAAATCGCTGGTTACAGAATACTAATGCAGTCGTAAATGTCGATGATGGCGCAAACATCTCATATTATTTACACTCATAACACTTGCTGTTAGCTTTACTACAAGTACTTATATTCATATAGGTATTATTATTTTAAGTAAACACGCATCGTGATTTGCACACGAGATACATAAAGCTGGACACTATATGACGCGCTGTCTTATTCTTTCGTATGCACTGTCAGTGGTTTATGACACGATGAATTAAATATCACGATGTATTCGGAACATAAAACCCGCGACTCTGCGATAAATATACAGGATTTTTTTATAATAGACCTTAATCTAAGTAAGTCTAAGAGCAAAAAAGGAATGGAATATTTAACAACATTTATGTAGTAGACCAGTTTTCATTATACATCGGTATGAGACTTACGATAGCTCAGTGGGAAGACCAACAGAGTGCAATGCAGAGGGTCTTGGGCTCGAACTCACGTCACGCACCTCTGACTTTCGGAAATTATATGACTTTTCGAAATTATGTGCTTATTGATTGACAATTATCGCCTGCTCCGTGCCTCGGAGAGCGCGATAAGCCGTTGGTCCTGGCTGCCATGAACATCTATGGCAGTCGTCATTGGGAAGTCAGTGCCCTCTAATATCCTGACACTGGTCTAGCCTTAGGATATCGTTAGCCTTCGGGTTACGGAGGTCAGATGGCAGTCGCTCCGTGTAAAAACTGATATCCAGTCAAATCCGGTTAGACTAGAAAAGACGACCCCGAGTGACTTGGGAATAATAAAGGCTAGGGAGAAGAAGATCGATATGAGACTTATTGATTCATAATGAAAACTGATATAAAAATCATTGAGTTATAAGTTTATGAATAGGATGTATATAGGTATTTAAGCAAAGTATGGTTATGCGTATAGCAATACGTATATTCGATAATTGTATTCGAATACAAATGAGCATAAAACCATAACTGCTTTGATCTAGGACACAGCACATGCATGCAATTATATAATGTGCTACCTATATATGCTACAAGTATATATGGTATCAAGTACATTGAAATTTAACACATTTATATCAATAATTGTTCGGTACGTATGAATGTCACTGAATGCTTCCTGAACGGCTGGACCGAATATGATGTGTTGGTGAGTTTTCCCTGGATATTTTAGATTCAGAATTGGACCTGGAAAGTGGCGCGGCGATCAGCTCGTTTAGACAGGATAACATCTATGGGGTTCGCTAGTTTTGTGTAAAACTATCAAATCAAAGCATATTATAAATTCAATAACACATACATATATAAACGAACACAAGCAATTATGCTTGTGTTCGTTTATATATGTATGTAAAATTAAAATTTTACGAAACAAAAGTTAATCTGAATGGTCTGGGTACCAATTTACCTGAAACTATTTAATGGTTTACGCGTGATTGAGTAAGAACTATTCCTAAACATCTGCAACAACAACAACACAAACATTCACATTTATAATATTATAAGTAGGATTTCCGAGTAATGTACAGACAGTTTGACGAGCTAAAACCCCACGTAACTTTATTTAGAAATAGCCTGTCACTAACAGAGACTCAGTCTCAATCAATTCAACTATATTCGACATCTATAAATACTTTATTATTGATTAATAAATAGACCTCAATGAATTATTTTCGTTTACGGATTTAAATTTAGTTTCAGTAACGTCAAGTATATCGCGAGATTTGAATTTAGTATTATATATACTGACTTTTAAAACAGTGGCTTCTAAACATGCGATATTGTAACTGCAGTGTTTATAACAATAGCAAGGCTGGCTCAAAATTTTTTAAGATTCGGCTGCTCCGATTATAATTGTTTGGATAACCACAGCAAAATATTGATAGATGTTCTACAATGGGGCCTACTATTGGCCAGTATATTGCAAGCACATATTGCAGTAAAAGTAATGCCCGTTTAGAAGCTCCGTTTAATGTGAAATATACTATTATTGGCAGAATATACTAAAGATTTAATTGCTCAAAATATTCGGTAGGTTTTCTTGAGGACACTAACACCGGATTTCTAAAAGTCTAATCAACGACGTGTCAAAGTCAATTTTATTTCTAGCGATTTGATCGACAGTTGCTAATTAATGACAACAATTGACTTGTGACAAATGTTTGGCTGTACGACCTTTCAGCAACTGGAGTTTAGTCAGCTAATAAATTATATTAGCGGTCGCCTAGTGCTCTAAATTCGACTAAAGTTTGCCTATAGGATATTGCTGATATATGTAATTATATATTGATATAGGTAACCACAGTTACGCGATTCGACTGCGTGTGTCAAATGCATGGTAATGTACGTGTAGTGCTTTTTCATTAATTTAATGTATTTCTAATGCATATTTTATATAAATATTAGGATTCGCCCCTCCTTCTTCATTTAAACTTTAACTGTGCCAAATTTTATACTCCGTCCGCGCAAATCTCCTAAAAAGGGGTACAAAGGGGGTTTTTGCTTCACGTATTAATATATAAATTCTGTTTACAACTCTAGTAGGTCGGTAGTTCAACGAACATTACATAAATTACTCAATTAATCTAAACGAACACATGTTAAAACGTTAATAGATTAGTGAAAGCCTCTCCGTATAGTGAACTCAAGCAATTACAGTAATCTATGACATATGTGGCGCCAACGGTCGTTCACTGCTCTAAGAAACTACCATGAAAATTTATAACTATCGAAACATCTCGACACAGTCTTTTATACATTTCCAGAAACGCCTTAAACAGAAGCTTGGATATATTATTGATAAGTCACGCTAAGGCTCATATGTGTTCAGTTGTGTTAAGAGCAATGAGAACTCATAGTAAGTTCTCTGATCGTGAGTCGCGTCTGTTTGTACCAGTTTCATTATTTAGTGTATATCGTCTCGTCAGTCGCCCAGACGGCGCGGGCGCTCTATTCGTCCCAGTCTGATGCAACTTCGGCACTTATGATTAAGAATAGTTCATCAATACGTTTTAGCTATGGCGTGTGAAAGCTTTATGTTCTTGAGAATTGATCGGCGCCTAGCAGATGAGCTTCGAAGGAGATTAGATAGGAACTATCTGTACGTAATATAATATCGCTGGTGTTTGTTTGTTTTAGTTTGAACGTGGTAATCTCTACAACTAACAGTCGGGTTCGAATATTTATTTTTGCAATTCACAGCTCAATTCTTGAAGTTAAATACAATATAATATCGTGCTATGAGCCACGAGAGAGAGTGTAGTAATTATAAACTTTGAGTGAAACCGCAGGGAACGCTTCTAGTATAATAATACTAGATGTGCCCGCGGTTTCGCCCGCGTTTATCGTTACTGCGCCGCCCCCGTGGGTCGTAGCGTGATGTTATATAGCCTATAGCCTTCTTCGATAAATAGGCTATCCAACAATAAAATAATTTTTCAATTCGGACCAGTAGTTCCTGAGATTAGCGCGTTCAAACAAACAAACAAACGAAACTCTTCAAACTCTTCAGCTTTATAATATTAGTATAGATTATGCTAAACATAGACAGACTCATTACTACCGAATACCTTTTGTAAAATTTTGTCGACAGCCGTGAGATTAGATTAATTGAAACGGTGGTTCTTGAATGTTTTTGGCTGGCAATTTTCTATAGCAATGTGGCGTCTTGAAATAATTATGCACGGTATTCGTCTTTATGCTCGCCTATAATTTTTTTTTATGGTATAGTACGCAAACGAGCAGACGGATCGCCTGACGGTAAACGATTACCGCTGCCCATTGGCACCCGGACACCCGCAACACTAGACAAATCACAAATGCGTTGCCAGCCTTTTAAAATTGAGGGGGGTTGGGCCTCCGGTATCCTCACTTACTCGATGAAACACAACGCAAGCGCTATTTCACGCCGGTTTTCTGTGAGGCCGTGGTATCACTCCGGTTGAGCTGGCCCATTCGTGCCGAAACATGGCTCTCTCACGGTAAAACCGGTATTAAGACTTTAAAAAACATAGCTAGCATGTGGATATAATCCTTATCGCTTCGGGGATAGGTATCCTTACAACGCGAGAGTGACATTTTGTTTTAAAGGTTTATTGTTTTAACAGAAAGAGCACGTGCAAGCCTGATAAGAAATTAATTTCCTTGACTTATTAATGCTGTAGAAATGAGAGCGCGGAGAAATATGTATGGTGTGACTCTGAAAGATAGAATAAGGAATAGTGTGATTAGAGAGAGATGCGGCATGAAAGTGGATATAGTGACAAGAATAGAAAAGGGTATGTTAAGCTGGTTTGGGCATGTAGAAAGAATAGACGAGGAAAGACTGACTAAGAAAGTTTATAAGGCTAGTGTGAATGGAACAGTCGCAATAGGAAGACCTAGGCGAACGTTTCTTGATCAGATCGGAGGCGTTCTGGACAAAGGCCAGGTTAAGAGCACCTTGAAACGACGGGTGTGTATGAGGAATGTGATGAAAGTGAATGAAGCCAGAGAAGTGTATTAGGATCGTAGCAAATGGAAATCCGTAGTCTCTGCCTACCCCTCTGGGAAACAGGCGTGAATCTATATGTACTTATTTTCTGTTATACGTATTTATAATTTATAGCACTAGCCGTTACCAGATTCTCTGTCGTCTCCTGAGCGCAGTACTGTACAAAATACAAGATTATATTCGGTGATATATATCCAATCCGTAACTAACTAGGTATATGCCGTAGTCCACGATGCCTAGATCAAAGATTTAATAGCTGCAACCTCACCGTTCCTAGATCGAACAAAACAATGTACTCATTAAGAAAAGTGATACCATATAATATATATGTCGGAGCGTCAAGAAAATATCATTGTATCATTGTATTGCAATTTATTTCTGTAATTGGAGTTTAATAAAGCGCCATCTATTGGTTTGTTTCGGAACGTCAAGCATAAGCTTGAGTGAGGTCCCCATAGAGCCGATGTGTCAGTTGGAGTGACAGTTATACATAACTAACTGTCAGTGTCTCATTGACATTATATAAGCGCCGGAGACTCGTGCACGGACACATTCGGGTGGCGAACTCGCTGCGTTACGGATCCAATCAGAGATAATCGCAGTCAACCTTTATTATTTTATATCTCTTGTATTTGCCTATCATTAGTATACGTACGAAGTATAATATCACGTCTATATTTTGTTGCTTCAACATATAATTTACAAGTTAGAGAACGACAGTGCAAAATTAACATAAGTTATATATTTATATTTCAGATATCAAGCTGGCTTTGTATGTTAAATGACACCTTAACGACAAGAAAGGTGACCGTATTTAAATGTACTAAGACGCGTCTACAATTTAAATCTTTGGCCTTCATTTATTGTACTATATGTTACCACCCTACATCACAATCCGTAATACTATAGAGATCGCCTGTTTCGCTATATTTAAGGGGACCGTGTATTTACATTCTAGATGAGAAAGGTTCTCGTGATAATTCAATTATATCAGTAATACAATAATTAGCACGTGTGTCATTGTGAAACGTGGTTGTGTTACGAAAAGCCTTTCAAGAGACTGTCCCATACCATCCCTTGAATCCCTGAAATCAGCGAGGCTCAATTACTCTTATAGCATATTGTCATTTATTCAGATACTTTACTTACCTATAATTAATAATACAAAGCATTCTGGGACTCGTGGCATAAGATTCAAGCCGATTGCGAAGTAAGTCCCTGGTTTGCTATAAGAAAACAATTAATTGTTGGTTCACTGCCGTCTAATAGTCTAGTTACTATATTATGTCAATCATGAAATATAAAAATTAGTTAGAATGACCTGTAGTTACTACTAATATTTTTGTAGATGACTAAAATGATATTTTAATATTTTATTATGTAATTAAATTTGATGTGCTTCTGTACCTATAAAGCCAATGCACTATGCACCAATATTTACCGCCACTGATTTTACCCTCCGTAGCTCTGGGAAAATATCTTACCGCAGTATCTATATATCTATTCATGGTCGTAAGCCAGAACTAATATTATCGTTCTTAGGTTGATAAATAGCCAGATATCAAATGTATAATTATTTAAACGTAAGTATATTTAAACTTTTATTATAGCGCCATCTATTTGAGAATGTACGAATTACGTTCTCAGCCTGTTCTACGGAATAACGCAGCAACTTGGACGGCACTAGTGTTGCGCTCTTGAAAATATTTAAGCATTTAACGGTAAGATGGCGTTGTCAGCACAAATTTAACAAAAGATAAACGTTGACAGCTCAAATTAGCAAGTTAGCAACTTATCAGTACTTATCAATTCCATGGATCAAATTAATTAAGCGTAGACTATTAGTTCGTACCAATTTGCTTAATTATAGATTTCAAATGAAATATTACTGTAATCATGTTAAGTAAATAATCAATACGATATTAATTCACTGTTTTTGTAGAGGCAGGGCCGTACCTAATAATTTGTAATTCATACGTATAGGTATATCTAATTGTAGTTGTTTCTATGAATACAATATGTACAATCACTAACATTCTATCTAAACTACTTCCAAGTAAAAGTCATACTAAGTAATTAATTATTGAGTACACAATAAATTAGGCATGCTCTCTAAACATCCAACAATTATCTGAAGAACGGTTGGCATTATGCGTGAGTGTGAAATGTGTGTGAGTGTGTGGTTATCGCCGCGAGATGTCACAGTTCAGGGGCTATAGAGTTATTATCTGTGGCGATAGTGCGGCCGGCGACACCACCGACGATACCCGAACATAGCCGACAACACCCGAAGCGGGCGGCTTGTCACTTATGATTTGTTTTGGACACTCAATCTATATCGCAGTCTAATTGTATTTGATTAGACGCCTCGTGAAGTTTTATTACTTGTATAACTACAAAATTGTAGTTCAACAACTATGCAGACTCCTTTATTCATATTTGACTGTACCATTTTTAAATGGAGATATTAACGGATAGTCTTATTAGTTAAATGGCGGTTGTTTGCTCTTGCGCTTACTGCCGAACTGAGTTCGATATCTGGCTGATTAAAACTGGCATTATCTTTTAGGCAAAACTAATTATGACTACGAGAATTGGTATTGTATAGGTAGGCTTACTGGTCCTATACATAATTGATGGAATTTGAGTGTTATTCCCATATGCCTTTCTTTTCATGGATTCTAACGTGATGCCATATCCAATAATGTTTTATTTATTTATTTATTTATTTATATATGTTACCTAGTGTTGATTGACTTAAGTTTATTGGTGCACTTTATTAACACATCCTCATGACTGTTCACAGAAGGCGTAGGCAGATACCCTTTTCACCGACATCAGTATAGGAGGAGGTTCTTAATTCACTTGTATTTCTTTCATGTTTGTTACCTTAGAACTCCGTTATTTTTAAACCTATAGAGAAATCTCTTTTTTTGTTCGGGAGGGTACAGTTTTCATTTGGTCCCAATTAAATTTGTGATTCATTTCAATTATAAGCTATAAAAAACTAACACGTTGGTTTCATGGCATAAATGTTCGCTTATGTTTGTGACCAGTCCCGGGTTCCAACAAAAGTTATAAGAATTTCTTATTTGGAAGTTGTCAGTAACAACAAAATACCGGACTTTTGTAGTCAACATTATTGGTAGACGGCAATACCCTCGTCATCTATTTTTACGTCCGTTGCACCTAAAATCATAACCAACAAAATATAGGTCTGTTATACCCAGACAAAGATCTGTCTTCTGTGGTGTAGAGTTGAGTTACAGGAGTTAGCGCCGGGTTGCTATGTGGTGTGGTGGAAGGTCAAGCAAAACACAGTCGGAACAATCACGAGTGAGAATATAGTATGTATGTATTTTATGTGGGGGCCAGTCAGTGTAGACCGACGACGCTTCGACCCAGTGGGATCTTTTGTGTCGACATTCTCGCAATAACGACTGCCTTAAATGTTCATGGCAGCCGGGACCGACGGATTAACGTGCTCTCCGAGGCACGGAGCAGGCGATAATTGTCAATCAATACGCACATAATTTCGAAAAGTCATATAACTTCCGAAATTCAGAAGTGCGCGAAGTGGGTTCAAATCCGAGACCCTCTGCATTACAGTCTGTTGGTCTCCCCACTGAGCTATCGCTGCTCTACCTACTGATTAAATCGCTAGATGAATTTTAAACTGTTAAGAAGTTAAAACTGACATAATATAAATGGTTCACGCTTGTTAATTTCGGCAAGGGTAGCTCGTGAAGTATTGTACTTCACGACAACTGCCGCACTAGGAATAATTCCTTAGTCACGGGGTCTACAAACATTCAAACAACGGACAGAACACATAAACTAAGAACAACCATTTGAGAGCCTCGCTGATTTCAGCATGACTCGCAGCTCGACCGGGGAAGAAAAGGAAAGGAAAGGTGAAACGCACCTACTTTTCGCCAGATATGGTTAATATAAAGCCTTTTGACATCTATTGAACACAATTCCAGACACCGTGTGGCTTATGAGAATTAATTGACAGGAATACTCAATAAGATTTTACCCGACCCAGAAATAGAACTTGATACCTCAGGCACAGCAGTTGCATTTACTAGCTGCGCCATTGAGCAGTTCATAGTGCAATTTCAGAGTAGTATAGCCTCGCTGATTTCAGCATGAATGAGCCGGCTCGACCGGGGAAGGACTACCCTCTCACAGAATATCGACGTGAAATAGCAGTATTCCTACTGTAGTGTTTCGTTCGATGAGTGAGAGTGCCGGAGGCTCAATCACCCTCTTTCCTCCTTCCCGCTCCTTCTCCTTCCCACTTCTTTTTCTAAAGGGTATGCAACGCGTCAGTGATGCCTCTGGTATAGCATGCGTCCATAGGTTAAGGTGATCACTTACCATCAGGTAGGCCGTATGCTGGTTTGCCACCTATTTGGTATTTTTTAAAAAATACTCAAAGTTTTGTCCCGTGTGGAGTTCGAACCCACAACACTCAGAGCAGCGACAACCTCTAGGCCATCCGTGCACTCAAATCTCTTAACCTTCTATCGGACACACTTCCCAATCACTTGCTGCTAATAATTATCGTTCCGATGGCGTAGTGGTTAGTGTAACCGGCTGCCACGCCTGAGGTCGCGAGTTCGATTTCCGCACAAGTCAAACATTTGTGTGCATGAACATGGATGTTTGTCTTGGTCTGGGTGTTTCTATGTATAATATGTAAGTATTTACAAAAAAAAGGATATGTGTATGTTTATCCATTGTCTAGTACCTACCCTTAGTACAAGCTCTGCTTAGTTTGGGCTAGATGGTGTTGTGTGTATTTAGATGTTATAATCTTATCTATCCTATTTTACAGCTTAAACGAAACATACATAGTTATATTACAATTTGTCCGTCCCAAATATTTAAGTTATTGGTTGACAATAAAAATACATATTTATCAAAAAAGCACTTCAAATCCTCCATACAATTTTACTATGGTGGCCGCGCGCTGATTTGAATATGTGCCGCACGAGCTCTATCATTATCTGTCTTACGCTCGGCGCAGTCATAACACTACGCCGTTCGTGCAACCGAGTTTTATGGCAGCACAGAGTCTGGATAAGATTAGATTTTTTCCGCAGCATCTTTCACGTAAATTCTACCACATATCACATACACACAACACCATCTAGCCCAAACTAAGCAGAGCTTGTACTATCCAATGGATAAACACACATATATATATATATATATATATATATATATATATATATATATATATATATATATTATACATAGAAACAATGTAAATCTAGTGTAAGTTAGGTTAGTAACGGTACTCTTTTCTGGATAAAAGTTCGGGATATCTTTTATCCAGAAAGTGATAGTGAAACTTGAAAGTAATAGTGAAAAAGTGAAATGTGCTTTTCTTTTACCTGGCAACGTGTTTGCAAAATTTCATGATAATAGGACGAGTAATTAGGGCTTGAAAGCGTAACAAACAAAGTTACATTCGTATTTATAATATTACTTAGGACATAATAGGTATAGATAGTGCCAGATGTTTTAAAGCACGTGTTCTTCAGTCAAACTCGAGCAACGCCGGGGGCAACTAGCATAATAATCAACTTGCGTTGATAAGTTATTGTTTATTAATGTCGGTCAGCCATTTGTTCTTATTATTTATAAATGTAGAACAAGATAACTAATGGAATGTTTATCCAAATTACGAATTATAAGTTCAGTTGTTGAGATTTCATTCAATTATTTTTCATCATCATCATCTTCATCATCAGGCTATATTAGTCCACTGCTGGACATAGCCCTCCCCTAATGAGAGCCATTATTTTTACTTTCTATATTTTCCTATATTTTTTTAATATAATAATTATATTATTTGTATAATACTAGGTGACCCGAGAGTCGTTATCCTGTAAAAGTGAACAAAAATACATTTTACTTAATAAATTCAATATCAAAAAGTCAACCCATTATTTTTATATGAAAATACCATTTAAATTTCCGACATATTATACTGCGGATTTCTCGCAAAGTTTCTTTCACACATACCTTGTCCGGACAATTAGAAACACAACAAATAAAACAGCCAAATCGGTCGAGCTGTTCTTAAGTGATGCTCCGTCAATCGTCATACATGTGGCAATTTGGCAATTGATTTTATTTATATAGAAGTAAGGTTAGGAAGTATATATGTTTTTTTTTTTTTTTTACGTGGGGGAATGCATCACGCATACCCCTCCGCGGGGGCGGGCGGAGGGGTTATGTCGGACTCGCCGGGGTAAAGGAAAGATGTTAAAGATGATAGAGTACCTCCCGGAATACCGACTAAACCTACCACGGTGTTCCTCGACAAAACCACTATCGACGGGGCCGCGCGAATCACTTTCGCATGCGGTCGCGACCCCGCCGAGGTTTCGGCCCGCCGTATGAAACGGCAGGCCACTACACGAAAGACCTACCCAAAGGCACTCCTCACATATTATACCTACTGTCCCCCCTAGAGGGGAGACGGACTCGAAACAACAGAGGCGCGCGTGGGAACACGCACGCCGCCTCTCGGACCTGGTGCTGAACGGATGGCGGGCAGGCCCACAAAGCCCGCCACCCCCAGGAAGTATATCTATGGCTCAGGTTTACCCTAGTACAGCCACCCATATTATATTACCTACATTATTTATTTTACGAACTGTACGTATACATTTTTTACCCATGTAATTATTAGATAAATTATTACACTAGTTTTTATTATTATAGGTACTAGTTTTTATTTGAAACCCGGTTTGTAAAAGACAGGTCAACAAAAATTTCTTAACAGTCAGTCAAACGCCTGCCAATTGCAACTGCTAGGCCTGGCTAAGGCCCGATTCTTATATCAAGAAACGAGTCACTGCTACGCCTGAGGTCGCGGGTTTGATTCCCGCACAAGTCAAACATCTGTGTACATGAACATGGATGTTTGTCTTGGTCTGGGTGTTTCTATGTATAATATGTATGTATTTACAAAAAAGAAAGTATATATGTATGTTTATCCATTACCTTGTGCTCATAGTACAAGCTCTGTTTAGTTTGGGCTAGGTGATGTGTGTATGTAATAGAATATTATTATTATTATTATTATTTTACTTACGGACAGTCAACTTTTGACACATATTCTATGGAAAATGTGCCAAATTTTGAATGTCCGTAACTAAATCTTTGTCGGAAGGGACATACAAATGAGCGAAATAAAGACGGACCCGTTAGGGCATACATCCTTCTGAATTTACATGGCAATGCCCGTCAGAATTTTAATGACATCCAATTGATCAATAAATGGACATTTAGACCAGATTTAGTACTTATTCCTATTTCATAACATTAAGGGCTTATCCTACAACCTTCAGATAGCATTTATCTATAAGATAAAAGTCTCGCCATCTCTTTTCTTTAACCTAACATGAGTGAAACAGCATGCGATTTATCTGTCGTATAACTTTTACTTGTTAGTTGTAACTTGTAGCACTGGCCGTAATATAAATAACTTGGAAAAGTTTTTTTATAAGAACGCCCGCTCTATGAATAATTCTTGTGTCGTGGAAGACATGACACACATTTAAACAATGGACACAAAGAACGCTTAGACTCGAAACAACAAATTTAAGGATCACACAATTATTGTCCCGTGTGGGATTCGAACCCACAACACTCAGCGTGGTGGCTGTGGCGAGGCGGCCTCTTAAACCACTATGCCATTAGTGCAACTAAATTAAAAGGTCAAAGTCTAGATAAAGGTGTGTGTCTAGGGATCAAACTCGAGACCTAGGTCGTAGTCCAACGGTTACGCATCACTATATTGTTTATTTATACAGTCTTGATGGTAAAAACAAACACACGTCGTAAATGTAAACATATTTTTATTTGTACACTCAACACAATTTGTGCTTACAATCTTGCAGCCATTTGCATATAGTTCCTCGCATGGAACATGGGGTATCATAGCTATGGACACTTTATGCACCGCACCGCAGCCGAGTAAGGACATTCCAGTCGCCAGCATACGAGATGGATCGTAAAATCTCCCACATTATTTTATAGCTTCGCCTACTATCATAACGCGTATATGGTTTAGTTTATAACCGAAAGCAACAATGATATTTTTGTGTAAATTTTGTTCATAATAATGGAAGTTATAGAATTTATTTATCGCGTATTTTGTCCGTATGGACTACAGTTGAACCGTGACGTCATTTGCGTGATTCACACTATGTACTATATCTTTGTTAATACTTATACTTAAATATGCCTCAAGGGGGAGGCATAGATGTATTATACCCACATTTCACCAGCTAAGATTTTAGTTCCTACATATTAGGGGATTAAGCTATTGTCGCTTACCTGACTAGTTCAGACCGTTCCATACTACGAGCGTCTGAGAATTTCTTGATTGAAATATCCAAAACCGTAATGAAATAAGGATGTATTCCTCCTTCTAGCCTTTATTATTCCCAAGTCACTTGGGGTCGGCTTTTCTAGTCTAACCGGATTTGACTGGATATCAGTTTTTACACGGAGCGGCTGCCACCTGACCTCCGCAACCCGAAGGCTATCGATACCATAAGGCTAGACCAGTGTCAGGATATTAGAGGGCACTGACTTCCCAATAACGACTGCCATAGATATTCATGGCAGCCGGGACTGACGGCTTAACGTGCTTTCCGAGGCACGGAGAAGGCGATAATTGTCAATCAATACGCACATCATTTCGAAAAGTCATATAAGTTCCGAAAGTTAGAGGTGCGCAACGTGGGTTCGAACCCGAGACCCTCTGCATTGCAGTCTGTTGGTCTCCCTACTGAGCTATCGCTGCTGGATGGATAAGGATGTATTCCTAATCCTAACTAATATTATAAATTCGAATGTGAGTTTGTTTGTTTGTTTATTTATTCGTTACGCTTTCACGCCTTAAATACTCTACCAAGCATCATGAATTTTCACATACCTACACTTTGTCAGAGGAACAGAAAATTCTGTCAGAGGAACTGAATAGGACGTAGGCTACCTTTCATCCAGAAAAAAGTATTGTTACTAACCTAACCTATATTTACGCGAGCCAAACTGCAGGCAAATATAGTACATTTATGCATAGTCTTACGCCTAGGTGTATAAGTACCGACATTTAGCCAGCTAGCTACTTTGCCACGTAATAGGGGTGTGCCTAATGTCGTTTACCCGTCACAGTTGAGTGGTAGGGCCACGCTAGTTGCAGCATGAATGGGCCGGCTCGACCGGGGAAGTACCATACTCTCACAGAAGATCGACGTAAAATAACAGTATCTGTTATGTTTCGTTCGGTGAGTGAGAACGCTGGAGGCCCAATCACCCTTCCCTTCCCAAACCCCATCCTGCTCCATTTCCCTTTTCCTTCCGGTAGGCAGCGACTTGGTTGTGTTTTTTTGACATTGCTTCTGTAATGCTAAGAAAACTTAGTCATGTATATGAGCCACGGTTCTCGCTTTCTATTAGGTGGGCCGCTGGCTCATCTGTCACCGATGAAAGCAATAAATAAATTTCAAAAAAAGTGTCAGGCACCGAGCTTTTCTTCTTATTTAAATTGGCTTACGTTTGACCGCGATCTCACCTGATGTAGTCAACGATGGAGAACGCTTGCCTAGAAGATACCTATTCACTCGCGACTTGAAGACACCCAGATTGTACTCGTCGGGAAACACAGACTCAGGTAGTGAGTCCCACTCTTTAGCGGATTGAGGCTGCTGATTTTAATAAGTTTTTGATTGAAATACCTGAAACCATAATAATAAACCATTGGTTAAATTTCGGTGTAACATACCTACCTTTGCCTACCTTTTCGGGCATATGGCTCTGGGACTAGGTATTTATGTATGTATAGTATTTATAAGTATACTAGAGTAGGCCACGCTCGCTTTGTAGACTACATTTCGACGGACGCAGACGGACGGATTCAGTTTGTAGTTGAAGTAATGATCTTTAAGTAATAAGTAATAACACTACATTATATTATTTAGGAGTTATATCTAGCTGTTTATGTGGATATACGTTTCTAGTTTAAAATATTGTAAAATTATCATTATTAAGCATTAAGATCGTTCTTGTCCATTCAAAGGTTGTGTAAGAGATCGTTTGTAGCGATAAGGTTGATCATTGTACATTATAATATGCTGTAATTTTGATGTAAGCTGAATTTAATTGGTGTATAATAAAGCTCATTCTATTTTTGGTTTAGGCTTACAAACATCTGCTATGCATTAACTATATTTAAATCATTTTTCAATACTCCTAAGATGGCAAGTAAGCCAATGAATGCTTGCAATATAAAGTCCTCTAGCGCTTTCTGATCATAAAGAAAAGGAATTGGAAGATGGGATTTCCAGTGCTGTGCACGGTCTTCTTCTTAGTGTGAGAAGTGTAAGACCATAGTCTACCACACTGGCCTAGTGCGGGTTGGCAAACTTCACAAATATGTGAACATTATGTAGTACTTGACATATAGGTTTCCTCACGATGTTTTTCTTCACCGTTAAAGCGATCGATTATTAACTATTTAATACGCACATAACTACGAAAAGAGATGTGCGCCTTGGGATCAAATTCAAGAACAAGCACAGATCTCTGCGTAGCAGTCCAACGGTACCCCACTAGGCTATCGCTGCTTTCTAAAAATGGGATAAAATAAAGTGTTTTCAGAAAGATATAGATATCTTTACCCGTGATTAATTGATATATTACCTTAAATGGAAATGCTTAATAATAAATCTAGTACTAAAGAGATCTGTGGGATAAAAAGAAAGGCTGGCACATATGGCGACATATAATATAAGCCGTTTCCTAGAAGAGAATGGTAATTGGTGCTTCCTTAGCCATATAGGCTCATTTATACGTAAGTAAAAGTTGACTCATAATCTTTATTATATAAGTCAAATAGTCACATTACCAAAACTCTAAAGTACAAAGAATGTTTCCTCAAAACTAAATAAGATATAAGCATTTCAAAGTTGGTGGTAGGGGTAATTATCAGGAAAAGGATGCACGATACAAACTGTGTGTAATGACGTAACCGCTATATAAATGTATCAGTCCGAGGGAGATAGCAAATGCAACCACTACATGCCCACTTATCTCATATCCAAATTCAAAATACTAATTACTCTCTTATTTTGCATCCTATTATGATACTGTTTTCACAAAAAAATTGATTTTAATTGCTATTTATTCTTGTGTGTAAAACTATGCACAATATCAAATATAGACAACCCATTGGCCATGGCTCCAATCTAATCAATTTAAAAGGTACCAATATTTGTAAAGTGACCCACAAAGTAGATCTCACCCGTGACTTTGTTTCTATTAAATAAGACTTGGGTTCGAATTAAATAAATCAAACATGCAATGATACAGTTCTCCAACGTTGAAAGACGTTTGGAATCGGTCCAGCAGTTTACAAGTTTAATTATGACCGACGTATAAACAAACAAATTAAACCGGTATATTAGTAATTTGAGATGAAAATATTCACCATAAATTGCTGTAAACAAGAGCGTTAAGACATTAATTTTAAAACAAAATATTATTCCTGGATTAATAAAAAAATATCGTAATTATTTTTATTAATGTACCTATTACTCACCGCCCGGTTGGCGGAATAGTTTAAGTGGTCAGTATGCTGCTATGACGCGCTGAGAGCTGTGAGTTCGATGCTCACAAGAAATAAAAATAGATAAGTTGGCAGATAGACGACAAGTTGCCTGGATTTCGTGAATTGTCTTTTTCTCTGTTATAAATATAATTTATGTTATTTATAAGTAGTTGTTCTGAATCTGGGTGTTCTTTGTGTCCCTCGTTTTATTTTGTGTGTCAATCGGGTTGAAGCAAATACTGCTAAGTACATCGGTATAAGCGTAATTATAGTCTACTTATTTCTTTATATAATACTGGCTTATGCCCGCGTCTTCGCTCGCATAAAAGTAGGTTAAGTTAGGATATGATAGCAAAGAATTTAAAAAAAATGGCCTGTATTACTCGGTGATAATATAGCTTCCTAATGGTGAAAGAATTTTTAAAATCAGTTGTATAGTTTTGAATAAAATCCTTACAAACAAACAAACAAAATAATTAAATCTTTGCTCTTTAAAATATTAGTATTGATAGAAAAGTAAGGGTAGTATTGAACTGTTCCTCAATTTTTTGCCTTTGTTCCACCAAAAATACTAATTGCACACCAAATATGCTTACTAAAATATTTTAAAGAGATCAAACTAAGTCGACGGAGCCCCGCTCAGCGGGGCTCCTATTTTTGGGTGGGTATAAGAAGGAACCTAACATAACCTAACCCTTTCGAGACAGAATGCAGTGATTTGAGGCGTATAGGTGTTCGTTATGATATATTTTAGTAAGCATATTTTGCTGTGCAATTAGTATTTTTGATGGTCATTATATTTAATCCCGAAAAGTAATAGGTAGGTGCAGGCTAGCCGATTATAGCATATGTACTATTATTCTTACTGACACTAATTTCCTTAATAGCAAATAACAAGTGAGAATCGGCAATGAATTGCCGTAAATCTTAGAGCTCGAAAAAATGGTTCAAGTCATTATATATCATACAAAAGTCACGTATTACCACGCGACCTTGAAGTCAGCGGTCAAAGGTCATAGTCATTCCAGGATATATCGACTATGTTGATTCGAATGTCGTTAACCGCGAGTCTCTAGCACTTTCGGCACGGTTCTTGAGTTGAAAGTTGTATAACAGACGGATGGACGGACGGACGGACGGACAAAGCTGTTGTATAAGAGTTTATTCAAACTCTAAAAACAAACATAGGTCGTATGTGAACATGGCACGTTTATCTATTTATATCACAAATGTGTGCCATTAATTGATTTGTTTTGACGTCTCGCCTCTCCATGGCTCAAGTTATAACAGGGATAGACTGCAATGTTAATATGTAAATATCTTCAAACAACAACATGTTAATTTGTAAATTGTTTCAAAAAAGTATAAAATAGTTATAATATCAGCCCTGTATTAAACTGTACTACTGCTGGGTACGGGCCTCTTCTTAGTTTGAGAAGGGTTAGGCCATAGTCCACCACGCTGACCCAATGCGGGTTGGCAGACTTCACATATCTTCGAGAACATTATGGAGGACTCTTAGACAAGCAGTTTTACTTCGTTTACTGTTAAAGAAAGCGATAATTTACTATTTAATACGCACATAACTTCGAAAGGTCAGAGATACGTGCCTTAGGATCGAACTGAGGCCTCTGCGTGGCAGTCCAACGGCTTCCCACTAGGCAATCCCTACGTAAAATATAAACTTAAAATGTAATTTTATGAATTTTATTTTCAGTTATTATTATTATAAAGAGAAAGTATTAAATTATTTTTTGTACTGATTGAACTCAATAACTTATGAACCGATTTTATAAATTAGTAATCTACGTAAATCAAAAAACATAAGCTATATAACATCACGCTACAAGCCACTGGAGTGAAGCAGTAATCATAAACGTGGGTGAAACCGCTGTGGACAGGTAATATTTATTTATCTTTGGAGCCTGGGCGCAGCTATAGTGAAAGCTGCTACTGTGCATGAAGTCTCTTGTTCGATGCCCGCGACGAACAAAATGACACTGGGTCATTCTATTAAGGAATTCTTAGTTTGGATCTGTGTCCGGGAGACGGTAACTGGCTCGCGTGTTACGTGGGATCTAAAATCATAGTTGCGACATGTAGATCGAACACAAGTAGACCTCTTTGGGTTCAAAGCCTGTTGCCGTACGTACTAAGAATTTCTTTACAGAAAATTCTAATGACACTTGACTCGCATTAAAATAACGAAATGAAACTCAGGTAAGTTAGAGATGTCGGTAGACCCACGTTATATGATTAAGGACTCTCGAAAAACAAACAAGCTGACTGCCATCTACTGGGCGAAGTAGTGAACTAAGAGACTTCTTCTTCACAAAGGCAGATTTGCGTGCCTCAGGATAACCCAAGGCATCGCGAGGCAATCGGCATGTCTGAGTGTTCTCCATACTTACTTATTGTTTCTTGAAAGAAAATCATGGCACCAAGACACATCAGTTGATACTGTGGTTCGATCTGGAAATCAGATATCTCACACTCAGAATTTGCATTTTCTATTGCCAGTAGACCAACGCATTCAGCTCAAAAATGGTTCTTGAAATATAATATATTTATATAGTTACCAGCCTATGTTTTCTTAATAATTTTAGGTAATTATGCAAAAACCTACATGTTCACTTCAATGCTCCACAATCTGTCGACAAGCAAACTTGATATGTCTGACCATTTATGGTTATCACTTCATCCCTGCAAGGTACGTACACACTGCAGCGTTCACTTGTAACAAAGCTATGAGTTACGGTACGTCAAATTCTAAGGTGATAGTAGTACTCGACATCTCAGCAGAGTTCATCCTTATACCGACGGTCACATCTCGTCTTGTCACTCAACACTATCAGCAGTCATACCTTACCTCCTTGTTCGTGCAAGCTCTGGAATGAACAATCTGCCATGGTGTTGCACGACATCTATGACTCATCCTTCTTCAAACAAGTAAAAAAATTGTACTATTATTATGGCAAGTAGCGGCTTTGCTGTGTAGACTCCTGACATTGTTAAGGTCCGCAGCTGGCGTTTACCACTTACCACAAGATGGATCATAGCAAAAAGGTGTGGCATAGCAGAATACTTGCCAATTCTGGAACAAAATCATAAATTTGACCATTCTACAGAAGAACGCAGTCTTGTGTTAATTTTGCGAAAACAGTTAGACATCATTTTTGCCAGAACACGAATGATGCACTTGGTGTCCTTCCTTAACTTTTCTGGAATATTGTGATGGCTTTTCCGAATTAAATTCCGTCATTAAAACGTATATATACAACTCTTTAACTTCTTAACCAATATAAAAGAGTCGTATGCCCATACCTACTATAAAATGCTGTTAATTAAATATCTATGGGATAGGAAATCGCAAGAAAGGGGGATAACAAGATCACCCAGGAGATCCAAAACAATGCAGGAACGCAACAGAAGATGTGAATTTCTATAAAGTAGAAATTTCTCAGTCACGATACTTAAAGTTTGATTAGATTCTACGAAGGTCAATCTCAAGATGCGAAAGGGAATCGCTGTAGTAAGCACGTACCTTATACTCGTGTATATTATTATAGAAGTCAAGCCATATTGGAGGATATGTTTTATAACATGATAGGTCACGATCTCCGCGCCATAAGGCTCTATAATCAGTAACGGGTGATGCGGAACTAATTGGTTGAATCAGACATCTTCACTATGAAACATCAAATTAATAACAAAATATATATAATGGCTATGATATTAATGGTTATTTTTATGTTGCTTATTTACTTAACGATTTGAGATTTCAACACACATATATTTTTGGCGGGCGGGCCTGGTGGTGGTAAATTAGAATATTGCTATCTGATGGTTAGCAGTTATGAGTGCCTGAAGAATAATTACCATGTGCACATAGGCGTTTCGCCAAAAACTTACCGCTATACCGCTTACGCTACAATATATAAAATAAAGGATTAAGAATCCATTCCCACTCCCAGAGTTGACTTAATGCTGATGCCAGCGTAGTGTTGTGGTTCGTAGTTATCCTTCCACAATAAAATTACTAACAAATGTAAAATATTTTGACGTTTAGAAACGCCGCGTTTAAATAAACAGAACTAGTGTGGTAATTTATATGTTAGCAGACCGTCAGAGTAGAGACCATCACAGAACCCAAGACATTTTACACAGCATGTGCAAAAGCTCTTAGGTTTGATTCCGTGTCGGGCAAAGAGTTATTTCGTTATTGAAATTAAACTACTATATACGGATTATATCGCATTGTTTATTTAACACTTTATTACATAATTTTGAAACTACTACTATTACGACAGCTAGACTTCATGATACTTTGAGCTCATTCTGCGTAAATAGAAACACCAATGATTAGTACCCGAACATAATTATGTTCGGGTACTTTGAAATAACTACACTGGAACATTGAGACAACTACCATCTTAGTCTCCCCGTGACCATGCCTGCTGAAAAGCAACCGAAACGTCGGGAAAAGTGTAAACTTAAATATAAATAGTTTTAATAATATAATTAGCTTAAAAATTAGTAAAGTTTAATAGTAGTAGTTTCTAAATTATGTTAAAAGTGCCAAATAAACAACGCGATAAAATCCGTTTATAGTAGTTTAATTTCAATGAATAACATTCGCGTAAACCGAAGACAATATTATGTGAGTTATTTGGTTTCTCTGGTAAGTAAATCTCAGCATCAGCCCGAAGTCTAGAACTGTCTTCGGTAAACAGCAATATGCCCACCCTTTTATGCGTCACCTAAAACCATTACAGGCGAAATGTGCTTGTAATACTGACTCGGAGATAAAGATGTGAGATATCATAGATATTAACAAATCAAACAATCTCTTCAACTTTATAAAATAAAGAGAATAATCAAACAGCTTAAACTTTTTCTAAAGCAATCCGGCAAAGACAACAAATGAATAGATGAAGTCAAAGTGAACAACTGAGCGATGTCCCGCCCACGTAACACCCGAGCACTTAATTGATAGTCACTGTGTGATCGATTATCTGTCTAATAAGACAACATGGACTTTGAGAGTCACGCGACGTAATAATATGTATAGAGTAGAATATATACAACGTAACAATAACATGTGGTCATATTATTATGTGAGGCAAGTAATATACAGTTCCACAAGCATGCATGCCTACCTATATATATGTAAGATTCGAACCTGTGACACTAGGCGTGGTATTGGCGAGCGGTCACATAAATCACTACGGTATTCGAGCAAGCATTCCATTTGTTTTAATTATATTAGTATATATCTTATGTGAGGGCTAGTCAGTGCAGACCGGCGACACTTCGATCCAGTGGGATCTTATGTGTCGACACTCTCCCAATAACGACTGCCATAGATGTTCATGGCAGCCGGGACCGCCGGCTTAACGTGCTCTCCGAGGCAGGGAGCTGGCGATAATTGTCAATCAATACACACATAATTTCGAAAAGTCATATAACTTCCGAATGTCAGAGGTGCGCGACGTGGGTTCGAACCCGAGACCCTCTGCATTGCAGTCTGTTGGTCTCCCCACTGGGCTATCGCTGCTCTTAATTATATTAGTAACCATGAAGAAGAGGGTAAGCAGTGATTACCAAAGTGGTCGACCGTTGGACTGCCATGCAAAAGTCTCCAATCATTGAACTGGAGACCTCTGCGTGGTACTTCGAAAAGGCAAAATTGCTTGCTTCAGGCATCGTGAGGCAATCGACAAGTTTGAGTGTTCTTCATAATTCCTGAAGATATGTGAAGTCTGCCAATACTCACTGGGACAACGCGAGTGTGTTGAACTAGAGCCTCAGTCCACTGTTGCCGACTCCATAGAGCCTGAGGGTGCCCGCTTCCCTCAATGGCACCATCGGTAGGACTCAGCTCCCTCAATGGCACCATCGGTAGGACTGAGCCCCCAATATTATACTCTATGCCCCTAGGTTATTGACACTAACTGTATGAACTACAACTATAGTTGTCAGTTTTTGTACAGTCGTCACCTTAGTAGTAACGGACTGTATGCGCACAATTATATGATAAGAACCTTCGGAACTCTAAAGTATCTGCAGCCCAATCGGCCCTAATATCTTAAGGCCCTATCCTGCCATATAAAATAAATAGATAGATAAAAGTGGAATGCCTGCACCATGCGTCCTAAGGTAACATGCGGTGAGTAGACGGGATGTTCAGGTTGAGGATAGATAACTTACTGCCAGTCGAGCAGACTCACATGACTAATCAGAGATGGCTAAAGGTTTCATGGTCACAATGAGAGGTTGATAAGGTATTGAGTCACTATTCCGTTAACTATTTCATGGACAATTATGATTACCTAATTATATAAGTTTCCAAACACGTCTGCTGAAGTATATTATATAGGTATTAGTAGATAATAAAGTTATGATTTACATAGCCCTCTCAATATTTAACTAAGTTGGCGCCCCTGGGCCTAGCATGTCTTTGTCTGTGATGTGGCCCGTGCTCAGTAGTGGAACATGTAGAACAGCTTATAAAATATAATTAGCTGATATTTAAGGATAAAGATAAAGCAGTAAAGCTCATGATAATATTTATGCGTAGCTGTTTGGACATGTCATCGCTACATTTTTTTATTCATAAAACTACATGGTCATAATTTCCATGGTGATTTGCAAGTTATGATACCGTCCCATGAATATTTATTCAGGTGCCCTTCTCGTTTGAGTGATGGTCGAACTGGACACAACTTTCCACCTGGTCTTGTTAGATATTATTATTTATGATCAGCTGTGCACTGCGGTTTTCCCCGCGTAAAATTATATTAATAATAATATTTAATAATAATAATAATAATCTTTATTGTTCATAAAAAATACATAACTAATACAGATAAATCACTGGTCTTCACACTAGGATTCCCTGTGTCGTGGAGGCCAGTCTCTTTCATCGTGGTTCAAAAGATATAATATAACATATATGTACAATAAAGGAAAATTAAACCAAAACAGAAATTATATGATGAATACATGGCGTCTTGCAGTAAGTGCGTACGAAAGTATGAGTAGTGAGTAGTGTGATGATGGTGTGCGTGTGTGTGTGTGTGTGTGTGTGTGTGTGCGCGCGTTTGTGGTAGTGTGTGTGTGAGTGTGTGCGCGCGCGCGCGTGTGTGTGTGTGTATGTGTGTGTGCGCGCGCGTGCGCGTGTGTGTGTGTGTGCGTGTGTGTGTGTGTTTGTGTATTTGTGTGTGCGCATGTCATGTCTCCATAACAAAATATATCATGATAGTATGTAATAAATGGTTTAAGAAGAATTTAGTAGTTTCTCTGTGTCGTCGTAATCCAAAACTTTTAGGAAAATTTTGATGTGAAATCTGCCTTCAAAGGTTTAAAGGTCACTGCTCCGCTACTTTCGGTTGTAGCGTGATGTTATAAGCTTCGTCAATAGCGCAAGTAGTTCTTTTGTAATCGAGCTAGTAGTTTTTGAGGATAGTGCTTTCAATACAAACTCTCCAGTATCGACAAATAGCCTCATTTGTCCGATAGTTTTAACATGCACAACGACTGTTTCCTATGAGATGCCAGGTTCGAAGCCCAGATTAGATATACTAGGCAGTATGCCAAACAAGACAGCTTAGCTTTCCCTTTCCGGTGATTGTGTGTGAAGCTCTAGGTTTGATCCAGGGATTAGAAGATAGGATGCAAGGATCCAATACGTAAAATCTTACGTCCAGTGTAATAAAGGCTAATTATGCTAACTTTAGAGAAGACCGAAAAAAACTGTTTGACCTGATATAATTACTATAGGAAGTACTTTTATAAACTTTGTTTCATTTAGTAAAACAAAGACAGTAAGTGAGATTAAGAGTATTTTTCAAATTATAAGTATTTAAGTAGGTTTATAGATATTATATATTATATGATTGATAATATCAAACTCATTATGACGCAACGAATGATTGTTTTGGTATAAAGCTTTTATTTTTTGTCAAATCACAACGGAAACAATTGACCTTGTGTATCTTTATATGCATTATTCCAATATCTATATATATATAAATCAATTGCTGTTCGTTTGTCTCGCTAAAAGCTCGAGAACGGCTGGGCTGATTTAGTTGATTTTGGTTTTGAAATGTTTGTCGTAGTCCAGGGAAGGTTTAAACATTGAGAAAATATAGAAAAATTCGTTAGGATAGGTGATACGAAGTACACGGGTCATCTAGTATATATATAAAATCAATTGCTGTTCGTTTGTCTCATTAAAACTCGAGAACGGCTGGGCCGATTTAGTTGATTTTGGCTTTGAAATATTTGTCGTAGTCCAGGGAAGGTTTAAACGGTAATGAAATACAGAAAATTCGTTAGGATAGGTGATACGAAGTACATCGGGCCATTTAGTATTCAATAAAAATATCGGTGTAATTGTACTTACGCTTTTATTGTGGGTGTGTAAAATGTTGTCGGGACACTTTTTCGAACGATTTGAGTACGGTGAGTGCACAATTTGATTTAAATCTTTAGTATCAATACGTAAAATTATACTACCTTCGGCTTCCATTTACGTTAATTTGGACGATCATGTAATTTAACATACATTCGTTTTCATTTTTAGCACCACATAAGGTAAAAATATAACCTGCAAAATGTTAGTCAGAACCACCGAAGGTTCCGTACCGTTATGAATGGCGCGACTTACACTTGGCTGGTTTTTATTATTTGTCGTTTGAATTTAGAATGTATACTATAATCATTCGAAATTTAAAGCATGTATGTATTACCGTTATTACGATAAAGCTAACACAAAATTCAATAGAAAAGGACAAATTCCTGTAGGTATCGACCTCTTTCATTTATCTTGTTTTTCATTTGCTAGAGTCTCCGCTGTACTAACATAGAATTTTGTCTTGTTTTATTAATTTTTTATTTGCTTAATTATACGCTGTAATATCATATATATTTTGTAAAATTCCATGAAATTCCATTCCTGATATATATTAAGATTCAAGTATATATAGCCCTCCAAAGGTAGGACTATTGTGAATACACATTTTTTTAGAGTACTTATCACAGGCAGGACTTAGAGACACCGGGCACAGTTCCAGACACCTTCCTACTACTGAAAATTTCTTGATCGAAAAATTCAGTCACACATTAGCCAACCCGGGAATTGAACCTGATACCTCGTATACGTTGGGCTATCCAGGCAGTATCTTTATATGTAGAACCCTAAAAAGAACTAAATTCCAGTTTACCAATAACCGTACATTATGTTCAAGTTTATGTAAGTAGCCGTCGCTTATATAAGTACCAGTTTAATCGGACGATTCCTCGCCGAATCAAAACAATGTCAACGATTATGTGGAAATTGTATTCATGTTAATTAGAACGAGTAACACGGCGAGGTAAGGGTATGAAGAAGGGGAGGGGAGAAGCTAGTCAATCAGGTGTCGATGCAGCTTTAATCGTGTCCGGCCCTGACCCGAACACCGAACACTTTAATTTCAACTACCTACTTAACAACCCGACTGACGAGTCGCTGAACAACTGATCAGTGATCCACTTGGAGCGCTGACGATGTGTCTACATATACATAGTATGCATGTATATCTAGGCTTATTATTTCGCTTTAAACTTTTTTCGTTGAAGCAAAAAGTTTAACGTTGCTTTGATTGAACACAGTTATGATTGGTTTTGTATTGATTTTTTAATTGAACTTAAACTGCCTTATTAATACTGTGGTTTTAGTTTGTGCTTGTTTTAGAGCATTGCGTGGTCCTGGATGCGATTGCCAAGTCAGACGCAACGTATGGTATGTTCTTGAGGTTCATCCGCAACCCGACTACTCCATATTTTAACTTCAGCTGTTTATTAAATCAATCAATCCTTCCCGCTCCTTCTTCTTCCTACTTCCTTCCCTAAAGGGTCGGCAAAGCGTATGTGATGCCTCTGGTGTTGCATGCGTCCATAGGCTACGGTGACCACTTTCCATAAGGTGGGCCGTATGCCTGTTTGCCAGATCAGAAGTATAAAAAAAAATCACTGGTATTTAAACTAAACTCATAAGTTTAAAATAAATAACGTGATATCTGCAGTTATCACTCAAGAATTTTGGTACTTACTGACATTCCTTTTACCTACATTTACACACAGATACGTATGTTATTTAAGTTTATATCTCCGAATATGTAAGCAGGGACGAGAGGAAGAATAATATATTACACTACATTGTAGTAGCTGTGGTACCATGGTTGCATTGGGCTATAATCTATACTAATATTATAAAGCTAGAGAGTTTGTTTGTTTGGTTGAACGCGCTAATCTCAGGAACTCTTCTTCTCCCTAGCCTTTATTATTCCCAAGTCACTTGGGGTCGGCTTTTCTGGTCTAATCGGAATAGACTGGATATCAGTTTTTACACGGAGCGGCTGTCACCCGACCTCCGCAACCCGAAGACTAACGATACCCTAAGGCTAGACCAGTGCCAGGATATTATAGGGCACGGCACTGACATCCCAATAACGACTGCCATAGATGTTCATGGCAGCCGGGACCGACGGCTTAACGTACTCTCCGCGGCATGGAGCCGGCGATAATTGTTAATCAATACACACATCATTTCGAAAAGTCATAGCTTCCGAAAGTCAGAGTTGTGCGACGTGGGTTCAAACCCGAGATCCTCTGCATTGCAGTATGTTGGTCTCCCTACTGAGCTATCGCTAATCTCAGGCACTACTGGTTCGAATTGAGAAAATTATTTTCGTGTTGGATAGCTCATTTATCGAGGAAGGCTATAGGCTATATAACATCACGCTATTACCAAAAGGAGCGGAGCATAAATGAAAAATGTTACGAAAATGGGGCAAATTTCCTTATGTGAAGCCGACGTAGTTGCGCGGGTCAGCTAGTTAAGTATACGAGGAGAGCGAATCTATCAGACCCAGAATCTGTTTCTACGAGTTCTAAGATGGGCTTGAAATTCTGGGACCTCAAGATCGACATAAGCATGTTATGTAGGGAGTATCGACTTGGATAAGGACCAAAGAGGTTTGGATAGAGTAAAGAGCTACGGTTTTGGGTCATATGTCATAATCAGCAATCCTACTGCTGTTTATTAGGCACAGTTCCAGGCTCCAAGACAATTTCTTGACAGAAATATCCTAATGGCACTTTCCTTAACATAGAATGGAACTCGAGACATCATGCAAATCGGTCAGATTTGCTATCGCTGTACGGCTGAGGCTTTGTATAAAAAGCAATAAATATCAAGATATCTATATTTAACCTGTCAGCTTAACCATACTGAGACGGTATTAAAAGTATTATTTCTGGATATCGGCGTCGGTACGCCAATTAATGAATTTTATTATTATGTTATCCTTAGATAAACATAACATCATAAAAGAAGAGCAAAATGGTTTCCGGAAGGGCAAATCAACTACATTGGCAGCTTTCTCATTAGTCAAATCCATTACCAAGCACATAGATAAAAAGCAGTTAGTTACGGTGCTTTTCCATGATATGAGTAAAGCTTTTGATCAAGTAAATTTTACAAAGCTGCTTGACAAATGCGAGCGCTATGGTATAAGAGGTACAGCGTTGGAATGGTTACGCAGCTATCTTCATGGTCGATCCCAATGTGTAGAAGTGACTCGAATGGACGACAAATTAGCCTTAAGTTCGTATAGATCTGAATTTCAATACAATAAGGCAAGAGTACCACAAGGTAGCATTCTAGGACCATTCTTGTTCTTAATATACATATATCAATGATCTACCGAACGTCACTACATATAGATGTGTATTATTTGCTGACGATATATCTGTGATTATTCCGTCAAGTAAAAATCATAAAGAAAAACCAAATACGTCCAACTCTGCAATTACCAACAAAAACCACAAGATATCAATCTTACATTTGAAAATGAAAAGATTAACAAGAACAGCAACATTTAGTTTCTGGGACTTATAGTAGATGAAAACTGTAATTGGAAATTGCACATTGACTCATATGTAAAAAGCTAAACAGGTTTGTCTATGCCCTTAGCCAATTAAGAAAATCGGCTAATGAAGTAACAGCACTTACAGCTTATTATGGTCACGTAGGATCCATTTTAAATTATGGTATACTTAATATTGTCTTCTATTTACGCGAATATTATTCATTGAAATTAAACTGCTATATACGGATTTTATCGCGTTGTTTATTTGACACGTTATTACAAAATTTTGAAAATTGTTACACTGCTACTACTATTAAACTTTACTAATTTTTAAGCTAATTAAATTATTATTAAAACTATTTAGATTTAATTTATTTCTACATTTTTCAAAATTTTGTAATAAAGTGTCAAATAAACAACGCAATAAAATCCGTTTATAGCAGTTTATGGTATACTGTTGTGGGGAAATTCAACGCACATATTTTCAAAGGCATTTATAGTTCAAAAAAGATGTATCCGGGCAATTTGTAAGGCAGGGCCTCTAGAATCGTGTCGGCCACTTTTCAGGAAGTTACGTGTTTTGACTTTGGCATCGATGTATATACTGGAAATTGGCATGTTTGTTAAGAAGCAGCAAAAATTATTTGCCAAAGTCAGTGACAATTATAAATATAGTACAAGGGATCCCACAAAACTACAGATGGAGTTGTGTAGAAGCACTTTTCATCATCGAAATTGCCAAATTATGTCTATTAAGGTATACAACCATATTCCTCAATCTTTCAGAGAGTTGCCAATTTTCCAATTTAAATCCATATTAAGAAAATGGCTGATTGAAATGTGTTTTATACGATTAAAGAATTTTTGGACTATAAACATAATTCAAATTATTATTAACAATTTAAATGAGATTTTATATTAATTGTATACCCTATACCTTGCTGCCCTATTTTATTTATTTTTATTGTTTTGCTTTAATTTAGTATTACTATTCTATTAACATTGTATGACATTAATTATTTCCCTTATAACTAATAATGACATTGCCTCCATATAAATTTATGATATTCGTATTATAATCAAAATTATTGTATAATCATAGTAATTTCTGTAATATGTATTTAATTTAGTTGTGATACTTATTATGTAAATTTTCGCATGCCTGACAGGTGCGAGATGTGCAAAGAGCCTTAATATTATTATTTACCACTTAATTAATGTAAACCATATCTCTTGCGAAATAAATTTTTCACTTTCGTTTTCATATAGGTACTACCAAAATTGTTACGTTATAACTTTTTTTTCTATAAAGACATACTCCAAAATTTCTGAGCGAGAGCCCTAGGTCGTGGGCGACCCTACAAACATACAATCAACATACACAAAGTACACCCAGACTCAGAGCAATTATATGTCTTCTTCTTCATAGCGATTTTAATCCCAGTTTATACCAGCTCCGCTTATTTCTGGTCTGACGAGATTTAGCTGAATATCAGTTTTTACACGGAGCGAGTGCCATCTGACCTCCGTAACCCAGAAGGATAACATCATTCTATGGTTAGACCAGTCGTCACGATATTAAAAGTCGCTGACTTCCCAATAACGACAGCCATAGATATTCATGACAGCCGGGACCCACTGTTTAACGTGCTTTCCGTCGCACGGGGGTGAAACACTGCCAACTTCCTAATTCCGGGCTAATTATTAAGAATTTCTTGAGAGAAATTCTTAATAAATTGCTACTAAGAAATTCTTGTCGGAAAATCTTAGTAACGTTTTCCAAGCTCGACCCGGGAATTGAACCCGAGACCTCATGATCCGCAGTCGTATACACTACTAGTGGACCAACGAAGCAGTTATATGTGGATGACTTAATAATAATTAATAATTAGCGGTCGCCTAGTGCTCGAAATTGGCCAAAGTGTGAGATATTGCTGATATATGTCATTATATATTGATATATGTAACCATAGCTACGCGCTTCGACTGCGTGTGTCAAATGCATGGTTGTGTGCGTGTAGTGTTTTTTCATTAATTTAATGTATTTCTAATGAATATTTTATATAAATATTAGGATTCGTCCCTCATTCTCCATATAAACTTTAACTGTGCCAAAATGTCATACTCCTTCGTTCGCGGAATTTTCGTATAAAGGGGTACAAGGTTTTCGGTTCACGTATTAATATATAGATTTGTCCCGCGTGGGATTTAACACTCGGCGTGGCAGCGGCGGCGAACACTTGCCGACTACGCCATCAGTGCAGTCTTGTCATGATAGTTGTTACAAACTATATCTACTGCTTATGTCCAAGCTCTGCCTACACTTGCCAGAGAAAATGAACACAGACATTTCCATAACGAGTTGGAGCTAAAATTAGTTATTTGCCGGTTACACAAGTCGTGGTCGTACCAAGGAAACAGATTACATCGGATCAGTCCGATCGAAGGATAAGCAGTTGGTATGAGTAAAATATGCCTTGTAGATTATAGCAATACCTGTTTATGCGTTCGTGATTTAATAATCAAGCCTTTGAAATGATGACTGATTTATATGTTTATACGCAAAGATTACATCATATCGTAGATGTGTCTTCACCATAATTATATCGCATGAAAAACAGTCTACAGTAAGAAGAGTAAGCTTACATGTTAGTTAGTTGGACGTGTGTTATCCGCACTTAGCCCGACGATTGGGCCATTGTGCGTAAGTAACCGATGCGAAATATTATTGGGTTATAGGGGACCGATGTTGCGCAGTACCTCCTTCATCGTTTCTAGACTGTTTAGAAGTTTAGGCCGTTGGTTGCTCACGCTTTTACAATGTACGAGCACGAGAGCCGGTGTCTCATCGGTCTCCATGCAGCCTCTACATAAGGGACTGTCAGTAATGCCAATGTTGAATAGGTGTTTGTTGAGTGACCAGTGGCCTGTTATTATACCCACTAGGTGGCGTAGGTTTTTCCTTATGGAACGTAGTTAACATGTTAGATAGAGAACGGACGCGTATGATTTTCGATATATGTAAGTGAGCGTGATAATACTGTACCTATTTATAATTCAGATGTCATGTTGGCATTGTGTGTCACGTGACAAATTTGTATTTTAGGTAACGTTACTTAAACTTATGATTCAAAATCTTTAATTATTAGAATACTACTACTAACTGCCCCGTTATAAAAACATTATTTCTCATTTATCTAATTTATTCTTAGCGTTGTTAAAAGTAATCTATCTGCTTCAGTTTAAATATAAAAAAATATGAAACATTATGGACAGCCAAAAAAAAATCGATACATCCACAGTCAGTCACACAGTGTAGTCACACATAATACAGTCTAATAATGTGTCCTCCAAACCGAATTTCGGCCACGGCGGCCAGTCTTAAGGGAGACTGGCCATTTACGCAGGGGATATTATAGTGCACAAGTGTGTGCGCAAACACAAGTGCACTCTCTTTCCCTAATTCTCATGATCCGATGGGACGGTAATCCGACACGACCGGAGAGAGATCAGGCGCATGACCAACTGCATTGCGTGCTTACCGAGGCACGGGGGTGTCTAACACCGCCAACTTCCTAACTCCGGGCTGCTATTGAATTTCTTTAACAGAAAAACCCAATAACTTTTTGTTTTCCCGATCCGAGATTCGAACCCGAGAACTCATGCACAGCAGTCGCATTCACTACCGCTGCACCACGGAGGCAGTTGCAATATATACAGTCTAACGACTACGTAGTAGAAGGGTAGGCAGAGGCGAGCTACTCCCACATTTCAACAGCTATAATATTTAGGTCCCGCTTGATAGGGTAAAATAGCCTATTACTTTCTACCTACTACTGGGCACAGTTCCAAAAACCGTGCCAATAACACTTTTCCTAAGCCAGTAATCAAACTCGAGACCTCATAGCAGTCGTATTTTCTGCCGCACAGCTGTACTTTTGCATGCAAATGATCGCTTGCTAATACACCGAATGTTAGTCTTTGATTCTCTATTCTTAAGAAACACAACTCACATACCAGAAATAATTTCCGAATAATAATGTAGGTGAATTTACAAACATTAATACAACAGACACAAAGAATACATACACACGGAACCACTATTTGCGAATCACAGAAATTGTTACTCCTACTAGTTGTGATGATTGTAATGTATCCACATTTGGCGTGGTATATTGGTTTGCCCGCAGCCATTTTACAGCCATCCTTCCAGTTTATACATAATTTCAGTATAAGGTTCAGAAGAGTGGCAGCATTGCCACGTTGAATGGTAATGCTTATTCTCTCTCTATATGAAATATCAGACTTCTGTTCACGTTAAACGTCAATCAGCCTTTTCGCCAGGTCTCGAGTCTCTATCCCATGAATCTAGCGTGTGACCCCGAACGGCTCAAACGTAATCTCCAACCATGTTTTTGTATAATTATGTACCAGTAATTAGTTGTCAGAGCGTTATAACAAATCTTTTTTACCTTAATCGAGGTCTAAAAAGAGTATTATCGTCCATCAAGGCCATTAAACACTTACCTACCATCAGATGGACCGCAAGCTTTGCCACTAGAAGCAATAAAAATATAGATATGCGATCTTCTGTCGTGTTGAATACTTACGCAAAGTACTCATCGTCAAGGGATCCAAGTTGTCCGCCTGTCTACAAACAAGTTACGATAACGAAGCTTATCGAGGCTCACATAAAAACGTATCGCCGCGTTATCTGTCTGTCACCACATACAGAAATAGAGCAACGAATATTTATACTTAATCACAATAATCGGAAAATAACGAAGAGTCGACGATAACATGGCGACCTTTCAATGTGTCCATATCACATGCGAATGAAAATCAACTTAAATCTCCTACAGATAGAGTGCATACTCCCTTGGTGGAAGCTCGAGGAATGATAAGACATGCCCCTTGAACCGGGCGCTTCTCGAAGCGGAGATATCTCAAGAACGTCCTATCAACGCATATCGGGGTCGGTCGCTTGGACCGGGCATGCGGTTTGTTTCACTACTTCGAACATGCAATGACATTTTGATAATAGGGTAGCCTGTTGCAAGCCCACTGTTGGACATGCCTTTTCTCACATAAAGAAAAGGTTATAGACCAAGTTTGCCGACTATAACTTCAAATATCTTAAAGAATATTATTATTACCTCGTGGTCTCAAGGGCATACAATAAATTATGTAGGTATATGTTAAGATGCTTTTTCATCATAGCGAATTATTGGACAATACCTAATAATATATATGAACAATATTCAACAAAATTAGGGTTTCGCTTGGTTATATAATAATAATAATAATAATATTCTACCACATACACACAACACCATCTAGCCCAAACTAAGCAGAGCTTGTGCTTGGTACTAGACGATCGATAAACATATATGTTTCTTTTTGTAAATACATACATATTATACATAGAAACACCCAGACCAAGACAAACATCCATGTTCATGCACACAAATGTTTGACTTGTGCGGGAATCGAACCCGCGACCTCAGGTGTGGCAGTTGGTTACACTAACCACTACGCCATCGAGGCCGCCAAAATTATTATTTCATATTATTTTTGGTCAAAACGTGTAACGTTAGTATAGAATATAGTTATTAGTTATTAGTCTGCTACTTAAAGCATTATCAATGGGCGTCTCGTCGTTCTCAATGATTTGACGGTTCGAGTCGCTTGTCCGAAAAGTATCACCATCCTACAGGTAACTGAAAATTAGTGACATTGTTTCTGCATATCGCTCAATAAGTAACAGTTCAGGACGCTCATATTGTAAAGGATGGTAATTAGAGAGTGTATTGAAACGACCTGGTAAAATACCACATTTATTAAAATAAGATATGGGTTATACACAGTAAGTATACAACGTTCCTTCACCACGTTAGATTATCTTTCCTTACCACTTCTTTCCTTTCATACTATATTTCAGACCTTTTGGACGGATTAACAACGAACAATTGATACAACTAGTATTGTCAGCGATTTTAAGCTATGATAACCGCTTACCATCAGGGGGACCGAAGCCATTATTTGTCACCTTGGATAAAACAAGTTTAGCATAATTGCATAAGCGCATTTACATTTGCATCCAGTTCATACTAGCTGCTGCACCGCTTATTGGAAGCTGAGATTTGGTTGTCAGCAGGCTACCTAAGTATTATCTAGGCATAGTCTCAAGTCTATATCAGAGAGACCCGAATCGGTTGTTCCGTTTTCATCCTATGACGTCTCATCCTATTTCTTTACTCATTCTAAACTAGTATGCCTAACTGGTCCGATTACATTATTTTAATAAAGTTTCTTCATTCAACCGAAATGCGTTCCTTACTCTACCCGAGGCAAATATTACCGAAAAAAATATGGATAGCAAAACAACCCTTGGCTTCGCAAAAGTAGGTTAGGTTAGGTTAGTAACAGTACTTTAAAAAAAAAATATAGCCTATGCTAGGTACTCGGTGATAATAAAGATTTCAAATGGAGATTTTTTTTAAATAGGTTTAGCAAGTCTTTCCTGTTTATAATATTAATATAGATATAGATTACGAAAACAGTAATTTTTGTTTAGACCGTCACCCAAACCTTAAAGCTTTTGGGTAATTTCGTAATCGGTTGAGCTAGGAATACTTACAGGATAGAGGTGGCCGGGTCCGTTTGACCCGGCCCACACCCACATGGGGGGGCCTGCTATGGATGTATACTTCAAGAGCTCCCAACTGGCCCCCCCTATTGGATGAGAGAGGGAACACCCCAGGGTTTTTAGTGGGTATACCAGCACCTATTGCTGGGAGTCCCACACTCCCCCGCCGGTGCCGTCCCCTAGCCGGCGGGCAGTGCATAAAGCATTTTTCCTGGGTAACAAAAACAAAAAAAAAGGAATACTTACAGGATGAATAAAGAATTAATAATTAAATAATTGCTGTCGGTTGAGTAAGGAACGTAAATAGGTTGAACTAGGGAAAAATGAGTGTAGGATGAAACGTCATAGGATGACGCCGGAACAACCTACCCGAAGAGATGGCATATTTCACTCACATTCCGTCAATTATATTTTTATGGTCCACGTAACTCTAACTCGTAAATCTTTGCGCGGCTCGGAAATCAAGACCACATACACAGCAGTCACATTCAATCTCAATACGCCACCGACAATATTTAAAGTACATATCTATATAACCAAACATCACGCCTATAGATCCAAACAATTGGGTAGATTACTTTATATATAAATGAGTAGAACTCGTTAAAGGACGCCCGCCCCTATTGCTGGATAAAAGGGTTCTAGTTTTAACCTCTATATTGGCAGAAAAATTCTTGACATAAGAACTCGAAGTTGGATACAAATTTACGCCAGTTAAATGAGGAGGCAGTCAATAATTAAAAATCAAATTTGGTAAACATGAACTCATTATAAAAATCAGTTAGACACTGGCTTCAGACTAAATTCATTCTAATAAATAAAAATAAAAGACCATAAAAGGAGATCTCTATGTCATGTTGTCTTTATTTCATGCCTCTAGCTACCAGTACGCTATATTTGTTTCCTAAATAAAACAAATATAAAAAGAGCGTTTTTGCGTTATCATAAATGACGAATTGAAGAAAAACCAATATCATACCCATATAAAATACGTTACACAATTTGAGATATATAAGTAATGTATAAAATTTCCTTGGTAACCGTCCAATAACAAAAACTTTAGGCCTAAAATTATTAATAAATGAAGCTCCACAATATTTTTTGTTTCGAACACGTGTTTTGTTATCCACTTTTGGTAATTATCTGCACGATGGAATTTCAGCGAGTAATAATACAAACCACTAAGACTCAATCAATAAAAATAAAAGAAATATCAAGAAAGGTCTACATACTAAGAAAACTCGATGCATAAGGAATATACGTGCTATCTACAGATATTATTATTGTGTCTGGGTTACTAGATACACCTATCTGTAGATCACAATATGATAATACAGTGCAACGATTTAATCCATAACACGGCATTTGTTACACTCTCCATATTCCTCAATTAATGTGCTATCAAGGTAGAACAGCACTAACTAGCTCCGAACACGAACCGTAAAAAAGAGACGAGAGAGATCAAAAGAAGACTGGGCAATCAAAATAAAACTTTCTCTATAGAAGATCGTGGCTAAATAACTTTGTATGTGTTCCAACGATGAGTAAGGTTTCCATACTCCTTAAAGAAGCACTGCGCTGTCAACAGACGACCAGTAATAAATATTGTTTGCAAGCATCTATAGGATACAGTGAAAAGTTAAATAGCTATTTTTGTAGAAAACAAATGCCTTTCAGATACCCAGCAAGGCTCACACAAACAAAAGAGGTAGGCAGACAAATGATACCCACATTTTACAAAATCCAATAAATACTCTGTTCGACCAAGGTATCAAACCCGACAATCTCATTGTCACAAACACGCAAGAAACCAGCGAGGCAATCAAAAATATTACATGGTTATTACAAGTGTGACTATATTAGTCAATGCAAAAATTTTATGTTATCTCTTTTTTGATAATAATGTTGAATAGAGACAGACAAGCATATTAACTCTCATAACGTTTTGTGGTAAGGCCTCTAAAGTTTAATCAATAAACAAATAAGTACTTAAGTTATGTTACTTGATGAATATAGAACGGGTCGTCGTTAATGTGTGTCATCAATCTTCTTACATCAATATCGTGCACACACGCACATATGCACGTCGTGCATCTTAATTATTATGTCAAGAAGTGAACAATCCCTTAATGAGTCTCTGTGTCTCTTAGTGTATACCAACAATTTTTGCTGTGTTTTAAAGTGTTCTAACTACAATTTCTTACAATAATATTATTGTTATTTACTATCTAGATGAAAAGACAGTGCTCTACCCAATGTATAGCATCATTTCTATCATTTATAGTATGTAAGATGATAGTTCGAGAAGGTGTTTGGATGTCTGTCACTCAATCACAAGTAAATCTTTGAACGAATTTGGATAAAACTAAGCACACAGATAGACAATCCGTAGTCTCTGCCTACCCCTCTGGGAAACAGGCGTGAATCTAATTATGTATGTACAGATAGACAATTCGCTAGACAACACATAGGATACAGCATATCTATATGTATAATTGTATAAATAATATTATAAAAAGGTAAGATTTATTTTTATTTTTTGTTTATTTGTAAGGATTTAACTCAAAAATTGCTCAACCGATTATAAAAATTCTTTTACTTTTCAAAAACTGTATTATCACCGAGTAACATAGACTATATTTTTTTTTAACCTGGGTGTATGCTTTTACGCATAACTCCCCGCGGGGCGACGGAGAGGTTATGTCGGGTTTACCGGGGAAAAGATACCGACTAAACCTACCTCGGTGTTCCTCGACATAACCATAGACGGCGAGGCCGCGCGAATCGCTTTCACATGCAATCGCGACCCCGCCGAGGTTTCGGCCCGCGCCGTGTGAAACGGGAGGCCATTACACAAAAATACTTCCTCCACCGTACAAAGACACGATACAGAGGCGCATGTGGGAACACGCACGCCGCCTCGCGGACCTGGTGCTGATCGGGTGGCGAGCAGACCCAGGCAGCCTAGCACCCCCAGGTCAAATCTCAGGGTGGCTGGAGGTTACCTTGCGCCCTCCGGCGCTCGGTTCTGCGGTTGGGGAGAGAGTTTAACCGCTCCCTCTCTTGCTCCACCGTTTCCTTGATGGAAATTACTTCCTTACAGAAGGAGGCGATGGCATTCCACGATCTCTCACTCCGTACTAGCTTAACCTAACCTACTTTTAGGTAAGCGAAGCCGCGGGCAAATTCTACAATGATATTTATAACATATATCACTACTAGATGTTCCCTCGATTTCACCCGCGTTTATCGTTACTGCGCCGCCCCCGTGGGTCATAGCGTGATGTTATATAGCCTATAGTCTTCCTCGATAAATAGGTTATCCAACACTAAAATAATTTTTCAAATCGAACCTGTCGTTACTGAGATTAGCGCGTTCAAACAAACAAACTCTTCAGCTCTATAATATTAGTATAGATGTGCGATCATTGAATCCAGGCGGCTATTAAGATGATGAAGCCTGCCATGCTTAGGACGCAAACATGTCTGCCAATATAGAGTCGAATAAGATACGTAACCAGGAATCACACATTTCGTGCACCAAGCTATTATTACAGATTGTGTGACTCAATGTAGTTCAACAAACAAACACAGTGTTTAAATATTTATAACAGTTCACACCGATAAAGCAACTTACAAATGACTGTTAAGTTCATTGATGCGTTTTAATTACTCTACTGTGAATAATTGGCATCAACAATTCATCTGTCTAGTATTTGGGTTTTCGGACAGAAAATTCTAAATACCTCCTAGTAACCTATCGCTGTTTATTACATAGGTATATATAATATACACGTGAATAGATAATGTAGTGTGCAACTTTGAAAATTATAACAACGGGGGCGTAGCTCAGATGGTAGAGCGCTCGCTTAGCATGCGAGAGGTACCGGGATCGATACCCGGCGCCTCCAACCCTACTTTTTGATAATATGAGTAGTTTTGTTACATAGTCTTACACCTATTATATATCCCCAAAGGAGAAGGCTGAGGTATATTATACGTACATTTCACCAGCTGTTTTTAAGTTCAACATAATATTGACATTGCCAGACTAGTTGCTTCTATTAAGAATTACCTAAAAGAAGAACCCGATAACAATCTAGTGTACGATATAAGGAACATCAAAAATGATTTTGACATTTGACGTTTATTTTACCTTAAGAAAATAGCAACATTATGTGATATTTATGACACTGAGTCTAGGTTTGTAGGTCTACCATGAAAATTTATATCCGAAACTTCGAGCCAAACGAAAAAAACATACTACGATGTTTCTTTGGATTTCTTTCTTTCAAAGTGATATTATACGGTATAGGAGTCCTACTAAACACTATTTTAAACAGTGTTAATTAAGAGAATTAGCCCTTTGAATTCAAACAGATCAACCGATATTACGTAAACAGTGTCAACATCTTACATAACTGAGTATTTGACGTCAATAATATTGCGTGAATATACAAGAAATAAGGAACTGTATGGGATGGCATCGATTGTTTAAATGTTCGCGCGCAACACGTATGGCATACACTGTCATGTATTTGCATGCCGCTTTTTAATACATTAGCGTCGAGGTGGGGGGAGAGGGGGTGGTTGTGCACTTGACCAAACACGAGGATCTATGTCAGAGCGGCTAACCCACACAACATTACTCTACTTTGGCGAGCAAACAACGCCTCGAGGCAACCGCCAAACCAAACACGCTCCTAAATAAAATCGTTCACGTATCCATACCAATATTATGAATTCAGTTACTTGTTTGTTGTGTTTTTGCCGCTAAACCACTAAACAGATTTTGATGACGTTTGGTGGGCAGATAGCTCAAAAGCCAGTCAAAGACATAGGCTACTTTTTAACACGTTCAGCGCCACGTTTATATGCCCTAGTGCAACACTCACAGGCCAGTGGATATCTGGTTACACACCTTACACCAACTTAAGAGGCCAGGGAATCAGTGAATATACACCGCGCCGAACATTTTGTACCTCAGATACAGTAACAATTTGTGAGGGCTAGGGCTACAAAGTCATATACAAAATGTTAGGCGCAGTGTATTGTCACAGATGCACTGGCCTCTGAAGTTGACTACTCAAGATGTATAACCAGATATACACTGTCCTATGAGAGTTTTACTAGTGTGTATTATGAGAATGACATATTATACACATGGCTCTGGGCGTGTTAAATAAATGCAAACGAATGCGCGATTACTAGTGTTATATTTACAATAAAACTATTTTCAATGTCAAAGAGCTCGTCGTTGCAAGTTATTTGGTCATGATACATAAACTAAATCATCCGAGTAAGTACCACCTCTAATAGAAGTTAATAGTAACACTGTTACTGTGTTGCGCCAGTAATTTATAAGCGACGAAACACAGTACCTATGTTAATTTAATGTTTATAAAAAGTTTTATGCTGCGTTTAGCTCAAAAAGTAAAAGATACCGAGACTCACCTACTTTTCTTAGTCATTATTTTCCATATATCCGCTTTAACTTCCTAGAGCTATTATCATTATATACGCACATGGAATCTAAAAGACAGAGGATCATTTGATTGGTAGGTACTCGAGACATCTCTATTGCAATACAACGGTCTACCAACCAGGCTATTACAGTTTTCTTATGCTATTCAATGGACAAAAGAATGGCATATTTTTGAATACGTCGGCACTATGTACTGACTGGCTAGCAGTTTATCGATGCCATGTACTCTTACATAGCTCACGTGGCACACAAATGTGTCACCATATTGAAATTCAAATTTGTAGCGCCCACCGTACAATTTACGTACCGCTCCTGTATTAACTCGCTGTTTCCATAAACTGTGCCCCTCCCTGACGTAATAAGGACGAAGTATTTGGTTGGCAATCTGGTATCTTACTACGTAAAGTATACCATAACATTTTATCGCAACATCAATGCTGAATGGAGACCATTTGTTGCCACAATAGCATAATACGTATCTACTTTTTACTTACGAACCATTTATTTAATTGTCTTTTTTATTATAGTCATATTTCTTTGATGGCAATAAAGAATGATTTCTTTCTTTCTTTTTTTTTATAACTAATATTACAAATGCGAATGTGGGTTTATTTGTTACGCTTTCACGCCTTAACTACTCGACCGATCATCATGAAATTTTGCATACACCTTGTCAGGGGAACAGAAAAGGACCTAGGATACCTTTGATTCAGAAAAAAGTAATATTTCCTGTACATTTACGCGAGTGAAGCCGCTGGCAAAATCTAGTAAGATGTGTAAGAGAGACACTGGATGGTATGGTATCACAAGATATTATAACTAACTCCTGCTCTACTTTAGAGGAGAGGTAGGGACTAAATGCTGTATTTAATAGGAGTATATCATCATCCTCACTAAGATCTTAAATGTTGCTCAAAACAGCTCAACTGGGTAAGTACCTGCATCCAATACAAAAGATCCCTAGCTAAACATCTTTAGTCTCGTTTTTGCGGTGAGTAATGTTTCAGGCTTCATAAGGAGGTGTTTTGCTGCCAGAAGACCAGTTACGTTTATTCTTCACCGCAGTAGTACTAGGAATGTATTTTATGCAGGGCCGACAGCACGCTACAATTGCTGCTAAACCGAGTTTTTGGTCACGGTGGCCAATTTTGACCAAGACTGGCCAGTGCAGGATATTATATTACACAAGTATGTGCCGTACGATGGCAATCCGACATGCCCCTAAAGAGATTAGGCGCAGGACTAACGGCTTTACATGTTTTTCGAGGCAATATTCTACCACATACACACAACACCATCTAGCCCAAACTAAGCAAAGCTTGTACTATGGGTACTAGACAATGGATAAACATACTTATACACTTTTTTTTGTTGTAAATACATACGTATTATACATAGAAACACCCAGACCAAGACAATGTGCGACATCTTCATCTTTTACACCGCGATGCTATTACTTATTTCTTGACAGAAATACTCAATAACTTTACATTGGTACGACCCGTAAATCGCACCGTCATGAATGCACAATCGCATATATTAGCTACATAAATTTGAACATTTGAATTATACGATAATTTAACTACCAAAAAAAATAATCAGATTCAAATCTGTCACAAACTGTATATTCCAAACCCAGTTCCCCAATACGCGTATAAAAAACAGGCAAACACCCCGCACGCCGTACCTCACCCCTCCTTAACCCGTCACTGTTCGCAGCCAGGTCACGGCTATATTCCACTGTACAAGAAATTGATGAATATATTTTACTTCTACGTCCAAAATTCGGGCAAGCGTACTCATTACAATTTTATATATTCCAGCAGAGAACCTTGACTAAAGGTGCACACTCAATTGTTAGCGGCGCTCACAATACGTATGTACATAAGCAATTAAAATATAATACATTCATAGTCGCACGCAAAAGCAAAAGCAGCGATAGCCTAGTGGCAAACCACTGGACTGCCACGCAGAGGTCTCGAGTTCGAACCCAAGGCACGCATCTCTAACTTTTCGAAGTTATATGCGTATTAAATAGTTAATTACCGCTTGCTTTAACGGTGAAGGCAAACATCGCGAGGAAACCTGCATGTCTGAGAGTTCTTCATAATGTTGTCGAAGATATGTGAAGTCTACCAACCCGCACTAGGTTAGCGTGGTGGACTATGGCCTAGCCCTTCTCACACTGAGAAGAGGCCCGTGCTCAGCAGCGGGACAGTTTAATACAGGGCTGATAGTATTATAGTCGCACGCCTATTTCGCCGATGGGTAGGCAGAAGCATATAACATCGACATTTTTAAAGCTATGGTTTTAGGTTAAATAGCCGTCTATATAATCTAATACCTATTGCTTAAGGCCCACTGGTGTCTACCACCCATAGTAGCAGACTCTACGCTGTTGCTGAGTATTTATTGACAGAAAAACCCATTAACAACCGACCCAACCCCTCAGCCCAAGACTTTGACACTGGAATAATATCACATATTTTATATAGTTCTTGCAACTCACTAAGGCGAGCGGACTTTATTTGTGGTAAACACGTATATGTATGTGTGTGTGTAAGTGTTGCTCGCAACTGACCGCTCTGTCAAACACGCACACTACCGCACTGTGCATGTACACGTTCAACTACAAGTAAAGCTCGCTCGCCTTCGTGCGTTGCAAGAACTGTACACTTGTTACTTAATAATAATAAGAACTAGTTACTGTCGTTAGTGCAATCGAGCCGTCGTCTTACACAAACAAGACGCTGCCTAAATCATATCACACCTGGCTCTCAGGAGGTAATAATATAAAATCAGCTCTATTTATAAACTGTTACCCTCTGTTAGACATGGATTCTTTGAAAAGGATTAGAGCATATTCCATTGAATTGGCAAACTTTACACGCTAATGACCATTTTATCAAATTTTGGAATATTCTAATGGGTCGAGCCTCTACTCTATTTCCAGCTTTAAACTCCGTGCTGATATTGAAATTTTCTTGACACAAAAATCTAATAACAATTCGATCGACCTGATCATAACAAATCCAACAACTTACAATAAGAGTTACGGTTGCTAAAAGACTTACGAAACTGTCGGATATAAATAATACATTTAAAAATTGACTTTGTTCCATTCCATTTTTATAAAATGTAAATGCCTACGTCATGACCATGACCGTTGCTCGAACTATACCTAAAACAAATCCTACTAAAATCCATTTATCGATATAGCTATAAAAACACCAAACAGACAAATTTCTTAACGACAAAGGAGTCCAGATTGAGAATAATAATACAAGATACGTACAAAAAATACATTTAACTTGTATTAGTTTATAATTTTCTCCATCCTTCTTTGCTGTGCCGAAAGGATCTATAAATATTAAACATTTAAGTTTGACGAATGCAGAAAAAAATATTGAGCATTGAAACTTACTTTCATTTATATATTAATACGTGAAGCAAAAACTTTGTACCCCTTTTTACGAAAATTCCGCGGATGGACGAGTATGAAATTTGGCACAGTTAAAGTTTATATGGAGAACAAGGGGCGAATCTTAATATTTGTATAATATATGCATTAGAAATACATTAAATTCATGAAAAAACACTACACGTACACAACCATGCATTTGACACAAGCAATCGAATCGCGTTCGTAGTATTTCGGCATTGTTCGGCTGATGTCGTAGAATTTTTCGTAACTATGGTTAGGTACATAGTATGTGGAGTAGGTGACTAAATAAAATGTGATTATAAGTATATACTTATATACAATAAAACCTTAATAACGGTCAAACTCAATATTTAAATCAATTATGGTCGAATTTCGGCCACTTGGCGAACGCTAGTATTTATAATTATATGTAGTATGTATTTAGTATTATTATAATTAACAAGAAATGACCAAACGGAAGCATACACTATCAAACGTGTACGTAACAATATCACACCATATGTGTGTAGTTTCAGTACTTACGTAATAATAAGTACAATACGGACAAACAGACTAAGGCCCGTTTCCACTAAGGCGGAGCGGAGCGGAGACGAAATGTGTTTGTAAATACAAACATAAACTTATATAGATCCTGTATATCAGCATAGGGGTTTAAAAAATGTATAACATTAACGTTTTGACATGATTTTTTAGGTTGCATGTAATAGAAGATTAGCCATAGTAACAGCATGCTGCTATAAACAAGTGAGAATCGGCAATGAATTGCCGTAAATCATAGAGTTCGAAAAAATGGTTCAAGAAATATGCAAAGGTGACCTTGAGGTCAGAGGTCAAAGGTCATAGTCATTTCAGGGTATATCGACTATGCTGAGTCGAATGGAGTTGAACGCGAGTCTCTAGCTCTTACGGTTCTTGAGTTGAAAGTTGTATAACAGACAGACGGACGGACGGACAAAGCTGTTGTATAAGAGTTTTTTCGAACTCTAAAAGTAGTAAAATTGATGATGTAATCAATTTCAATGTAATTTTAAATTAATATTTCAAAATATATTTTACTAGATTTTGCCCGGGGCTTAGCTTGTGTAAATGTAGGTTAGATTAGCAACAAAAAAGATTAACAACAATACTTTTTTAAGATAAACGATACTGTATGTCCTTTTCTGTATCCCTGACAACGTGTATGCAAAATTTCATCATGATTGGTTAAGTAGTTGAGGCGTGAAAGTGTAACAAACAAACAAATTCACATTCGCAACTCTTTATAATATTATTTTATACTACCAATGTACCTAATTAGCATGTGCATGAGCATATGACTTTTTTTTTATACAACTGAGGTGGCAAACAAGCATACGGCCCACCTGACGGAAAGTGGTCACTGTAGCCTATGACCTGCAACACCAGAGGCATCACATGCGCGTTGCCGACCCTTTAGGAAAGGAAGAAGAGAAAAGGAAGTGGGAATGGGAAGGAGCGGTTTATAGATACTATTTGATTGGATTATAGACGACGGTTATCATGAGATAACCGTAGTCTGTAATATCTTGCACACCAGGGTCGACATTCGAAAGATCGGCAACGCCTGATAGCCGAGCATTTTAAAATGTAGTGACTACGCTATGATCAAAACAAACAAAGATCCCACTAATCCTCTACTGACAAGAATTCGTTTTATTAGGAGTTTGGTAACTACCAAACTCGATGGTAACACAACGTAATTATTAAATAATTAGTAGTAATCCTGTAGAATAGAGATATTTTCATAATTGTGCTAATCCAGCTTTAGTTATTAGAGTCCCGCTATGACCTGCCTGACAGATCTCTTCAGAAAAACAGAACAGAGATGAGCACTGAACTAATTTTCGCTCCGTTGTGGTGTCAATACGCTATCCATCTTCGAACCGAAAGCACACTGCTGAGTTATTAATCATTTCGCTCGTCTCCAATTCAGTGGATACCTACCCTAAGGTTCGCCGCACGTGATGTCAACATGTCTGATACACTCGTTTTGTAATAAAAACTTGAATGAGATAAAATGCGGGGGTTATCTTATTCCTTAATGGTTTTGTATCGTCTCCAAGATAAATATTAAAGAGCTAATGATATCATTTTCGTTGCATTTAATAGCAAATTTGTTTTTGCAGGTTACGTAGTTTTTTGGTTCAATTCCTCTTTCAAAAGGAGTGGTCTATTTGTCCGGCAATTTTAAGTAGCAACATGAACTGTTGTAGAAGAAAAATTGAAAATGAAGTTCAGCGACGCCTTAAATGCGTGGGCGCTAAGTTTCTACCATATTTTATTTCGGATGACGGGTTATTAATATAGATTTCTATCAAGATGAATAGCTGTCATAATGTGTATAACACACCACTGCTTACCTAAGTGACTTAATTACGAATCTAAATTCTAGACAGAAACAAGAAGTTGATCAGAGCTATTATGTATGATCTTATTATCGAATTCACCTCTGATTACTTCTGAATTCGCATTGACAGCTATGACAATGGTTATTGTCGAAGTGGTATTTAATTCGTTATGAAAACTTTTACAGTGTGGAACGGCTTTACCCGGTAGACAGTTATAAAGTCACACTATAAGGTTTGAACATAGCCGGCATAACATTGCTATATAATAATTTATATATAGTTAATTAATGGGCGTAATCGAATAACATTAATTAACTTAGAATAATATAATTACACTGACTGACTTATATTGCTATAACAGATAACCTTGCATACTTTTCCTCGCAGAATACCAGACATATAACTCGCTTAGTTTCGTTCCAACCTAACCAAAACACACAGTCAGGATTGGCTGTCTGGAGTATTGAGCGTTTCTAGTGTATAACCCACTGAGGACTCGGCAACAGTTCAGCAAAAACGCCAAATGGCTATAAGTGCAGACCGATATGGGTTTGAACGCACACAAGGGCAGCGTTCGCTGCAAGCTATACATTGTGGACAATATATAATAATAATATATATTTCTATGTATAATATATAAGAATTTACAAAAAAAGTATATGTATATGTATGTTAACTATTTAGATTTCATTTATTTTTACACTTTCAAATAAATGAAATCTAAATAGTTTAATAATAATTTAATTAGCTTAAAAATTAGTAAAGTTTAATAGTAGTAGTGTAACAATTTTCAAAATTTTGTAATAAAGTGTCAAATAAACAACGCGATAAAATCCGTATATAGCAGTTTAATTTCAATGAATAATATTCGCGTAAATAGAAGACAATATTTTATAATATTAGTATAGATGTCTCGCGACACATTAATCTTTCGATGTTCCTAGTCTAAGCAATCAGTCGACTGCTGCGACAGTTTCAATTAGTCTATTACACTAAACAGGTAGACGTGGAGTATACGTGGAGTATTATTGCAATCTTCAATCAACAACAAACTTAAGTAAGTTATAGCAGATGGGCTAATAAAAGTAGCTATTCAAGTATAGGCAAGTAGCAGCGATAGCTCAGTGGGGAGACCAACAGACTGCAATGCAGAGGGTCTCGGGTTCGAACCCACGTCGCGCACCTCTGACTTTCGGAAGTTATATGACGTTTCAAAATTATGTGCGTATTGATTGACAATTATCGCCTGCTCCGTGCCTCGGAGAGCACGTTAAGCCGTTGGTCCCGGCTGCCATGAACATCTATGGCAGTCGTTATTGGGAGTTAAGTCAGTACCCTCTAATATCCTGACACTGGTCTAGCCTTAGGGTATTGTTAGCCTTCGGGTTTCACAGGTCAGGTGGCAGCCGCGCCGTGTAAAAACTGATATCCAGTCAAATCCGGTTAGACCAGAAAAGCCGACTCCAAGTGACTTGGGAATAATAAAGGCTAAAAGAGAAGATTCAAGTATAGGCATGCACAAATATAGCATGCTAGCTTCTATTTGTAATCCCTTGAGTTAATAAAAAAATAACTTATTATTGGCAATGCACAGACGCCATGCCATATCCTAACTTCCTAAATAATATCATAAGTGCGATTGTGAGTTTGTTTGTTTGTTACGCTTTCACGCATTAACTTCTCGACCGATAATCATGAAATTTCTCATACAATGTGTATGTGTCAGGGATACAGAACCTTTCAACCAGAACAAAAGTACTATTCACCAGGGCTAGGAAGAAAGAAAGAAAGAAACATTAATTTGCACAGAATACAGGTGGTACCAGGTTTAACAATGGTGATTAGTTCAGGCTATATTCTGCCTGTATTAGGCATGCAAATATTAATATATATATATATAAAACTCTTCCGTTACTGAGTGATTGACAGACAACGCACAGCCGAAACTACTGAACGCAAGAAGCTGAAATTTGGCATGTATGTTCCTTGGAGAGTGTAGGGGAGCATTAAAAAAGGATTTTTGGAAATTCCACTCCGAAGGGGGTGAAAGGGGTGAAACCCGGTATTCACACGGGAACGGGACTTACGCGGGTGAAACCACGGGAAAACTGCTAGTAATTATATAAAACATTAAAATATTACTAACAAAATGGCAAGCTATATTACCTATTATTTAGCATATTTATCATTATTATATTAAAATTTACAAATAATCAGATTCATAAGTTTTTTGTTGCATGAACTCTTCTATTGTATAAAAGCACTTATCCACTAGCCATTTTCTTATCTTAAGTTTAAAATATTTAAATGGAAAATTTACATAAGCTATATTTACACTAGTGAAGCCACGGGCAAAATTTAGTATGCTATATATTATGTATAGGTTACGGCTAAAGGTGGGTGTGAACATAAACTTATGATTAGCCGGCTACAACTAGGTGCAGCCGGCCACATGCGGTTAGGTTATGTTAGGTTACTTTTGAGTGTAGCCGGCTAAAACTAGGTGTAGCCGTACTTCGGCTATTAGCCGTAACATATACATAGTGAGAGCAAGCCTGATCAAACGCCCAATCGTAGATATGCAAATGAATGCCTTATGCTATAAGAAGTTAATAGATAAAAGAATAAACGTATAATAATTGTTACTTTGGTTAATATACGTTTTATTCCCTTTGTGTAGCTTTCGTTTCGCTTCCGCACAACCGACACGTTTTTCTTTTAATCAAAGGCGCATTCACACACATCGGTGTCAAAGACGTTACAAAGGCGGGTTTTCTTGGAGAATAAATTAATTGGATCTAGATAATTATCTAGATCCAATTTATTTATTAAGATGATTATAATCATCTTAATATACATAGACGTGTGCGTACGTCGACTTTGGATCAAGTTAGTAAAATGCAGATGACGCCTGTAACTTGCATGGACTACATGCGCAATGTACTTACGCGTAGTATCTACATGCGCAACTTAATCATACAAGTCCTTTTGCGGTTGGCTGAAGTCGATCGTTTACATGGTGCTGACGATGACGCAGAAGTTTCTCTTGTCATCTTAACAAAGATTAATATTAATATTTGTTATAGATACTCTATGTCTAAATTTCGCATAGACGTTGTCAGGGGTACAGAAAAGGATATAGGCTACCTTTCATCACGAAAAGAAAACTGTTCCCGAGCGATCGACGCCGCGGGCAAAATCTAGTATTCTATACAATCGACACATATTAGTGACAACAACACAAGCCATACAAATAGGAAATAAACTAAACATTTTCGTACTCACGATGGTGTGTGCGCTCGGCGCAGCCGCCGTCTGTCACTCGTCACGACATAAACAATAAAAAATATTATTGCTTTTGTTTCACGCGGCGCGCTGTTCTCTGTGCTCTGATATCTAATGAACATAGGAAGACAGACGGGACATGGATCCAAGTTCCTAATAACGTTCTACAGACTACACTTATGTGTGTAGACACCTTTACTCGGCGAGGTCGTCAAACATCTCAGACTGAGAGCGCATTATGTAACGTGCATAAAAACTCGGTCTAATTTAGTATCATATATACCTACCTACTTAATATACGTTTGTTTTATTGCCTCGTTGATCCAGTGTCGTAAGATTGGGCAACAACCGATTGTGAGCTCGATGGGTTAGATGCCCCGGTTAGATACTATTGCGTTCTGGAAGTTTGGTCTTAAAGTAGGTATATTATATGGCAATAGACCACAGCTGACGAAGCATGCATATATGATACATCTCTACCTAACCTTTGGGGATATAATAGTATTATCATGCTAACTTATTATTAACATTTTACACTATTATTCTGTATCTAACGTGTGAGCTTACTCTTCCTAGAGTGGACAATTTTTGCAATCATGCTATCATAGTGCGATGAGGGCAAATTTTATTAAATTATTTGTCTTATACAATATATTAGGTTAGCTGGCGAAAAAGATTAGTTATTCCTAACCCAAATAGCGAATATGAAAAAAAAACCTTTTATATTTTTACAATAAAACCAAAGAGGTCGCGCCATCGTCAGAAAGTGAGCTGTCATGCGGTTGTTATCACAGGAAGTGACGAGGCAGCCACTTCCTGTTACAGTGGTCGGGACTTAGGGATTAATTCAGGAGAATTGGCGGCACTTTAAGCTTTAATATTAATAATAATATCAGCCCTGTATTAAACTGTTCCATGCTGGGCACGGGCCTCTTCTCACTGTGAGAAGGGTTAGGCCATAGTCCACCACGCTGGCCTAGTGCGCGTTGGCAGACTTCACATATCTTCGAGAACATTATGGAGAACTCTCAGACATGCAGGTTTCCTCACGATGTTTTCCTTCACCGTTAAAGCAAGCGATAATTAACTATTTAATACGCATATCACTTTGAAAAGTCAGAGATGCGCGCTTTGTGTTCGAACTCGAGACCTCTGCGTGGCAGGCCAACGGTTTCCCACTAGGCTATCGCTGCTTCTTACCTATAAATTCTTCTTATAAAAATGCTTCTTATAAATTAATATAAATAATTTCATTTATTCGTATAATTTTTTACATACAAACATAATCTCACAGCCATATTACTGAAAGGAGTAAGCAAAGGTGAAACGCACCTACTTTTCGCCAAATATGGTTAATATAAAGCCTTTTGACATCTATTGAACACAATTCCAGACACCGTGTGGCTTATGAGAATTAATTGACAGGAATACTCAATAAGATTTTACCCGACCCAGAAATAGAACTTGATACCTCAGGCACAGCAGTTGCATTTACTACCGCTGCGCCATTGAGCAGTTCATAGTGCAATTTCAGAGTAGTAGAGCCTCGCTGATTTCAGCATGAATGTGCCGGCTCGACCGGGGAAGGACTACCCTCTCACAGAATATCGACGTGAAATAGCAGTATTCCTACTGTTATGTTTCGTTCGGTGAGTGAGAGTGCCGGAGGCCAAATCACCCTCTTATCATTACCCATCCCGCTCCTTCTCCTTCCCACTTCCCTTCCTAAAGGGTCGGCAACGCGCAATTGATGCCTGTGGTGTTGCATGCGTCCATAGGCTACGGTGACCACTTACCATCAGGTAAGGTTTACCAACTTAGTTGTATTAAAAAAAAACAAGCATTTTAAAGCAATGCTTCTTCTGTGACATCTTTTATTATATATTGCCGCCATAGGACTCGACATAATCGTTATCCTTCTTATATCTTCGGTTGGCCTCGATGACGTAGTGGTTAGTGTAACTGACTGCCACGCCAGAGGTCGCGGGTGCGATCCCCGCACAAGTCAAACATTTGTGTGCATAAACATGGATGTTTGTCTTGGTCTGGGTGTTTCTATGTATAATATGTATGTATTTCCAAAAAAAAAGTATCTATGTATGTTTATCCATTGTCTAGAACCCATAGTACAAGCTCTGCTTAGTTTGGGCTAGATGGTGTTGTGTGTATGTGGTAGAATATTATTATTATTATATTAACCTTGACTAGCTTGTTGGTCCCATGACTTAGCCCCGACTTGAAGTCAACCCAAGCCAAGAATCATTTATTGATTCAGGTCACAAAGTTATACATATGATCGTAATAGTTTATTGGTTAGTGAGCTTGATGAAGTTACATTTATATTAATAAATGGATTCAGGCAATGGTATGAGCCTATGAGAAGATATATGCAAAGAAATCAAGAATACTCAGAATTTATTCCATTCTCAGACCAACCAAAATGGTGTTCGATTTGTTAGGAAATCCTTAGTTCCACGAAGTCATCTTACTGAATTGGGTGGCACCTAAACTTAGCTATTGAAATATATGTATCGCGAATGGCTTAGCGTTTAAAGTAATCGCTCTTCACGGCCACTACACCTAGTGTCATGGGTTAAAATCCTACACAGGACGAAAAATTGCGTGATCGACGAATGATTGTGCCGCATGCGGGATGTCAGTTGTTTACATATTTGCCAAGTAAACTTTCGAATGAAGATATAGAATTATTTCTAGTGTTATCACCGAAATAATACACTCTGCTTACCCCATTACGGTTACAGGTGTGACGCGTGTGTGTATATAGAAAAGCCGCAGATGTAGTACAACAGTCGTAACCGCGTATGACGACCGCAGACCGACAGTTTAGTTTTAATTGCTTGTTTAAGCTCGTGCTAATGAAGCTATTATGCCACTTCAAGTGCACAATCAAGCATTTAAGAGTATTAAACTGCGTATGGCTCGCTTGTACTTTGCACAAATTCAATCACGAACTTCCATCTTGAACTTCGATGGAAATATTTTTGACTGAGTTGGGCAAGATCAATTTAGATTATTGTACTTGTCAACCAGTCTCTATTATAGTTTATTTTTATTTGAAACTGACAAAGTCTGCGCTAGTAGTAATTAATTTTGATTCGCGGAAGCTTATCATAAGCATTGAAACGATGGACATGAAAGTAAAAACTTATTTGAATTATAGCATCGTAGATATATAGTATAGATAGCAGCGATAGCTCAGTGGGGAGACCAACAGACTGCAATGCAGAAGGTCTCGGATTCGAACCCACGTCGCGCACCTCTGACTTTCAGACGTTATATGACTTTTCGAAATTATGTGCGTATTGATTGACAATTATCGCCTGCTCCGTACCTCGGAGAGCACGTTAAGCCGTTGGTCCCGGCTGCCATGAACATCTATGGCAGTCGTTATTGGGAAAGTCAGTACCCTCTAATATCCTGACACTGGTCTAGCCTTAGAGTATCGTGAGCCTTCGGGTTGCGGAGGTCAGGTGGCAGCCGCTCCGTGTATAACTGATATCCAGTCAAATCCGGTTAGACCAGAAAAGCCGACCCAAAGTGACTTGGGAATAATAAAGGCTAAGAGAGAAGAGTATCGTATACCGTACTGTATGGAGCTGAGTGTTGGGCTACTAAGAAGATGGATGAGAAACGATTGCATGTAGCAGAGATGAGAATGTTACGATGAATGTGTGGAGTGACGAGAATGGACAGAATTAGGAATGAATACGTAAGAGGTAGTCTGAAAGTGGTGCCCATAGATGAGAAAGTGAAAGGAAATCGTTTGGCTTGGTATGGACATGTTATGCGAAGAGATGATACGTATGTAGGTAAGCAAGTGATGGATATGAGGGTAGAGGGACGAAAAGGGCGAGGAAGGCCAAGGCAAAGATGGATGGACTGTGTGAGGATGGATATGAAAGGAAAAGGGTTAAATGATCAGATGACGGGTGACAGAGAAGTATGGAAGCGAAGGACATACTGCGCCGACCCCAAATAAATTGGGACCAGGGCAAGAGAATGATGATGATATCCGATTTATGAAAACAGATCAATAGTATGTCATGGTTGTCACCAGTTAACTGACGTGGTTGGTTAATCAAATCCTCAATAATTTGACATAAGGAGTTTGATTTTGGAACGCCGTTGATTAGCCTGTAAGAAAGCGGGCGCAAATCTTTTTTAATAGTTTTATGCTACATATTATTATGGCAGCACATTTGGATGGCCTCGATGGCGTATTGGTTAGTGTAACCGACTGCCACGCCTGAGGTCGCGGGCTCGATTCCCGCACAAGTTAAAAATTTGTGTGCTTGGATATGGATATTTGTCTTGGTCTGGTTGTTTCTATGTATAATATGTTTGTATTAACAGAAAAAGTACATATGTATGTTTATCCATTGTCTAGTACCTACCCATAGTACAAACTCTGCTTAGTTTGGGCTAGATGGTGTTATGTGTATGTGATAGTATAAGTATTATTACTGTTATTAATATTTTCCACTAAAGTTCGGCCCTCTCTACAATATTTTATGCGTCGGCCATGCCAAATACTTAAAATATTTCTGTGTAATACACAGTATAGGTGTTATATAAGCAGCGATAGCTCAGTGGGGCGACCAACAGACTGCAATGCAGAGGGTCTCGGGTTCGAACCACGTCGCGTACCTCTGACTTTTGGAAGTTATATGACTTTTCGAAACTATGTGCGTATTGATTGACAATTATCGCCTGCTCCATGCCTCGGAGAGCACGTTAAGCCGTCGGTCCCGGCTGCCATGAACATCTATGGCAGTCGTTATTGGGAAAGTCAGTACCCTCTAATATCCTGACACTGGTCTAGCCTTAGGGTATCGTTAGCCTTCGGGTTGCGGTGGTCAGGTGGCAGCCGCTCCGTGTAAAAACTGATATCCAGTCAAATCTGGTTAGACTAGAAAAGCCGACCCCAAGTGACTTGGGAATAATAAAGGCTACGGGAGAAGAAGAAGAAGAAGACACAGTATAGGTATTATTCCTGGAGAATTTGCCGCCCTCTATATTGCAGCCAGAAAATAAATTATTAAACATTACCGCTAGTCGCACTTTTGTTATTTAAGAGGGTAATTAATATTACACTAATAATTCAAAGATTAGTTTGTCACACCACAGAAAGTATTTTATTTAACACTAGCTGTTGCCCGCGACTTCGTCCGCGTAAACTTTAATTTATTACCCAGTACCTACTTTTAATTTGTTATCTAATTTTAATATATAAAACTACAACTGAAGAAATTAATAAGTCTAACTACCTTAACTAACCTATATACGTGTAGTTAGGTATATATTAAAAAAATACATATGGTATCGCGGACTTTTTTGTAGATTGTTGATACGTTCTATAATACTGTAGAACATTTTTTTGTTCTATCATCAATAGTTTCCGCAGCGCACGCGATGACAGATTTTTTATGACAAATTTTTTACACCTTGGGTTATATTATTGCATTTTTATTAAGGATCCCTATTTTTATTGATAATGTAATATAGCATATGTCACTCAGTGAAGATGCAGCTTTCTAATGGTAAAAGAATTTTTGAAATCGGTCCATTAGTTTTTGTGTGAAAATATTACAAACATACATACAAAAACACAAATGTTTCCTCTTTATAATATTAGTTTAGACTATAATATATCTAAATATTCAATTACCTGCATTCCTAAGTAAGTGATGTTTATAACGTGAACTAATAGAGGTATTAACTAAAATTATTGGCGAGCCACTTGTTTAGAGTATGTCTGCTAGTTAAGTGCAGCGGTGCAAGCTATTCACTTTCGCAGTAAACAATCCGGCGCACATCGACTGGCAAGCGGCGCGCGCGCATATGACGTCACCGACATAACGTGTGCTAGTTGAACAACGTGTATAGTAACCAAGAATTTAAATCACAGACCTGCCGTAGAAGGATTAAATATGATCAAATTTCTGGTCGTTCATTTCATCTGAATTATAAATAGGTATAATAGTATCACGGTCACATATTCGAAATATGTACACTATTTTCCTTAATCTAATGTGTATGCGTACGTTTCTTAATGTGAACTCTTTTAAGTGCGATCTAAGGAACGTAAGGGCACATCTATGATTTAATTTGTTTTAGTAAAGGCAGTAATATCAGTTCTAAGACTAGGGGGCAGCAGGCCCGGCTCACACTACACTGCACTAAAATATAGTTAGTGAAATGTGTGTATAATTCACCTCTGCCTACCACTTGTGGGTATACAGTCGTTATTATATTTAAATCAATATTAATATACTTATGATATTCTGACGAAATCCAACAACAACTCTGCGAAAAGAACAGCCACTATAGCCAAAAGTACTACGAGCAATGACCCTCTGAAACGATATTAAAACGACAATAAAGCGTTAATGAGCATGTTCGACATATGACGTCATTTGACGGGTTACCGGTGACATCATTAGTGGTGACCGCGAGGGCCGCTCACAATTATCGCAAACGTGTCATTGTGACAGAAGGGCATACACCTCACACCTCGCACCCTGCGGGAGGGCCCGCACCCTCCACCTGTGGCTCGGGGCGCGCGACCTGTGGAGTGCACAAAGCGGAATGTATCGTAAATGTGGATACACTTTTATAACTCATTCATCACACTGATCTTTACTTCCCTACTGTAAACTTTATAGCTAAATGGTCTATCGGGTTAAGTACTTATTATGTGGTTATTAGCGAGCAATAATATCCTAATGAGAAGACTATTTTGCTACCACGCCGAGTTTTATCACAAGACAAAATCAAAAGAGCCTAATACGCACAGAACTTCTATATAACAGAAGTTTTTACCATATTGAAGTTCTGTACGTATTAACCTCTCGTATACCGGCACGCGGATCTATCCAAAACAATTTAATATTGTGTCAAAGACGGTATCTTTGACATAATATTAAATTGTTTGGATAAAATAAAAAAAATGCGTCTCGGACAACAACTTTAGGGAAATGTATGACATTGATCATGCTAACACGGTATTTAGTATATTTTTTGAACAACTTAGTCTCTTCTCCAATCTTTGCTTTCTACGTAAGTTTGTTACTGTACAAGCTACCAAAAAACCGAAATGGATTTCGCAAGGTATAAAAATCTGTAGCAGAAAAAAAGAAACCTATGGATTTCAAGAATAAAACCATATTCACACAATAAACTAAATTATAAAAGATATTCAAAACTTTTTAATAAGGTAATAAAGCTAATGAAACACGTGTAGAACATTCACAAAAATTAATACATCTGACAACAAAATAAAAATGACATGGCAAATAATAAACAATACTAAACTAAATGTACCAAAAGAGACCATACAAAAATTAATAATAAATGATAGAACTGTAACTGACCCAATAAAGATAGCTAATAGTTTTAATGATTACTATATAGATAAAATCGTACCGACACCCGTATAAGGAACAAAAGCTACCTCGTTGATAGCACATAAAAAAACATTATATATTCATGGCTCCTAGTACACCTCAAGATATATACATATATATATCAGCAATAATTAAAAATCTTAGAAATACAAATAGTGTAGGCTACGATGGCATTTCCACGAAAATACTTATATCAGTAGGCAGCCTTATTGGTGGTCATCTTAGTCACATACTTATATGTGTATATATCAGGGTGTATTCCCGGATGGTCTTAAAAAGTCCATTATAAAGCCAGTACATAAGAAAGGAAATAAAGATATAATGCCAAGCTATAGACCTATAGCACTTATACCGACTTTGTCGAAAATTTTTGTAAGGCACATCTATATAGAACTTTATAGATACTTAGAGCTCAATAAAATTATTTGTGCTGAAGAGAAAGGGTTCAGAGAAAAAATTTTGAGTAATAAGGCTATTTATGAATTTTTACACAGAACCATATTAAACATAGATAAGAGAAATGCAGTTTACGCAGTGTACTGCGATATGACGCAGGCATTCAATCACGTAGATCACACTATCTTAAAAATAAACTCGAGTGAAATAACTACACTGGAACATTGAGACAACTGCCATCTTAGTCTCCCCGTGACCATGGCTGCTGAAAAGCAACCGAAATGTCGGGGAAAGTGTAAAAATAAATTAAATCTAAATAGTTTTAATAATAATTTAATTAGCTTAAAAGTTAGTAAAGTTTAATAGTAGTAGTAGTAGTGTAACAATTTTCAAAAATTTTGTAATAAAGTGTCAAATAAACAACGCGATAAAATCCGTATATAGCAGTTTAATTTCAATATAGACAACAAATTAAATTGGAAACCGCATATCTCACACTTATCAACAAAAATAAGTAGCCTATGCTCTATATAAGCTTGCTCCAGTAGTTAATACAACTGCATTACTTACAGCATATCATGGCCTTGTTGAATCCATACTTAGATATGGGCTCATATTCTGGGGAAACTCAGTTGATAAGGATGTAACGTTCAAACTCCAAAAGCGCTGCATTAGAACAATGTTTGGTCTACAAGTCACAGACAATTGCAGACCTTACTTCGTAAAATATAAAATTTTAACGCTTACATCATTATAGATATATCTACGAAACAGCCGTATTTGTGAAAACCATTTACAACTATTTAATAAACTATCAGATGTCTCTATTCGCTACCGAGGGACGTGATAATCATAAACTGTGCGTGCAAACTGCAAAAACAGCGCTTTTGGGCAAGAGCATTTTCTGCATGGCACCCAAAATATATAATGTTAACGTATTTAAATGTAATTTAAGAAATCTTTTATAGCATAGATGCTACTATAATATAAATGATTTCCTATGTGATAATCTTATATAATTCTTTTTTCTCTGTTTTAATAATCATTTATCAGGATCTAATTTAATCTGACATGTTCTATTGACGTCTTATCTATTACTATTCTATTATTGAAAATGTCTTATTAATTAATTATTTTTATATTTATTGTACGGATTTGAACTGACCTATTTATAATATATCTCACATCATTGTCGGCCTCGATGGCGTAGTGGTCAGTGTAAATTCCTGCACAAGTCAAACGTTTGTGTGCATGAACATAGATGTTTGTCTTGGTCTGGGTGTTTCTATGTATAGCATGTATGCATTTACAGAAAAAAGTATATATGTGTGTTTATCCATTGTCTAGTACCCATAGTACAAGCTCTGCTTAATTTGGGCTAGATGGTGTTCTGTGTATGTGGTAGAATATTATTATATTATTATTATTATTATTGTTTGCACTTAATTAACATGTTAATTATTAATTTGCTCCAGCATAATTTTAAAATTCTTATTAATTACAAAGCACATACATTTGCATGTCTGACCAGACAAAGCATGTTGAGACAAAAAAATATCTGTAACAGCTGATTGTACACATGTTGAGTCAAATAAATTTATCTTTATCTTTAAGGTCACGTGATACCATCTTTCAACTCAAGAACCGTAAGAGCTAGAGACTCGCGGTCAACGCCATTCGACTCAGCATAATTGATATACCCACCAAATGACTATGACCTTAGACCTCTGACGTCAAGGTCACGTGATACCATTTTTTCGAACTCACTTGTTTTAAACCAAGTGAACGAAATTAAAATTCTATCTGGCAGACGAATCATTTGGACTTGGAGTATTTTCTAACGAAGGTACTCATACATGTATGTACCAAATTTCTGATGCAAACTAGCTAAGTGCATATAAATTATATCCCAAACACTTTGTCGGCGTCGTGCCAAAGTATAATGAATGACAAAAATAGCAAAAACTGTTCCTAATCAAGAACCAATAGTAAAACTAAAAGTACCCTTGTATCTTGTATCTTGTATCTTGTATCTTGTATCTTATGTGGAGGCCAGTCAGTGCAGACCGGCGACACTTCGACCCAGTGGGATCTTTTGTGTCGATACTCTCCCAATAACGACTGCCATAGATATTCATGGCAGCCGGGACCGACGGCTTAACGTGCTCTCCAAGGCACGGAGCAGGCGATAATTGTCAATCAATACGCACATAATTTCGAAAAGTCATATAACTTCCGAAAGTCAGAGGTGCGCGACGTGGGTTCTAACCCGAGACCCTCTGCATTGCAGTCTGTTGGTCTCCCCACTGAGCTATCGCTGCTCATACATAAAGTACCCTTACTCTCCGATTTAAACTATCGCAATCATCAAAGTCACCCAAAATCAAACTCTGTAATAGCTTACCTTTTAGTATTTACTGGATCTGCTATTATGGCTTATCAATAACATACTAGTGGAAAATAGAGTAGTCTGTCGCTAACTACAGCAGCTATTGATTGACGTACATCTTTAATTAAAATAACGCAGTCGTATACGATTCTACGAGTACATACATACTCGTAGATCAATCAATCCACCCACATACCCAAACGCTCTGGAATGAACTACCTGTCGTCACTCTAGTGTCTGGTCTTTTATGCGGTATGCGACTTGCCCTTCTTGGAACTAGGCTTAGAAATATAATGCTATCACAGTAGACAGCTACTTAGCTACGGCCTACGAGTATTTACTAGCGGCAGTTGGCCCCCAAAAAAAAACTTTGTCTTCCACTGGAGGCAAAAAACACTTCAGTATGATTAACCCAAAGTAAAATATACGATGCATATTTAACAAGCACATAGATAAATACATATTAATAAGGTGATTTATTATTATTAATTTTCTATGGAAAGTGATAATAAAGAGCTTCAACTTTTAAATGTCGCCATCCTCGAAGTATAATGAGTACATTAGCTATATTGAACGATTTGCTGATTAGGCTCATTCAACTAACACAATTCCGCTAAGCATCATAATGGGAATTCAAACAGTGGAGTGTCCATTCCTATTTCATTTGGTTAGAGTTGCGTAGTGGCGGTGCGGTGAGGCGGGGAGTGCGGCTCGACGCGACGGGGCAAGTTATTAATTATTGCACGCGATGAAACTAGCTCGAACGTGCATCGCCGGTTAAATTAGCATTATTAGTGATCGAGTAAAAGGGCGCGGCTCACGTGTGCGCTGTCTCATAACGCGCTGACAAATGGCGCACATTAAACCATCCCCGCCGAGCCACACTCGCCTAACTCGCCCCAACTCGACCCACTCGGCCCTACTCGCCCCATAGCTACTTCATATTTGGAGGTCAACAAACGCGTAGTAGCCACGCGCCCTTTTAATCTTCGCTTTATTGTAATGTCCATGTTTTATAATCGTTTAATGATCTACTTGCATTTTATCAACGTTAATTTGAGTTATAGTAATGTACAATCGTGTTAATTGAATTATATGCAAAGTTAAAAAGTTACCTTGCTCGCACTGAAAGATGAATGGTAGTGAAAGTAAAGCAACTTTCGGTGGGTCCGGTCTATGGATGGGAATGACCGATGACGAAATTAATGCGGTTGAGTTCCGTGTTTTGGACGAGAAAGTTTTACTATGTGTTGTCTAAAACGATACATAATGTATCATTTGGAAACATTTTAACTTTAGAACAGGTTGTTGTCATCAAATAGCGGTCCATAATCCAAGTAAGAGGCTATCGAATAGGTAGAATGTTTGTATATTCAAGCTACGGTCTAGAAATAGGTATATTGTTCAAACTTTGTTAGTCTGACAGCTTATTACGTTTTCACGTTCAAATCGCTACTCAGACCTTAAGACAGTGCCATCCGTAAGACAGATAATGACAAGGCTCGTGCGGCGCATATTCAATCGGCGCGCGGCCGCCATAGTAAAATTGTATGGAGAATTTGAAGTGCGTTTTTGGTTAATATGTATCTTTATTGTCAACCAATAACTTAAATATTTGGGACGCACAAATTGTAACATACCTATTTATGTTTCGTTTAAGCTGTAAAATAGGATAGATTTCTACTGTTATAATCTAAAAATCACGTAACACGAGCTTACGTTTTTGCATTTTTCGTGCAATTTTACGTACTTAATTTGTTATGGTAAATGTTATTTTTTATATTTATTTTAAACAAAAAGTGTAGATTTTATTCACTTAACTGTGACCGCCTGTTTTAGCACATTTCGCTCGGCGCAGTCTTAATGAAAATTAGTGAAGTGATAAGTTGATAACTTACGTGTACAGGATTGACATAAGATACGAACTTTTATATTTTCTAAAGGCAAAAAAATATTTATATTTTGCATTTTATGTCAAGGGGATCCTTGAACTTAGGCGGGGCACCACTCAAACTAAAGCAGCTAGGCTTAAATGTTCTGAAGGTACTTTCCCAGTCGGGCTGTTTACAGAAAACTGCATTTAGACGACCTTGTGCTGTGTTCTTGCAATGACTTCTTAGATTTTAGATTAAAAAGATAGATTGTAGTTATTGTTGATTGTTACAAAAATACCGACTGAGCCATTCTTGCAGTCAAATTCAGTAGGACCCGAGATTTATTTTAGTATAATCACTGATATGTAAGTAAACCATAGAAATCGCTTACCGTGCGAGATGTGTTAATTCGTCAGCTTGATTATTAAAGATCCAAATCTATATTGCACTGTTATTTATACGACCTACTAGCGGCAGCGCATCAGAAAGCTTTCCATCTCTATTAGTTTAAATACATATTTATATAAAAATATATTTTATGTGAAGAAAGTGAACTTTGTCCTGCAGCTTTCTAACTTTTGATGCCATAAATCCGTAGCTATTTGCTTTAAAGATTATCAATTAAATTAAGGATGTCACGCTGTCTAATCCATAATCCTAACTAATATTATAAATGTAAATAGATACAAGTTTATTTATTTGTTTATTAGGCTATAGTGCCTTAACTACTCGAATCGCATACATGTTGCCAGGGGAGCAGAATTGTACATAGGGTACCTTTCATCGAGAAAAAAGTACTGTTACCTAAGCCCTATCTAACCGTTGGTTAGCTTTTCTACGTGATTTACGTGAGCGAAGCCGCGGGCCAAATCTAGTTAATAAAGAATGACGACATTTGACTACCGTGGTTGTCTAGTGGTAAGAGCATACGGCAGTGGATCATAGCTCACACACACAAACACACACACACACACGCACACGCGCACGCACACGCATACGCACACGCACACGCACGCGCACGCGCACACGCACGCGCACGCGCACGCGCACGCGTAGACGCATACGCGTACACGCACACGCACACGCACACGCACGCACACACACACACACACACACACACACACACACTAAAGGGGAGAGCCTGAAGATTTGTCACACAGGTTTCGTACCTAGTACAAATACAGCTCTCACTAAGGTTTTAGTTCATGCTGTACCTATTATTACATTACATATCAATGATGATGAATGATGAAATAAAAAAATTCTCTCAAAAAAAACCTTTTTGAGAGAAATAAACATTATTATTTTTATTATTATAGAGTCCTGGGTTTGAAATCTAGTTTTCTGTTACGAAATTCGCAATAGTAGCACGGAGTATGAAACTATGCGCAGTAAAGGTACGACCTATAAACATAGAAGGCACACAACACTTCTACCCTCCGCTACAGGGACACAAGCGTGAGACTACGTACCTATATACCTCGTTAGGAATAAATCCTGTGTCGCGGGGACTTTACAAACATTCAAACAGCAGACACTAAGAACACCCAGACTCGGAACAACCATTTGTGGATCACACAAAGTTTTATCCCGTGTGAGATTCGAACCCACACAGTGGCGAGGCAATCAGTTAAACCACTACGGTGCAGCTTACTCTACAAACTCCGTGCATGGAAAGTGTCCAGGAGCCAAAGATAAAAGCTTTTCAGAGTTGTCGTAAGTAATTGCCAATTAAAATCTTAATGATCACTTATACAAATACAGCAGCGAGGTCTCGAGTTCGATCCCACGGTACGCACCTTTGACCTCTCAATGTTATATGCGTATTGATATTCATTAATATCTCGCTTTAACGGTGAAGGAAAACATGTCAATCTGAGATTTCTCTTTATTTTCTTAAATATGTAAAGTTTGCTTATTCGTACTGGGACAACGTGAAGGACGTTGGCTTGACTTCTGATATTAAGAGAGAGAGACCCGTGCCTAGGTTTTAAAACAGAACTCTTTGGTACCTTGATATAATTTTGTGATTTTTACTATCTATTTGCGGTCTGTGGGCGATTGTGAGACTCCAGTACTGAAAACCTTATCCTGTTTTTCTGTACGGAAGTTCTCGATAACAGCATACATTTTGGAAACGTGTTCAGTAGACGAAAAAAGGCTTGCCCATATTAAGTGGTGCTAAAATAGCTAATAAAATTGGGAAAATATTCCATATATAATATAATACACCTTTTTTAAGAAAAAGGTGTATTATATTATACATATATGGAATATTTTACTACATATAACCACACTTCTATTTCTCCGATGAGGTAAGCCTCATCGGAGAAATATAAGTGTGGGTATATGTAGGTATACATGTATATCTCAATGCCTGACTGCCCATACGCTCCTATATGACGTAAGTTATGTTACGTTACGCTTGGTGCGTAACATTGGGCATATTCCTGGAAGACATAAGTTTTAAAATTATTGCCATTAAAATGATAAATTAAATTATTAATTATATTTTGTTTTTGTAGAACTCGGTCGTTAGGTCCGTGGCATAAATGTTTTGGGTGTGTGTTTAAGGCTGATTGTATACGGTTTAGTTTGCCTTAGATTCCTGGGAAATCTTAGTACTAGCATTGAGTCTTGAAATACGCCTGCTAAACTGTAATAGACGTTATTCCTGTCGGGTAAAAGCAGCTATAACTATTATTCTGAGAGCAAAAAGGGGAAATTAGTCTATATTAAATCAAATTTTGATTCTGTATGTTTAAACGCAACAGCAAATAGTATTTATTAAAAAGAAAACAGCATCAAAATTGATTTCAAATTTTTTATATTGGTGTAAGAATAAAAGAATCACGCATCACAAAATCTCTCAAAAAGTTCTGTGCGTTATAGATTTTGGGTTACGTAGTCAACTTTTTGATCGGAACTAAACCCTCACAGGTGAAAAAAATGTTCTCACTCGATTTTTTCGGCTCCAATCTAAAAAGTGCGACAAACTCATAGGATAAATACTTTTTCTGTTCATTTTTATGTATGGTTTACACATTTAAATTCTATTTGCGAATACCTGTCAATAGCTATGATGTTATTTGTTTAAGTTTTTATCCTTTCTATTTCAAGCTGTTAGTATACCGAAAACAAGAGCAGCGATAGCTTAGTGGGGAGACCAACAGACTGCAATGCCGAGAGTCTCGGGTTCGAACCCACGTCGCGTACATCTGACTTTCGGAAGTTATATGACTTTTCGAAATTATGTGCGTATTGATTGACAATTATCGCCTGCTCTGTGCCTCGAAGAGCACGTTAAGCCGTCGGTCCCGGCGGCCATGAACATCTGTGGCAGTCGTTATTGGGAGAGTGTCGACACAAAAGATCCCACTGGGTCGAAGTGTCGCCGGTCTGCACTGACTGGCCCCCACATAAGATACCGAAAACAATAAAGCAAAACAATACAACATTGAGTCAATATCCAAATTTTGATTCACGTTGTTCATGTCGCTCACATTCACACTAATAGAAAAGTAATCTTATTTAGTCCCTCTAGTATTGCAGGCATTCAAAGGCAACAGTAACAATGTATATATAATATACGTGCAAGCTCTGGAATGAACTGCCTGCTTCGGTGTTTCCCGAGAGCTATTATATATCCTTCTTTAAATGAGATCTTAGAGTTCTTCTCTCACGGTAGGCAGCGGCTTTGCTGTGTCCTGACATTGCTGAAGTCCATGAACAGCAGTTACCACTTTCCATCAGGTGGGCCACTTGCTAGTCAGCGACCAACGGCGATAAAAAAAAAATAGGCATATCATAGGCTACGTTGATCTGAATCAACGTAGCCTATGATCAGCATACATATATGGGGATACGCGAGTACTTAATGTGTATACAGTGATAAATCAGCGACAACCTCACAGCTCGTTCGACTGACATTTCAGACATAGCGATTTTTTTTCACTATATCATATACTTCAGAATGCTTATTTATACACTACGGAACATTTATATTGCCGAAGTATCATAGCAACACGGGCGTTACATGTAAATGTTCGAAACCATCTCGTTATTATGACGAGTTCGTTTAACATAACCAGTGGATGTTTTATCGAATCGGCAAGTTCATGGCCGCAGCCGATAATGTAGTGTACGAGTATTGAGTGTGATATGGACTAATAACGTTTTATTTTAACTTGAAATGTATTATACCTACTTATTTGCTATACTTTAAAAAATAAATATTTCTTTTCTTTTTAACACGCTTTTATTAGCTTGGTATGTATCTATGAATATATGTAACGGAATCTTTGAACGTGATTTTCACCACTTTCAAACCGATAGATTAATTTGAAACTTTGCACACTTATCGAGGACCGATGACAATACAATAATTTAGACAAATATAAAAGAAAATATAACAATTAAAGCAAAAATATAGTTTGAAAAACTAAAGCACACGCTTTAAAATATAAAAGAAAGAAAATAATTTAATAATTTTAATGTGAAAAAGCGTGGTTTTAAAATATCTTAGAAAGCACCCCACGCTATTTTACATTGATATTATTAAATTATTTTCTATATTTTAAAGCGTGTGCTTTAGTTTTTTAAACTATATTTTTTTCTATATCTTTATAACTTTTTTTAAAGACAACTCCCTCACTAGTTATAATTCCTGTGTCGCGAGGGACTTTACAAACATTCAAACAACGGACACAAAGAACACTCAGACCCGGTACAACCATTTGTGGATCACACAAAGTTTTGTCCTGTGTGGGATTCGAACCCACAATACACGGCGAGGTGTCAGTGGCGAGGCGATCACCTAAACCAAAACGCCATCCGTGCAGTATATATATCATAGATGTAAATTATTACATACATATATATAGTTGACCTTTGTAGGTATGAGCCTGCTCTGAATAGCCTTTTGTCTCCACGAAAGGCTAGACAAAGGTGTATTACACTTACATTTCTCCAAATATTGTTTGTAAATCCTATAGGTGGTAAGACTATAGCCGTCAACCGGTCATAGTTCTGAAACTATGCCCGTTGGACGGCAAAGTCCGGACTTATCTTATCTTATCTTATGTGGGGGCCAGTCAGTGCAGACCGGCGACACTTCGACCCAGTGAGATCTTTTGTGTCGACACTCTCCCAATAACGACTGCCATAGATGTTCATGGCAGCCGGGACCGACGCGACGCGACGGCTTAACGTGCTCTCAGAGGCACGGAGCAGGCGATAATTGTCAATCAATACGCACATAATTTCGAAAAGTCATATAACTTCTGAAAGTCAGAGGTGCGCGACGTGGGTTCGAACCCAAGACCCTCTGCATTGCAGTCTGTTGGTCTCGCCACTGAGCTATCGCTGCTCAAAGTCCGGACTTTGTGCTGTTACCAAAAATTTAACAGGAATACCAGGAATACCCTATAATACTTTGTCCGTCCCCCAAATTACTCATGCGCAGTAGTCGCATTTACTAGCACTGCGCCAGCAAGGCAATCTGTAAATTATTAGCTTTAAATTATTGTTAATTATTAGCAATTTAAACTATATCTTTGTCTAATAACATGTATGTTATTGCAGTAGTTCAGCCGTTGAACATAGTTACATATTAAGTAGCAAGTCGCTATAATAATAGGTCAGAAGGGTGCAATGTCCCTAAACCAGTCAGCTGCCCTAATATCACAATGTTTTATTTTTGAAATGAGTAAGTCATACGTTTTCATTGCGATCATAAAACTGCGCGAGTGGAAGTGCCACCTATTGCCAAGTAACGATATTATTAAGGTGGCACTCTCAGAAGAACCAATTTCTAACAAGGAATCAACCTAAGTTTATTAACACTGTTACTGTATTTTACGAGAAATACGCAGTTACATAAAAATTACCCGAGTGAGCAAGAGTTGCCGAAAATCGCATTTAGAGTCGCCGAGAGTAAGCATCTTCTTTACTTGACCTTCTAAATGAGTTTTTTCAACACTATGCGCCTAATAATTATGTACGTAGCAGAAGACATTGACTGCTGGTTATACCTACGTGCCGTACAGTGGCGCGTGCCTCAATCCCAACATCGCGAGTTCTAACCACTTTCAACAACCTCGTCTATTTAATCCGGACTGAGATCTGGGTGCCGAGTGCGAGTTGTTTTTACGTTAACGAGATCGAAACGTTTACTGCGTTTGGCTCTCTGATCGATTAAGAGCTTGGAGCGAGGCAATCGGAGCGCCGAACGTCATAAACGTGTCGATCGCGTTAATGTAACACAAATTCGCACTAGGCACTCTGTTTGCAGATATGTACTGCATAGTGAATCGTTTTTACATAATTTCTTTGTACCTATACATTACGAAAAAGCAGCCATTGCCTAGTAGAAGATCGTGGTACTGCTACGCAAAGGTCTCAAGTTCGATCCCTAAGCGCGCACTTTACGAAGATTCGACTTATGGAAGTTAATATGTGCTTGTTAACTGTCACACGGTTAACGGTAAAGGAAAACATTGTTAGGAAACTAGCAGGTCTGAGTGTTCTCCATAAGTTCTTTAAAAGTAAGCGAAGTCTGCCAATTTGCACTGGGCCAATGTGGTGGACTATAGCTGAACACTTCTCATAGGGAGAAAGAACCCCGTGTTCAGCAGGGAGACAGTTTATATACACTACTTACTTTAACTATTTAATACGCGCACAACTTTAATACGTCAAAGGTGTCTTGGGATCGAGCTCGATTTTTGAGTGGCAGTCCAATGGTGTACCACTAGTTTCGCTACAAATAATTATATTAAATATCAAAAGTATGAAGTAGTGAAGCACAATGACGTCATCGTAGAATTGACACTCCCTCGTGTGTAGCAGGGCGAGTGGCGTCCCTCGCGACCGGCGAGGGCGCGACGGCGGACGTCCGGGCTTATACGTCGAACAAATATAACAACTGAAGGCTTTCCACTAATTGAGCTTGGACAACTTTGTTGTATTGTGCTAATAATGTTACAACGACCTTCAAATAAATTAATATACTTTAAATATGGTGATATATTCACTACCCCGTTTGCGGCTTTGTTAGCGTGCAGTGGTAAAGCGTTTGATTCCCTTTTTTTAAATAATAATAGTTAGTCTTTATTTGTATTATTGTAAGGGTAACATAAAAAAGTGATACAACAGTGCTGCACTTAAAACAATATTTACATATATTAAATTATCTATCACCTCCATGATAGAAAATAACTGTGTTATGAAAGGCATTCATCCATCTGTTCTAATTTATACTAAGTATTTTCTTTTAAAGTAAAATATTTGTCACACATCCCATGTCGAATTAAGTGTAACTAGAAAGAAAAGTCTGGATATATGCCCGGCAAAAGGCAGTATCGCTCTCGCCCTATAACTTAGGTGAAAAAACAATGCTGGCAGAATATGTAAGAAATAATCATCTGCCCGAGGAATAAATTATTACATATTGTTTTGAACACATTCGCAGCATCTGTACATTCTTAGCCTGGGTCGGTCAGTATTATTGGATTTGTCACTCGATAAATATTCTGTAACAGTTCTGAGTTTGGAACTAGGCCCGATAGACGACAACAGACATGTCCCTATTATGTGGCTCCTTAAACAATAGCTAGCGAAATATTGATGCTGAATATATATACACTTTTATGTATGAATATAGTACAGATATATTGTTATAAGTTTATATTTATTATTTTTATCTAATTTTTTGTATGTTTTATTTTCGTATGCATTTTTTTTTATAATAATAATAATAATAATAATAAATTCTTTATTGCAACAAAAGGTTTATACATTTACAGTGTCAGCCCTGATTCCCAAACTAGCGTGAGCTGTATGTTGGGAAACAGTCCTTCCCAAAAACAAATTATACAAAATTGTTACAATAATACAAACATGACACATAGACTAGAGCAGACTTAAAAAATAAAATAAAAATAAGTAACTTTTTTGTTAGTTTACGAGTGAATTTAGTGGTGGTAGTATATGTGTGCATGTGTGTGTGTGCATGTGTGCGTGTGTGTGTCCATGTGCGTGTGTGTGTCCATGTGTGTGTGTGTGTCCATGTGTGTGTGTGTGTGTGTGTGTGTGTGTGTGTGTGTGTGTGTGTGTGGGGTGTGTGTGTGTGTGTGTGTGTGTAGGTGCACGCGTGTAAGTATATTTGTGTGCTTGCGTGTGTGTGTGTGCTTATGTTACGATTAGAAATAAGTTTTCCACATCCTTGTAGTCAAAATTCTTAAGCCAAAGTTTAATAGTGTCTTTGATTTTGTAATTTGTTAAAGACTTGGTTTTATGCGTTAGATTAAGTTTATTGTACAGTCTAGGTGCAATACTATTGTATTGTTGTTGGGCAAATTTGCTTTTGACACTTGGGACTGGACATTTGTCTATCCTTTTACCCGAGGGTTGTAGAAGAGGTACGGTATTCTTATGGTATTTACGAATACATTGATACACAAATAACTTTCGCACGCTTAGCACTTCTGCTTTCTCATACACTAAATGTGTAGGGTGACGAAATGGTAAGCAGAGGAGTACTTTAAGTAAAGCCCGTTGTGCTCTTTCAACCTCAATTAAATGTTTCTTGGCCGCTGAACCCCATGAACATATGCAGTAGGTGATTAAGCACTCAGCTAGCGCTTTGTACGTTTGTATCAACAGTTTTGTGTCAGGTATAAGTCTCAAGTCCTTAAAGATATAAATAAGTTTCCTTAACCTCCCACTAACCGTAGTTATATGCTTTTTCCAATTTAGTTTATCATCTATATTTACGCCTAAATATTTAATTTCATTTGTTCTTGATAACTGAGGACAATTACAACGTGCTGAAAACTCAACGTTTGATCGGTTACAGGGATAAGAGTGCAATCTTAGATTGAACGTTTTTGGAGATGAGGCCATAGTTTTACTAAAACAGACGTATTTAGTTTTATCCACATTAAGTGATAATAAACTATCTTCAAGCCATGCGGTAATATGAGACATGCCTTTTTCAGCTAACTGCTGTACATTTTCCCATGTGTTACTGTGAAATAATACTACAGTGTCATCGGCAAACATTTGTATCTCAGCACCTTGAATTTTATATTTACACAGGTCATTGACATAAGCCAAAAACAGCGTCGGACCCAAGGTACTGCCTTGTGGCACGCCATACGTCCCTAAACAGTAGTTACTGAGGTGGTTTTCAACTCTAACGCACTGCTTTCGTTCTGTAAGATAATCCCCTAACCACAAAAGTGCGTTTCCCCTAATCCCTAGATTTTCTAGGCGGGTCAAAAGAATTGGAATAGAAACAGTATCGAACGCCTTTTGTAAATCAAGGAATACGCCTACACATTTGTCACCCCTGTCAACGTACAACGTAATATTAGACGTAATTTGTAAGACAGCATCATCGGAGGAGTGGTTGGCCCGAAAACCGTATTGATACTTTCCCAGAAGTTTATTGCTTTCTATATAATTAACTAAACGTTTGTTCATAATTTTCTCAATTACTTTAGAAATAGTGCTTAAAAGTGAAATTGGCCTATAATTTGTCGGGAGAGATCTGTCGCCTGATTTGTAAATAGGACAGATAATAGCAGTTTTGAATATTTTAGGAAAAATGCCCTGTTCGAAACTTAGATTGGTCAAGTAGGATATAGGTTTAGCAAGATAGTGACGAAATGTTTTTAGAATGTAGGCTGTTATTTTGTCCATCCCTGGAGCGCTGTATTGCTTAAGACTACTAATGACATCAATCACCTCTGCAGGATCAGTTAGGTATAGCGCCATGGAATGCAATGGTGTATCAGTCATTTTAGCATTATGTGCTAGGGTGGCTTCGTCCGTGTTTAAAGTTTGTAGGATACGTTTAGCAAGACTTGGGCCCACTGATGCAAAAAACTTATTAACTACATCTAGTGATTCATTGAAAGTCATTTTTATGTTAAGTAATTCTGATGATGATGCATTAGTCTTTTTTAAATTACATAATTCTTTGATTATGTTCCAAGTTTCTTTTATGTTCGCTTTATTTTTTTTTAGTTTATCCGAGTAGTAATTTGTTTTTAATTTTTTAATTATCCTTTTTAACGTGTTTCTATAGGCAATGTATATATTTTTAATTTCTAGATTACTAGCATCCGTTTTTGTTTTCTTATGCATTTTATCTCGTTTGCGTATAGATTTTATAACTCCTAAAGTGGTCCAAGGTTTTAAGGGTCTGTTGCGCTTAGAAATTTTTACAATTGTAGTTTTACTGTTTACAAAACATTCTATTTTTCCCGTCAGTATCAGTGCAGCTTGATTAACATCTGTTTCAGAATATAAGTCCTTCCATAGCTCTTTCTCCATGCATTTATTTATACCATCGAGATCAATCTTAATTCTATTGACGTCAACATTTTTCTTATGAGCGGGCGTAAAATCAATTTGTAATAGAATAGGGGAGTGATCTGTCAATTCATCAAATACAAAACTTTGTACTTTAGCAGTAGCTTTTACCATAAAATGATCAAGGCAGGTAGTTTGTCTAGTAGGACAATTAACTGCTTGCCTCAGGCCATGACTTGCCATTAAATTCAGGTATATTGCAGAATTAGCATTGACATACTCAGGCATAATATCCAAATTCAAATCACCGGTCAGAATCAGTACATTAGTCTTGCTACAGGTATTTATTATGTTATCTAGTGAATTTATATAATTAAGTGGATTTTTAAAGCAAGGAGGACGGTATGAGCCTATAATACATACATCTTCTGCAAGTTTCACTACGATGCAGTTTCCTTCAGAGCAATCGGGCTCGTATGAATTTGCCTCAAACACATCCCGAACATAAACAACAACTCCATCGTTTTTATTTAGGCTGATATTTGTTCTGAACATTGTATAGTTATTTATAGTTGGCGGTAAGAACTGATCATTAGTCCAACATTCAGTTAAAACAAGTACATCAATTGGTTTACAAAATTTCGCTAGAAACATAAGAAAAACATCGAAGTTCGCGTTTATGCTACGTATATTAACGGTCAAAACTGAAAAAGCCTATTATTTATTAATACATTGGTGTGTATTAATAAATAATAGGCCTGCGAGAATACCAGCGTTGCAGTCTATACTGCAACAATAGCTGACGCAGTTGCCTAATTTGATTTCCATGTACCGTTTTCTGTTTAATAGTATTTATTATTGTTTTTTTTAATTATGTATGTATGGAGATTTAAATAAAACATTTTTCTTTCTTTTCTTTCTTTCTTTCTTTTGTCTTTGAGTACACCTTTGATAATTTATATAAGTTAAGTGCTACATTATTGGGAGTGATCCTCTGCTCCAAAATGCTTGCTATAATGACAAAATCGTTGCAAAAAGTTCGACTTTACCAGCCTGATTTGCGGATGCACATACAGAAAGTTGTGTTGCTATTTGTCTTTGTATTATATTTATGAAGTTGATCGATGTCAGTACGTCCCTCGCTGATTTTACGACGGCTACATACTATGATTTATTTAACAACAATACTCCCACTTGATGGACATGATGTGACGTCATCTATCATTGTACAGTGTTATTGTTTTCGTTCATAGTAAATTTTGCATGTGTCTTTGCAGCGCTAATGAGTGCTGTGCATGTGTGGATTTGATTCCCGGTTGAAGCAAAGTGTTATTGCGTTTTCCTCTCAAGATACTCTTAGTAGAAGCACGGAGTTTGGAACTGTGCTCGGTAGGTGGCCATAGGCTCGCTTCCCTACTAGCCAAATGTGGATGTAATAGAATTCTGCCTACCCCTTGATGATTGTAATTAACCTTAAAATATGTATGTATGGAATTGTTCATGGTTCATTCATACAAAGACTCTTTGCTTTATTAACCTATTTAGATAAATAGTATATGTAGGTTACATCCATCTATTCCTGTATAATACTGTGTGAACAAAATTAATTGAATTTTTAATATGACACTGGCATGATACATAAAAAATAAACACCTCCATAATTTTAAAAGGGCGTTGAAATATTGTACTGGGTCGGGCTCGTGGGGAATACGGCTTGGTGACGTAGCCTGTCGCCCTCGGCTTCGGCTTTGGCATCAGAGTACACAGCTGGATGACGAATTGCTTTCATTTCCAACTGCCACGAACCATTATTGGAAACTAGACTTTAGACTTGTCAGAAATGGACTGTGCCTTGATCGATATATTAAACTTTGCACGAATTCGAATTCAAAAAGTCATATTTTAGTGCGCACCTTCGAAGTATGAGGTATGTTTTCTCTGTGCAAATTTCAAGTCTATAAACCCATAGGATTTGAGCTATATCAATCGAAAGTATTTCAATCAGCCAGTTAGTTTATTTCAACTACGTGGGCGATTTTCGGTCGCGGCTGTTTAGATACCTGATGACTTGAGCTGCCAGTCATGGTTATGCCTGACTATAATAGCATATATATACTATAATAGTCTTAAATAGGGCGTAAAGGCATAATCCAGTGTTATCTTACCCGTCGGTTTCGTTTAAGAACGTGGAATTATCCTAAGCAATCAAATTTATTTGCCTTCACCAAATTATTGATAACATCGGTCTCTCAGTGTAGACTCATATCTTGAGTTTAGTCTTCAAAGTTTAGGTGTACGGTGTGTGATAGAGCTGCTAATGCGTCGAGTGTTCTTATTTCAATTTCAATACGGAAGAAAATAGTGTGATCTACAAATAGATAAAGTCTGTTTATATCTTGTAGTTCTTTAATATTGTCTTCTATTTACGCGAATATTATTCATTGAAATTAAACTGCTATATACGGATTTTATCGCGTTGTTTATTTGACACTTTATTACAAAATTTTGAAAATTGTTACACTACTACTACTATTAAACTTTACTAATTTTTAAGCTAATTAAATTATTATTAAACTATTTAGATTTCATTTATTTTTACACTTTCCCCGACGTTTCGGTTGCTTTTCAGCAGCCATGGTCACGGGGAGACTAAGATGGCAGTTGTCTCAATGTTCCAGTGTAGTTATTTCAAAGTACCCGAACATAATTTAATCATTGGTGTTTCTATTTACGCAGAATGAGCTCAAAGTATCATGAAGTCTAGCTGTGGTTTGCTTCTTCTTGGGTTTGACTATTTGTATTACTGGATCCCAAGCTGGTGGTACATTCCAACCATCTTCTCTAATATCTATAGTTTAATAATAATTTAATTAGCTTAAAAATTAGTAAAGTTTAATAGTAGTAGTAGTGTAACAATTTTCAAAATTTTGTAATAAAGTGTCAAATAAACAACGCGATAAAATCCGTATATAGCAGTTTAATTTCAATTGTAGTTCTTTGTTACATAAGTATATGGAATTATACTTGTATAACCGAAAGGCTAGTCAAAAATGTATTACACGAACTATTATCGAACTTTCCTATTGAAAGAAAGAAAGAATGAAAATAATTTTATTTGTTCCACGCTCATAATATAAGGTAACAGAAAACACAACCAAAAGTACATATAGAACAAATAAGGTCCTGCGTCAGCAATGTTGCAGTATATCCACAACGCTGGTATTCTCGCAGACCCTGAATGATTTCGGTGCATGTAGGCAGTAACATACATACATACAACTCAATTAAAAACAAAATATCAAAAAACAAAAAAAAGAGTAACTTAAATAAATTAAGCAGAAGGTGGATGGCACAAAGTAATTTCATAGTAAATAATAATATTGGTATCTATATAATATAATACTTATATGTATACGTACATATAGAATTAAAAGTACCTTGAAAATAATAAAAAACAGATAATATAAGATAAATAATACATAATAAAGACATTGTATCAATAAAAACGTTATATTACAGCGCAGCATATAATGTTGTGTTACATTTCCGAACGACCCCCGGCTCTTGTCAACAAAACATGACACTGATTGTCATCGATGTCATGTGGGTAGTAATAATTCTAAATATCAATTGCAAAATAAAATAAGCTATTATAAGCTATTGCTATATATCGGTCACATTGCTAGACTATGTGCTGCAATTAGTAATAACTTTTTAACAGCAAAATTAAAGAAATACTTTGACGTGACTGCAGAAATGCCCTAATGGTTTAAGTATTCGCTTCGCTGTTGCCACTGAGCCTATATAATAATATCAGCCCTGTATTAAACTGTCTCACTGCTGGGTACGAGCCTCTTCTCAGTGTGAGAAGGGTTAGGCCATAGTCCACCACGCTGGCCCAGAGCGGGTTGGCAGACTTCACATATCTTCGAGATCATTATAGAGACCTCTTAGACATGCAGGTTTCCTCACGGTGTTTTCCATCACCGTTAAAGCGAGCGATAATTAACTATTTAATACGCACATAACTTCGAAAAGTCAGAGATGCGCGCCTTGGGATCGAATTTCAGACCTCTGCGTGGCAGTCCAACGGTCTCCCACTAGGCTATCGCTGCTTCTAGTGTTGTGGTTTTAATCCCCACACGAAACAACAATTAATTTGTGTGTCCCAATTTGTTGTTCCAAGTCTGGGTGTCCTTTGTGTCTGTTGTTGGAGTGTTTGTAAAGTACCCTGCGATACATGAACTATTGCTAGTACGATAGTGGTCTTTTATGTAAGATAAGACTGACTGGAGTCCTTACGATCGATTGAAAACGTGGCACACCTATGTGATAGAACTAATGAAACAAGTCCGTTATAGTCCTACCTACGCCAAGAAATAAACCAGGCAGTAAACTCCAAAAAATTACCATCAAATATCGCTTATTTTGTAATAACCCACTTCGGTGGTCGCCATCCAACCGTTGGCAGTTACGAGTACTTATGACGAGGCGACAGACAGGGCGCTAATCCAATTGTGTGCTAGCAGGAGACGCGGGGCTAATTCATTTGCGCGTTGGCGGTAATTAAAGCGTCGCACGCGATAGACGGCACGCGTCGCGACGCACCTTCGAGCTGCCGCAGCACCGGACATATCTACTCATTAATATTATTAAGTAAGCTTAGATAGTTGGCTATGATACCTGTGAAACGAATGTCGTCACATCACGATTTTATAGCCAATCCTGTAGATCGAATTGTGATTATGGCGGCCAATGCTTAGCCATCTGCGCAGCATATAGTATAGTTACTATTTGTATGCTCAAACAAAAGTGCACATACAATTTTATCAGTCTCATAGTCCGATAAAATGACAATCAGACATGACGTGCGTTACGGTGCACAAGATTGTGCAGCCCTACCAGCTTTCTACATCCGGGCTGCTATTGAAGATCTCTTGATAAGTCAATCTAATAACTTTTAGTTGGCCAAACCTAAGCCCAAATTCTCAGGTACAACAGTAGCGCAGCACTGAACTTTTTAAAAAGCTATCGTAGTGCTGCCAGATCAAGGGAGACAACCAGCTCTCAGTCTCCAGCGTCATGGCACCTGAGACTTATAAACTGAGAACTAAACACCAGTTTGCTTGGCTGCGATTTTCAGTAAGGTAGAGGTACCTTAACCCAGTTCAGTTGCTCTGGTTGGAACTAGGTTTAAGCAGAGATCCTACTACGGCCTGTCTCTCTCTCTCGCTCTTGTACCCACACACAAGCCAATATCTCACCCTATAGTAAATATGAATAAGAAGTTATAGATGACATAATAAGCAGCAATAGCTCAGTGGGGAGACCAACAGACTGCAATGCAGAGGGTCTCCAGTTCGAACCCTCGTCGCGCACCTCTGACTTTCGGAAGTAATATGACATTTCGAAATTATGTGCGTATTGATTGACAATTATCACCTGCTCCGTGCCTCGGAGAGCACGTTAAGCCGTCGGTCCCGGCTGCTATGAACATCTATGGCAGTCGTTATTGGGAAAGTCAGTACCCTCTAATATCCTGACACTGGTCTAGCCTTAGGGTATCGCTAGCCTTCGGGTTGCGGAGGTCAGGTGGCAGCCGCTCCGTGTAAAAACTGATATCCAGTCAAATCCGGTTAGACTAGAAAAGCCGATCCCAAGTGACTTGGGAATAATAAAGGTTAAGGGAGAAGAAGATGACAGCGACAAGACAAAGCCGAATCACTGCTACAACAATCCTCTTTCATCTTCTCAGTCATTTCGCTCTTGGCATAGCGGTCGTGGTCACTTTCAGGCGTCCACGTCGCCGCGTCGGTGGTAGAGGTGGATACACCCATTTGCACGACCTTCCGCAATCCTCTTTACATGCAGCATTTAAATATAAAACAGTAGTAGGTTGCAAATTTTTGGATGCCTAAGATTATGTATTGACAGAAACCTTGCCATTGGTATTTATTGCTTACGTAAGAGACGAAGTGCTCGTAACCTTTGTTTACTGCACTCACTGTTCAGTCAATGAACGCCGAGGTTAAACAATCTTCGGTCGATATGCTCGAGGTTGATTGGCACTAATAGGTATTTGAGTTATTTCCTTGTTTATTGGCATCTATTCTACAGCTTCGATATCCTAGTTACCAATATTTTGATGATCTTTCAATGCTTCAGCAGCCGGTATATCACAATGAAAACCATGTGTCTGGAGCGTTGCCCGAGAGATTAAGGGATAATGCTTGCATTTTGTTCAATGCTTATATAGCTTTCAATGTACAAACCAGTTGAAACACAAAATTTTAGTATGTATATTCTGGAATAAATTTTTTATATTCTGGAGGTATTATAAAATAATTTACATAAAGAAAGCAACAATCATAATTTACAACTTAACTAATATTAACAAAACTAACCACTTATAAAAAGAACAAAATGAAGAGTAACAAAATATGGGACTGTAAAAATTCTGGAGCAGATAATAATATAATCAAAAGTTTATAACCTTTCACCATAATGTTTATCCAATTATCTGTATAATATGTATATATCAGTATACGATATTTATTGATGACGCTAGTATAATCTACTTGTCATTGCATTAGGAATAACTGTATCGACAGCACAATCACAAATTGCCAAACATTGCTTACCTACCCCATGTTTTATTATTGCAAACTTGACTTTGATATTATAAAGGATAACCACATTTGTACATTAACACTATGTTTCTGAAAGTCATTCGTTAACATAATAATATAGTCAAACGTATGGCAACTACTGGGACTGGCCGACTGAATTGGCAGTAGCCAATTAAATCACTTGATATAAGTTTGATTTTGCCACGTCGTTGATTAAACTACCAGAAACCGAGTGCTAGTCACTACAAGTACGAATTTAAATTTCGAATTTAGACTATATATATAAATCTTCTTCTCCTCTTCTCCTTAGCCTTTATTATTCCCAAGTCATTTGGGGTCGGCTTTTCTAGTCTAACCGGGTTTGACTGGATATCAGTTTTTACACGGAGCGGCTGCCACCTGACCTCCGCAACCCGAAGGCTAACGATACCCTAAGGCTAGACCAGTGTCAGGATATTAAAGAGTACTGACTTTCCCAATAACGACTGCCATAGATGTTCATACTTAACGTGCTCTCCGAGGCACGGAGTAGGCGATAATTGTCAATCAATACGCTCATAATTTTGAAAAGTCATATGACTTTCAAAAGCCAGAGGTGCGCGACGTGGGTTCGAACCCGAGACCCTCTGCATTGCAGTCTGTTGGTCTCCCTACTGAGCTATCGCTGCTATTATATAAATGCCGAGCCAAAAATTGTATCCGATCCGAAGTAGTAAGAAAATATCTAGTATTCAAATACTAGTGTTGAAAGTAGAAGTACTACTTCAAAAGGTCGGCTAAAGAAATTTCTGACATGAATATTTAAGCTGACTTCTGCGATTTGAATATCTGTTAAATACGCTAGCTTCTGGTCAAAATATTATTGATGTATGTGTATACGTCCGTCTAGACATGCGGAGATAATGATGTGATGATATATAAGTAGGATAGCAGGTAAACTATTCTACTATTATATTCAACATGAATAAAGAAATCACAATAAATTAGAACTATTTTAACGATGACGCTACAAATCGGGGTTTTTGTAAGATGTCAGAACCCAAATACATGCTAATTATGAATATTTTTCACAGTAACATTAATTTATTTTATGTTCCGTCCATCTATAAATTTGAGAAGAAACGATTTCCTATTAGAAATTCACGCAGGGCCATAAAGTAATGAATTCTTGGGCGCGCGTCGGCCGACACCATTCTCACAGACAGTCCGGTACCGACGTTCAACCAGCGGTATTCCACTGCCTCGTGGAAACGCACACACGCACACACACACACCCGAAATATGTCGGCTCTGCCCTGGATACCCTGTTTACTAAGTACGAAGTAACTCTATCGGTCATTTCGCGATAGATGCTTCGAGTAAAAAACGTAATTCTTATTAAATGTTACTGTATGTTATCGCTCAACCATGTCGGCAGTAGCTAAGTCGACTTATTCTAATCAGTTGTTATCTGCCGACCTTCTGAAATGATTATTGTAGTGTTTCGATACCGTTTTAGTGTTATTTGGATTCGAAGTTATGTAGCACATCTTGAGCATGTATCGAGAAGTCGATATGAAATTCGAATTAGTGGAAATACCGTTGCTGCGTCGCAATGCGCGCACACCGGTCGTGGCCGCGACATACTCGTTTCGTTCGCTACTCGTTCTTCACGTTGTACTGTGAACTATGCACGGTGCTATATCGCTCCCATTCATAAAATATTATTGTTTTCCTTGAACAGTATTTATAGAATTCTTCGCGGAGCGATAACGAGCTCATATTTTAAATTCTAGTTGTACAGCAATGAGACTCGGCGCTTCGGCAGCGAGCACGTGTCTCTACCCGATCGTACTGCTCGCCACATGTGCGTGTGACACACATAACACCGCACTCATTAACATCAACTAAGTATCTGTTAATATGCGCCGACTCTTAATTCCACATCAATCTATTAATACTATAGGGACGCATCGCAAGAGCGCTCTGCACCACGTAACCCCTAGTATTGCCCGCGCTGTTCGAATTCGTTGAACGCGAAGTTTCCGACTGATCGGTGGCCTCCGCCGGGTTATCGCGCGACCTCTTATCACCCGCACGCACACATGCGCGCGCGCACCACACGCACACACATACACTAGTGCTCGCAGTCAACGCGTGTGTGCGTACGAAATGGGTCGCGTATGTCGCCAGATGTAATTAGTGCAAGAAACTGTATATTGTTAACCGATAGACAGTGGTAGTTACAATGCTGTATAATAATTATGCATTGTTAATTTATTCGGTAGCGCTGGCTCGTAAATAAGTAAATAATATGCAAGTGTGATATTGATATCGGCGGTCACCTCCGGCGATAGCCCGTGACCCGGCGTGATTCCGGCTCGGCGCTGGGCCGGCGCCGGTACATAGCTGCAATAATAATACGTTCACGCATACATTGTGTGCCCACAAACAAGTGACAACGCGTCAATATTGCATTGCTTTATGCGCTCTTTTATTTGCGTTATTTGTATGTTTGTCTTTGCCACTTGAAATGCAATATATATTGTCATCATTGATAGTACCTACGTGTAACAAAAGTGGCAGGTTTGAACCATAATGTTTGATATTTTCAGATTAGTAAGCGATAGCTGTCTAAATACTGTAAAGGAGATAACATTTATTGAAATAAAAATATATAAAGACAACTATCCCTATATTTAATTCCTTAATAAAAAAAAATACAGCAAAATATTCGTCAAAAATAAGAATTTTCTATTTTCTGCAATGACGATTAGAAATTGCTCACTGCAGTAAATAAATATATACCACATGTTATTCCGAAGAAAATCTTTGGTTAGGTAAAAAGAGGTCATTTAATACATACATACATAGATTCACGCCTGTTTCCCAGAGGGGTAGGCAGAGACTACGGATTTCCATTTGCTACGATCCTGACACACTTCTCTGGCTTCATTCACTTTCATCACATTCCTCATACACGCCCGTCGGTTCAAGGTGCTCTTAAGGTGCCTTTGTCCAGAACGCCTCCGATCTGATCAAGAAACGTTCGGCTAGGTCTTCCTCTTGCGACTGTGATTTTTTGTTTTAAAGTGTATCGCGTGGGGTCTAAATATATAGCAATGTCATAAAGTGGTTGAATTATATCTCCACCTTCAGGGCTATACAATTGAGTTCATATAGTTACATCATCATGTAATTATATCTATGTAGGCTAAAAAAATTGTCATAAGCAAGCAGCATCGAGTTTAGCAAGTACATCGTGACTTCTCTCTGTTAGAAATTGAAGTAGTTAATATGATGACTGTGATACAGAGGTCTAAAGTTCAATACCTAACCATGACTCTTCAGAGTTACAAGTACATTAAATAGTTTAATTGACACTTGCTTTATCAAAGGTAAAGAAAATAATCCTGAGACAACCTGCACGTCTAAGAGTACTACATAATGTTCTCAAGGATGTATGAAGTCTAGACTTTTGAAACTGTTCTCAGTATGAAAAGAGAAAAGGTGTGTGCCCAGTACGGTTATAAACAAGGGTTACAGTCTATTGTTACAAAACAACTACACCTGCCTTAGGTTTCAAGCCCCATGTCACGGGAGAATTATGATTATAATATGACTTATATGACACGATACTTATATACACGATATTATCATCAGACATTTACCGAAAAAGGAAATATAGGCATTAATATTATTAGTATAAACGCAAGAAGCCGTCTGCCATCTCCTAAAGCGATTTCAATGGCTTTGTATAGGCGATAATTGTCCGAACAAACACAAACAAAGTTCATCGACTCAGCATCGAACCCCACTCAGACGCGTGCCTTCACATCAGCGAATAAAAACTGCCACTTAACGGGTGCCACACAAACCAGATGTTCCGGTATATGGCAACACATGCGCTTGCGCCGAGACCACTTCAGGCCTCTGTTCCAATATAATCTTTTGGTGAATAATTAAATATTATAACACATTGCTATTTAAATACCTCGGTGGGTCAGTGTTAGTGTACGCTACTGTGCATGTGGTCTCGTGTTCGATTTTCGGGTCGGCAAAATGTTGATCGGTTTTACAGTCAGAAATTCTTGGTAGCAGCAAGACGTCTGAAAATGAGCCCAGAAATGAGGTCGCACGCGAGACCTAAAATAAGTGAAAATTGGGTGTATTATCCTATTCCTTCAGGATTAGACAATCCTAACAAATATTATGAAATCGAATATGAGTTTATTTGTCACGCTTTCACGCCTTACCTACTAGACCGATCATGATTGCACATACACGTTTTTAGGGGTACAGAAACGTAGAAACGAAGTACATACCTTTTATCCACAAAATTATACTGTTTCTGTAGTACATAATACAACCTATATTTACGCGAGTGAAATTGTGGGCAAAATCTAATCGCACAGAAACACATTCTCTAAAACTGCTTAGTTGGTTTAATGTTGTATGTTTTTTTAATTTTTTAATTTTTATTCGACTAAGGTGACAAACAAGCATTTGGCCCACCTGATCGTAAGTGGTCATCGTAACCTATAGACGCCTGCAACACCAGAGGAAGTGGGAAGGAGAAGGAGTATGAATGGGGGAAAGGGGGTTATTGGGCCGCCGGAACTCTCACTCACCGAATGAAACACAACAGTAGGAATATTGCTATTTCACGTCAATATTCTGTGAGAGGGTAGTCCTTCCCCGGTCGAGCCGGCCCATTCATGCTGAAATCAGCTTTCATTCCTGGAACGGGTGAAATGTTAATAAGTGTTACTCACATTATATGAGGCCTCTGTTTACCCTTTCAGGGATAAAGACTGAAAGGTAATGCAGGGATGTATGACACATGTCGCCATTATGATTTTAAGTCTCACATAATAGGGAGCGAGTCTATAACCGTTTACCGAGCACAGTTTGAGTCTCCGTGCTGAAACCCAGTACTATTATACTTTACATGAGAACTGTGGTCTCGAACCTACCGATTTTTCGGTATTTCTACCGATATGGCGCTTGTTCCACCGAAATACCGTAATGAAACAATTTTTCTATGCTTTTGTTACTGTCAGGAATTTCTCCCGATTTTTTTACCGATTTTCGATAATTTCAGTTCGCATTCCTATTTTTTTTATCTTTTACGGGGATTTTTTACTGCTTAAACATCGATCGACGGGTAAACGATATATTTTGGAGAATACCATTGTGTCCAATACCTAGTATAGGTAAGCCTGCTTAGGAACACCGATTTTTGGTCTAACTATACCGATTTTACTTGGCAGCCCTACCGATTTCGCATTTTTACTTTCGAGACCACTGCTTGAGAATCGATCCTCAGTTCTCATGAACAACAGTTGTGTAAACAAACGCGACGCCACGGAACCACTACACACGAATTATAATGTATAAACGAGATACTAGAACTAGATATGAGAAAATTTAAATTTTATTAAATTACAAAATTTTACCCACGGCTTCGGTCGCGTTTTCACGCTATAATATAACCTAACCTACATTCGTAGGTTAGGTTATATTGTTTTACCTCTACGCTTTTCGGTTGGTCTTAGTCTCCCCGTGACCATGGCTGCTAAAAGGCAACCGAGATGTCGCGGAAAGTGTCAAATTAACTCTAAATAGTTTCTATAATTTAAATAGCTTATATATAAGTAAACAGTTACTAGTAAAAGTGTTAAACAATAGTAGCTGAAACTTTTAAAATTATGTAATAATATTGTTTTATACAAAATTAACAAAGCGATAAAATCCATATAAAGTTGTTCAATTTCAATAGGTGAGGTTAAATTTGTAACAGTACTTTTTTCTGGGTGACTGTCTTTTTCTGTTTATAACGTGTATGCGACAGAACAATGGCAGGTCTCCATACTAAAAAATGTCTGGGATTAAATGGCAGCGTCCTGTCATGAAAAATATGTCAAAAGATTCGGCGTTAGTTCCAGACTCTATAAGTGAAACTATTTTCAAAGCCGAAAGCCGAAAAAATTAGATATTGTGGTTGGAATTGTTTAGGTTACGAACTGTGTACGAATATAACAATTGTCGTAATAATCAAACAAACATTTTTTACAATCAGTTTAATTAAAAATAGAAGAATTACAGTGAATATTAATAAAGATTCAAACAAAGTTAATTAATCCATATAAATCATTCGTTTAATTTAATCGATACAGATAACTATAGAATACTACATGTACTTACACCCCTATTTGTATGGTTGTCATTTTGAAGGTAATTTGTAATTCGTACATACGTCATTTAAAATTCTTTTATTAACATAAATAAGCTTTACGGCTTTTAGAAAAATGAATGAATATTTGATAAATCTTAGTAAATTAATTTAATTTCATTGCTATAAATAAAATCAACGGACGTCAAAAAAACACTAGACAAAATTCGGCCATTGTTCTTTAAGGCGTGAAAGTGTAAAAAAAACAAACATATTCCGATTCGCATTTATAATATTAGTTAGGATTACGTAAATATTTCTTTATAATTTATAAAGACGAGTAGTTCCATAAGTAACTATATATCTATAAATAGCTATGAAGGTGTGTAATCCAGTGGCCAATCATAAACTTGAACAGACTGCGCGAACACACCGGCAATCTTAAGTTTATTTATTGCTATATGATCTCGATAATACTTAGACGCACGCCTATGCCTATGAGTAACCCGCTCGGTCGATAAGCTAAAGATTACAAATTACTATCCTGGCATATCTTCCTTGCTTCATTCACTAGCATCACGTTTTTTAATGCAAACTTTGTAGTTTAGTATCTTTCTAATTTATACTGATAATCGTTCAGTCAATCGATGTTTTGTAATGTATTCTATAATTTGAGCGAATGTAACACAATCCATGTGAGTATTTAAAAAAAACTATTAACTTTTATTTTTTTAAATGGCAACTCTCGCACTATGTGTTATTGCTGTGTCGCGGGCGACTTTACAAATTTGTACAACGGACACAACGAACACCTAGATTTGAAACAATCATTTGTGGATCACACAAAGTTTTGTCCCGTGTGGTATTAGAATTGACAAGACTCGTTACAATAGCAGTGGCGAGGCAATCTCTTAAACCACTTCGCCATGCGTGCAATCTGATCTGCATCTTCAGCAACTAAGTTAACCCACTAACAGCTAATAAACGCTGACATTCATAAATGTTATTTTGTGAGCTAAATGAATAAACTATGAATAGTAGAGCCTCGCTGATTTCAGCATGAATGGGCCGGCTCGACCGGGGAAGTACTACCCTCTCACAGAATATCGACGTGAAATAGCAGTATTTCTACTGTTGTGTATCGTTTGGTGAGTGAGAGTGCCGGAGGCCCAATCACCCTCTTTCCCCCTTCCCGCTCCTTCTCCTTCCCACTTCCTTTTTTCTTAAAGGGTCGGCAACGCGCAAGTTATGCCACTGGTATTGCAGGCGTCCATAGGCTACGGTGACCACTTACCATCAGGTGGGCCCGGAAGCTTGTTCGCCAACTTAGTTGAATAAAAAAAAAAATTTACTTTGTTCGACTCGACATCAATCGCATGCAAGCGCCAGCAAGACCTTTAATCCTCTCTACAACAATCAGAACTATAACTATTTCTACAGAACATTTATTGAATAAAGCTTTATACGATGCCATATGCAATGGGTCACCACGCGAATAGCCTTACAATAAATGTCATCAATGATTTACAGTTCTTGTAAAAGTTATTTATATAGTTTTCCTCATTTTAATGCTCGTTATAAATTGCATGCGAGATCGCACTTCTACAGCTTGCATTCTAGCATGATGAGTGTTACTCATACCTTTATACATAGCAAGTTTCCCAGAAAGGTAGGCAGACTACTTGCTTATTATATCCTATATACAGAGTGTCCGGTAATTAATGGATAACCTTGAAATGTCTTATAGTACAACAGATGGCCGTTCAGAAAAAAAAAATCATTTGAAAGTGCAATAACTTGTCATACTTTTGACTGTCTAGTGTCTATCTATTAGCATAATTAGTGTTTAATAATAAAACAACAAAAAACCGATGGAATTCATTCATTTATGATCGTAGTGTAGGTACTAGAAAGTTAAATATGGTAATTTTAAAAAAAGTCGTTTCTCAGGTAGTAGTTTTCTTCTAATTTTTTTTTCTGAACTGCTATCAATTCCATTGTAAGACATTTCAAGGTTATCTATTAATTATCTGACACCCTCTACACACTTCAGGAAAACTCAGAGATGAATTAGTATGTTTATTACTGGTATTAGGTACAGCTACATTTTGCCAACTATATTTTTAAATCCGATGAAATAGTGGCGAATCTATTGACGTTTACTGGGCTCGTTGATCAGGCAGATTGCTGTTGAATTGTACTGCAAAAAAATTGTTTATAACATTACGAAGATTGCGCTAATCACGTCGCCTCGCCACAGCCACAATACAGAGTGTTGTAGTTTTGATCACGAGATAAAAAATTGTGTGATGCATAAATAGTTATTTAGAGTCTGTGTGTTCTTGATGTTCGAATTATTGTTAGGCCCCGCGACACAGGAATTCTGCCTAGATAGGAAATTGTCTTTTAAGAACGGAGAGAGAGTTTCAAAATATATTTCTGGACTCATCAACATAGCTCGGAGAATTTAATAATAACAATAATAATAATAATGATTGACAGTGACAGTGCTATGAATTTTTGGCAACCTTTTTGACTATTGACTTGTTACGAAGAATTCCTTTCTGATGGCAACCTCGTGAAAGCTGAGAAGGAAAAACAGTTAAAATACCTGAACTTAGCTCACGAGGTTGTCGATATGTGGGATGTGGACTCGGCAATCATTATATCGATAGTCGTTACGGTGAACGGTCTAATAGCCAAGAGCCTCGACCAACATCTTAAGAGGCTCGCGTTAGGTACTTGAGTCGAGGGTCAGATGCAGAAGGCGGTCCTCCTAGATAGGGCACGCATAGTTAGGAGGTTTCTCTCTCTGCACCCCTAACCACCGACAGCTTGGACCTTGTCTCGGTGCCGCTGGGTCTCCATAATTTTTATATTTTTAAATGTTTTTTAATAAAAATATTTAAAAATGTGATTTTTATTGATTGATAATAAATAAAGGTGATAATAATATTCTACATATACACACAAGACCATCTAGCCTAACTTTGGGTGTTTTACATCTCTGTCGTCCCCTAGGATGAAACAAAAATCTAAGTCAATGTACATATGAATCCCCTAGGCAAAAGTTTAATGTTATAAATCTCAGGTAAGGTTACATTACTCTGTTTCAATTAGATTAATCTTTATAATGCATCAATAGAATTAGGCACAATAACTCTTCTTCTCTCTTAGCCTTTATTATTCCCAAGTCACTTAGGGTCGGCTTTTCTGGTCTAACCGGATTTTACTGGATATCAGTTTTTACACGGAGCGGCTGCCACCTGACCTCCACAACCCGAAGGCTAACGATACCCTAAGTCTAGACCAGTGTCAGGATATTAGAGGGTACTGACTTTCCCAATAACGACTGCCATAGATGTTCATGGCAGCCGGGATCAAAGGCTTAACGTGCTCTCCGAGGCACGGAGCAGGCGATAATTGTCAATCAATATGCACATAATTTCGAAAAGTCATATAACTTCCGAAAGTCAGAAGTGCGCGACGTGGGTTCGAACCCAAGACCCTCTGCATTGCAGTCTGTTGGTCTCCCCACTGAGCTATAGCACAATAACTAAACGTACTTATATTAAAATGATGTACATAGGGCAGTCTTATTACTAATCAATGTTATAAAGACAAATTTTGAAGGCAATGAAACGTCTTATGTTCGACTACCAGGTTATAAAATTACGCACACACTCTTAATATGGAAACATAGTAATACATTCCTTAATACCATGACAATAAATTCCATCGTCCTTACGTGTACTTTACGATATATGTAAGTAACAAGAACAAATGTTGTAACACAACTGACCCACTTTTTTTTCGTTTTATTATCAGACTAACATACCCGCGCAAATTCATCTGCATTCAAAAATTTTGCAAATTTATTTCACATACGAGAACTTTCCCCGATTTGCAAAATTTTTATTGATGCTCCGCTCCTATTGGTTGTAGCGTGATGCTCTATAAATGAGCTTTCCAACACTAAAAGAATTTTTCAATTCGAATCAGTAGTTCCTGAGATTGGCGCGTTCAACCAAAAAACAAACTCTTCAGCTTTTTATTATTAGAATAAATTGAGGCCAAAACTACTAACAAAAGTGTATCTGTGGCGCAAACGTAGGCGCGGCGCGGGCTGGTGAATGATGAGGTTGTGAGGGCGAGGCAGGGGTGAGGGAGACGGTGCGGGGTGGCTCAGGTGGAATAATTGTCACAATAAACAGTCGGTAATGGAGTGGCGCCGCGCCCAACGAGTTAATTAGTGAAATGACACCCCCTCGCCCCGCGCCCGCCCGCCGGCCACTCCCGCCATCCGACCCGCACTTACATTATGGACAGTGCTTATGAATTTTTGGCAACCTTTTTCATTATCGACTAGTTACGAAGAATTCCCTTTTGATGGCAAACAACCTACCTTGGTGCTAGATTTCAATTAAAATAAAAATGTAGTTATATTTTGCATTTAAATCCTATTTTAGTTTAATTAGTAGGTATGTGAATTAATCATGTTTTATTAATTAATAACAGGTTCTACATATATTATTTATATGAAAGATGAAATATAATAAAAGAAGCCTTATTGTACACTAATAGAAATTCAGCTTATATCGATACTACAGCATATTATAATGTACAAGCTGTTCCACGCGGTTTCATCTACCTTTATAGGTACTACTCTGTTCCCGTTGCTCATTGCGTGATGTTATACATCCTATGTTACTCCTGGATTAAGTAGCTTTCCAATGGTGGAATATATTTTATTTTTTAAACGATGAGTGTGCAGTTAGTTTCTACATACAAAAAAGAAATGTTTCCTCTTTAAGGAGTCTACCCACTACCCCGACTCATACCATGACCGTGCTAGGAAAGTGTCAGGCAAAAAAATATTCTTTGTAAGGAAATGTATAAGACTATGCCCACTAGACCGTTCCGTCACCGACCAGCAGTTCCTATAGCAGGGCGTATCGTGTTGCTTTTCGTGTCTGATACGTTCCTAGCACGGTCATGGTATGAGACGGTGTAGTGGGCAGAATTCTTTATAATTTGTATTAGCATAGACAAAGGGTCATCGCTAAAAGTTAAAATCTTTCACTGGCAACCTTTGGATAGACAAGAACGAAATAAATACTAAATAATGGACAAAGATAGGGTAGACTTACAAATTGCATACCTTATTTGTGTCTCCTCGCGTCGTATTCCTCATTACTGAGGGTCGTGACCGCTGAATCACTTTCTCATTGATTATCTCTCTTCATCTGTTCCGGTCTTTTGCTTCGTGGAGGGCTTTGTGGAGATTAGTGTTAAGCGATGATCGGATTTGGTCCGACCATCTCGTTGGACTGCGGCCTCTTAGTCTTTTGCCGTTTACCTTGCCTGTCACCATCAGCTGTTCGATGTTGTGACCGTCTTTGCGGGCAATGTTTCCGAAAAATTCCAGTATTCTGCGTAGACTGATGGTGGTGTACCTTATTTGTGTACAGTGTGCTTAAATCTATACTCATAAAATACAGCTCAAGATTTTATTTGTTTTTGTTTGAGTGCGCTAATGACTGAAACAACCAGCCGCATCTGAAATATTCTTTTGCATTTGATAGCCCAGTACTTGAGAAAGGTTATATGCTTTATAACTTCGCGCTTCAAGCCACGGGAGCGGAAAGTAATCAAAGATGTGGACGAAACCGCAGGAGGCAGTTAGTATATTATTAGGTAACAGTACCAATACGCCGACTCACCCAGGAAAGTAGCAACCCTTTTGCAGAAAACTAGAGTAGAAGTGCGTTTCGGCCGATTATTTTCTGGATCGCCATATTGAATATATTGACGTATATACAGAATACACGTGGTATGGCATCAATACATCGCAGTAAAACGTTTGAGAGGCCTTTTAACTACTTACTTGCTGAAAAACGTTGACTAAATTTACTCAGACCATACTCAAATCACTTTTAGAAGTAAACTTTTATCATATACACTAATGAGGAGTAGAATAGGCAAGCTTGTCGCTGGCTGACTTGTTGAGGATACGCTAACACGTATTAGCGTGTTGTCGGCACGTATTCCAGTAAACACGCGTTAAGAGTAATTTCATAAGTATGCAAATATCTCCAATCATTCCTGTTGGCACATGTTTGAATGTATGAGGATTTTAAGTGCCAAACTCTGGTAATGGATACAATACTACGTCAAGAGTTTAATACATACATAAACTAATGCCTCTTTCCAGAAGGAACCAGGCACTACAGATTTTACTTGCTTCAACCTGCCATGCCGTTTATGTCCTACAGCTAATTCCTTTGTTTCTGTAAAAAAAAAACATTTATATTTCTACAATAGACTATATAATATTATTAATTACATGCATGTATGTTGATGCAATAGTAAGTATGAAAGCAACCACGTTACCGATTTTCTTAATATAAAGCGGCAGCTTGGTATTTAAACCATTATTATATTTAGCTACATTCACTCTCATTACATTCTTCGTGAAGGCTCGTCGGATTAGGCCGCTCTCAACCTGGCCTTTCCGCAGGTAGTCTGTCTGATCTGGTCAAAGAACATTCGCTTTCTTCCAGTTCAAGAGCTAATCATTGAATATTGGTTTTCAAAGTAAACATTACTAAAGATGTCTAAGAAAACCTCTTGCTGTTCACTGGGACAAATAGTTCTTATCTGCATTAGCAGTGTGGCGCATGTGCAATACAGACTCTCGGCAAATTGATAACAGTGTGGCGATTATGTCAACCACTGCGCCATCCAAACAGACATGTGTCAATGTACAATGGGTGGCCTTATCTGTAACAGCAAAATCTTCCAGAAAATCTTTTTACTATTGTCTCAGGACAATAGTGAGTCTAAATTTAAACATTATATAAATAATAATATCAATCCTGCATATCAACTGTCCCGCTACTGAGCAAGTGCTTCTTCTCAGTGTGAGAAATGTTAGGACTTTATAGTCTACCACGCTGCAAAGGCGCAATTCAGGCTAGCAGTCTTCACATATCTTCGAAAATACTATGAAGAACTGTCAGACATGCCAATTACCTCAGGATATTTTCCTAGACTGCTAACTATTTAATATGCACATTATTTCAAAAAGTCTAAGGTGCGTGAATTGTATCGATCTCGAGACCTGTGTGGCAGAATTTAAGCATTACCTTGTAATTATTCGATCTTGTACATTATCTTTGAACTAATAATAAAATAAATGTCCTAAGAATTTGTTGCCTCGAGCCACAACGGGTTTTTGCAACGGGGTCGGAACGGATGCAGGCTGTAACTGGTTGGGCCTAGTATTACGCTCGATTCATAATGCACTTCAATACTGGCAATATATCATTTCACTGCACAAGTCAAGTGGCGCAATGATTTAAATCACCTCGTCACTACAGCATGCATTGTGTGATCCACTATTAGTTGTTCCGAGTCTAGGTATATTATGTCCGTTAATTCAATATATGTAAAATCCCGCCAATACAGTATAGTGGCGATATAGTATTACAAAAGAAAATTGAGTTAATTTAAGTTGTTTTAAGTGCGACAAGCTTCCTTCTGTGAGGAAGTAATTTCCATCAAGGAGACGGCGGAGCGGGACTCGCCCTTTCACCCTCTCCCCAACCGCAGAACCGGAGGGCGCGAGATGACCTTCAGCCACCTTGAAGTTTGACCTGGGGGTGGTGGGCTGCGTGGGCCTGCTCGCCACCCGATCAGCACCAGGTCCGAGAGGCGGCGTGCGTGTTCCCACGTGCGCCTCTGTATCATGTCTTTGTCCTCCCCCCTCTCCCCAGGGTGAAGGTGGAGGAAATATTCTTTGTGTAGTGGCCTGCCGTTTCACACGGCGGGCCGAAACCACGGCGGGGTCGCGATTGCATGTGAAAGCGATTCGCGCGGCATCGCCGTCTACGGTTATGTCGAGGAACACCATGGTAGGTTTAGTCGGTATTACCGGGGTATCTTTTCTCCGGTAAGCCCGACATAACCTCTTCGTCGCCCCGCGGAGAGGTAAGCGTCAAAGCATTCCCCGACTTTAAAAAAGAAGTGCGACAACCTGGCTACGAACGTTACACTTTTTTCACATTACACTTCTTTCACATTACACTCACTTTTGAATAATAACTTAACACTAATTGTTAAGAAAATGTACTATTACTACTAGCTTGTAAAATATAGCTTGGATCCTAAGACACTTATGCCGAGGGCTGGGACGATGTTGATCATTTTGATTAATGTTATTTATTCCCATTGATAATTGAATAATTATTGTAATTAAATATTGCGAATGTGAATTTCTTTGATTGTTGCCCTTTTACACTTTTACTTATCAGTGGTACAGAAAGTGACATAAGGTACCTTTCGTCCAGAAAAAATACCGTTCCCGAGCGAGCAAAGCCACGAACAAATGTTAGTTGTTACATAAATTAAATACCGATATAATAATTATAGCGTTTATTGACAATAAAAATTAAAATTAAGAAAATTGTAACCTCAAAAATTTTCAAATAATTTTACTGTCCATTTCTTAAACACCAGTACTCAAGCTAAGATTGAACTTGTGTTATGGGTACCGAGGCAAATAATAAGTTATAATAACTGTTCAGAGTTATGAAATTATAACTAAACTATGTTACCAGTATAAGGAAACTGTCCCACCATAACGTGTCTGATATACGTAATGTCGTCGCAGTTCCACACTGCCCACGCTGAACTGATGACATCGTTATCAGTCCTATCTGCGGGTATTTATGAGATCAGCCACTGAACAACTGGAGTTGTGCTACCCCATGCATACATCTACGCATACTGCTCATGTATAACTTGAAAAGGCTGGTATTTACTAAATACGAGTATGTTGTAGCAGCTCATTGCAGTCTGTTGGTCTCCCCACTGAGCTATCGCTGCTTCTGACAACCCATACTGTTCCAGTGTGGTGGACTATGATCTAACCCTTCTTACACTGAGAAGAGGCTTGTTCTCTTTAGTTTGACAGTTTATATACAGGGCTGATATTATAGCAAAAGTAATAAATAATACACATCTGCAAATAATAAAAATTCTTCGTCGTTTATTATCAGTAATACTTATTATACTCTGACCTTTCTCTTTCTTTGTTATCTTTACCAATAGGTACATGGATCGACAGTACTTAAAATATCACGCGTCATATAGAACACTGTAAGCTAATGAATTCCTAATTTTAATCTAGTCTTATAACATTTATGTAACTTTATTTATTGAAAAAATTACTGAGTTTGGATTGTTTTTTCCTTTGTGGTTCCTCTCCGACGACTAAGGATGTTGTCTTGCCGTTGGCAAAGCGACTGATCACATGTCCCAGACATTCTTCGGTCAGATTTCGCTTTTAAATGATGGGTTAGGAATGGGTCCGTCAATGTTAAACAAAAAGCTAACTTATTTATACGGTGTAACAACAGAATTATATGACAAATATAAAGTATATTCGTGACACGTAACGTATTTTATTAAGGGCGAGAGTAGACAGTAAATTATTAAAACAAAAATCTGTTTTCGAGGTGCCAGACAGTGCTCCTTAAAATATATTCGTTTATATTTTATGAGGATATTCATACTTCTACTACTTTCGGATGGCCTTTGCCCATCTGACCTCCACAGCTCAAAGAAATAGTAAAAATACAAAAGTAGAAAACGCTTATATATTTTATATCGTTGTCGGTCCAGGGCCGGAGTTATTTATGTAGGGGCTGCCTCCTATTTTTATATGCACGTGATAAATAAAATAAAAATGTAAACGTGAGCAGGTGCTCTCTCTGCATCTCAAGTGTACTTGCTCATGCCACTAGCTAGTAAGGTTATCTAGTTATATGTAAAACGGATGGTAATTTAAAGAGTGAACATTAGGTACTTAAGGAATCAAATGGCAGTCAAGTTAGAAAATAGTCTCAGAATGTTTTCCGGACACGTCAAATACGTAAGAAGTAAGAATAAAAATTCTAGAAAATAATTGATTATTGAAAAAGGCTAGCCAAGGACTTACACTAGCAGAGGCAAGAAACTCATGGTCACTCTTTTCCATAGCCGGTAATGGAAAATGCAACACGTTGCAAACCTTACCTTACCTTTAATCATTTCAATATATGAGCTGGTGTGGATGGCGGGTGTTTGATTAATAGTAATGGACTCTACTTCACTACTGTTCCGAAATCAAACTACTTTGGTACGATTATGACAATTTCATGCTTGCCGTTATAGCTAATAAATAATTTATACCGCGAAGAGAGTGACAACTAAAATATATTGATGTTACGATTTTAAAGTATTTTAGGCTATGTGTAAGTTACTATTCATAATGTTGGTTATAAGAAGCAACGATAGCCTAGTGGGAAATCGTTGGACTGCCACGCAGAGGTCTCGTTTTTGATACCAAGGCGTGCATCTCTGACTTTTCAAAGTTATGTGCGTATTAAATAGTTAATTATCGCTCCCCGCTTAACTAAGTCTCCCCGTGACCATGGCTGCTGAAAAGCAACCGAAATGTCGGGGAAAGTGTAAACTTAAATATTAATAGTTTTAATAGTTTTAATAATTTAATTAGCTTAAAAATTTGTAAAGTTTAATAGTATCTAGTAGTAGGATAACAGTTTCAAAATTATGTAATTAAGTGTAAAATAAATAACGCGATAAAATCCGTATATAGTAGTTTAATTTCAATGAATAACATTCGCGTAAACAGAAGACAATATTATAATTATCGCTTGCTTTAATGGTGAAGGAAAACATCGTGAGGAAACCTGCATGTCTGAGAGTTCTCAATAACGTTCTCAAAGATATGTGAAGTCTGCCAACCCGCACTGGGCCAGCGTGGTTGACTATGGCCTAACCCTTCTCACACTGAGAAGAGGCCCGTGCCCAGCAGTGGGACAGTTTAATACAGAGCTGATACTATTATTGTCAACAGCGACACATACTACGTATGTTCAAACATTATTTTGGTCTTATAAATCATCAGCCCGCAATGTGTTCGCGTGATAAGGTGAAAATACAAATTACTTACCACATACACTTCCTATATTTATCTACTAATTTTAATCAACAAACAAACCTATTGATCCCAGTGGCACTATAATTTAAACTACATAATATTTCAATACAGTAATTAAGTAGACGCGACGGGCGGCTCGTACAATTCTCCAGTGAGCCCAGTTATTCAAAACTTCCTATAAATGAATTTGTTGGTGTTGATCACGATCGTCTATCTTAAAAAAATAACTCCCGCATTTAGAATATTATTAGAGTCCCGGCGGACTCCAATAACATTTAAGCAACGGATACAAAGATCATCCAGACTCAAAACAATTGTTTGTGGATCACACAATAATTTGTCTCGTGAGGGGATTGCACTCCCATCACTTTACATGGTCATCCCCCATCCATCACATTCTCCTTAACCACCACGTCATCCAAAAAGTTGCAGTCGAAGTCTTTCATAAGCCCGAGTGTCCTTGACTACCACCATGGCATACATCATCATTTAGGTTTAGGCTGCTAATACAGAATGCCATTTCTCGTAATAAAAACTGTTCGAAATAGAGTTCAATCTAGCCTATTAAATCTCAAATGTGAACTAAAATGCAATTTATGTTCACATTTGACGTTTATTCGAATTTAGGATAACACCTTGACAGAAATAACCAATTAACACTTGGTCTTACCCGGGAATGGAACCCGAGACCACAAGCACAGCAGTCACATACACTCCAGCTACGTGACCGAGGTTATTATTGCACTAATATAGAGAATATTAGTGCCAATATTTACACAGTCAATCGTGCTTTTATAGCCATACCAGATGCTTTTAAAAAAAAGCAGCGATAGCTCAGTGGGGAGACCAACAGACTGCAATGCAGAGGGTCTCGGGTTCGAACCCACGTCGCGCACCTCTGACTTCCGGAAAGTATATGACTTTACGAAATTATGTGCGTATTGATTAGCAATTATCGCCTGCTCCGTGCCTCGGAGCGCACGTTAAGCCGTCGGTCCCGGCTGCCATGAACATCTATGGCAGTCGTTATTGGGAAAGTCAGTACCCTCTAATATCCTGACACTAGTCTAGCCTTAGGGTATCGTTAGCCTTCGGGTTGCGGAGGTCAGGTGTCCGCTCCGTGTGAAAACTGATATCCAGTCAATTCCAGTTAGACTAGAAAAGCCGACCCTAAGTGACTTAGGAATAATAAAGGCTAAGAAAGAAGAAGAAGACCGGCAGCTTTTAAAGCATTTAAGGAAGGGGTACACGCTTTTAAAGCATCCGAAAAGGCAAGCAAATCACACATAGTATGCGCTACAAGAACCAAGACTAGAGATAATGTACAATTCGGTATTTTAGCTTTTCCAAGAAGCAATTGGAGAAATACTATCCACATAGAGAAGCTTTGAAATTAATAAGGATAGGATGCTTTAAATGCTTTAAAAGCAGTCGAAATGTGTCATATTTATGTATGAATGTTTGTGAACTTTATCGCCAAAACATTGGCCGCCTGTATACTCGTGTTGAATGGTGAGCGGAAGGGAATTGCAGTCGTTCTGATAAGATAACGGGCTGTTTCTGTCCGATTGTTCGTCCGAACAACATACTCTACTACTGTGGTGACGGTTCGACAGGAAAACAGGGTGTAGGGACGATGTTTTAGTTAAGAAATGGCTTTAGAGGGTTCATTCCATGTTCTACAACCTGTCCCGCGTAGTTTCACCCACGTTTATGATTACTCCGCTGGTCCCGTAGCTTGTAGCGTGACGTGTTATCACGCTATCAAATGCAAAATAAATTTTAAGTCCGACTGGTACTTCGAGAAATAATGTTTAATCAAAAAGCAAACAAACTGCTTAGCTTTTTTATATGAACATAATAATGGATTTTGTATTGTGTTCATCACGGGACAGAGAAAGGGCTACAAATCTTTTTTTTTTAACAACTGAGGTGGTAAACTCGCGTACGGTCCACCTGAAAAGGAAGTGGGAAGGAGAAGGAGTGGGAAAGGGTAAGAGGGTGATTTGGCCTCCGACACTCTCACACACCGAACGAAACACATCAGTAAGAATACTGCACATTTCACGTCGGTATTCTGTGAGGGGGTACCTAGTCCTTCGCCAGTCGAGCCGGCCCATTCATGCTGAAATCAGCAACCTACATATAAGCCTAAATGTGTCTTCAGTAATTTGTTGTCCAAAGTCAGAAACTTTAGAAATATTACTAACCGCTATACACCGACATTTATAAGTGTTACTTGGCAACATAAATTAGTAAATGACTTGTGATTGTCTTTGATTTAATGTGCCTCATACTTCTCGTAGCAAAAGTTATCGGGTTGAGCAAAGAGTAACCGTTTTTTTTGTTAGGCAATCGCTGTACTGTTCCTTGCTAGCACTAAAGCCGACTGCTGGGTGTACTTCCAGACTCTATAGTTTAGAAGTTAGACTCTATAGTACGACCTAAAGTATACTTAATAAAATGTGGCCGTACGGCACCTCTGTTATCCATTCTTAGTCATATTTGAGTATGTAATCAATAAATAAATATGTACTCTTAATAGAGTCTATAAAGCAACAACGACACAAAATTAAAATACACAGTAGCCATTAATTTAAAGTAAAAATAAAACAAAACTGCTCTCGCTACACAAACTTATATCGTATAGATGTATATTAAAATCCCGTTAAGTGCCACGAGGTGTGAGTGCAACTCGGGAGTCGAACCGGTCGCGATCGCGCGCCCTCGCTTGACCACTCTGACCACTGTATATACACGCAGACACACATATTACATTCATATACATAATATATTGAACTGAATCGTAACTGTACTTCAGAGAATTAAATTTTGTCTTTAATGCATGTTACTTAGTGATGGCAATGTAATAAATTAACTGCCTTGGTAACGCAGCGGTTGGGTATGCGACTGCGTGCGTGAGGTCTCAGGTTCTACTTTATATTTCTTTAATATATAGACATATATACTACCCTAGCGAGCCTTATCTATAGATAAGGCAACTAAATTTTTTTTATATATTTTTATCGTCGGTAAAGATATACAGGGTGATTTTGAAATCGTGTAATTCCTTTTAACCACTCATTCTACTGGTGATGTAGAATAACGTGACCATATTTTTTTTATGAGAATTATATTTTTAGCGAAATTTTTTCTGAAATGATTTCAGATTGTCATATATTAACCACCTTATACAATCTTAAAATTTTACTAATTTAAAAAAATATATATAATAATAACTGATGTCGTAAATACTAAGGGGCAATGAAAACGACCGCCCGTTATTATTTACGACATTAACTATTGATATTTTTTATTATTTTTAATTAGTACCTATATAATTAAAATTGTCTTGTTTGGTTAACATATGACTATCGGACCCCTTTCACAAAAAAAACGTTACATTAATTAGACCAAAAATAAAATACAAATAAAAAACATATGGTCAGGGTTATTGTATATCACCAGTAGAATGCGTGGTTAAAAGGATGTACACGATTTCAAAATCAACCTGTACCTATACGACAAATAAATTACAAAAATCACAAAGTTTTGTGTTAAAATTGCACAAAAGGCACAGCGGTTTATGAGGTCGCATCGTCACTGCCTTTACACTGAGTGTTGTGGATTCAAATCCCACATGTGAGAAAAACTTGGCTCTCATCAATATCGTGCAATATTTTTTGACGGACTAAACTTATAAAAATAATATAAAATAATAATAGTTATTATTATTATTATATACACATATATAGCTTTGTCAGTCTGTCCGTCCGTCTATAGTCAATATACCCCGAAATTACTATGACCTTTGACCTCTGATCTCAAGGTCACGTGGTTTCACGTGATCTTTGCATATTACTTGAACCATTTTTTCGAACTCTAAGATTTACAGCAATTCATTGCCGATTCTCTCTTGTTTAAATATCTCCTGTGTACAGATATGGAACAGTTAGACTTTTATTTTATTGTGTAGGTATAGTGTTTTCGTACCAGCACTTAATAATAATAAATATAATGTCCTCCAGACCGAATTTCGGTCATGGCGGCCAATCTTAACGGAGATTGGCCATCTGCGCAGGAGATATTATAGTGCACAAGTATGTGCGCAAACACAAGTACACTCTCTGTTCCCTAACTCTCATGATCCGATGGGACGGATAATCCGACACGACCGGAAAGAGATCAGGCGTAGGACCAACGGCTTTACGTGCTTTCCGAGGCACGGGGCTGTCTAACACCGCCAACTTCCTAACTCCGGGCTCGTATTGAAATTTCTTAACAGAAAAACCCAATGACTTTTTGTTGGCCCGACCCGGGATTCGAACCCGAGACCTCATGCACAGCAGTGGCATTCACTACCGCTGCGCCACGGAGGCAGTTAGCACTTAAACATCGTTTATGGCAAGATATGCAATTGTATATATAGTCCCGCGGCCAAATGATAAAAATAGATGTTGCCAGTTTGAATAAGCACAAAAAGTTATCAATGAAGGGCTTCGGCGGCCATCAGATGAAAAAAAATGTTAATACTAGTGAAATACTTTTAATGTATAACTAGAGTTCATAAGTGACAATGATTGCAGCTGCTGACAGAAAAGATTTGTAAAATAAACAATAATGTAAACTTGGCGTGAGTTTCTTGTCAGATCTTTTCACTGGCTCTACGCCCTTGCTTTACTGAACATGGCAACAGGTAAATGTAATTATAAAGTTACGTCAGTAAATGTAACTTTGACATTCATAAGTGTTACTTTGTGACCTACATGAATAAACTTTTTTTTTCGATATTCATAAGACGTCAATTTGCTTGCGTTTTGAAATTAAACCACTTTATATCGCTTTATATACCGTATATACGAGTTTAATTTTAATCTATAATACACGTAAACGTAATACAATATTGCTTGCGATTCTTTATAACAGTTAGCCATGTCCTTGATTAGATTTAAAACTATCTTCATATGGAAATTAATTTATTTTAAATTAAAATTTAATTTCTTGTGCCAGTCATTTTTTGTTTAATTTTTCTACCTATAATGTGACAAGAGTTCTACCATACGTTATTGTTCGTGTAAATCTACTGTAGTCTAAATATATGAAGATGTAGACTAGCGCGAATCATACTGGCATTTCGTCAGATATGTTTGAGTTCCCATGTAATAACGTAGGAGCTAAAGACATGGCTATAACCAAGCTTATAGTTATCTTGCCGACCACCGGACACATTTTCAGACACGTGCTGTTACTGAAAAATTTTGACTGATACCCAAAAACCTTTGTGCACGTCCAGATAGCTAATTCCAAGATTTCATCATCGCATATAAAGAAACACATACTAATGCTAAATGACCAACGAGACAGCACTTTTTAAAATGTTCCAAAAGTTGACTTAAAGTAAAACAAATAGATAAACTTCACATTTACTTCGACGACTCGATGGCGTAGTGGTTAGTGTAACCGACTGCCACACCTGAGGTTTGCGGGTTCGATTCCCGCACAAGTCAAACATTTGTGTGCATGAACATGGATGTTTGTCTTGGTCTGGGTGTTTCTATGTATAATATGTACGTATTTACAAAAAAAAAAGTATATATGTATGTTTATCCATTGTCTAGTACCCATAGTACAAGCTCTGCTTAGTTTGGGCTAGATGGTGTTGTGTGTATGTGATAGAATATTATTAAATATTATTATTATTATTTAACATTCGATATATTAACGAACGCCCGCCTTTATTATGGCGGCTGCAGCTCTTGTGGAATTCAAAAGCGTTGGTCAAGCTTTCACTGATCACAACCTGTCGCTTGTAGAACGTTGCAGGACAAACAGAATGCTGCGCTTGCGCCGGTACAGTTAGCCGCTCCAGTTATACCGAGCGATCATCCGCCGACACTGATTGCGATCTCGAATGCACGACCAACGTACAGGTGTATACTGCATTATTTCGAAGTTTATTTTGTTTGTGTATCATGCAAGTAGCTGACTCGGGATATAATATATTCAAACTACTCGCGTGAGTTACATCTTCGAGTTAATCATATGGGATAGTGCCACTGTGAATGGAACAGCGCGTCACAGAGTGTATAGTTATATCCCGTTCTCGGTCCAATGTAGTAAATGGTTACCATAACAATGCTTCTTACTATCTTCTGCACCTAAGTAGAACTGTTTCGTTAGAGGGAGATCTACGGGTCTCGCTAAATGATGTGAGACCTGTACACCTCCCCTCTCCGAAATCCTTCTCTGTACGTCCTTCCCAATGGGGAAGGGAGCATGCTCCGGTACTATACCAGAGATATGGGAAATAGCTTCTCAGTCAGTTTCAGTGGGGTCTATTGTTAGAAACTCTCAGATTGGCAAGCGCCTTTACTGCTCCGGCACTTTGCTAGAGAATAGGTAATGTCGCTTCGGCACGAGGTAGACAGAGAGAGCACCTAATCCGTAGATTTTAGGGCAAGACCCGAAAGATCTGTGAACTGATCCCTGAAGATGCTTTCTGCACTGCAAAAGGGGGACGCTACATCATAAACAGAGTTTTTAAGGCGTGAATTGACAATGTGGCTTCACACTCCACTCATACTAGAACAGACTGCTGCTGAAAGACCTCCACCCTACAGAAAATCACAGTCAAACAAACTTGTGTTATAGAATTTCCAGAGTCCCAGAGAGAGAGCTGTTTGGTCAGCAGAGGACCAGTATTTTAAAAGAGCAGAAACACTTCAGGGTTTACTTGTCAAGACTTGGAATGCCAGTTATAAAAACCTATTGTGTATAACCGCCGGTGTGCCGACTCAACGGGTTAATTATTAAGTAATCATTTTATTTTCTCTAAATCAGATTCCTTTCATATTGCAAGGCTTCATAGGCTAAAATAACCGCTAATCTTGAGGTAGCTGTACGTTAGCAGCATAAAAAGACTATGGCAGGATGCAGTGCGCAGTCACCCTTTGGGCTTTATGTATTGACTATTAATAGTGAGCCGGGAACAAGTTCTGAACGAGTTTCAGCGGTAGCCATCAACTTGGATTTATGTTTATTATAATTATAAACATTTGCAACCGGCTACTGGCTTCTGTGAGTGACGAGAGATCAGTTTACTACTCAAAATTAGAGTGAATGATTGTAATGGTAGTTTCTTTAGACACAATAATATAAAATATAGGTGGCTTACATAGAACTATTATTTTACCATAAAATGCTACTAAACATCCGCTCGTGTATTGTGCTTCGGTTTTATTACGTTAACTTGGCTTTGCTCAAGGATTGTGGGCTATTTTATTTCTACAGGCATGCTACTACATAACATTAATTAAATAACGTATACTTGCAATTGATCATTCATAAACATTAAGTAAAAATAAGAAGACAGGACAAAACTTAAGCTTGTACATATTATTCGTAATCGCACGACGTACGTAGGCACAACAAAGTACCTCAGAATGATGCTGTTTTGTACCGTACAAAATATCGCTGAGTTTTGGTGGTAGACTCCAAGTGACATCTCAATAATATCCTATCTACTATTTTAAATGCCTAACTCTTATAAGTATGATAATCTATGTATCATGTAATACAAAATATGTAACAAGTAAAAAGTACTAGTATTTAGTCCATTCTTAATCAGACGAGTTTCGAGAACATAATCTATACCAATATTATAAAGCTGAAGAGTTTATTTGTTTGGTTGAACGCGCTAATCTCAGGAACTACTGGTTCGAATTGAAAAATTATTTTAGCGTGGATAGCCCATTTATCGAGCAAGGCTATAAGCTATATAACATCGCGCTACAACCAATAGGAGCGGAGCATCAATGAAAAATTTTGCAAGAACGGAAATAATTCTCTTATGTGACGCAGTGGAGGTTGCACGGGTCAGCTAGTATAAAGGAGGACGGAATATAAGGTTAACCGAACACAAGTTTAGCCCACGAGACTTTGTCCAAAGCCCCCATTACGAGTGATCTCTAATGATCAGTAAACACACTATCAGTGTTTGTCCAAGTGTCTACGGCACTCCGAGCTCCGCTACTCTACTGCCGGCTTACTATAATTATGTTTACATTACCGATAACACGAGGGAAAAGTATTATTTCTTCATTTGTCTTACTATTTTTATTTTATGTTATTTTATTTTTATTTTATTTTATCTATCGATCATTACTTTATAAAGAAATGAATGGCGCAAACAAAATAATGAAATACTGGTTTGTTTTTCAATGTATTCTTAGTTTGAAATTATGTAACGGTTTATTTTAGAACACTAATTTTATACTATTCAAATTTAAACATTTCTCTACGTTTCGGTTGCTTTTAACAATCATAGTCAAAATAATATATACTCATATAATATAGCAAAATGCAGCGATCTTATAATATACTTACCTACTTACCATAAATTGTAATTACCTACGTATGTTTGACAAAGAAACAAATTCTATTTTATAGTCATAGAGAGCATTAAAGGAACTCATAAAGTATTTTAAATTCACTGTGTAACAACCGCGTAAACATAAGACATTATTAATTATTTTTATATGACTTTTCGAAATTATGTGCGTATTGATTGACAATTATCGCCTGCTCCGTGCCTCGGAGAGCACGTTAAGCCGTCGGTCCCGGCTGCCATGAACATCTATGGCAGTCGTTATTGGGAGAGTGTCGACACAAAAGATCCCACTGGGTCGAAGTGTTGCCAGTCTGCACTGACTGGCCCCCACATAAGATACAAGTATTTTTATTGTTTGTTTTTATCTTTACTCTAAAGCATCAGAAAGAGAATATTTCGTTGGGTTCCTTGATAGCCTTAACGGCTTGATAAATGGGGTGTAGCATGGATATAAACAAAATATTCTTAGAAACATTTATAAAACTGTTTGCTGCCTGTCATATTTTATCGCCGTTAGTATGTAGCCATTTCTTTATATGTATTGCAGTAAAAAATTGAATTGTTTCTTAAACTTGATATTACTTTTCCATAGAGACTAGAATAAATATTTTACTGTGAATTATCGAGTATGCTGTTTGCTCTTAAGGCCAATCTTAGAGCCGGGCATAGTTTTAATAGATTTTTCACGATATTATCAATACCAGTATTAAATATAAAAATGTGAGATCTCGATATAAATCCCATGGCACATCCAGCTTTTTAAATGCACTTAAGTTATTTTCGATTAAATTAATTAAATTAAATATTAATTCTCACTGACATTAAAGATGAAGGAATACATCGTGAAGAAAATGCGCGTCTGAGAGTCTATCTATATTTTTCACTTTAATCTTTTGTGTGAGTATTGTGATGTGCTTGTGACATTGATAGAGTTAGAATATTTTGGTCTAACTCTTCACAAAAAAGCATAAATCCATGTTTTTAAACGGCACAGCTTTTAAACTGGACTGATATTATTATAAACATATTACATTAATATGTTGAACTTTATTGAAATGAAACTACTTTAATATATTTATTTATTATTTATTAATTATTTTATAGCCCTTTATTTTATTTACAACATTTATAGAAATATTTAATTAATGTTTAACCAATGTTTTGGTAGCTGTTTGCAGCTAGGCTCACGGGGCGAATCATGAAGCGTTGAAAAAAACAACGCATCATCTCAATGCTGTCTTCACGCAGAATAAGCTGAAATTGGTAAAAGATGTATAAAGTCAGTTAACTTTGCCATCGTTTGTATACTAACCATTACCATACTGAGGAGACGGTCAGGGCCCAGCATTAGGATAATTTATAAATACAGCTAATATTTTCTGTGATTTCTGATCAAATACAATCAGAACTCACAGAAGAAATATTAAGAAGCAGCGGTAGCCTTATGAAAAAGGTACTTGTACTTTCGATGGAGAGATGGAGAGGTAGAGAGTTTAAAAATGCATTATAAGCATTTTAGCTTAGTTGGTTGGGTTAATAGAAATGTGTAATCCAAATTGCTGGTAATTAAAATAGAAAGAAAAGAAAGAAAGATATTTTTTTATTCTGGCACACAAAAGGGCACTCCCAAAATATGAAAAAATAAAATAAAAATAAAGAAATAAAAACAAAAAAGTAGAACATTATGTAATAAACCTAGGAAAATAAAATAAATACTAAACACTATAATTTCATTTCGTTTCTGCTCACTGGCAACACCACACCTTCTGCTTAACTTAACGGAAACCATAGATTATATGACGGAAACTGTCCCCCATCACGTCAAGGCTAGTATTGTCAGTGATCAGGTATAGGCCTTTATATCAATCTTAAGGCTGCGATGGGAGGCTGCATTTCTATACAAATCAGATCGCGTGGCGCGTTGATGTCTAATGCTGGCAATCGTCGTTCAACTCGCTTTGAATATCCATAACATCTGGAACCTTACCTCCGCATGCATGCACGAAAATGATATGACTCGCCACAAAGTGTATAACTTTATCTTATACTTGCGCATGCAATGCCAATGCTACATGCTACAATGCTGTGCTGATTTTCTGATAAACATGCAGTTCTGATTTTTTACAGTCCACCTCTTGGTCAGGTGTTACAGTAGCTTATGAAGGCTTATATTAACTGGGGCCTTAGCATCATCTCTTAAATATGGTAGCTAGGCCTCAGCGCTGATTGGCTGATAAACAAGCAATTTGGTTTATTCAGTCCATCTCTTGGTTAGGCGGTACAGTAGACTATGAACGCTAATATTACCAGGGGTCTTAGCAACATCTCTTAAATATGGTAGCTAGGCCTCAGCGCTGATTGATTGATAAAGAAGCAGTTTGGTTTATTTAGTCCATCTCTTGGTTAGGCGTTACAGTAGGCTATGAACGCTAACATTACCAGGGGCCTTAACGTCATCACTGAAAGATGGTAGTTAGGCTCCTGCGCTGGCTAGCTGATAAACAAGCAGTTTGGTTTATTCAGTCCATCTCTTGGTTAGGACTTAGTATAGCTTATGACCAATTTACCAGGAGCCTTACCGCCATCTCATAAAGCATAGTCATTGCAAACGCAAACGCAAGACTAAGATAGCGCATTACTGAGTGTATAGCTTTGTCTCGTTCTTGCACATGCAATGGCTATAAGAGATGGTAGTAAGGCCTCTACAATAAACGTATGGTGTTATAGAGTCTTGTTTATGAATCAGGAAGCTACGATGTCTCGAAGATTCGCAATAGTTGCGCAATTTCCTATGATGTGATGCAACAAAGTTTTTTATACATGTGCCACAGTTCTATGTATAATATAATAAGCTATAACATAACATTGTTTGCGTTTGTTTTAAACGAAAAATTACTCTATGCCTTAAGGTATCATTAGCCTTCGGGTTGCGGAGGTCAGGTGGCAGCCGCTCCGTGTAAAAACTGATATCCAGTCAAATCCGGTTAGACTAGAAAAGCCGACCCCAAGTGAGTTGGGAATAATAAAGGCTAAGGGAGAAGGAAGGAAAAATTACTCTATGCCTTTCTTTGTACGCGACATTTTGCTGCTGATTGAATTTAAACTACTATATACGGATTTTATCGCCTTGTTTATTTGATACTTTATTACATAATTTTGAAAATTGTTACCCTACTACTACTATTAAATTTTACTAATTTTTAAGCTAATTAAATTATTATTAAAACTATTTAGATTTCATTTAATTTTACACTTTCCCCGACGTTTCGGTTGCTTTTCAGCAGCCATGGTCACGGGGGAGGATTGCTGCTGAAACAATACAAAGTGGGGTTCGATCCCCACACAGGCTAAATCGAGTATGATCCATAAATTGTTTTTAGAGACTAAAAAACAATGTGTGGTAGTTGTTTCCACCTTATGAGAGATTTAATAAAACATGGCTAAACGGACACCCCGTTGTTAAATGTTTGTAAAGTTGCTCACATCGTAAGAAATATTTGGGGAATGGGAGTAGTCTATTCAAAACTAAAACGAAATGCAATTAAATCGAATTCCAGTTATTTCATTCGGTCGCCCATCTGTATCTGTATATTTTAAGGTACAATCAGCAACATAAGTAGCTAAATATTTAACAAAATTTTTAAAGTATTTTATGAATCAAATATCTTAAATACTATTCTATATTTTTAAACAATAATGATATCAACAATATATTAATTATTACTGCTTTAAAAAAACAACATTTGTAATCGTAACTAATATTATAAATGCGATTGTGAATTTATTTGTTTGTCTGTTTATTACTTATCCTTTACAAAATTAAACAGAGTGTTAAATCATAGTTGTTAACTCTTAGGTCTCTTGCTCGACAGCCGGTGGGACTTTAGAGCTCATTTTAGTCGTTTGGCCCCCATTCTTCGGAGCGCTGCAGGTGCACTTGCGCGCCTGCTGCCTAACCTTGGTGGGCCAAATACCTCCTGCCGGAGGCTCTACGAGGGAGTCGTGCGGTCTATGGCCCTCTACGGAGCCCCAGTTTGGGCGGACAACCTGACGGCCCGTAACATTCCAGCGCTTCGTGCGCCACAGCGCGCCATGGCCGTCAGGTTGATAAGAGGATACCGCACGATCTCGTTCGAGGCAGCGAGCCTCCTCGCCGGATCGATGCCCTGGGACCTGGAAGCGGCGCTTCTGGCGTCACTCTTCCACTGGCGCCGGGAGGCACTAGCTCGGGGCGAAGGACCTGCTCTTCCCGCTCTCGAGGCGGCAAGGTCCGAGCTCCGCCAGGTCGTAGTGGAGAAATGGAAGGAACGACTTGTGCACCCTAGTGCCGGGCACGCCACGATAGTGGCGGTTAGTCCCGTCTTTGAGGAGTGGCTGGAGAGGCGGCATGGCGCCCTCACATTCCGGCTGACACAGGTAATGACTGGCCACGGTTGTTTTGGCCAGTTCCTGCGTCGTATACGCCGGCAAGATACGCCCGGTTGTCACCACTGCGGCGACTGCCGCAACGTTGTTGAGGACACGGCGCTGCACACTTTGGCGTACTGCCCTGCCTGGGCATCGCAGCGCCGTGAGTTGATCGCGGCAGTCGGACTGATTGCCCTCTCACTTCCGGCCGTAGTTCAGTCTATGGTCCGGAGTGAGAGGTCGTGGAACGCCGTCGCCTCCTTTTGTGAGGAAGTCATTTCCATCAAGGAGGCGGCGGAGCGGGAGAGGGAGCGTTTAAACCCTCTCCCCAACCGCAGAACCGGGCGCCGGAGGGCGCGAGATGACCTCCAGCCACCCTGAGGATTGACCTGGGGATGGCGGGCTTTGTGGGTCTGCCCGCCATCCGTTCAGCACCAGGTCCGAGAGGCGGCGTGCGTGTTCCCATGTGCGCCTCTGTGTCGTGTTTTTGTCCCCCCCAGGGGGACAGTGGAGGAAGTATTTTCTGTGAAGTGGCCTGCCGTTTCACACGGCGGGCCGAAACCTCGGCGGGGTCGCGATTGCATGTGAAAGCGATTCGCGCGGCCCCGCCGTCTATGGTTATGTCGAGGAACACCGTGGTAGGTTTAGTCGGTATTACCGGGGTATCTTTCCCCCGGTGAGCCCGACATAGCCTCTCCGTCGCCCCGCGGAGAGGTATGCGTCAATGCATTCCCCCACGTAAAAAAAAAAAAAAAAAAAAAATAGTTGTTAACTCTAAAATATGATGAAACTGAACAAATAATAACAACAGTATCTTGACTTCTTGTAACGCATAGAAATTCATACACATACACACAGAAACACATACCTATACAAGTACACATACATGCACACAGAAACACACACTCACACACCCTCACAAACATAAGTTAGAATTTAAAAATCTTACACTTTTGTTCTCGTTTTTTTTTAAGTTGTTTACTTATTATTTTGCTTGAAATTTTATTTTTCTAATTCGTCTTCCTAATTTTTGATGACCTTATTACATAAGATTATTTTAAGTAAGGGAGAGGGCACTGATTCCTGTAACACAGGTTTATCAACTAGCACAGGTGTCAGAGACTTCACATGAACTGTATCAATTTTATGAAATAAACGTTTTATTATTATTATAATTTGTTTGTTACGCTTTCTCGCCGTAATTACTCGACCAAACATCATGAAATTCGCATACACATTATCAGGCGAACAGAAACGGATATAAGGTACTTTTCATCCAGAAAAAAGTAGTTCTATAATTCTATAACATTCTATCACATACACACAATACCATCTAGCCCGAACTAAGCAGAGCTTGTACTATGGGTACTAGACAATGGATAAACATACATAATTACACAACATTTTTTTTGTAAATATGTACATATTATACAGAGAAACGTCCAGACCAAGACAAAAATCTATGTTCATGCACACAAATGTTTGACTTGTGCGGGAATCGAACCCGCGAGCTCAGGTGTGGCAGTTGGTTACACTAATCACTACGCCGTCGAGGTTAAACTGCATTTACTCGAGCGAAGCCGCGGGAAAAACTAGTAATTTTATAAGATAGAGGCAATTGAAATCTCGTAACTGTGTATCGATTTATAATGCTGACCGTACTACCGACTGGTAGTACAAGCCTTTAAGTTAATTAGAAACGGTTTACAACCAACTAACCACTCTCGTTGCTAGTTTGTAGAGGTTAATTAATACAATATGGTGAAGCAAATAACTAATTATTAGGAATAATCAGAAATCAAACAAACTCACATTCGCATTTATATTATTAGTCAAAATCAAAGTCAAAAAAATCATTTATTCATTTAGGTCACAAAGTAACACTGATGAACGTCAAAATATATGGATTAGTGAGTTTACTAAGTTACTGAAGCTACATTTAGGTTAGTCGCTAGGTCCAGGCAAAGGGTTGATATGAGAAGAAACCTGCAAGAAACTCACGGCCATTCTTTTAAATCGCCAATTAAATATAATTTCAGTATTTTACAACTCAGATTAACAAGGTATTGCAGCCATTATGCCATATACTACTAACTATAAAAAAAAACAAAAGATAATAACAATAATAACCTAATAATATTATAGCGATGAAATAATTTGAGATAAGGTATATTTTTTTATATAAATCTAAAATAGACAGTAGGATGGCATGATGGCGCATACACTTACACTTTGTGACTACTAAATTACATTACTAAATTGACTTATAAGTAATACAGATCTTTGTATCCTGTATGCAACTAGTTCCATGAGTTTTTGTCATTTGTAGTTAGGATAATATTAACCCGGTGGTCAAATCGTGATATTGTTGAGCACAGACACTGGTTAAGTCGTAGTCCACTACACTGCCCAGTGCAAATTCGCATATTTAAAACGCTATCGAGAACTTTCTATATAACTCTCACGTATGCAGGTTGTCTCCCAATTATACAAGCTGATTTACCGATAATACTGGCTACAATAAACTATTCAACCTAGTAAGGTAAGGTAAGGTAAATGCTGTACGATGGAACCAGTAACCTAGTAAGGTTACTGGTTCCATCGTAAGGCATAATTGATTTTTCTGTTAGGAAACTCTTAGCAGCAGCAAGGGGTCTCGTACCCAGTCCTACTAGTACCCTTCTCTGTACCTATAAGAGTACAATAGGTTCGTGCCCAGCGTGGGCTGTAAAACACATCGGGCGAAAATCAAGTATAGTGCACCTCTGCCACACTTTCGGAGATTTTGGCATGAGACTATGAATCAATGAATGTATATAACATTGAATGGATACTTTATTTCATTGCTTATTCATAAATACTAGCGGTCGCCGAGTGCTCGAAATTCGACTAAAGTTTGCTGTAAGATATTGCTGATATATGTCATTATATATTAATGTATGTAACCGTAGTTCGCGCTTCGACTGCGTGTGTCAAATGCATGGTTGTGTGCGTGTAGTGTTTTTTCATTTATTTAATGTATTTCTAATGCATATTTTATATAAATATTAGGAGTCGCCTCTCCTTTTCCATATAAACTTTAATTGTGCCAAATTTCATACTCCTCCGTCCGCGCAATTTTCGTAAATAGGGGTACAAAGTTTTTGCTTCACGTATTAATATATAGATAAGACACTCCGCTAGATGAATGTAGCATGCAATTATTTACAAATAGCAGCGATAGGTATCGATAGCCTAGTGGCAAGCCGTTGGACTGCCACACAGATGTCTCAAGTTCGACCCCAAGGCGTGCATCTCTAAGTTTTCGGTTATATACGTATTAAATAGTTAATTATTGGTCGCTTTAACGGTGCAAGAAAACATCGTGAGGAAACCTACATGACTCCATGATGTTCTCGAAGATATGTGAAGTTTGCTAACCGCACTGCGCCAGCATGGTGGATCTATCGCCTAACCCTTCTCACCTTGAAAGGAGCCCGTGTTCAGCAGTGGGACACTTGATATACAGGACTGATATTATTATTATAAAAAAAGCGTGAAGATTACCAAGAAAATACTAAACTTGAATAGTAACTTAGGTATATAAAAAATAATAATTATGTTTCATAAAGCTTAACTTCACTAATACATTTCTTAAGTCAAATAATTTATCGGAAGCGTTGATAGTTGGAAAATTTATTCCGCTTCATAGTGTCCACCTTATTAACTAAACATTATCTTTACGATCTGTTTAACATTACAAAAGCCGTGAAGATGATTAAAACAAACTTCATCGGAGTTTCATTTCGATTGAGAAATTCAAATGAGACAGTGATTCGACTAAAGCGGTGTTTACGGAACGTTAATGGTGACATAAATTTGAATGTTAATGCGTGGCTCGGGGTCGCGACACACACACACGTTGGCGTTTTCCAACAAAGAAGCACTGTGTCCACTGTCGGTACCACACGAGACTCAACCAACACTCACTAATGCACGAATTAGCACTAACTTATCAACACAGTACGAGAGATTACTTCTCGAACTACCGTTGCAATTTGAATGAAATTTAAAAAAATTATACTCTATCATATATTAATTACGGTCACAAAATAATGTTTATGTTTTTAAATTTGGTGAATTAAATAAATAACTATAAAGTTTGATCTTACTTTTGCTAGGCTCGAGCGAGGTGAGCCTATGAGAAACAATTATAAGGAAAACACTATTAAACTTTTTAAAGGCCATTCAATTACCTACAATATTTATGGTAACATGCAACTCATGTTTGTAAGATATTGCAACCATTACACTAGCTGGTAATAGAAAAAATAAATAAATAGATAAAATACGTTTTTCTGTCAACTTATAGTCTATGATCATCCGAATCCGTTCAATAGTTTATGAGCAATTAAGTAACAAACGTTAAAATGTCCAAACAGCTTCACAAACTAATTGCATGAAGCATGCTGTGCATGAAGTATTGGGTTCGAAATCCGGTTCAAAGAGAAGACCATGGCTGCTGAAAAGCAACTGAAACGTCGGGGAAAGTGTAAACTTAAATATAAATAATTTAATTAGCTTAAAAATTAGTAAAGGTTAGTAGTATCTAGTAGTAGTGTAACAGTTTCTAAATTATATACATAGCAGTTTAATTTCAATGAATAACATTCGCGTAAACAGAAGACAATATTATCAAAGATAGTGTTCAATGTCACTATCTCGAGATAAATAATATTTTGACTGCAAAATCCTATAGGACTTTTTATCAAGAAACTTTTAAGCGCAGCATGGAATCTGGAACTGTAGATAGAGCAATAGACAATACGCACGTAACAGGGGACGAGCCTGTTACGTGGGACCTGAAACAATGGCTGACTTTTCTGCGAAAATTAGGATCCAGGATCTTTAAAAAGGCCCTGTACTGTCATATTCATACACTGAGAGCAATGCAACGACTTTTTAAACGGTCTGCTTGCAAGGTGTAATCCAGCTGAAGCAAGCATCTATAAGCTACCCTTAACCTCATACTTGGACTATCAACACACATCACAGTCTAAAATATATTTTTAAATATTGTCTGTAAAGATATTAGTACCAATTCTCACAAACTAGATGGCGCTGTGACATTTCCGCACGAGTGTGTCGGCGTGCGATAATAATCAGTTGCGTAATCATTACTATTCACAAGAGCTCAATATTAACTTAAATAATTAACGCTATACAGCTAAGCGCGCGGTCGTTGGACCGGACTGTTAATAGCATTATTGAACTGAAAGATAAATGATAACGTATTTTTATATAATTTAAAATGAAGGCTTGTGTATTATAGCCGTATTTCGTTACGTAAAACGTAAGTGTAATTTTTTGCTTAAAGCAACTACCACACTATGTATAACTCCTGTGTCGCGAGAAACTTTGCAAACATTCAAACAGTGGACACAAAGAACATCCAAACTCGGAAGAACAATTTCTAGAGCACAAAATTTTTTGTCCTGTGGGGATCGAACCTACTCTATGCAATGCCGATGGCGAGACCACCACTTAAAGCACTACGCACCATCCGTGCAGTTAAAATACAAAATCAAATTTTCTTTATTAATTTAGGTCAAAAAGTAACTCTTATGAACGTCGACTGAATTAAAGGTAGGTACTATGAACTTACCATAAACTGTTGCCATAGGTTTTAAAAGATTGTAGTTGTTAAAAATGGGGTTTCAAAGTATTTTTTGGCAGCCTGTCGATATTTAGTGAGTACCTAGTATAAGTACATGTTGGTAGCGCTCAATTAATAATGTCAATAAAACTGATAGTCATTGTTACTATCATTGTTCAACACAACGTGGAAAGGTGTTTAACACACACATACTTCCACAAACACACACATACACCATTTACTCACACACACACGCTGTGCCAATACAAACACGTACAACACACTTCAATACTTTTTTATTGACAGTAGCATTCCTTTTTTAATTAAATGAATTCGAGCAAACGGCTTTTGAATTTTGCATTTCAAGTTAGTTTTTTTTCTTACTTGATGTGATTACCTCGCTGATACCGTGGCAATAAGATTGTGCTTATCGATCGCGAGGTCCCGAGTTCAACTCTTGGTTTGGAAAAGTGTTAATAAATTTATCGGATAAGAAATGTTTGATAGCTGGAATGGTAATGTGCCTAGTAGATGTAATATACCAGTTGCTTATTTTTTTATGTGTGTATTTCACGTCTGCTTACCATTCTGGCAATTTCCAGGCGTGAAGATATAATCCTAATCCTAACTAATATTATAAATGCGAATGTAAGTTTGTTTGTTATGGCTTAACGACTCAACCGATCATCATAAAATTTTGCATACAAGTTGTCAGGAGTGCAGAAAAGTACAATGTGAAAAATTACACGGACAAAGCCACGGACAACAACTTGTATAATATCTTGTATAATTATGTGTACTGTTAAAGTCCATATATTTATTTATTTTAATAATATATTTATCAATAGCGACATAAGAGCAAAATAAATAATTCAAACATATTTTTTGTTAACTTTCATACCTTTTTCTAATCTACAGCTAAAATTCACATGTATGTGTTAAGTATTTTTATTGGAAACCTTGACATAGTAACAAAATATTTGCCTGATACAATATTATTGATAGTTTAGTACAAAAAAAGCAGCGAAAGCTTAGTGGAAAAGCATTGGACTGCCACACAGAGGTCTCGAGTTCGATCCCAAGACGCGCATCTCTGACTTTTCGTAGTTATTCGCTTTAACGGTGAAGGAAAACATCGTGAGGAATCCTGCATATTTGAGAGTTCTCCATAATGTTCTCGAAGATATGTGATGTCTGCCATCCCGCGTTGGGCAAGCATTAACTGACCCAGGGTTATGGCCTAACGCTTCTCACACTGAGAAAAGGCCCATTCCCGTTGGTAGGTTCGAATCAAACAAAGATTCTCAATTTCACCACCCAATCCACATTGGGCTAGCGTGTGGACTATGGCCTAGCCCTTCTCACACTAAGAAAAAGGCCATGCCCAGCAGTAGGACAGTTTAATACAGGGCTGAAATGATTAGTATAAACTTACATACATAGTCTTACGCTTATATCCTTAAAGGGTAGGCAAAGGTATATAACTGCCATATTTCGTAGTTATGATTATAGACCCCACGTAATAGGTCTTAGTAGCCCTTTGCCTTCTACCTGGCATTGTTTTAGACCCTGTGTTGCTACTAAAAATTACTTGAGAGAAAATGCCAAAAATAATTTGCGCGACTCGGCAATCGAACCAATACATCATACCCAGTAGTGCCACTCACTACTGCTACACTACTGATATCCATCATAGACTAAACTTATATCAAATATATTTAAACACACAACCATATAAATAAAAAAACCGACACTACGAAAACCTATAAATAATTGTAAATTCGGCTATGAGCCCCTTGACTTTCGCCTCTTTCATCGAAAGACGTAGCCCTGCTTCGCGGGGCTGCTATTTTTGGGTGGATTTTAAAAAGAAACCTATCAAATACCTACTTGTTGGCAAACCTTGAGGGACGAACGGACCCGTAACTAAAAATTCGATAAGGATAAAAAATATTTACACATTTTTTTTTAGATAAGTTAATTGGTTAAGGTTTCTGACTGACGATTGAAAGGACGTGGTTTCGATTTTTGTTCATTGCACTGTCAGTGCAGGCTTATAAGCAAGTAGGTAATTTGCAATCCTAATTAAAAAAGTAAACTTTTTCATTAAAAACAAACTCTTTCACATACCTTTTTTATACTCTGCTAACCTTACGTTACCGACATTAGCAATTTCTTCTACAATTTATTTAATTAAACAGACTTTTTTTGGTTATTGCATGGATAGTTTTGTGGTTCAAAAGGTTATCTTGCCACAACTAATACATCTAGTACACAGGCAGAGAATACGGATTCACACTTATTTTTAGATAAGTTAACCTTGACATCTGAGCAGTTCAAATTCCTATTGTGTTCTTTTTATTTTTATTGATATTGCCAGCTCTAAAATATAATAAAACATATATATGGTTAAAAAAATGGAGTACATACTTACTTATCATATTCTCACACAGCATAAAAAGATATGTGTCGCACTCAAAACTCGCCAAATATGTTTTAGGTCTTAGACATCTACCGAGCACCTTGCTGCTAGGTACAATAAAATTCTTACAGCAGAACTGAATAACTTTATCCGACCCGGGAACCAAACCCGAGGCCTCTCAACTCACATGCAAACGTGCATGTGTACATGCGTAACCTTCACCACTGTGCCAACACGAGTCTAAAGCAAAATTGTATATTTTTTATACATTACGCTAGAGCCGGTGATGAGACTGCGCATGTCAAATACATACATAAGCATACATAAATACATGCATACATATGCATGTGTACATAGCCGACATGCCAAAGTGGCAGTCAGACGGGAGCTGCGCAAGCGCCGCCGGCGCCATGCCACTGTGTCACCATATACTGTGCACATACTTGTGAGCACTTGTTCTTTTTTATTTAATGGCTCTTGTAAGTGAACCATGGGTTAAGGTTTCTGACTGGCGATTGAAAGGACATGGTTTCGATTTTTAATAAAAAAAATAATTTGCTTACCTAAAACTAATAGTTTTTATAGAATAGAAAAGTATTTTTATTTAAATTCTGTTTACCTCACTAACTGCACAAGTGTATATTGTTTAACAAATGTTTTTAGTGTATCAGTTACTTTTTAGGTCGATTGCACGGATGGTTTTGTGTAAGAGCATATCTTGCAACAGCCAACATAGAAGTTTTTATTTGTATCCGTTACAATCTTGTTTCAAAGGTTGTAAAGACAGCCACATAGGAATTTATCCTGTTGCTAACATGTTAGATTAATTTAGCTCAAGGCTCTATCGTAACTTCCTTTACAGAGAATTCCAATAGACGATGTCGATTTAAAGAAAATAATATCCAGTGTAAGCTTTAGTAGAAATAGTCCAGTTGTACAAATAGAATCGAAAGCTCTGGATGGATGATAACGTGACAAAATCAATTAATAAAAGCTGTTTCTTGACAGGTTGACCACATCGGAATACCCACTCAAATCTAGATCTAGATTTCTGAAGTGCCGCCGCCCTGCGGTAGTGCGCAGCTATATTACCTTGAATAATGTTCCTGTGGTCAGTGAGGCTTCCACCGCTCTTGAAAAACTGTGGTATCAGTAGAATGACGAGTATGTCTGTACCTTGCACCGACATAAAAGCGCAACGTCTTCATTGGCTGCAGAGTCTGATGTTAGAAGCTTTCATAGTGTTTATATTTACTGCTAATCATTAGTCGCCCGTAGCACATGGCGTCTTAATTTTTCTTAAACGAATTTGACTGTTGCTTCCTTTAATCTAGAATCTAAATCGATTATACTACGATATTATATTATTACTGAATACCAATAGAATCATTGATATTAAATAGCAAAACTAGTCCTCAAATATTAATCTGGTTTAGCAGACTAATACAGGCTCTGTTTTTATTGTTTAAATTTGCATAGAAGATTTTAAACTCCCACTTATATCCTGTTGATTATAACAGTATCTAAGAAATTAATTCCGAGACCGATTGCATTAGAATATAGAAAGCTAATGTACATAGGACACGTATAAATTAAGAATATAAAGAGAGTACTCTGTTTACTTATTCTTAATTTACACGTGTCGGTAAAACTTACCCTTTTTCTGGATTCTTCTATTTTGGTCCATGATCAATATGATAAGACTCGGGTAGACTTCGTCGACCACGAAGTCTGCCCAAGTCTTATCATATTGAAGGTGAAGATTAGGATTCATTTAGGTCACAAAGTAATACTTATGAACATCAAAGTTTACGTCTCAGTAAGTATAGTGTAGTTACTGAATTTATATTTAAGATACATGCTAGATTCAGGCACAGCCGAACTCACGGCCGAAGTCAATCTGTCCACTAGAAATATGTATTCGAAGTCTACTAAGTACAAAGTGTTTGATCCGTCAGTAGGGGCGCGATGTGCTGACGAGCGTCAGTAAGTCTAGCGCCACAGTGTAAATCAATACAGAAAATCAATTCTACGCAGCACTCTATACCTCTATAGATATAAAATATATTTTCATTCCTGTAGTCAAATAGAGATTTATTTAAATACTGCTGCTTTATTGCATAGCGTGTTGCTAAACATTAAAGGTTAGCCGTCATAAGATAACAGATTGATTCTATTCATTGTAAATTTTTCTGTAGGTCTAAATGCCCCGCGTGTGTCACTATTATAGCGGTCTCATCCTCTGTCTTGTGGTGTAGCATCAAGTTTTTTTTTGGGTTTTTCAGTTTAGAAATCTCAATACGAGCCCGGAGTTAGGAAGTTGGCGATGTTAGACACCCTCGTGCCTCGGAAAGCAAGTAAAGCCATTGGTCCTGCGCCTGATCTCTCTCCGGTTGTGTCGGATTACCCTTCTATCGGATCGTGAGGGTTAGGGAACAGAGAGTGCACTTGTGTTTGCGCAAGTTCTTGTGCACTATAATATCTCCTGCGCAAATGACCCGTCTCCATTAAGATTGGCCGCCGTGGCCGAAATTCGGTGTGGAGGACATTATTATTTAGTTTTTTTATCCTGGGCAGATCACAGTTGCTTACAGAAGTTCTAGACATACTTTTCCAGGGCTTCGCCTCCACTGATCTTTAGCTTACAGAAGATAAGGTACCAATAGAGGTTTATTCCTAAAGTGTACAGGGCTTACTGTGTTTTTAACCTGTTGTGCGGTAGTGGCCCGCCGGTAGCTAATAACAAATATTGATTTTTAATTATGTCAGGCAAGGTTAAGGCATTGCAATGTCACAAAGTACCAATGATCTATTATACTCTGAGTTCGCAGCAGCTCGACATCACGTTGCTGATAACTGTGATATTTCAAACTCTAATTAACTACAAAAACCGCTTACTATCAGACGAGCCATATCACAGCGCAATCTAACTTCTTAATAGAGAAACCCCCCTTTCTATACAATCCAAACGTACGTACATCAACAATACAGGTTATACAAATATGACACTTATTTTATCAAAATGTCGGTACTGCCAGCGCTTTGCGCCGTCTGTCAGTTAACATGAATGTTCTACCGCCTCTAGTAGAAAGTGGTCTACCAGTTTTGACAAGAGTTTCTGCGAGATCTAATTAACGCTAAAGTTGACTTTTCTAACTTGTCGCATGGCATGACATATATATATTATAATTTATAATACATGATAAAGAGAGCAATGGTCACTGTCATTATATTATTGCAAGGGGAAATCGACCTTGTTGTTTCATGACGTTTAAGAGAACCTCAACCGTAGGGTGGTTGACCATATTTTTGGCTGACTGTACAGACCACATATTGGGATACTACTATCCCAGTATGTGGTCCATATATATACCACGTATAAAACCACTATATTGTGCTCCAGCACTTACAGCACTTGCGGTGGCCAATTAAACCCCTCTCTCAACCGTATCGTCAAACATTCGATACAATCAGTAATATGAGCCTATAATTATATTTATAAGTTTAATGATAGGCTGTACGAAAATAAGTTAATTGCATTTAAAGTTTATGCTTTACAATTAACGTTGTAAACTGCGTGTTAATTTTATGAAGGGTAGTAAGTAATGTTTTCAATAACTCTTACAAGCAGGTGGGAGCGCTACTGGATATGATATACTTTACTGCTTATTAGCATATGAGAGAAAGGTTCCGTATAAAGGGAATTATGGCCATTTTTATATAGATGCGCCTTTTCAATGGACAGTACATATACATATTAATTTATAAAACTGTAGGCTCACCACAAAAAAGGGTATCCGAAACTTCGGTCCAAATGAAATATCTTTTTAGCTTACCAAGAAACGTTTTGGATTTCTTGCTTTCGAAGTAACGTTACGTACTACTTCATAGTAAGCTGTAAGAACATCAAAATGTAGTGTCCACTTGAATGTTTTTCGTAGTACAAATACCAAAAACGATCGGCTAGAAAGTTCGCCATTTAGTTTTTTGATAAATCCAATTTCGTGTATAATTTGGGTCCTACCATATACAACTTCGATCGATCTATCGATTTATCTTCCAACAAGTATATTAATCAAACAAATATATATTCAAACTTAGCCAGTTAATGTATAGGTACTAAAAAAATATGTAAACCGCACCAGTGGTTCTTTAAATATAAGCGCATAAACCGATAGAGAGACGTTGTGTTACATATAATATGTTAAGATATTCAGTTTTTTCATAGACAAGCATATCTAGGCGTACACGTCTTGCATACACCGGTAGTTTTTCTTTTGACGGATGCCGTTCAGAAAAAAACAACTGTGGTATGAATTTGCTTTGGTATGAATTAATAGTAAGTACTTGTGAACTGGAGAGAGACTTGAAATTAGCTGGACTTCTTTAGTAAATACTTGTCTTTAGCTGCTTTAGATAGAGAGATAGAAAGAGAGTGGGAAGCCCTTCGCCCTGCAGTTGGACATTACGAATTTATACTTATAAAAATAAGATAAGACTGACTAATAAATAAATTATAAAAAAATGTTTATCTGTTTTACTGTTAAACTTGAGGCGCTCATAGCCAGTAGCACTCACTGATCGGTAAACGATTAGCGAGGTTAAGCAACGTTGGGTGCGGTCAATCTATAGATGGGCTCACTGCACGTGTTGGGCAACTGTAAGTGCAGTGAGCAGTTGATGCAAATAAATAAATAATAAGTAAATGGGTGACCGCTTAGTGGTATTTCATCTGAGCGTCTCCGTGCTTCGAAGGGCACGTAAAAGGTCGGTCCCAGTTGTTGTCAAATTGACAGCAGTCGTTAAGCCATGTCAGAGGCATACGGGCGGCTTGAACAACTCTTGACAACAGGTTGGCCACTAACCACACGAAAAAAAGAAGAAGACTGTTAAACTATCCAGAATTCATTTTGCGTTTTGTGTTAGAATGAATTTACAATGACATAGTAAATGAGATTCTCAAAATATACCGAATTGCTGGAAAATCAATAAACTCTACCTATTGCCAGATAAGTAATATTAATTTAATGTAATATTTAAAATTATTCGATTTGATTTTATTTGTTTGATAATTTATTTAGTCATAGAAGGAAAATTTAATTATGTGATGTAAGTAGGTACGTATTATTCCTCTTTGTATAATTTATATTTGGATACCGCCAACATTTTTTATGTTTGATACATACATACATACATAGATTCACGCCTGTTTCCCAGAGGGGTAGGAAGAGACTACGGATTTCCATTTGCTACGATCCTGACACACTTCACACCACATTCCTCATACACGCCCGTCGGTTCAAGGTGTCCAGAACGCTTCCGATCTGATCGAGAAACGTTCGCCTAGGTCTTCCTCCTGCGACTGTTCCATTAACACTAGCCCTATAAACTTTCTTAGTCAGCCTTTCCTCGTCCATTCTTTCTACATGTCCAAACCAGCTTAACATACCCTTTTCTATTCTTGTCACTATACCCACTTTCATGCCGCATCTCTCTCTAATCACACTATTCCTTATTCTGTCTTTCAGAGTCACACCACATACATATATTTCTCAGCGCTCTCATTTCTACAGCATTTATTCTGCTCTCATGCTTCTTTTGCCATACCCAACTTGTGTAGAGTATTCAAAATTATACGTAAATTGTATGTAAGCATGCATACAATGGAATTCGTAATAGATTATAATTAATTAATATTAAAAGACACATTTAATTACATAATTAACAGTTTTTAAACCAAGTCACGATCACGTCATAGGTCCTATAATAGCGAATTACTATTTGGCAATAAGGTCGATCTATACCCAGTACCATATTTAATTTCAAGTCTCTAATTCCGTTGATTTATGAATCGTTTACAGACAAATTGTACGCTTCTCTTATCGACCCAGATATAAAAGCAAGAAACGGTATCAGCTCATCAAGTAAGATCAATTTGGTTGTTTAATAAATGCTGATAGAAAATTACAAACTTACTTCCAATACTCAATCCAGGAGTACCTATTACTTTCTATTAACTTCTAGACTTAGGTACATACGTACACTATAGATAATTATTTACCATCAAATTCTTATTCTCAGTCATATAGCATAAGCATAATATAATGCTAAACCTAAGCTTTACTCTAAAAGACTTATAATAATTAACGTTAATAATAATATTAATAATAATTCAAGGACATAACTACGGGGAAACCCGCTCCAGGTCTCCGTTGTTACGAGACCCGTGATGGTGAAACCGGCATCGCACCGCTCGACACCCCTAGTCACTCGCACCGGTGTTGCCCTCTGCTACTGGCGTGTATGCCTATAGTGGCTATTCAGGGGGCCCATCTAGTGAGTTGGCAAGTCACCATCTGCCCATTGCATTGATGCTATTAGGGTATTTAGAGCAGACGACGTTTTTCATCCATAGTTAGCAATATACCGGTTCACCATACACCCATACCCATAGCCCATATATTAAAATCCATACGTAGCAATAGTCCTACGCCTGCTGTGACTAGTGCCGCTGCAGGTGTTCCATCCCACCTTTGATTAAAACTCTCGAAGGGCCTCTTCACGGTGGACCCATGTCTCCGTGTAAGCCTCCCAAAGTATCAGGTATTTTCTAATATAATATATTAGAAAATACCTGTGATGACCATAAGAGAAACATAATAATAATATATTTATTTCAGACTTTGTCCATTGTTGTGTAAAAGTTACGAACGACAATTATGTACATCACGAAAAAGGTAGTACAAGCAAAAAATGAAAATTGAAAATTTATCCAAGTCCCGACGAGCGAAGCTTTCAATATATTGTAAGACTAAATCTATCAAAACTTGGATAAATTTTCTCATAATAACAGCACCTTTAGAATGCTATTGGTGCTGCCCCTCAATCTACTTAGTAAGGAGGCGACCAGCTTGCATATGATAGCATGAAAGCCATCCACTCTGGCTTCTGTAAACATGCTGGAAGCACTACAAAATCGGGGCAGACCCAATAACATTCTAAAGCCGTTGTTATATTGGATGCGCAGCGCGTTGACAGATCTCTGGGTATATCTAATCCACATGCTGCTCGTGTAAAATGTTTCGCAATAGACCTTAAAGAGAGTAATTTTAACATCTTCACTACAACGAGCAAAATTCGAATACCTATATAATTAGAAATAATTAAGTATTGTAACTGGCGGCGTTGTTTCCATGAACTTGATGATACTACGTCATAATGGCGTAGATCGTAAAGCGAATATTTTCAGAGAAGCGATATTAATATTGCGCTAGTTGTAATACTGGTACTTGTGTGCTGTGGTTATGCTAATGTTGTGGGCGCGGCGCGACCGCCGGCCATCAAATAATTTCTCGACGCGACACTTGCTCGCTCAAGGCTGGCCCGAGAGCCTGCACCTGCGGCCCGCACGCACACACACAAACACCACGTACATACACTCACACACACCAACAAGCCACGCGTCTATTAATAGACGCGTGTACGACACTTGGATGGTAACCGACTGGTTGTGCTTAGTCAGTGGCGCTTCAATTTGCAAGGAATTTGATTCCTGTGAGCTGATCCTGCTATTGCTCGGCGTTTATACAGGAAGCTAGTTACTGCCAGTGCTACATGAGCTTATTTAATACATGAGTAGGAAAGTGTTCATTGTTTTTATTCATCGATGTGGCGGTAACACGCGGTCATTTCTAGTCGACCTCGCGCAAACTTTTTGCTAGACTTGAGGAGCGTGGCTGGCTCCCTTACTAGTACAATATGTTTTGTTAAATCATGTATACTGTTGTCTAATGTTACGTATGTGTGATGTGCAGTAAATGAAGATTGAGTGTATCGCTGCGGTTCAAACACCTCGGTCCGCCGCCTACAGCGATCGTCATATAAACTTTATTAACGGCGCGTGTCTCAACCGCCGAGTGACAAGGAGAGAAAATTGAAACAAAATTTATGCATAACGATTTTATTTGAATTAACGTTACAATTCGGCCATGTGACAGCTGGGTCGGCTGTTCGACTGGTTTCAGCGACCACAACACATGCGCAAGCGCAAGTGTGGGCGTAGCGTATAATAACATCATTCATGATATTCACACTGTCCAATACATACATAGTTAAAGAACTAACATACTGGCGAGTGTACAATTACTATACAATACGTTTTTACATAACATTATGTACAGTTCAAAACACAAAGACATTCTACGCGACATTTTCATTCTAAACATAAATAAGATTCAAAAAGACTTTGTCTTACGTTTACGGAAAAGTCATATATTGAAACAAAAGTACTTTATACGAATTTTATTACGATTTATTAATAGTAATTGGTAAGTTTAATTTAAAAGTAGGAATGAATAATTGCGGTAGTAGACTACAAGTATTCAAAATTGTCCTACTTTTCAAATAAACCGCGATAAAAGCCGTATAAAATATAAAGCAAAGAGATGCCAAATTATGGAGATGCCAAAACAATGCAGTACGTGTGCCATGAAACTAGACATTTGAATTCCATTGACGAAACTGACAATATCATCAAACAAAAATATAAATAACACATCTATCACAAATGAAATAGAATACAATTTTCAACAACAGCGTAAGCAATATATTTTTTATATACTACTAGCTGTCCCGACAGAAGTTGTCATGTACACAAGAAAAGAAATCCAAATCTAAACCATCCTCGAATCCACATGAACACACACAATTTTTTTTATCAAAATCGGTCCATCCGTTTAGGAGTTTATTGACATACACACGTACAGTAGAATTATATATATAAAGATAATATTGCCGTATTTACTACATATTTGTTGATTTATAAGCAGCTTACTATCTACGTAACATTTACTAACACCAACATACCAACAATGAAACACTTTTAATTAAAGTACTATTTTATACTCTTCATATATCAAAATAGAATTTTAAAAGGTCATATGCGTGTTAAGTGTTACACAACATTGAATAAATAATAATAGCTATTGCCTATCACGCTATATACAACACGCTAATTCAAAACAAAGATAGAAAACGGCCATCATTTGAATTGACGTAGTTCATTGCTGATACCTACTGGTTCCCTTGTTTTTGAATGTTGATGCCATTTGAATCGGCCTTACTACGCCATGATAAATTACATGATTCAAATTTGTTGTACCTAAACTAGCTTACAAGTAAACCTTATAACATTAGATCATATCTCTAGAACTATTGAAGGTACAGTTACCTATATAAGTTGATAAACATAAGCGAGATTTTAAATTGTTAATATACTCGTAAGTTGTTACACATACATACATAGATGATGGTGTATTACAGCCAGCTAAGATTTCAGGTTCCACGTTGGAAGTGCGGGCTTGATTGGTAGACGACAATAGTCTACCAGGCAAACAGCAAAAGCAGCACAGCGACAGAAAACTATCTGTAGCGGCACAGATCCTGGCACTTAGCCAGACCGTGAAAATTCCAACATTTTCTCCCTGCGGTATTCGAAAGCGGGATCTCATGCACAGGAATAGTCTTTTCTACCACTACACCACCAAGACAGTCCAAACTAATTTCCAAACAAACATTAAACCATTTACATTATTATTATCCTAAGGTATAATAATATAATATTCTATTCATACACACAACACTATCTAGCCCAAACTAAGCAGAGCTTGTACTATGGGTACTAGACGATGGATAAACATACATATCGCACTCTTAATAAAACAGCGACTTAACTCGAAATTTGAAAGTAAGGCAATTTGGACTCTAATTGTATATGCTAAATTCTAATATTATGTTTGTGTTAAATCATTGCAATAGAGTTCAAATTTGTTTAATCCAAAATATTGAGATAAGTCTCTGTTTTATTAAAAGTGCGATATATATACTTTTTTTTGTAAATACATACATATTATACATAGAAACATCCAGACCAAGACAAACATCCATGTTCATGCACACAAATGTTTGACTTGTGCGGGAATCGAACTCGCGACCTCAGGCGTGCCAGTCGGTTAGACTAACCACTACGCCATCGAGGCCGACCAATATATATAATATAGTATAATCAGTGACATAAGTTGATTAACATTAGTGAGATTTAATGTTCATAAAAATTATGATCAATTATGAACTTATATTACGCTATGTTGTTGACATAAAAAATAATGATTGTTCTTCATTGTTACAGGAGAATTTATCCTTTAATGACAATCATACTTGTCAATTAGTAATTTTAATTAATAGAGAATTATGTCACTCTTCATTAATTTTACACTGTGAATGGCATTTAGCTGTACATATACTAACTTAAATTAACAATACAAATATTTACATAGTATAATCATTCAGCGAATATACATCAAGGGCCTTAACTTCTATCAGTAAAGCATTGTCATTGCATCGACGAGAATGAGATAGCGTTAAATACTGAATAGCTTTATCTTGCTCCCGCGCGATTATGCTTTACGATATGCGGTAAGGTTTATCAATTAAACTATTGCAACAATTATGATTAAACTTAGTACATAGAACTCGCACTTAGAAAAATATAGAGTACTTAAAAAATAGAGACATGTTTTTGAACCAGTCTATAATTGTGTAGTTTTTACTCGTGCCTTTGCTCGCGTGGTTATAAGCTATCTCATGCAAGCACTTATATCCGGCCCATAAACTATCTCTACACAAAAAAATACGTTCACTCTTTTATAGTTGCCTGAAGACAAACTAACAAACAGACTTTCACATTTATATTATCAGTAGATAAGTTAGAAATAAAAAAGGCTAGTTAGAAACAGTACCATTGACGTCATGAGCTAGGCTCATGGAACTAAACTCACCGTAACATAACGGCAATACACTTCTTATGAAACAGATTAACAGTACCAATAGGTGTTCTCTTTGTCTTATATATATATACTACACACTCTCTCTCAAAGACTAGACTAGACTACTTTAACAGATTCTTGGCGTAACATCTTAAAGTACAGAAGACTAAAATTCGTAATAAAAACTGTTCAAAATAGAGTTCCAATGTAGTCTAATAGATGACAAATCTGAACTGATATTTCCATCATTTACAATTTATGTTTATTTTTAATTTAAAACTTGACGATTTTTACGATTAGTGATATTTAGGTATAACACTGAGCTTAGATCGAAACTCTTTTTTGAATAGTTTTTATTGAGAGGTTTTGATTTTATACCAACATTTGATTACCTAAGTCTAAAACATATTTAATGAAATATCTTCTTTCTTTTTTGCTCGTTAATATTACCACATTCCGCCTGATGGTAAGCGATCATGTGGTCGAAGAGTAGTGGCCTCCACACCATCCTCATAGCAGCTGAGGCGATGTTGAGGTCCCGACCTTGTGTGCCTAAGAAGGTGCTTTTTCACGCCCCGCTTAAAGGACCCAGGATTGAAGGAAGAGAGAATCACATGCCTTGGCAGATAATTCAATGCCTTGATCGTTCGGCAGAGGTATGAGGACCCAAACTTGTTGGTGCTCGCTCTAATCGACTCTACCGCGTAAGGATGGCATCTCTGCCGTCCTTTAACTAAAATGCCGTTAACCCACAAGCGCGCGATTATGACTTTTTAATGAAAAGTAATATAGTTTTGAATTCTATACTAGAATATAGATATAGATAGATAATTATATAGATAAATAGTTTTAAATTCTAGTAAAATTATAGATAGACAGTTCAAAACTATTTTAATATCCATTAAAAAGTCATATTCGCGCGCTTGTTTGCTAACGGCATTTTAATTAAAGGACGGCAGATCTGAGCCCAGCATGTGTTGTTCTAGATAGGAAAGGGAAGGGCGGGATAAGATAGAATAACCCTTCAGAGCACTCCCCGTGGTATATTCTGTAAAAACATGCCAAAGAGGTGATATTGCAGAGGTTCTAGTGTTCTCGTGACCTCTGGATTGCCGATGATACGGACAGCCCGCCGCTGTAACCTGTCGAGAGTGTCCAGCAAGTACTGCGCGGAGCCATCCCAAAGATGGGAACAGTACTCCACGCAAAGGCGCACTTGCGCCTTATACAGTAGGCACAGCTGCCCAGGCGTGAAGAATCGCCTCACCCTGTTCAGAACTCCGAGATTTCGCGAAGCTTGCTTGATGACGCTCTCGATGTAGGTTTTGGGATTAAGGGTGCGGCAAAGATCCATCCATCCAAATGGATGAAATATACCTCTGCTTTAACTTCAGGGATATACATGCGTGATTATATGTATGTATATTCGACTGCTGAGATGATGGTGACATAAGAAGTCACTACTGATGTACTTAGCCCTGGTTACTCTACAGCAAATTATCACAAAAATATGCTAACAGCCGGTCAAACGCGTATCAAATGCAGTACATCGCTGCTTAAATTAGTAGTGCCCAATGGAGTCATTTGACATAAGTTTGATTATGGCGAGCCTCCTCGCCGGATCGATGCCATGCGACCTGGAAAAAGCACTCCTGGCGTCGCTCTATCTATCTATCATTGGCGCCAGGAGTCGCTAACTCGGGGCGAAGGACCAGATCTTCCCGCTCTCGAGGCGACAAGGTCCGAGCTTCGCCAGGTCCTAGTGGCGAATTGGAAGAAGCGACTTGTGCACCCCAGTGCCGGGCACGCCACGATCGTGGCGGTAAGTCCCGTGTTTGAGGAGTGGCTGGAGAGGCGGCATGGCGCCTTCACCTTCCGGCTGACACAGGTAATGACTGGCCACGGTAGTTATGGCCAGTTCCTGTGTCGTATAGGCCGGCAAGAGACGCCTGGTTGTCACCACTGCGGCGACTGCCGCAACATTGTTGAGGACACGGCGCTGCATACTTTGACGGATTGTCCCGCCTGGGCATCGCAGCGCCATGAGTTGATCGCGGCAGTCGGATTGGTTGCCCTCTCGCTCCCGGCCATAGTACAGTGTATGGTCCGGAGTGAGAGGTCGTGGTACGCCGTCGCCTCCTTCTGCGAGGAAGTGATTTCCATCACGGAGGTGGTGGAGCGGGAGAGAGAGCGCTTAAAGCCTCTCCCCACCGCAGAGCCGGGCGTGGACGGGCGTGTATTTTTGTTTATAATTAATAAATTCAAAACCTTCTAGACCGATTTAGCATGTACGGTATAACATCACGCTACGAGCCACAGGAGCAAAGCAGTTATCATAAACGTGAATAAAACCACGACGGAAGCTAGTGTTTAATACAATCTTTATCTATCTATTTGTGAAACTACGTCTCCGAAAAGGCTGTATCCATCTAGAAGACTCAAAATATTGATATTAATTTGACTAAATGTTGAATTTAAATCCATACAGCAAACGTATTAAACTCACAAAACAATGCCACGTTTCCTTGATTTAACATTCCTATACACGAATAACAATTATCTATTACGTATCGCTATGCATTTATTTACAAAAGTCAACTTTATAACTTTAACATAAAGTTTGGTTTTGAATGATGTGTTATATGTTCGGCAGGAGCTCCTTTACACAGTGGGCTTTATTAGTGGTATTATTAAATAGCTCACGTTAAACAAAAGTTATCAATGAATGCGCTTACTTAGACATAATGTTAGCGACACTCATATCACGTAGACATTCTATACGTGCTGTCTTTATAACCTGCGTATGCGCAATGTATAATATATTATTATTATACAGATATAAAATTTGTTTGTTTGTGTAGGATAATCTCTAGAAGTACTGAACCTATCTGTTAAACAGGGTGTCCGGTAATTAATGGATAACCTTGAAATGTCTTATAGTAGAACTGATGGCCGTTCAGAAAAATATATGAAAAGAAATCTATCCTAACTACTACCTGAGATATGATTTCTTTTTTTAATTACCTCAATAACTTTCTTGTACACTACGACCATAAATTAATGAATTCCATCAGTTTTTTGTTATTTTATTATTAAACACTAATTATGCTAATAGATAGACAATCATAAGTATGACTAGCCATTGCACTTTTTTTCTTTTTTTCTGAACGCCCATCAGTTCTACTATAAGACATTTCAAGATTATCCATTAATTATCGGACATCCTATAGATATTAACTTTTGCCCATGGCTGAGCTCGCGTAAAAATATGATAGTTTAGGCGTCACAAACCTTTTTTAAAATAAAATATAGCCTTTGTTACTCTGTAATAATATAGCTTTCTAATGGAGAAATATTGTTTAAATCGGTTAAGTAGTTTTTGAGTTAAATCATTACAAACAAAAAATCAAATCTTTCCTTTTTATAATATTAGTACCTATAGTCTAGTAGAAGGCTACACTTTTCTATAGTAATAAACTCTGTAGGCATTGAGTTAATATTTATTATCTTTTAGAGAAGACATCTCAACTGGATTGTTACACACCTTAGAGTGCAAGCTCTGTAACTCTAAGTGAGTTAGATAGCTTGCACTCTAACGTGTTTCGCGATTAATGCATCGACACGTTTAAGTGCAAAATTTGAATATAAAACGTACCATCAAGTGTATTATGCTACTGCTTAATCAATATTGCATTCAAACGTATTCTTCCATTAATCGCCTGGCTCAGACTAATTGAGTAAGAGATCATGCACTCTAACGCTTGTTACAAACAATTTGGTTGAGATGTCATCTTTCATACTTGTAACTCAATGTCTGTATGTAAGAATTTACCGTAGCTCATGATCTCAGAAGTAATATTCGCGCGTTGTCTGCTATAGGGAAAAATGGCCGGCAGAATTAAGAGTGAGATGAAATGAAAGGAATACCAGAGATAGGCAAGTGAACTTTAAGAACCCCTACTAACCTCGACAGCAATGTTAGCTGCTCCTCCCATGCTGGTTGTCTGTACCTAAGTTTTTTTAAAATCCTTCATGTACAAAGCCCTGGGCGGATGTTATTAACTTATATAAAATGCAAGACTGACTAGAATATATATTGCCCTGTAAAAACCATCATTTAAAAAAAGACAACTCTTTGGATAATTCTGATAATATAAAAATTAGGGATTTACTAACTGTGCCCTGCGGTTTTATTCGCTTTACACCAGGTTTATAGTCATTGCTCCTTTGTCGTAACAACCGGCAATAAACAAGCTATCTGACACAACAAATATTCTCCAAATCGGACTAGTAATTCCTAAGATTAAATACCCCGCTTAGATTGTATATCTGAACGTATATACACTTCAGCTTTATCCTACCTAATATTATAAATGCGACTGTGAGTTTGTTTGTTTGTTTCACACTTTAGCTACTTAGCCGATCATCATGGAATTACACATACACAATGTCAGGGGTGCAGAAAAACATAGGGTACCTTTCATCCTGAAAAAGTCTTGTACCCGAGCGAAGTCGTGAGCAAAAGCTAGTATTAGTATAGATAAGAAGCGCCAAGGCTTAAAACTATACATATTTAACTTTTATTTTGGTAGATCAAAGTTCAATGCCTAATAGTTTTCCTTTGTTTGAAGTTTTAATTTAACTCGACTTCTATTCAAATACATTCTATGTATGTATTTATCCACACACCTATAAATGCCTAAATTAGAAGGCAGGCATAAATAATGTAATAGTTGCAAGTTTTACTGTTTACTGGGTATATAAATACCGCCTATTATCTTCTCTACCTCTGACTTTCGGAAGTTATATGACTTTTCGAAATTATGTGCGTATTGATTGACAATTATCGCCTGCTCCGTGCCTCGGAGAGCACGTTAAGCCGTCGGTCTCGGCTGCCATGAACATCTATGGCAGTCGTTATTGGGAAAGTCAGTACCCTCTTATATCCTGACACTGGTCTAGTCTTAGGGTATCGTTAGCCTTCGGGTTGCGGAGGTCAGGTGGCAGCTGCTCCGTGTAAAAACTGATACCCAGTCAAATCTGGTTAGACTAGAAAAGCCGACTCCAAGTGACTTGTTTATATAGCTTTAAGCTGTCTCTACAAATCGTAATAGTTTGGGGATAGATAATAGTAGAAGCCTCACTCATCCTGTATATAGTAAGAAAACAGATGATCACTTTTTCAACATTTAATATTGCTCTTAAGAACGCAGAGCCTTCTGAGGCATCATCAGTTACCTTGTTTATCGAGCATACGTGCATTCACTGCTAAAAGCGTCGACATCAGGATAATATTATTTCTATTTCGGACGATATTTGCATAGTATGTTGAACATAATACAGGTAGAGATCACGGCCCTTACTGAGGATGGTGACCTCTTGAGCATAGTCTTTTCAGGCGCGAGAACGGGAGAGAACTATAAACTCTATAACGTGCTGTTTAATTCTCGCGCCTGCAATGACAATGGTTTAAGAGATGATGGTCATTAAAAGCAAAAAACATACAAAGTTACAGAAGATTATTTCTACTTTTATATATCTATATCTGCAATTAATGGATAAGCCACCGAATTTGTGATTACACTACCTACGTGCATTTACTCCCAATACAAACATTTAGCCTAGTCGGGTTTAGGGGCTAACAAGAATACTAATAAAGCACGGTTTCTATATTTAAAAACAAGTCGTCATAGTTATGAAAGTTACATTATGACATATTTTTCAAAGAATATGTGCGAAAAATTAACTGTCCGTAGGTAAAAGTAATCATTTCTTGAATAAAAATTAATCTAATCTATACTCAAACAACAGTTCTATAAAATCAAAATCAAAAATCAAAATCAAAATATATTTATTCAGATTAGGTTACAAGGTAACAACACTTATGAATGTCAAATTTACACTATTTTTTTCTGCGAATTTACATTTACTGCCACGTTCAGCAAAGCAAGGGTGTAGGGCTCATGAAAAGAACGGGCAAGAAACTCATGGTCACTCTTTTTAATCGTCAAGTTTTGTTTACAAATCATAAGAGCTGTAAGGTGCTGCAACCATTTCTCCATGAACTATTACTGAACATACTCAAGCATTTAATAAAATTTGATGGTAGCCTCTAAAGCAGCAGAATGGTAAATAGGAGTATCCACTTACATGTACATTAATAATCAAGACAAGGCATGATTGTAGTCCATAGTTTAATCTAACTGTTTAAATAAAAATGTAGTTAGTAAATCATCGAATTCCACGATACCAAGGTCGACCAGTCACCACAAGTACGAGTAAGACGCATGGGCCAGCCATCGTTCTCTTCGCCATATTGAAGGGAAGGGATCGACCCGACCCATGACGACACCACAAGCAATGACATTTGAGTGAGCATGACGGTCCTTGGCATGCGAACTCAGAATAAGACTCAAAAATAAAACTTTACGGAACTGTCCATGATCACGAGTTGCTGTTGCTGATATAAACTAATAAAATATCATAATGTTTTAAATTTGCAATGTTTTAGGAAGACGAGGAGGAGGCTCTAAAAAGTAAGAAGGTATCAATCCAGGTGCTATTTAATTTGCAGTAAGTATTCCATTTTCAAAAATAGAAGGTAGTCTCCTTTTATCAAAATAAACTTACAATTAATTCCTTAATGATCGTGTATCTTCATTTATATTGCATCTGCTACACTTGTAAGTAAAAGTAACAACTAGATAAGTAACGGGGAGGACGGTGCGTGGCGCAGTTAGCTACCGAGGTACGCACTGAACATAAATACTTAAGCGGCGTTTCCATTCCACTGTGGACCGAACATTTTTATTCTAAACATGCCTGCTATATGCGTTCCTATCATATCTTTTTACTAAGAAGTTTCCTAGATTTGAATTTATTAGTATTCTTGTGAACCCCTCCAGTTAAGCTGATATGGTAGTGTTAGGAGGGTTTGTTCCACATTCGTCCCTCATGCTTCGTCCCAAACGTAGAAATACGTATTCGTCCATAAAAATGACCCTAAATTTCAATAAATATTAATTTCTTAATTTTATTCCTGCTTCGTCCTAAATTAATGTTCCTTTTCTGACCCTGTTTTTTTGTATGGACTTTTTGATGTATCATCAGGCGAAAAATATTTAAAAATACCTCGTTGAACTCTCAGCAAAACTTTGAGACTATGGTTGCATGACACCACGAGCACGACAACGAAATATTTTTTTATTATTTTAACCATGTTTTGTTTTGCCAACCATTAGCACAAAAATGTAGGATGACGAAGATATAATTTAAAAGAAGGGCGAATGAGGAACATTTTGGAATCTGGGATGTAATGTATATTCAGAACAAACCGTTAGGAGTAGTACCACTTCATTTGTACAATAGATGGGGTGGGTGCCTTTATTTTTGGGCGACGAACACAAATGCGTATTCGTTCGCCGAATTACCGATCATAATTCAACGAACTTGTTCTTTCGGTATTACTGTTTTGATTTACCACATGAACGAAAGTTTACTTGCCAAAAACAGAGGCTCTACCAAGAGCTTTTAAAACAACTCAAGACATTTCATCATCAACTTTTGACTACTTCATAAATATTGTATGAGTAAATCTATCAACACTCATGATTATTCGGACCATTAACGATATTTCCCAAAATCTGACCTATCCGTAGTTTGCCGTACTAGCGAAAGAAATTTGACTTACGTAGAGAAATTGAACTTTAAAGCAAGTTGCATACAAGTTACCTCAAATCCCTACAGCTGGTAAGGAAATTACAGATAGATTAGTTATTGGGAACTGCTGTAAGTGGGTACGTGGCTTTATGCAACTAGCGCCACGGACGCCGCGGGCGCTGTCTCGCGCTACTGCAGCCAGTTGTTCCAACCACGTTCATTCGTGAGATCCCTACAACTGATATGAAGCTTTAATTGAATCTAATCGATACAGTCTCTAAGTCCAACAACCTATTATACTTGGATATTGTATTATAATTGTCACTGAAATAGATTTCGAAATTAGTTTGTGTTGCATTAAACGAAATTTAAATACTCTCTTACTGACTGACTTCAAGTTGTACACTATAAAAGTCTTAGTTCTTGATGCCAAAGCGTGATATTTTCAGGAAACGCCAATAAAGAAAACATCTACGAACTAGTCTAAATATGTATGACTATCATGAAACAAACAAAGGTATCACTCCAGATTTAACGCTGGCACTTAGTTATTATCAGTAAAAACCAATAACACTTTATTCTACCCGAAAATCAAACTACCAAACCTCGAGGCAGTCTTATATATTAACTTTGAGATCTCGTTCGGTGTTTAATTCTTGTTTTAAAACTGGCCGCCCTGGAAGCCGGCGCCGTCGCTGCTAATGAATGTACGAAAATACTAGTTAATATTTAATAATATACTATTATTAAATATTAACTAATATTACAAATGCGAATATGAGCTTGACTACTCGACCGATCATCATGAAGTTACGCATGCGCATTGTCAGGGGCACAGCAAAGGACTTTAGTTACCTTTTATCTATAAATGTACTGAGCTCGAGTGAACAAAGCCACGTGCAAAAGCTTAGTGTTAAAACAAATGACTGTCTTATTTTAGACAGTCGCACTGTTATTGTTTAAGAGATCATTGAAAACGTCCAATCAGCAAACATACAAAGCATCAAAGGGTACTAATGGAGTTTTTAAGTTAACATAAAGCATCGCATATGTATATATAAACTGTGAGTGACAGCACATTCAACAGCACTTACCTGCTTTTACTAAATTTGATGAAGAACTGTTTATGATTAATGGTAGAGCTGGACGTCACGGATAACGGTGCCAAAAATTAATTAAACATCTAAGAAAGCCAACAAAACGTATGAACTGCCTGATAGTGTGCGGCTAGCGTCACTTACGGCTGCTTGTAGACACTTACGAACGCTTATTGACGCTTAGGTCGCTTATGGACGGTTATGGACGCTTATGGACGCATATGGACTTTTAAGTTGTTACAAACTCTAATGCTTGTATAATATCGGTACTAGCAGTACTAGCGTACTGATAGTGTTTAATAAAGCAGAAATTTACTCTAGCAAAATTAAAACCACTGTACTGACCAATGTGCTGATAACTGCATGAATGTATGTAGTGGTTTAAGCGGTAGCGTAGCCACAATGTATGTGCAAGGTGTTAAGCGCTAGACACGGGACAAAAAGAACAATACCCACCATTCATAATGCCACCGGCCTAGAAGTGGAGTCAAAAATTTTACTATTTGTTATTGCGTTAGATAAATGAGATGCTTAACTTATAATCTGAGATCGATTAGAGGTCTGCCCCGTTCATAATTTTATTGAAAAATTAATATTATAAATTAACAAAATAAAACAAAATTACTGTGTCTAATGGCCAAATAAGTTTTTGCTAGTTATTAATCAAATCATTATGAGTAGAGAAAATATTAAACCAAATAACAATATATGATTATAATTATATTGCTAATCGGTTTATTATCATGATTTTTTACTGGCAACTTCTTATCTATTACACTTTTCACGCCTGAGGTCGCGGGTTCGATTCCCGCACAAGTCAAACATTTGTGTGCATGAACATGGATGTTTGTCTTGGTCTGGGTGTTTCTATGTATGATATGTATGTATTTACAAAAAAAAAGTAGGTATATATGTATGTTTATTCATTGTCTAGTACTCATAGTACAAGTTCTGCTTAGTTTAGGCTAGATGGTGTTGTGTGTATGTGGTAGAATATTATATTATATATTATTATATTACTTTTACTAGTTAGACGTTGAAACATCTTTTTAAATATAAATTATGAGTAAGTTTCTTGGTACACCTTTAGTAATATCTATATATGATATTATATTATACAATAATTATTCCACAATTAATTTAAACCCTATTGTGCTGTCCATGAGTTCCAAAACTGGACCAGTAATAGGCATTGTTCTTTGTATGATCCACAAATAGTTGTACCGAGTCTGATTGTTCTTTCTTAGAAAGTTTGTAAATCTATCCCTCGCGACACAGGAATTACAACATGGCATGAAAAGACCTAAAAAAAATCTCACTCTATACTTTTAGTAAGGGACCAGTGTGATCTTTGTCTTTTCTTCTAACAATATAGTGATAACTTGTTTGATAGGACTTAGACTTCCAAGCGTCCATGATAGATTATGAGAAGCGCTTACTTTTAAGTTGGCCCCATAAGCTTGCTATTGACAAAATAACTTTCATATAGTCCGAAAAAGATCTTACGAAGGGAAAAAGACATGAAAAAGGATTTGCAATCATATCAAATCATAAAAATAAATAATAATAATAATAATAATAATATATATAATATTCTATCACATACACGCAATATGTATATGCATATCTTTTTCAATATCTACTACGCCATCAAAACAAATGTTTAGAATGTGCCGAGAAATAGAAATATATTGGATTAGATTGATTATTAAATTCGACCATTAGACGACAAAAAAATTTGGCCCACGGATCCTTTTCACTCCCATCAGCTGATTGCTACAATACATCCGGGATGACATGCAGCTTGTCTACACACCATACGTTTAAGTGACTTTCGAAAAGCCATTTTTTGTGCATGGCATTGAATGAAAGTAGAAAAGCTTAAATAATCTTCATATAGAAGATCGTAATTAATGATCATCTATGAAACATGTCTGTGAATAGATACATCAGCGCCATTATCAGTACATAAGAGCATCTGATAGACAGGTCCTCTAAGTCACGAATGACGTCATGAACTCGACACACGCTTTTGAAAACAAAAGTGTGTCTTAACGACTATAAAGGCTTATTAGAAAATAAACAATCATTAGTATGTAGTAAGCAAACAAGCGAACAAAAGAAACGTGTGCAATAGAATATGTGGCACTGCTTGTATCGTACGGTTTTTACAATCAAAAGTACCGAAGGCCGTTCGCAGTAATCATATTCAATTCGAATGCATCCCACCGAATGCCAAACAGAGGAATCACAGCTCGCGTCCGCAGTCCAGTCGGCAAAGTGTGACACATATCGACGCCGACGCTGCGGCAGGCGACAACGGACGGGCGCGCGGGCGGTCTGCGCTCGCGCCGGCTCCGACCCGAGATAATATGTATTATAGTGTAGTCATTAAGTGTGCAGAACAAGCCACTGTTGTTATTGCACTTTAGATCGAGACGCGAGCTGCGCACACACTTGAATGACCGCTGATGAATGAGCTATTAAACGATTCGTCATGGTGCCACCGCCCACTGAGTGTACGTCGTGATATAGTTTTGTCAACATTGCTGATCTGTGTATTCCATTCATGTTTTGTAATAATCATTAGCTACTTAGATCAACATTACGTCGCAAACAGCCGGGTGTGAAGACATTATGAGTACAAACACAAAGTAATTCTCAGCTTTCACCACGCTACTTAATAAGAATGTAATTTCATACGCAATCTACCTACAATATACTAGCTTGTGTATATTTGGCATCGGTTTCCCTTCGGCGGCTACTTCAAACCGGTAGGTAGCAACGAGTTGTGTTAAAGATAGCAGTATCATGTAGGAGCATTCCTGCGAGTATTGGGTGGCTGACGCGGGTGTTGTATGTTACATTCCCAGCACAAAATGGCATTGATACCTGCAGGTGTCCTTGCGAGCGCGAGGTGTACGTGTGGCGGGCGCTGGTGTATGGTGCGTGGTGCACGGTGCGTCTGGCGGCGCATGTTAATGCGACGGTACATTCATTAGCGGCGACGGCGCCGGCTCCCAGCGCGGCCAGTTTTAAAACAAGAATTAAACACCGAACGAGATCTGAAAGCAAGAAAAGTAACGGTACTGGACATAACCAGCCGGCGCGGGGCTCGCTCGCCGCTCGCCGCGTATGAATATATAAAGTTTATCGCGGGCGCCCACGGCCGCGCGGGGTCGCCGACCGCCCATCCACCAAATGGACATGAGACCGTGTGTACTGTTGTCATGTGTCCGCGTCTCACCCCCGCGCCCCGCACACCGCGCGGCGCACCCCTGCTACCCGCGCACACGCACCCCGCACGCTCTATGTATACACACACGCACACGCACATACACACAATACTTGCCGCAATGCAAATTTTTGATAACATGCCATACATACTCCCTAAATAGTTGCTCATTGTGTGTCAGTTCACAGATGTCACCGTTGTATTTATCATACTACTGCGTGCCTCATATCAACACGAGTGGTTCCCGACATTGTGATATAAATGGCATTAATTGACGAGGAATTTCCAAGCACATTGATTGTTTGTTCATGGAGAAGATCATAGTAGCGTTGTGTAAATACGTGACTGAGGACTAAATAGGTTGCGGTGTTGATGTGGTGAAATGCCAGGCAAGTTGTTATCGCACATTATCGGGTGTATTATCCTAAAACTGGGCAGTATCGGCGATAATGAGGTGATTACGAGGGAAAGATAACGTTACAAGCGACGATACGAGCGGCTACCGCGCGCTACGACCGTCGTCCCCGTGCGCGCCAACAACAATAACACTTTGTTACATTCCACATACCGATATAAAAGGACATTGATATCGACCAATATTAAACTTTACTCACAAACACCACGCTTGTGCTGCTGCAAACTGCTTAGCCTCTCAATTCGTGGAATGCTCGGCATAATTGAAAACCAATTGTGTCTGGTCGCCGGTGTCCCAACCGAATAAGATAAATTTAAAATAATCAACGTAAGCAATTATTTCAATTGATTATTTAACCGCTTACCGGTGAGCGCTGGAAATTTCACTCACGATTCGGTGAACTATTAGCAAGATTTAAGATTGCCGCTTTCTGTCTGCAGTTACTGCAGTTAGTCGAAATTATTTTCCAATATTCGAATTCGACTTCTCTATAATTTTAAAGAAAAATGATATATTTGTCCCCAGTCGTGGTTCTTTTTTCTTTTCGCGTGGTTAGTTGCCAACCTGTTGTCAAGAGTTATTTAAGCCGCCCGTAGGCCTCTGACATGACTTAACGACTGCTGTCAATTTGACAACAACCGGGACCGACTTTTTACGTGCCCTCCGAAGCACGGAGACGCTTAGATGAAATACCACTAAGCGGTCACTCATCAATAGTCTGACCGCACCCAACATTACTTAACCTCGCTAATCGTTTACTGATCAGTGAGTGCAACTAGCTATGAGCGCCTCAAAAGAAAAAGAAGAAGAAAGAAGACCAGACAGATGACGAGCAACTACATATCTATAAAATTACCTTTGTAAAAGATAATAAGTCGTATAAAAAGTCGTTTGTCGACTGAAAACAAAACCATCTTATTTGATAATAAACGGTTACTGTTGCCTGTAGACGTTTGCAACTCCAGGTTTATAGGTACAGCATCCAACCCTTCAAAATTCTCGACACAATATTCCGACTTCATCCAAAATAGTCGCATTTTCTACTGATACCACCGTGGTAGGTCTTAGACATCATCCGTACTAATATTATAAACGCGAAAGTTTGTATGGATGTATGTTACTCTTTCACGCAGAAACTACTGAACCGATTGCGATAAAACTTGGTATGTAGATAGCTGGAGACCTGAATTCACATATAAGCTACTTTTATCTCGATATTCCCACGGGAACGGGACTTAGGCGGGTGAAAAACTAGTTATCAATAATTAACAATATTTGGTTTTAAGAGCTCTGATATGCTTTATTGCTCATTGTTTATCAGCTATGACTATCTGCAAAGTACTCCCAACGATACTGGCACCAATGACACCTGCAAACCAAGTCTAGTTATAAATACGGCATATCAAGCAAGTTATGCTTGAAGCCAGACAATTTTAAAACCTGCAAGCCGTTTATTAAGGCTGAGGCTTCCATTGAAATATTATGTTTTCTTTATTATCAACAGCGTTAGAATGATATAACTACTTGTTGTAAATATATTAAGAGAAGTTTAATCCCATTTAGTTTTCTCAAGTATTTGACTACATATTTAAATTTCTAAAGATCGACATATCATTCACAATTAGGTTCGCGTGTTAAGTACAATAAATTAATATGCATATTTTCTTTTTTAATTGTGTTAAGTGACGATGCAGTCGAGCACGGTTTTTTAATATTAGGTTTATATTATTTTCCTTTTTAGGCAAATGTTTTCGTCATTTGTTTAAATTAGTTATATTACAGCAATCACCACGAGTAGTTTTATTTATTACTGGATTTTGTCTATGACTTCGAACGTGTGGATTTGGAAGTAGGTATCTATCTTTATTTTCGCTCTTTGCATGTAAGAAGCTTTTTTACAAACATAACTATAATAGCCATTCTTATTACTAATACTCGACTTCTAGGCGGCGAATGGAGATGAAACATATACTATCTCTTATGTACAAACATCGACCAGTTACAATTTAATCATATGTACCTATAGAGACCTATTAGACTATAGACCAGCGCTGCTATCGTCTGCCTCTTTTTATACATTAACATTCAAACTACAAAAATAAAAAGAACGATTTCTTATTTATCTAGATCGAAGCGAATTGTAATTGAACTATAAGTGTAAAATGAATGTTTGTCTTGGTCCCAGACCAAGACAAACATCCATTGACATAGACTTATAGTTATATCCTTGTCGGCCTCGATGGCGTAGTGGTTAGTGTAACCGACTGCTACGCCTGAGGTCGCGGGTTAGATTCCGGTACAAGTCAAGCATTTGTGTGCATGAATATGGATGTTTGTCTTGGTCTGGGTGTTTCTATGTATAATATGTATGTATTTACAAAAAAGAAGTATATATGTATGTTTATCCATTGTCTAGTAGCCATAGTACAAGCTCTGCTTAGTTTGAGCTAGATGGTGTTGTGTGTATGTGATAGAATATTATATATTATATTAAAATTTTGTTCATATACTTAATCCTAAGAATATAAATTAAAATATTATAGTATTAATTATCTTTATGATAACGTAGTGAACTTGATTAAATTATTAGTACTAGCACGTCGAAACAGCATTATTTTTAGTGGGAACCTCATCGTCAACAATAAGGTTCCCACTCAAAATAATGCTGTTTTGTGTGACATGAACTATAATATAGGGCTGGCTCTCCTCTTTGTTTTGACTTCATTACAGGATCACAGAACGAACAATTAATGTAAAATTACATTTAGCCTTAAAATATTATGTTAATTAGAAATGCTCTTAACTTGATGAAAGAAAGAAGTAAAGAACTCAACAATTTCCAGAATCTTAACCAATATTATAATTCGAATGTGAGCTTGTTTGTTTGTTTGTTAAGCTTTCACGCAGTAACTACTCGACTGATCATCATGAAATTTCGCATACACGTTGTCAGAGAAAAGTACATAGGATAACTGTCATCCAGATAAAAAGTACCATATACAATTTGAATTCAAAATTTTACTTAAGACGCCGCAAGCAGCATTCGTACCGGTTATACCCCATAAAATTGGAAGTTAACCAGTAGCTACTGATTTTAATGGTAATTAGAATCCAAAGACTCAACTAACTTGTTTTATAACTTTCTTTTTCATAGAGCAATTTACTTCTACTTGCTTCGAGGAAATGATTAAAAGGTACATTGATATAAGCAACTTAACATCTATGAGCTAATTGAAGCATTACTATAGACGTGACCGTTTATGCTAAACGTTTCCGTAGTTCTGTTCGTGACTGCATTGTGATACAATTTCATTCAGCAGTTACAAATCTGATCGATTATCGCGATAACTTGACCGCAGCTAATGTGATAACGCGCTGCGCACCGCAGAGGTGTGAATATGATGATTGCCGAGCAATTCCACAAACGACGGTGTGTGGAACACAAACGAATCAGCCATACCGGTCTCGATGCGTGTGAGCCGCTGGCTTGGTAAGGAATATAGGTAATGTGGTAGCGGCGATTGTGATAAATGGACCAGCAATGCGCGCCGCAGGTGCACGCCGGCTGACCTTTGCAGCCCGCGCTCCGCATCCCGCACCCTGCCGGCTTGTCCAGTCCCCCCCTCGCCCTCCGCACACACGTCGAAAGCCTCCGCCGTCCGTTATGAATCTCCTCGTGTGCGAGAGTGACCGTTACCGTGGAACTGTATTTTTAAAACCGCATTTTATATACGCGAGTAACTAACCATTAATATATTTTATCTGAATGCGCCGGCGCCGAGTTTGCTCAAGGTGTGCGCGCATAATGAGCTTGACAGCCCTCCGGGAGCAAGATCGTCGCCAGCGCATTGTCTTGACAAAGAGAGTCCACTCCGCGGGAATTAACGACGACTCGACCACTATATCTTTTAGACGTTTAGGAACCATATATCTTGTTCGTCGTTGGGCTTTAACCCAAAGACACGAAGTGCGGGGAAATGAGGGTCTATAGTTAGCTATGACTATAGTAACTAGTTTACCAGTACACATAACGACTGCAGGAGCTCTCTGGGTGATCAGAAAAGAAAACCGTATTCGGTAATTTTCTATAATTACACTACATTGTATTTTACAGTTATTCATTAAATTAATAATGAGTTGTTTAAAGGTCAAATTAAAAATACGCATGATATGATAGATTTAGGTACAGTGTAATTAATAAACCACATAGCTACAATAAATTTATATTTAAATTAATAGGCGTACTTTATAGTTAAAGATTATATTTTAACATCTTGACTATCAGGTAAACACACGGTGTTCACTCGATGGATAGAAAGAATGTACACACGGGTGTGCATAAACTAACTCCGAAAAGACTTAGAATTTTTTTAAGTGTTAGAATCGTTGTATCACTGCCATCAGCAAAGTTGTAAATTCTGGATCACGTCATACGTATTTTTGTCATCTACAAAACATTGTAATTAATGATAAGCAATCTTTTTACTTACACGACATCACTTAGGTGAATCCCCTTAAATTGAAAGATGGATAGGCGCAAAATAGATGAGACTTCATTGGAAGCCGAACCCTAACACAGGACGTCCTGTCCTGTGTGTGATAACGTCAAGATATTCCTAATTTGTCTGTTTCTATAAAGGTAAATCTCGCACTAATAAATATATTGTCATACATTAAAATCACAGCCGATATAAAAACCGGCTCGAATGCAAAACACAAAGCGTAATAGTAGTGGCAATGAGACCACTTTTAAGTGGTCACATTGCACCATCCATGCAGTTACATATTTATACTTCAGATTGACATAGAAAATCGAACAGCAAACAAACTTACACATAATCTGCACTTTAAATGGTTACAGTTGTGTAAGATTATGCTGAAATAATCCGCATCCGGAAATCATAACGTAATTGAAACAATGCATGGTTACGTAGGAGCTGCGAGCGCGGCGCGTTACGCGATGTTAAGCTGCGCGCGAGCCTCCTTGCTGTCAAGTAGGCACCGCGCAACTGTAGGTATAGGGTGCACGAGGCGCATTGTTGGCGCGGGCGCGCACCGTCCGCCTTGAACTTAGCGCGGCGACCTCGCGTTCGCGCGCACTCGTCACGTACAACGCAAAGACGCGATCAAAAAACCTTGCCTCGTTTTAACGCGGCTAACTATTATTTTTGCATTGAGTGTCAGCTGTAGCACGCACGTGGGCATTTACTAGAGAATCCGAAAGACGAAACGGAGCTGAGACAAGAGCGCGTATTTATAGTGCGCGCGCGCAGTCGCGCGGCTCCGCGACGTCGCGCCGCGCACACGCGCGTAAATAAACACACGCAATAACGCACACAACAACAACAATGCCGACTATTAATAGTTCGCTATAATGATCCGCCGTCACCGTCGCATCGCGCTCGACATACAACCGGCGACAGCGACGCCCGAACTACAACACTCATCACAATCAACGAACAAATCTTTTCTTACCAATCTTATTCTCTTTCAAATCAAAACCTAAAGACTAATCTACCTTCAATTAAAAACTACGCAACGATTATTCCAATTTTGAATTATAAAATAGTATATTATCCATAAAGCGTACTACTAGTATTGAGCACATGTGTGACGTCACATACGTGGCAAGTCTTGCAGAGGCCTTCGCCACCAGCTGATCAAACAGCAATCGACACCACCGATATCGATGAAGGAACGTTAGCGCTCAGTGCGCCCGCGCTGCCACAGTCATGTAACACGGCTTATAGCAACGGAAGTTATTCATAATAAGGTTAATGTTGTAAAGAAACTATTTATTTACATAATAATAGCTTGCGTCGCCCGTTCTCATCTCATGACCGCGATTATCGCTATTTCATAGTTGACGCTCTTACTATTCGAGAGTTCATTGTTAAGTGTTATTTATTTAATTTGTAATAAGACGGTTCGCATGTCCCGCGGCGCTGTGTAATAGATTACATTGCGAACTACAGTTAATGAATTCTACGTAAGGTTGTTGCTGTGCTGTGAGCGTTGATGTCTTTTACAGGCGTCGCTACACAGAGGTCCGCGGGCGTATGGGGAGGACACCCTCCCTCCTACAAAAGGGTGCTACTAAAGACTTCAACGCACAACCTTTCTACTGACTATGCTGCTCATACTGGATTGTGTTAGCAAATATAACGTAACATCCTGTCTTTGACTCTCCGAAGGGTGGACAGATACATTATATCCAAAATTCAATAGTACAACAAAATTCAACAACTATTGAATTTTGGAGAAAGACCGTGGTATGGTTTACAGCAGGAGCCGTCAATCTAAGGTCTACGGCGACGCTTGGATCGTCAAAGTACAGGTACAAAAGTATAGCTATATGTTGTATAATGGTGGTGAAGCTGTTCTCTGATTTGATCGTTTACCTAAAAAATCTCTAAGCTGTTTTACTACTAAATGTTTCTTGACAGAAACACCTAATAACTGTCCGATTCAAAATTTCAATTAATACGGATTGAATCAATGAGAATATAAATCCATATTTAAAATAATCTATTGGTCGTATCGATTTTGTCACATTGTAACATTCAAATCGTAATCTAATAAAATTATCTATGAATATACATAACGTGTAAACCATAGAGTGGAGGTTATCGGCTGAGACTGGTCTGTTAAACAAACCTGTTTGGTATCGATTCTAGTACACATTAGAATGCTAATTAGCTTCCAAAATCTATACATATAGGTATATTTATCCTGTGACCGTTGCTTTCTGATGATACCAGTTCGGAACATTATAAAATATTTGCGACTCAATGCCGGTACGAATATAAAAACATGCGTATAATCTAACCAATTTAGATAAAATAAGTATTACCTGATTGGATATAATAATAATAATAATCTACCACACAAGCAGAGCTTGTACTATGGGTACTAGACAATGGATAAACAAACATACATATATATTTTTTTTTGTAAATACATACATATTATACATAGAAACACCCAGACCAAGACAAACATCCATATTCATGCACACAAATGTTTGACTTGTACCGGAATCTAACCCGCGACCTCAGGCGTGGCAGTCGATTACACTAACCACTACGCCATCGAGGCCGACAAGGATATAACTATAAGTCTATGTCATAATAGCTACATTGAATATTTATTGAGATATTCTTATAGTATGTTTTTGGTACTATGAAGACATTATAAAGTGGCTATTAAAATACTATATGTGCAGTGTTAGTAGATGTTAATAGGTATATTATACCTTTATATACCTGACAGTCTGGTCAGAGCTGATCAAAGCTAACTGCAAATATCAATAAAATGCAAGCATTTGTCTTAAAACTTTCATTTAAATGATTGCAATAACAATAGACAGGACCGTTTTAAGGTAGAAATGACGACAATTTTTTAAAAGTAAATAGACAGGAAATACTGGTTTGATTGACAATTATCGCCTGCTCCGTGCCTCGGAGAGCACGTTAAGCTGTCGGTCTCGGCTGCCATGAACATCTATGGTGGTCGTTATTGGGAAAGTCAGTACCCTCTAATATCCTGACACTGGTCTAGCCTTAGGGTATCGTTAGCCTTCGGGTTGCGGAGGTCAGGTGGCAGCCGCTCCGTGTAAAAACTGATATCCAGTCAAATCCGGTTAGACCAGAAAAGCCGACCCCAAGTAACTTGGGAATAATAAATGTGTAAGGAAGAAGAAGAGACAGGAAATACTGGACAAGAGACTCGTTCTAGAAATCTGCATATGTAATCTATATTCAGTAATTTCATAATGTTACGCAATTGAGATTGTAGTAATGATACATTAGCCTAATCACTGATATCTTTTAACGGATGGCTGAACTAATTATCGAAAAGAAAATAAGACAGAAATCAAAAAATCATGCAGGTTAGAATTATTTCCAATGATACTTTTCGACTTTGATTCCTAGATATTTTTGGCTTTGATTCCTATATTCTATACTAGCTGTTGCCCGCGACTTCGTCCGCGTGGACTTTAATTTATTACCCAATACCTACTTTTAATTTGTTATCTAATTTTAATATATAAAACTACAACTAAAGAAATTAATAAGTCTAACTACACCTATATAGGTGTAGTTAGCTATATATTCATAAAATACATATGGTATCGCGGACTTTTTTATAGATATTGATACGTTCTATAATACTGTAGAACATTTTTTTGTTCTATCATCAATAGTTTCCGCAGCGCACGCGATGACAGTTTTTTTATGATTTTTCACACCTTGGGTTATATTATTGCATTTTGATTAAGGATCCCTATTTTTTTTAAATGGTATATAGCCTATGTCACTCAGTGAAGATGCAGCTTTCTAATGGTGAGAGAATTTTTGAAATCGGTCCAGTAGTTTTTGTGTGAAAACATTACAAACATACATACAAAAACACAAATGTTTCCTCTTTATAATATTAGTTTAGACAAATATAAAATATCGTTGAACTGGTGTTGATAAAACGAGCATGAGTAGATGGGATATTATAGTGGCTCATACGATTAGAATCGTACGAGGTTCAAACTACTTCAGGGGAAAGCCGCCGGGCTAAAACAAAATGAAACAATTTATGGTATCTGTAAAGTAACTTCTAAGTCCGTGTTAAGTATTCATTGTGTGTAATATTATTGCGTCCATATACTTATATATAAACATGAATTTGTTTAGTTTTTGTAACTACATTTTCATATTTTGTAAAGTAAATAAATGAATATATAAATTATTGCTATTGCTACAGTTGTAATACATAATTACTACAAGAGACCGCAAATAGATGCTTCTAGGCTAAGCACGCCGTACTAACGAAGTTTCACCGGCATTTGTTGGAAACAAAATAATAGCGTTGAGAATTAATTGATTGATAGCTAACAACTGTTATTTGTTGAAACAAAACACCTAATTTATTTATGAATCCGTCCCAGATGTGTAACATTCATTTAAAATGATAACGCCATAATACCATTGTTTAGTTTAACCTCATTACTGTCGATAGAGGCTAGTATACGCCATCGTTACTAAATTACTGTTGATTACTAAACGTCTTTATAACAACCACACAATGGTAGCTCGTCAACAATGCGAGCATAATAAACTATTTGGTTAAATTTGTTTACACATTAGCATGTATTTGCCTCGGTGCTTGTTGTGAGGAGATATGGGAGCAGGATTATTTGTCTCCTAGTAAATGGGTGTTTGTACAAATTAATGCTATCGTTCTGTAGAGGTTATAGATAATAACGAAGTGGAGTAAATTATACCTATTTTTAAAGGGAAATGCTCGTTATCATTGTTCATTAGTGGGTTCTGATTTTATAGAAGTATATCGCATCTGCTGATATCGCCAAAACCAGCTGATCGACAGTCTGGCTATATATTTTTGCGTTTTATCAACGGATTGGTTGAATCATTTGGTGAATTGGACAGGACACGGTTCTGGTCATATTATTGTCAGTTTTACATAGGTCAGGAAATAATGAACAGAGAATGATTGGCCATGGGCTACAGATCGGCTCGGGATCGTCCGCGGTGACGGTGACTCGTCGCTCGCTCAGTTTAGAAGTGGCGCGTATAAATAGCGCAACAATGCTGCACCGTGCTGAGCGCTGAGCGCTGGGCACTGGGCTCTTCGCCTCGGTGTCATATTTGTGTGTCATAGTGGTGGCATCGCATGCAACCGATGGACGATAAACGCTGTTTTATGCGAGGGCGAGTCGTGGCCCGCCCCCGGCTTATTAATAACATTATGCTCGATTAGGCATGTCCCTCGCGGCGCCTGGGGACGACGCACTCCCGCGCGTTACGTCATCGCCTGAAATACGCCCGAGTTTTACACGAAATCGCCGTTCGGCGGGCGAGCCGCTCCCGGAACGACTCTCGACACGAACAGAATAAAACCGGCCGCCCGTGGTGCCAAACCCGCGGTCAACGACTCCCGAAATAGATGCACAACGCGCGCACCTATAGGAAATTAAGAACCGGTCCCGAGCGGCGACACTCTCCGATAGCGATAAAAATTCATTTCGAAAGCGGAATCCACCTGAGCGATTAATTTACTGCGGCTTTCACCGGTCGCGTTATCGAGTGGCGGAGCCGCCTGCGCCTGCGCCGAGCCGCGCCGCGGCCGGACGCGCTGCACGCACCCGCCGCGTGCTGTCGCGCCGATGCGCTAACCGACGGCGTCCCTCAGTCCAACACTTAGAGCGACAATACATCAGTATGTGAGTATTGAAGCAGCATCGCACTAAGTGGCCAAGGGACTAATCACATATTGTATAGTTACGGCCCGATGATCACTTTAGCAACAATTGCCTTACCGAGTTTACAATGAGGTAACCATAACATACCCGTCTGAAGACATCCTAGGGCTCCAGTTTCTGGTCGGGTGCTACTTAGGAGTGATATATAAAAGTATTCACGATTTTCATCCACTCGTATATGTTAAGTATCTATCTAATTCAAATTTATATCAATAATAAATTAATATCAATCCGGTATAAATGCTGCTATAAGAAATAAATAAAAAGCGCAGAAAGGAGATTGCATCTAAGCGTGTGGTGAAGGCTCGGGCCTTGACCCACATCTTAATATTCGGAAAGCCAAAACTTTCCACCTACTAATGAATAATGTACAGCATCTCAGAAGAATAATCAGCACGTGAATTTACATCGGTTGGCAGAAGACTTCGGGCGAGTACACAGGCCGGCATCGCTGGGATTGCCATACTACTGCGCTCATCATCATTCATCACACACTCATCTGTCCAACGGATTACTAGTCAGCATGGTCCCCGACTGGAGACAACATGACATTGATATAGTGCCGTCATCTGGTCACATATCGTGTAAACAATGTTAACAAGTATGCGTTTATGTACAAACAGACATACAAACCGCGCGACGTGGCGGGACGCGGCGCGAGGTGGCGCGGCGCGCGCGGCGTCTGGAATATCGTGCGCGGAGTTAATGAGTTGAAAACGCGTGCTCATTGCCGGCCATGAGGAATTTTAATTAGTTAAGTGGGTTACGTGAGCGACGATGAGGAAACGCAACAGTGCGCGGATTATGTTGATAACATCGACTTCGGGAAGCGTTTCTTGCTCCGAACAACTCAACTGTTACGCGTTTCTCATTACTTATGAGCCGAATTACTGCGTCGCGATCGCGTCGCGCCATCTACCGCTGCTACGTTATCAGGCAGATGGCGCTTGTGTCACTATTATCTATCCATTTACAACATAATTAATTGGACTCTGAAACGACACGTCTCAGTATGTTTCGAAAAAGTTTACATCTTTGTGAAGTAATCCTTAGCCGATAACCGGTTGGACGGTAACGGTGTCGATGTAAGGTGGCGCACGAGGCGACCGATGGACCGAGCGGACGGTTCTCCACTCGAAGTAAAATGAAATTATGTATGTAGTGATGCATGTGTTCGCTGCCAACAAGCCTTTACTATCTGTGAGTGCGGGCTCAGTGCAGCGGTGACACGTCGCCGCCGCGAGCAACCGTTCCTGCGACCACTCGCGTCGCTGACTAGTCGACACGTGTGACGTAATGTTGTGCGAAAACTCATGAAGTGTGGTGGCAGTGGTCGCCACCACAATACGCTTATTGTAGATTACCATAGAATCCATTGGCAAGAAGAGTCCCTTGAAGGAGCGACCGGCGCACGCGGTTCGGGCGACGCACGCGGCGCTAGCGCTGCCATGCCCGGCCGGTTACCTGCAGCTTCGGAGGCGGACGTCCAGCGCGGCGCCGCGCCGGGTCCGGTAAATATATCCGTCGTCACCAGACCGGTTTCGCTGAGAGCGGCCAGAATTTCCATCGTCGAACGTTGAACGTGGAGCGCGGACGACATCTTTACCTGACAGTATTAGAAAATAGCTATACGACTCTAATGCTGCCCGGTAAGATGCGAACCGCCACTCCGATCGCAGCAGGCAGAGTCAGCAGGGATCGTGCGGAGGAGCGCGGCGAGCTCGCACGAGGCGCGGTGCGCGAGCGGCGGGCGCGCGGGAGGAGCGAGCTCTCGGCGCGTGCAGACGGCGGCGGCGCTAGACGCGGACTGGCGTGGAGTCGCGGCGCTGGAGCGCGCTCACCTCCTCCGCGCCGCGCCGCGCCGCGCTGGGTGCGGCGGAGGCGGCGCCGCGTCGCCGCACGCCCCACGCCCGCGACACCGCCTGCCACGCACCCGCACCCCCGGGACGTGCCACCACCAGCCGGCACCGCACCACCACCACCCGCCCTCTAGCTTCACCACTCATATTCAAACCAAACCGACTGCTCCTTCTCCTCTGATCTTCGCCGTCGCAATACCGGTTTCCTTGACGACCGTACGTTGTTAACAAGTTTCCGTCACTTACATGGAGATCTTATATTCTGGAATTCTGATCAAAATCAACTCAGATGAGGACACGTGGCCAAATACACATACCTACACTCAGATATAAGGCATAGGTATGGATCGCCTCGACTTTTATCTCCAGTTATCGCTACCCGAAGCCCCTGCGACTCTTCGCGTCATGTTTTCCACTGGCTCTTGATAACCCCGTTTTATATAAGTGCGACCTCTGATTTACAATGTCCTACATTTGACTTAGGTACTTATTTACTTCATATATTTTACTCATATCGTAATTGCGTTAAAATATTGAGTGTGATAAATTATTACTATTATTTAGTTGTCTTAGACAACTATGTATTTTGAGAGCTACTTGAAAGGTATGGATCGCAATTCAATTAAGTTATATATTAACCGGAAACGAATCATATAACATTTAAACACGTAGGTAAAGCATACAAATCTTCGTATCCTATACGTTCTTATATCAGGTATTTACCTGAGCATATTATCTGTGCCTGCTTTGGCATTAGAGGTGATTATATATTGTAAGAATTTCCTGATGAATTATTCAATTTTCTTTAAAACAATTTCTGCAAGAAGTCCACTCTCAGCTATGCAGTTATAGGTGAGCGCTGCAAACAGCAAGGAGGCGGAACGCTCCGCCTTCCGTGGTTGAGATGACGAGTTGGATTTCTTAGAAGAAAAATATCACTAATTCGTCTATTATATATCTATACCAAATGTAAAATTAAACCCACTAATGCTACAAGGGCACATATAATAGAAGCCCTGTGCGTGTTATATAGGCAATACATTTTATATGTGGTTTAACTTTTCTTTATAATTATTATGTAACCTGTCTTCTGCACCACTGCAAAGCCAAGAGTCTGAAATATAAGGTAAATTTTGTCTATGGATATTTAACTCATTTTTCACACGCCTTCTGGATTATCTACGATGTCTGTTACAGCTAGGTCAAATTAGTCAGTATTAATGATATCTAATCTGCAAAGAATAATAGGTTACTTTGTCGTTAAGCCACACACTAATGTAAGACAATGGTCAAGATGTAGCTTAGTTTATCTTGCAAAGTTCCTTTTATATGGAGAATAGTACAACGCTCTGGGATGTTTAATGTTTGTTACTAATCTATGTTCAACAAAAAAATCTATGTTCAACATTTGTTAAAAAGTGGATTGCTATTTATTTACCAAAGGCACCAGTGAAACTTATCGCCAGCTTTTGAAATGTTACGTCTTGTTTGTGTACATATCAATGGCAGTTTATAGTTTTACTGTGTAGAATACCTATTACACATGAGTACCATGACAACTGCAGCACGTTTGCATACGGCTTTCATGTTTTCGCATGATGTTTTTGTCAGGATTTGCATTACAACTCTAAATAGGTACTCTAATTTATACAACATATTTTTGCAAAGAAAAATACATTGCTTGATAAGCTGTTGGGTTTCATACAGTTAACTGACAGTTTACACTTATAGACCAGACTATTGTGAAGGTTGTGTTGTCACCCAACATTGTGTTGAGTCCCAACAAAATATCAACAGTGCAATTCGCACTTCCAGTCCAATCCAGTCTCATCCAGCTCCCATGTTTCAGTCAGTTAACAAGGGTCTTTAGAGGCAAAGTCGTAATGCTAGCCAATGTCCTAGACATATTACGTCAAGGTCATTGGGCCAATCTAATACTGCGATGTTTTAGTCTTTATTCAAAAGGTTTTTGATCGGTTCAAACCTTTTTTTACTCCAACGATAAATATTCTTTTACTGTTAAATAATTCGAATAACCTTTGGAAATTGTTCTTATCGGTAGACATCAACAATGGGTGACCAGAAAGAATGTAACACTTAGGTTAACTGTTGAGGTGCGGGGTCGCCGGTGTCGCCGCGCGTGAATGTCAATGAGTAGGATGTGCGTGCGCAAGCAAACAACACCCCTGGTACCGACGCACACTGGCGTATAATACAACTACTTAGGTACATTTGAATGTACGTAAAAATCATCTTAAATTCAAAGTAGGTAAACGTATGGCACGGTTTGGTAGGTTAAAATGTATTCGTTCAACCACACAGACACACACACACACACACACACACACACACACACATAAAGACACATATTATGTAAAACGACGCTGACGTTCACCGACGCGCAACGTTAATTTTTGTTTGTACTTGACTTACACAGTAATGAATATATTTTAAATGATCTTATCATAGCAACTTTATATTCCAGTAGCGCAAGGCACAGAGATGACTCGTCAAACACCAGACAGAGCTCGTTTTAGAGTTCGAAAAAACTCTTATACAACAGCTTTGTCTGTCCGTCCGTCTGTTATACAACTTTCAACTCAAGAACCGTAAGAGCTAGAGACTCGCGGTCAACGCCATTCGACTCAGCATAGTCGATATACTCCGAAATTACTATCATCTTTGATCTCTGACCTCAAGTTCACGTGACCTTTGCTTATTACTTGAACCATTATTTCGAACTCTAAGATTTACGGCAATTCATTGCCGATTCTCTCTTGTTTATCCACCTTCTACAATCATCGATGTGGTCGACTTTGAAGCACGCTAGCCAATAAGATAGGTAGCTATTCCCGATTCCCGCACAAGTCAAACATTTGTGTGCATGAACATGGATGTTTGACTTGGTCTGGGTATTTCTATGTATAATACGTATGTATATACAAAAAAAAAGTATATATGTATGTTTATCCATTGTCTAGTACCCATAGTACAAGCTCTGCTTAGTTTGGGCTAGATGGTGTTGTGTGTATGTGATAGAATATTATTATTATTATTATTATTCACTCGCGAAACTAAACAACAAACTTAAAACATCACTCAACAAAAGAACACGAAACAAGACATCGATCTTTTATAGAGTGATAGCCCTTGGTCGAACTGCTCCAAGTCTAGAACTGTTCTAGATTTCAACTGTTTTTAACTTTACCTTTTAACACCGCAACAAAAGAACTCGAAACCAGGCTGCGAACTTCTTTAGAGTGGCAACCCCTGGTGACTAGACAATTCTAGGAGTTCTATGTGAATAGTAATACTAACAAAACAACGGTAGATACCAGTCATTCCTACTATTACATGTTGTTGGTCATTTGTAGCTGATGGACGCTAGGAATTTATAGTTACTAATAAAAGAAGAAACTAACTGATTGATTCATCTGGGAAATATAAGCAGCCAAACTTCACTGGCTCGGAAATATAAAAATGGTAAAGGTTGGAGCTCCCAAAAGAGCATAATAATATTTCGGGCAAGCCACCGGACTTCAACCAATGGGTTGCGAGCCATTGGATGAAGTAGATACCGCTGGAAAGACGAAATAGCTAAAGACCTGAAAGAAATGAGTTTACCCGATTGATTCGATTTGTCGAAGGCCAAGTATCCCTTTGGGTCGATGAGCCAGTGAATTAAGTTAGTAACTTACTGATTAAATGACTGGCAGATAGGAATCAACGCCCAGCTCCAATGGAAAGGTATGCATTTTTGAATAAATTTTAAATCTTGTGCATAATTTCCTTATACAGTTTATATTATGTTGAATGGGTTAAAACAGTTTTATATGGAACAGCAAGCAGCGATAGCCTAGTAGGAGTTGGACTTCCACACAGTGGTCTCAAGTAATCTTAACGGTGCAGGCAAACATCGTGAGGAAATCTGCATGTCTGAGAGTTCTCCATAAATGTTCTTGAAGATATGTTAAGTTTGCCAACCCGCACTGGGTCAGCGTGGTGGATTATGGCTTAACCCTTCTCACACTAAGGAGAGGCCTTTGCCCAGCAGTGGGACAGTTTAATACAGGGCTAATATTATGTTATGAAACATAATGTAAATACTTTCATTCCGCGCAATGTCTTATTTTTTAAGTAGTAGAGCCTCGCTGATTTCAGCATGAATGGGCCGGCTCGACCAGGGAAGGACTACCCTCTCACAGAATATAGACGTGAAATAGCAATATACTATTTCGTTCGGATTTTCTTTCTTTCCCCCTTCCCACTTCCTATTTCTCTTCTTCCTTTCCTAAAGGGTCGGCAACGCGCAAGTGATGCCTCTAGTGTTGCAGGCGTCCATAGGCTACAGTGACCACTTACCACCAGATGGGCCGTTATGCTTGTTTGCCAACATAGTAGTATAAAAAACAAAATATCACATGGACGATACTGCTAGCATGAGGTAGTCACGGAAAACCCCTTCGAGCTGATGTGAATTGCCACCCTGTAACGTTTACATTTTACTAGTGTCTAGACTACCAAGCCATTGTGAAATCTAGTTACCAGACGACTACCAACTGTGACGCGGACCGGTCGTTGCTGAGCGGCCGTGCTCGCGGCGCTCCTCCATCGGCTTCTCCTCCCCAGCGGCGGCCCTATATATTCGCAACGCGCCCTGGTGCCTGGTCCTTCTGCTGCGCTGCCTACTGAAGTTAAGTGGTCCATTCTACCCGGGACCACGTAACAAGCCTTCATCTTGAACCAGGTCCTGAAATACAACTAAATATCTAGACGAATTTAATTGTAGTTCTGTTGTAAGTGAAAATATATGCTTGTTAATCGCGTTGTTCATCTTTAATTTTAATATCCTTGGTCAACCACGCCTCTAAAGCGGGTTGACTAGCATAACGTTACACAACATTCGACAGGCGAAAAACGAAAGACGGTTATTATGGTGTGCATATTTCTTGCTCCACTGCAAGATACATTACAAATATTTTACAAATATTATTTTTGCCTGGTTACAAATGTTTTACATTCTACCAAGGCCAAGGTCAACAAGCACACGGCTCGCCTAAAGGTAAGTGTTTACCAAAGCTATTGTTTCAGTCAGCCTATCGGAACACTATCTGAGTATCTATTTATATGTATTTCAGTACAGGTTAAATATTTCTACGTACGTTCAACACATTGCCTTGTCCTGCTAACTTCCTCACGTTATAAGTTTATTCGTGTTTTAAATTTGGCACCAAAATAGAATCATATTATATCATTGGTACTGCACAGCAGAAAACAGGACGCAACGTAGTTAATCGGCACTCAATGATATTCGTGAATGCAATAGACTGCAAGGGTAGCACGGTGGCCCATTTATCTACACACTGCGCTGAAAGTTATGGATTAGATCACCAAAGGGAACAAAGATTTGTGCGATCCACACATATTTGTACCAGGTCTGAGTGTTTCATGTGTTCGTAGTTTCAATGTTTGTAAAATCATCGACACTGGGTATCTTATAGCGGTAGGTTGACTTCTTGTGCTAAGAAAATAGGATTATATTCTGAAAAAATCTAGCTGCCGCTATAGGAACATGTCCTCGTTGACCTAGAGGCATAACTTTGCTGCTAACTGTACAGGACACGAGTTTAAATCTCGGATCGGGCAAACTGACACGATATATAAAATCAATTTTAAAGATTAAATACATACTCACTAAAATAGTACTCATAATACCAATTTACTCGTTTATCAAGCACATTTTCAACGTTCAATAACACTCTAAACAGCATCTGCATAGAAACCGCGAAAACACCGACTAATGAATTCTTAGACGGCCGAATCAATTTATAGGGGTTTGTAACATTTTTTTAAGACTGCTATGGTACTAGGTATAATGCCTGTGTCACGAGGAACTTTACAAACATACAAACAATGGACACAAAGAACATGCAAACTTGAAATATCTATTTGTGGCTCACACAAACTTTGTATAATGTGAACCCACAACACTCGACGGTAGCACTGGCGAGACGACCACGTATACCACAACGCCATCCGTGCACTACAACCCAGATACAATAGATAAAGGAACATCCGTGTCACCTGTATATATGTATATGTATGTATTTACAAAAAAAAAAGTATATAAGTATGTATTTACAAAAAAAAAAAAAGTATATATGTATGTTTATCCATTGTCTAGTACCCATAATACAAGCTCTGCTTAGTTTGGGCTAGATGGTGTAGTGTGTATGTGATAGAATATTATATATGTATATTATACCTGCTGTTTGACTGTCTGGCTGAAGTGATATACCTAGTAGGTAGTTTATACGTAGGCATTACCTACCTGTAACAGAAACAATCTTAAGTCAGTTACTCATAGTTTTTACAATTAGTTGCCAAATCTTCACTAATATCTATACTAATATTATAAAGCTGAAGAGTTTATTTGTTTGTTTGAACGCGCTAATCTCAGGAAATACTGGTTCGATTTGAAAAATTATTTTAGTGTTGGATAGCCTATTTATCGAGGAAGGCTATAGGCTATAACATCACGCTACGACTCACGGGGGCGGCGCAGTAACATCTAGTTACAAAAAACACGAGACTACTACCGGGTAGTATTTCCAGAAGGCGTTTTAAAAATCAAATTTAGGTACGGTCAATTAATTTGATTGGTTGTTTTACTCAGCCAATAATAACTGTTAAGATGCTTTTCAACGTCTGTTTGTAAATTTTTATGTTGGTCTACGTTTGAGCAATGAAAGATATCTGCGGAGGGCATCCACTCACGCACACGGGTATAGTTAACGAATTATAAGTATAGTACACCATTTTGTACGTTATGTTATGAGTATCTTAATGTCGCTGCAGTATTGAATGCAACCGCTATATGAAATCTCGGGTTTGATTCCTAATCCGAGCAATGATAGCCAAGTGGAGAGACCGTTTTATTGCCGTGCAGAGGTCTAGAGTTCAATCCTGCGGTACACAGGCATTCGGAGTTGCTATTGATTATTCTTTTAAGAAGTTCTCAGTATCAGCATCGGTCCTAGAACTTTGTTGGGTAAATGATAATAAACTCGACCCATATTAGATGATGATGATGTGAGTGCAATATACCTCTACCTACCCCATCAGTGAAAAAGATGACAAACTATGTAACAAAATTACCAAAAAGTAGAATTGGAGGCGCCGGGTATCGATCCCGGTACCTCTCGCATGCTAAGCGAGCGCTCTACCATCTGAGCTACGCCCCCGATGATAACAACGTTAAAATTAGTCATTAGATTATACATTAGTGTAATTATATTATATAGGTATTAGTCTGTTGGACTGTGTATGTTATTTTAACTGTAATATTCGATTTTACGAACTTTTGCACCAATAACTCGAAAAACACATGACCGCAGCATAGATACTTAGACTCACATCTGTTTATTACCAAAGGAGTAAGATTAGTACCACAGACATATTACACTGACATTACGCCAGCTATCATTTAATTAGGTACGGAACGGATGGATATTAATTTCTACCAAGCCTATTCTCAGACTGCTTGTTGTTACTGAGAAAGTCCAAAAAGGAAAACCCAATACAACTAATTCCACTCCGGGCATCAGACCTGGGACTACACAATACATTGGTATAAATGTATTTGCCAATTATACTAAGGGATTATCTTATCTTATCTTATGTGGGGGCCAGTCAGTGCAGACCGGCGACACTTCGACCCAGTGGGATCTTTTGTGTCGACACTCTCCCAATAACGACTGCCATAGATGTTCATGGCAGCCGGGACCGACGGCTTAACGTGCTCTCCGAGGCACGGAGCAGGCGATAATTGTCAATCAATACGCACATAATTTCGAAAAGTCATATAACTTCCGAAAGTTAGAGGTGCGCGACGTGGGTTCGAACCCAAGACCCTCTGCTTTGCAGTATGTTGGTCTCCCCACTGAGCTATCGCTGCTCTACTAAGGGATTAACAACCAAGATTATTACTTGACATAATTCTCTCCACTCTCACCATATTTATATGCCTACTCTGAATAAATATTGATTATACATGTATATTTATCCAAACTTGGCATTTTATTCTTGCAAAGTCAACTGCATCACCTGTATTGCTAGTGTGGAACATATCTTTTCACTTTCAAATGTTATAATAATGCTGAACTCTTAACATATTAACTGAATCATACACTAGTTATGCTGACTACTATTATAATTGCAAATATATGGTTTGTTTGTTATGCTTTCACTTTAACTACTAAAATTGATCATGATAACATTTCGCATACCATGTTGTCAGGGGTACAGAAAATGATATAATCTACTATTCATACACTACTTATCCTAACTAATATAGGTCGGCCTCGATGGCGTAGTGGTTATTGTAACCGACTGCCACGCCTGAGGTCGCGGGTTCGATTCCTGCACAAGTCAAACATTTGTGTGCATGAACATGGATGTTCGTCTTGGTCTGGGTGTTTCAATGTATAAAACGTATGTATTTACAAAAAAAAAATACTTATTAAAGTATGTTTATCCATTATCTAGAACCCATAGTACAAGCTCTGCCTAGTTTGGGCTAAATGGTGTTGTGTGTATGTGGTAGAATATTATTATTATAGAATATAATTTATACCTGAACTACACAACCGCTCATTACATTCTGCATATGATATGTTGTCAGGGGTACAGAAAAGTACATAACGTACCTTTCATCTAGGAAAAAAGTACCTACTGGTTCCAATGTTTACTTAGTATTAAACAATGGGTTTAGGTGAGTATCTAACACTACTCCGCTCATCTATTTTGAGAAGGATTAAAGCAACTGTGAATACTCTTGTAAAAAAGAGATTGTTACGCAGAATGGTGTAATGTAATCCATTAATAATTGTTTTGAGTCTGGGTGTTGTGATAGGAATTATTACAAATTATCTTTAAAATTAGACATGTAAATGGTAACTTATTTTAATAAGCTGTGTTTACCCAGTGCTCACCTTATTTTTATTAGTCAATACAAAATCCTTTTTATATAATATAATAATAATAATAATCTTTATTCCAAATAATTGTACAATAACCACTTACAAGTTAGCTACATTAAAACTAAAAACATATAATACAAATTGCAAGTAGCGTTATTACGACTCTGGTGCCCAAGGTAAGATTTAACTTGTGTTATGGGCACCAGGTCTCCCACATAATGCGGATTATTTCAATTGTTTAAAGGTGAGCCGTATTATCAGGAGGTATGAATATATATAATTGATATTATAACTAATTATACTAATAATACTATGTGTGTAATATCAACTTAAGCATATAATATTATTAGCCTCTTAGTGTTGATGCATGTGTGGGCGTGACTATATATGTATGTATTTGTGTGTATCAGTGTTTGTTCGTGTGTGTGTGTGTGTGTGTGTGTGTGTGTGTGTGTGTGTGTGTGTGTGTGTGTGTGTGTGTGTGTGTGTGTGTGTGTGTGTGTGTGTGTGTGTGTGTGTGTGTGTGTGTGTGTGTGTGTGTATGTGCATGTTGCGTGTGCGCGTGTATGTCTGTGTGTGTGTGTGTGTGCATAATTACGTTCAATATTGTGCTTGTGTAGTTATAGAATTGCAACTTTTATCAGATTTTCAGTCTCGTTGTAGTCCAGAGTACAAAGCCACTCCTGTACCTTAATTTTGCAGAGATACTTGGTTAAATAGAATATGTCACACCATTTGTTCACTTTGTTATACAGATAATTGCCAAGAATATGATAGTGACGCTGAGCAGTAGCTGTATTAGCTTTATGTGTGGGATAGATTTTATAGGAGCGACGTCCTGTAACAGCATTCACATCACATTCTGGTTTGCCATGCTTCCGTAGTATGACATGAAGCACAAACAGCTGCCTAACTGTCAAAACCTCACATTCTTTATATAAGAGCGTGGTCGGGAACTGGAAATTTCTAAATGTCATTACCTTGAGCACAGCTCTTTGTGCGCGTTCCAGTTTTAAAAGATGCGTTTTTGGAGCCCCACCCCATACCGTTATACAGTACGTAAGCACTGATTGGCAGAGAGCATAATAAATGGTTTTAATCATACTGGGCTCTGCAGAATTTCTAAGTTTTTTAAAAATAAAAATCAATTTTCGCACCCGGGCAGTGACATTACCGAGAAATAGCTTCCAGCTTAGCGAGTTGTCTATTTGTATTCCCAGGTATTTAACTACATTGGTTTTAGTTAACAGTGGGCAATCACATCTCGACTTTGGGGAATTCAGAAGGCAGATGTTGGTGTGGGCTTTGAGAACCATGGATTCAAAGGAGTTAGATGCACTCGGTTTTAAACAAAATGGCATGTACATGGTTTTGCTTAGGTTCATCGTTAAAGAATTGTCAGAAAGCCAGCTCATCACTTTTATAACGGCATTTTCTGCATGCACTTTTATATCAGTCCAGTTATTCCCATGTAAAAGTAGAGCCGTATCATCCGCGTATGTATAAATGGAGCAATTTGGTAGTGGAAGTTTACACAAATTATTAATGTATATCAAGAAAAGGGACGGACCCAGAATTGAGCCCTGGGGTACCCCGCATGATAAGGTTCTAGCGTCACTTAGCAAGCCATTTATTGCAACACGCTGAGTTCGATCACTAAGGTAGTCTTCAAATATTTTATGAGTGATACCACGGATACCGATGCACTCCAGTTTCCTGAGAAGGTGCGGAACAGACACAGTGTCAAAAGCTTTAGAAATATCCAGGAAAATACCCATACACTTCCTGCCTTTATCCAATAGTGCTACTGTATCATCAACAAGTGAGGCAACGGCGTCTTCAGTAGATTTTCCAGCTCTAAAACCATATTGGTTGGGAGCCAAGATGTTATGGGATTCTAAATAGTGCACTAAACGGGTATTAATTATTTTCTCAAGAATTTTAGAAATAGCTGGCAGGATGGATATGGGCCTGTAATTATTGAAACTGTGTCTGTCCCCACCCTTAAAAATTGGGTGAACGATTGCTGTCTTAAAGACCTTGGGAAAGCAGCCCGAAGATATACAACAGTTGCAAATGTGTGTAATGACAGGTAGAAGGGTGGGCAGACAACATTTTAAAAGCTTCGCCGAGATTCCGTCCCAGCCCACTGCCGCATCTGATCGGAGCCCTTGAATCAGTCTTTCTATCTCAGTTTCGTCAGTAGGTAGGAGCACAAAAGAGCTGCAAGGTCCATGATCTGATAAGTGCTCCGAAGATGGTGAGGGAGGGTTCAGGACTTCACCTAAATTTCTGCCAACGTCAACAAAGAATTCGTTAACACTATTTATTGAACTGTTATTATCAGGAGTTATGTTAAGAAGTTCTACAGGTGAGGAAACATTTCGGTGGGTCGATGTGATATTTTTAATGACTTTCCAGGTCGCTTTGGGGTCTTTTTGAGCTTTAAGAAATTGTGTTCTTTCATAATCTCTTTTTAGGTTCTTAAGTAACTTATTACAGAAGTTCCTGTATCTTACATATGTTACTTTAAGAATATAGTTTTCGGGGTCATTTTTTAATTGCCGACATAAGTTGTTCCTATTACGTATACAGCGAAGCAATCCGTTGGTGATCCAGGGCTTGATTATTCTGCGTTTACAGGTTATGCGTACTATTTTAGAATGGTTTTTAATTATATACACAATTTTATTAATCAATAAATCAGCGGCCATATTAGCATCACTGATATTCAATATTTCACTAAAATCAGCGCACGAAATTTCAGCGGTGACAGATGAATGATCAACTTTATTCCGAAATAAAACAGTTTTAGGGCGCGTTTGACTCCATTCAATATTAATTAATGTGGGTTTATGATCTGTAATGTCAGTATCAATTACTAATGTTGTCGATCTTAGGTCTGTTTTTATCAGCACATGATCCAGACAATTGTTATTATGAGTCGCGAACAAATGCGAGGGTAATAATCCATGCAAGGCAGTTAAATTAAGATATTCGTGGGCTGGTTGGCTGAGATTTTCCGAGGATATACTTATGTTAATATCTCCCATAATCAGAACATTCTTTTGATCTGAAATGGATGTTAGAATATTGTTTAGCCCATCAATAAATTTTTCGGTATTACGTATAGAAGGAGACCGATACATTGCTACAATCGAAAGGTTATACTGTCTCAGATTGCACAGCAAACAACTAGCTTCTAGTATTTGGGGTTCTGATATACTGTGTGTTAATCCATTTTTAATAAAAAGAATAACACCATCATTTTGATTTTTTGGGTTGCTTGTGCAATACGAGACATAACCCTCCAATGCAGGGATGACTGAGCAAGACTTTAACCAACATTCTGATAAGATTACTATATCACAGGATATGTTCAGAGTAGTCATAAATACCGTCAGACTATCAAAATTACGGTTTATACTTCTTATGTTGAGGTGCATTAAGTTGATGGACTTATTATTATCCGTAACATATGTTGAGCATTGCTCGGGCAAGCAGACATAAGCGTTTACTTTGCCAAATGAGTCAATTTCATCTAAGATATTAGAATTAAGCATTATAAAGAAATTATGTAAAAGGCACAAAAGATTGTCGCTTTTTCAAAGCAATTACGTAATTGACAAATACGAGTAGGTATATATCGGAAACATTGTGAGATTACTGGTTTGTTATGATACAAGTGACAGTTCATTATGCATGGTATGTAATTGTAAGTGTGTTTTAAAAATTCAGTTATGCTGTGTTTGTATAAATGTAATGGATAGTATGTGTGTGTAAGTTTGAATATGTAGAGACTAAGTTTATTATAATACGAGCACAAAATTAAATTACGAACGAAGTAGACGACATACATGCAGTAAAAAACAAAGTAAAAAGTATATAGCTTAGACTTAAAATTACTTAAACAAACATATAATGAAAGAAAATCTAATGATATTACTTTTGTTAAAACATTATTTTTGCAATAAATCAAGAAAGCTTTTGTCAGAAAAGATGCGGATAGGCTTCTCTCCTTCCCTTTTTTTGAGAAAAATCTTGTTATTGGATGTCCAGCAATAATTAAATTCATTAGCTTTAGCAAACTTTCTAGCTTCATAGAAAAGTTGCCTCAGAGAGAGTGGAAGGCGATCAGATATATAAATCGGGACGCACTCACCTGCAATTCCCAATAACTCACTATTCAACTTTAGCGATCTAGGTTTGCCCCTATTGAAGTCCCGTGCGGCTTGCAGGAGCATATTTTTTTGAGATACAGAGTGTAGTTCAACAACCACCTGTTTAGACTCCCCTTGCTTGGACTGCGTTCGATAGATATCCCGAATCTGTGCCGGTTGCTGCAGGACACTTATTTATTTATTACTATTTAGTGCTTTTGTAATTACAAAACCTAAAACTGAAACAAAGTTTAAAAATATAAATCAGGAAGGAAATTCAGTATTACACCTCAGACCAAAACAATATTCGGTAGGTATAAAATATTCGGTAGGTATAAAATATTCGGTAGGTATAAAATATTCGGTAGGTATAAGAAACCTACAACAACAATGTCCACATTGTATTCTATGTAAAAGAAAATTTGATTGCACATTAGCAAACTTGTTTAGTAGTCGTCACGACACTGTCAGTGCGCCGACTGTTGTGGGTTCGATCCTACACGAGATCCGGCTGTTCTTTGTGTCCGCTGTATGATTGTTTGTTTGAATAAGTTGCTATGGTTGTTAAAGCCTACTCACAAAGTACCTATAATAAAATATTTAAAAATATATAAGTAGGTAATGTATATTAAATCTAATGTTCGTAAATGTACTAAGTTTACATAATATAGGTATAGTTTAATTAGTGAATTTGTAGTATCTTCGTATTTCTCTGGCTTCTATAAAAAAGCAAACACAAAACATTGAAAATAACATGAAATTACAATTCATTAACATGTTTTAAATTTGTACCTACGTAAAGTTTGATAAATATAAATTTCTAAAATATGTACCTACTTATTTAGTATTTATTTATAGTTAGGTACCTACATAAAAATGTCAAATATAAAAGTTAAAATAGAATATAGATACGTACGTTAAATCTAATGTTGCCAGTTCTATCGTAATTTTTTAAAGCCGGCTATACACGTTAGCCCAACTTTGTCGAGTGAGAGCCAATGCCAACGTATAGACGGTGTATTCGCTTTGCCTTGCCAGTGCTTGGTATGCAAGCAGCAACGAATATAGAGCTCAATTGGCCTAGCTTATAACAACTTGCAGTCGCTCGCGAAGTCGCAACCACTCGTCTCACTTCGGAGCGGTGTCGGTTTTTCTGCACAAATCAAAGGCGTTGGCCTGCGCTCAGCCAATAGCGTCCACATGTTGGTCCGTGCTTGGCGATTATCGCCGTTATACGTACAAAATGTTTTATTTTTACAAGTTTATATGTATGGTATACACTGATATAATAATTATATGCGCTCATTAATCGTGAATAAGTCTTGAAGTGCCCTAATTAAATAAATACCAGCAGCTGCAATAACTTTTACAACGTCCATTTTGTTTCAATGCTCAATAAAGACTGACAGCACCCAACGTGTGGACAGCTCCACAAAGCTCGTCTACATTGGCCGTTTGTATTGGTTTTCTTCAAATTTGCCGAACGTGTAGACGGTAGTACTTGCCTTGTAGCAGTTTGCCTTCGCTTGCGTTGGCCTTCACTTGGCCAACATGTATTGTAGGTTTAACATTAAGATACCTTAGTACAATATTATAATAAGATATAATAATTTATTGCTTTATTTAAATTAAAACAAGAATAAAAAATAAATGCGCTATCGACTCAGACATATAAGAAATAGACCCATGGATCTTGCCAAAATCCGTGTGACGTATTTTTAATTTCGAGTTTTATTAATACTTACAGCGGCCACTCCGATTATTTTGTCAAGAAAATAATAGTGTCAATAATTTTACGTAAAACAAAGTACCTAATGATAAAAATATAAAATGAATTATATATAACTATTTATATTATTTTAACATGTTTGCTAGCAAATTAGAGGTAAGTTTCTGTATTAGACTTGTAGACTGTAACTATATAATTGTTATTATAATAATACTGTTTACTGCTACAGTTTCAGATGAAGAATAATACAATTATTACAGCGATTGTATGTTGTTTAATTTAAATCTTTCTTCATCAAAGAAGCTCAACAATATAAATTCTATTTATACAAAATGAAAATATAAAACTATCGTCTAATGGTTTGTTCTTAAACGCGAAGCAACTTGTCTAAATAATTCACTTTACTCAATAGAATTTCGAATATCAACTAGGTACTACATACTAATTAATGTTATTGTTATTATTTATTTTCTGTGGTACCTAATTAATTATTTTATTCTCTTGGCAACATTTAGACGCATCATTGTCAATGACATTTTGACAATTACGGTAAAAGTGTATTTTTTGTGCTTTTAGCTTTATTTCATGTCCTAAAATATAAGTAATAGTGATGTATTAGTAGATAAGTGTAATCATAAATCAGTGACAAGATGGCGCAACGATTTCCCGCGAGCGGGCCAAGCCCCGCACCGCCTCCGGGCGCCATGCAGCCGCAGCAGCGGTACCCAGGTCCCGCACAGCCTCAGGGCTCCCCTATGCCGCCTAGACCGTACCCAGGACCTAATTTCCCTGTAAGATTGGATTTATACGTAACAGAACTATATACTTCGCTTGCTTACTTTACAATTTTAGGTAGTAACAATATTGTGTTTATAACATTGGCTTCATTCATGTTGTGTGATGTGTGTTTATATAATTTAGGTAGGATTACACTCTCATGCTCTTCTAATAATATATTTAAATGTTAAGTTTTTATTGAAGACTAAATTAGTCTATATTTATATCTTCCCATTGCTTACTAGCAGTAATTTTCCAGTAAGATTTGGTGTGTACTATACTTTCAACTAATTACTATAGGATTAGCTTTCAAATAACTCAGTGAGTAAGTTAATTTGTTAGAAGCTTTCTTTGATCATAATGTGTTTTCTTATTTCAATATTATGCTTATTACCAAGGAAAGATTTAGTAATTACATGTATGTGAAAGACACATCGCATGTGGCAAGAATGAGTTGTATAACTGAGGTTGAATTACTCGTAATTGCTGCACAGATTCAAATTGATGTATTTATAGCAAATAAAACACATGTGATGCAAAGATGCAATCTTTTTTTTGTGTTTTTTCATTAACATACATGACAACCTTATTAAAGCTTAGTGATTTGGAAGCTCTTTCTCATGGTAAACTTAATTTATACAACATTCGCAGTCATGGTATATGCTCAGACTTTGCATACTGTTACTGCTACTTGAAGGTAATATTTGGTCTCGTAATAAATAATTTGTAATAAAGATTTAATATTTTGTAGTGTATATTACTTAATCTATACTAGGATTAAGATACAGGCTTTTAGAGTTCGAAAAAACTCTTATACAACAGCTTTGTCCGTCAGTCCGTCTGTTATACAACTTTCAACTCTAGAACCGTAAGAGCTAGAGACTCACAGTCAACGCCATTCGACTCAGCATAGTCGATATACCGGACACGACTATGGTCTTTGACCTCTGACCTCAAGGTCACGTGATAACATTTTTTCGAACTCTGAGGTTTACGGCAATTCATTGCCGTTTCTCACTTGTTATGCATACAATATCTTTCTAGCTGTTCTAAGACAGCTTTTACTGACTACATGGAAGGTGTAGTGCATTAGTTCCCAAAGTGGTCCAGGTGGACCCCAGGGATCTACGGGAGACTCGACGGGGGTCTACGTTGGCTTGACAAAAAAATGTGGATCCACAATTCGTAAGCACGGGGTCCACGAAAATTTATTTGCTTTCGATAATGAAGAACTAAAATGTTGGCTTGACTTCACCTATAACTGTAGGCAGATAATATTTTAAGAAGCTCAGTGACTGTTAATTGTAAAAACTTGCATATTCCATATTTAGTACCAGTGGTCTCGAACCTACCGATTTTTCGGTAGAGAATTTCAATTTAAAGAAAAACGGTGATTCTTCACCAATATAAATACGAATGCCAAGGAATATGATAGAAATGTAACTGCAGGAGGTCCACCGGAACCTGCTAAATTTTGAAAGTGGTCTATGAGAAAAAAGTCTAGGAGCCTCTGGTGTAGTGGTTCAAGTAGTTTCCTTGGCATATACTATGTATGTAGGTTTGATCCTCACATGAAACAAACATTTTTGTGATCTACTTTTTGTCGGCCTCGATGGCGTATTGGTTAGTGTAACCGACTGCCACGCCCGAGGTCGCGGGTTCGATTCCCGCACAAGTCAAACATTTGTGTGCATGAGCATGGATGTTTGTCTTGCCTATGTATAAAATGATGGCGTTTAAAAAATAAAAGTAATTGTGTATGTATGTTTATTCATTGTCTAGTACCCTTAGTACAAGCTCTGCTTAGTTTGGGCTAGATGATGTTGTGGGTATGTGATAGAATATTATATTATATTATTACTAGCGTCTAATAATACTTGCGTCATCAGCAGAAGAGTTGCAGGCGATGGTAACTATTATGCATGGTGCTTTTGAGAGTAAAGGAATGAAAATAAATGTAAGCAAGACGAAAGTAATGGTATTTGAAAAGGAAGAGTGCGTGACGATGTGTAATATTATGATTGATGGAGAAAAAGTGGAGCAAGTGAAAGAGTTTGTATATTTGAGTACTTTGTTTACAAGGGATGGTAACCATGAGGGAGATATTGAAAGAAGAACGATTGCGGGAAACAAAGTGAATGGAGCTCTACGCGCTTTTATGAACAGTCGAAACGTTTCCGAAAAGGCACGTTTGGCTGTTCATAGAGGACTATTAGTGCCCACACGTATGTATGGAAGTGAAAGTTGGGTATGGCAAAAGAAGCATGAGAGCAGAATAAATGCTGTAGAAATGAGAGCGCTGAGAAATATATGTGGTGTGACTCTGAAAGATAGAATAAGGAATAGTGTGATTAGAGAGAGATGCGGCATGAAAGTGGATATAGTGACAAGAATAGAAAAGGGTATGTTAAGCTGGTTTGGGCATGTAGAAAGAATGGACGAGGAAAGGCTGACTAAGAAAGTTTATAAGGCTAGTGTGAATGGAAGAGTCGCAAGAGGAAGACCTAGGCGAACGTTTCTTGATCAGATCGGAGGCGTTCTGGACAAAGGCCAGGTTTAGAGCACCTTGAACCGACGGGCGTGTATGAGGAATGTGATGAAAGTGAATGAAGCCAGAGAAGTGTGTCAGGATCGTAGCAAATGGAAATCCGTAGTCTCTCCCTACCCCTCTGGGAAACAGGCGTGAATCTATGTATCTATGTATGTATCTATGTATGTATGTATTATTACTAGTAATTGTACCGAGTACTACTAAGCAGCGATAGCTGAGTGGGGAGACCAACAGACTGCAATACTGAGGGTCTTGGGTTCGAACCCACGTCGCGCACCTCAGATATTCAGAAGTTGTTTTCGAAATTATGTTAATATTGATTGACAATTATTGCCTGCTCCGTGCCTCGGAGAGCACCTTAGCCGTCGGTCCCGGCTGCCATGAACATCTATGGCAGTCGTTATTGGGAAAGTCAGTATCCTCTAATATCCTGACACTAGTCTAGCCTTAGGGTATCGTTAGCCTTCGGGTTGCAGAGGTCAAGTGGCAGCCGCTCTGTGTAAAAACTGATATCCAGTCAAATCCGGTTAGACTAGAAAAGCCGACCCTAAGTGACTTGGGAATAATAAAGACTAGGGAGAAGAGTTGTACCGAGTCTGGGCGTTCTTTGTATCCGTTACTAGCAACCCGCCCCAGCTTTGCACGGGTAGAACAAAACCTTTACAAATTATACACCTAACCCTTTTTTCATAGGTCACTTTGTCTATTGGTGATAACTGCATGAAAATCTGTTCAGTAGTAGTGTAACAGTTTTTAAATGATGTAATACAGTGTTAAATAAACAACGCGATAAAATTCGTATTTATTAGTTTCATTTCAATAGGTAACAGACAGACAGTTACTTTCGAATTTATAATATTAGTAAGGAAGTAAGGATTGTTTCAATTCTTTATTGTATAAAGCTCTATAATTTATTGTAATATTTCTCTATAGGTACTCTATATTTAATAATATATTATATTACATAATTTTAGCTTCAGAGGATATTCCCAGGGGGTATGTCATAAAAACATAGTGACACAAAAATATTTTTTATCTTCTAAAATGACAACTCCCGCACTAGAAATAAATCCTGTGTCGAGAAGGACTTATTCAAACAATGGACACAAAGAACACTTAAGACTCGGGGATTGCTTTAGAAACGGGCTGATTTAGTTAAGGGTTGAGGGTGTTTGAGGGAGAGGGGGGACGGAGTGTTTAACCTCCCCCAATTACTCCCATCGCGCGCAAATGTCTAGATCCCGAGAAAATAATTGAAAATTGTTCAAACTTAACCTCAAAATTGTGACATTTTATATTCTGTCTTGCATAAAATCTGTTGTTTTGGAAGCAACTTACAACTGGGACGTCTCCGGCACTGCGGGAAGTGCAGCCTCTGCGCCATTGCGTAACAAAACGCAAGCATCCGCACTCGCCGGAGGCTGCCCTCCCTCCGCGCCTCCGGCATTTCATAACCACTCCAGGGGTAGGGCATAAAGTACTGGGGAGAGTCGGGGTAGGCTAAGGAGTGGGTAGGCTACCGATATTGTCTAAAATTTTATGAAATTGCTGTTATATATGAGTAGATAAAATTCTGGCGCGAAAAAAGTTACGTTTCATTTCACGTAAAAATAATGTCTTTTACCGAATTTGGTGAAATAAAATGATCATCTTACAATAAATGTTTTGTTACATATAGAAATAATTAAAATAGTTTTTTGTATCACATTTTATAAAAAAAAGGTAAAACAAATTACGTTGGTGTCATCAAAAAGCCGTTCCATATCACGTGTTTATAAAAATGCCTAAAAAAAAACTACGTGAGTGCGCGGGGTGGGGATGGATCCGGGGGGTTGAAAACCCAACCCCAACATATTTCAATCAGCACCAACCCCCGTTTAGATCAGCCCGTTTCTAAAGCCAACCCCAGACTCGGAACAACCATTTATCAATCACACAAAGTTTTATCCCATGTGGGATTCGAACTCACAGTACTCGACGCAGTAGCAGTGGCGAGGCGACTACTTCAACCACTACACCAACCATGCAGTCAACATTTATAGTTTATATAGAAGGTTCGTAATGTAAAAAGTTTTAGAATCTATTCGGTAGTTCCAATGATTATTTCCTACATACTTAACACTTTAGTATAGATAAAACTATTTTGTGTGAATTGAATAGTTATGAATTGAATAAATAGGTATAAAATAAATCTTTTACAAGTAAGTATTTCCTTGAATGATGAACAGGGTTAGCACATTTTTAGATCAACATCAGAAACATGTCAATACGTAGTAGTTACACTTATTCATGTGTATTTAAACATTTACCTATTGCCAAATTTAGCAAAGTGAGTGGCATAGAACAAACACGAACAACTGTCAGGAAATCACAGCCATATTTTTTGGTCATCAAGTTTACAATATTGTTTATTTTACATATCTGTTATTTAAAAACTGCAACCATTACACCACTCACTTCTCAATGACCACAACCACAACAACTCATGAAACTCTTATGCAATAAATAAAATTTGGAAGATAGCTTCTAATAGCAGTTTACGATAGGACATATAGGGACGGGACATCCACCTAAATGTACACAGAATAAAAATTTTGGGTGTCCATATGCATGTACTACAAAACAATTTAATTTTATTTATATGTAAACACTGTCACAGTCAAAAATAATTTATTTATTTAGGTCACAAAGTAACACTTATGAAAGCTGAAGAGGTTAGTGACTTTAAAAAATTTACTAAGTCTTTATTTATGTTAGATGCTAGGTTTTTATGAGTAGTAGAGCCTCGCTGATTTCAGCATGACTGGGCTGGCTCGATGGGGGAAGGACTACCCTCTTACAGAATATCGACGTGAAATAGCAGTATTCCTACTGTTGTGTTTCGTTCAGTGAGTAAGAGTGCCGGAGGCCCAATCACCCTCTTTCTCCCTTCCCGCTCCTTCTCCTTCCTTTTTCTCTTCTTCTTTTCTTAAAGAGTCGGCAATGCGCAAGTGAAGTGGTGCCTCTGGTGTTGCAGGCGACCATAGGCTACGGTGACCACTTACTATCAGGTGGGCCGTAAGCTTGTTTGCCACCTTATGTATAAAAAAAAGTAAAAACGTTCAGGCAAAAGGTTATGGGAATATACCTTTAAGAAACACATGGCCACTATTTTAAAAGAAAAATCACTGTTCATAGTAGATCATGTGTCATCATGAGTAATATTAAAATCTTTTTATTTATATTTACAGGCACGTAGTGGCTTTACTCCTCCGCCAGTAGGTGGCGTTGGTGGTGTGGGAGGTGCTGGCGGCGGCGCACGGGCTGCAGGTGGCGCTGCATATGGCGGCGGCGCGGCAGCCGGGCCTGGTGCCGCACAGCCTGGCATGCGTCCCGCACCTGCCACTCCCACACCTCCCCAACCTGCCAAACGAGCAGCTGATGCAAGAGCTCCTATGCCACCACAACACAAACCACTCTATAACCCGGATGCGTACTCATCCCCGGGTGGAGCACCCGCTAAACGTAAAAAACGCCTCGCAGATAAAATCCTACCGCAGAAAGTGCGTGATTTAGTGCCTGAGTCACAGGCCTATATGGACTTGCTTGCTTTTGAGCGAAAACTTGATGCCACTATTATGCGCAAGCGTCTTGATATTCAAGAAGCGCTAAAAAGACCCATGAAGCAAAAGAGGAAGCTTAGGATATTTATATCCAATACATTTTATCCAGGTATGTAAATGGTTAATATTTATTTGGATTTTATCTAGTTTTGTTTTTGGTTCCTTTTTCAAGTACCAGTGTGCTATATAACTACCATGTACATGTTTGTTTCATTTAACAATGCCATAGGATTTCTATTTCAGTGGAGTCCTAAACACAAGCAGTTATTGTTTGTGAAAATAATTATGATTTTGTCTGTTGCATCTATGTACTATCCTAATTAATATTAGGGGTTAAAGTATGAAATTGACGATATGAACAAAAAAATTGAAATTCGTTTTTCTTAGATGTACCATATTTATTTAATCGAAATATTTACCCTGACTATCTATACATTGCTGCCATCTAAACCCAAGTTCATTTATGCCGTTACAATAGAACTCCGGGGATCTAGATTCGACAAACTATGTGAAAGCATTTTTTACTCCCTCCTGGAAAGACATTTTTTTATCACGTAGAAAATCTCGAAAAAATGGTAGTCCGTTGGAGCAAGGTCTGGCGAGTACGGAGGATGACGTATGGTTTCTAACTGCAGCTCCTGTAGAGTTACAACGGTTTCTCGTGCAGTGTGAGGTCTTGCGTTATCAATAATGGTGAGGATCGATTCACGAGTCGGGGTTGTTTCACTGCCAGTTTCGCCATCATTGTTCGAAGTTTGGCACAGTAAACATCTGTTATTGCTTGACCAGACCTGAGAAAGCTATAGTGAATAACACCATGAAGAGACCATCGAACAGTTACCATTACCTTTTTATTGGTAAGCTTTGCTTTAGAGCACTGTTGCGGCGTTTGACATCAGGCATTGCATTTTTTGCTTACGGTTATCGTAAAGAATCCACTATTCGTCACATGTCACAATTCGATCCAATATTCCATAATTTCTGTACCGATTCAATAACGCAAAACAAATTTTAACACGCATTTCTTTCTGCAGATTAGTCAAATCATGAGGCACCCATTTTTCATATTTTTTTATTTCATTGATTTGATGCAAATGAGCAAATATTGTAGGTACGTAGGGTAACGTTAAACCATGCCGCTAATTCCTGGGTAGTTTGACTCGGATCGGCTTCCACCATTTCCTTCAGTTCAGCGTTATTTACCTTTGTGGGCGGTCTTTCACGTGGTTCGTTCTTCAAGTGAAGTTGCCATTACGAAAGCGTTTAAACCAAAAACGCACGGTGCGTTTATTAGCAGTCTCCTCTCCAAACAGCGTTGATATTGCGAGCCGTTTCTGCCGCGTTAGTTCCGCGTCGGAACTCGTATTCAAAAATGTCTCGGATTTTCGAAGTATCTATCTTTCCCGTCTAAGCTGAATGAAAACACAATTAAAAGTCGAAAATCGAATGTTGCACATGTTTTAAAAGAAGAATCTTATAGGTATCATGTGAAAAAAGTTTCACTCGAAAATCTCACCATCAAGGTTTTATGTCAATTCAAATGTTATCTATTACTATGCAACTTCATATTTTAACCCCTATTATTATAAATGGGAATGCGAGTTTGTTGTTGTCTTTCACGCTTTAACTACTGGACCGATCATCATGAAATTTCGCATACTCGTTGTCAGGGAAACAGAAAAGGACTCGGGATTCCATTCAGCCAGAAAAAAATATTCCTAAGGATATAAATTTATTGATAAAATCTAGATTAAACCGAGCGAAGCGGCGGGCAGATTCTAGTAGCCTATATTTAAAAGGGTTACAGCCTTATGATCAGTGCTTTGTACTTACGATCAGCGCTCTTACATAGTTGCATATATATATCATATCACGCGTGTGGGCAATGACGCCGTGTCAATCCAGTGAAGCCGTGCGGGAATAACGTGATCTAGAAGCAACTTCGTAGTCAGCCATCAACAAGTCTATTAACGACCACTTAGTTGTTCTTTAGCAACAGTAGACTGACGTCAAAATATCATATGTTACAGGACAGGGCGATAACGCAGTACCGTCGTGGGAGCTGCGCGTGGAAGGACGCTTGCTCGACGACACAAAGAATGATCCAAATAAAGTAATACCTTTACTCTATTTTTAAATGTTCTCAAATACACTGTTATAGTTTTTATAGGTAGTTAATTTCTACCAATTTGAGTTAAGACTGCGCCGAGCGTAAGACAGATAATGTCAGAGCTCGTACGGTGCATATTCAAAAGGGCGCGCGGCCGCCATAGTAAAATTGTATGGAAGATTTGAAGTGCTTTTTTGATAAATATGTATCTTTATTGTCAACCAATAACTTAAATATTTGGGACGGACAAATTGTAATATAACTATTTATGTTTCGTTTAAGCTGTAAAATAGTATAGATTTCTACTGTTATATAAGGCGAAAATATTAATTATTTTAAAGCTTTTTACACGGAGTAATTGTAAACACATTCATTGTTATGATAAATGTATACTTTATATTTGTATTAAACAAAAAGTGTTGATTTTATTCACTTAACTGTGACCGCCTGTTTTGGCATATTTTGCTCGGCGCAGTCTTAAGTAGTATCGAAAATGATTGCAATATTTGGCTTATAAAGAAGTAGCAACGATGTCTTACATTTTGTACACTAACTATATGATACATGGCGCTTAGCGTCGCCTAAGATTAGATAGAGGTCAATTTTAGAGAGACCATGGATGGTGTAGTCGACAAAGTAGTGACACGTCGTAATAGTAGGTTCAAGTCTCGCATTACGTCTTTTTGGTTGTTATGAATTTTAACTAAGTGAAATTATTTTATGTATTATTATAACTAAGAATCTGTACCTACTAGCAATTACATATTGAAAATCGAATTATTCGAATCTTGTTTTCAGTGACAACGAATTGATGAACATTCGAAAGCGCGGTTATTTTCGTTACCATTCGTCATCATTAATTTGCATCTGTTATTAAATTTGCACTCAGTGGTTACACATCGCGTCCTACGTGACACATTTTTCAAACATTATTCTTAAAAAACACAACTCCCGCACGAGAAATAATTCCTGTGTCGCGGGGGACATTACAAACAGTCAAAGAACGGACACAAAGAATACCCAGAATCGGAACAACATTTGTGTCGATTTCAACCGGGCATTTATACTGACGCAATCGCTTATACGTTGTATATTATAATAAATTCTTGCGGTTGTATCGATAATGTATCCCTACTAATGCAACAAAAAGAAATTTCGAAGACTTACATTGTAACAGTGTATACTAAAAATAACTCTGTATAAGTTTTTCAATTGCTCAGCATTTTTAGGAGTCAGACATCCATACAAGATACTCTAAATTTGCGCGTATATGTAAAGTTATACGACTAGACTGCAGAAGCGCAACATAAAGTCGCCGTGTCTAACTGCAATTATAATTTTATTTCGATATTATCATACAAGTTGTTTTATAAAAGTAATAGTAAAGTGTAAGGTTACGGGTGCGGAGGTGTTGCAGGTGAAGCGTAAGTTCTCGTCCTTCTTCAAATCTTTGGTGATCGAACTAGACAAGGAACTGTATGGGCCTGACAATCACCTCGTCGAATGGCATCGCACGCTCACTACTCAGGAGACGGACGGTTTCCAGGTATGTAAGAGATATTATTTAAGTTATATGAAGACCCAATGTACCTACTAGCGGTAGTGCCTGCGTGTCGCGGGGTCTTTTTATACTTTTAAACAACGGCGGCATATAATATTCAGCCGAGGCACGACTATTTGAGCTACATATTAATTTTTGTCTTGTGTGTGGTCTCAATCTATCGGCTCTGGTAGTGACGAATTGACCACTTAAATTGTTACGCGATCTATGCAGTTCTTTAGAGTAAAATTAAACCGGGTTGTCCAAACTACTTCTACTTGTAGATGTAGTCGTTTGAATACCCCTGAACTGATAAACCGTTTCTTGTTAAATGGCACTTGAATGTTAAGGTGGTATATTCTTTTGTACAATAAACTCTTCGATAGCTCTATTAAGATTCATCATCACCGTTGTTTGGAATAAGCTAAGTTCTCACTCATTAACACTGTAACCAGCCTGTGCATAAAATATATTTATTGTACATTAAAGATATTTTTGAAAACAAATTAGTGTAAACTATTTTAGAGATATATCCAATTTTAGCCTGTCTCACTATATTCATAAAGTAATATAATTTAAAGTATTTGTGATCTCTTGTATGCAGATTAAACATAGATAAATTAAATACAAGCAAACCAAAAGAATAGCAAATATTGAAAGTAATAGCAAGTATATTAACATTTTATTTTAAACAAAATAAATTCTTGAGTGCTGTTTTATACCATATAAATTTTAGTTAATATGGTATAAAACCGCTACGGTATAGGTAATGAACTTAGTGCATAGTTATATCAAGAAAGGAATTCTAACGTTAAACTAAATTGTTACCGTCTGCCGTAATTAAGGTGAACCTGTGTTTTAGGCGATCACATTATAATAAGGTAATCATCAATCATTATGGGTCTGTCTGTTTGTGCCGTTATCACGCCTTAATACATCACGCAAAAATTTCTGAACAAATTTTGATGCCATGGTGGATCGCAGCTTAGTAGCTTATAATTCAACTTCAGATCCAAATCAGTTTTCATTGAATTTTAATTAGAAGAATTATTAAGAGTAAAAGTGCAGCACATAAATCGCAACGCGATTGAATTCGTGACCAAACTATAAATAACTAATTAATGCCCGCAGTTTCGCCCGAGCTTAACACATGAGAACGCATAACGAGATTAAAGTATTCCAGAACATGGTCTATCCATGTGCCAGTGTTCATTCAAATCTGTTCAGCGGTTTACGCGTGATTGTGTAACAAACATCCGAAGTACAAACCACTTCACAAACTCACACTTATAATATTAGTGGGATGTTCATCCCACAATGCTTGTAATCGACACCAAATTCAATAAAAACTATAAACTGTGGATATATTAGACGTGACAATGTCATGATATATGGTGCTGAAATCTTTTTTTACATGCAGGCCAGTGGGGTGAGACTGTCACGTTAATATTAATAAAATAAAAATCGCTCGAGTTGTGCCTGAATGATCACTATACCTATCGCTTTTACTATACGCTACCGTAATGGGTAGTTTCCAATGTTCTCTCCCAAATCGTGCAGTCATAAACGTTGTATGATCAGGTGAAGCGGCCGGGTTACAAGAACGTGCGGTGCACGATTCTGTTACTGCTAGACTACCAGCCACTACAGTTTAAGTTGGACCAGCGTCTGGCGCGTCTACTGGGCGTGCACACACAGACAAGGCCCGTGATCGTGAACGCACTGTGGCAATATGTTAAGACACACAAGCTTCAAGACCCGCACGAGCGAGAGTACATCGTGTGCGATAAATACTTAGAGCAGATCTTCGGCACGGCGCGTATGAAGCTGGCTGAAGTGCCGGGACGCCTCGGCGCGCTGCTACACCCGCCCGATCCTATTGTTATCAACCACGTCATCGCCGTTGAGCCGCCGCACGATACCAAGCAGACCGCTTGCTACGACATCGATGTTGAGGTCAGTTAATAACACATTTTCTTCTTGCTCTTTGTAATGTAGTCTGTTTCATCTATCTTGTCCTATCTGTTGTCTATTGAATGATAATTGGGAAGTTGGCACTTAATGGTATTCTCCCTCTGCTTAACTTGCTCTTAACTGATCTTTATTTTAATAAGTAAAGGGAATGTCAGTGCCAGGCAGAAAAAATAAAAATAAAGCACTAGACAAAGGATCGTAGATTTTCGGTTAAGTTACACTAGAATAATTTGGTTGCAGGTGGACGATACACTGAAGACACAGATGAATAACTTCTTGTTGAGCACAGCCAACCAGCAGGAGATACAGGGACTCGATGCCAAGATACACGAGACGGTACGTCTAAAGCCTTATCTACATTATAGTGTGGGGCACATTCACGCCGCGCGCTGTTCGGCTTCATGTCCTCTTATTGGAAATAATGATTTTTACAAATAAAGGCTTTCTAGTCGCTTATTTTACTACCTGCAGCAGAGTCATAAGCTTAAACTGATTTAAAGTTATCACTCATAGCTTTAAATCAGTGTTAGTAATCAGTTTATTTTTAGCTTAATATCTTATGCAAGATTTAATTTCATTTTAATGTTAGCTGTAAGCAGCTAAATAAGAAACAAAATTCATTTTTTATTCTATAAAATATGTGTGTAGTAGAACCTACTTGATTATAAAGATACTCTCTATTGTTTCTAGCGAATATATTATTTTCTTGCCTAGTAGCTGTAATCCTTGCGTACGTATCGAATATTAGCGGCACGAGTGTACTGCCTTGGGACACTAAACTTATTTTGTACAAACGATCATCATTGTGGTGTCGCAAAACAGATCTTTTATTTACAATAGTTGCTTCAGTAAACTGTAAATGATATGTAATTTTTTGATAAAACGTAATGTATAAGTCATTTATTAATATTTTTTCCAGGAAATATTATGGTTTATGTAGTCAAACGCTTTAGACATATCGAAATATTAGGTTTTGTTATCACGCTAAGGGTAAACAGATAAATCAATCTAGTCGTTCACGACACCGGTTGCAGGTGGACACGATCAACCAGCTGAAGACGAACCGCGAGTTCTTCCTGAGCTTCAGCATGGACCCGCAGCAGTTCATCCAGAAGTGGCTGGTGTCGCAGTCGCGCGACCTCAAGGTGAGTGTGCGGCGCGGCTCGGCGCCCGCGCCCGCGCCCTTGCCCGCGCCGCGGCTCGGCCTCACCCCCCGTCCTGCGCAGAGCATGGGCGGCGCCACCGGCAACCCGGAGGAGGAGCGGCTGGGCGCCTTCTACGCGCAGGCGTGGGCCGGCGAGGGCGTGGCGCGCTACCTGCACACGCGCCTGGCCGCGCGCCGCCGCGACCTCGAGCTGGCGCTGCACCCGCCCGCCGCGCACGCGCCGCACGCGCCGCACGCCGCGCACCCGCCGCCGCACGCGCACCTGCAGCGACTCTAAGCTGCCATGCGCCACGACATCAGTAAACATATTTGTATTCTGCATTCACGCTTTTCATTTCCTCCTCTAATAGTTAGGGTTCTTGCACACGTTCACGTATTCCAACTGCTATCTTTATTAGTGATGTCTACTTTAGTACTTAGACTCTGCCGCGATTAACTATGGCTAGTATTCTGCTTGACGGATTCCGTGAACGTGTGCGTGTGCTCTAAAACCCCGATCGATCAGCGTGCGTGTCTCGGCCGCGACTAATCGCAGGACTAGCGCGGCCGAGCTAGCTGCTGATTACTGATTTATAACTATATAAATAACGATCGAGTGCTATAACTTTGTGTGCTGTGATTACCTACTGCTGACAGTTTGATTTTGACTCTGTCATTAGACGCTCGTAAAAGTATAATTTAAATATACTCGTAGCTGAATTATCTGGCAAGTAGACTTACAGACAATAAGACACGCCTTTTGAGACTTTACTTCTACGTATATAATATAGTGTATGATTTTATCTAAACTGCATGAGTAACTGCACTACTCTCTTACTCAGCTCTGCATATATATACATGAATAGCATGTACTGATACAGCTGAAGCATGTGTAATCTCGCTTTTGTAGATAACAGTAGACATGGGATGGGAAATCCTCAATAGCAACATTGAAAACACATATTTAGGTGTAGTATGATTGCCTAATCGAAACTGTGTGATATTATGGTGTGTGTGTGTGCGTGTGAAGTTTGACACCATCAACTATACTGCAGTCATGGAGCAGGAAGAATTGGCCGATAGCTAACTGTCACCATTGTGAGCGCATTAGCACGGTAATGTTATCTATCAGTATTATATTTTCATACAAACGATCAGAACGCGAGTCATACCTTCCGGCCTCGAGTTCGATACACACCCGGTACAAAATCAGTCGCAAATGCGCCGCAGTGATGAACAAACGGTGTAACGGTTTTGTAAGCAATAAGCGTGCGATTTGTGAATATTTGATTGAAATAAGTACAAGTACTTACATAATAATTATGACAAGTGTAATTGCAAACAAAAGTATTTTTTATTAAACTTTTTATTCGAATGCAGGCTTTTGATACTATTCAATTTAACAATTAAATTTTTCCTAAGTCTCATTGCAGGCGCAAATATTTTTCAGTCTCAAATGTATAAGGATGATTATTAAAATGTCCTAATAAAAAAATACAACATCATTTTTATTGAACACTTCCTATTTCATTCACAACGAATTTAATTTTTCAAATAAATAGTATAATATTTATAGTCACTAAACTAGAAAGAAACTCAAGTAGGTAGATGAAATTAAAATTCTGTAGGCAGGCAGTCCTGTTGCGTATTTACGTACCGCGCGGCTGTAGGTAGTTATTTCAAGGACAGGGCCGAGTTACAATACTGGTAGATAACATTACCGTGGCAAATATCATAAGCTCTGCATCGACTCGGCCTCTTCGTGCCGTCAACTAGTCGTCAATATAACACAGTTATACCTGAATACCTAACTATTGCCAAGGTATCTTATCAAGCACCCGGCTGGGGCAGTGCAATTACGACTTCTTGACGCTTTTTTAAATAGTTGTTGTCAGACACCAACAATTTGATGAATGGCGATAGTGATGTGCCCCTAATGGTTGATTTTGGAGCCGATATGTAACTTTAGTGTTAACAGCAATAAAGAGATGGACAGGTAATTATTAAATCATGTATAATAAAACCGAAATTAGTAAAGGCTGTCGTCATTGGATGTTTTATACAAACTTTATAAAAATGCAAAATGACAAAAATTTCTTAAAAAGCTTCTATATGGTTTAACATTGGTTAAAAAGAAGGAAGTAATGTAGTACTGCCATTACACACAACTTGCAAAAACAGACGCACTCACATAGAATCGTCCGTACAGTGATTTTGAATCAAGTCTCTATTGATCTGTAATATCTAGTGATGCGCATAATAGTATTCGAATAATATTCGAATACAATTGTGCACAATGCGATACCTACTTTACCAGTTCAGGGACGCAGTGCACGCAACACTAATGTATGAGTATGTGTTAATAACACTATAGTATTATCAACACATTCGAATAAATTTTCAAATGCAATTTTGCTCTTTAGTAAGTAGCCGCTGTACGCAAAGCTGTATGAATTCGCCTGTTTTCGCGCGTTACAGTGGGTTTGGTCGTATTCAGTTATATATATATAGTTAACTGCGCTATACACGACACCGTATGTTTGCATGTTATCAGATCTTGGAGTTGATGATCGCGCTTAACTTTTGTTTTGCTTTCTCAGTAACGCTCAGTGCTCTCGACAAACATCGTTCGACGTAAATTGAATAAATAATAAACGTCAATATTTGATGATGCATATCGCTAAAGTGAATACAGGAGCTTAGTAAATACGCTACGAATAGAATTGTAGTAAGTTGTTAGAGCATATAATATGTTTTCTATTAATGCAATATTAATTGCTAACTTGCTCTATTTATTAAAACACAATACAAATACAAAAATCTTTATTGCAAATATTGATGTAATACAATTAAGTAGTGTTGGAATTGAATAATATGTGTAGCAAAAATTAAATTATTAGAATTAACTTTACATTAATTATTAATTCTATGTTAATGTTTCAAAAGTTCGTTTAGGTCATAAACAAAATTATTCTAAAGAAACTAAATAAAGTTTTATAGTAACAATAGTATAGATGCAGCGCAAACGAGAAAGCGAGACGTAGCGCAATGAATTGAATGCTCTTATGAAGGAAGTACAAGTCAAAGCGGGGGATAGCCATCAATAAAAGAGACCTTTGCCTAACAATAAAACAGTAAAGACTAAATAATATTAGTGTGTAGACCAAGAGCTATATATTTCTTATAAAACATAGACAAAATATAGTTTGAGTCGCTCGTGATTGATAGATATTTGTTTAGATGCTGACGTTTTCATTATTATCTAACTAAGATAAGGCTTAGTAATATTCATACGCGTGTCACATAAACATTACAACAACATACTTGGATATACATAGAATTCGTTAAGGGGACACTATGCTGTCTACAGGGAGACTTCAGGTATGTGTACCTTATGTTAATAGCAAGCTCTCATAGTTCTTGATAATTGATTATTATCGAGCGGGCCGTATGCTTGTTTTCCAAATTATACATAGATTTCATTGAAGAATATAGAGCTAAAGGTAGCGGTGTGAACAATTTTATTCGAATATAATTCGTCTAGGTATATTGATTCGATTCAATAAATTTTTCGATTGTATTTACAATATTATTTGCGTACACTGCGTCCTTGACCATGCAAAGTAAATATCGCGTTATACACAACTGTATTCGAATATCATTCGAATAAAAGTATCCGCATCACTAGCTATTCATTGGGATTACTGTATAGCCTATACAGTAATCCCAATGAATTGCTATAGGTCAAGTCAATTTAAAAAAATAATAATTTTAAAAACTGTTGCGTACACAACCACTTCCAAACAAGAACTGACGCACCTTACACGTTTGACAAACGTTAAATAAACCGAGATGATCTCATGCACAACATCCATATATAAATATAGAAGGGTGCGAAAATTAGTGTACATACGATATGAGACAAATAGGTTAGTCATAGTAGAGTCTAGGAGACAGTAGCGACGGTTGATTGGAGAGTGAACCTGGACCGTCGAGCTGAAGATAACGCGAGTATGCGCGGGCGCCGTGTACTCACAGCCTGTCCGCCCGGCCTCGGCGACGCTCGCGACAACCGCTACCGAACGTTTGCGGCGAGTAGCGAACACAACATGCCAAGTGACGACGATGCTGCCGCGGAAACATCCAAAAGTAAGTGTAATTCATTTTATTATTGCGAGTATTGCGACTTATCGCAAAGAGAAACTAAAAAATTGGTCTCGTAATATCAATTATAGTTTAAACAACGATAATGGTTTATATTTCTAAATACTCGATGACAGAAGTTAAAACTTTAAAGTTAAGCTATGGTTGATATTGCTAGCCTTACAAGTTTAAGTAAGGTATTTAAAAAAACATCGATGCAAATCCAACTCGTCCGAAGAAAATCTCATTTAGTACCAAGACAAAGGTTTAATTTGATGCATATAGGCTATAAGTAACAGAAGTTTGGATTTAGCAAACTAAATCTGACTGAACATGAGGCAAATATCGCAGAAGTTTTGTTTTCTTCTTTATTTTTGGTCTTTTTGTAGTAGGTACTGGTTTTAAGCAGTCATATAAATTAAATAAGCGCCGAAATATTTACTTCTGTGGTTGTATAGTTCAAATACAGATATTAGGTTCCGAGGTGTAAATGAATACTAGTGCCTTTGGCGTTTGTGTCAAATTGCGTCTATTTATTGCGGTTTATTGAGCTGACCATCAAGTTACAATACAAATCTATCTATCAAACTATAGGTACTATTAAAAAGCAGGCCAAACAAACTTAAAACATCTTTAATGTACTATGTTTTTAAAACTACGATCGACTAATCCTAATCCCAAAACAATGAATGGCGATTTTTTGTCTGTCTGTTTGTTCCGGTATCACGTGAAATCTACTTAATGAATTTTAATGCGGTTTAAATATTTTGTTAGTGTAGTATCAGCTTAAAGTCTAAACCACGTTTCATCTTATTCCTATTCATAGAACCGGTGATATGATGTACAATGCGATCGTCGTAAATGGCTTGGCAATTAAGCTGTCGTCCACACGGATTTAGTCGCGGCCTACCATTTTTAATGCTTACTTTTGCCGTAGAACTAGGCAGAGATTATACAAGTACTTACCTTGTAACAATTTCAGCATATATCTGCCCTGTTTGATATAAGAATCAACATGTTGGCGTTCACGTTGCGTTAATTCTTTATACATGAACACTTATTATAGTTAGTACTGACCTTACCAATTAACCTAAACGTGGGCTAAGGTAAAGGTAACGTCACTAATATTATGTAAATACAAATAAAGACTCTGAAAACACTCAATCTGTTGTTATCAGCATAACTATCATGCAATTAAAATGTACCTAATATTAGTAAAGAATCCTGTAGATACAGTTGCAAACATGCACGAACAAAGTTGTGCTATTTAGAATACAGTTGTAAGTCGAGACTTTGCTTGGGTAATTTACAAGTAAAAGGATGGCCCTTTCTTAGGGACTACTTATATTTATTTCAGCTCTGTTTTGTCCATAAAAAACAACAATTTTGTAAGGAGACGCGTACGCATCCGTTCAGCTTTAGTTTCCACGTCTATTCAGCTTTCGCGGCAAATAGGCATAAAATGAGGATAAATGTGTTTTTATCATGCGAATGCTATAGATAGGGTTCAGCACTATTCTGCCGCGTTCAGCACTGTTCCGCCGCATTCAGTGCTGTTCTGTCGCGTTCAGGGCTGTACGGCACTGAACGTGGTCGCAACTTCTCGACGAGGACGTCCACGTTTAGCGCCGAACGCGGCAGAACAGCGCTGTATACGGATGGTTCCCGTCTCCTTGTCGACAAGTTGCGACCTGCATAGTTCCTGCATAGATTTGATTTATTATTACGTAATCATTATGCACGCAAGTATTGATAGAGTTCGGACGTGTTGTAAAGTAATTATTTTATGTTTACGAAATAAAATTATGGACGAAGAGAAACTTATATTGCTAGCGCAAAAATATTCTTATAACCATCTTCGCAGCATATTCAGTGCCGTACGCAGTAGATAGAAGCGTTTCAGCGCAGATAACACGCTATGACGGCTTTTCTCATTCTTACGACGCTGTACGCGGCTGATAGAATCAAAACTGTATATAAGTGTGACTAAAATCGTCTTCTGTTTACGCGAATGTTATTAATTGAAATTAAACTACTATATACGGATTTTATCGCGTTGTTTATTTGACACTTTATTTACATAATTTAGAAACTACTTCTATTAAACTTTACAATTTTTAGGCTAATTAAATTATTAAAACTATTTATATTTAAGTTTACACTTTCCCCGCCGTTTCGGTTGCTTTACAGCAGCCATGGTCACGGGGAGACTAAGATGGTAGTTGTCTCAATGTTCCAGTGTAGTTATTTCAAAGTACCCGAACATAATCATTGGTGTTTCTATTTACGCAGATTGAGCTCAAAGTATCATGAAGTCTAGCTGTGCTTTGCTTCTTCTTGGGTTTGACTATTTGAATTACTGAATCCCAAGCTGGTGGTACCTACATTCCAACCATGTTCTCTATTAAAATTAGGATGGTTTTTTGATTTCAATAGCGTCGCGAAACATCCTTGGTAAAATCGGTGTTCTTTAGCGAGAATCTGTGGTTTGCCAAATCTCAGGAAGTGGTTAGTCCTCTGTTGCACATGTTCACACACAGCAGACTTCAAGAAGCGTTTTACATCAGCTATGTGTTCTTTTATGCGGGTGCCTATGCTTTTCTTGGTTTGACCAATGTATGAGAGTCGGCAGTCTCAATCTTTTTTATAGACCCCTGCATCTTGTAAAGGTAGTTGGCACTTGACGGATGGTAAAAATTTACTTACCTTCATTGGCGGCTTGAAGTATGTGTTGATTGAAGCTCGTTTCAAGATGTAGCCAATCTTGTCAGTGACAGCTCTTACATAAGGCAGTATAGCAGGCTGGCGCTCGACTGTGGCTGGCTTTTCTCGGGATCTGTGACAGCGGCGCCGCTGTTGGAGCTTGTTGTCTTGCAGTACTTGCTTGATATGTTGAAGCTCGGCGTCCAGATGTTTCTTGTCACAGATCCCGTGGGCTCGCTGAAACAAAGACATTCCCACGGTAGCTAACTGTTTAGGATGGTGGTGAGATTCACCGTTTCAGTACCTATTTGTACGGTTCTTTTTTCTATACACAGTGTGGCTCAAAGTATGCTCAGGATTCCTGATGACAAGTACATCTACGAAAGCTTGTTTTTCGTTAATAATTGTTGTTTAAAATTCTTATACCAAGTCACCTTAACATTCAGGGAAAGTTATCCTTAATATTTTTGTCATTGTTTTCCGGTTGATAAACCTTTTTTTATTAAAGTAGGTACCTAATATTAGGCATATGGCTGTCCCGTCGATATAGTAGCTGATAATAGATGTAATTGTGATAGGGCCGTTTTAATCTACATTAAATTTCCAAGATAACTAAGATATTGAATTGGATAAGGATTAATTATTCGATTATCCTCATTAACCTCATTAACCATCGTCCAAATGGTGTCTACACACAATTATTTTATCACTAGGTATATCTTGATAGTTTAGAACTATATCGCTCAAAACAACTTCGCAAATAACCCAACCTTTTTAAAAGTAGGTATAGGTACACTTTTTGCTGTAGGTAGAAGAAAGACACATGCCATAGCGTAGTTTTATTTTGACCTTTTTGACATCTATATAAAATTCTTTAGTAAATGTAGGTATCTTATACCTAATGTTAGCTAGCTATGTAGGTAAGCGGCCGAAAATATATTTTTGATTACAAAACATCAATCTTTCCGTACTATTTGTAAATTGACTTAGAATGTATAAAGCATATAAACTATCCGAAAAAGAAATTCTTAATGTTAGTGAAAACCGCATCTAAATTCTTTGCGTAGTTTAAAAGAATGAAGTGCACAAACAGACAGACTGATGTGTTACGCGACGCCAAATATAACAAAACAAATAATATTATTCCGCCTGTACATCCTTGAAGAGTTAGACAGAGCTCATACACCATTCATTTAGCGAAATAAGGAGCAGAATAATTGCTGTTTTCTAAAGAGAGAGGAGTTGTGATGTTGCTCCAACACAAAATAAATTACTAACGAGGCTGGATGGCATCGGGCCTAGTGCCAGGCTCTATGCTGTTATTGAAAATTTCTTATCAGAAAACATGTAGAAGTATATCCTCTGAAACGTCCATGACTCCTACAGTAAAGTCATGGACGTTGACGTCGTTACGCGTCCGTGACCCCTGCGGGGAGTCAAAAAACTTTGGTATTTTTTTCGCGACCAATCACAACGAGTTTTCTTGACTGCCCCGTAGGGGTCACGGATGCGCAACGGTAGCGTTTTTTTTTATGAGTCATGGGACATTGTAAAGGATATTATACCCACATTTCACCAACAATGATTTTTCAATCCACGTAATTCTTCATGCCAGTCTATTGCCTTCTACCGGGCACAGTTTCAGACGCCGTGCTGCCATGGAGAATCTCTTCATAGAAAAACAAATAATACTTTTAACGACCAATCGACGCCAAGATATTACACTTAGGTATGCTACAGTAGGTATTAAAGAGATTATCTCAAGTCCCTACAATAAAAATCCGTCTTGTAGGTACTAATATGTTCAGGTAAGTAGTTTAAATATGTGCGTTGGTAAATAAAGATAAAGCATTGTTAGATTGCCCCAAAAGTATTTAATTTTATGAATATATGGCTTAGCCGTAAATTGTAATGGGAACACATTATATTATTATATTTATTACAAGGTTACATATATTTTAAACTGCGTGATAATTTAAACGGATAAAATTTATTAACCTTGCTTTAAGAAAACTCATCTCGAACCATTGAGTTATTGAGTAGGTACGTATACGAGGAGAACTTTAAGCAGCGACGGCCTTGGAGTAGAGTTGGAAGAGCAGTCACTCTAGTCGCCAAAATATGCGACGAACAATTTCCAACACAAATTTGGGAATATTAAAGCGCAATAAACCGAAATAGAATCGTGACAAGTGAAAGGGTCGACCAAAGAGCTTCCTTAGACAATCTCGCTCTACCCCGATCAAGGAATAGTGCCAGCGCTGATCTCAAGTAAAATTTTAAAAACACAAGTTGTAATGCCTGGTCTTTAAGTTCCTTAATCTGAGCCAGGTGATTAATAGAGCGACACGTTGAGTTCAATTTTTAATTATTTAAATATGCACTTAAACGCATCGTTGCAATTATCGCGTAAAAAGAGAGTTACAGAGAGTGCAGGCTAATACGTGATACAAAAAATAATACTCGGGATGTCTCCTCTAGTACGTACCTAGTAGGTACATATTAAATCAATGTCTCGAACTGGGCTCGAACTGTTATTGCCATAGTTACTGTAGAAAATCTCTGAGGCTGTGGCTCCTTACTTCTTGAGAGATTTTGCTTTGAACTTATAATTATACTGATTCAATCGCAGCAGCACAGCGGCCGTGAATAAAACTGCTGTATATGTCGTCTCGGTAATGATTTCCGGGTCGGGAACATGTTGTTGGTATTTTCTGTCAAGAAATTCATAGTTGCACAGTCTGGAACTGTGCCCTGCTGTAGGCTTATCCTCTGTTTCGTGGAACACAGTCACAGTTCTAAATGTGAGTATAATATACCTACTCTGTGACTTTGGGGATACAGATGTCATACCATGTATAGACCTTCATTCTTGTCTTATTTATTAACCAAATATGGCTTACTGGCAGCTAGTGGCGATAGGTACTATGGCCTATGACCTAAACCTTCTTACACTGAGAACAGGCGCGTGCCCAGCAGTGCGACAGTTTAATACAAGGCTGATATGATTATATTAAACCCGCTGCCCACAGACAGCGCAAGCGGAGCAGTACCGGTATTTTTTGCAGGTATTGTTCGAATTAGTACCTATGAAACATTATACACACAAACATTACAAACACGATGGTTCCATATCGAGTGTGTAGGTAATGTTTGTACCGCTGCGCCACTGTACCACCTCCGCTTCCTGTGTTTAGTGAGCTTTAGAGATAAGACTTTAGATACCAGGTGCCATATCTGTTTACTAAATAAGACAATTAAGAAAATGATCTAAACATGTGTGCTTCAAAACAAAATAAAGTAGACTTGTAATTCGCCGCGACGTTACTTGTAATGCGTAGTGGTATGCTGCGGATGCATTACGCATGGCTCGCGGGACCAGGCGTTGTGGCGCGTGACTCTAGCCGAGCTGTGCGGTACAGCACTGCTGGTTCTACTGAGTTGCCTGCCTGGCTGCGGTCCCGCTGGTGCCCTCACACCTATGCACCGCGCCATCGCTGGCGGCTTCGTCGTCACTGTGCTTGTACAGGTACAGTAATCGTTTCCTATCATAATATTTCTTAGCCCTTGACCTTTTATTTTCACATTTTTTGCACCGTGTAGATTTCGAATACAGCTGTTGACACTTAACTTAAACCACTACTGCCATCCGCACGTAGTGGTTGTGACGAAAATTAAAATTAATTAATGTTGGTCGCAGAAATTATGACATAACTTCAAGAGTTGCAGACATGGCGCCAATAATATGCACCTTATTTTACAAGTATATTAGCATTAAACCAATGTTTATTTTATTACCAGTAGATGCACTATAGTCCGAGACATTTACCGCCTACCGAACATATTTATAAACTTTGCATACATACTATAGACTGTAATGTTTATATAAATAATGGTTGAAAAGAGATACTGTGTGTCACAAAAATATTGTTCAGAGGTCTACCTCTTGACTTTCGCTTGACTACAATTATTTTAGCATGTGCAAGGCCTATTACTTTCCTGATTCAGGGAAAAACTAGCATGAATATAATTTTTTATAATTCAAACATCGACATAAAGAATAATAATATAATATAATTGAGAACTAGTCCACAAATAGCGCGTCATGATTAGAAGAATAAGTAAACCTTAAAAATGAGATTATCCAACAAAGACCCAAATTCTCAACACGCTTCGCAGAAGCAAGTTAATATGGGCTGATTACATCTGCGGCATAACCTATGATTGATGAAACAAACGAGTGTAGATAAATAAATATGGTAAAGCTATTATGTTATTTACGTACTTCTTTGGAAAGCCTAACGTTTAACTGTTGTTCAACCCTAAGTTGAATTGGCCGTGGTCACTAGCAAACTTCTGTTAAAGAGGAGACCGCATACTAGTATATCTTGGATTTAATAATTCACGGTCTCGGTAAGACTCCCTTCGGACGACTATCTATTTTTCTAAAGATAAGCGATGTCTCTCTAAACCGCATGCATGCATCCCGCATAAGGCGAAAGTCTGGTATTGTCATGGAAATCGGCACAGGCTTCATTCAATTAGACGATAGTACGACTGACAAAGCCTCTGTGTTTGCAAGCCAGATCAACAGTAAAATTAAAAAAAAATGCGAGGCCATCTTTAGGGACTGCCGATAGAAGTGAAAACTAAGTAACTTGTGAATTGTATCGTCGAACTATTAGATTATTATTTTTGAATTTGGAATGCGTTCGGTGACGATGACGCGAGTTCCATAATTTTTGTTCAGCCAAAAAGTGCTCAACGCGCCTAAAAAAGTTTTCACTCCAAAAATTATCCAGCAACCAATCTAATAACTTGACATCAATTTTCTTTTGACACAGTTTTAATTAGCCTATCAGAAATCGGGTAATTCGTTTACATGTCCTTTGTTTATTTATTGTTTTATGATCTATATTTCAGACTTTGGACCACATATCTGGCGCGTTTTTCAATCCAACAGTGCTGTTAGCAGCGGTGCTGTATAGACGAGTGACTGTATTGAGTGGAATAGCCATCCTCGCGGCTCAAGTGCTGGGTGGCGTGATCGGCGGTGGCGCGCTGTATTATCTACAGCCGCCAGAAACTGCCTCATGTGTCACAGTCCCCGCTGGGAACCTAGCCATCTATCAGGTACCCAACATGTTTCATATTACTACCAACAGGCAGAGCTGGATAAGGAAAATTTTGGAAAGCTGGATTGGCTACTCCTATGGACGCTGATCCTTCAGGTCCCTAGAGAGAATAAGTTTAATAAAAATAATAGTTTTTGTACAATATTTTACCTTAAGTGGTCCTTCTCTTAACCTGCCCTTTGACAAAGGCTCGCATACGAGCCATATTTGTATCGTGTATTTGTTACTGTGAGAAAGTCATTTCCATGAAGGAGGCGGCGTAGCGGGCGAGGGACCGCTTAAATCCTCTCCCCAAACGCAGAATCGGGCGCCGCAGGGCGCGAGATGATCTGCAGTCACCCTGAGTTTTGACCTAACACCGTGGTTAGTTTAGTCGGTATTACCGATCCATTATCATCATTACCATCTTTCTTTTACTCCGGTGAGTCCGACATAACCCCTTCGCCCGCGCCAGCGGAGAGATAAAGATAAAGATAAATTTATTTGACTCAACATGTGTAGAATCAGGTGTTACAGATATTTTTGTTGTTGTCTGGTCAGACATGCAAATGTATGTGCTTTGTAAATAATAATAATTTTAAAATTATGCTGGATCTAATACAATAATTAACATGTAAATTAAGAGTCTCTTAACAATGAGGTGAGATATATTATAAATAGGTAGATCAGTTCAAATCCGTACAATAATTATAAAATAATTAAATTAATATGTCATTTCCAATAATAGAATAGTAAAAGATAAGAAATCAATAATTAAGAACATGTCAAATTAAATTAGATCCTGATAAATGATTATTAAAACAGAAAAAATAATAATTATATAAGATTATCACATAGGAAATCATTAATATTATAGTAGCATTTATGCAATAAAAGATTTCTTAAATTACGTTTAAATACGTTAACATAAAGGTCGGGCACGCCACGATCGTGGCGGTAAGTCCCGTGTTTGAGGAGTGGCTGGAGAGGCGCCATGGCGCCCTCACCTTCCGGCTGACACAGGTAATGACTGGCCACGGTTGTTTTGGCCAGTTCCTGTGTCGTATACGCCGGCAAGAGACGCCCGGTTGTCACCACTGCGGCGACTGCCGCGACGTTGTTGAGGACACGGCGCTGCACACTTTGGCGGTTTGCCCCGCCTGGGCATCGCAGCGCCGTGAGTTGATCGCGGCAGTCGGATTGGTTGCCCTCTCGCTCCCGGCCGTAGTTCAGTCTATGGTCCGGAGTGAGAGGTCGTGGAACGCCGTCGCCTCCTTTTGTGAGGAAGTCATTTCCATCAAGGAGGCGGCGGAGCGGGAGAGGGAGCGTTTGAACCCTCTCCCCAACCGCAGAGCCGGGCGCCGGAGGGCGCGAGACGACCTCCAGCCACCCTGAGGTTTGACCTGGGGGTGGCGGGTTTTGTGGGCCTGCCCGCCATCCGTTCAGCACCAGGTCCGAGAGGCGGCGTGCGTGTTCCCACGCGCGCCTCTGTTGTTTCGAGTCCGTCTCCCCTCTAGGGGGGACAGTAGGGATAATATGTGAGGAGTGCCTTTGGGTAGGTCTTTGGTGTAGTGGCCTGCCGTTTCATACGGCGGGCCGAAACCTCGGCGGGGTCGCGACCGCATGCGAAAGTGATTCGCGCGGCCCCGTCGATAGCGGTTTTGTCGAGGAACACCGTGGTAGGTTTAGTCGGTATTCCGGGAGGTACTCTATCATCTTTAACATCTTTCTTTTACCCCGGCGAGCCCGACATAACCCCTCCGCCCGCCCCCGCGGAGGGGTATGCATCATGCATTCCCACACGTAAAAAAAAAAAAAAAAACGTTAACATAAAGGTCTTTGAATTTGTTTGATACTTTATTGTATATTTTGGGTGCCATGCAGAAAATGCTCTTGCCCAAAAGCGCTGTTTTTGCAGTTTGCATGCACAGTTTATGATTATCACGTCGGTTGCGAATAGAAACATCTGATAGTTTATTAAATAGTTATGGATTACATAATATTGTCTTCTATTTACGCGAATATTATTCATTGAAATTAAACTGCTATATACGGATTTTATCGCGTTGTTTATTTGACACTTTATTACAAAATTTTGAAAATTGTTACACTTCTACTACTATTAAACTTTACTAATTTTTAAGCTAATTAAATTATTATTAAACTATTTAGATTTAATTTATTTTTATGTTGCCGCCATATCAAATGTTATGGATTAGTTTTCACAAATACAGCTGTTTCGTAAATATATAATGATGTAAGCGTTAAAATTTTATATTTCACGAAATACGGTCTGCAACCGTTTGTGACAAAGCATTCCCCGACGTAAAAAATAAGATACGTGTGTGTCGTAGTTTGTATAATCGCCTTGTCAGTGCAACTGCGCCAAGTAGAGTGGGTTCAATCGCCAAACGGGATAAAAAATTGTAGTCCACAAATAGCAGTTCCGAGTTTGGGTATCTGTTCTTTTAATGTTTGTAACGACCAAAGAAAAGGCGGGAGACATATTTAAAAATAAACAGATTCTTTATAATATCGGTGTCTCCTAAATCTTCCGACACATGTATTTTAGTTCCTAGGTCAAATATGTACCTACATATAAGATAACATTTTCTCACAATGAACCATTAATAAATTACAGTACAAGATGGATTTTTTGTTGCTTATCTATTATATATGTATTATTACTAGATGTGCCCGTGGTTTCACTCGTGTTTATGGTTATTGCACCGCCCTCGTAAGTTGTAGCGTGATGTTATATAGCCTATAGCCTTTCTCGATAAATAGGCTATCCAACACTCAAAGAACTTTTCAAATCGAACCAGTCGTTCCTGAGATTAGCGCGTCTAAACAAACAAACAACATTTAGCTTTATAATATTAGTGTAGATATAGCATGGAATGGTTGGGCCAAGAGTCGAAAGCTTATTATAGTCCTTTTAAAAGCCAAATGTTATTTAAATGTCCCGGTCCTAACGACATTTTTGCACTCCCAAGGTGTCAAACTACAGCCTTTTTTTTATAACTTCTGGCCTACTTACTAAAACCACCACCGTGTGTCAACTCGCTTTTTTGTATGGTGGGTGGGTCGCTTGAATTGAAACTACATCAGCGACCCACACAGCAGGACCCAATGCAGACAGGAAAAGTCTGCGGGCGACGACTCCTGGGTGACGCCCCGGCACGACAGAAGGCGTCGCTCCGACTCAATACCTGACGAGCGGGAGATCCTCGCATAAGGTTCGCATAGTCAAAATACAGCCTGCCTCCGTTCATCAACAACTGGCACTATGTACCTTTCGATTTTCAATTAGGTGATTAGGAAATTATTATTTTCGTGTGAATGATTCACACCAGACAATATTACTCACGCGTTGCTGATCCTGAATCTCCTTCTGGAGGCCTTTCTTGAAGTACCCATGCTAATACTAATATATATTATTATAATAATGCCAACCATAAACTTAAGCGATCGTTGGAGTAAATTAATTTTACTTAATACTCGACCATTTTGGATCTAAGACTCTTCTCTCCTAGTAATCTTCTGAACTCTTAGACCAGTAATAACTATTTGTTTCATGCTAAGGTTTAAACACCAACACGTGGCATGGTGAAGTTGCCAGTAGTGACCAGTTACACTATAGCGTCATTCGTGCAGTTTAAAGATGTCTTATTGTTTGAAGCTGGTAGTGGTGGTGGTAAGTGATGATATTGGTGTTACAGGCAGTGGGTATTGAGGCGGTGCTGAGTGGGTGTCTGGCGCTGGCCAACTGCGGCGCGTGGGATGCACGCAACGACGGGCTGCGCGACTCGTGGCCGCTGCGGATTGGCATCACCGTCGCGGGACTTTCTCTTGCTGGGGTAACCATCTTATAAAAACCCCCGATAGGCATGCAGAGGTGTTTCACACCCATATTTTAGGAGGCTTTTAACCAATCCTCAGGCAATACCGAATTATACCCAAAATAGGTCACCATAATTACCTTCTCACACTTCAAATTTGAGCCCTCTATAATATACAGGGTGTCCGGTAATTAATGGATTACCTTGAAATGTCCTATAGTACAACTGATGACGGTTCAGAAAAAAATATGAAAAAATCTATCCTAACTAACTAAGATATGATTTTTTTTATTACCTTATTTAACTTTCTTGTACACTACGACCATAAATGAATGAATTCCATCAGTTTTTTTTGTTATTTTATTATTAAACACTAATTATGCTAATAGATAGACAGTCAAAACTATGACTAGCTATTGCACTTTTTAAATATACATATATTTTTTATTTTTTCTGAACGGTCATCAGTTCTATGTACTATAAGACTTTTCTTAATTAATTATCGGACATTCTGTATAACAAAATAAGTAACTTTAAAAGAAAATATTTTATAATTAAATTCGCCGTTATTTCGGATATTCAGAAAATCTTATTTCATGTTTACACACAACAAGGGGAATTTTAACTCTCTTAGTCCAAGAGTAGGCTGGGAGTTGATGGATTAGTCAGTGAGTAAATCAGGACTTCTCTTTTTATATCAGAAATCAGAAATATTTATATGTATCTATTGATTGATGAATGTTCAAAGTTTACTCATGATATAATTTTGTTTTCATTATACAGAGTGAACTGACCGGCGCGAGTATGAACCCGGTACGAAGCTTAGGACCGGCGCTCTGGAGCGGCAACTGGACCCACCATTGGGTTAGTTCTCTACGTATAAAATGTAAATTGTAAACGATAAAAAAGATAATCTATTAAGTGGCATTTGTACCAGTGACCTTGATCTACTATGTCGTCACTTTACCAACTAAGCTATTCATGACTCGCAGGGTCTTTGATATAGAATCCTTACTAATATTATAAACGCAAAGGTTTGTATGGATGTATGGATATTTGTTACTCTTTTACGCAAAAACTACTAGACCTATTGCGATGAAACTTGGTATGTAGATAGCTGGAGACCTGGATACACACATAGGCAAATTTTTATCCCGATATTCTCACGGGAACGGGACATATTTAAAGTTAAAGTGCTCTTTATTTCCATTTGTATCTAAGAGATAATGGTTCAAAGGTTTCAAATGACTAGTGTTCTTGTTAACCCCTCTAGCTAAGCTAGAATACTCGTGTTAGGAGTGGATTCACGTCAGTAGTGCAATGGGTGGGATTCGAACCCGCGACCTCTCGATCGCAAGTCCAATGCCTTATCCATTCGGCTATCGCCACTTAAAAGTATATAATGTATTAAAGACAACAATTATAAAGCAAAATAAAAATAAATAACCGTTTCTTTATATGCACACATCGTAAGCTGCACACTCTTGGTGCAAGTCTCGTGAATATTTTGGCAACAAAAAAAATCTCATTGAATTGTAGTGTAGTTATTAACATTTAATACAATTGCACAGTAATTTACGCCCTTAAAAGTTTTGATGACGTCCTTTAATCCTTCGAATGATCTTTTACAAATATAGGTAACTAGATGTGCCCGCGGTTTCACCCGCGTTTATCGTTACTGCGCCACCCCCGTGATGATGACCCCCGCATGATGTTATATAGCCTATAGCCTTCCTCGATAAATAGCCTATCCATCACTAAAATAATGATTCAATTCGAACCAGTAGTTCCTGAGATTAGTGCGTTTAACCAAACAAACAAACTCTGGCGCTTTATAATATTAGTATAGATGAGTTTTATTGTGTCTGCAATTCCGGCAGACGAGTGTCTAATTATTATCTAGTCTTATTTAGGTTTGTTTCTCATCATTCATACAAATGGTGTAAGATAGAAATACCTATCTATCACCACCACATTTCGTTAGTTATGCTTTTAACTCCTGCATAATTGATGACGATCCTAATGAAAAACTGAGATGAAATAACTTAACGGATAATCACAATAATTCTTTGCACGACCCGTATATCGGCTCCGAAATTTTATCCATAACTAGTAGTTTTCCCGCGGCTTCAGCCTCGTAAGTCCCTTTCCCGTGTGAATATCGGGTTTCACCCCTTTCACCCCCTTCAGGGTGGAATTTCCAAAAATCCTCTCTTTGTGCTCCCCTACACTCTCCAAGGAACATACATGCCAAATTTCAGCTTCTTGCGTTCAGTAGTTTCGGCTGTGCGTTGTCTGTCAGTCACTCAGTAACGGAAGAGTTTTATATATATAGATAATAGTACTACCGCTGAATGACAGAAGCAATTTATATAAAAGAAGCAAAATTTTAAAATGTAATTACTAGGACAACGTTTTAATTAATTTTGACTGCTACGCGCCGAGTGTTAAGGCTTCGATTCTCACACTAAACAAAGATTAGTGTGAAACATAAATAGTTGTTTCCAGGCTAGGTGTGTCCGTTGTCTGAAATTCAGGGATGTTTTGGATGCAGATTTTTTGACATCCGCGACTGCGGATTCAGATACGGATGTCCAAATCGATGCGAAAGCTCCGCAATTGTAGATGTTGATGCAAATTGTGCATCTTATTTAATATAAAGTATTTTATCACCTTTGTAGGTCCATATATTTTGCTATACCATTTTTGGTGTTTCATGATTTTCATTTTCACTTGAAGAATCGTCGCGCCATTCATCGACCCACCCATTTTCTTTCTTGTTGCAACCTGCGCTAAACCTGGCTCCGCATTAACATCTGCGTTGATTATTGCGGTTGCGGATGTCCAAATCAATGCGGAAGCTCCGCAATTACGGATGCGGATATTCGCAACATACCTAGTCTGAATGTTTGCAAAGTCCCACGCGATGGAGGAATTACCACAGTATTATGCAAAAAGAAAGGTTTTATTTGCGTCATAAAATTGTGAGTGCCAGTTACAAAGTATATAAATAAAAAATCAACTCATTGTGACGGTTTAAGAATGACATTTGAAGATGATAATTAACCCAATTCTGTAGCGAGTAGCAACGCAGTGTTGTGCCAAGGTATTTCTTGTAATATTGATTGCGTGCAAATTAAATACGTTATGCAGACGTGTAAAAATGCTGTGTATAATGACATGGACAATGTTATAAGGATAATGTGAGCTTTATATTCAGACAGGTAGAGGACAGATGGTACCGCTAATAAAAACTAGACCACCGGGTCAATAAAAGAAATACGGAATAGTGTTCATAGTTGATTTACACATTATAGATACTACTCTATATTGCTTGCACTATAATAAGATGTCACCCGTACCTGAAATACGGTCGGGACGAAAACGAACGATTTTAAAGCTGACGCGATATCTTGTCATTAATGTCATCGAAGACAGTAGTTTATTAGCACCTCTTGCCCGCAATAGAAAGTAAATACTTCTCTTCTTTTTAGAGTTCGAAAAAACTCTTATACAACATGTTTGTCCGTCCGTCCGTACGTCCCTCTGTCTGTCTGTCTGTCTGTTATACAACTTTCAACTCAAGAACCGTAAGAGCTAGAGACTCGCGGTCAACGCCATTCGACTCAGCATATTCGACATACCCCGAAATGACTATAACCTTTCACCTCTGACCTCAAGTTCACGTGATACCATCTTTCAACTCAAGCACCGTAAGAGCTAGAGACTTGCGGTCAAGGCCATTCGACTCAGCATAGTCAATATACCCCCGAAATGACTATAACCTTTGACCTCTGACCTCAAGGTCACGTGGAATCACGTGACCTTTGCATATTACTTGAACCATTTTTTTGAACTCTAAGATTTACGGCAATTCATTGTCGATTCTCACTTGTTGGGTATAATATACCATGACTGCACGGGTGGCTTAGGATTACCAGCCGCCTCGCTAGCGCCACTACGCGGAGTGGAGAGGTTCGATCACCACACGGGACAAAAATGGTGTATCCACAAATGATTGTTCCGAGTCTCGGTGTTCTTTGTGTTCGTTGTTTGAATGTTTGTCAAGTCCCCCGCGCCACAGGATTTATTCCAAGTGCGAGAGCTTTTTTTTTAAATATAAAACAAGAAAATTTGCTATATCGTACTGAAGATTATTGCTTAAATATATTGAGAATTGTACACACAGCAACACATCAACGTAGACTGTTTGGACTTTGCACTATTAGAAGTTGAACGCTGCGAATTGTGCGAGAGAGTGCGTTATACAGCTATCCTTACCATTACATCGACACCACTATGCACTGTCCCTTGCCGACAATTCTCTATTTTGTATGTAGCGTAGTTATGCGTATATAGTGTGTCTAACTTGATGTGTAGCCGTGTGTACAACTTCAAATTAGTACCCGAGGATGCATTGTAGTCGAGAAGGCGAGGCATCTACCGGAGATCAGGAAAAGTTCGCAATACATGGTGATAAGAATATTTAATCAAACTACCACCAAATATGAAAAATGAAACAAAGCTTGAACCATTAAATAATAAATTAAAAGATTTTCTGATACAAAATGTTATTATTCTGTTAACTATAAAAATAAGCTGAAGCGGCGATTAGAAGAATACAAATGATGCTTTATGTAGATTAATTTAGAATGCACTCTGTGTGTCTAATGTGAACTAGCTGTATATAAATAACTATTAGGCAGTGTCCTCAAATTCGATATGGCTGTAAAAGCCCGCTAAGTTCCTTTTATAAAATACTAGCTAGCCTAATACATTTTTTTGTTATATTATATCAAAGGAATTAGGCAACGTTTTCGATAGAAGCTCCCAGTCGTCTTGTTTTTCTCCGACATCTTCATCAAACATCGTCATATTTCAACCACTTTACACAAAACCTTCCTTATGAATCACTCTGTCTTTTGGTGAGAACTGCATGAAAATCCGTTCAGTAGGTTTGAGTTTATCGCGAACAGAGATACAGACGCGGCGGGGAACTTTGTTTTATAATATGATTCAAGACCTAATGTATGTACACTTTGTTTGCAAATAAATGATGATTTGAGCACAGGGTGTAATGAGTGTATGTGTTTCCGTAGGTATACTGGGTGGGTCCGCTATCCGGCTCGCTAGCGTGCACACTATTCTACCTGTGCGCGTGGCGCGCGCGCGACGTGCCGCCCGCACGCGCCACACGCTGCGCGCGCGACAACGACAAGCTAGCGCGCCTGCGCGACGTTTGACGTGACGCATCATCACGCTGAACTGCATTTAAAGCCGGCATCTAAAGAAAACTAGACGACTGTCTTAATATCTTGTAACACGTAGAAGCACCAGCCGAGTCTAGAAAATGTTGACCTATCTACAAGATATCACCACGCTCAACTGCGCTCAAAGTAAGATTAATCTTAAGAAAACTTCAACTGCCTTTCAAACTTAGAACGCCTAGAACCGCCACGTCCCGAACAAATGGACTCTGTATAATATTTTGCCCTGAAATACTGCTTGGAATCTTGTTTGTGATGTAATTCGATTCAACTATTTGACAAGTTCCACAGATATGTTTTTTGATATCCCTGTGTTCTACGCTACACAAATCTCCCCGACTTATGTTGTGTCATGCAATAGAAAGAAAGATAATATTTTGCCACAAAATATACATTGCCTGGAATCTTATTTTTGATATATTTCGACTCAACTGTTTGATAAATTCAACAGAATTGTTTTGTAATATAACTGTGTTCTACGCTGCATAAATCTCCCCGGCGTATGTTGTGTTATGCAAAAGGAAGAAAGACAGATCTTTGTATTATATTTTGTCTCGAAATATCCTTTGCCTAGAATCTTGTTTGTAATGTAATTCGACTCCACTGTTTGATAAGTTCTAGAGACTTGTTTTGTGATATACCTGTGTTTCTCTTCAATATAATAAGTTGTATCACAGGAACAATATAGTATTAATTATTTATTATCCTCTTTACACATTTATGTAAAATTAAACGTATTTGAACCATATTACTAGTTTTTTGCTTTACCACCTGCAATGTTCCAATGTCAAATGAATTAGTTAAACGAAGATGACTAAACGTGTGTTCACAAATCTAAACTAATATTATAAAGAGGAAACATTTGTGTTTTGTATGTATGTTTTTAATGTTTTCACACAAAAACTACTGGACCGATTTCAAAAATTGTTTCACCATTAGAAAGCTGCATCTTCACTGAGTGAAATAGACTATATTACATATTCAAAAAAATTGGGATCCTTAATAAAAATACAATAATCTAAACCAAGGTGTGAAAAAATTTGTCATAAAAAATCTGTCATCGCGTGAGCTGCGGAAACTATTGATGATAGAACAAAAAAATGTTCTACAGTATTATAGAACGTATCAATATCTACAAAAAAGTCCGCGATACCATATGTATTTTTTGAATATATAGCTAACTACACCTATATAGGTTAGTTAAGGTAGTTAGACTTATTAATTTCTTTAGTTGTAGTTTTATATATTAAAATTAGATAACAAATTAAAAGTAGGTATTGGGTAATAAATTAAAGTCCACGCGGATGAAATCGTGGGCAACAGCTAGTCTATAATAATATCGAAATACTCTATATCGGGCTGTTACAATAAAGCACGAGATATATAGATGTTAAATTCATTCCATTCAGAATTAGTCTAAAACACAACAGTTTTTACGCAAGTGCTCCTGACGTAATTTTTGTCGAATGCCAAAGCATTAAAAAATATTTGACGTCGCGAATTGAAAAGTTATTATTTTAAGCGCAGGATGCCACAGCCGCCATATAGGTACCTACCCCTTTTCATTGAGAGTAGAAATACTTAATTCTTCTTCTCTCTTAGCCTTTATTATTCCCAAGTCACTTGAGGTCGGCTTTTCTGGTCTAACCGGATTTGACTGGATATCAGTTTTTACACGGAGCGGCTGCCACCTGACCTCCGCAACCCGAAGGCTAACGATACCCTAAGGCTAGACCAGTGTCAGGATATAAGAGGGTACTGACTTTCTCAATAACGACTGCCATAGATGTTCATGGCAGCCGGGACCGACAGCTTAACGTGCTATCCGAGGCACGGAGTAGGCGATAATTGTCAATCAATACGCACATAATTTCGAAAAGTCATATAACTTCCGCAAGTCAGAGGTGCGCGACGTGGGTTCGAACCCGAGACCCTCTGCATTGCAGTCTGTTGGTCTCCCCACTGAGCTATCGCTGCTACCTAGAAATACTTAAATGCTACTCAAAAATTACCAAAAAACTATAGAGCATGAAATACTGTGCGTTAAGCTTTTACTAGAGCTTGAAAGACCAAAATAGGTAATAACTTTTGTGCAGAGTGACAAATAGTTCTTGCACAGCCAGCATAATCAGTTCAACAACATAAATGTCATATTATACCTAAATTATGTTTTGCCTGTGTGCTTCAACCTATATGACAAGCAGGACGTCCTTAGTAGGAAGATTGTGTGCCGTGATTTCTGTTAAAAAGACGGCTCGTAGCCGCAACCGTGGCGTCTCCTGGCTACACACACCGAAACATCATAGTACCTACATGTAACATATCACGCTGATAAGTCTAATATGCATTGCGTTGTTGCTATGACGAGTCATTAATATATATATATTGTGTTCTTTATTCGAATGAGCTCGACGCATCACCTTCACATTCACCTTCGTTGCCAGTAGGTATTTGTATATACAGAAAAATACGCCTTTATGGTTCAGTGACAAAGGATGGTAAGAAAGATTTTCGAGTAACGGTCACGAATGGTAAATGCAAAATCAGAAGCTATAATCCTAATAACACTGCTGAACCGGTAATGAAAACCCGAAGCAGCGCATTGCGAGCAACATAATTATTAATGCTTACTACCATAGAAACCACTGAACCATCACCCGTAGACGAATAATTATATAATCATTGTTAAGCAATTATTACCTCAGATACCTATTATTTTGGCAATGCTTAGCTTCTACATTAAATGTGTAATAACAGGGACTAAAAACATAAAACAATTTCTATATATTATTACGTGAAGCAAAATCTTTGTACCCTTTTTACGAAAATTGCGTAGACGGAGGAGTATGAAATTTGGCACAGTTAAAGATCACATGGAGAAGGAGTGGCGAATCCGAATTTAATTTATAAAATATGCATTAGAAATACATTAAATTAATAAAAAAATACTACACGCGCACAACCATGCATTTGACACACGCAGTCGAATCGCGTTCGTAGTATTTCGGCATTGTTCGTTTGACGTCGTACAATTCTTTGTAACTGGTTACCTATACCTTATTTATATGTATTAAAGAAAAAAAGAAAACAAAGTCGCAAGCTTAGAAACATCGTCAATGAAAGAGTAGGTATAGTTCAGTAAATAATAATTTGTTTGAAAAAGATCGGTAAATTAACCTGTATAGTCTTGGCGAAATCTAAATGAAATATAATTATAAGGGTACAGTTATAGACAACAAAACCTTAATAACGATCAAACTTAAAATTTAAATCAATTATGGTCGAATTTTGACCACTAGGCGACTGATAGTTATTATTATTTCATCATCTTATTCAAAGCAAATTAAATCTAGCATTGACAAATGTGAAATGACAGTACTTAGTTTAGTTACTTTTATGGCACTACACGGCGCTTTAGTCGCTGTAACTGCTGCAATTTAGTCTTGGCTATATCCTTATCTAAAATTCTGGTAATGTATGCATACTCGTTACTTTGAAAGCTAGGCTGTTGCTTTTTGTCTGTGTCCCGACTGGTTGCAAGGTCAATGCACCAAACTAAGAGCAACATAAATAATATTTATACTCCATCTGGTTAGGTACTTAACTAAAGGTAAACAATCTTGAGGTGACTTTTTTCACAAACACAATATTAAACAAATAAACTACTGCTTAAACTAACAGTAATCGTTATTGTTATATTTACATCGATCTTTAGGAGCATGTTATTTTTAAACTGAGTTTTTAGATAAAAAGGCACATTAAGATTGTTTACCTTTAGTTAAGTACAGTTAAATGCAAACTTAATGGCGGCTCGGAAGTTAGCTGCGAGTGCAGGTGTGCGCAGGTAGGTAGGTGTAGGCAGTATACGGATATAACTCACACACTAAATACAAGACGCGAAGAGCAAGTGCGGGTGAAAGAAAAGGCGGGCGGGGAGGTGCCCTGCCGCCCCGTGCTGCTACGTCCCGCTGACACCTAATATTGGGTTCTGCGCAATGACTCGTACGATGTTCAGAGCCGCCATTAAGTTTGCATCGGACTATACCTAACCAAATGGAGTATAGGTACTTATCTACTAAAGTAAATTCTTCAGTAAATAGGTATGTTGGTACATGGAATAATTAGCGGTGTAACTTATTTGTATCTGTGGCAAATAAACGTATTTTTCTTTCTTTCTTTCTTCTAATCAGTCTTATTCGATATCTTTTTTAAGGTTGACATTTTTTTTATCGTCGAAACAATTTTTAATCTCTAAACCATGAAGTTAAAACGTAGATACTACGAACTCGTAGTATCTACGTTTTAACTTCATGGTTTAGTCTAGTTAGTTCTAACTAGAAGAGACAACTTAGCTAGATTGTCAGAAATACGTGTTAGACTGTATGCTCTTAAACTCACTTTGTCTAAATTATGTATGCACTTACTGCAACGATACTATTAAGTGCATGTTTTTTACAATCAAAATATGTCTTTATGTGTACTAGCAGTCGCCTAGTGGTCAAAATTCGATCAAAATACCTAAGCTTGCTTGTTTTCTGTTTTTCTCTATTACATATAAATAAGGTATAGGTAACCATAGTTACAAAGAATTGAACAACGTCAGATGAACAATGTCGAAATACTACGAACACGATTCGATGCGAAATGCGATTCTAGTGCTCGAAATTCGACCAAAGATTGCCTGTAAGATATTGCTGATATATGTCATTATATATTGATATATTATGTAACCATAGCTACGCGCTTCAACTGCATGTGTCAAATGCATGGGTGTGCGTGTAGTGCTTTTTCATTAATTTAATGTATTTCTAAGGCATATTTTAAAAAATATTGGGATTCGCGGCTCCTTCTACATATAAACTTTAACTGTGCCAAATTTCATACTCCTCCGTCCGCGCAATTTTCGTAAAAAGGGGTACAAAGTTTTTGCTTCACGTATTATATATAAAATTAATTATGGCACTGCTTAACCTATCAATTGTTAGAATATCAAACATAATTGAAAACGTCTTGTGTCTGGGCACCGGTGTACGGCTGCGTCTCAATAAGATAATTAATTTCTCTAGTGCGTAATACATATTAGGTTAGCCTTAACCTTAGGCCTAAGGCCATAAGCCTAATACCTTTACGTACCTATGCTTAAATCAAAATATATCCTATTAGCTTGATTATTAATTTCGACCGTCAGTTAGGCTCCGAACTATTTAGCAGTTCATAGGTATACTATAACATGTATGTATGTACGATATATACCATATACAATATCTTATATATAAAATTCTCGTGTCACAATGTTAGTTACCATACTCCTCCGAAACGGTTTGACCGATTTTTATGAAATTTTATATGCATATTTAGTAGGTCTGAGAATCGGCTACTATCTATTTTTCATACCCCTTAGTGATAAAGAAAACATAAAAAAAAAAAATACTTTTGACAGAATGAAGTCTGTCCGGGCAGCTAGTAATATATATTATAGGTAGGTAGGTAGGTAACTGCCTCCGTGTGGCAGCGGTAGTGAATGCGACTGCGATGCATGAGGTCTCGGGTTCGAATCCTGGTTCGGGCCAACAAAAAGTTATTGGGTTTTATTGTTAAGAAATCTCAATAGCCTCCGGGCTGCTATTGAGATTTCTTAACAATAAAACCCAATTAGGAAGTTGGCGCTGTTAGACACCTCCGTGCCTCGGAAAGCACGTAAAGCCGTTGGTCCTGCGCCCGATTTCTCTCCGGTCATGTCGGATTACCGTCCCATCGGATCACGAGAGTTAGGGAACAGAGAGTGCACTTGTGTTTGCGCACACACTTGTGCACTATAATATCTCCTGCGCAGATGGCCAGTCTCCGTTAAGACTGGCCGCCGTGGCCGAATTTCGGTCTGGAGGACATTATTATTATAGGTAGGTACGTCACTGTTATCCTCATAACATATATTTTTGATTTAGTCATATATTAGGTACCTTTGTTATTTTATTTATTCATTTATAATAACAATTAATAATTAGCAGCGGCTTCCTTACTAAGCTCGAGGCTTGTATCGCGGTAAGCAGATGTATTTTTACATTAGTTTCCTAACTATTTTACGGATATCGATTCCGAAAACAAGTATTTAATTAATTTTGAATGCACGGATGGCGTAGTGATTTAAGAGGTCGCCTCACCACTGCGCCGAGTGTTGTGGGTTCGAATCCCACACGAGACTTTGTGTGATCCACAAATGGTTGTTCCGAGTCTGGGTGTTCTTTGTGTCCGTTATTTGTAAAGTCTCCCGCGATACAGGATATAAAACTAGAGCGAGAGTTGGCTTTAAAATAAAGAATTTATTTATATGTCAGCCTCGATGGCGTAGTGGTTAGTGTAACCGACTGCCACGACTGAGGTCGCGGGTTCGATTCCCGCACAAGTCAAACATTTGTGAGCATGAACATGGATGTTTGTCTTAGTCTGGGTGTTTCTATGTATGTGTGATTAATTTATACATTTAAAATATGTCTGATATCATCATCATCATCATCGGGCTATAATAGTCCACTGTTGGACATAGCCCTCCCCTAATGAGCGCCATAGCGCCCTGTCTTCGGCTTGCCGCATCCAGCATCTGCCTGCAGTCTTTCGCAGATCGTCATCCCATCTGGTCGGAGGGCGTCCTGATATACGTACCTATATACGTGTCTACTACGACTTAAAACCGTTTTTGTTTAACAAATGACTTGCTCCCATATATTACTGAACCAGACGGGCCGTGAGTGGAGATTAGAATTTATTGTTATTATGTTATTAACATTTAATATTTGTATAAAAAGAGTCAAGGTCATTAAACTGGTTCTATAGATATGATGTTTTGACAATCTCCATTTTTAGCATCGTCTTTGTTCATTCGGCTTTTGAATAAAAGATGGAAAACAGTCGAGTAGGATTTTAAAAATTATAAACATTTAATAATCTAATAGAAAATCGTTGGACCGACTGCCACGTCGAGGTTTCAAGTTCGACCGCTGTCCTTTGCAAGGTTATTTGTGTATTGTGCATGAAAATAGATGTTTGTCTTGGTTTGGTTGTTTCTATGTATAATATGTAGATACATATTTTAAAAAAAGTATATGTTATGTATGTTCATCCATTGTCTAGTACCCATAATACAAGCTCTGCTTAGTTTAGTGTACAGTTATTAAGACTGCACCGAGCGAAATGTGCCAAAACAGGCGGTTACAGTTAAGTGAATAACACTTTTTGTTTAATACAAATATAAAATATACATTTACCATAACAATGAAAGTGTTTACAATTACTCCGTGTAAAAAAATTAAAATAATTAATATTTTCGCCTACAAAATTACGTAAATTTGCACGAAATATGCAAAAACGTAAGCTTGTGTTACGTGATTTTTAGATTATAACAGTAGAAATGTGTTTTAGAGCTTAAACGAAACATAAATAGTTCTATTACGATTTGTCCGTCCCAAATATTTAAGTTATTGGTTGATAATAGGTAAAAATACATATTTATCAAAAAATCACTTCGAATCCTCCATACAATTTTACTATGGCGGCCGCGCGCCGATTTGAATATGCGCCGCACGAGCTCTGTCATTATCTATCTTGGCCATCACTGACATGCGGCGCTTAAGACATAGATTAGACATAATATACTAAGAATCAATTACAATATAAAAAAATTAACTTAGCAGCCATAAATAAAATAAATTACCTAGTCGCCATAAATACTAAATATTACATCAGATCTATTTTTAGTGATTCGTTAGAAGTCTATATAAATTTAGTTTACGCGAAACGCGTTAACAAAAATGACGTCAAAAACATATCCGGTCGCAGAACAAATTTTTGCCGATCACAGAATTTTTTTGATCTGTGGAGATCGAACTCATGACACACTAGCAGTAGAGAGACGGTAATTTAAAAAGTTGCGTCTGTCCGTGCTATCTATAATATTTATTGATAGAAAACGTATTGTATTTTTTGTTTTAGCGCCCATGGGCCTAATTACAGACCTAATAATATATAGTAATAAAATGGCAGATGTTGTTGGGAATCGTTAAATTCATACATTTGTTAATTAATTTGTCTAGTTTTATATGACCAAAGCTGTCTACTACATTAGAAATAGCCATGTCTCCGGCCCATAAGGTAAGAAAAAGCCATTAGCCGTCCAGTCCGCCGCCAGAAGCTATATTCACTGTGTTCCTAAGGTAAACACGCCATTAAGCGTCATCTGACTCTAGTTTACCGATTAATTATTAAAATAGAATTATAGGCACTTCATTAACTGATTTAAATAATATCAACATTATGCCAGTTTGTATCACTTAGCCGTGACCCCACGAAACGATATCATAGTCCGGGAGAAGGATTGTGCCAAATAAAATACCTAAACATCTCAAATTATTAAACTTTACTCGACGAACTACCTAGATACAAACAGGAACAGGTAAATAAATAAAAAGGGACGTCATCTCAAAAACATTTAATGTTAAAGGTTTTCGATATACCTGTTATTCGAAACAATGTGAGGATAGTCCTATGGATACTGTCATCATCACAACCTATGTCATATATAGGTATGTACCTATGTTTCAGTTTAGGCGTGTAGTAGTTTGTATGCATAAACAAGCTTACGCAAAATATACCTTCCTTTTTTGCAGTAAGAGGCTTCCGATCTCGTATCACTTGACTGTCAAAGTACGTCCATCCTCCTGAAGAGATAGTCCGCTCCACCGAAGATTGTGACCAAATGCCTTATCTTATCTTGTTTCGGGAGCCAATCAGTGTAGACCGGCGACACTTCGACCCAGTGGGATCTTTTGTGTCGGCCCTGAGATCTATCCCTGAGCTATATCCCTATGAATGTACTGCATCAGTCGCAGCGTACACTTCAGAGGGAGAAGCCTTAAGTCTTCAGGGTTCGGATATGCCAATCCCATCAGACCCATCCTTAGTCCAGCCAACGCGTCACATTCACACAGTACGTGTAATATGGACTCGTCTTGTTCACTACAGGCTCTGCAGATCAAATTGTTTGCCAAACTCAATCTGCACAGGAAGTGACCAAATGACTAACCTTGTGTTGTTCTTCCGGTTCTTAAGAAGGCACTATAATGCCTGCAGGTGACCGAAAATCATCGACCAATGCGCTAGCATATCTTACTTCCTTTTTATTTCAGTAACACTAAGCATGTTTGAGCTTTCATGGGAAATTAGTTTAGAAAGATCTTCTTACAGATTAATATTATTTCGTGACAACTTGTTGCGATGGAAAAGTATTTCAAGCAGCGATAGCTCAGTGGGGTGACCAATAGACTGCAATGCAGAGAGTCTCGGGTTCGAACCCACGTCGCGCACGTCTGACTTTCTGACTTTCGGAAGTTATATGACGTTTCGAAATTATGTGCGTATTGATTGACAATTATCGCCTGCTCCGTGCCTCGGAGAGCACGTTAAGCCGTTGGTCCCGGCTACCATGAACATCTATGGCAGTCGTTATTGGAAAAGTCAGTACCCTCTGATATCCTGACACTGGTCTAGCCTTAGGGTATCGTTAGCCTTCGGGTTGCGGAGGTCAGGTGGCAGCCGCTCCGTGTAAAAACTGATATCCAGTCAAATCCGGTTAGACCAGACAAGCCGACCCCCAGTGACTTGGGAATAATAAAGGCTAGGAGAGAAGACTTAGGTATTTGTTTAAAACTAAACGAAGTAAGGCATATAGGAGAGCAATGATGTATGTATTTACAAAAAAAAATTGTGTAGAACCCATAATACAAGTAGTGTCTAGAACCCATAATACAAGCTCTGCTTAGTTTGGGCTAGATGGTGCTGTGTGTATGTGGTAGAATATTATATTATATTATTATTATTATTATTATAATTATGTTTAGCTGTATTGACATGTTCCAGATATAATGAGCCATAATTAATAAATCCTTATTTAGGTATAATCTTTAAGGCAAACTGTAATTTTTATACCTACATGGAACGAGGAAAATAACTGATCCATATACATAATAATAATTATTATAGTCTGAGTAAATAAGATAAGACAGAAAGTAGGGTGCATGAGTCGGTAAGTTTATTTACGATTGTTTTTAATATTGCGATATTTCCTATTTAACAATATTTGAACTGACATGCTTGAGATACTTGATGTTAATATTAAATCAAAATAATATTTTAGTGCCCTCTTCTTCTGCTATCGAATAAAATGTAAAATCGAATAAAAAGGGAAGGGAGAAGAAGAAGATATGGATAGGAACTGAGTGGAGGAAATGTTATTTTTGGTTTTTTATAAACTTATAATCGTTTAAAAGACTTTTATTTGTTTATCAGTGCCTCTGAAAGAACCTAAAGCCGTTGCGCCTGATCTCTCTCCAATCGTGCCTTAATGCCATTCCATCGCAATTTAAGAGACAGGGTACAGAGAGTGCACTTGTGTTTGCGCACACACTTGTGCTCTATTATAGTATCACCTGCGCTAAAATTCTTATTCGATAATTAAACTATAATTATTTTTCGATAATATCGTCATCAAGGTAACAAACACACCAAAGATAAGAAATACAATTTTTTTTAATAATTTTGCTAATATAGTTTATTTACAGGTTTTTAACCTAACTAACTATATGACAATACTAATAATTATTATATAATTACAAAAACACAAATAATTATTATACTAAATATTTACAAAAATGGTTTAGGCATCGTAGAATTCTTCAGCATCGCTGTCAACTGGTAATGTGCCCAAAAGACTGGCAACATTGCCACGTTGAATGGCAATGCTGATTCTTTGGGCTAAGAAAAGAGCAGCCTTCTGATCACGCAATACTAAATTATATGCATATGTAACTTTCAGTTTTGCCTCAAATGAACTTATTTTATTAAAATGTATTTGACTCAAATTCACAGCCGTGCAGCATCATGAAATTGCCTAACTTTAAAAAATCATCACCCTATTTAGTTAAGATGACGTGCCTACGTAAACTCAGTAACAAAATAGAAATATTATAACAAACATCACGCCTATATCCTTAAAGACATAAGCAGAGGTGCATTACACCCACATTTTGCCAGCTGTACATTTGAGTCCTACGTAATAGGGACCTGGGCAATTATGGCCAACTGGGCACAATTCCAGACTATAAATTTCTTGACAGAAAACACTTGACCTGACCCGTCAATCGAACTGCTTCGCCACCAGTCAGTCGAAAAAGTAACGAAGTAGTGAGGTTGATTTAACAAGCAATATCATTGCTATATAAGTAGTAGCACTATAGAAATATAGACTTACCTTAAAAATCGTCATCCTATTTCTTACAAAAATCTGTCCAGAAAATGAGTATTCACCATTTATACACACTTTGGTTCATCAGACCAAAAATCTGTTGCAACGGTAAACATTCTTTTTTTCCAACTCGGCAACAAAATAGATATTTATATTCTATTAATAAATATAAATTGATAATCAACGCAATTTGTTTAGATTAGAAGAAGCCCAACACGTTGGCGGACAGTGACCCCAGAAAGATGTAAATAACTCACACGTTTATACATCCGACAGATTACGTTTTTCTAACAAAATTGTGATATATTTGAAGTTGAACTCTGTTTGAACTGTGAACTGACGGCGTCAGAGATGTGCGCAAACGCCGCTATCGTTTACACAATTACTGATAACCTGTTGAACCGCAAGCTTATGGAATTTGTTGACTGCAACGCGCTAGTTACAAGCAAAAGAAACTACCTATAGGGACCGTACAAGTCAATTGTATATGATAATGAAGATATACACTCTGTAACTTGCTGTTTAATGTTTCATCGTACACGTCTTAGGTATGTGTGGTAAGACACTGTTAGGATTACCACTCCAAAATTAAAGCCCCTGTATTTGCAACAATATGCCCGCAAAAATTTATCACAATATGAAATAATGAATTCTGTAAACAGCGTTCGTTATACATTTTTAGTGGGCATAGACAAATAGAAGGCGCATGCGTAGCACAAAGGCTAAAACTAATCTAATACTTAATTATGCTTTATTTAAAAGTCGCCAATCCGTGTTGACCGAAAGACAAACGGTAGAAAGACTAAACATAATATATCTACTTCACATAATATCACAGCAGTTGGAAAAAAAAACAAAAATTCAACAGCCGTTGGAGTCGTACTATCCTCGTGTCAAGTAAAGCGCTTAGCTTAGGAGTTTTGCTAGGCGACTTTATTTTAGAGGACAACGCAATAATTGTTTTCCTAATATTGCAAGAGTCACAGAATACGAAAACCACTAACAATTAGTCCACGCTTGTAGGCTTGCTTGCTATCTTAGTTTTATTATGTATATGTATGTATTATATAAATGTAACAAGGTTTTCAATAAAATTATAATTATTATGAATATTATTATTATTAAACAAAAAATTACACCTTTAGATCGGCGCAAGCGTCGCCGCGTCGTCGGTAGAAGTTTAACAGTTAACCTTGCGCTCAAGCTTTGGGCAAAGCGTCGCCGCCCGCGCCACAAGCCTCCCACACCGACACACTATCAGTCGATAACCGCGTTATTTGTAGCACGAGTTACGTCATTGCTATAAAAATCACGAAATGGTATAGCAGATAATATATAAGTTATTTAATGTAATATTTAGATACATAAGCTTCGAGCGGCCGCGGCGTACTTGTGTTATTTAACATAAATTTATCACCGAGGTTATCACTGCCGGTATATTATTGTAGCGTAATAGATAAGTTGTTGATACAAATTGTTTTTAATGTATTGTTTGCCGAGATTCATTCTATACTATCATTACATAGTTAATTCTAATATATGGCTAGCATAGACTTTAATGATTTATAAACAACATTAACCGTTCAAATAGTTAAAAGTAAAAGTAAATAAATTAGTAAGTTAGTAAAGCAAAAGACCGGAACAGATGGAGAGAGATAATTAATGAGAAAGTGATTCAGCGGGGGAGTCACGACCCTCAGTAATGAGGAATACGACGCGAGGAGAAGGAAATAAATTAAATATACTGAGGTCAGAGCGACTCACATTAATTTACTGATATGCAATTGTTGCCTTTTTTTTTCAAATAAATGGAGAAGTATAGAAATGTCTCTACGATCAAGATACTAAATTATAGAGCTGCGAATAGGAGTTCTTAAAAAACAGTCTACAATGACAGTAAAAATAGTCTAGCGGTTTAAGTGATCGCCACACTAGTGCCACTACGTCGAGTATGGTGGGTTAGATTACCCCACATGAGACAAAAAATTGTTTGTTCCGAATCTGGATGTTATTTGTGTCTGTTTTTGTCATTTATAACGTTTAGCCTCGCCCCTAGGTTGTCTTCATAGTGCGGGCACCTTAAACGAAAAGAAGATAAACAAATGTGATAGGCAAGTGCTACGGATTGTCACTACGATTGTGAAAGAAGGCCGATTATCGTCTATTTTATTTTACCATACTCTTATATCTATGAGACAAGAAGTCTTCTTAGCGATCGTTATCCTACTGGCCTTACTCTAGAGCGTCTCTGTCGGCTTTGGTGCTATCTCCATAGAGCCTTGTGGTGCCCGAGTCTGCTAATGGCACGTTGGGTAGGACTAATCAGTCCCTCTTAATAATTTGTCTTATACCCCTGGTTGATTGACACCAATTGTTTGTAGTGTCAAAGAAAATTTTCGTTTACTATTCCATATAATTATGATTACTTTAGTTAAATCTCTACAATATTTAAGGACGACGCCAATGTCTGCTGTGATCAGGGAAGTTTGCCTGGCTCTTCACAATATTTTTTTATTCACATTGATCTCTTGTCAAAAAGTGCTTAATTCGAGACTAATTAGTCGAATAAATACACTAAAGAAGTAAACAATTATCCTAAATAGATCGTAAACGATACGTATCCCGCGTCTATATTAACGGAAGGCAGTACTCGCTATACTAATGAGTATCGTCTCGATGCAGCATTTTAATTAGTTGTGATCGAACATGGCTGGTCACCGCGTTTAAATATTAATATAGTCAAGTCACATTCCGAATATTAGTTATGTAAATATTAATTACTCAGTAGCCGAGACAATGGATCAAAGTGGCATATTATTATATGGTAATGTAATATTACGTTATACACTGACTTACGGCTACGTATATTTGTACCATAGGGACGATAAAGACGTTAAGAAAGTAATATCAAGTTTACCGGAGTAGTAAGAGCAGTGTTACCAGTCACTGTTTTTTCTGGACACAAGAAATGTTAAATTTCTTTTTAATCTATTTTTGTAAATGTTCTACATAACAAATCAAGAAATGTTTAGGTCAGGAAAATTCGGCTCGACTCGTAACTTTGCACTGTCATAGTGACAAACACGATTTTCAAATATAAGAACAATAATGAAACCCGTAAAAAATATTTGACAAAAATCCTGGGTGATTATTTATAAAGGAACGTATATATACCTAAGTCATTTTTCAACCTGACATTGTATACATATTAGATGGCAAACTAGTATGCCACCGATTTGAGGGCAAGCACTTGTTTTATGTTCTTATAAATTATTGTAAATACGAAAGAATCACTTGCGACATAAGAATCTTAAAGAAAAATTTTACGCTCAGTTTTTGAAGAATTCATACTACTACTACGTCTTATATTAGCATCAGATACTATTTTACACTTATAATTACGTCTTACGCCTATATACTCGAAGGCGTGGCCACCCACATAACGCCAACTACCTACGGATTTAACTTATCGTATGTTTATATTTTCGTAATATTTTACAATATTTCCTTTACCCAAAAAATCCATTCATAGCCGATTAATAATAATAATATTAATATGCTGTCTACTGTCCACAGTTCAGACACCACGCTTCTACTAAATTTCTTGATGTTAAACCCTCGTAACGCTGCCCGACCCAGACGTCTAACCCGAGACCCCATGGACAGCAGACGCATTTACTACCATTGTTTCACAGATGTAGTAATTACAAATGGGATTCCATACCTCCATTATGCACAAGGGCGACATCTCATATGAATATCTTAGTCATTTGTATTAATACGACGTAAACAAATCAGTAAACTGTGTTAATCGATCCTGCATACTTAATTACTTAGCATAGTTTGAGATTAAAAGGAGAGGTGATATAAAGTGGAATTTACGTTCACCTTGTACACACGGCTATACATCAAGTTAGACACCCTTTATACGCATAACTACGCTACATACAAAATAGAGAATTGTCGGAAAGGGACAGTGCATAGTGGTGTCGATGTAATGGTAAGGATAGAGCGTCGCATCCCGTTCAGCGTGAGTGAGACAAAATAACAAAAATATAACGCACTCACTCGCACGATTCGCAGAGTTCAACTTCTAATAGTTCAAAGTCCAAACAGTCTAGGTTGATGTGACGCTGTGTGTACATATCATTTGCAAAGCAGCGATAGCCTATTGGGAGATCGTTGGACTGCCATGCAGAAGTTTCCGGCTCGATCCCAAGATGCACATCTTTGACTTTCGAAGTTATGTATGTATTAGAATAGTTAATTATTACCGCTTGCTTTAACGGTGAATGTGAACATCGTAGGCAAACTTGCATATCTGAGAGTTCTCCAACATGTTCTCGAAAATACGTGAAGTGTGCCAATCCTCACTGGGCCAGTGGTGGACTATGGCCTGACCTTTCTCACATTAAGAAGACGCCCATGGCCAGCAGTGGGCTATTTTAATATAGGTTTGATATTAGTATAACACTTGTGAAAGTACCGAGATAGCAGTATGGAATAATGGATATAAAGAACCATTGGCGTATAAGATGGCCTACCTATACTAAATTGGTTGGTGCCCACTCCAGGTTGTTACGAAAAAATGTAAGTAGGTAGTATTAGTATTCAACTTAAACGAACGCAATAAAGATGCGCATTTAATTGTACATTGACCAAAAGCATCTTACCTGTGCCCCTTGGCCGCGAGCTCCCTTATAATCGACGCTAATCGTCGCCGGTGCTTTTTCGGGTTTTACTGCGTATTAGAACAATAACCCTTAGTTTTTTATCCAAATATCCACAATTTTTATTTAATATTTATTGTCTTTTTTGGTGATAACTGTTGTAGGTACAGTTAACGACATAAGGCGATACACACTTGAGAGAGATGTTAATTGCCACTATCTTTCAAAATTGTATCATAGCTCAAAAATATAGAATAATAATTAAGCTTCTTTTTTCATAAAATATACATCGTCCTCTGATGACCTCCTCTATTTTAACATATAACGTGATTTATGTGATTATATCGACACCCTGTAAATATATCTCTACGCAATAGTGAGCTCAATAAATGAAGACTAAAAGCCACTGCAACTGTATACTTACATGTAGTTATTACGAAGTCAGTAATGAAACCGGTTCAACCAAAATACTCGTGGACTTTGCATAATGCTGTAATATAAATGTGTCATGACATAAAATCAAAATAAATATCATTATGCTGGAGTGAAGAAAATACACCAACTGCATTCTACAAGTGCGCCCACGCATGTTACTGTCATCGTAAAATCAAAATGGCGGCCACATGATGTTAAATTCACCACATGAACTCATTTCATCGCGGCGGAAAACACTTAATTAGTAAAGTTATTTTCTACTGGCTACGACTTTTTTATTTTGAGGTTAAGTTTGTTGTGGTCATGGCGCAGCTACTGCAGAATTACATACAGTCGGCAACATAAGTAACTGAACATTTAATTAAATTGTCTAACTATTTCATGCATTAAAATTAATTTTGTCTTCACGGATGGCGTAGTGATTAATGTGGTCACCTCGCCACTGTGCCGAGTGTTGTAGTTTCGAATCCCACACAGTACAAAACTTTGTGTGATCCGCAAATGGTTGTTCCGAGTCTGAGTGTTCTTTGTGTCCGTTGATTAGAAGTTTGTAAAGTCTCCCGCGACACAGGAATTGTTCCTAGCGCGGGAAATGTTTTTAAAACAAAACAACAAGAAAAAAAGTATCTCTCAATCTGTCAATTTTTGGAACACCTGAGATAATTAAAAACCTATTGTGCCTGGCTACCGGCCCGGTGTGCCGCTTCTACTCAATAGGTTAAATGTTATGTATCTTATGTATCTTATGTGGGAGCCAGTCAGTGCAGACCGGCGACACTTCGACCCAGTGGGATCTTTTGTGTCGACACTCTCCCAATAACAACTGCCATAGATGTTCATGGCAGCCGGGACCGACGGCTTAACGTGCTCTCCAAGGCACGGAGCAGGCGATAATTGCCAATCAATACACACATAATTTCGAAAAGTCATATAACTTCCGAAAGTCAGAGGTGCGCGACGTGGGTTCGAACCCGAGACCCTCTGCATTGCAGTCTGTTGGTCTCCCCACTGAGCTATCGCTGCTGCTGTAGGTTAAATGTTACTGCTATATAATGAATTTAATAATATGAGCCCTGTATATAAACTGTCCCACTGCGCGGCAGTCCACCAGTCTCCCAGTAGGCAATGGCTGCTATAAAAACTAATATTTTTATAATTTTGAAAGATGGTGGCATTCACAATTTCGCTAGTGTTTAGAAACTTATTTTGCTGACTGTATATCAGCGATAACATTTAAATATAAACCCTGTTTTTTATTCTACCAAGGTCGCAAGCATACAGTCCTCGTAGTTGGTTTCCGTAATCTATAGTGGTTTGCAGTACCAGGATTATCATTCGTGTATTGTCGGCGTCATATGAAAATAAATATTTATGCTGCCAATACAAATGGTTTTGTTCACATTACGAATTGCAAAACAAATGTTTACCTAAAAAACCTACAGCAAGTAAAGCAAGATATTTTAGGTCCGATTTTCTGTAGAATGTAGGTTACAACCAGTCTATAATAATAATAATAATAATAATATTCTACCACATACACACAACACCATCTAGCCCAAACTAAGCAGAGCTTGTACTATGAGTACTAGACAATGGATAAACATACATATATACTTTTTTTTTGTAAATACATACATATTATACGTAGAAACACCCAGACCAAGACAAACATCCATGTTCATGCACACAAATGTTTGACTTGTGCGGGAATCGAACCCGCGACCTCGGGCGTGGCAGTCGGTTACACTAACCACTACGCCATCCAGACCGACCGAGTCTATAATTTAGTTATTTTATGTATACCTATTTATGTCTTTTAAAAGATGACTTATGCACTAAGAATAATTTCTGTATCGTAGGAGGTTTTACAAGTATTCTAACAATGGATATATAAAGATCAACCGAATTCGAAACAACTGTAAATGGTTTACAAAATTTTTCGTCCCATGTGGGTAGGTTACAACACTTGCAACGTAGCGAACAGTTCAACATCTGTGCAATGGAAATATTAGCTTAATATTGTGTGGTAAAATATAGTCAATAAATGTTCTCTGTGCAAAGAATTCAATGAAAATAATATCGTCTGCGGCGTTTACCCGTCTACACTCACACATGTGCATGCATATAATGCATACTCAGAGCCGGATTATATATAATATACTTAAGTCTGGCCATAAATACCGTTACAATTAAAAAAAACAAAATAATGCATTTGAATTTGGAGTATGTCATTCTTATATGAATATTCATTGTTTTCTCATTTTCGCAGCAAACGCTGTTAAATATTTTTGTCATATTAAAATGAAATGGAGTGATAAAGAGAACCGAATTTCTGTGATAACATTACACAAAATATGTATGGAGCCATAAGCAATTTTTGAAACTTCATCCGCTTGGTATTCGAGTATTTGTGTACCTACCGGGCTATTGTTAGGTACAATGAAACCACCTTTGTTTGTGACAGATAAAGATCTGGCCGTACACGTAGTATTCGTACGAAGTCAGATTCAATCAGTCAGCCTCGATGGTGTAGTGGTTAGTGTAACCGACTGCCACGCCTGAGGTCGCGGGTTCGATTCCCGCACAAGTCAAACATTTGTGTGCATGAACATGGATGTTTGTCTTGGTCTGGATGTTTCTATGTATAATATTTAAGTATTTACAAAAAAAAAGTATATATGTATGTTTATTCATCGTCTAGTACCCATAGTACAATCTCTGCTTAGTTTAAGCTAGATGGTGTTGTGTGTATGTGATAGAATATTATTATTATTATTATTAGTGACGAAAATAATTCAAAAAAACCCTGTTCGAAAGCAAGAGATTTTATCTCGTGAAATGAATATAGCACCTAGAACCATGTCGCGTATTTTAAAACATGACTTAGGACTTGCAGCCTACAAGAGATGCACTGGCACTGACACAACATTTTTACTAAGCCTCTTTACAACACCATGCTCCATAACCAAGAAGACTCAGCAAGACTTAGCACCGGGTCATCCATAAAATAGGCAGTGAAGAATTTTCCCATGGAGAAAGTGCGTGTCTCTATTGATAACTGGCCCAAACATTTTAAGGGCTGTATTAAATGGAGATCATTTTGAATGAGCTTCATATATTTTAAATTACAGTAATAAATGTCCTATGCAATAGTAAAAAAAGATTTTTCATTATAACAATATTTAAACTAGGTACATAGGCTTTAAAATTAGGTATTAGTTAAATATCACCAGCGATGGCTATCGCTAGGCTTAGTACGAGACCGTTGGACTGCCACCCAGAGGTCTAGAGTTCGATCCTGAGGCACGCATATGTGTCTTTTCGTCAATTATGTGCGTATTAAATTGTTAATAATCGCTCGCTTTAACGGTGAATGACAACATCATGAGGAACTCTGCATGACTGAGAGTTCTTCATAATGTTCTCGAAGATGTGAGAAGTCTGCCAACCCGCCAGCTTGGTGGACTATAGCCTAACCCTACTCACACTGGGATGAGGCCCGTGCCGAGCAGTGGGACAGTTTAATACAGGGCGAATATTATTAAATACTAGAGAGGTCTTAAAAGTCTTGCATTGCCTAGGTAGGCCCCTAGGCAATGTGAGTTTTTTAAGGCCTCTGTCTGGTTAATCCGGCTCTGCATGCACGCCGCGCACTTATGAGCTCCGGTGCACAGTTAGTTTATTATTTCATCCACAAATAGAACATCATACATCTGAAAAGCTTTCAGACTTTTCTGTTAGATAAAGAGCAAGGTCAACTATTAGATATTAGCAGATGGATTACACTCGAACTCGAAACTAATTTCTGTTATGTCTAATACTAGGATTTACCATGTCGCTGAATTGATTGTTAAAATCTCTCTCTCTGATACTGAGCATTTTTAAATGATATGTATATTAAGGTCTTTGCAAGAAAATGCAATGGTCCGTTGCTGTGTGAAAATAGACAGAAAAGTACAAATACTGTTTTGTATTTATAAAATTATTAAAATAATTAATTAATCAAATTAAGTGTCAAAAGATAAATGGTGAAGGTAAACATTTCAAGGAAAGCTGCATGTCTCCCCAGACTTTCGGTCTGGAGGACATTATTATTACGTAGAGCCCCCGCTCTACGTAATAATAATGTCCTCCAGACCGAATTTCGGCCACGGCGGCCAGTCTTAACAGAGACTGGCCATCTGCGTGGGAGATATTATAGTGCACAAGTGTGTGCGCAAACACAAGTGAACTCTCTGTTCCCTAACTCTCATGATCCGATGGGACGGCAATCCGACACGACCGGAGAGAGATCAGGCGTAGGACCAACGGCTTTACGTGCTTTCCGAGGCACGAGGGTGTCTAGCACTACCAACTTCCTAACTCCGGGCTGCTATTGAGATTTCTTTACAGAAAAACCCAATAGCTTTTTGTTGGCCCGACCCGGGATTCGAACACGAGACCTCATGCACAGCAGTCGCATTCACTACCGCTGCGCCACGTAGGCAGTTTATATCTACGTAATATACGTACTCCGAAGATGTGTAAGCTTTGCCATCCCGCATGGGTCACCACCCTAACCGTGTGTGGGGTTAGGGTGGTGGCCCATGCACCCTTTTCACACTGAAAATAAGCTTGTACACGGACCCAGAACACCAATAGCAGTTGGCCCGATACGAGAACAAACCTAAATTGGATTCACAACCACTGTGCAATCGAGGCAGTCTTCGTCTATGTATACATAATATGTAATGATTTGATCTACTTATTTCCATCAATGATAATTATTGTAAGTATGTTTTATTGTGTCACTATCAAGTTGCTGTGCAAAACAGATAAGTAAATACTAAGAAATAATTAGTAAGTACCAATATTAGTACTAAGTTTCATCATAACGACAGATGCAATTACGTTGTTTTACTTATAGTTATAACAAATAATAGATTCATAAACAACAATAATAACGACTTATTTATCATAATATCAGTTGGTATATGACCTATTTTGACTGGAACTGCCCGTTGGCGCCATTTATTTTGCGGCAATACGATTAGGGTTGCCAACTGCCCCACTACTGGTCACGGGTCACTTCTCAATGTGAAAAGGGTTAGGCCTTTAGTTCCCAAAGTGGTCCAGGTGGACCTCCAGGGGTCCACGAGAGTCTTGACGGGGGTCTACGTTGGCCTGACAAAAAAATGGGGATCCACAATTCGTAAGCGGGGTCTACGAAAATTGATTTGCTTTCGATAGTGAAGAACTAAAATGTTGGCTTGACTTCACCTATCAATGTAGGCAGATAAATTGTAAAAACTTGCATATTACATATTCAGTGGTTCCGATTTTTCAGTAAAGAATTTCTAAAAAAAACAGGTTCAGTCCCGAGAATTTAAAACAAAAAGAAAACTGATCGACCCGTAGAGATTTGATGCAGAATGCTAAGGTCCACCGGAACCTGCAAAATTTTGAAAGGGGTTTATGAGAGAAAAAGTCTGGGAACCTTTGGGTTAGGCCATAGTCTACTATGCTTGTCCAGTGGATTGGCAGACGTCACATATCTTCAAGAGCGTTATGGATAAATGCAGGTATACAGGTTGCCTCCCGATGTTTTCCTTTAATGTTACTACTGTTGTACTGAAAGAGAGCGATTATTAGCAATTTATAAATCGGATATTACATAGAAAAGTCTGATCTGTCCGCTTCATAATACCTCAATGGATCTGTCTTGGGATCTCTGCGTGGCAGACCAAAATTCTCCTGCTAGGCTATCGCTGGTTCCTGCTGCTTTTTTTAACATAGAGTTTATATACTTTCTGGGATAAAAAATAAAATACATCTAATAATTAAGTGTTATTTATTTAAAATACCACTTAAAACAACGTATCCTTCCGTTCACGACCGATGTTTGAAGTCAACTAACTGAATCACGTCTCAACAAGTAAAAAAAAGCATAAAGATATATTTTTTTTACACGTGGCTGATGGCACTCTAGGCTAGTCGTCTACTTCTATGGCGCTTGGCACGCCAGGCGTGTCACGAAATATTTGTTCGCCGCCATAGCTAGAAATTTACGAAAACGGGAGTCGCAACGAACCGGTTAACCTACTATTTTATTGCTAAATTTTTTTTTGTTTCTAGCTACATCTAGTAAATATTTATTATCAACATGTTGACCGCATCTTTGCCCTCTATATCTATATAAGTATATTATGATAGATAAATCATTCGCTTTATATTAATTTTAGTGAAGCAATATTATAGATGCACTTTGTTTTATGCGTTGCTGTTTGTTTCTTTAAATTTAAAATTAAATCGGAAATGTTAAAGTCGGCTTAGGTAAAATAAAGTATTGGCCTTATTGCTGTCATCTATATTAATATTATAAAGAGTTTTTTTTTATTTTTTGTTTGTTAGGATTTAACTCAATAACAACTCAACCGATTTTAAAAATCCTTTCATCATTAGAAAGCTATATTATCACCGAGTAACATAAGCTATATTTTATTTTTAAAAAAGGGCTGTTTCTAACCTAACCCACTTTTACGCCTGCGAAGACACGGGCATAAGTTATAAACTATAAAGTAGGTTTACCCGAAATACATGGAAGAAGAGCCGTTACAATCCGGCAGTCAGTCGCTTACAATCTATACTAATATTATAAAGCTGAAGAGTTTGTTTGTTTGTTTGAACGCGCTAATCTCTAGAACTACTGGTTTGAATTGAAAAATTCTTTCAGTGTTGGATAGCCCATTTATCGAGGAAGGTTATAGACTATATATCATCACGTTACGACCCACGGAGGCGGCGCAGTAACGATAAACGCGGGTGAAATCGCGGCAACATTTATTAATACTAATATTTTAAATCTGAAGAGTTTGTTTGTTTGTTTGAACGCGCTAATCTCAGGAACTACAGGTTCGCATTGAAAAATTATTTTAGTGTTGAATAGCCCATTTGTCGAGGAAGGTTATAGACTATATAACATCACGCTACGACATCATGAGAGCGGCGCAGTAATCATTAACGCGGGTGAAATCGCGAGCACATCTAGTCATTACATATTAGCCAACAGCAATAAATGAAGAAAATCTGGCTTAAGAGCAGTAGAATTGATTCTAAATTTCCGTAAGTTGACACACAGACTCGTTAACATACCTATCTCATACATTTTTATTCCTTTCATCCGAACTATAATTGTCCAATACGCTTGCCCAGTGCGGTTTCGTTGACTTAACATAACTTACTAATATATCCAAAACGAAATTATATAATAAATATTAAATTATATAATTAGAAGTTTCATTAAGCAATAAGTATTTTTATATTGTTGTGAATATTCATGTCTCGTTATCGTCGGATAGGTCGAAACGTCATCAGCACATAAAATTTTTATCAAACGGTCGGCTAGTTACATGAATCTTGCAACCCCTTCGTGACGTGCATTGTCATTACACGTCCAATGAACATGACATACAGAATATGTACCTACTGTTGACAGTTACGTCGATGATTCCGTGATTATGTTCTCCTAGTTTCGATTCCCAGCTCGGGCGAAGTGTTATTTAGTATTTTTAGAAGTAATCATTAGTATGCCTGTTACTGTATTCGGTAGACATAGGTAGCTTCTAAAATGTGGGAGTAATAAGAACGCCTCAGCTCTCTTCTTTGAAGATATTACTGAAAAATATTTTCAAAAAATACTAACCTAAAGACTACCTTCAGGTTAGTATTTTTATCCCTTAAAACACGTAAAGCCGTTGGTCCTGCGCCTGATCTCTCTCCGGTCGTGTCGGATTATGAGAGTTAAAGAACAGAGAGTGCACTTGTGTTTCCGCACACGCTTGTGCACTATATAATAATGAAGATGGCTAGTCTCCGTTATGATTGGCCGCCGTGACCGAAATTCGGTCTGGAGGACATTATTATCCCTATTATAGGTATATGCGTGTCAGCTTTCTAGCCACATTAGATTCTGTTTAATCAGTATTCCACGATACGATTGTTATCTGACCTACGCAACCCAAAGGTATAACGATATTAATTATAACGTAATGTATAATTGAGGTATTAATTATAACGTAATGTATATTTGAGGTATTAATTATAACGTAATGTATAATTGAGGTATTAATTATAACGTAATGTATATTTGAGTTAATAATTATAACGTAATGTATATTTGAGGTATTAATTATAACGTAATGTATAATTGAGGTATTAATTATAACGTAATGTATATTTGAGTTAATAATTATAACGTAATGTATATTTGAGGTATTAATTATAAGGTAATGTATATTTGAGGTATTAATTATAAGGTAATGTATATTTGAGGTATTAATTATAAGGTAATGTATATTTGAGGTATTAATTAGATACTTACGTAGTATTTCGCCTATATAGGCAGAGGAGTATTACCTTCCTATATTTTGCTAGTTATGGCTTTAAGCTCCATGTTATAGGAGACAAATCTAATCCAATTAATATCCGTGTGCTACTACTGAGAATCTCTTGTGAGGCAAACTTAATTTCTCTTTGCGTGATGGGAGAATTAAACCAGAGATCTCACACGCAGCAGTCACATTGCTACTGCTACGTCACCAAGACAGAGGTGTTCATTCACCACATTATAGTATGTTATTTGTTACTAGCTGACCCGCGCAACTTCGTCTGCTTCATATAACATTTTTCATTGCTCATCTGCTCCTTTCGGTTGTAGCGTGATGTTATATAGCCTATAGCCTTTCTCGATAAATGGCCTATCCAACACAAAAATATTTTTTCAATTCGAATCAGTAGTTCCTGAAATTAGCGCGTTCAACCAACCAAACAAACACACTCTTCAGCTTTATAATATTAGTATAGATTAAAATACCGGCATAGCAGTATGGTAGAACCATTGGCGCATTAAATGGGTTGTGCCTATACAGAATTGCATGATGCCCACTCTAAGATGTTACGAGACAATTTAATTAGTATTCATTCTTTAAACGAACGGGTATAATATGTGCACCTAATTGTATATTGACCAGAAGCACTACCAGTGCCCCTTGAACGCACGCGAGCTCCCATATGACCGGCGCGGATCTTTACCTGCGCTCTGTCGGGATTGTATAGTGGTTTACATAGTGGTCTGATTGACATCTTCCAATTTTGCAGATGATTATATCGCTAGCCTGTACATATACTTATATTATTAATGTTGATGACAGCCAGAACCGGTGGGTCTTGATCCTGTACGAGGTACCGGAAGCATGTAACTTTGACAACGATGGCTGTTCACTCTGGGGCGCTGAACCTACAAATCGATCAATCTAAACACCGTAGATTGCGATGCGGTGTAGGTTTAAAGAGCAGTACTTAGTAGCGTAATATAATACATGAATGATGTAATGGTTACAGTGATGACGTCGCCACAGTCACTGTACCAAGTGCTATGGGTTCAATTCCAACATGGGACAAAACTTTGTGTGATCCACCAATAGTTATTCCTGGTCTGGCTGTTCTTTGTTTGAATGCTTATAAAGTTCCTTGCAACACAGGAATTATTCCTAGCGGTAGATGTCTTTTTAAAACAAGGAATACAGTCAAATATAACTTCATTGACTCAAGGTAACCTAAAGTGGTTAATAGTCACAAATTTGCCGCAGAATCTCCTTATGTAGTTAACTGTTCATTTCCTCTCGCAAAAATAACAAGATAGGTACTTTTAACTATTGTTCCTTCTACTTGTCACGTAAGGAACCTTCTGGACAGTTTAGATGTGTCTTATAATGCATAGCGGCTTATTTGAGCTCCATTAGTTCTTTGGCATAAGATAGCAGCCGATTGCGGAGTTCCAAGCACGATGCTTCCTTATTTTCTTTTTAAAAGACATCTCATTAGATTTCAAATAAACCGTAAGATTTTGTTACGATCCTAATTTAACATATTTTAAACTAGCTTTGCTTTGCGGTGTCCACCGTTTCGCTTTTAGAGTCGTAGCGTGACGTAGGATAGCTTATAACCTTCCTTAATAAATGAACTATAAAGTGCAAAAGTATATTTTAACTCGACTGGCAGTTTCAAAGATTAGCGCGCTTAAACTAACAAACACTTATGTTTTATAATAACAATAATATAATAATAATACAACCTAATGAAAAGTTAACGACTGTAGTACAAAAAATTGCCAAATGGGCAGGGAAAGTCTTCATGGAAGATCGAACCGAACTGAGTCAAAACTACGTCGATAAAGGAATGTCGAACAAATGGCTCATAAACGGAGAACTGTTTCCAGAAACCGAAGCCTTTATGCTAGCTATACAAGATCAGATCATAAACACCAGAAATTATAAATAAAACATAATTAGAGACCCAAATCAAACCTCAGATTTATGCAGATACTGTAACTCAGCTCCTGAAACAATACAACATATCGCACTCTTAATAAAACAGCGACTTAACTCGAAATTTGAAAGTAAGGCAATTTGAACTCTAATTGTATATGTTAAATTCTAATATTATATTTGTGTTAAATCTTTGCAATAGAGTTCAAAATTCAAAATTCAAAATTTGTTTAATCCAAAATACTGAGATAAGTCTCTGTTTTATTAAGGGTGCGAATTATATCTGGCGCTTGCAAATTTTTGGTCTGTCACTATCCTCGAAAACAGCACCTGTAAAATGTATTGGGACCGAACAATCGTTACTGACAAAACCGTACACTATAACAGACCCGATATAACACTAGATGATAAAAATAGCAACACCATTTATATTATTGACATAGCCATCTCCAACAGTCACAACGTACAATCAACAATAGCCGATAAGCTTCCAAAATACCAACACTTCGATCGAATTAAAAATACAATGAAGAGCATGTACCGTGCATATCGTACCAATAGTCTTGTCATCAACTGGTATAATACCCAAAACACTCACTCAAAGCCTTGACATCTTACACATGCCTATACACACACTACAACTATTGCAAAAAGCCACGATTCTGAACACGTGCCACATCACACGCAAATTTCTAACATTATCATCCATATCACAAACTTACTTCATTTAACGTGCCATGCTTGATCTTGGTCCGCATGACACGCCTCTACAGGGGTAAAAATTTGTTGTGCTAACAAATTTTTAATTAATAATACTAAAGATCCTAAACACACAAAACGACAAATGTAGAAAATGTCACCGGTCTTCTAAAACCATTCAACATATAACCAGTGGATGCCCAACTTTAGCTCAAAGTGGCTACACCCATAGACATAAATCAAATCGCTCACATCATTCATCAAAAACTATCCATTAAACACTATCTCATACCACATAAACCAGAGTCAGAGAATCAGAGTCACAAGATATACTTTGATAGAGCCATCTTAACTGACAAAACTGTACATTATAATAGACAGGACATAACATTAATTGATAAATTAGATAAGTATGCGTACTTAATTGATATAGCTGTTCATAACAACTTACAAAAAATAATAACTGAAAAAATACATAAATACACAGAGTTAAAGGAAGAAATAATAAGAATCTGGAAAATGAATAGAGTATATATTATGCCTCTGATTTTGTCTAGCGCCGGGCATCATACCTAAACAATTTCACCATTACCTACAACAAATAGAACTACCATCTTATGTATACTTGACGATGCAAAAAGCCTCCATCTAAACACTTGCCGAATTGTTCGAAAGATTTTGCAGGAAGATACAGCTACTAAACAAAACCTGAGTGAACTCCACTTGGTGTAAACCCGTGGTTTTCATTAATTGATCGAAAAGATTACAAATTTCGAGAATAACAAATAAAAATCAAAATAACAATAATAATAATAATGTGCCGATAGTCATTACAGTCAATGGTTTAATACCTAAGCGCCTCGACCACCACCTGAAGAGGCTCGCGTTAGCTGGCTGGATCAAGTCCTTGATGCAAAAGGCAGTACTACTCGACACGGCGCGTATTGTGAGGAGATTCCTCTCTCTGGGGCCCTAACCACCGGCAGCTTGGACCCTGTTCCCGATGTCGGTGGGTCATTTCAGTTTTTATATTTTTAAATATGTATAGTTTTTATATTTATATTTAAAAATGTAATTATTGGTAAAAAAAAAGAGTAATAAAGAGAATAATAATATTATTAACATAAGAAGGAAATTCAAATAATTTTACGTTTTGTAAATTGAAGCAACTACCTATATCATATTTAGGTAATCAGTCTGCTTACTATATTATACTTATACCCTATATCTTGCCGACTGGCTACTACATAAATACATTTTAAAGATTAAGCAACAACTAGTTATGATAAGTACCTAATTTATTAATCGTGTATTTTATTTGAAGATGAATAAATGGCAATAACATTATTAAGAAAATGTTGTACTAACTAATAGGTCTAGTTTCATAAACATTTTAACTTTATAGGTTACATCTTCTTAATCAAAAGTAGCCAGTTGTTTTCAAAGGAGCTTATCATTAGTTGTTTCGCATCTTAATGGTGCCTTGCTCTACTTATATGAACATCAGTAGATACAGAAGTTCACAACTTATATTAGGTAAATCATTATCCACCCACCTGCAGTAGGTAGGTACCTTAATATACTGTCTTCGCAGAGGTTACTTCACAGTAGGTGTAATGACAAACACGATGACGTAATATTATATTCTAGAACTTAGATGAAGACCAGTAGCTAACCTCCTATTATAATACCAGCCCTGTATAACACTGTCCCACTACATTGTAAGAAGGGTTAGGCCATAGTCCACCACGCTGGCCCACTGCGGGTTGGCAGACTTTACATATCTTCGAGAACATTATGGAAAGTTATAAGACATGTATCATCGTATCGCGTGTATCGTGACATCTCCTCACGATGTTTTCCTTCACCGTCAATGCGAAAGATAATAATAATTTCAAAAGTCAGCGATGTGCGCCTTTGGATCGAACTCGAGACCTCTGCATGGAAGTCCCACGGTCTGCCACTTGGCTGATGCTGCTGTCTTTCAATTAACATTTAACTTCTTGATAATTTAATTATTGGTTGGCCACTAATCACTCGAAAAGAAGAAGAAAAATGTTTTAACAAATCTATTATTGTTGCCCTGAGCCCGAACAAAATATCATTGTGTCATAAACAATTACAGCTCGGACTGATTGTACCTCTAAAATATCATCTAATATTTGCCTGTTTCCATCTCTATAATTAATCCGATTTTATTATTATTTTCCTTAACAATATGAGAAGGATTTAGGCTAAATGAAATCGGTAAATTTGTTTGCAGGATGTTTGCTAACAGCAGTGTGACCGAGCGAATTTTGTAGATATGGGTAGTACCTAGCTCTTATTTACAAATTAAATTACGAGACAAAAAAAATAAGAAGGAATATAGTAGTGGTAGATATACATATACATATTATATTTATATTTTCTTTTGTTCTAGTGTCATTACATTAGTATGGACATAACTCTGCCCGCATTTCTTTTTATACATCAGTGCAGTATTCCACCGGCTTCCATATTCCGCATTTCAGAAACCTAGCTTTGTTTTTGAGATACGCGGTTCTGAGATCTACTTAATGATTTACCTCCATTCTACCTAAATGCAGAGAGTCTACTGTGAAGGTAGCTTTGCAAATGCTGCTATCTTCTGAAGACACCTCCATTCTACTTAAAAACAGATGCAGTCCACTGTGAAGGTGCCTTTTCTCCACAAGCAAGCTAAGATTTCGTTATGCTGAACGTCTAACAAAACATGTAGAAGAAAAATAATGTAACTACCATCCATCACCGTCCATAAACGTGTTTACATGTAGATAAACGTGGGCTGCACTATTATTGAACATAGCACGTACGAAATTTACTAAATAGCGCTGTTATTAAAATAAAACACCATCTCGATGGATTTTGCAGTGTCTGGTAGTCTTTACTTCGCCATTTTCACCTACCTGTCTGCCCACTGGATTGCATCGTCGGACTAAAGGCATAAATTTGCGCTTATGTTTTTATTCTCATAATAATAATAATAATATTTATTAGTTCAAAACAACAGTTTTACAATGGATCTAAAAAAAGACTTAATGAAAAATTTTGTAATCCGCTTAGATCACATTGACAACTGAACTAGTACATGCATACTGTGTGACAGTTGTCAGCGCCCTCCATACAATTACACAGGCAGCTTGCTTAGTACTTCTTGGTAAACAGTTGTATTTTAAATTTATTTTAAAATACAACCGAAGCAGCTGAGTCTAACTATAGTACTTGATTATTATTGATAGTCGGCCTCGATGGCGTAGTGGTTAGTGTAACCGACTGCCATTCCTGAGGTTGCGGGTTCGATTCTCGCACAAGTCAAACATTTGTGTGCATGAACATGGACGTTTGTCTTGGTCTGGGTGTTTCTCTGTATAATATGTATGAATTTACAAAAAAAAAGTATATATGTATGTTTATCCATTGTCTAGTACCCATAGTACAAGCTCTGCTTAGTTTAGGCTAGATGGTGTTGTGTGTATGTGGTAGAATATTATTGATCATAAATAAATAATACCATTTACAACGGTATTAAGTCAATGTAACGAGATGAAATGAAATTTTTAAATTACTTTTACAAATTAAGACTATACTTTTCTCAGAATATATTACCACTAATTAAATCTTTACTAAGATTTCCTCGCAACTTTCTCGTGAACAAAAACCAATATTATGGTGCTGATTTAGTAATACATTTATTTTATAGTGTCAGGTTTGTTTTATAAGTAGTAGTGATGGTATATCACCACTATCACTGCATATTATATAACAAAGTACCCCACCGCGTATGTATTCGCGATAAACTGAAAAACGGCTCATGCAGTTTTCATCAATAGACAGAGTGATTCATGAGGAAGGTTAAGGGTTAAGCTACACCAGGCGCTATCGAAGGCATCCTCTATATCCAAAGACTAAGATAAGGATAAGGACTATTCTCTTCTCATCGAGCTTTGCCCTGGTAACACCCGTGCTGAGGCGTTAGTCAAACTAACGACCCGCCCGTTATTTGATTTAGGATTTTCTTTTCATTGCATTTAACAAAACTCTCGTACATGGGCATTACGAAGCAAACTTGAAAATCTTTATAAACACCGAAACGACACAACTATTTAAAATTTTAAAATACCACTTGCATGACTCACAAATATCCGTCATATAACTACAGTACAAATTTGGAGTACCTATCGGAATTTCTACTTGTTACATAACTATTACGATCTTAAATATTGTGTGGGTAAATACTTACGTCCAGATAAGTAGCAGCTACTTCAAGATAAACAACTATTACAAAAAGCCATAAACAAAGAGCTATCAATCAAAGGCACAGATAAATAATAACAATATTGAATTAACCGTTTTACCGTTTGCTATTGTATTAATTACTCCATGTGTCCGTTGAGTGGACTTTGTCGTATCGTCTTGATTTTATCACTGTTTCATGCATCATACAAAGATATATACATATACGGTCGCTGCTCTTTGCCGCAAAGGTTGACTACAGTGTTTAACACCCATAATCCGTGAGATATAGTTTTAGGCCTTCAGATGTGGGTCTATTTTTGACTACCAAGCACTGTTCCAGATCCCTAGCTGTAACTAAGAAATACTTGCTAAGAGGAAACCCCAATAAGATTTTACATAACCTTAGAATCGAACCAATTAGAAATATAAGATGAATGTAAATCTTCTTTACGAAAAAGTACTGTTACATTGTTTTAGGCTCCGTAGTTACGATTGAGAGGTCACCATTCCACTACCATTTCAGCACTACAAGAATTTTATCCCAACTGGCCTGTGCACCTAAATGTCCTATGGAACAAAAGGCGAAACAATCTACGCCTGACAGGCAAAGGTTTCTAACTCCGCGCTGTTACCGAAAATTCCTTGACAGAAAACTCCAGTAGCACATTTCTAACTTGGGAATTGAGCCGTAGACCTCATGCAAAGCAGTCGCATACAATACCGCTGCACTGAGACAGCCAACTTACGCATTTAACCTAGAATAAGGCGTTATAAATAACACTAGTCATTTGCAATGTAAATTATAAGTAATCTTAAAGTTGACTCGTAGATTGTTTTACGTTGATGAGCTCATGAGTTGAACAGAAACGTAATGTGGAAATTAATCAATAAAACGATTAAAGTCTACGTAGTGGATTTGTATGACTGCATATTGTAGCAGGTTAACCTTGGCGCATGCAAATAACGAGTAAAACCTGCATTATAATACTTGATAACAATAACAAGAACAAAAAGATTCCAGTTGATTCCGTGAAAATAAAACAACAGCAGTAAAAACTAAACAGCAAAAGATTAAGATTACATTTTCAAAAGAGCACTCCCACATTATGTTATCCGAAGTACTACATTATCTTTTTAAGAAAATGTTTAAAATAATATCGCGTACATATTTAGATCATCATGTTATAGATTCGAACTGTGGATTCGTAAGAGACTCTAAACAGTTTTCAATTAAACAAAACCTTTGCAAAATGAGACATTCCTTTAAGCGTTACGAAGCTACAAACAGACATAAATGTCTCCCGCTTTGCCTAAGTTTTTCCAATAAACCTGTATACATTTAATCAAATTCTTTACGGGCTCCAAGACAATCTAGCATTCGGAATTTCACAAGTATCAAAACGATGTGTTTTCTATAGTCACCACTGCTGAACCTGGCTACAGTGTGGGTGGAACTAGTCACATATAAAAAAATCTGACATACATATATGTCAACTTACCTCTCGTTTTACGTTGGGGGTTAAAAGTAAAAAAACCTTTAATAAAAAGAAAATATATTTTCAAAACATATATGTATGATTAGCTAATTCAGCCAAATCAGAAGGCTTTTACTTTATGAAATAAAAAAATATTCCATCATTAAAAATAAAATAAGGCAAGCCAAGGTGCGATTCTGAATACAAATATGCATTTCTTCGGATCTGCAAATATATGCGTGAGACGTCGATATCTTCGAAGAAGTAGGTAGCCATCTATTACACCTAACATTTTGCCAGCCAAAGCTTTTTATCCTACGTACGGAGGCGAACCTATTGCCGTTTTACCAGACCCAGTTGCAGTAACTGAGATTTTTTTAACAGCAGAACTCAGTAATTTGAATCCTCTTGCACAGCAGTCATGTTTTAGAGAATTTTTATTAATAAAATAGCCAAATTAATGCTATCTATAAAGCACTCTAAAAGTCACTAATTAGGATGAAAACTTGGACACATCTACCAAAACAAAAATTGTAAGATCGAGCAAACGATAGTATGCAGAACGCAGGCAAGGTTATTTTTTATTGAGTTACATCAAATGAATAATTAACACAGCAATGCACGTTTTGTTTAGAAAAAATTGAATAAATTATAAATATATTTTTTTGGTCTTGGATAAACGTCAAACGTTAAGTAAAAAATTGGTTTAATTTTAGCCTTATCGCTTAAAACAATCTGGTAAAGTCAACCTTTGAATGAATAAGAGCGCCAGAAGTACATAACATAATAGCTAATTATCATTGTATGAAAAACAAGTAATCTATTAAAGAAAAATATAATTAAAATATATTTTTTATCGTAATATAAGGTTAGGTAAACTGTTAAAACTGGGTACATAAGATAAGGTAGTGAGAGTACGTTTTGAGAGTATTTTTATGATTTGCTTATTTTTCTTATTGACAGCACTGTCTATTGACATGACTGTCACTATGTATCATATGTGGAGGCCAGTCAGTGCAGACCGGTGACACTTCGACCCAGTGGGATCTTTTGTGTCGACACTCTCCCAATAACGACTGCCATAGATGTTCATGGCAGCCGGGACCGACGGCTTAACGTACTCTCCGAGGCATGGAGCAGGCGATAATTGTCAATCAATACGCACATAATTTCGAAAAGTTATATAACTTCCGAAAGTCAGAGGTGCGCGACGTGGGTTTGAACCCGAGACCCTCTGCGTTGCAGTCTGTTGGTCTGCCCACTGAGCTATCGCTGCTCTGACTGTCACTAACTGGGGAGTTGTGCGAATGCCTGTAGGATACATACATATATGACTACCGTATACGCTCAGTTATTCCTTGTAAATTAAATTATATAAAAGTTCTATGAATGGAACGGCAGATAAGTAATTACTGAAATTAACTCTTACTTAGTAACTTTTATCACGTCATATTATGACTAAGGGCTTGTACTACCACCTCCAGATAGCATTTATCTATAAGATAAAAGTCTCGCCATCTCTCTTCTTTAACCTAACATGAGTGAGACGGCATGCGATTTATCTTTCGGATAATTTTTACTTGTTAGTTGTACTAAGGTAATATAAGGTGCTAAGGTTCTGGCATATTATTCAAACCATCTGTATTGCACCACCCATTTAGACAAATAAAAATTATGATTAAATAATCAAGTCTTGATATTTTGATTTAGATCATTGTCTAACTGTAACATACATTATTATTGGCATTGACAGCCTATTGCGAGGAACTGAGTTCGATACGTAGGTAAAGTATAAATTAGTGGAAGTGCGGTTTTTGAAAATATACTCCATACCATTCGTTCCCAAAGTGATCCAGGTGGACCTCCAGGGGTCCACGGGAGACTCGACGAGGGTCTACGTTGGCGTGACAAAAAAATGGAGGTCCACAGACCGAGGCAGGTTCAGTCCAGAGGACTCAAAAAAAAATTTTTTCACCAATATAAATACGAATGCCAAGGAATATGGTAGAAATGTAACTGCAGGGGATCCACCGGAACCTGCTAAATTTTGAAAGTGGACTATGAGAAAAAAGGTCTGGCAACCTCTGCTCTATCTTATTATTATTAACAAATAATAATCCTATGCAGATTTTATACCAATTGCCCAGATGCACACATACCACACACACTCACAAACACCCACACACACAAACACACACACAACATACACGCAATACATATTATATAAACTTATAGTAATATATCAGGTTTTCAAATTTTTTTTATTTTTTTTATTTTAACTTTAATTTAATATCTAGCTTATATTACGTAAAGTTTAATATTGTAAGTAGGTTTATTCTCTTATTGTCACCAGTAGATTTTAATTAGTTTAACTGTGAAACTGGAGGGTGGCTGGTACTTATAGCACAGGATATATCCTATTTTAAGTACCAGCAGAACATTATAATTAAGAATTCTGTACCTAGATTAAGTTTTCTACTACTATGTACCTACTTGTATTTTTGTGTCAATAAAGAAGTTTTATTATTATTATTATTATTATCTTATAGCAGAAATAGAATTTTGCTCAGGATAAACTTGGAGTGAAAGTCTGTGTCCTAATATGTCAATAGGAACTGCCCACAGCTTCAGAACTAAAAAAAAATCGCGTCGCTGACTAATCGTAATGGTTGAAACCTAGGACAGAGATATACTTGTGTAAGCCTATGTATGAACCTATTTAAAATACTTGTAAAAACAGTTAGTTGATGAGAAGACGTAGACAATAATTGACATTCAAGAAACGTCTGTAGACTTGGATAACTGCCAATTAATGTTTGACATTGTAAAATCAAGTACAATAATTAAAGAAAAAATTTTACTGAATAAAACTGCTTCTTAGTGCCAAAATAGATTTAAACTGTTTATTTGGTGTAGAATAATGACTCGAGTTCAACGATCTGTTTTCATTCAATTCTGTTCAGATAAAAGCGATTATTTATATTATACAGCATGTAACAATAAGGTTACATGCTGTATAATAAATATTAGATAATATTACATGGTTTAAGTGGTCGTCTTGTCACTGCATTTGCGCCGAGAGTCGTGGGTTAGAATCCCACACGAGACAAAAAATTGTGTGACCCACAAAAGGTTGTTCCGAGTCTGGGTGTTCTTTATGACCGTTTTTGGAATATTTGTAGTCTTTTAAAAATAAAAGATCAAAATGTTATGCATGTCATATTTTTAAAACAGAAATCAATTTTGTATCCTCAAAAATGATAAACCATTTAACTGATTTTGATGAAATGTTATATAAATAAGAAATGTGTAATGTTCTATAACAAGATTTATATGTTCTAGAGAAATGCCTATACTGTATCACTGTGCTTAACCGGTTTAATTGTCATGACGCTTAAATATGAGATTAAGGGCACGCCCACCACCTCCATGTAGCATTTATCTATAAGATAAAAGTCTCGCTATCTGTCTTCTTTAACCTAACAAGAGTGAGACAGCATGCAATTTATCTTTCGGACAACTCTTACTTGCTAGTTGTGGAACTGGCCATAAATATTATAAAAGCAATGAAACTGCAGCCGTAGTGCAGACGTAGTTTTTTAAGAATGTATAAATGTGTTAAGATTGCAGTGCATTGGAAATTATAGGTACAATATTAGAAATAATAAACGACATCGTAATTTAATCTATGTACTGAAAATATATGTTATCTTTAAAGAAGATGTTACTTAGAGGTGCGAACAATGTACTCTAAGCTCAGACGTGGACTGTCTGGGCAAGTGGATCGGCAAAAGATTTTTTAAAAGAGATCGGATCTTGATAAATTACGAATACACAACAGCAATGTTTTTTAGATAAATCCTATGGGGAAATTCCTTGTGTTGTATCCCCATGATAGATAACTACTATATACGGATTTTATCGCGTTGTTTATTTGACACTTTATTACATAATTTTGAAAACTGTTACACTACTACTACTATTAAACTTTACAAATTTTAAGCTAATTAAATTATTATTAAAACTATAAAAACTATTTAGATTTAATTTAATTTTACACTTTCCCCGACGTTTCGGTTGCTTTTCAGCAGCCATGGTCACGGGGAGAGATTCCATCAACTAAAATAGACCAATGCACACTCCGGACCGCTATTGGTGAATAACACTAACTCGAATCGACGTAACCTGGTGCCGGTTGTCGTAATGAGATACCTTAAAACTCTGCCATCTTGGCACTTTACATACATAGGCGTACATAGCACGTATAACTAATCTGATATAAATATACCTACCTATGTCTGTTGAAATGTCACATCCCCGGCCAAGTATAAGACTAGATAACACGCTGTCTTCAAAATTATTTAGTATAATCGCATATCCTATTATTATCTTATATTTGTTAATCCTAAACGTAATGTTCTTGTATGTTTACCTGATACTTACTTTTCTTTATCAGTTAAATTATTGACTCATGTCAATGATACGTGACGTATTATAAGTGTTATTTTTTAAAAGGAATATTATATATTCAATATTGTAGTAGTGGTGTTTATTAAGTGCAAAAATACTTTTCCTGGGTGGTACAGGATTGTGCCTTGTGTAGTGTTTTAGTGAGGTATTAGAGGTGTGATTATGGTGTGGACATTTTTAAAGGTTGTTTACTGAAGGCCATGAATAAGTTAAAATACGGTTCTGAAGGTAATAGGGAATCCTAATAAAAAATATTTTATTGATTGTTAATATCGACTACAACTTATGAATTACGCACGTATAATAAATCACAAGGATATTAATAGAAATGTGTACCGATATAATGAAGAAGAAATAGAGCACAAAAGCAATAAGTTATAAAAGAAGTTTTTTTTTTAACATAAGCAGTACTTACCTTATAAAAAAATGTATTCTTCTTTATACAAGAACAAATCTTTAAAAAAGAAGAATTTGTTTTCTAAACTGGAGCTTGCTTAGAGTTTGAAAAAGACTAATCTCTAGAAACAGTGACAACTTGCTTTTAGGCGGCAATTAGGTTTACATACGTATTAACATCAATACAACCATTAATTCTTACAGGAGTGGCTATTAATGATGTTCAATAATAGTTTCAGCAGGTTCAGAAGGCGTGTGACTTATGTCGTTGTGTGCGTGTGTGTAATGACGAGTGGGAGGTGTGTCTTTTGCGTGTGTGGGTAGACGTGGGGGCTCGGCGCGATGCCGGCCTGCGCGTGCGCAACTTCGAACGAGTAGCGCCGTCGGTGGAAACGTCGTCTGCGCCCATGATTTGTGCTTATTAACTAATGATACTTCGGACTACCCATATTGTAATTAAAATACCGGAATACGCCATAATTTGTTTTTGTTCGAAAGGCACATAAAATGTATATTGACAAGAAAATAACTTCAGTAATAAACGCACCTGTTGAATGATGGCGTCTTGAAGATGCGCGACTTTTAACAGCTGCGTCAAGTGTGTCAAATAGTATTGATAGAGTTACTTTTAATGTCGTAAGTACGCTATAGACAGGTGATTATAATAACGATATATTGATTGATGATTATGATATAAATATTTAAATCATGAACTGGCTTTACATTAAGTAATATTGACAAGTTAACGTAGAAGATTCACTATAAGTTGAGATACAAGATTTAGTTTCTGAGGGTCGGAAACCATCAGAATTGCTTGCAATCTCGCAGTCTCAAGATAGACAGATCTATCTTGACACTAAAAAGATTGGATGGAGACGGCGATACAGGTTAATGATCAGCAATCTGTATCGTCGTCTGTATCCAATCTTTTTAGCAGTACTTAGTCTAGAGTCTATTAGTCCTAGCAGTGGTCTGCCGGATGAATTGATTGAGAAAAATAATTAATTCCTGACTCTCCAATACTAAGAAAAGTACCGAGTAGAACTGTTGATTCTCCCGATGAACAATATTGATGAAGATTGAAATTTTTATAATAGAGAGTAGTCAATATTCTGGCTTCTGGTTTATTTACACTAAGCTGACTTTTATATCTCAGGTGACAAAAGCATCGCTATACAAGGCACGGCATTTCACTCGCCGACGATGTCACATATATATGGAAGTTGAGCATTATGAAAAGCCGTACCAACCTGAACGTATCGAAGTTACTCCTGAATTACTGAAGCTGCATTCTGGATTGCGTAAATGTGATCGGATGTGTCCAACGGTGCGTGAATGGCGGGCGGTTCACGCGCACCGCCCAGCGAGTCCCGAGTACGGTCCCGTCACCGAACTCGAAACTCGAACAGTGAGTATACTCAGCGTCAGTCCGCGACTCCGCGCCGCGACGTACGCACGCTCGTCTCGCTGCCGCCGCGCACACCCACGACACCATGGCTCGGCCACGAAACGGTCAGTACCCGGCCCGCAATCTTTACGTACATTTATAAATATCCCTTGAATAACCGCGCGGCGCCGGTCACTGGTACTGTCGTCAGCAGCTTTCGCGACATGTAAACACACGTGCTTGACTACAACACCGTCTAGGCGCCCTCACTAGTAGGCGCCGGCTTCCAAAGGCCTGTCTGCGGCTTAATGGCCTGGTTCCACCTATATCATATACCATTCTCAAAAAACAATAGCAAAAGACCGATTCGTTAACGTTCTGTATTATTGATACAATCTCACAGTCAGAAATATAGCATTTTTCCTCGACGCCCGATTTATAATGTCAAAGTTTTGCCGTTCCGCGATAATAATTTAAAATAACATCAACACGTAGGCATAGATAATATCATAAATCGTGCACATTTGAAGTCCGAGAAAAACAACGCATTTTCGAGTGTGTTTAAATATTTTTTGGCGGAGAGTTCTGTTTTTAGTAAGTTTGTGTTTCAGCTGATTTGAATGTTATCGTTGAAGTCTCTTGTATTGGAGTTACGCGAACTGTTAGCTAACGTAACTAAGGATTAGAAATCAAAGACAGTCGCCTCAATTAGTGAGAAAGGGATAGTGCGATTAATACGAATAATACATTTAAATGCGGAACTAATACAAATCGAAGACAATGAGCTAATCAGCATAAAATATAAGTGAACTTTAGCACCAAAGTCCAATCATCTGCATAGATACACGGCGTACTACTCAATACTATTTTTAACACCATTCTACTATTTGGGGACATAATTATAGTGGATACTTACACCGCAACAGGTGGTTTGTTATGATGATGTTATATTACGCACTGGTCGGTTTATTCGTTTTTATACAAGATATTATAGTGAACGTGTGGATATTGTGTTACTTAAGTTTGGTATTGTGGTGGATAATAAGCCGGGCGCGGCGATGCTCAGTGTTTACCGGCATCAGGTGCAACTCGTATCGACGGTGATTCGGCAACTTGTATCAATATCATGTGTAGTCAAGTGAACGATAAACATCTAGAAGTGGGCTCTCGAGCGCGCAACAACTGCATATGCATTTAGAATGTAGCGCACTTGTTCAGCCCACGGTTTCGCGTTACGCGTTCTCGGGCAGGCAATTTCCACTCGCTTGTTTTATTTGCTCACTTTTGATATTATATAAAACCAAATATGATAATACCTTTAATACATACTTTATTAAACTCTAACAAAAAATCGAAGTGTCAAACATATTTGATTTAAATATATATTTCACAAACGGCCATGAACTATTGTAATAGTAATGAATGAAATATCAATAATACAAATAAAAAAGTTACACATATGTATATTTGCACAAAGATTTAACGTATTAGTACTACCGTGTGTATGAGTATTGTAACGAATTCCATTTTATTATTTCATTCAGTACAGTTTACAATGGTTTACCTGGATAGGTACTTAATTTATTAACCTGCGATGCACGCATGATGCCGCAGTCGGAAACCGTGTCCGTGAATTACATGTGAAATGTTAAAATGTAGTCAGATGCTGTTTGTCCTGAAAGCTTTAAAGATTTATAGAAACTCACTTTATCAACTAGGTACCGAAGGAGGCAATAACAACATGAAAACAAAAAAAAAAATGTAATATAACCAAATACTAAGTACCTATACGAAACTATAATTATAAGGTATTTAAATTTGTTTTTCTTCATTTTAAGTATTTTGGGTTCATTGAAAGGTTATGATAATAAAATATGTAGATTGTTACTACTTTATGTAGATGGATTACACTTTGTAACATATTATACTAAGCCAATATGCTATATAAAATCGATCTTATTCCGTCATAAAATGCGAAAAGGCAGGCTGGTGGTAAATCGAATATGGTATCGTAAACTATTCAGGATCAAAGATTTTAGCTAAGTTCACCAGGCCTTTGGACTGATATATTATGAGGATATGACTGACATAGCTGTTCTAGGTCGTGCTGTTATCGTGATGTTACTTATAGTCGACTTGTTTTGAGTTCTTAATGCAATAAAAGTGTGTTTGTTGGTTTATCGTTTTTCACGTAGACAAAGATCAACGGATTAACGTGACATTTTATGCAGAGATAGTTCATAGACCAGCGAGGGACAGAGCTTCGACGTTATATTTTAAAATGCACTGTTCATGGGGGTAGATTTTGGACCATTTTCTTGGTCTTAAAATCTATCCTAGATAAACTGTGTATTAATATATTGATACAGTGTTTGATTTATTGATACTATAGTACTGCTGCCGGCACCAGAAATTGCACGAAAAGTTAAAATGTTGTACATAAATATGTACCCTGCAGTTTTTGTAGTTAGTATTACTTTTGGAAACGTTTTACAATTCTGTAGAGTCATTCAATTGTATACTATACTCGAAATGTTGTCGTAACTTTATTAAATACTAATATTTTGCTCGCGCCTATGCGTGAACTACGGCTTACCCGCGGCGTCATTCTCGAGAAGTACAGTATGTTATGTTTTTAAAATAGTAATTAATATTAACTAATTAAGGATTTCTCAATTTGAAATATACTTATCGTTTTCTTGTATAGGTTCAATTAAAAAAATGAATTACGTTTTATCTGATTTTGTTTAGTAGAACCGGATATCATGGTTGGATATCATTGTGGACTACTAGAAAATTTAGAATTCTTCAATTAGGTGGTTGATATACAGACATTAAAAAGCATTGTGTTTATAAACCCGGCTAGGCTTGTGTATACTACTATACACACTAAAACAAAATATTAAATAGAAGCAGAGACTTTTTTGCAGTAAGTACATTCTAAGCACAAAATATGTATTTTATATTTAATGAGATAAACATGTTAAAACTTTTAGTATAGATACTTTATCATTCATCATTCCAAACCGCGAATTTGACTACCGAATAAATTATTTACACCATGTGTTTTTACACATGTGTATTGTATGACCGTGGTGCCAAAGCGAGCAATTAAAGATATTATCTAAATCTAATCACCGTCTGCGCCAGATCCGTGTCTCATAAATGTCCATTTACTAGTTTTGAGCGACCAAATAATATAATATCATAATTGAACGACAAATGGCGCCATTTTTTGCTCTTACTACGATAACAAACAAGTCTGTGCTAAAACAACAACGTTTGTTCATTGAAATTAAACTGCTATATACAGATTTTATCGCGTTGTTTATTTGACAATTTATTACAAAATTTTGAAAATTGTTACACTACTACTACTATTAAACTTTACTAATTTTTAAGCTAATTAAATTATTATTAAACTATTTAGATTTAATTTATTTTTACACTTTCCCCGACGTTTCGGTTGCTTTTCAGCAGCCATGGTCACGGGGAGACTAAGATGGCAGTTGTCTCAATGTTCCAGTGTAGTTATTTTAAAGTACCCGAACATAATTTAATCATTGGTGTTTCTATTTAAGCAGAATGAGCTCAAAGTATCATGAAGTCTAGCTGTGGTTTGCTTCTTCTTGGGTTTGACTATTTTTATTACTGGATCCCAAGCTGGTGGTACATTCCAACCATCTTCTCTATTAAAATTAGGATGTTTTTTGATTTCAATAGCCTCGCGAAGCATCCTTGGTAGGAATCGGTGTTCTTTAGCGAGAATCTGTGGTTTGTCAAATCTCAGGTAGTGGTTGGTCCCCTGTTGCACATGTTCAACAGGTTTTGTTCAACGTTTGTTTTTTAAATATTTGCATTTTGATATCTATAGTTTAGTCTTTTGATTTATATTACGATCTGAATCATGTTTATATCTAGTGGAGTTTATAGTTCTGTTTCGTATTCTGGAGATGTCTAATACTAAAAGGACTGATTTTTTAATAACGAGATAATTCCGAGGGCATACATGTGGCGTTTTGACAGGAGTTGTGCGTGTACGTGAGATGTCAAAATTATTTCTTTAGTACCTATGCTAACTGATGATTGAAAAGTCGTCTCCAAGGAAATATAGAATTGTTTGAACCCTGTTTATAGAATTACCCTGTTAGGTAAGCATGAATGTCTTCAAGTTTCAATGATGTCAAACGTATCATGGTGTCTAAATGTAGTTTGCATACGTGACACATCTTATGAAATACTGTAGAGAACTGTTGGGTATATGTATAGCAGCATTTTTCTTTACCATCAAAGCTTCGTAAAGCTATATGTGCATAAGGAATCCAAAAGCTATTGGCTGACTAGCGTCCTCGCTATAAGGCAACTATTTATCACTGTTATTATTAAATTATGGAAGCTGACAAAAATAATTCCTCTTTAAATAATTCCTTAGGCTACGTTCGTACTGTTACTAAGCCTGAGTTACAATTAGACAGATCCTAATCATAAAACGGCTTTCCTACTTAATATTACACAGTTACTCTAGGAATCTAACAGAGCAGCGTTAGCTCAGTGGGGAGACCAATAGACTGCAATGCAGAGGGTCTCGGGTTCGAATCCACGTCGCGCACCTCTGACTTTCGGAAGTTATATGACTGTTCGAAATTATGTGCGTATTGATTGACAATTATCGCTTGCTCCGTGCCTCGGAGAGCACGTTAAGCCGTTGGTCCCGGCTGCCATGAACATCTATGGCAGTCGTTATTGGGAAAGACAGTACCCTCTAATATCCTGACACTGGTCTAGCCTTAGGGTATCGTTAGCTTTCGGGTTGCGGAGGTCAGGTGGTAGCCGCTCCGTGTAAAAATTGATGTCCAGTCAAATCCGGTTAGGCCAGAAAAGCCGACGCGAAGTGACTTGGGAATAATAAAAGCTAAGAGAGAAGACTCTAGGAATCTAACACCCTGTTTCTAACCATCTAATCGATGACGTGTCAAAATCAAACTCATGTCAAGAGATTTGATTGGCAGTTACTAATTTAGTCAGCCCTGCAGTTGACATCTGTCTGTTAACTGAATGATGTGTTGATCTGCCTTTCAGAAACCAGGTGTTATGTTTGCTTAATGTCATAGAACTGACAGTTTTAGGTCTGGCAAGGTGCTAGCCTAAAACATTTGTAGTGATGGAGATAAGAAACGTAAAATGTAGTCAATATATGTATGTGTGTGTGCGCAGCACATGTAATAAAGTGCATATTATGCGACAAACGCCTGTTAAAGAAGTGTTCAGAAAGTCACAGCGGCACACCGGCGGCGAGACACAATAATTTTTTAATTACGTCTGGTATTTTAAGACTTGACAGATTAAGCTGGTTTTTCACTATAGGATGAACGTGTGTAGGTAACTAAACTCCTACTAAAAGGCTAGACCAATTTTGACGATTTTTAGGTGTGTTTGAATGGGTCTCTGGATGGTTCAGATTCACTATTAGACCAGGTAGATAACGCAGCAATCGAGTTTATGGACCTTTTTCATTTTAAGCCTACTTTCGGCCAGGACACCAGCTATCTGGTCCGCTAATATACATATTACATTTTGGGATATAAAATACCCCTCAAGCCCTCAACGTTCTATTAAATGGAACGGTTACCCAATTAACATAACTATATATTATATAGTAAATAAACAAAAAATAATTGTAACTGTTTTCAGGCTATATTTATGCATTAAAGAATAGGTAAGACAAAAAACGAAAGACAATACCATAGACATGGATATCTATAATAATAATAATATTCTATCATATACACACAACACCATCTAGCCCAAACTAAGCAGAGCTTGTACTATGGGTACTAGACAATGGATAAACATACATATCGCATTCTTAATAAAACAGCGACTTAAATCGAAATTTGAAAATCTTTTCAATAGAGTTCAAATTTGTTTAATTAAAAATACTGAGATAAGTCTCTGTTTTATTAAGGATGCGAATTATATCTATGTATTGTCTCTACCAGTACGCTATATGCGTCTTCTAATAAGACGACAAAAAACATTAAATTTACACTGACGTATTAGATGTATTACATCACACTCTATAAATACCTATACCTTCGGTCAACCGAGTGATATTATGAGACCATACTAAAAAAGAACACACGGACTGTGTGCTTTGCACTCAAAAATTAAATTATACTTAATTAAACCGAACAATTACTTAATATTGTCTTCTATTTACGCGAATATTATTCATTGAAATTAAACTGCTATATACGGATTTTATCGCGTTGTTTATTTGACACTTTATTACAAAATTTTGAAAATTTTTACACTACTACTACTATTAAACTTTACTAATTTTTAAGCTAATTAAATTATTATTAAACTATTTAGATTTAATTTATTTTTACAATTTCCCCGACGTTTAGTAGTAGTGTAAAAATTTTCAAAATTTTGTAATAAAGTGTCAAATAAACAACGCGATAAAATCCGTATATAGCAGTTTAATTTCAACGAACAATTACTAATGTTAACTTGCGAAATAGTGTTGAGATAGTGAACAGGTATGTTTAATAAAACTGATAAACCTTGACCTCAATCCAAGGTTACAGTCAAAATATTTTAAATCGAAATATAAACGAACTTGTTCCAACGCAGTGTACTACTGTACTACTATTTTACTTTATTATACTTAGTTATTGTTAACTTTGACTCGAATGCGAAGTGGCTTAAACGGTCGCCAAACCACTGCCAACGCGCCGAAAGTCATGAGTTCAATTCAAATAATTAATTGGAATGAGTGACAGGTATGAATTTATACACCAGCAGAAAACACTACAATTCCGTGTGAAAAACATTTTTTATTTTATTTTAACTACTCTACTTAGTACTATCTATATGTGTGTATGTATCTACCTATATCGCATAATCTATATATATAAAACTCTTCCGTTACTGAGTGACTGACAGACAACGCACAGCCGAAACCACTGAACGCAAGAAGGTGAAATTTGGCATGTATGTTCCTTGGAGTGTGTAGGGGAGCACTAAGAGAGGATTTTTGGAAATTCAATTTCAATTCAGGGGTGAAAGGGGTGAAACCCGATATTCACATGGGAACGGGACTTACGCGTGTGAAACTGCGGGAAAACTACTAGTACTATATAAACATTGAAATAACTAGCACAAACAATTGCCAGATACTGAACAAGTATTTTGGATTATTGATTTTTTGTCTTAAAATATGGGAAATTCGAGATGAACCTACAACATCGGCACGAATACTTTATCTACTGCTCTATCTCCGCAGTTAATTATTATTTTATTTATTTATTTATTTTGTTTTAAATTTTATAGCTAACAAAGCTATAGACCATTTTGTTACTTGTCTTAATTGGTAAACCATAAACTCGTTATAAAAATCATTCAGCTACTACTTTCAGACTATATTCATCTCTCTAATAAGTACAGATCACAAAACAAAGAAAGACAACACATAGAGGCTCATCTATGTGTTGTCTTTCTTTCTACGTAGGGATTCCTTTAATTCGCACAATGTATAATAATGCACATAATACGTCGCCATAATTGTTTTTGGCATGCACCAAATCTCGTGAGGTCCCCTTACCCGAGCTTGCTTGCGAAGCAAGTAATTAGTGACAACCCGCTAAATAGGTTCGTTAGGTTGGGTTGCTCTTAGGCCACACGGCGCAGCACACGCTCGAGGCTTGTCCTGCCTGGGCGATGCAGCGCCGCGCGCTGTGAACGATGTTGTGGGTGTTGAGAGGTCAACACCCACAACATCGATGAGTTCACGGCGCTGCACGCTGCCGGCCGTGATCAAAGCCATGGTTGACAGCGAGAGGAACTGGATAGCGGTCGCATCCTTCTGCGAGGACATTATCTCGCGGAAGGAGGTGACGGAGTGGATCCGTAAGGAAAATATCCTTGCGGATCCGAGCCACCACCGGCGGCCCAGGCGGCACAGGCGCGCCTATGCACGCCTGATGCCGCCATAGTGAAGGCCGCGGGAGGGAGAACGGGGATCTCCCTTTCGTCACCCATTAAGTCGAAGTGACGCCCTCTGTCGTGCTGGGGTGTCACCCAGGCGTCGACGCCCGCAGGCATTCCTTGCCTGCACTGCTGGGTGGGTCACTGATGTAGTTTCAGTTCCAGCGATCCACCCACCACTCAAGGCAGCGAGCTGGCACACCGTGGTGGGTTTAGTCGTTAGTACCCGGGACATTCCGACTTATTCCGGGTGAGCACGACATAACCTCTCCGCTCACCTTTTCACGGAGAGGTATGCGTCAAAGCATTCACACACGTTAAAAAAAGAAAAAGAACGGTTGGCTCTTAGGCCACCCCAGACGACTAGTGATTACATACAAACAAAAAAAAATGCGTAAGCTGTTATGCGTAAATATAATTAGGATTAAAAAAAGTATGCCAAGTTATATTTTGTCTTAAAATTTTATGTAAATGGATAGGGAAGCTTGTTAGCTTTAGCTGCCAGTGTGCTATATTAACTACTTAAACTAGAGATGTAAAAAAATTACTATACATACGGCAATGGTATGAAATTTACAGGCACAGTAATGTGTGTAAGGCATTCATCCCCTCATTAGGGGAGGGCTATGTCCAGCAGTGGACTATTATAGCCCGATGATGATGATGATGATGAATGTGTGTAAGAAAACGTATGTACGTATGAGCGTTTTAAAATTGTCTGCGTTATGTAGTAGGTAGCGTGAATGATTCGGCGCTCGCGCCGGTGTCGCTATGACACCCAGTCACCTATAATATATTCAATCCGTACATAACCGAAACTACATTAGCATGCGACAACAACTAAATGTACATATTTATATATCTAACTATCACTGGCTAGTACGTGCATTATCACTTTAATAGAGGACAGCATTCCAACGCTATAGCAACCGGTGATATTCGTTGATGTTTATATTACAGTTAAGATTTCTAAGTTAAAACTACTGTTAACTGACCAAACGGTTGTATTTGTGACTACATAACACTTATTTATTATAATACTAGTTTTGCCAGCGACTTCGTATGCGTGGTATTGAGAAGGTACCTATATAATTTAGCCTATTTTATTCGGGACGTTTTGCGTCAAAATAACTTTTAATTGCTTTCGTCAATTTAAATTACTTTTGAATTGGAAAAGTTATGACTGCGTCAAAAAGTGTAGCCATTTTGACCAAGCCAAAATTTATATTATTTTATATTTTTGTCAGATCCATTCGCGGCCGTGCGCGTTACAACTCACCACCGTTTCGCCGCAGTCGGATGAATGGTATATGAAAACATTCTACCGCATATGTAACAAAGTTATAACCATATTAAGTAAGGTGGTTCCAAACGGAATTTTCGTCATTGCAATGTGTGGCTGCATTAAAATGCCGCAATGAAAATGTTGCCTGCAATTTACATTAAAATTTTGTCGGGATGAGCGGTTTATAGCTGAAAATATTGCAGCCACATACTGCACTAAAAGTATTACCCGTTTAGAAGCTCCTACAAAAAATATTCGTTTACAAATTTTTATCGTAACTGATAAGGAAAATTATATCCAACTTTGCCGGAACTAGCATAGAGCATAACAACATTGTCATTCACCACACACAACATTAATAAACTACAGTTACACAATTTTTATTTTATCACTTTAATTTAAATATATATGGATAGTTAGGTATTAGACTAAACCAGCGGTTACAATTTATAGGCAAGGTATATCGGGGTAGTTCGAGGTGTTGTTAGTTCGCTATGCTTTGAATAACACTAACTTGAATTAAGTATTGTATCTATATAAGCGTTTTGATTTGATTTTTGAACTATAAAAGAGTCTGCCCACTACCCTGTCTCTTACCATGACCGTGCTAGGAACGTGTCAGGCAAAAAAATATTCTTTGTAAGGAAATGTAAAAGAATATAGACTAGACCGTTCCGTCACGGACCAGCAGTTCCTATAGCAGGGCGTATCGTGTTGCTTTTCGTGTCTGATACGTTCCTAGCACGCTCATGGTATGAGACGGTGTATTGGGCAGACTCCTTAAGTTCAACTTTATTATAATAAATAAAGGTTGCTCTAGGGGTTCTATGCCTTTGAAAGCGATTCGCGCGGCCCCGCCGTCTATGGTTATGTCGAGGAACACCGTGGTAGGTTTAGTCGGTATTACCGGGGTATCTCTCCCCGGTGAGCCCGACATAACCTCTCCGTCGCCCCGCGAAGAGGTATGCGTCAAAGCATTCCGCCACGTAAAAAAAAAGGCGTTCTATGCCTTAATGCTGCCGTCACAACATTCGAAACATGACAGCTTTACCTACACCTCGACACACTAAGCATATTATGTGAACTGAGTACGAATTATCTCATTAGTAATGTGTGGCCACGGACATCACCGCATTAACTTGTAGGTAAAGAATTTTAAACCAAAATAATGCCTTTAATGGATATCAATAATAGATCTTATATAGGCTTAATCATTTGCCTGAACCGAGCAATCAACATAAATGTAGCTACAGTATTAACTTTAATAAATTCACTAACTACTTACTACACTTTGTCGGTCTCGATCTAAATTATTTGATTTATTGTTTATTTGATTTGAGATTGAAACCGCTAGACATAGAAGTTTTCCTAGGTCAAATTATTCATGTATTGGATTTAACGGAGTATCAAATCTATCAACATTAACACTACAAGCACAATATTATTAATTAATAAGATTTGCTAATGTTCCCTCTATCTAAACCTCGTTTCTTGCAAGCAATACGGATAAAATATATTTTGGTTAAATAGTGTTCAACATCACTTGCCAAAGATCGTCAGTAGACTATCATGGAAATGATTAACTGTTCAGGAAACCTTAAAATAATCTTGAACTGTATGAATTGCGAAATAAATAGTTTCTATAAAAAGCAAAATATCTACGTATTATATAAACAACCTTATGATAACCAGGCATGGTTCGGTCTTTCACCCATAGAGAACCAAAAAATTATAAATAGAGGAAAACATTATGACTATTTTTTATTATTATTTATACAAGGTACACCAATGACATTTTTACAACATAATTAATATTACACATTCATTATCTGGGATGCAGAGTAAAAACATCACTTAAAGGTGTGCAGACCATTCACAGTTTTCATTACTTACATAATTTCTAACGCAAAAATTAAAATGAAGTAAAATAACAAAAAATTAATTAAAATAAAATTCAAAAAAAATAAAATTACTATAAATGAAATTAATAAAAAATTACTCTACATTACATTGCCGATTCTATTACATAATATAAACAAACAAAAAAATAAGGAAATACTTTTATAAAATAAACAAAAAATTTCTTCAACTTCGAATTTCAAAGTAAACTTAAATGTTAGTTTTGGTGTTTATCATTCAGAGAACGTATCAATACCGTTAATGCTGTTACATACATTCTTGATTTGAAAATTAAACTTGATTTTTCTGTTCATTGAATTATATTATATAAAATTGTAATCATAAATTAGATATAATCTAGAGATAAGACAAGAGAAAAGTTAGCTCTATTAATCTGAATATAGCATGTGTCAAGTGGTAGATGTAAATGATGTTAACGAGATTAAAATATAATACTATTATACCGTCCATTATTGCTTTTAACACATCGATAACGTGTCCGTATAGACTGAGGAACCATTTTTATATGTTTATTTATTTGGAATATTTTAGCCACACTCGACCATGTCAGCTCCATCATAACCTAAACTTATTATTAACTAGCTGACCCGCGCAACTTTGTCTGCTTCACATAAGAGAATTTTTGCAACATTTTTCATTGCTGCTCCGCTTCTATTGGTCGTAGCGTGATGTTATATAGCCTATAGCCTTCCTCGATAAATGGGCTATCCAACACTAAAAAGATTTTTCAATTCGGAACAGTAGTTTCTGAGATTAGCGCGTTCAAGCAAACAAACAAACAAACTCTTCAGCTTTATAATATTAGTATAGATTAATAATAATAATAATATTCTCTCACATACACACAACACCATCTAGCCCAAACTCAGCAGAGCTTGTACTATGGGTACTAGACAATGGATAAACATACATATATACTTTTTTTTTTGTAAATACATACATATTATACATAGAAACACCCAGACCAAGACAAACATCCATGTTCACGCACACAAATGTTTGACTTGTGCGGGAATCGAACCCGCGACCTTAGGCGTGGCAGTCGGTTACACTAACCACTACGCCATCGAGACGTAAATTATCTTATATAGGTACTAAAATAGCCACTTAAGACAGATGCTTATCTAATATCCTTATAAAAGAACCATTTTATATTTAAACGATACAACTACTAGCTAGCTAACTTCTATGTAATAGCAAATTAGTCAAATTAGCAAATACAATTATTAAATTTATAAAAAATATTACAGTACGGGATGGTTATAACATGTATGTATAAATATCATTAACGTTTCAGATGTAGGAGTGGGAGGATGGATTCGACAATGGTGGCGCGCGCTATTAGCGGAGGTGATATCCACGGCGCTTCTAGTATGGCTAGGCTGCGCCACACTCGTGCCAATACATGGACCTGATTCGATTGCCTTGACACACCCAGCACTCGGGTTCGGCTTCGTTGTACTAGCGAACATTTGCGCGTTCGGCGAAGCTTCAGGAGCTCATATGAATCCAGCCGTGACTCTGGGCGCGCTGTTATACGGCCAGATACAAGTGGTGCCTGCAATCGGCTATGTGATAGCTCAGGTGATAGGCGCTATAATCGGCTTCGGTGGTCTCATGGCGACGTCACCTCAAGACGTGATCGCTGAAGGCGTGGCTATCACGATGCCTAGTAAAGGCGTGTCGCCGCTGGCTGCTGTGGCCGTGGAAGCTGTCATCACTGGTATGCTGGTGCTGTCAGTGTGCGGTGTGTGGGCCGCGCACGACCCGTCGCGCCCCGACTGCACAGTGCCGCTCAAACTTGGTTTAGTTGTCGCCGGCCTCGTATATGCTGGGGTAATTACTTCTCACACCATTATCTTAGACCTATTATTACCAAGTGTATGAGGTACCAGTCTGACCAGATTCGCTTTAATAGGATAGTTGAAACACATTTTTTTTATTTAACTCCCATAGTTACGTTACTCATACTCTAAAATACAAAGAATCTACTCAAAAGTAGATAAGGTTAAGCATTTCAAATCTGGTAGTAAGAGTAATTTTCGAATGACAGAAAAAGGATTAATGATACAAACTATGATGTAGCAGCTGACCGAGGAAGATATCTTCACTACAATTCGCTTTTTCTTATATCAACTTTTAATAATAAAATCTATATACATATATAAAACTCTTTCGTTACTGAGTGACTGACAGACAACGCACAGCCGAAACTACTGAACGCAAGAAGCTGAAATTTGGCATGTATGTTTCTTGCAGAGTGTAGGGGAGCACTAAGAGAGGATTTTTGGAAATTCCACCCTCAAGGGGGTGAAAGGGGTGAAACCCGATATTCACACGGGTACGGGACTTACGCGGGTGAAACCGCGGGAAAACTACTAGTAATAAAATATAATTCTTGCTCTTATTTTGCAATGATACTGTTTGCACTAAAAGATTTATTTTGTTTGCTTTTGCTCATGTGTGCAAAATAATAGGCAACTACTCCATTAATTGTTTCATGAAGCTACCTATCCAAAACGACAAAGTGATTAAAAGCTTAGCGTACATATTAGTGCATTTGACGGTACTGACTCTCTGTCTACTGTTATAGATGTCCTCGACAGTCAGGACTGACGTAGCAAACAAAGAATGAACATATGTAGAAGGAATAAAAAAACAAGTGTCAAGTGATCAGAGATCACACATTTATAACTATGTAAACGGCAAAGATAGGTTAACCTCGTGTATCGATTAATATGCGCAGGCGCTACTGCTGTATGAGCCTCTTATGCTAAATTATTGTTATGGTATTATTTGATGATTAGTACGACTTTTCTATGGAATTGAAGAGTACAGCTTCGTTTATGAAGTTTAAAGTTTATTATTGATTGAGGACATCTATGTTTTCCACAGGGTCCCGCGACTGGTGCTAGTCTCAACCCTGCGAGAAGCTTCGCACCCGCGCTGCTGCAGGGCAAATGGCAGTACCACTGGGTAAGAAATGCTGATAACTTTTTGTTAAACTGTTTAATGAGGCAGTCATAATGACTGCACGGATAGCGTGGTGACTCAGGTATTCGCTTGGCTGCTGCCACCACGCGGAGTGTTGTGGTTTCGAATCCTACACAGTAAACATACATGTGTGATTCACATACGGTCGTTCTGAGCCAGGGTGTCCGTTGTTTGAATGATTGTAAAGAACCCCGGGGTATGGGGATTATTCCCAGTGCAGATGTCTTTAAAAATAAATGAACATAATAATAAACGAAGAATATTTCTTGCACGCTGTATATTTTTAAAAGGGTTATTAGGTCTCTTTAATCTTAGTACAGAATTTAAGTGTTATATCTTTAAGTAAATCATAATTATATTGTAATTATTTAAAGGATGATTGCTTAAGACTGCGCCGAGCGTAAGACAGATAATGACAGAGCTCGTGCGGCACATATTCAAATCGGCGCGCGGCCGCCATAGTCAAATTGTATAAAGGATTTGAAGTGCTTTTTTGATAAATATGTATCTTTATTGTCAACCAATAACTTAAATATTTGGGACGGACAAATTGTAATATAACTATTTATGTTTCGTTTAAGCTGTAAAATAAGCTAGATTTGTACTGTTATAATCTAAAAATCACGTAACACTAGCTTAAGTTTTTGTATTTTTCGTGCAAATCTACGTAATTTTGTAGGCAAAAATATTAATTATTTTAAGTTTTTTACACGGAATAATGTATATTTTATATTTATATTAAACAAAAAGTGTTAATTTTATTCACTTAACTGTGACCGTTTGTTTTGGTACATTTTGCTCGGCGCTGTCTTAAAAATGTAAAAGGCAGTCATATAATATTCATTATCGCGGTTCGCGACGCATTATCCTTATGATTGACATTTATTCTTTCTAGAATAAGGCTATTAGTAAGATATGGTAGTAATTAAGGCTTCTAATTATGCGTTATGAATTGCAGATATACTGGGTGGGCCCACTGCTGGGCGCCGCGCTTGCAGCCCTTCTACAACGCCACGTGATCACGCCGCGCCGCGCGCTCCCCGCTCCAGAACCACACGAAGTAGAACTGCCCCTCAATGATAAGCCATAGACTCTCTCATAGGAATAGATTGTAATAAGTTTTATATTTTTAAATAAAAAATGTTGACATGTTCTTGTAGATTTTAATGTCCTAACAGAAGAATACATCATTTTCTGGAAAACGAGCCAATAGGTAATAATAATAATAATATATATAATAACCACCATCACCATCCATATCACCATCCCTCATGATGGCAACCTCGTGAAAGCTGAGAAGGAAAAACAGTTAAAATACCTGAACTTAGCACACGAGGTTGTCGATATGTGGGATGTGGACTCGGCAATCATTGTATCGATAGTCGTTACGGTGAACGGTCTAATAGCCAAGAGCCTCGACCTACATCTTAAGAGGCTCGCGTTAGGTGCCTGGGTCAAGGGTCAGATGCAGAAGGCGGTCCTCCTGGATACGGCACGCATAGTGAGGAGGTTCCTCTCTCTGGACCCCTAACCACCGACAGCTTGGACCTTGTCTCGGTGCCGGTGGGTCTTCATAATTTTTATATTTTACATGTGTTTCAATAGATATATTTAAAAATGAAATTTTTATTGATTAATGATGAATAAAGGTGATAAAAATATTTATTTATTGACAGGAAAACTAGGTAAATCAAATATGTGAAAAGTACTAAGGAAAAGTTAATAAAATACGAAATTAATTGAATAATAATAACATAAAAAACCTGGCATTGTGGTAGCAATCAATCACAGCGCCGTGCAATGATTATCGATGTTACCTTTACTCATGATGACAATCTTGTGAAAGCCAAGAAGATATAAATTAAATATCTAGACTTCGCTCACGAATTTACTTATACTAAGACTGTAGGGCCCGGGGATACCTGAGTCTGCCAATAAAGTTGTCGGTAAGACTGAGCTCGCCCATATTTTATCCCGAGTCCCTTGTTAATTGTCACCGACTGTAGTATTAACTGTAGCGAAGCGTTTACTATTCAATTGCGAATTATTATTACCTAATTATAATTATAATAATATTCTATCACATACACACAACATCATCTAGCCCAAACTAAGCAGAGCTTGTACTATGGGTAGTAGACCGACACAAAAGATCCTACTGGGTCGAAGTGTCACCGGTCTGCACTGACTGGCCCCCACATAAGGTAGATAGATGGGTAGTAGACAATGGATAAACATACATATATACATTTTTTTTTTGTAAATACATACATATTATACATAGAAACACCCAGACCAAGACAAAAATCCATGTTCAAGCACACAAATGTTTGACATGTGCGGGAATCGAACCCGCGACCTTAGGCGTGGCAGTCGGTTACACTAACCACTACGCCATCGAGACGTAAATTATCTTATATAGGTACTAAAATAGCCACTTAAGACAGATGCTTATCTAATATCCTTATAAAAGAACCATTTTATATTTAAACGATACAACTACTAGGTCTTGGTCTGGGTGTTTCTATGTATAATATATACGTATTTACAAAAAAAAAAAGTATATATGTATGTTTATCCATTGTCTAGAACCCATAGTACAAGCTCTGCTTAGTTTGGGCTAGATGGTGTTGTGTGTATGTGGTAGAATATTTATTTATTTATTTATTATTTATAAAGAATAACTTGCTATTTTGTACGATACTGAGATCCCTTGCGCTTTTAAATATGTTAATTATCTTATCTTGTTACGGGAGCCAATCAGTGTAGACCGGCGACACTTCGAACCAATGGGATCTTTTGTGTCAAAATAAAAAAGAAGAAAAAAAAAATTTGTTAATTACTTTTTAATGGATACCTTGAGTATATTGTTATTTTTAGACGTGTGAGGTGGAAAAAGTTATAAATCATGCTGGATTATTATTAGTAGATACAATACGCTTTAAATCTGTTTAGGTATATTTTAAAGCAGTACCTATCTGATAAGTTTTGTACTACTTAATAAATCTTAATTTTGTTAACATAAGGATTTGTGGAACTCTATATAACATACATATACAATTAAAGAAATCCCAAGATTGAGCCCCGAGGCACACCAGTAGAATTATATCGCCAAACAGAGGTGAGATACTACAATAAAATTACTTGAGTTTAATTTGAAAATAAGAGATAAACCACATCGATAGAATTCTCCGTGTATCCCAGCTGGCAGTAATTTTATTAAAAGCATCTCTCATCGATTAAGCCGAAATCTATACTGTAATATGTCGACATATGTATATCAATTACTTATATATATAAATTATTAGATAAAAGAAAGGTAGACAATAGGTAATTTTAAAATATCTCATAAATGACATATTTCGATACTATTGCAAAATGTGCCACTGTTGCCGACGCAAGGTTCATGAGATGTGCCTCGCTGATTTCATCATGAATGGGTCGGCTCGACCGGGAAAGGATTACCCTCTCACATAATATTGACGATATATAACAGTATTCCTACTGTTGTGTTTCGTTCGGCGAGTGAGAGTGCCGGAGGCCCTCTTTCCCCCTTCCTGCTCCTTCTCCTTCCCACTTCCTTTCCTAAAGGGTCGGCAAAGCGCAAGTGATGCCCTCTGGTGTTGCAGGCGTCCATAGGCTACGATGATCACTTACCATCAGGTGGGCCGTATGTTTGTTTGCCACATTAAACGTATAAAAAAAATATGGTTCCTGAAAGATTGAGCAAAAAAAGGTGGCGATTGAATTACTAATTTCTTCATCAGTACCTACTAGCCGATGCATCCTGGTATTGCATTATCTATATATTAGGTAATACGTGAAGCAAAAAGTTACGTACTTTTCGATAGGATGTTAAGTAAAACCATGCTTTGTTTCAGACTGTGCCGAGCGTAAGACAGATAATGACAGAGCTCGTACGGCGCATATTCAAATCGGCGCGCGGCCGCCATAGTAAAATTGTATGGAGGATTTGAAGAGCTTTTTTGATAAATATGTATCTTTATTGTCAACCAATAACTTAAATATTTGGGACAAATTGTAATATAACTATTTATGTTTCGTTTAAGCTGTAAAATAGGATAGACTTCTACTGTTATAATCTAAAAATCACGTAACACGAGCTTACGTTTTTGCATTTTTCGTGAAAGTTTACGTAATTTTGTAGACGAAAATATTAATTATTTTAAGTTTTATACACGAAGTAATTGTAAATACATTCATTGTTATAGTAAATGTATATCTTTTAATTTGTATTAAACAAAAAGTGTTAATTTTATTCACTTAACTGTGACCGCCTGTTTTGGTACATTTCGCTCGGCGCAGTCTTAAACAATAACACTAACTGGGAGTCGTTAGAGATGAGTCCCATTAATGGTTACTTTGAAATAACTACACTGGAACATTGAGACAACTGCCATCTTAGTCTCCCCGTGACCATGGCTGCTGAAAAGCAACCGAAACGTCGGGGAAAGTGTAAAAATAAATTAAATCTAAATAGTTTAATAATAATTTAATTAGCTTAAAAATTAGTAAAGTTTAATAGTAGTAGAAGTGTAACAATTTTCAAAATTTTGTAATAAAGTGTCAAATAAACAACGCGATAAAATCCGTATATAGCAGTTTAATTTCAATGAATAATATTCGCGTAAATAGAAGACAATATTATCTAATTGTATATGTTAAATTCTAATATTATATTTGTGTTAAATCTTTGCAATAGAGTTCAAATTTGTTTAATCCAAAATACTGAGATAAGTCTCTGTTTTATTAAGGGTGCGATGTATTCATTCATTTATTTTTACTATAACTAGATGAGCCAATAATATTAACTAAACATAAGGAAATAAAATATCAATGTATATGCATGGGTAAATTATACTAGTAAATCTTTATAGGACTTACTACTCACTATGACTACTAACTCACTCATCAATGCCTTCTTCACGACAAAATGGGAGCATTTTCATCTGTATAAAAAATAATTGGTATGTGATTATTTGTAGCACAAATAAAAACAGAACTATCTGATCTGGTCTGTCAAGGACCTTTTTAAGATCAACTAGAAATATGTGAGGGGAAAAAAACATATTATAAGTAATAGAATGAACATTAATATAGGTATGTAGCCTTATTATTGTAAAAACTATTTCTATTATATATTATAAGAATGATTGAAGAAGAAAGAAAGGAATAATTCCTTTCTTTATTGTTTTATTGAAAGACAAAGTTGTAGTCTAGTTATAAAAGCCAGCTTCGTGAGTTAGTGTCATTCGTAGCCTACTTGTTGCCCGTGTGTCAATCCATCCCGTCCACAGAGATTTAAAAGAACATTATTTCATTTGGTACTGACATCTTTATTTAATTTAATTAAAATATTATTTATTAGTATAATAAATAGTCGTGTGTTTTAATGTATAATTATATTATTGGTTTTAACTCGGCTCTTCTATATGTATAGGTACAATAAGATTGTGGGCGCTTAAAAAGCTCTGTAATTTGCTATAAAATGTGCACAGTGCAGAAGTGTTTTAGGGAAGTTCAAATTGATTTTGGATACTTATTGAAGGCATATAGCAGTTATGGATAATTTACGGTAGGTGTGTAGATGTAGAATATGGTCCAGATTTTCGATGGCCTGGTATAATGACAAATATTAAAAAGAGTGACAGAGATCTTTCTAAAGTTATTTTAATAATTCACTGGATAGCCTGTATTTTGTTATTTTCTATATTATTTTCGGTTACAAATTTAAATGTTTGTGTTAGGGGCGGGTTCAAGTCGATAGTGCATTAGGTATTATTCGCACCCACAACCTCTCGTTTTCCTTATCCAGGCTAGTACCTGTAGATTTATCTCAATAATAATAATCATTGAGCACGATACTTGCGCGCCGCAAATCTATAAATGCCGGCCGCTTCTACCAACCGTGATTCGATTCTATGCCTTGTAATTTATAATCATAATATTAGATACTATTTAAAGAAAGTGGATAAATAGTGGAAAAACCTATTAAGTATCAGCTGCATAATCTTTTTGTAAAAATATCAATTTACTTAATGAAAATAAAATTAATCTTTATGAGTATAACACGTCTTCAGAAAGATAAAGGAAATATATTTTAGCTGCCATAAGGGTCGGGCACGCCACAATCGTGGCGGTAAGACCCGTACTTAGAGAGTGGCTGGAAAAGCGTCATGGCGCCCTCACGTTTCGCCTGACGCAGGTGCTGACCGACCACGGTTGTTTCGGTCGGTATCTGTGTCGAATAGGCAAACAGAAGACGCCCGGTTGTAATCACTGCGGCGACTGCCGCGTCGTTGTCGAGGACACGGCGTTGCACACATTGGTGGCTTGCCCTGCTTGGGCCACGCAACGCCGTGTCATGCACGTGGCAGTCGGTAGAGTCGTCCTCTCGCTCGAGGCTATAGTTCTGTCCATGATCTCGAGCGAGAGGTTTTGGAATGCCGTCGCCTCTTGATGTCGGAAAGGGGACTAGGTTCCCCCGCTTTGTTGTCGGGGACCAGGTCCCCCAATTATGTGTATAAATTTTTGTGGGACTCGCCACGTCTATCGGCGGGTCAAACCTTTGGCGGGGTCGCGATTTGAATGCGAGAGCGATCCGCGCGACCCCGCCATAAAGGTGTGAAGAACACCGCGGTGGTTTTAGTCGGTTCAGCCCGTACATATGGGCTGGATCCCGACATATCCCCATCGCCCGCCCCAAAACCGGCGATGGGGAATGTGATATGTACATATCAACGGGTTAAAAAAAAAAAAAAAAAAAGCTGCCATAAGGTTATCACAATTTTGGTCTCACGGACATGATTTAAATTATTAATTATAGTAAATCTAATCAATTAAAGCTCGTAAATATGTATTATTTCAATAAATGTAGTAAAGTATTTGTATTCAAATTATTTGTAGATATTTAAAAAAATATTTAATTATATTTCTATTTTTTTATAGATATAACGAAGGCCTAAATAAAGTTATTGCCTGATTAATAAATATAAATTTCGGAAGAAATCCAACAGTGTTGCAGACATGAGTTACCGTGAGTATTGGAAACATTTGCTTATAACTACTTTTTAATCAACGATATACTTTTTAAATATTTAAAAAGCGAGTGTCATTCTATCTTTGTTTTCTTACCAAGTATGTATGTATGTATCTTATGTGGGGGCCAGTCAGTGCAGACCAGCGGCACTTCGACCCTGTGGGATCTTTTGTGTCGACACTCTCCCAATAACGACTGCCATAGATGTTCATGGCAGCCGGGACCGACGGCTTAACGTGCTCTCCAAGGCACGGAGCAGGCGATAATTGTCAATCAATACGCACATAATTTCGAAAAGTCATATAACTTCCGAAATTCAGAGGTGCGCGACGTGGGTTCGAACCCGAGACCCTCTGCATTGCAGTCTGTTAGTCTCCCCACTGAGCTGTTGCTGCTTTTTTTTTTACCATGTGAGACAAAGATAACTCTAGACTTGCTTCAAGAAACTTACTCGTGGAAATGAGCATAAATAACATTTTAGAATGTAATATCTGTTTCTACGAGCATCACGAACATAGTATTAAACGTCCGATGACACGGTTTTCACAGCTTCGTAGAAACTACAAAATGTTCTATTAAAATTAAATCACACCTCGAAGTCGTGGATCAATATAAAATATATCGCATGCAGTAAGTACATACCTAGTTATTATATAGATATGTGTTAATTAAATTTCAGGTGAAGTAGTGGGCGGGTGCTGGATGCGGCGTTGGTGGCGCGCACTATTGGCAGAAATGCTATCCACGGCGCTACTTGTATGGCTTGGCTGCGCTCCGTTGGTACCTGTAGCAGAACGACACCTGGTCTTGACGCACCCAGCGTTCGCATTCGGCTTCGTAGTGGTGGCAAACATCTGCGCGTTTGGCGAAGTATCAGGCGGGCATATGAACCCAGCAGTTACATTAGGCGCTTTGCTGTATGGACAGATAGAGGTGCTACCCGCAATTGCCTATGTGCTTGCTCAGTTACTGGGTGGTATAATAGGCTTCGGCGGTCTCATGGTAACATCGCCTCCTGAATTGGTGGCTGCGGGTGTTGCTGTCACGCTGCCTGGAAAAGGCGTATCGCCGCTGGCTGCTATGGGTACTGAGATGGCCATGACGTTTATGCTGGTGCTGGCGGCATGTGGCGTATGGGCCTCAGAAAATCCTGAGCACCCTGACAACGCTGCAGCACTCAAACTCGGGGTTGTCATCGCCGGCCTTATTTATGCAGGGGTAAGTTTCGATTGATTTGTCTTTCCGTCACAAATGCTTGTTCTGTTTATAAGGTGAGTGATGGTATCTATATGTTTGTGCCAGGGCCCAGCGACTGGCGCCGGTATCAATCCTGCGAGGAGCTTCGCGCCTGCACTGTTGCAAGGCATCTGGCAGCATCACTGGGTACGACTATTTTATTAATTATTTCACAGTCTTAATAAAACAGCGACTTAACTCGAAATTTGAAAGTAAGGCAATTTGAACTCTAATTATATATGTTAAATTCTAATATTATATTTGTGTTAAATCTTTGCAATAGAGTTCAAATTTGTTTAATCCAAAATACTGAGATAAGATCTCTGTTTTATTATATATATATCTCTGAAGAAGAGATCTCTGTTTTATTAAGGGTGCGATTTGTATAATAAGCTAGAATAGGAGTTGTAAGTAAATCTTCTCTCTTAGCCTTTATTATTCCCAAGTCACTTGGGGTCGGCTTTTCTAGTCTAACCGGATTTGACTGGATATCAGTTTTTACACGGAGCGGCTGCCACCTGACCTCCGCAACCCGAAGGCTAACGATATTCTAAGGCTAGACCAGTGTCAGGATATTAGAGGGTACTGACTTTTCCCAATAACGACTGCCATAGATGTTCATGGCAGCCGGGACCAACGGCTTAACGTGCTCTCCGAGGCACGGAGCAGGCGATAATTGTCAATCAATACGCACATAATTTCGAAAAGTCATATAACGTCCGAAAGTCAGAGGTACGCGACGTGGGTTCGAACCCGAAACCTTCTGCATTGCAGTCTGTTGGTCTCCCCACTGATTACATAAAATGTATGATAAGTAGTCTAAAATGTATAAATAACAAGAACTAGTAGGTAATCGTTAATTATCCACGATTCAACGTATACATATCGGTTAGGTTGTAAGTAAAGGCATTTTTTTCCTTTTGAGTGTATAGTCGTTTCGGATCGGTCCATTCGCGTACTAATAGGCTTAATATAGGCACCCAAATAGTATATATAAAATTTAGTCTGATTATGGTAATAATAATAATTACGATGTGATTATTGGCGTGTGGACTCGGCGATCATTATGCCGATAGTCATCACAGTCAATGGTTTAATAGCTAAGAGCCTCGACCACCACCTGTAGAGGCTCGCGTTAGATGGCTGGATCAAGTCCTTGATGCAAAAGGCAGTACTACTCAACACGGCGCGTATTGTGAGGAGATTTCTCTCTGGGGCCCTAACCACCGGCAGTTTGGACCCTGTTCCCGATGTCGGTGGGTCATTTCAGTATTTATATTTTTAAATATGTATAGTTTTTATATTTATATTTAAAAATGTAATTATTAGAAAAAAAAGAGTAATAAAGAGAATAATAATTATAATATTCTATCACATACACACAACACCATCTAGCCAAAACTAAGCAGAGCTTGTACTATGGGTATTAGACAATGGATAAACATACATATATACTTCTTTTTGTAAATACATACATATTATACATAGAAACACCCAGACCAAATAGGTAATGTAGGATAAGATCTCTCATGTTATAACTTAGCCTACGTTATAGGCTAATATAGCCTATAACGTAGCCTAATTATAAATAAGCCTAATTATAATTAGGCTTATTAAATATAAGCCTAATTATAAATTGTTTAGGCGACTATTTTAAGTCTATTCTAGACAGTAATGAGAACTGCTCACACTTGGTACAATGTACTACATTTATATTTCGGCTATGATTTAAGGTCCACTATTACCTATTACCAGTAAAATAACTTGGCTTAAAATCCAGCTTTGCCTCTTCCTCCATCCTTTATAGAACGATCCAAGTATCGAAATCGAGACATAAGCACCAACTTATTTCTATGAAAACACAGCGGATCAATATAACAGTATTTATAATAAAGTTATTTGCGCATGTTGCCATGTTGGTCGCAAGTATGAGCGTCCCTTGGCAAAGTTTGTATAAAATTGAGGGGCGCGTTCCCCTCGGTTTAATACTCGATTTTTAAAAGTTGACCTTTTGTAATCCGTGGTTGTTTTTGCTATAATATCGCCTATGTAACAATCGTCGAATAAAAATACGTTGTTTTTACGTAGGTCTTTTGTATTAAACGATGAAAGGATACGTTATAATCTGTTGCGTATGTTAGCAATACCCATTTATTACTAAAGAATCCCGGTCATGTGCGATTTTGGCTCGCTAACCTCGAGCTGCACCTAAGAGAAAAGAACAGAATAGAAAATTACTGTCAGATATCGTCAGGGCGGTATCCCTGAACTGGAAATCTCTTATTTTGCCAGCTATAGTTTTTGGTAGTATTTAATATTTATAACACATTTTATTATGTGTTAGTACGGCCCTTTCAAACTATCCTATTTGACCTAATAATAACTGCACGGATGGCGTCGTGATTAAAGTAATGTCCATTGAGCCAAGTGTTGTTAAATTCGATGCCCACACGGGACAAAAAAATTACATAACAATATATCCATAATTCAAATATCAATGCATGCATTAACGCTGAATAAACCATACAGCCGATTGTTATAAGATGTGTGACACGGAGCTGGGCACTATAATCACGGTGGGTTGTGTCTATATATGCTTTGTTGTCTATACGTTGTAGTAGTAATTGCTGACTATTAGGTATATTGATACCACCACGTAGACCGCCAGCTCGTCAGCCTCTACGGGCAATAAGACCTTGATGCAAACAATCGATATATTCGATTATTTTTAGGCATCATACCATAGCAAAAATGGGTGTGCTATTTGAGGCACTAAAGTATGTTGTGTATTTCAGGTGTACTGGGTGGGACCTCTATTGGGTAGTACGCTGGGAGCGCTGGTGCACCGCTGGGCACTGACGCCTCCCCGCGGTACTACCGCTACGCGTCCCGCCGCCGATATCGAAGAGACTCCTGTTAATGATAAACCGTAACTCCATTCAATGTTATGGTATGTTATATGATTATTGTGTAAAGAATAAAAGTATTTTGTTTACTATTTATTGCCTACTTTTTTATCCCTTTAATTGAGTCGAATTGACGCCACGAATGACGTAGTTACGTAGTGAGGCGTAGTGGTTTCAATGGTTAACTTGCCACTGCACCGACGAGTGTTGTGGGTTCAATCTTCTTATATGTATGTGGTTCGATCCCGACACAAAACAAAAAGTTGTGTAATACACAAATGTTCCGAGTTTGTATGTTTGTAAAGTCATTTACGGCGCGGCTTTTTCTATCTTAAGAAAAATAATTCTAATCTATGTCTATTCACCAACAGATTGCTGGCTTAACACTGAAGGTACGAAGAGCTATAATTGTAATGTAAACAACAAACTGATGATTGTAGTATACTCTAGCAAAAGCGAATTTGTAGCATGCGGCCAAAATACACCGTAGCACCGGTATACACTCGGCCTATCGCAATAAACTCTGACATTAAACGGGATTAAATATAATGACCACCAAAAATACTAATTGCGCAGCAAAATATGATTACTAAAATATATCATAACGAACACCTATACGCCTCAAATCACTGCATTCCGTCTCGGAAGCGTTAGGTTATGTTAGGTTCCTTTTTGAACCTGTCCAAAAATAGGAGCCCCGCGATGCGGGGCTCCGTCAACTTATTTTGATCTCTTTAAATATAATGCGGTTTTAATTTTGGTGGTCATTTACTATTTTTGACTATTTTTGACTGTTATATTTTACTATATCTGGTGATAAATTAAACATAAGCCAAATTAAACTATTTTATACGGATTTTGTCGCGTTGTTGACTGTTGTTGTTTATTGAACTTTACTACAATTCCAAATTATGTAATAAAAGTGTTTTAAAATAAACAACGCGACAAAATCCGTATAAAGTAGTTTAATTTCAATGTATAACAATCGCGTAAACCTAAAACAATATTAAGCAATAAACTCTGTTAAAAATCCTCTACCCACCAATAGATCGTTCAAAATCCTCAGCACTTCAAAACTACATAGTACCTACCTACTTTTGTATAAAACTTGGCATAATATCTACTTTAGTTATTGTTCTGGAGTAGATATGTAAAAATAATCGTAGAGCAATCCGAAAGGAATCACGCGACCCTGGAATGTAAAGGGAAAGAGAATTAATACGGGGTTGATATCAGTCAGTAGAAGTTTTGACATATACGTATAGCTAAGTTCCGCTCAGAGTGAAGGGATTCATTCGAAAATTATAATGATAACTCCCCCTAAAACATTGACAAAATTATTTAAAATATTTATGAAAATAGCATCACAACAGTACATAAAAATATGGGGCATATAAATTATTATAATCTGTGTATAGTCTATGATAGAAATCTAGACCTCATCTAAACAAAGTATTTTAGGTTATTATAAATATTTTATTATTTTCATACTTCTAACGGTAAGAAAATTACTCGAAGTGATTATTTATTTATATAATAAATTACTTATTCATTTTTCTACTATCCTTTTAACTACTATACAAGTTTATGACACAATCAAATAGGAAATAGTGTTTAATGACCGTCAGCTGTAAGTATTCCTAATACTTTACAAATATTACGAACCTAAACTATTTTGTCTGAGCTGTTGTTTGGTGTAAAATACATATATTCAAAACATTTAGGACTATCTAACTCTGCAGTTAGTACATTTCCCATTCCACGACCAAACCCTACACCTTTAAGGATGAGTCATAGACAGGTCTGGTCCCCAAATCTGATATTATAGCGTGTTAGTAAAAGTGCAAAAGCAAAAGTGCAGTTAATGTTACACATATTTAAACGCCATTTCAATTGGGACAGTGGCGGACTGGGCACACAGATGGTGGCGCCCGCTGCTGTCGGAGGTGGTGTCCACTGGAATCTTGATCTGCTTAGGCTGCGCTTCGTGTATACAGTTCGGGGAGGATATCGAGTTGGGTGACATCTTGCTACCACCAGCCGACAAGGCACAACCCGCGCTTGCTTTCGGCTTGGTTGTGACGGCAAACATATGCACGTTCGGCGCAGCTTCGGGTGCACACATGAATCCTGCTGTAACCCTGGGCGCGGTGCTCTATGGACAGTTAGAACCACTGCCAGCGCTCGGCTACTTAATAGCGCAACTTGTAGGCGCTTCTCTTGGCTTCGGTGTGCTCCTATCAGCTATAACTAAGGAGAAGACCAACAATATATGCCTCACGTTGCCCGCTAAAAGCGTATCGCCGATGGCTGCCGTGATATTGGAGGCGACTATAACCGGCACAATGCAGATGGCTATCTGCAGCCAGTGGGCTATACCAGCCTCGCAACTGCCCGACCACGCCGCTTCACTCAAGATCGGACTCGTCGTTGCAGGTCTTATCTATTCTATGGTAAGATGAAATCTTTTACTTCTTTTATCTATACTATCTAATCTAATGTTATTAAGCTGAAGAGTTTGATTGTTTGTTTTTTTGATTGAACGCGCTTATCTCAAGAACTACTGGTTCGAATTGAAAAATTATTTAAGTGTTGAATAGCCTATTTATCGGCTATATAATATCACGCTACGACCCACGGGGGCGGCGCAGTAACGATAAACGCGCGTGAAACCGCGGGCACATCTAGTTCTATATTATATTCTTCTTCCATCTACCTATTTATACTGTAACAAAAATATTGCTGTATATAAACAGTTCCTGTGCTAGGCACAGGCGTCTTCTCAGTGAGAGAAGAATTATTATATAGTCCACCACGCTGGCCAAGTACGGTTTGACAGACTTTACTTATTTTTGAGAACATTATTATTATTATTACTTGTCGGCCTCGATGACGTAGTAGTTAGTGTAACTGACTGCCACGCCTGAGGTCGCGGGTTCGATTCCCGCACAAGTCAAACATTTGTGTGCATGAACATGGATGTTTGTCTTGGTCTGGGTGTTTCTATGTATAATACGTATGTATTTACAAAAAAAAAGGTATATATATATGTATGTTTATCCATTGTCTAGTACCCATAGTACAAGCTCTGCTTAGTTTGGGCTAGATGGTGTTGTGTGTAGGTGGTAAAATATTATTATTATTATTATTATGGAGAACTCTCAGACATGCAGTTTTCCTTAAGATGTTTTCCTTCGCCGTTAAAGCAAGCGATAATTAACTAATTAATACGCACATTACTTCGAAAAGTAGGTACTAAGCTATCGCTGCTATTATGTTATGACTACCTACCTACTGAAAGCATAGTATGTCTTTTGGCACTATAATGTTTTTATTTTAAGGAAACCAGTTTAATGGATACTGAGATATAGCTTTACTTCTCTTTAGTATGAGTTTTCACACAAAGAGGAGGTCAACCTTGTCGCATAATTGTATACGCATATAAATTAATCTTTTGAGCGCCAATCAATGCCGAACGCGATGTGTCCTCCAGCGCCAAACTATAAATCTATAACAGTTGAATATCACTACAATTTTACTGTTTTTAAAATTAACATAAGCCTCTATTGAAATAAAAATGTAAAAGTAGAGTTTTAGGCAATAGTAAAATTAGGCACAGAAGAAAACTATTTTTTTATATGTTTTTTAAATATAGGTATAGGTGTCCCAAAATTAACGCTAAATTTGTATTTGTCGCCATTTGTGCAGTAATTCCATAACCCTACACTATGTACTTCATGATTCAATAAAAAAAATACCGTTTAGTCGACATTTGACAGATTCTACTTTTGACATCATAGTCTACTATTGACAGATTCTACATATGACAGATTCTACATATGACAGATTCTACATATGACAGATTCTACACATGACAGATTCTACATATGACAGATTCTACGTATGACAGATTCTACATATGACAGATTCTACGTATGACAGATTCTACATATGATAGATTCTACGTATGACAGATTCTGTATTTGACAGATTTTGAAAAAGTGAGACAAGTAACGGACACCTTGTGGAATCAAAAATAATACTGCTAAATAGTAATCACTATATTTATTGATAAGCATAATTTGTTTTTATAACTAGTATTAAATGTTTGTATTATAGTACTAATATTTTTAGAAACAGTCACAATTACCAAATTAACGTTAAAATTATTTTTGTTAACATAATTTCGTATAAACAATCATTGGAAATAAGTATTTGTATTGGTAATTTATAAAGTAGATTTTGAAAAAGTGAGACAAGTAACGGACACCTTGTCCGTTACTTGTCTCACTTTTTCAAAATCTGTCAAATACAGAATCTGTCATACGTAGAATCTATCATATGTAGAATCTGTCATACGTAGAATCTGTCATATGTAGAATCTGTCATGTGTAGAATCTGTCATATGTAGAATCTGTCATATGTAGAATCTGTCATATGTAGAATCTGTCAATAGTAGACTATGATGTCAAAAGTAGAATCTGTCAAATGTCGACTAAACGAAAAATACAATCAAAAGACTAAAAACTGTGTTTTCTATTTGATTCAAATATTGGGTTCATTTTGGGACACCTTTATGTATGTTACGATTAGATATTGTCTTCTAATAAAGATGTGGCGTGGAGGGCACGGAGACGTTTGTCTTCTACACAAGACAGTGGCGCTCAAAAGGTTAACTAGATTTTGCCCGCTGCTTCACCCGCGTAAATGTAGGTTAGGTTAGCTTAGATTAGTAACTCAAGGAGGCGGCGGAGCGGGAGAGGGAGCGCTTAAACGCTCTCCCCAACCGCAGAACCGGGCGCCGGAAGGCGCGAGATGACCTCCAGTCATCAGGTTTGACCTGGGGGTGGTGGGCTTCGTGGGCCTGCCCGTCACCCGATCAGCACCAGGTCCGAGAGGCGGCGTGCCTGTTCCCACGTGCGCCTCTGAGTCGTGTTTTTGTCCCCCTACAAGGGGACAGTAGAGGGTCTTTATATAGTGGCCTGCCGTTTCACACGGCGGGCCGAAACCTCGGCGGGGTCGCGATTGCATGTGAAAGCGATTCGCGCGGCCCCGCCGTCTATGGTTATGTCGAGGGACACCGTGGTAGGTTTAGTCGGTATTACCGGGGTATCTTTCCCCCAGTGAGCCCGACATAAACTCTCCGTCGCCCCGCGGAGAGGTATGAGTCAAAGCATTCCCCCACGTAAAAAAAAGAAAGCATAGATTAGTAACAAAACTTTTTTACCTGGATTAAAGTTACTCTATGTCCTTTTTTGTTCCCTTGACAACGTGTATGCGAAATTTCATGATGATCGCTCGTGTAGGTAGTTAAGGCGTGAAAGCGTAACAAACAAACAAACTCACATTCGCATTTATAATATTAGTTAGGATAATATCTAATGAATATTGGAAGCCTATAGAGGGTAAAATTTATAAATATTATTAATAATAACAACAATTACCATAAAATATAATTAGGTACTTATTATTTACCTAAATAATAAGTGAATCATGTGAAAAGGTGATAACAATAATAGTAGGTATATAAGCAGGTGCGAGGTTGTGACCTATTTATAACTACTATTAACTGCCTCTCATTACATAGAGCAGAATTAAGGCACGTGCGTCAGCTAGTACCTAACTACCTACATGAGATATTTATTTTGTTTCTTGGATAATCTTATAAGTAATCCTTTCGCTCTCCCCTGATAGACACAATAGAAAATCTAATGTTATGTATATGTGATTAATCGGACAGAAAACCCATTATGGCGCGTTCCCACTATGTCGTGACGATTAATTTATCGTTGGACGACTGTCGTCTCAAGCTGTTCCCATTATATCGACTGTTTATCGTCACTGTATCGTCGCAATATTTTATCGTTGAACGTGTAAACGACGAGACGATATTTCTATCGTGGCTACAATGGATAGTTGCAACAACGACACACGATTTGCCGTCATGATTAGTCGTGACGGTATTTTATCGTTTTACGACTGTCGTGCTAGCAGTTCCCATTGACTTGACAATCTGTCGTCACTGCAAAAAAAGTCGTGGACGATAGTTAATCGTGTCGTATGTGAACACCTCTATTTAAATACACAAGCCACGACGCTTTAAACGACACGATAATCTATCGTCACGATATAGTGGGAACGCGCCCTTAAAGACCATTATGATGTTCTTGAATGTAACTTATGTCTTGCAGGGCACCGCGACTGGTGCAAGTCTCAACCCTGCGCGGAGCTTCGGGCCTGCTCTGCTACAGGGTATCTGGCAAGATCATTGGGTAAATATCACTCTGCCTTTACTACCAGAAATCAACAAATCTTACCAAACTATAATGGTAATAGGTAATCAAGTGGATCTGATAGGTACCTTATCTTATCTTGTGTGGGGGCCAGTCAGTAGATCGGCGACACTTCGACCCAGTGAGATCTTTTGTGTCGGCCCCAAGATTTATCCCTTAGCTATCTCCTTATGATTGTACTGCATCAGCTGCAGCGTACACCTCAGAGGGAGAAGCCTGAAGTCTTCAGGGTTTGGATATGCCAATCCCATCAGACCCATCCTCAATCCAGCCAATGCGTCACATTCACACAGTAGGTGCGATATGGACTCATCCTGTTCGCTACAGGCTCTGCAGGTCGAATTAGGTAAATAGGTACCTACCTACTCGTAGTTATAATTTACGTTGGCAGCAAGCAAGATGTTGCAAGCAAGTTTTGTGTTTATACTGACACTGAAATATACCTACTATCAAAAACTTTATTGACACATTTTTAACGATAGATCCTGCGACTATGAATTAAATTTAAAGCAAGCGGCTATAGATACCGTAATATGTCCTTATACAATATTTCGATGTCAAGGTTGTTCTCCCAAATTTTGTTCAACACCGTGTCCCTGAATTCTATGTCTACTGCCTGTACTGCGTTTAAACATTGAGCATATACTTTACGTATTTGCCTCGCGGCCCTGCAACTACAAGCATGCTCGTGCATTAAGTTAATGCTCACTTAGTAGCGATTAATTAAAATTCGATTCTGTAAAATATATTTAAGAATACTCAGTTGAGATTTGCTCCTTTTCTCAATTCAGAAACTGGAGATGAGTGATACCCCATTATACGTATGTTGTGTGTGTCGTAGGTGTACTGGGTGGGCCCATTGCTGGGCGCTACACTTGGCACGCTGTTCTACCGCTACGTGCTGATACCTTTCCCCACACCTCAGCGCCCGCCTACCCGCACTGCTGCCACCAGAACTACTCCACGCGAATCGCAACGCGGCTCTGAATCTGGCGCCAGTATACCCAGCGTCTAGACTTAACAATACTTATAAGTTTTATATTTTAAATAAAAGTGTTTATTTATTGCTGTTAATATTCTCTACCCAACTCAAACTCGTTATTTTTATTTATAATATTTAAATTTGTTTATTTATTTATAACATGTGGCGCTCATAGCCAGTTGCACTCACTGATCGGTAAACAATTAGCGAGGTTAAGCAACGTTGTGTGCGGTCAGTCTATAGATGGGTGACCGCTTAGTGGTATTTCATCTGAGCGTCTCCGTGCTTCGGAGGGCACGAAAAAGGCGGTCCCGGTTGTTGTCAAATTTACAGCAATCGTTAAGCCATGTCAGAGGCCTTGTTTTTTTTACATGGGGAATGCATGACGCATACTCCTCCGTGGGGGCGGGCGGAGGGGTTATGTCGGACTCGCCGGGGTAAAAGAAAGATGGTAAAGATGTTAAAGTACCTCCCGGAATACCGACTAAACCTACCACGGTGTTCCTCGACAAAACCACTATCGACGGGGCCGCGCGAAACACTTGCGCATGCGGTCGCGACCCCGCCGAGGTTTCGGCCCGCCGTATGAAACGGCAGGCCACTACACAAAAGACCTACCCTAAAGGCACTTCTACCACTCCCTACTGTCCCCCCTAGAGGGGAGACGGACTCGACATTCGACACCGAGAGGCGGCGTGGGAACACGCACGCCGCCTCTCGGACCTGGTGCTGAACAGATGGCGGGCAGGCCCACAAAGCCCGCCACCCCCAGGTCAAACCTCAGGGTAGCTGGAGGTCGTCCCGCGCCCTCCGGCGCCCGGCTCTGCGGTTGGGGAGAGGGTTTAAACGCTCCCTCTCCCGCTCCGCCGCCTCCTTGATGGAAATGACTTCCTCACAGAAGGAGGCGACGGCGTTCCACGACCTCTCACTCCGGACCATAGACTGAACTACGGCCGGGAGCGAGAGGGCAACCAATCCGAGATGTCAGAGGCCTACGGGCGGCTTGAACAACTCTTGTCAACAGGTTGGCCACTAACCACGCGAAAAGAAGAAGAAGAATATTTAACATTGATAATTATATAATAAAATAAAATAATTCGAATACAGTTCAAATAAGTATATTCAAGGACGCAGCACCTTCACTTATGAATAGTTGGTCTAATATATTTGAATAAATGCGTACATTATAGGTACGTAATATAAATATCAGAATCAGCTCTAGTACACGTGGACTACGACCAATACCGATATCCTAGTGAAACCAATATGTGGTCAGTTTGGAATGACTAATTATAAAATTAACTTTTTGAAGTGAAAACTTCTTTAGGCGCGTTTAGCACTTTTTGGGTGAACAAAAATCAGGGAACTCGCGTCATCGTCACCGAACGCATTCACAATTCAAAAATAATAATCTAATAGCTCGACGATACAATTCACAAATTACTTACTTTTCACTTCTATCGGCAGTCCCCGAAGACTGCCCGCATGATTTTTTAAAGGTTAACTACTGTAGCTTGCCTACTAGTATACCTAGTATTATATTATCTGTGGCTTTGGTTATAAATTACTATTATTTTTGGAAGAACCCTTCAGCTAAACTAATGTTTGTGTTAGGAGCTGGTTTACGGCGGCTGTCTTGCGGATGCGCTCCAAGACAACCGCCGCTGGACCTGACGATGTGGATGTTAGCCTCAGGGAACTTTTTGACGCGAGCCTGGTGTGAGGACTATTACCCGAGTCCTGGAAGGAGGAGAATTTGGTGCTGCTAGCCAAGCCGGGACGGCTTCCAGAGTCGGCTACGGCGTACAGGCCCATAGTGCTGCTGGAGGAGTCGGGGAAGATGCTCAGTTTGGATTTCAGGAAGGGCGTTCGACGATTGGGACCATTATGCGCCTGAAGTCTGCGGCCGAGAAGGTGGTCATTGGCGGCGTTGTTCTGTTGGCGGTGTCTTTAGATATCGTACTGTGACATACCCCCTAATGTATGGGACCTCCGTAGAGTAGGTAAACATGACTCAGCATAGATATCATGTATTCCGGTAGATGGCTGGTCTTATTTTAGCACTACCTTTGACCAGTCGCCTCTTTCCATTTTTCGTGTTCTAATTGAATTTATCATAAGTTTGTATTTAAGTCAATATAGTGTCGAAATTATAAATTTGTTGTTTTTTTTTTTAGACTGGACTGAAGTGGCGTGTAACAGTACCAATCATGCGCAATCTTTTTTTTACATGCATGACCGACACAGCAACGTGCTTGTTTTCGTAGCCCGTAGAGCTACGTATGGACACGTACCAGCCGGCTACGCCGTAGCTGCCTACGAAGCTACATGATTTATGTATTACTAGCTTTTGCCCGCGACTTTGTCCGCGTGGAATAGTTACTTTGGGTATCATTTTTAATTCTATACGACTTTTTTTTTGCACATTATACACATATAAATGCTGTGCTTATTTTAATACATTTTTATAAACTACGTTTTTGTTTTTCCATCCTATGCTAAAACAAAGATGTTGCGGGTTGATACTCGTGAGCACGCCACATAGAGATGCCCATGGAAAACAGTTTTGTTTATTATTATCATCGTAATTGCTGCTTTTAGGGGAATCTGCACTCTTTTAAACTAAAATGGCAAATCGGTCGGAATTATCGGAATACGGGAATTAAAACATTTTCTCCATTTTCCATTCTAGTCATGATTATAGCTTTTATTATATTGCGTCTTAGATGAGTAGTTTGTTGCCGTGTACCATTACATAGCTTTGATGCGTCAAGATTTCTCATTAACAGAACTGGAATACCAACTTTCAGCCTTAACTTATGGAAAGGCACTTCTGATAACACTAAAGAGTTAAGAAACTCAAAACTAGGGTACGACGTCACTTGTTCAGTGTCCATAACATTGTATAATGAGAGGTACAAGACAACATCTCCCTTAACATCTGACATAATTTGTTCGATTATCTGGCCTCTCTCTATTCTCATTTGTTGCCGCCAAAATTAACCTGTCACACAAGCATTCTCGATTACCCATTCTTATTTGTAGATTGGATAGAGATTATTATTTAAATCATCTGTGTTACGGACAATTTGACAGAATTCACGTCTTAGTGTAATCATGCCATTACGCATTATCTCCAGAACGCAGCGAAATGAGAGGCTGAAATTGTGTCAATGGTAAGTTTGTACCTCGCCAATGTTACCACATAAGTTATTTTCAAATTATCTTTTTGGGGCTGCTGAACCTATCTTATCCTGCTAGACCCTTTATAAGGGTGTTTTTTAAGTAACCTCCCGTCACTTTCGACCACGTCGATGTTACAAGCCTTTGGAAGGATATCGTTTTCCTTAAAGTCAGTTTAGCGGATGTTAATAAGAAGTTGGAGGCATCCCAGAACACCGTCATGGTTTTGCGCGAGGAGGTTGACGAGTTGCGCAACTCTGTGGCTTTTAGTAGGTCACCGACGCGTAGTAACAATATCAACACGCGTTGAGGTGCCGGCTGCATCGATACATCGATCGCAAGTTTCGCGTCAGCAGTTTTGTCGCCGGAATGTTGCGACTGCTGAGTGCGCTGTCGGCTGTACGCGCGCCTTGTAGTCCCGCTCCCGTCCCCGCCCCGTATCGTCGCGCGGCTAAACGCTTACAGGCTAAGCAGGTAACTGCGAACACACCCATTGCTCCCTTGCGCTCGCCGCGAAGTCGGTGCCTAAGATGACCAAGAACCGGGAGATTAATGCTGAGGATGGTTTTGTGACAGTGCATAGGAGGAAACGCCGTCAGAAAACCAACAAGAACTGCTGCGTTACGGCTCCTGTGGAGCCTGGTGCAAACCTGCGTGCTGCAGCACCGAACACATCGGTGTACATCTCTCGCCTGCACTACACCACTAAGGCGGAGGACATCGCAGAGTATGTACGCCAGAAGTCTCATGCCAAGAGTACAGCTGCTGGAATCGCATCGCAACGTCAACTTCAAGGCATTCGTGGTGCGAGTCCCGACTTGCTTTTTGCCTGTATTCATGAAGGAGGTCTTTTGGCCAAAAGGTGTGGAGTTCCGTCGCTTCCGAGGACAAGTGCCACATGAACGCACATCAATAGAGTGCAAGTGAAGTATTACTAACATAGTTAATAAGTTATATAAATACTTACACAAATTGCATGTATGTTCGTACGTAAGGTATTTATCTATACGTCTATGCCACGCGAAATAAATGGTTATTATTATTTCTTATATCTAATAATTAAAAAACAACATGATTTTCATTAAACACTTCCAATTTCAATCACAAAGAATTTTTTTAAAATAAAGATTGTATTATTTACAATCATTAAACTAGAAAGATAGTCAAGTAGGTAGATGAAATTAAAATACTGTAGGCGGGCAGCCCTAACGCGTGTTTACGTACCGCGCGGCTGTAGGTAATTATTTCAAGGACAGGGTCGAGTTATAATACTGTTAGATAATAGGATCTCAAGCACAGCAGTCTTTGTATGAATTCATTTTCATGCTACAATATCCTGTGTCAATAAAATATATATGTGTAAAAGGTATGTGATCAATGAAACAATATAATTAATTCATAACTATTGTATTAATCATTAATTAATGTAGAATCTAAAGCAATACAAATTTTCATAATTACATTACAACACTATACCTACTTATTACGTACGAAAACTAAATACCGTGTGCTTTAATTTTCCCAAAAGAAATAAACACAATCACGGACAACACAAAACAACCCTAATTAAACGATAATTATTTATTTACATTTCCTGAGGTCCGTCCCTGTGCGGCGGCGGGGTGCGCGGGCACCGGCTGACTCGGCGGCGGTCCCGCCGTGTAGCGGCGCCTAGGGCGAGGGCGAGTCGCGCGGCGCCGGCGCTCATAAGCGCTTGAGCACGCGCCGCTTGTCCCTGGCCAGCGCGGCACCGGCGCTCATAAGCGCGTGAGCACGCGCCGCTTGTCCCTGGCCAGCGCGGCGCCGGCGCTCATAAGCGCTTGAGCACGCGCCGCTTGTCCCTGGCCAGCGCGGCGGGCGGCGCGCGGGGCGCGGGGCGGCGCTCGCGCTTGGCGCACGGCTCCTCTCGCGCCGCGCCCACGCCCGCCAGCCCCGCCGCGCTCGCCGCGCCCTCCGACTCAGAAGTGTTGCCCTCCTGCCAACAATAATACTAAAATTACTCACCAATAAACCATGTAACTAGCTATTCCATCTGCATCGACATCGTAAAAACCACGACAAGCCTACTTCCATGCTGAAAGAGATGTAATTTTAATAATTAAATTTTGCCTTACAATTATGTTAAAATTTGTAACTCGGAATTGTCTATATATATAAAAACGAAAACAAACAAATAATCGAAACGTCTGCTAAGAAAGTTAAGACACGAAAAAAGAGCAATATTGCAACACTTGTGCAACTGAATCATGATCAAACCACTGAAGCTTTTGTTATAGGGTCCAGTGAATTTCCCTTCACACTGGCAATACGTGATTTGAGGAACTGGTGCCTGGTAATTATATGTTTGTAAAATCCAAATGGCAAATGATTAGACCTTATTGCTTTACTAAAAGACATTGTAAGAATATTCAATTTACTATTCCACGTGAAGAAATTGAATCAATACATCGTATACATCATGCCGCAGCTACAGCCAATGAGTATCTCATCTCTAAGAATATTATTCCAAAGATGAAAACTCGTACTTTACGGGACAACATCATTAGCGCTTATCGTCTGAAGAGAGGACTAACATCGACTCAATTAGACATCTCGATCATCGATCACCTTGCACTATCTACATCAACGAGCATCTAATTCTGTCAAAAAAACAGCTACTTCGTGAAACCCATGTGACGGCGAAATAACTCGGATACAAGTTTGTATGGGTTAAGTATTCCACTATAGTGGTTAAAAGGACTGGTACGTCTCCCACCATAGCCATAAAAACGGCTAATGATATAAATAAGATTAAAACTAACAACAAAATTTTAATATATGTAACATTTAGTATATTGTATTAAGCAGCGATAGCTCAGTGAGGAGACCAACAGACTGCAATGCAGAGGGTCTCGGGTTCGAACCCACGTCGCGCACCTCTGACTTTCGGAAGTTATATGACTTTTCGAAATTATGTGCGTATTGATAGACAATTATCGCCTGCTCCGTGCCTCGGAGAGCACGTTAAGCCGTCGGTCCCGGCTGCCATGAACATCTATGGCAGTTGTTATTGGGAGAGTGTCGGCACAAAAGATCCCACTGGGTCGAAGTGTCGCCGCGGTCTGCACTGACTGGCCCCCACATAAGATACATACATAGTATATTGTATACTTATCTTAGCCATGGCTAACATGTTTACAGAATTAAGCATTTACTATCAGAATGCTAGAGGTTTGCGCTCTAAGCTCAATACTATATACATTTATATTCTCTCAACTAATATAATATAATATTCTATCACATACACACAACACCATCTAGCCCAAACTAAGCAGAGCTTGTACTATGGGTACTAGACAATGGATAAATATACATATATACTTTTTTTTTGTAAATTCATACATATTATACATAGAAACACCCAGACCAAGACAAACATCCATGTTCATGCACACAAATGTTTGACTTGTGCGGGAATCGAACCCGCGACCTCAGGCGTGGCAGTCGGTTACACTAACTACTACGCCACCGAGGCCGACAATAATTGTTTTAACACAAACTTGGTTGGTTCCATCTATAAATAACAGAGGGTTTGTCGATGACCGCTATGTCGTATTTCGATGTGATCGTAATAGGGCTGCTACTAACAAATCTGACGGAGGAGGCGTAGTTGTGGCCGTTTTTCACTCGTTTTTCACACAACTGCTGCGACATAATTGTTTTAACACAAACTTGGTTGGTTCCATCTATAAATAACACAGGGTTTGTCGATGACCGCTATGTCGTATTTCGATGTGATCGTAATAGGGCTGCCACTAACAAATCTGTCGGAGGCGAGGCGAAGTTGTGGCCGTTTTGCACAAATACAATCTTGTAAACATCTCAATATCACAGCATGGCACGTTCGACAAATATTTATATATATTTATGCAATTTATATCCCAAATAACTCGCCTCTAGCAGCATAATATGATCTACATTTCAGGATAATATCTCACTTAATAAATACGACTAATATTGATCACGTACTGTTATAGGCGATTATAATAAACCAACAGCTCAATGGACATCTAATCCTAATCAGAATTTTTAAGCAGTCTAGGTTTTACTCCTGTATGTGGGTGTCTGAGAGATTTCACAGCTATTCATGATTTACAGCAATTTAATTATCTTACTAATGTAAACGGTCGCATTCTTAACTTATTAATCTCTAATATTGCTTGTCGTGTTTATAAACCTAACCAGGATTTGTTACAGCTGGACGGCCATCAACCAATATTTTATGCCCTATTTCCTCTGAATACATCCTTCTCAACAATACGACCGCTACACAGTCCTAAACATAATTACAAAAGAGCCGATTATATCCTTATAAACAAAGATATCGAGGAAACTGATTGGGAGACAGTCTTAAATAATCAACCAGCTGATAAAGTGTAGATACTTTCTACGATAATATACATATATGGTATAACAAAAAACCGCATACCCATGACAACGCCCAAAAATGCAAATTTTCCGGTATGGTTCTCTTAAGCTCTTATACATATTTTTAACTATAAGAAAAAAGCATGGGTTAATTGGAAACGGTATGGCAACATATCTGACTGAAACCGAATCCCACAAATGTTTTAGTAGGTGCATTAATAACGTCGAAAATAGTATACCTAAAATATTTTGATGTTTTTTGTCATATAGCTAATCGTAAGGGTAGGTCGGGTATCCCAACCCGTATGTACTACAAATCAGATAAATCCAGCAATCCCCTCAAAATATGTAACATGAAAAAAATATACTATGGCAACAGCAATTTTTCTTAGCATGTTATCATCAGCAGATTACAGAAGTAAGAGTAATTACTTTTGGTCACCTGCTAAAATTGCACTAAGAAACTTATATCAATCACTACCACTGCTCTGAAAGCCTTGTAAACAACACCTTGATAACCAACTACAAACCCTTTTATGGCCATTTCAAGAAGCCCATAAAATTATTTTGGCAGGTTGTCTACACAGGGCTGTAGTTTTGAGACAACCTGCAGTTATAAGCACCCAGTTCTTCAAGATGGTCATAAAATGGTTTAGGCAGAAGGTAAACCTTTAAAGTTATCGCGAGTCATACTGTTAGTGGTACATAATTATATTAGACCAGTTTATTGTTGTTTGGCTCAATGTAGCCATCTGGGGCTAACCCCAAAGTTAGTTAATTGGGTGTTTGTTTTCCATACTAAGCCTCGCAAATCGGACATTGCGCTTAAGAGACACATGTGGGTGGTCAGCTATATACATTACCTTGGTAAAGATAGTTGAAGACCAAGCCACCTTGTTGATATAACAAAAAAATTTTTAAAGCTTTCCCATCTAAGGCTCATAATATCAATTGTTGAGTTTAATACAGGGTTAATATTATTATTATGATTATCTTATCACAGGTATTTTCTAACATATTATATTAGGAAAATATCTGGCTCTTGGGAGGCTTACATGGAGACAGGTCTAACGTGTTATTATTATTATTAGTATAAAAGAGCAAGCAATACCCTGCGTCGGTGGTGCGTGGGCGCGTGCGGCTCGGCGTGTGTCGCGTGAGGTGCGTGTGCGGGGCGCGCGTGGATGTCGGTCAGGAGCTTAGCACGCGCGAAGTAGTCGTCGTAGCGGTCGCGCAGCAACGCCGCCGCCTCTGCGTTCAGTGCTGACTCTGCATTCGGCGCGATGAGCAGGCACTTCACAGCCAGGAGAGCGTGCTCCAGCCCCAGCTCCGGTCGCCAGTCGCGCTTGAGCGTGTTCACGCACACCTCGCCAGTGTCGGGGGACACGTTGGGGTGGAACAACTTGGTGAGGAAGAAGGCGCGCGGGGGCGCTGCCGGGAACTCGCGGCCGAGCACCAGCCGCACACGAAACGTCCCGCCGAAGTATGGTGTGTCAGCTGAAACATATATGAAAGAAATGAGAACACATAGATCTTAAAATAGAATATCACAATAGTTCCAACATTTTGTCATTCAAATTGTATATACATAATTTAACTCAGATTTTAAAAAAGAAAGTAGTTAGTCTTATTCCGTCACCATTTATACTTTTCAATGCCAAAAATACAAATTGTTTCAGAACACATAACATACAAAATGGAAAGTTACGTTCACATTAACAATATTACAGTGGATTATACAGTCTGAATTAAATATAATTGCTCTAACTAACTTTCATTACATCTATACTAATATCATAAAGCTGAGGAGTTTGTTTGTTTATTTGTTTATTTGGTTGAATGCGCTAATCTCAGGAACAACGGGTTTAAATTGAAAATTACTTTAGTGTGTGATAGCCTATTTATCGAGGAAAGCTATAAGCTATATAACATCAAGCTACGACTTACGGGAGCGACGCAGTAATCATAAACGCCAGTGAAACCGCGGGCACATCTAGTACATGATAAAATTACTATCAGCCGTGCAAAGTTTAATTTGTAATTTCTCAATCAATCTAAGTGGCCAGGTCTATAACTGTATATTTTTTAGCATAAACCAGAAATAATTGCTCTAATTAACAATAATTATTACATACAAGATAAAATTACCATTAACTGAACAAGTAATGGTTTGTAATTTTAACAAATCTTTGTGAAAGTATGACAGGCCAAAAAAGAAACAATGCACTTTGAAAAAGATTTATAGTTAGATAGTTTTTTAAATATATTACATTTTTGTAGAAAAGGTTTTGGTAGAAAATTTTGCTTTACTTACATATTTTTATTGCTTATACAATAAAAATATGGTTTGTACCGTTAAGTAATTCTGATTAGATTTTAATTAGTATATTAGCATTGTGTAATGATCTGATTGATATAACATTATCTTAATGAGTAACAACTATTACTACTTAATCAAGAACAACTAAGGCTATTTTAATTTGCTTTAACTATTGAAATCAAGCAAATATTATAAAAAAGTAACAATAGTAGCATGTACAAGATAAGCTTATCAATTGTGTAACTAGTAATTAACAAAAATTAAAACACCACATAAAAAGCATACTATCTATTCCTCGAGCCGAAGCATTGGACATTGAAACAGACTTTAACCACTTATTAAAATCAGCTTGAATTCAGGAGGCATAGTTTATTTACAGAAGTTTCTTGTTTTAGTATGATAATATACAATTATTTTATCTTACTTATTTCACATACATAGGTGATCATCTTTATCACAATTAATAAATTCTATTAAATCTATTTTATGAAATGTGTTGTACTCTTACTTGAGTCTATTTAAGTAAGATGCACAACACAAAAGTGTACCCCCTTTTATCACTTTCATTTAGTTTATATATTTTCTAGAAGTATGAAATGTGAGATTTTTTATACATAGTATCTAATATCATGTCATTGTAATGACAACTTATTTTGCTCCTGTCTCTCATCATTAGTGAGACAGTCAAGCAAATCAGGCCCGAATTGATTATCTAATATTTAAAGCTTTGCAATCAGTCTTGGAATAATTCTACCATGTATCTTGGCGCCGCTCAGTAAACACTAACCTACCATTCAATTCCATAAAGTTGGTATTAGACAGAGCAGGGGAAAATAAAAAAGACGTACCTGGGCCGTCAATGTGCGCGACGACATCAGTGAGATTGTCGTCCCTTAATACAAGCTTAATACCAGCGGGTGGGCTGGCTGCCAAGCGCCGCAGCTCCCTTGCGACACCGCGCAGCACTTGCGGGCAGACGTTTTCCACGTTCGACATGCTGCTGCTGCCACCACCACTATGTTACTGCTTCGTGTCCCGCGGCCCTCAAACTTCACCACCCACCCGCATCAGCCACCACCAGCTCAAGCCTTGCAATGATGCCTTTCGGATATCATCACTGTTGACTTTGAAGCTCCCGTTTGTAGATCTGCTCGATGTAACGGTCTACAAAGACAATGATGTACAGGTACAATTGCAGTAATTGCAGCAAATATTACATGTGGATTCACGAATAATAAAGAATTCAACGGTTAAAAACTCAAAATCTTCACAAAAGACAAAAAATAAACTCAACGAATTCTATCAACTATCAAATCTGTCTGACCAATGACTATAGATATTAGATATTTATACATAGAGTAGAGCTAAAGATAGAGGTGCACGCAGCATTATTTTCAAGAGCAAAGAATTTTCTACAGTACGAAAAAAATAGACTTTTCTGTAACTTTAATTATTGCGTAACCACTATTATCAAACTAAATAAAAAATGTCACATTTCATGCCATCATATTATGTCACATTTCTTGTTAGTAATATTTTAATTGTTTTATACAGTATGAGTCTTCATAAAGTGCACATATGAAAATGAGTGAAACTAGACATCATTCTATCGCTAGAAAATAATAAAAAAATCAAAAATAAATATTCAACGATTTATACCTATTAACATTTTTTTAGTAGTTATGGACCTTGTACCAAGAAAACCTTGTAACTTTAAACCAGGTGGTTAATCGTGTTGAAACAAAAACAATAATAATACTGAATGTGTAGGCAATAGTGACACAAGACGATTCACACCCAAAAAAATGCCAGTGACTTAAAAATAAGGAACATTTTACAGTAAATGTGATTTACGTACAGTATTTTTTAAACATATCTTAAAAATCTCAACAAAACGTCCTTTAGAGAAAAATAAGTGGTATTTCTAGACCAATTGTATGTTTAGTAATGTATGACAAAGGGTTAGGACCTAAGTATCAAACTACCTGAGATTAAATCATGCAATGTTTGAACAAAAATTCACGTGGTGATAAGATCTTTGTATAGCCTCTTATAAAAAGTGTTTTGTTTGGGATACAGATGTGATTTTTATGTTGTTTTAAAGCTTATTAGATACCGATTAACGTCGATTAATAATAATAACTACGGGCAATATGGACGTATTGTAAAGATTTTTAACAATGTTTTAAAAAATACTCTACGGAAATCAGTTTTGCTGTAAAATGTTCCTTATTTTTATGTCACTGGCGTTTTTAGGGTGTGAATAGTATTACGTCGGTATTGCCTACACATTTACTATTATTATTGTTTTTGTTGCAACACAATTAACAACCTGGTTCAAAAGTTACAAAATTTTTTTGGTACAAGGTCCGTAACTACTAAAAAATATATGTAAATAGGTATAAATCGAAAAATATGTTTTTTAGATTTTTTATTATTTTTCCTACCGATAAAATGGTGTACTTTATGAAGACTCACACTGTATAATTATAAATTTTTGCATGCCTAATACATGCCAGAATATAGTTTGAACTATGCACCATTGTTAAATCCGGTACTACCTGTATTCTGTGCAAATAAATGTTTATTTATTTCCTTCTATTTGTATAATAGGAAATAATACGGTAGAAAGTAGAAACGGTTTTAAACGGTTTGTTATTACGACATAAATATTTATTATTTTAATGATTAGGATTCCTCAATGTTTGCCTATCTATTTTATAGAATTACTATGTCCAAGTACTTATTGATTTACTTGTTATCAGCTGTGGCAATAATTACAGATTTAGTGGGTTTAGAGTTAATACCTTGCAGCATAAATCGCATTCTTAATAAAACAGCGACTTAACTCGAAATTTGAAAGTAAGGCAATTTGTACTCTAATTGTATATTTAAAATTCTATTATATTTGTGTTAAATCATTGCAATAGAGTTCAAATTTGTTTAATCAAAAATACTGAGATAAGTCTCTATTTTATTAAGGATGCGAAATGTTATTTTTAAATAATCTATATGCATACCTAATTAATATGAACCTCATCTCTAGTGTCAAATACTGCAAATCTTTGAGTGTCATCTGTCAAAATGCAGCTGCATAAATATGACAACAACAAAGCAATTTTGAATGTGTAGGAATTTGTAAAATGTGAATAATAGTTGTATTATAATGATAAAGCTCTGAGTGGTGCTAATTGTAATAAAATGCAGTGTATTTATAACTAGGTAATTCAATTAAAAATATGTATCATATCTATTTACTCATAATAGTTTAGTAATATTCACCCATTTCAGATTATTCAACTTGTTAAATGAAATACTTGTAAATTACTGGCAGTTTCTACATTTAACTTCTTCCTTCTTTCTACTACTACATTAATATTATTTTATTTATTATTTATTACGTTTATATCAGAGCATTTCAAACTATGGCAGTAACTAGCTGATGAGCACTACCATATTACCACCTATGCAGTAGTACTTGTTGGAAGAATAGTTTTATAAACTGTTGAACAGTTTAGTTCTCCCAAATTATATAATTACAATAGAGGTTTGAGATTATAGATGTTATGACTTCTCTATCATTTTGGACATTAAACTATCCTCTATCTATTGCTATACTCTTATTGATAATTCAATATCATAATCAAGTATGTTGCCATTTTGTAAGTAAACTATTATATACTACTAATTTACTACTAAATTAACTATGTTTACTAAGGCTAATATGGTTTGTTTAACAACAAAATAAAGATAATAACTAACATTGTTATCTTTCAGACCTTTTCTTTTAATGCTCTTATTTGACCATACTCTGTAATTCTTTGGTTCATCATCAAGATAAATTGTCATTTACAATTCACATTCAGAATTTAATAATATCAGGTAAACTTAAAATTATTTATAGCACTGCCGAAAAGAGCCATGGCGATGTGTTGTGCTCTCTTATTGATATAGAATGGAAGATTAGTTTGTTGTTTTCAGTTTGAAGCTGGTCATTTTATGCATAAGCAGTTTTGATAATGTTTGTAGAGTATTTACTCTCTTAGGGTTAGATATTTAAATATGTCAACTGCTTTGAAGAAACTAATCAATCTAATGATTTTTGGTATTCATTGTAAGACTATTTTGCAGGTTGGATTTGGCTAAGAGTGCTAAAGTTCTTCATAAACCGCAAGGTAGGAAAACAGTAAAGAAAGCAATTATTTACCGTTTTCTGTCCTGTGTTTGTTTAGTTCTTGCATTTATAGAAAGTGAGTTTAATCTATTTTGGTGCACTTGTTCTATCTACCTCATTTGTTTTGTTAACCTTAGTTTGGCACTCATGGCTCCATATTAGAAAAAACGAATTTGCCGATTCATTTCCATTTTGTTTTAAAGTTTATTAATAATTGAGACATTATATTCAATTTTGACAACACTTTAAATGTTTTTATAACCTAGGTAGTTATAGGTAGTGAATGATTTCTTTATTTTAACAATTCAGGTAATCTTGCAACATCAGTAGTGGAGTTGTCGATGTCTCAGTTGAGTGATTGTGCATCTACAATACTATTAAATATTGGTCATTGTTTTTCTACCAAATTCTTCCATCCTTTTGAATGTACTATTTCCAACAAGATGCCAGGAGGCACCAAACTACATTATACAATATCATTAACTCTTTATCTAACTTAAAATCCACAGGCACATTTTACAATATCATTAACTCTTTAACTAACTTAAAATCCACAGGCTTTAAGTACGTAAGTGTGCATTATCCACGATGACAAAAGAATCTGTGAGCGAGATCGAGGTGGAGGGGACACATGGTGACAGCGGTGGTACACGGTTTCGCGTAAAGGTGTGCATGAAGCAGTTCTTCAGCGACGAGCGCGCTTACGCGTATGTGTGTGTGCGTGAGCGCCACCGCGTCCGCTGGCTACAGCGGCGCTTGCGAGCGCTGTTTGCTCTACCGCCGCACTTTCTATTGCTGAGCCGTGGACACTTACTGCCGCCTGACGAACCGCTCGCCGTGCTGGAACGTGATGATACCGTCGAGTTAGTACCAATCAGGCTCAACATTTGAGACTCAAGTGCCTAACACATTGCACAATCTATACATTCGAGACTAGATCAAGCACCTGAGCAATATTTTTTAGATAATATACGGGCTCGTCTGAATTTCATTTATAAGATTTCGATCTTTGTGATTCAAGGCGGACCGTATGAACTTTGCTCCGCTGAGAGTCGCTAAGATACCTACTAATTTTTGACAGGAGATGACTGCGTATCGACGCAGCCATCTCCTTTGCCTTAAGACTAATCCGAATCTGCCATGCTATTCTGTAAAAGTTTTTATCTTGAACTTAAATTACACTTCGACAACCTTGAGATGTCAGTAAGATTTACAGAATTAAACATCGAGCATCCATGTGATATATTGAGATACTACAGCAATTTTGAGATTGGGAACGAGATTTCAACTGTATGTGTTGTTCGCAGTGTGATTCCCGCTCGCGCGGATGTTCACGCTTTTAACCATCAAGCAACGGCTGGGGACGGCGACTTTACTTGCCACACCGTCGCTTCTGCACCGGAGTCAGGGGTTGGCGACTCTGATACTACTATGAGGGAGGAGGCTCATATTTTGAACACCGACGCTGCCCATCATGAGCCAGTAGATGAAATCGACTCATCTATAGCACTCGACACGCTTAACGATGATAATCATTTAAGTGAGCGCAAGCGTCAAGCGCTGGAGATACTGGAGCAGTACTGCGGTGAACCAGAGGAAGCACCGCGAGTCGCTCGAACTCGTCGTCGTCGCGTCCGTCGTCGCCGCCGCGTCGCTCCGCTGCCTGTCCTCACCGAGGACATTGCTCCGGCGCCCAAAGACTGTACCTCAGCGCCAAGCTCGTCACCTGACAGCCCTGAGCCCGAACCAGCGCGAGGCACGAGTGTACTGCGCAATGGCTGCCAGAGGCCTCGCGCGCCACGTGTTATTCGACCCCTAGACGAAGAATTGTGACCATGAACTGGCGTTAACCGCGCTATCTGCTTGATCAAAATGAATAGACGATTTATAAAAAATAAGTGTTTTCAATTACGTAATATGCGGTATTCACCATCGTATATAAATTCTCTAATCGATAGTGAATGCTGCATAAAAATTCGTAGCGTAGATCAAAAATAGAATTAGTTAAAGCTCCACTTCTAAATCTTACCTACTTAAAGCAAATTAGGTACATTAATAGAGCGGTAGATTAAGTTCATCGGACCTATCTCTAAATAGTAAAATACGAAGTCTATATCCGCGTCTGTCTGTAGGTTACTTAAAAAAGAGGTATGGCCTAGAGGCCGCATACCTTTTTACCATGGAGAATTGCAAATTACGCCTAGCTATCTGCCGAGCGCGTGAAGAACTTATGTCGATCCTTTCTGGCACAGAACCAACTAAAATGACCACCCTACACCTACGATTAATATATGGCTGGAGCACAGGAATATCCTTGCACTGCTTGCACAATATGTACTATTCTCTATAGCTGATTTTGGGTAGGTACCAACCATAACGGTTCTGTCGTGTTCTTTCTTTCATTGGGCAACACGCGAGTAATACTTCTGGTAGCTATAGCAAGCGACATAGGCTAAGCTAACTGACACATTTGCTGCATCAAAAATATTCACTTAATAAAATAAGTAGGTAATGATAATTGTATGTGTCACTACAAATGCCCGAACTACGGTAAATCCTAAGATTTTACAGTAAAACCTAAGATTTACCAACTCTTAAAGGTAAAAGTCCGAACCGTTCTATAATTATCGTTTATTTCGAACTTTTACCACCGTTCACTTGGTAAATCTTACGATTTGCCTCAAACACGGTAAATGTTGAAATAAACATAAATCGAACATTTAATATATCATATACTCAATACATCGAGTGTTCAAAATATCGAGTGTAGGTACTATGGCACTAAAAACAAAAATAACCACGAAGGCTAAGGCGCCTTCTAACCTAACCTATCCGAGTCGCATTGCTCACTATTTTGAACAATGCGACTCGGATATATAAATGACTAGCTGACCCGCGCAACTTTGTCTGCTTCACATAAGAGAATTTTCCCCGTTTTTGCAACATTTTTCATTGCTGCTCCGCTCCTTTTGGTCGTAGTGTGATGTTATATAGCCTATAGCCTTCCTCGATAAATGGGCTATCCAACACTAAAAAGATTTTACAATTCGGACCAGTAGTTTCTGAGATTAGCGCGTTCAAGCAAACAAACAAACAAACTCTTCAGCTTTATAATATTAGTATAGATAATGATAATATTTATATGATAATATATACCTACGATATATTAAATGTTCGATTTATTATCCATTCAATATTCTGCAGCCCCTCGCTACCCGTGCCATCTCCCTATACCGTCTCCGCTAAGGTTAGGTTAGATTAGTTGTTTTATTCCTTGGGTCGCGAACGCATGTGCAAGTGATTCACTCGGCCCTGTCAATAATGGTTTTGTCGAGGAACACCGTGGTAGGTTTAGTCGGTATTCCGGGAGATCCATTATCTTTTCAACATCTTTCTTTTACCCCGGTGAGTCCGACATAATCCCTCCGCCCGGCCCCCGCGGAGAGGTAGGCGTTCCCTCAAGTGAAAAAAAATGTTGTTTATTCCCAAAATCAACATTTACCAACCGTCACTGGTAAAACCTAGCATGTACTAAATTCTAATGGTAAAATCTCGAAAAACCATGTTATATTTTATAAATTCTTACATTTACCAACTCGTGTTGGCCAATATTCGGGCTTTTACAGTAACATTAATGGCGTAAAATAGCCTTGCTTGTAATAAATGTAATCAGATGCACAGTTACCTAAAAGTACCTAGGTACGTAATTTATCAAAATATTACATGAATCAAAAGTAAAAAAAACGATCCAAGATTCAGTAAGTTTTTAGCGTCACATTAAAGAGTTTACATCTGTTTAAAACGTCGACTTTTTCGGAGGCCAATCTTATCGACATGATAGTGTGCTTGAGGTCATTATTATGCTAATATTTACAGAATGCGTAGGTACATAAGCCCAGCAGTCGAATTAGTATAGGTAATTCTTAAGACTGCGCCAAGCGAAATGTGCCAAAACAGGCGGTTACAGTTAAGTAAATAAAATCAACACTTTTTGTTTAATACAAATGTAAAATATACATTTACCATAACAATGAATGTGTTTACAATTACTCCGTGTAAAAAACTTAAAATAATTAATATTTTCGTCTACAAAATTACGTATATTTGCATTTGCGTGATTTTTAGATTATAGCAGTACATAACTGTCCTATTTTACAGCTTAAACGAAACATAAATAGTTATATTACAATTTGTCCGTCCCAAGTATTTAAGTTATTGGTTGACAATAAAGATACATATTTACCAAAAAAGGTCTTCAAATCCTCGATACAATTATACTATGGCGGTCGCGCGCGGATTTGAATATGCGCCGCACGAGCTCTGTCATTATCTGCTTTACGCTCGGCGCAGTCTTAAAACTCCGTGCTAGTCAAGTATAAATTGTGGGAGAATTAATACATATAGGTACTCGTACTTGTTTAAATGTTTGAGTGTTTGTTCTTAAATAACCACGCCTAAGCTGTAGAACAAATTTGAACAAAATTTTGGCACATATACTTAGGCCATGTCCAGTATTAACATATAAAATACTTATTTTCCCGGTAATGCGTTTCTGCAAGGACTAACGCGAGCGGAATTTAGTTATGTGTAGGGATACAATCAAAGCACATTATAATATCATCATAGCTATTATCTACTAACATCTAAAATATCAAAATCACACTAAATAACACTATTAAATTGCAACGCATAATTGCATATGTGACAATTATGGACAAAATTAACGGTAGTAAATATATTCTCAGTTTTATTTTGAAGAGAAGCACACCGGCGGATTTGTTGTTGTTAATGAATGAATGAATGAATTATTTATTTGCAGAACATTGTTAAAATTAACAAATTCTTAACAAGCTTGTTCATTCTAGTCGTTTTATTCTTCAGCTCCTAGCCTGCAACACTAAACCAAAAACACTAGGATTATCATAAACATCCAAGATGTGAACCCCCAAAAATTAAATGTTTATTAATTTGACAAACGGCCATTTTGTGTAATAATGCTCATGTAAAGTAACCTAATGTTATTTATTACAATAACTTTATTGCACCTATCTGCATAGGATCAATAGCATTTCAATCATGAATACAGACTCTAACATGATATCCCTAATCCCTGTGGTATCCCTAAAGTTAAGCAAATTGTATCTTTGAAATTAAACTTCTATATACGGATTTTATCGCGTTGTTTATTTGACACTTTATTACAAAATTTTGAAAATTGTTACACTACTACTACTATTAAACTTTATTAATTTTTAAGCTAATTAAATTATTCTGTATGTCAGTCTCCCCGTGACCATGGCTGCTGAAAAGCAACCGAAACGTCGGGGACAGTGTAAAAATAAATTAAATCTAAATAGTTTTTAATAATTTAATTAGCTTAAAAATTAATAATGTTTAATAGTAGTAGTAGTGTAACAATTTTCAAAATTTTGTAATAAAGTGTCAAATAAACAACGCGATAAAATCCGTATATAGAAGTTTAATTTCAATGAATAATATTCGCGTAAATAGAAGACAAAATTGTATCTTTATAGATTTTGCTTAACTTTAGGGATAGGTAGATACTATTTATTTCATATAATTCACTTGGCTCTTTAGTCAAGTGAATCATATATGTAAATTAAATTGTATTTACCTACCTACATGGTTTATAACATACTTATAACATGTTATTGAGTGCCTTTTATTGAAATTAAACTACTATACCTATACGGATTTTATCGCGTTGTTTATTTGACACTTTATCACATAAATTGACAACAGACATTGTTTGTGTTCCGATACGAGCTTGAATTATTAATATCAAAAAGAAATTAACATTAAGTGAACCTGCTTGATGTTTAATTTCTCAGCATGAGTCACAACTGTACGAAGTCATCGATAAACGCCATGATTAAATTTAATACAAACGTATTTACTATATATTACTCACATTTTACCTATAACCCTAATAATCAAACTACTATGTGTGAGTAGAGAGAAAGGTTTTAAAACCTCTTCATAATCTTAGCTCGTCCGAGGGAATGTACAATGCGGTTAGGCCAGTTAGTTAGTACGTTATATTTAATTACAGACATAGTCTTACTTACGCCTATATCCCCGAAGGACAGAGGTGTAAACTGGTCTACCTATTGCAAAATACGATCTTACTTTCCACGTTATAGGAGGCGACTCTATTGCTAGCTATCGAGCATAATTTCAGATTCCGTGCTGAAAAGCGTTAAGTACTGAAAAGCACTTAACGCGAATATAATCTGTCTGTCTATTACAAAAAAATATATTATGACATTTATGACACAAACATTCAAAATATGACGAACACAACTTTACAAGAAAATTTATGCTGTTTTCATAAGTCAAAATGGCCACAGCGTATGTAATTAATAAAGAGCCCATTACGTGATGTGACGCCATTTTACAGCCATATACATACCCAGACACCTTGACAACAAAATTAAGTATAATTAAATGTGTTCAGTCGCCTTATTCCACCACATATTATATCATTTTATTCCATTTTGAATATAGACGTCTTCGTAGCGTGTAGTTTCTGCTAAATATGAATGAAATCAAAGTCATAAATTTAATACAAAATGTGGAAAATACTTTGTGCATATACAGAAACTATTTTGTATATGAAAATATCAAAAAGAAAATGATACTTATTCGCATAGTTATTGAACTGTTGCTATATATACTTGGGTTTGTCTACTGTTGTTACTGCATTGCAAGTGTCACAGATATTACTCGTACTGAGAAAATAATATATATATCGTTATATATTGGGCTTTTTATTTGTGATGTATTGTTTGTAATACGTGCTTGCCAAAAAAAGGAACATTACAAAATCTTCATAACAAATATTATAGCTATTCATAACATTTACTATAAAAAACCACGTTATATTAAAAGCTTAAAAAACTTAGAAGTTGTATTCAAAGTAACTTTTATAGTGTTTTCCCTTACATCGTTATTCATCGCTGGATTTCAAATAATATATAATATTATTTTGGCACGAAACTTAATGTTTTTAACCTATGTGTGGTTATATTTCACTAAATTACACTTTTGTGTAGAGTATTCTGCATTGCACACATTTTTAACAATACTAAGTAATTTGCTTAAATGTCTAAACGAATCACTGTCTGAGATACATATGGAACTAAAAAGAAAAGAGAACGTATTACTTTCGAATAACATAAGTCAAACGGATGAACCGATAATTGTGAACAAAATAAAACAGTGGGCTGAGCAGTATGACTACACAGTGAATTGTAGAAAACATCTGTCCGCCTGTTTTGAATATCAAGTACATATCTTGTTCTTGTTTTTCTTATTCCTAGAGTTGTGATATGAATAATATAAAACATGCCTTTAAATTGCAGATAATATTTTCAATATCATCTATATCCATGGGTTATATTGTGACGTCATATATCTTGTTCCAGATGATTTTGCAAGAGGTAACTATACGTGATACGCGTACATACGAATGATATTCAAATATAGTTATGTATGCACAACGCTAGACATGCACCCGTATGTCTAGCGTTGTCGCGACCCTTGCTTTACTATACAAGGTACCTTGCATAGTAAAGCAAGGGTCGCAATAATAAATAAATATATATATATATATATATATATATATATATATATATATATATATATATATATATATATATATATATATATATATATATATATATTCTATACTACACTTAGGGTCGCGACGCACACCGTAAGTATACTATTGTCGATACATTCGAATATAATTGCGCAGATGTCTACTGTATATAATAGTAGTGATGCGCTTAATTACATTCGAATGATATTCGAACACAGTTGTGCAAAATGCGATACTTAATTTCTACGGCAAAGGACGGAGCGCACGTATTCGTGTAAATGTTCAGAACATATTCAAATATAACTTCAATGCAATCGCGCAGATTACTACTGTATAGAAGCATGCAAAACGTGCGTAATAATCTTTTGTTCGTGCATGTATCGTTTTCTTTGGTAATAAGAAATTTCATTGAATGTTATTATTTACAGAATTTGCGCAATTATGGATCAGTAGTAGTGATAATATGGGATTTGTTGTATTGCGCGTATTTTATGTTCATAGTCTTCAGTGCAGGCCAAAAGCTGCAAAACGAAACAGTTTCTATGAACCGGGCTGTATCAAAATTGTACTGCTTGTTGTCAATAAGTAAGTTCATGTTTGATAAAGAAAATTGTAGCTGTAATTTTGACCTACATATACCGCTTAAAGTTACCGACATATACTTTTAGTCCGCCTCGTCGCCAATTATTTACGACCTGCAAAACCATTTACCATCAGACGGAGTGTGCTTGTTTGTTTGTTATAGTTACTTTCAGTGTATATGGCCATTAATTAAAATACTTGAAGGTACAGTCGCCTTTCATATTCCATGGATACCTTAAGGTTTAAAATCCTGTAAACACTCAAATTAGAATGAATATGAATGAATTAGATGGCGGTGTTTTATAAATTACGGCTATATTAAATATCGACGGTACACTTCTAGTCAAATGTGCTACTTACTTATTTTTTTTATTTCTAAATAGGTAAGTAATAGAATAACATTGAATAGAGATTCACAAATTGTTAAAGGTAAATTTAACAAAACTGAGTTATTAAGAAATCCACTTTTTTATTTCATAGTAGTGCACCGCCATCTTTTACGATATAACAAAACTACTTAATAGTTCTTGTATCGATTGCCGCTAGATGGTGTCTAATACCGGCTTATACCATTTTAGTTTTGACATTTATTTATTTATTTATTTATTTATTTACATACACAACACTATCATTACAAGTTTTCTTAATGCGATAGTATGGTTTTCTACATATTATTACTTATTTAATTATACCTGTTTATATTTACTACAGTCTATACACTTTTATCGTATTATAAATTATATAGCTATACATTATGTACTATAACAGATTATAAATAAAGCTATCTTTGTGAATTCACTCATAGAGCAACAGAACAGGTCCAATTTATCAGCGACGAGATTGAGAGTTTTGTGTGCGCGCGTCAGAGGCGCCTCTTGCAGCATGTTAGTGCGTGCGCGTGCTACTTTCAGCAACTGCGGTCTATGTCGCCGATATACATACCTATCTGGAACGTTGAAATTTAATATCTCCAGCATTTTTGGGTTTATTATCCTGCCCCTTAAAACCTTGAATATAGGTAGGTGAATGCATTTTTGCAGCTCACTGTACCTACGTATGTTTCAGTCAATTAAAGACATACTTACATTAAAGTTACATTTAAACTAGCGAATTATAAGCATATGTTAATTAGGAACTAAAAATATTTTTGGACACCTTATTTAAACTATTAATTTATTAAATAAATTTTTATTTTCAGATCCTGAAGCACCCGAAACTAAAGTTGTCAAAAATGTATTAGTTGTAACAACAACAAAGCCAGCCGACATAAAATTCTTTAAAGTAGGAATGGGCTTGTATTTAATACCGATGATTTTCTCTGTTATAGTTACCCATGCAATAATTGCTTTACAATTTAATAACGTTATATAGAGTAGGTATTTAATCGTTGTGAATATTACACTTTTGATTAGTAATGCTTAATCTAATTTGAATGGTCAATAATTCGAATAATAATTCGAATGTACATTTACTACATTTTTCTGTATCTCTTTACATTGATTTCGATATCAAAGACTGTGACATGTTTGTAGACTGCTAGTCTCTTACGCGGGTTTAAGAACTCATCTTCATCTAATGAGCGACTATCAGCTGAGGTATATTTTCTGAGCTCTGAACGACAAAATTTTCTTTAATTATTTTTTGCTTACTATCGATCTCCGCCAATGATTAACAGAGTGCTTTGCCGTTTTGGTCGAAAGTATACATAGAGCAAATTTAATTTTTTGGCCTCAGTTGCCATTTTATACCTAATTACTTTTTGTAGTTTCAACTCACGTTGATCTTCTAGATACGCATACAAACATGTCATTGAAATGGTCTAGCGAGATCTTGACTAATTAGGCAGCAGCAGTGGCAGCTGCATTTGCAGCTGTTTAATTATTTGATGAATTTAAGACGATATGTATATTCACATACAGAGGCATCGACGGAAAATATTGTTAGGACTCAAACTTAAAATATAGTTTGATAACCATAACTTTCCATGGAAAAAACTTTCCTTGACGACCTCGATGGCGTAGTGGTTAGTGTAACCGACTGCCACGCCTGAGGTCGCGGGTTCGATTCCCGCACAAGTCAAACATTTGTGTGCATGAACATAGATGTTTGTCTTGGTCTGGGTGTTTCTATGTATAATATGTATGTATTTACAAAAAAAAAAGTATTTAACTATGTTTATCCATTGTCTAGTACCCATAGTACAAGCTCTGCTTAGTTTGGGCTAGATGGTGTTGTGTGTATGTGGTAAAATATTATTATATTATTATTATTAATTGTAAACAAACACTGACGAATATTTTCTTTCATCTCTGTTCATACCCAAAGTACAGAATAAAATATTGGACGCTCGGACACCCCCCGGCACTATGGCGACGACGTCAATACTTACATACAATATCACAAATTGTACCATCTTATCATCATCAGTAAAAGTATAATTTTAGAATTATTAATAACGATTGTATTTTAAGGTGTTTGGTTTGAAACGAATTGATGTTGTGTAATAATACTAATAATACATAAGTTTAAATTGGAGGTAGGCATAGTTGGGTAAAATGGGAAGCTTATAAATATAAGTTTAATGTTTTCTTGCATGGTTGTGCAGCCTTGAAATGTGAATTTTTAACAGAATTTATGTTACGGTAAACAAATAAATATTGCACTTATTATCTTTATTTTTTTATTTCAGTAGTACCTACTACTCAATAATATCCGACATGGTGTACATCTAAAAAATATGAAACGTATTCCTTTCTATTTGTACCACAAATTATAACTATTATAAAATAATATTCGTAGCACAAAACATTTGGAATACCTGTAACAATAGGTGAAGGTTTTCAGGCCCCACATTATTGGGAACACCGCTTGTACCGATTATTGGGCACATTTCTAAAGTCCGTGCTGCTGAGAATCTAAACATGAAATTCAAAACTCACCACACAGAGCATAACTCTCGTATCACCTTTAACGACATTCACTATTATTATTAAATAAAATATTTAATATGATTTAATTATATAATATCATTCTTAGTATTGTAACTCTTAATTTAATATGTATATAAAGAATAGCGGAACAACGATATTAATTAATGATAATAATTTCTAAAAGTTAAATTATGAAAATGTATTTTTTTGATTATAAATATATTTATCACAATAAGATTATGTAGTAAGAGGCATGAAGCTATAGGGGCAGTCGGCAGCAAGTGAGGAGAACCTCAAATAGAACCAAGTAGGCAGATTAAACCAAACGCAAAAAGAGGTATTACGTGTTTTCTATGTGATAACCGCTATAGGTTATGACATAGAAAACACAGTCTGGCAGCGGCACACCGGCGGCCAAACACAAAAGGTTCTCAATTATGTCTGGCATTTCAACAATTGACCGGTTAAAATTGACAAGTTGTAGGAGATTGAAGGCGGTGAATACTGATCTTCAACTACTTAGTTTAAGCCACATAGCACTACAATAATGCATGCGCTTTCCCATATACACTTAAATAAACCAACATTTATAATCCATTCATTACAATCCATAGTTATGTTTGTACTAAGATTCTTGTTTTTATTATTATCTATTATATCTATACAGGGAGTCGCGTAAATAATGGATAAACCTAAACACCTTACACTGAAGCTATAATAAATAGTTGTTAACTGCATAAACTTTAAACCTGCACAATCTGGTAATCAATACAATAATTATTTATTTATTTTCGTTCGCTAATAATTGCTGTGAAATGAGGTGTTTTTAAAATAATCCATTCTTTACTGTCCAGTAAAGAATGGATTATTTTAAAAACACCTCATTTTACATAAAGACATAAAGTATATAAGATGTCCATCTTATATACTTTATGTCACTTACAATCAAATTATTAATATATACAAAATTAACCTTATTTATAGTTTAACCATGCATTTGAATAATATTAGTGCGGCGACTTTTTCTCCATGCAAAGTCTTCGTAGATAATTGATGTGCTTAATTGCATTCGAAACCGATTGCGCGTAACGCGGTACCTATTGACTTCCTACCAAGGTTAAGGACGGTGCCTGCTCGTACAGTATTACTAATATAGGGTAAACACACACGCGCGTCTACATACCCTAAAATTCAAACATCATATACATACACGCGCGCGCGCACACACACACACACACACACACACACACACACACACACACACACACACACACACACACACACACACACACATACACACGCGCGCGCGCGCATATGCACACACACACACACACACATATGCACACATACACACACACTTAAAGAATCTCTGTACATTGTGCTTTATCTGACATGGAAAATAAATTTATTATAATATATTTGAATATTATTCTAATGCAAATGTGCGCTTCGTTAGTTTAGTCCAAAGTCCGACGTCGATCGATGCTGTTCATTGACCAGTAATTAGGATTTAGTGGAAACTATCAATTGACTTCAACTGATTAATGATTCAAACTTTTGTAGAAACAGGACAAATATACAACATAGATGTTTTTGAAAGGCTATTCGAACACGGTTTTGATATCTACATTTTATGGTGAAGAAAGGCGATCTATTCAATAGGCACAGACAACATAACAACATTGTAATCCATTGAATATAAAAATCTATTCTTATTTATGAGTATCAGATTCCTTGAGCTTTTTCTTCCGACATGACAATGACTTCCTTATTCGGTGGTATGGGGATATCTTCGAAGAGATCATCTACGAAACCGATCTGAAACGTTGCATCATTTTTGTTAACGAATATCAAAGCTAGAATGAGTAAATTAAAATGGAGCGCAGATGAGAGTATGTAGAAATGAACAAAGCTGCGATGAAGGACGCGTATACAACTTTCGACTAATAGTAAAATTAAAAGGCCTGCGTCAAAATACTGTTCACGTCAGCCGTGCTTCACTGAAATAGAGTAATAGTATCAACGACTAACTTATACGTCATTTCAATATTAATCAATAATGGAGTTTTCACTGTGAATTTAGAAGTGAGTTCGACAGCGAGATGTTCCAGAATAGCACTGCTGACTGACTACCGACGTCTAGGAGGATTATATTAGCTGTAAATTTCTTGAGTAGCTTTTTCTATCATGGCATACATTGAAGCAATCTTTATGCTCTGGATAGTAGTCAGAGCCATTGTTAATCAGGACCACAGAAAGATTATAATTTATTTAGCCCTAAATTAGTAATTACTCTATGTAATTTTCTCGATTACTCTCACCGAACCTAATGTTAAATGAAATCAGAGTCTATCAATTTTGGTATAACTTTCTTTACTAAGCGTGGAGACAGACATGCAAATAGATCACTAAGACAAAAACCGAATAATGTTACCTACTTCTAACATGACCCTTTATTCCAGTAGCCCATCCGTAAATATATGTAATAAACTTCCAGAAGCCAGAATAGTATACTTTATATAAACCAGAGGTGGTTAAACTGCACGGATGGTTTAAGTGGTCGCCTCGCCACTCCCACTGTGAGTGTTGTGGGTTCGAATCCGAGACGGGACAAAAAACTGTGTAATCCATAAATGGTTGTTCCAAGTCTGTATGTTCTTTGTGTCCGTTGTTTGAATGTTTGTAAAGTTCCCCGCGATACAGGAATAACTCATAGTGCAGGTGAAATCTTACATCTATTATGCCTTGGCCATCCGCGACCGACGACACGTGGGTGTTTCGTCTCTGCAAATTAAAAAAAGTAATGTATGTTGCTATTTGTGGCCAAAAGTCTGTGTGTTATCAAAATACGTCTCTAATAGACTAAACTATAAAAGTGAAGAACCGGTGACGAACGGTGACGACGATTTTATCATCACTCATCTCAATGAAAGACAATTAACTTTTAGAGTTCAAAAAAACTCTTATACAACAGCTTTGTCTCTCCGTCCGGCGGGGCGAAACCTCGGCGGGGTCGCGATTGCATGTGAAAGCGATTCGCGCGGCCCCGTCGTCTATGGTTATGTCCAGGCACACCATGGTAGGTTTAGTCGGTATTACTGGGGTATCTTTCCTCCAGTGAGCTTGACATAACCTCTCCGTCACCCCGCGGAGAGATATGCGTCAATACAATAACCCACGTAAAAAAAAAGTAATATTAAAAGTTAAAATGTTAACAAATTGATACTACTTGAATTTGTTAACATTTTAACTAACATTCTAGATAATCAGTACAGGTGATGATTTTAGGTATTTAGTAGGTGATTTTAAAGTTATTTCTAATTACTGCCTTGGCCAAAAGTATTAGGCACCCCCAATATAGTTATCACACACCTGTGCTATTTGAACAATTAAACAATATTGTATAGATACCGGTGTCATAAAACACTATTTAAGACAATAGGCGGCATTTTTTAAGCAGTCGTAAAACATCTGGTGCGTCAATAATAAAATTTTATTTTTTCCAAAATTTATTTTTAATGTTTCGTCAGTTACCATTTGGAAGTCTTAGTGTAAAGACAGTGCATTTGTGGTTTTGTGAATTAATTGAGAAGAAATTCATTTGAAAATGCCAAAACGAAACGAAATTAGTATTGAAAATCGTGTGAAAATTCAACTTTTACATGAGCAAGGCAAGACTCAAAAAGAAATCGCGAAGTTGGTGAAATGTTCGCGATGCGCCGTTCAATCTGCTATCAAACGTTTTGTTGAGACTGTCTCTCATGCAAATAAACCAAGAACAGGCAGAAAACGCGTGACTACTAGCCGTCAGGACAGAAAACTTATCCGAGAGTCTGTGAAAGATAGAAAAAAAACTTCTTCGGAGCTTGCTGTGGCTTTAACTGAAGAGACTGGACATCCCATAAGCGCACGAACTGCAAGACGAAGGCTAGTAGAAGCCGGCTTAAAAGGTTGCAAAGCTAGGCAGAAGCCGTGGCTATCCGCAGACAATAAAAGAAAATGACTTGATTGGGCTCTGAGACACCAACATTTCACAGAAGAGGATTGGTCTAATGTGCTGTGGTCTGACGAATCAAACTTTGAGGTAAGTTTTTTTAGTGAAGTCTATACCACAATTACAACGATCATTGTTGTGTTTGTCTTCAAACTCAAATGTTATAAAAGTTTGTAATGTGTGCTTTTTTTTGGAATCTACAGGTATTTGGAACACCAGGTGTGACGTTTGTGAGGCGACGCAAAGGCGAAGAATATCACCCAGATTGCGTAGTACCAACCATAAAACACGGCGGAGGCAGTGTAATGATTTGGGGTTGCATGGCTGCGGATGGAGTCGGCAAAATGTTTGTTTGCGAAGGTCGCATGAACAGTGAAAAATACATTAATGTACTGGAAACTGCTCTCGTACCTTCGCTTTCGTGTATTTTTGGTGACACTAACTTAAATGGTGTGAAATTCCAACAAGACAATGCTCCGTGTCACAAGTCAGCTACTACGATGCGCTGGTTTACTGAAAATTGTATTGATCTGTTAGATTGGCCTGCCCAGTCCCCGGATCTAAATCCTATTGAACATTTGTGGAGTATTTTGAAGAGAAAAATAAAAGAGCACTCGATAACATCAAAAACTGCTTTAAAAAACGCGTTAGTGCAAGAATGGGATGCAATTTCTCCAGAGGAATGTGCGAAACTTGTACGTAGTATGCCCCACAGAGTTGCTGCTGTCATAAAATCAAATGGTGGCCCAACAAAATATTGATGTTTTTACAATATTCTAATGGAAATAAAGTACTTTAATCATTATAATTAGTTTTATTTCTCTCTAAGCCTGAAATATGCAGTAATTTATAGGGTGCCTAATACTTTTGGCCAAGGCTGTACTTAGGTCGGTGAAATACCACTAAGCGGTCGCCCATCTATAGACTAACCGCACCCAACGCTGCTTAAGCTCGCTAATTGTTTACCGATCAGTGAGTGCGGCTACGAGATTTCAATCATTAATACAGACTCTAACATGATACCCTGCTGTGGTATCCCTAAAGTTAAGCAAATTGTATCTTTATAGATTTTGCTTAACTTTAGGGATAGGTAGATACTACCTCGATGGCGTAGTGGTTAGTGTAACCGACTGCCACGCCCGAGGTCGCGGGTTCGATTCCCGCACAAGTCAAACATTTGTGTGCATGAACATGGATGTTTGTCTTGGTCTGGGTGTTTCTATGTATAATATGTATGTATTTACAAAAAAAATAGTATATATGTATGTTTATCCATTGTCTAGTACCCATAGTACAAGCTCTGCTTAGTTTGGGCTAGATGGTGTTGTGTGTATGTGGTAGAATATTATTATTATTATTATTATTATTATTTATTTCATATAATTCACTTGGCTCTTTAGTCAAGTGAATTATATAAATTAAATTGTATCTACCTACCTACCTATGTAGGTATATGGTTTATAGCATATAACATGTTATTGAGTGACTTTTATGACATAAATTGACAACAGACATTGTTTGTGTTCCGATAAGAGCTTGAATTATTAATATCAAAAAGAAATTTACATTAAGTGAACCTGCTTGATGTTTAATTTCTCAGCATGAGTCACAACTGTACGAAGTCATCGATAAACGCCATGATTAAACTTAATACAAACATATTTACTATATATTACTCACATTTTACCTATAACCCTAATAATCAAACTTTACTATATGTGAGTAGAGAGGAAGCGGGGTTTTAAAATCTTTTCATAATCTTAGCTCGGCCGAGGGAATGTACAATGCGGTTAGGTCAGTTAGTTAGTACGTTATATTTAACTACAGACATAGTCTTACTTACGCCTATATCCCCGAAGGACAGAGGTGTACTGGTCTACCTATTGCAAGATACGATCTTACTTTCCACGTTATAGGAGGCGACTCTATTGCTAGCTATCGAGCATAATTTTAGATGCCGTGCTGAAAAGCGTTAAGTACAGAAAAAAACTTAACGCGAAGAGAAATCTATTACAAAAAAATATATTATGACATTTATGACACAAACATTCAAAATATGAAGAACACAACTTTCCAAGAAAATTTATGCTGTTTTCATAAGCCAAAATGGCCACAGCGTATGTAATCAATAAAGAGCCCATTACGTGATGTGACGCCATTTTACAGCCATATACATACCCAGACACCTTGACAACAAAATTAAGTATAATTAAATGTGTTCAGTCGCCTTATTCCACCACATATCATATCATTTTATTCCATTTTGAATATATACGTCTTCGTAGCGTGTAGTATCTGTTAAATATGAATGAAATCAAAGTCATAAATTTAATACAAAATGTGGAAAATACTTTGTGCATATACAGAAACTATTTTGTATATGAAAATATCAAAAAGAAAATGATACTTATTCGCATAGTTATTGAACTGTTGCTATATATACTTGGGTTTGTCTACTGTTGTTACTGCATTGCAAGTGTCACAGAAATTACTCGTACTGAGAAAATAATATATATATCGTTATATATTGGGCTTTTTATTTGTGATGTATTGTTTGTAATACGCGCTTGCCAAAAAAAGGAACATTACAAAATCTTCATAACAAATATTATAGCTATTCATAACATTTACTATAAAAAACCACGTTATATTAAAAGCTTAAAAAACTTAGAAGTTGTTTTCAAAGTAACTTTTATAGTGTTTTCCCTTACATCGTTATTCATCGCTGGATTTCAAATAATATATAATATTATTTTGGCACGAAACTTAATATCTTTAAGCTATGTGTGGTTATATTTCATTGAATTACACTTTTGTGTAGAGTTTTCTGCATTGCACACATTTTTAACAATACTAAGTAATTTGCTTAAATGTCTAAACGAATCACTATCTGAGATACATATGGAACTAAAAAGAAAATTGAACGTATTACTTTCGAATAACATAAGTCAAACGGATGAACCGATAATTGTGAACAAAATAAAACAGTGGGCTGAGCAGTATGACTACACAGTGAATTGTAGAAAACATCTGTCCGCCTGTTTTGAATATCAAGTACATATCTTGTTATTGTTTTTCTTCTGCCTAGAGTTGTGATATGAATAATATAAGACATGCTTTTAAATTACAGATCATATTTTCAATATCATCTATAGCCGTGCGTTATATTGTGACGTCATATGTCTTGTTCCTGATGATTTTGCAAGAGGTAACTATACGTGATACGCGTACATACGAATGATATTCAAATACAGTTATGCACAACGCTAGACATACACCCGTATGTCTAGCGTTGTCGCGACCCTTGCTTTACTATACAAGGTACCTTGCATAGTAAAGCAAGGGTCGCAATAATAAATAAATAAATAAATATATATATATATATATACTATACTACACTTAGGGTCGCGACGTACACCGTAAGTATACTATTGTCGATACATTCGAATACAATTGCGCAGATGTCTACTGTATATAATAGTAGTGATGCGCTTAATTACATTCGAATGATATTCGAACACAGTTGTGCAAAATGCGATACTTAATTTTTACGGCAAAGGACGGAGCGCACGTATTCGTGTAAATGTTCAGAACATATTCAAATATAACTTTAATGCAATCGCGCAGATTACTACTGTATAGAAGCACGCAAAACGTGCGTAATAATCTTTTGTTCGTGCATGTATCGTTTCAGTTGGTAATAAGAAATTTCATTGAATGTTATTATTTCCAGAATTTGCGCAATTATGCATCCGTAGTAACAATAATATGGGATATGTTGTATTGCACGTATTTTATGTTCATAGTCTTCAGTGCAGGCCAAAAGCTGCAAAACGAAACAGTTTCTATGAACCAGGCTGTATCAAAATTGTACTGCTTGTTGTCAACAAGTAAGTACAAGTTTTATCCTTGGTGGCCCGGCCTACGTCGGCAAAAAATAGGTCAGGATTCGGCCATTGTTTACGTTATCGCCCGTTATCACTGCGTGCCACTTGAGTTTTTGTTATTGTGAATTACGACTCACTCATTCGTAGAATAAAACAAAAGTATTCGTAGTTCGTAGAATAAAACAAAAGGTACTTCTGGGAAGCTTATGATATTAGCTACATTGTATAATATAAACAAGAGCATTTGTGTTCAATCGTTTTTATTATTAGACCGGTTGGAATGAGATAATGTAAACAAATGACGACTCATATGATGTGTGCTGATATAAGTAAAATTATTATATTTAACCTATCGTATTTATATTTTCGTAATATCTTATGATATTTTCTTTACAAAAACATAAAATAGGGACTACAATTGCCTGGAAAATGTTATGATTTTAGCATTTGAAAATAACAGTAAAGCCGCCGTTATTTTTATATAACTTGCGATGCGTTAATGTTTTTAAAAAATCATCGTAAGCGAATTAATGCTTGGATATAGTTAATTTTAGTTTTTTATTGTATGAAATCTACTCAATTATGATAATCAAATAAATAAATAAATAAAGCTTATTTTTCTATCTAAAAAGGCATTTTATGAAAATAGGTAAATAATCATGACAAAATCAACGGTATTATTCTCTTCGTTTTATATATCTAGAAAGAATACAATTTACTAAGAATTATATTGTTTCTAAAAGTAAAAAAAATACCTTTCTATTGATGTATAACATATATATGATATATATGCTATACATCGTTAGAAAGGTATTTTTTATGCAAAATAAAATGAAAAAAGAGTGTCAAACTGCGTGTCAAGGGTCCGTTTTTTGTTTAGAGAGGGTCGTTTTTTGTTTAGTCAAATAATTCATATTTCTTGATATATTTTATAATATTACTTACAAATACGTTAATACTATTAGAATTCTAATAAGAATACATAAGAATCTTATTAGTTTAGGTTGATTAAGCATAAAAACGACGCGGCGAAAAAAACAAAAGAAAGCGCCGGCTACTATTTTTTTTAAATTTTTATAACGTATACATTTTTAAATATTGCTATTGCTATTATAATCATTACAATAATGAATAAAATAACAATTACTTACGTTTTAATGTACTTCCAAGCACCGAAATCCATCAAAAAACACTTAAACCCACAACACAAACACATTCACGACGGCCATTACGGGCGAGCGCGTCGACTAAACTTTAGAATTTTTTAATAATATATTGCTGTCCAAAGCAGGCGTTTTTATTGGTCCGTGGTATAGCACCATTCGTTCCCAGCCCATCTGTAGCCAATAGGCAATCAGTTTTAAACAAGAAGTTTCTTATATTGCGGTTTTAAACGGCGGCGACGCGCGGCGTTTTCGCGCCAATTTGGTGGCTCGCATGCGAGCCGCCGGCCATCGACGGGTACAAATCTGCCGGCTCGCATGCGAGTCGCCGGACTACGACAGGTAAAAAAAAATTGTCATTGTCATGTTTGATTAAGAAAATTGTAGCTGTAATTTTGACCTACTTAAAGCTCTTAAAGTTACCGAGATATACTTTTAGTACGCCTCGTCGCCAATTATTTACGACCTGCAAAACCATTACCCATCAGACGGAGTGTGCTTGTTTGTTTGTTATAGTTACTTTCAGTGTATATGGACATAATTAAAATATTTAAAGGTACAGTCGCCTTTCATATTCCATGGATACCTTAAAGTCTAAAACCCTGTGAACACCTGAATTAGAACGAATATGAATGAATTAGATGGCGTTTTTTATAAATTACGGCTATATTAGATATTGACGGTACACTTCTAGTCAAATGTAATTCGTAGTTGCTTACAATTTTTTTATTTCTAAATAGTTAAGTAATACAATAACATTGAATAGAGATTCAAAAATTGTTAAAGGTAAATTTAACAAAACTGAGTTATTAAGAAATCCACTTTTTTATTTCATAGTAGTGCACGACATAACAAAACTACTTAACAGTTCTTGTATCGATTGCCGCTAGATGGTGTCTAATACCGGCTTATACCATTTTAGTTTTGACATGCATTTTTGCAGCTCACTGTACCTACGTATGTTTCAGTCAATTAAAGACATACTTACATCAAAGTTACATTTAAACTAGCGAATTATAAGCTTATGTTAATTAGGAACTAAAAATATTTTTGGACACCTTATTTAAACTATTAATTTATTAAATAAATTTTTATTTTCAGATCCTGAAGCACCCGAAACTAAAGTTGTCAAAAATGTATTAGTTGTAACAACAACAAAGCCAGCCGACATAAAATTCTTTAAAGTAGGAATGGGCTTGTATTTAATACCGATGATTTTCTCTGTTATAGTTACCCATGCAATTATTGCTTTACAATTTAATAACCTTATATAGAGTATTTAATCGCTGTGAAAATTACACTTTTAATTAGTAATGCTCTAATTTGAATGGTCAATAATTCGAATAATGGTTCGAATGTGCATTTTCTACATTTTTCTGTATCTCTTTACATTGATTTCTAAAAAAAAGACTGTGGCATATTTGTAGACTGCTAGTCTCTTACGCGGGTTTAAGAACTCATCTTCATCTCATGAGCGACTATCAGATATAAGCTGAGGTATATTTTCTGAGTTCTGAACGACAAAATTTTCTTTAATTATGCTTTGCTTACTCTCGATCTCCGCCAATGATTAACAGAGTGCTTTGCCGTTTTGGTCGAAAGTATACATAGAGCAAATTTAATTTTTTGGCCTTCGTTGCCATTTTATACCTAATTACTTTTTGTAGTTTCGACTCACGTTGATCTTCTAGATACGCATACAAACATGTCATTGAAATGGTCTAGCGAGATCTTGACTAATTAGGCAGCAGCAGTGGCAGCTGCATCTGCAGCTGTTTAATTATTTGATGAATTTAAGACGATATGTATATTCACATACAGAGGCATCGACGGAAAATATTGTTAGGACTCAAATTTAAAATATAGTTTGATAACCATAACTTTCCATGGAATTGTAAACAAACACTGACGAATATTTTCTTTCATCTCTGTTCATACCCAAAGTACAGGATAAAATATTGGACGCTCGGACACCCCCAGGCACTATGGCGACGACGTCAATACTTACATACAATATCACAAATTGTACCATCTTATCATCATCAGTAAAAGTATAATTTTAGAATTATTAATAACGATTGTATTTTAAGGTGTTTGGTTTGAAACGAATTGATGTTGAGTAATAATACTAATAATACATAAGTTTCAATTGGAGGTAGGCATAGTTGGGTAAAATGGGAAGCTTATAAATATAAGTTTAATGACTTCTTGCATGGTTGTGCAGCCTTGAAATGTGAATTTTTAACAGAATTTATGTTACGGTAAACAAATAAATATTGCACTTATTAACTTTATTTTTTTTATTTCAGCGCTATCTAATACTCAATAATATCCGACATGGTGTACATCTAAAAAATATGAAACGTATTCCTTTATATTTGTACCACAAATTATATAATAATAATATCAGCCCTGTATTAAACTGTCCCACTGCTGGGCACGGGCCTCTTCTCACTGTGAGAAGGGTTAGGCCGTAGTCCACCACGCTGGCCTAGTGCGGGTTGGCAGACTTCACATATCTTCGAGAACATTATGGAGAACTCTCAGACATGCAGGTTTCCTCACGATGTTTTCCTTCACCGTTAAAGCAAGCGATAACTAATTATTAAATACGCATATAACTTCGAAAAGTCAGAGATCCACGCCTTGGGTTCGAACCCGAGACCTCTGCGTGACAGTCCAATGGTTTCCCACTAGGCTTCCAATGGTTTCCCACTAGGCTACCACAAATTATAACTATTATAAAATAATACACGTAGCAAAAAGCATTTTGAATACCTGTAGCAATAGGTGAAGGTTTTCAGGCCCCACATTATTGGGAACACCGCTTGTACCGATTATTGGGCACATTTCTAAAGTCCGTGCTGCTGAGAATCTAAACATAAAATTTAAAACTCACCACACAGAGCATAACTCTCGTATCACCTTAAACGACATTAACTATTATTAATAAATAAATAAATAATAGTTTAAAAACAATAAAAGACACACTTCATAAAAAAAAAGTTGAAAATAATTTAATAATTTTCATGTAAAAAAGCGTGGGGGTATCAAAATATCTTAAAAAGCACCCGACGCTTATAGACATATAAATAGTTTTTTTTTTCATCATTTTTTTTTCTAAATTTTTCTATTGCCGTCTTTCCTCGATAAGTGTGCAAAGTTTCAAATCAATCAGTCGGTTTGAAAGGGGTGAAAATCACGTTCAAAGATTCCGTTACATAGACACATAGATACATACATACCAAGCTTTTTTTTTTTTTTTTTTTTTTACGTGGGGGAATGCATGACGCATACCCCTCCGCGGGGGCGGGCGGAGGGGTTATGTCGGACTCGCCGGGGTAAAATAAGATGTTAAGATGATAAAGTACCTCCCGGAATACCGACTAAACCTACCACGGTGTTCCTCGACAAAACCACTATCGACGGGGCCGCGCGAATCACTTTCGCATGCGGTCGCGACCCCGCCGAGGTTTCGGCCCGCCGTATGAAACGGCAGGCCACTACACGAAAGACCTACCCTAAAGGCACTTCTACCACTCCCTACTGTCCCCCCTAGAGGGGAGACGGACTCAACACAGAGGCGCGCGTGGGAACACGCACGCCGCCTCTCGGACCTGGTGCTGAACGGATGGCGGGCAGGCCCACAAAGCCCGCCACCCCCAGGTCAAACCTCAGGGTGGCTGGAGGTCGTCCCGCGCCCTCCGGCGCCCGGCTCTGCGGTTGGGGAGAGGGTTCAAACGCTCCCTCTCCCGCTCCGCCGCCTCCTTGATGGAAATGACTTCCTCACAAAAGGAGGCGACGGCGTTCCACGACCTCTCACTCCGGACCATAGACTGAACTACGGCCGGGAGCGAGAGGGCAACCAATCCGACTGCCGCGATCAATTCACGGCGCTGCGATGCCCAGGCGGGGCAAACCGCCAAAGTGTGCAGCGCCGTGTCCTCAACTACGTCGCGGCAGTCGCCGCAGTGGTGACAACCGGGCGTCTCTTGCCGGCGTATACGACACAGGAACTGGCCAAAACAACCGTGGCCAGTCATTACCTGTGTCAGGCGGAAGGTGAGGGCGCCATGGCGCCTCTCCAGCCACTCCTCAAACACGGGACTTACCGCCACGATCGTGGCGTGGCCGGCACTGGGGTGCACAAGTCGTTCCTTCCAATTCGCCACTAGGACCTGGCGGAGCTCGGACCTCGCCGCCTCGAGAGCGGGAAGAGCCGGTCCTTCGCCCCGAGCTAGCGCCTCCCGGCGCCAACGATAGAGCGACGCCAGGAGCGCCGCTTCCAGGTCCCATGGCATCGATCCGGCATACATACCAAGCTAATAAAAGCGTTTTAAAATAGAACAACTTTATTAAAAGTACTATTATATACACACAACATACAATTTATCACAATATAATTTCGATTTTCTTTATAATTAATAAAAAAATTCATGAATTTTATTACAATATTTAATATGATTTAATTATATTATATCATTCTTAGTAATGTAACTCTTAATTTAATATGTATTTAAAGGAGAATGGCGGAACAACGATATTCATTTTAAAGATAATAATTTCTAAAAATTTACATTTATAAAATGTATTTTTATTGATTATAAATTAATTTATCACAATAAGATTATGTAGTAAGAGGCATGAAGCTAAAGGGGCAGTCGGCAGCAAGTGAGGAGAACCTCAAATAGAACCAAGTAGGTAGAATTAAAAACCAAACGCGAAAGGAGGTTTTACGAGTTTTCTATGTGATAACCTCAATAGGTTATGAATACACAGTCTGGCAGCGGCACACCGACGGCCAAACACTATAGGTTCTCAATTATGTCTGGCATTCCAACAATTGACAGGTTAAAATCAAAGGCGATTGAAGGTGGTGAATACTGATCGTCAATACCTACTTTATGCCACTTAGAACCAAAATATTGTAATGCACGCGCTTTCCCATACGCTTAAATAAACCAACATTTATAATCCGATCATTGCAATCCATAACTATGTTTGTACTGAGAGTCTTGTTTTTTATTTTTACATATAATGTGTATACAGAATGTGCCGTAAATAATGGATAATCCTTGTATTCTTTATGTCGCTTACACCTTATATACTTACTCCCTCACTTAGAACAATACTATTTACATATAAAAATTTACTATTATTATTTATTTATTATTATTACTCTATTTATATTTTAACCATGCATTTGAATAATATTAGTGCGGCGTCTTCTTCTCCATGCAAAGTTTTCGTAAATAACTGATGTTACATTCGAAAAATATTTTAGAACTCTACTGCGTACATAGCAAAGTTAAATACAATACCTGCTACAGTATTACTATCATAATATATATTTGAGTATTAATCAAATGCAAATGTGCGCTTCGTTAGTTTAGTCTAAAGTCCGACGTAGATCGATGCTGTTAATTGTTAATTGACCAGTAATTAGATTTTAGTGGAAGCTATCGATTGACTTTAACTGATTAATGATACAAACTTTTATAGTAACAGGACAAATAAGTCTACAAAATTGTGCTGCGCATAAATGTATTTCAAATAATATTCGTATACAGTTTAGATAGGACGAAGGAGCGCAGCTGTACAACAAATAAAAAACGTTTACTGAATTATGTCACAAAACACTGTCAATTTACCATCTCTTTCTAACCTTAACGTAACTCAGAATATATTTTATAGAACACACTTAAATTACCTATACAGAATCTCAATATAAATGAACTCATTATAACTGCCTCCGTGGCGCAGCGGTAGTGAATGTGACTGCTGTGCATGAGGTCTCGGGTTCGAATCCCGGGTCGGGCCAACAAAAAGTTATTACGTTTTTCTGTTAAGAAATCTCAATAGCAGCCCGGAGTTAGGAAGTTGGCGGTGTTAGACACCTCCGTGCCTCGGAAAGCACGTAAAGCCGTAGGTCCTGCGCCTGATCTCTCTCCAGTCGTGTCGTATTACCATCCCATCTGATCATGAGAGTTAAGGAACAGAGAGTGCACTTGTGTTTGCGCACACACTTGTGTTCTATAATACCTCCTGCGCAGATGGCCATTCTTCGTTAAGACTGGCCGCCGTGACCGAAATTCGGTCTGGAGGACATTATTATTATAAATGAACTGTACCTGTTCTCTTTGAGACACACTTTAACCCGATATCTACATTCCATGGTGAAGAAGATCGATTTATTCGAGAGGCAAAGGCAACGTTATGCACATATCTATTAGAATATCGTAATCTATTAAATAATTAAAATCTATTCTTATTTATGAGTATCAGACTCCATGCGCTTTCTCTTCCGACATGACAATAACTTCCTTATTTGGTGGTATGGGGATATCTTCGAAGGGATCATCTACGACATCGATCTGAAACGTTGCATCATTTTTGTTAACGAATATCAAAGCTAGAATGAGTAGATTAAAATAAAGTGCAGATGAGTATGTAGAGATAAACAAAGCGGTGATGAAGGACGCGTATACGACTTTTGACATTAACAATGAAATTAAAAGGCCTGCGTCAAAATACTGTTTACGTCAGCCGTGCTTCACTGAAATAGGGTAAAGGTGGGTCTACGCTAGACGAACCGAGCACGAGCGGAGCACGAGCCGAGCACAAATTCGTGTAGTGCGGACCGATTTACAAACCTCGAACGAGCGCGCTTCAAGCGTTTGGTTTGTGCTCAACTCTGCCCCGCCTACTGTCGGTTTTTTGACGAACACAAAGGGATTTGCATCGCACTCACTACGTTCGAGGACAGTGATTGTTCAAGGCTAGTTGTACGTCCTCTCTTGACACCGCGAGTATGTGGCTTGTCTTGTGCTCGGCTCCTCTATCGTAGACCCACCTTTATAGTAATTCAACGCCTAACTTAAACGTCATTTCAATATTAATCAATAATGGAGTTTTCACTGTGGACTTAGAAATGAGTTCGACAGCAAGATGTTCCAGAATAGCACTGCAGACTGACTACAGACGTCTAGGAGGATTATATTAGCTGTAAATTTCTTGAGTAGCCTTTTCTATCATGGCATACATTAAAACTCTGGAGTCCTTTATGCTCTGTAAAAAAGTCAGAGGCCATTCTTGAACATATCAACGCCTAACTTAAACGTCATTTCAATAGTAATCAATAATGGAGTTTTCACTGTGGATTCAGAAATGAGTTCGACAGTAAGATTTTCTCTATTACTCTCACCGAACCTAATGTTAGATGAAAGCAGAATCTATCAATTTTGATATTACTTTCTTTACTAAGCGTGAAGACAGACATGCAAATAGATCACTCGGACACAAAAACCGATTAATGTCAATAAAAATATATAATAAACTTCCTGAAGCCAGAATAGTATACTGTTATATAAACCAGAGGTGGTTAATTTAACTGCACGGATGGCGTAGTGGTTTAAATGATCGCCTCGCCGCTGCCACTGTGAGTGTTGTGGGTTTGAATCCCACACGGGACAATAAGTTGTCTAATCCATGAATGATTGTTTCGAGTCTGGATGTTCTTTGTGTCCGTTTTTAGAATGTTTGTAAAGTCTCACGCGATACAGGAATAACTCATAGTGCAGAAGAAATCTTTAAAAGAAACAATGAATGCACTACTTACATCTATTATGCCTTGGCCATCCGCGACCGACGATACGTGGGTATTCCGTCTCTGTAAAATTAAAAAAAATTAAATGATAAACAAACTTATACATGAAATCTGTAACAAATTGGCACGCACTCTGCATATGCTGTATTGTCATCGATAGGGGCCCACAATAGAGCGCTGACTTTCTGTGCGGACCTTTGATGTCCCACGGACGGAGACACCACAAAATTTATCAATAAACATGGTTAACACATTGAATGCCAGGCCGGTCATAAATGACCGCGAACAATACATTTTCTATTGTGTCTGTATGTAGATATTTCTCGGCAAAAGTCTGTGTGTAATCAAAAGACGTCTCTAATAGACTAAAATATGAAAGTGAAGAGGGATCTTATGTCGCACACACCGACGACGACAATTTAATGGCACTCATCCCAATGAAAGACAATTAACTTTGTAATCTGCTAGCGTAATTATGCTCCATCCTAGACTATTTAATGAAAATTACAGTTCTTCTTCTCTCTAACCTTTATTATTCCCAAATCACTTGGGGTCGGCTTTTTCTGGTCTAACCGGATTTGACTGATATCAATTTTTACACGGAGCGGCTGCCACCTGACCTCCGCAACCCGAAGGCTAGATCAGTGTCAGGATACTATAGGGTACTGACTTCCCAATAACGACTGTCATAGATGTTCATGGCAGCCGGGACCGACGGCTTAACGTGCTCTCCGAGGCACGGAGCAGGCGATAATTGTCAATCAATACGCACATAATTTCGAAAAGTCATATATATTCCGAAAGTCAGAGGTGCGCGACGTGGGTTCGAACCCGAGACCCTCTGCATTGCAGTCTGTTGGTCTCCCCACTGAGCTATCGCTGCTTTAACATTACAGATATGATTGTATATTTATTATATACTAGCAACTCGCACTGCTTCGCACGGGTAGTAAAAGGACTTAACAAATATTCTTCTTTTCTTTTCCTGTGGTTAGTGGCCAACCTGTTGTCAAGAGTTATTTAAGCCGTATTAAGCCGGTAGGCCTCTGACATGGCTTAACGACTGCTGTCAATTTGACAACAACCGGGACCGACTTTTTATGTGTCCTCTAAAGCACGGAGACGCTCAGATGAGATACCACTAAGCGGTCACCCATCTATAGACTGACCGCATCCAATGTTGCTTAACCTTGCTAATCGTTTACCGATCAGTGAGTGCAACTGGCTATGAGCGCCTTAACAAATTATACACCTAAGCCTTTCTCATGAATCACTATCTATTGGTGAAACCCGCAAAAAAATCCGTTCAAAACAGACGCGGCGTAGTGGTCGCCTCAACGCTACCACTGCGCTGAGTATTGTGGGTTCGAATCCCACACGAGACAAACATTTGTGTGATCCACAAATGGTTGATCGAGTCTGGGTGTTCTTTGTGTCCGTTGTTTGAATGTTTGTAAAGTCCCCCGCGACACAGGAATTATTCCTGGTGCGAGCGTTGTCTTTTCTAAGAGAATAAGAGAGAGAATATATCATCATGAATAAATATTGATGAAGCCGTCTGTCGAGACTGTGGATGGCTTTAGCGCCCGCGCTAGCCTGCCATATATACGAGTAGTCATAAGCAAGATTAGCTGCATCTTGAAATATGATTCGCCCTATACCTTAATACAAGTAATGTCAGCTGACAGAATAAATAAATAACCTGAACTTAGCATCAACAATCTTAAGACTGCGCCTAGCGTAAGACAGATAATGACAGAGCTCGTGCGGCGCATATTCAAATCGGTGCGCGGCCGCCATAGTCAAATTGTATGGGGCATTTGAAGTGCTTTTTTGATAAATATGTATCTTTATTTTCAACCAATAACTTAAATATCTGGGACGGACAAATTGTAATATAACTATTTATGTTTCGTTTAAGCTGTAAAATAGGATAGATTTCTACTGTTATAATCTTAAAATCACGTAACACGAGCTTACGTTTTTACATTTTTCGTGCAAATGTACGTAATTTTGTAGGCGAAAATATTAATTATTTTATGTTTTTTACACGGAGTAATTGTAAACACATTCATTGTTAGGGTAAATGTATATTTTATATTTGTAAACAAAAAGTGTTGATTTTATTCACTTAACTGTGACCGCCTGTTTTGGCACATTACGCTCGGCGCAGTCTTAATGTGTGTATTATTTATATCTAGTTTTATTTTACTTACCGAATTTCGTACTTTGAGGCTCTCTCTGAATACGTGCAACCTCTGCTTCTGTTTTCTCTTGAAGAAACCAATCTGTAAAAGAATCTTAAGTCAATATATGTTTTAAATAACAACAAAAAACAACAAGACCTATTGTATGAAATGAAGACAACCCAAGTTAGCTTAAAATATAGCTGAATCGCAGATACTTATTTTTAAAAGTCAACATTATTACAGTCTAGCTAACTAATGATTGATCAATTCTATCATTAGTTAGCTAGAACGAAACGAAACGTGGATTACGTATAAGTTTCCAATACTGAACAAAACTGGATTCTTTGCAATAATCCTAGAAATAGCTCGTATGCTGGCCAACGTCTGTCCTTTGCAAACATCCTAAAATTTTCGACGTTTTACGTTACGAAGGACTTATCTCTGGTAGGTACAAATACACATCAGGTTTGTAATATTACATGTCTCATTCATACTTGTAAATAGAGAATAACGGGCAACTTACTCTATAAAGTATAGTGATGATTACAATAAGTACGAGCAGAGCGATTAGCCCAGCTATTACTGCGATGAGCCATTTATTATTGGCCCACGTCAACTCTTTTGTGAATGTCATATCTGTAGTTGTGCTGAAATATACATACGACGCATTATATTTTGGGAATAACGAATATTTTAGGTGAAAATAATATTTACATATTCTCATTTTAAAGATTGAGCTGTGGTCTAGGTCTCATTGTGTTACAACTTGCCATTTTTTGTAGAGAGTGATGACAGATAGATAGCACGCGCATACACACAAACATAGCGCTGTGCTGTAGACCCTTTTTTATTAGACATACAATTTTAACGCTCCCGTCATTATATATTATGGTAATAGCCCTTTTTGTCAAAAATAATCACCATTTGGTTTTATCAGATAATAATGGAAGAACTTTTATCAGATAATGGAAGAAGTAATCGACGAGATCAAAATAGACTCTGTGTTCATCCTGCTAAAACAGCATTACTACATAAGTGTTATATGCAAAGCTCCATTAATATATAATAAGATTCCAAATAACATGAAACCAGTAAATGTAGCACTATTTAAAAAAACACGCAAAACCCTGCTTACTAATAAATGTTATTATAATGTTGATGAGTTCCTTAATGACATAAAACTATAGTTCATTGCAATGTTGAGTACTTATGTATTTTTACTGTGAACTTTTTAATTCTGTATCGAAATAATAAAACAAAAATAAATACTCAAATATACTAAAATATAGAAGATTATAATCATAATTGATTATAAAGCATGCATGTCATATTACTTGAGGTAAGCTTACGTACTTTGTTCTTTTTGTAACATTGGTCGGTACCAGAAATAGCTCAATGTCGGACGTCACTGATGTATTGAACTTCCCATTACCTAAATGTAAGAATAATTTATAATTTTTATTAGATATTATATATAGCATTAACATCATTTATATTACTTTCAGTTCAATGAAGCAATAGATACCAATATGCTTATATTGGTACTCAAATTTCATTCCCCCTTCGTCACCTTTTGCCTATCGCTAAAGCGATACTATTTATATCTATCATGTGTGATAGTCGATCCCTTAGTATAGGCCTTGCCAAATTTACATCAGAACAGAACACTTTCTTATGCCTTCCACATTCAATAATCCTTATTGGCGTATATAAAGCCGATAGCCTTGCTGATAGCCCTTAATATATCGAAGTTCTTACATTTGCGCTGGTAATAATAATGTCCTCCACACCGAATTACAGTCATGGCGGTCAATCTTAACGGAGACTGGCCATCTGCGTAGGAGATATTATAGTGCACAAGTGTGTGCGCAAATACAAGTGCACTCCCTGTTCCCTATCTATCATGATCGGATGGCACAGTAATCCGATACCACCGGAGAGAGATCAGGTGCAGGACCCGTTGGTTCCGTTGGTCCGTTGGCTTAATGTGCTTTCCGACACATGGGGCAACTTTTTGTTGGCCCGACCCGGGATAAATCTATACTAATCTATACTTATATTATAAAGAGGAAAGATGATATTTTTTTTATTTGTTTGTAAGGTTATTACTCGAAAATTACATAGCATTTTATTTTAATTTACTTTACTTTTACGCGAGAAAAACCACTGGCAAAAGCTAGTAAACTAATAAAAAAATAAAAGATCATTTGCGCTGGTAGTATTAACAATCAGCGTGAGCTACCCACCGCGAGTAGCCCGTATAATTAACTCATGCAAGTAGCCCGCGCGACTAGCTTGCGCATGTACTTCGGGTAGCTACATGCGTCACGTAGTAGCACTTTAGTACTCACCTATATCTGATTTCAGAATAACGGCAGTTGCGATTATTCTTTGTGTGGTTTTCGGCAGTAGATCTAAATTACATATTAGATTAAACTCGTCATCTGTATGATCCTCTTTACATTCCTTTTTGTCGGCTGATACCTAAAAATATAATGTTATATAGGTTAGAATTAGAATTAATTTATATTCTGAAGCATTTCTTAATGCGCAAGATGAGACGAAACTATACTCTCTGGAATGCGCTGTTTTGTTCCTCCGCATGCAATGACAATGCTTTAAGAATTGGTGGTAAGAAATAGGTTCTTTTAATAAATAGGTTCAATTAGTGAAGTCCATATAGGATGGACTTCACTAATTTCATTTATTTCAGTCGTAATTTATTACATACATTTAAATTATAAAAGGTTATGTCATGTATCGCATACTGTGAAAGACTTCTTATTAAAATTTCTCAAGTGATATCATAATTATAAGTATAGAGTTTTGGGAATCACAACTAGTACAGAGCGGTCTGAGCAATTTAGTTACGTTGTAATTTCACTGCGCTGTATCAGTGAAATTATAAATAACACTAGATAATATTGACCAGCGATATTGTATGAAATGTAGACGACTGAGAAAAAAGAATTTATAATGACCATGACCGCGTAATTATAAAGACAATTATAATGACACATATATCTCAGGATATGTTTACCCAGGATTTTACTTTGTTTACATTATGTAAACAAAATAAACCTCATTGAAATAAAAATAATTGAAATAAAAAAAACAGAAGACAATATTAAAATAAACCTCGTCAAACATTTAAGATAATGTTCACATGTATGATGTGTTTGACGATCTTTTATGTAGAGCTCCTACGATTTATTTAATTTGTTCAAAACACGTAATAAATATTAAAGTTACCTACCGTAAATTTATGAATGAAAACGTTTTTCTTCATTGACACCTTTGCAACAACGTTCTTCCATAATATACTATCATTATTCGAAATCTGAAATTAAACATTCCGGTATAAATGGAATTGGCAAGCTAACGTTTTCTTCTTCTTTTTGATTCTTGTTTGAGGTATATGATTTAACTTTTGAATTTCGAATAGAGTGTAAGTATACTAAAGTAATGAAGTTCTGTTGAGCGTTAAGCGACGAGTCAGACTAATACAAAAACGAAATTCGTGCAGGTAATAAAATTAGAATACTGCAATAGATTACTGTTTTACGAATGCAAGAGACCAGCGCGTTGAGCGTTTTTACGGAAACCGTCTTCCCTTTCTCTTCTATAGCTCAATATTAGGTACATTTAAGATTAAATATTAACTGAGTACTTAATGGCAAGTACCAATAATGTCACAAAAATAAGTGAAGGTCATACCAAGTATTCTTGGTCGTCGAATATCGACGAAGCGGAATCCCCCATTTCCTTTTCAGTAAAGTTTCTGCTGTGAGATTTACTGAAAATAATTTTATGTATTTCAGATTATACAGATAATTAGACACAGTGAAGCATGATTACATAATTTTTAAGGAGGCTCTGTGGTGACAGTAGTAGTCCCGTGTCTCTCTTGGTCCTGTGCGCCAACTGCTGATAATAATGTACTTTAAGGCCTGTAATATAAACCTGGATCTTCTTCTCTCTTAGTCTTTATTATTCCCAAGTCACTTGGGTCGGCTTTTCTGGTCTAACCGGATTTGACTGGATATCAGTTTTTACACGAAGCGGCTGCCACCTGACCTCCGCAACCCGAAGGCTAACGATACCCTAAGGCTAGTCCAGTGTCAGGATATTAGAGGGTACTGACTTTCCCAATAACGACTGCCATAGATGTTGCTGCCTCCGTGCTGCACCGTGCTCTCCGAGGCACGAAGCAGGCAATAATTGTCAATTAATACGCACATAATTTCGAAAAGTCATATAACTTCCGAAAGTCAGAGGTGCGCGACGTGGGTTCGAACCCGAGACCCTCTGCATTGCAGTCTGTTGGTCTCCCCACTGAGCTATCGCTGCTTAAATGCAATATAAACCATAGATATATCATGAAAAGAATTTTGACCTCTTTCATCACCACGCGCTCACGCTAGCTTCCAATAGAATTTATTTCTGTAGTTTTAATCATCTGATCCGATCCATAAGTATATTTCACAATTTATAAATAACAGAATCTGCCATCCATATTTAGTGTTTCTAATATGTGTGTTATATAGTCGCCAGGTGTCGAAAATCATCCAAATATCGGTCATTTTAGATTTTTGGTTTCGCTCTTTGCACTTCTTTTCTATAGAACCTAAGAAAAATTCTTACACATCGTAAGAAACAACGAAACAATAAAAAACTTACCCATTGATGAATACACGGTCGGTTGGTACGACGTATTCTACAGTAATGTTCTTGGTATCCGTGATGATGGACTCTTGGTTGCAATTCTCAAATAGTCGGGCTTCCACCTTCAATTCTTTATGTATGCTTATGGGCTTCGTCATATTCAGAATTAGGGGTATCAATTGCTGCAAATTTTAATACTTGTTTATAGAATAATCATCTATTTTCACACGTTATAATTACATGATGGCCGACGATAGTGTATTTTTTAGAGTTTGAAAAAACTCTTATACAAAGCTAGAGCCTCGCGGTCAACGCCATTCGACTCAGCATAGTCGATATATCGACATATCAAAGTCGATATATCAAACGTCATAGTCATTTCGGGGGTATACCCCCGAAATGACTATGACCTTTGACGTGATACCATTTTTTCGAACTCTAAGATTTACGGCATTTCATGGCCGTTTCTCACTTGTTTTAATATGAGTGAGCGTAATAATACTATATTTATCAATATATATAAATCTCGTATAACGGTGTTTGTGGTCGCACTCCTCGGAAACGGCTCGACCGATGATTATGATTATAATTATGATTATAGATTATGATATAAACAAAATATTTCTATAATAATAATATTCTACCACATACACACAACACCATCTAGCCCAAACTAAGCAGAGCTTGTACTATGGGTACTAGACAATGGATAAACATACATATATAGTTTTTTTTTGTAAATACATTCATATTATACATAGAAACACCCAGACCAATATAAACATCCATGTTCATGCATACAAATGTTTGACTTGTGCGGGAATCGAACAGACGACCTCAGGCGTGGCAGGCAGTTACACTAACCACTATGCCATCGAGGTATATTTGGTAGGTATGAGAATAGGTCGTAAAGTATATTTCATACTGCTAGGTGATTAGTGTCCTTATCGAATGAATTCATATGGTAGAACAACGTTTCCCGGGTCAGCTAGTAATTCTATATATGTACATATACACATCAAAAAAGTCTGCGTTCACTTGGAAAAGTCGAGATATTTTTCTCGTTAGAAAATATAATCAATGAATACATTATTTATTACTTTAAAATTTAAAACACATAATTTAAATATGAAAATCACTATATTTTTTTGATTTTCGTTAATAAAAATAGATGTTTCAATCTCTGTGAAATTTGTATTCTAAAGAAATGCGTAGATTTGATTAAAGTATCGAAATTAAACAGTTTATACGGATTTTGCCGCGTTTAATTTCAATGTATAACATTCGCGAAAACATAAGACAATATTATGTAAATTGATTAAAGTAAATAATTTCATTCATTTTATATGATTATTTACAAATTTAATACAAAATGTTTCCTCCCCTGACTTGAACGCATGCGGAAATCCTCCTGGGCATGCTGTAGATCAAGTTGTCCAATAGTTCTTGTGGAAGCCTGTCTCATTCTTGAATGGCGGCTTCCTTGGTCTCTGACAGAGTTCTTGGAGATAGCTAACGACTCCAAACAGCTCACTTGAAAGCGTCCCATGCGTGCTCGATTACGTTTAAGTTCGGAGAGCCGGCAGGCCAGTTTTACCGCGTGATTTCCTACTCTCGGAGAGCAGCGTTCACTCGTTGAGCTCGAAGTGCCGGCGCATTATCGTCGACCGACACGAAATGGTTACCATAATTTATCCTAAATGGTCTGGTGATGTCACCAATAACAGCTGTCTTGTACAAATGGCCGTCATAGAGCCTTGGTACGAGATCAAAGGCGTTCGAGCTCCAATCATTATTCTGCCCCAAAAAGATACCGATTTTTCACATTGCTGAACGGTTCCAGTTGCAGTTCTGTGGCTTTCAGAATTCCTAGGCCGTCTCCAAACTCGAACACGTCGATTATCAGGGTTCGTGCTAATCCATGTTTCGTCAACGAAAAGACAATTACGCCAAACATCATCTTCTTCGTCTTCATCATTTTGACGCTGCCTGGCCGTCTGCAATCTGTGTCGCTGTCGTTTCCGTGTATACAAAGGTACTCGCCAGGATCTCCGTTATCGTAATCTAAAATGGTGTAAACATTTACGAATGGTCTGAGTGCTAATATCCAGTCCAGTAGCAGCTCGCAGCTCTAATCTCAGTTTGGTAGCCTTAATTATTTGATCAGGGACGACAGGAAGTCTGATGTAGCGCTTCTTAACATCACTAAGGACAGTCGGGCGGCCACTGCGAGGTTGATCAGCCAGGTTGCCAAGACTCCAGTACCTCTGCAGGGCAGGCGACGAAGGCCTTGTAGAATATCCTTCTTCACGCAATAACACTGTTCTTGCTTGCAAGACTTCAGACAGTCCATCTGGTATTTTTAAAATGAACAATTTTAGAGAAATTGAATAAAACAGCGTTCAGGCAGAAACAAGAATGAGAATCACTTTTCTTTTTCTTTATATACTTCTAAATTGCCATAAATGTACCACATGTAAGTGGTCACCGTAGCCTATGGACGCCTGCAACACCAGAGGCATCACTTGCGCGTTGCCGACCCTTTAGGAATAAAAGGAAGTGGGAAGGAGAAGTAACGGGAAGGGGAAAGAGGGTGATTGGGCCTTCGGCACTCTCTCTTATCATTCACCTCGTTTTTATATAAAAAACAAAAGATATTAAAGCAATAAATAATGCACCATTAATTATATTTTGACACGAGAAAAAATATCTCAACTTTTCCAAGTGAACGCGGACTTTTTTTGATGTGTGTAAGTATGTGTATCTGATGAGAACTTAACATCCAGAATCCGTGTACGTGTATACGTGTTATTACAATTTTCGTAAAATTTGCATCTCTTTCGGCGCGACTGGACAAAATATGGGGGTCCTCAGCAATGAATTCTCGTGAGAAGTAGGAGTATAATCTATATCTATACTAATATTATAGAGAGGGAATATTTGTTTTTTTGTATGTTTGTTTATAAGGATTTAACTCAAAAACTACTCGACCGTTTTTTTTGGTACTGGATTTAAATTAGCAGACGGATCGCCTGATGGTAAGCGATCACCGCTGACCATGGACACCCGCAACACCAGAGGAGCAACAAGTGCGTTGCCGGCCTTTTAAATTTGAAAAAACCAGACTCTAGTTTATATATCTTACCTCAGTATCTCTTCCTAGTGGTTTCTGTAAGTAACATGTATAACCACCATTGTAGTCGGAGCATTCGACAAGCGAGAGCGGCGCACCACTCACTTGCACCCAAACGCAACCGTCGTACGAACTGGCACCGTCGTTACGGACACGTATCGTTACATTCTCTGAAGCCGTAGAGCCAAGAACGTAACGGTGTTTCTCACTGGAATTAATAAGAACATGCCGACGAACAAATTTAGATACAGTTACTACTAAAGTTAGAGCAACATACATACATACATATCTATGTTGCCAAGAGGCTGGCAGAGCAGTACAAACCAAAGACCTTATACACAGCAGTCACTACCGTTGCGCCTCCAAGGCAGTCTATTATCTATACTAATATTATGAAAAGGAAAGTTATGATTTTTTTTTGTTTGTTTGCGAGGATTTAACTCAACCGATTTAAAAAAGGTTTCACCATTAGAAAGTTATACTATAATATACGCTTATTTTATTTTTAAAAAGTACTGTTAGTAACATAACTTTTATGTTTTTACGTAGGGGAGTGCATTGACACGTAGCCCTCCGAGGGCGCGGGCGGAGGGGTTATATCGCACTCACCGCGGTAAAATAGAAAGATGGTAATAATGATAATAATGGACCTCCCGGAATACCGACTAAACCTACCATAGTGTTCCTCGACAAAACTGCATTTAGCGGGGCCGCGAATCACTTTCACATGCGGTCGCGACCCCGCCGTATGAAACGGCAGGCCACTACACAATGATCAGGACCAGTTTCCTCACCTTCCACTGACGTGGAAACTGGCCCTGCTCTAAGCGCTTGCTGAGGAGCCCATCTAGTCGGGGTGCGAGCTCTTCTAAGGCCAAGGCCCATAGACGGCCTAAAATGCCGTCGGGCCCTGGGGCGGTGTTCTTGGAGCGAAGTCTTGCCACCGCCGCTCGCAACGCTAATTGGGTCACTACGGGAACCACCATGGAAGGCGGAACCATCGGTGGAGGAGTGTGCTCCGTCCGTGAAGGTAAAAGAGCGGCCACCACTTCCTCAACTAATTGGGGCCGGAGACTCTGGGACAAGGGAGGCGCACAGGGGTAGAGCCTGCCTCTTGCCATAAGGTATAGACGTCCCCAAGGATTACGGTCAAGAGTCCCCAGGAACTCTTGGCGGGCCTGATCTTTGGCCCGCTTACTAACATAACCTAGCCTAACCTACTTTTAAGCGAAGCCGCGGGAAAAATCTAGTTATATATAAATTATAACGATTTTGAATAAATAAATTGAAGTAAAATTATAAATCTCTTGTTTAAAACTTTCGCAGCTTTAATTAAATCTGCAACAGCATGGCCTAATGGTTGAATGGTTTCAGGGTTACGTTAGAGTGTTCGTGAGACACACACATCACTGTAATGTATGAAGAATACATTACAGTACTGATGTGGAGCCACACCTAACAGAATCTTTTAGCTTTATTTGTAGAGGTTAACAAGAAAACCAGTAAATTTAACCCAAAATGGAATTTATTGTATTAAAAGAAGAATATCTAAATTTCTTATATAGTTTCAAAGTATCAGTTACCTGCCAGACCATAAGAGATCCATCGACAGTTTTGCCTTGCAGTCCTCATCTTTGCAATGTCGAGACACTTCTATACGTTTATCCATGTGGCTGTAATGTGGACTGGTAATCACCCACGTATTGAAAAATTCTGAAAATAGTTAGTTAATATTTACACATTGGATGTTTAATTAATTCACAAAAGCAGTTTATTTTAAAAAAGGTTAAGGGCATCCCGAATGGGAATGGGAAATCTACCGTATTTTAAAATATACCGATTTCGTCTTCTTAAAATTGTTTGATCTTTTCATCTAGTTAAAATAAATGAGGAATATATATCTAATATATAAATCTAATAAATCCTTAAGAAAGAATCCAACTATAATATTTAAAGGAATTATTTACTTTATATTAATATATTAAGTCAATTACACCTTTAAATATAGCAAAGCAACACGTGAAAAAAAAATTATTACTATGGCTACAAACAACGAAAATAATTACGTTTTACTTGCTTATGTCAATTATGCTTATTCTCAAGAACAAAAATACAATAGAACAACACAGTTGATCGCGTAAATGACTTCTTAAAAACTCAACACGTATTTAATTTTAATCAACCGATATTAAAACCTTTAGGCACTCGTGGTCTATACCCACTCGTCAGTCAGACGTTTTTGACTTTTTAGCATTTTCACTTTACAACATTACAATTAAGGCAAACTGCACTACTTATATATCGTGGCATTGACCGTAAACGAATTTTTGCCATTGTTATATTTTCTCATCATTATGATAACAATTAATGTAAAGGCTGGTGAAGTGGCTTATGGCTTTAATCGCCATCGCTGTAACCAGTGTCTACAATCAATAGATTTTCTATTGTATGGCGTTTCAAGTATTTAGTAATATAATGCCTTCTTTTCCTAATGTTGCCTTTTTATAAACATTGTTAGAATAGTTTGTTTCAAAAATGATCTTTATTAATTATTGGTTACTTTCTTATTTTACTTACCAGTACTATTAAATATGTGATCTGTAATCAGTTTTGCTTCTGATTTAAATGTATATGTATGAGGTTTCTTATCTTTCTGTAAACAATAAATAAATGTTGTTCAAGTTGGACGTTAATAATAATTATATCAGCCCTGTTTATTAACTAACCCAATGCTGGGTTCGCACCTTCTCTCAGAAAAAAAGTTAGGCCTTAGTTTACCACGTTGGTAGAAACTGTGAGACTTCATACAATATTTTGCTTAGTTGTTATACCAAACGATAATTTTTATTATCTAGCACATAATTTGGAAAATCGAAGGAGCGTCTGATGGTCTCGGAACTCGAGCCTTGTATAACAATCAAAAAGTTTGCTTATTAATTGCGGCTATGCATGCTATTTACTAGAAAAAATCGTATACTCTTGTTTTGAGTACTTCGTACTTATTTGATATTACAGGCAAAAGCAATATATATGTCCTTAAATCATTGTCAATATGATGTAAAAACCGGTACTTACAAGGTCTACCATGACGTTGGTACAATAAGGTTTCTTTTTTGGACAATTGCTGCAAGAAATGTCTAGGTCAAATTTGGGATTGAGTAGCTCAGATGCTTCACCAATAATACTGTTTATCACAGTAAGGTCTGAAAAAAAAACAATCAAATACAATTTATTTATTTTTATTACATTGACAAAATATTTTAAACAATACACTATAAGTTAAGCGTTCCACAAAGAACTCTCTGAGGACCAATGTTACAATTATAATAAAAGAACAGTATATTTAAATTTATAACCATTAGCGTATATGAGTAGTGGCTGTGCCTAATCATGAAGTTATTGGTGCCTAGGATGTTAGATTACAATTAAAAATCCTCAGGTTGTATGTAGGCCATCGCGAAGAAAATCCCTAGGTACGCCAATGTTCATATAAAATATTGTTGCCAATTATTTATTAGTATATTTTTTAAAGAGTATTTATGTGTCAAACAACCACATATTTCTAAACTTACTTCCGTAGACTTCAGAAGGCAAGTTGGGATATTCCACTGTTGCGCACACTTTGATAGTAAAATTTTTGTCCTGTTCTCTCACCTTTTGAGAATAAATATTTAAATATTTTATAAAGAAGAATTATAAAATCATCAACATAAATAAGCAAATATTACAAGCAGTCTCTATTAGGTACACAGACCCATTGGTTCATTTTTATAAGAACAGTCAGAGAGATATAAATTAAACAATACGTTATCAATTCTTTTCTTAAAACATTATACTAAAATATCCACAGTAAATTCAACATAACTAAACCAGCAATGTCGTACTTATAAGATATGTTACCTGCGTGCCAATTAATGCACTGGAGAGTGTCACATTAATAGTCTGAATTCCCTTAAACAGTACGACAGTACCGCTACCTGGAGAGCCGACTGCCAATTCTGAGGAACAACAATGGCTAACAATAGGAAATGCGTTTAAAGAAAAGTTTCTTAACAGATCTATTATTGTCGCACAGGGCTCGAACAAAATAGCAATGTGCGAAATAGGTAATTACAGCTCGGACTATGCAAAATTGACACTCATCATCTTGTATACTCCAGTTTCCTCCACGAAAAGTTGACTTTGGGATGACGCTATGATTTTATTAATTTTATTGTCTTCGTTTGTTTTCTGCACGTATGAAAATGATTGTATAACCTTAAGACTATTGTAATCTTTTCAAGATTATTGGAACATGGCAGTGCTTGATAGATATAGATTAATATCAAAAAATTTCTTACTCTTGTGTTATTGTTCAAGGAAAAACAGAAATACGTTTATATGGACCAAACTTAGCCGCACTTCCTCTTAGCACAACATCATTCTATCCTTATAATCCCTAGCTGATATGTAGCTCGGTAGCGCAGTGCTGATTGCGACTGCGGTGTATGAGTTGTCGAGTTTGATACTAAGGTGTTATAAAGTTTTTCTGTAAAGAAATTCTCAGTAGCAGCTCAGAAACTGCGCGGTAGTTGGTAATAGCCTCGACTCTATTACGTAGATTGTAATACGAAACAACTTGTAAAATATTTGTCATGTTTTAACGTTTTTAGACATTCGCGATTTGTACACATCATCATCATCACCTTAGCCGAAAAACGTCCACTGCTGGACATAGGCCTTTGTACACATACTTGATATAATACTAGATTATTATCGATATATTAATACGTAAAGCAAAAACTTAAGTAAATATACATTAAATTAATGAAAAAACACTACACACTACACACGCACACAACCATGCATTCGACCACACGCAGTTGAATCGCGTTCATAGTATTTCGGCATGGTTAAGTTAATGTCGTACAAGTCTTCGTAACTATGGTTACATACCTTAAGTAGCTATTGCAATTTTGCGGTATATATAATAACAATCAAACTTAAAATTTAAATCAGTTATGGTCGAATTTCGACCACTTGGCGACCGCTAGTATCAACAATTACTCGCGACCAACAGATTGCAATTATATCAAGTATTTGTCATGTTAGGCTTTAACTTATGATCGTAATGTATTCTAGAAGAAGAAGAAGAATGTATTCTCAATATTGAAAGTTGTGATTGAAACTCTCTTACTAATTTTACAACGAATAACAAATTTTAGCTTATGAACTTCTTAGCTTGCAAGATTTTGATTTGAACTTTAAAAAGACATCCCTAGTGTTGAATACAAATTCTGTTCCTCCATATTGAGTACTATCACAAAATACATAATTAGCTTCTTAATATGACGATAGTAGGTAACGCCTTCTACAGGCACAAGTTTCTTGCACGAGTTACATGCGCGACCTAATGTTACAGGTTATTTCCGCAGGTGGCTTGCGTCGTTTACATACTGCATACTACTTGCACCGGTAGCAAGTGCCTCAACTTGCATATATAGTTATATACAGCGTATAAAAGAACTATTCATCACCGCTGAGTACTGCAGGAAAATGACCGCACTAAGGAAAATTATAAAGTTATTTTACTAATTAATAATTTATAAATTTATTGGTACCTATATCCTCGTGGGTATTTTGATATACTTATATGTTTATATAGCTCTGCATACATAATATCTGTTATTTAAATAATAATAAGTGCCAATTATTCTATTTTATTATTATTTATATATTTGCCGCTATTGATGTCACTCTTTGATACGTATTTTAATTAGTAAAAATAAATAGTAACTAAAGAAAAATATATGTATGTAATATCACATTTTGTTACGGTGACTTTGGAATAAACGGTCAATAATTTTTTTACATAATATAATAATAATAATATATCGGCCCTGTATTAAATTGTCCCACTGCTGGGCACGGGCCTCTTCTCACTGTGAGAAGGGTTAGGCCATAGTCCACCACGCTGGCCTAGTGCGGGTTGGTAGACTTCACATGTCTTCGAGAACATTATGAAGAACTCTCAGACATGCAGGCTTCCTCACGATGTTTACCTTCACCGTTAAAGCAAGTGATATTTAACTATTTAATACGCATATAACTTCGAAAAGTCAGAGATGCGCGCCTTGGGTTCGAATTCGAGACCTCTGCGTGGCAGTCTAACGGTTTCCCACTAGGCTATCGCTGCTCCTTTACATTTTTTTTACATATTATATTAACATATCACCTGACACCTGCCCGGTGGCGCAGCGGTAGTGCATGCGATTGCTGTGCATGAGGTCTCAGGTTCGATTTGCGGGTCGAGTAAATATGGGATTTTCTGGCAGAAAATTGTCAATATCGCCACTGGTTCTAGAAACCAGTAAACAGCCTACCCTCGCCTATTATGACATGAGCCCTAAATATATATATAATATGCAACGGGTATTAACGCGATCATGCATAATGTTTACCTTTTTTATGCTTGACGTTTGACCAGGTTACACCGGCCGTGGTCACAAGCTGACTGGTGCTGCGATGTCATGTCTCCGTTTGTGAGGCAGAAGAATCTTGATTCCCCCTCATTTTTGGGATATTTTTGTTTGTCCATGTACCGTCACAAACTACACTCACGGTATCCCTATTACGTATGCTAGTTGTATGACATCGCAGCACCAGTCAGCTTGTGACCACGGCCGGTGTAACCTGGTCGAAACGTCAAGCATAAAAAAGGTAGGTAAATATTATGCATGATCGCGTTAATACCCGTTACATATTATATATATATATCATGCAACGCGAAAGTTTAAAAATTATTATGAGTCCTAAAATAACATAGTGGCATGTGCATGATTACCCCTTCGGGATTATAGGCGGTAGACTATGTATACATATGTATATCACATAGAATTCTGCTTTATAACTAACTTAAATGTATTCGAGGTTGTTAATATTAATTTATTTGAATATTTAAACAAAGTGTAATAGGCAATAGCTCATAGCTTAATGAAATAAAAACATATATTAAAGGAACCTAAACTGATTTGCGATCAAATTGAGTAGTTAGGAGGTGATGGTATAGTATACACCACAAATTTGATTTTAGTACCCAGAAACTTTGGTGGGATAATTTAAAAACCATATGTAAATAACTTAATTGGTTAAATTTACTTCGAAACCCTTATAAATAAAAACTTAATGCTCACGTCTGTATGCACTCGTTTATACAAAAGTTTCTTTTTATATACTGCTAGTTTGGCAAATAAGCATACGGCCCACCTAATGGTAAGTGGTTACCGTAGCCTATGGACGCATGCAGCACCAGAGGCATCACTTACGCGTTGCCGACCCTTTAGGAAAGGAAGTCGGAAGGAGAAGGAGCGGGAAGGGGAAAGAGGGTGTTTTGGCCTCCGGTACTCTCACTCACCGAACGAAACATAACAGTAAGAATACTACGATTTCACATCGATATTCTGTGAGAGGGTAATCCTTCCCTGGTCGAACCGGGCCATTCATGCTGATATCAGCAAGGCTCTACTAGCACCCTTGTAAGAATTATTCTTTTCTATAAACACTGTGACACCAGCACTGTTTAAAAATCTGTCTGTGTATGTGTGTGTAATATCTTACCATTGCATCCATTCTCATCAGCATCCTGTATGAACTGAAGACTGTAGCCGAGAGTGTGGAAGGTATCCGTTTGAATCCTTTGCGTGTGTTCGAAGTCCAAAGGTTGAAGCTGGATATACCGTTCGGTAGGTTTCAGTTTCTTGCGTAACTCGTAACCGGAGATGATGTACACTGCTCCTAAGCCTCCATCTTCGTAAGGTGCGCTTACCACTAACTCTGTAATAGTAGTAAAAATAATTATTATGATGTTTTGAGTGTTTATTTATGAATAAATCAAAAACAGTAGGTAAATCATAACAGGCACCCACAGGACAACATATTATATTGTAGTGGTTTTACTGTAAATAAATATATTTCTCTAAATCTCCGGCAAAAAGGAGCGCCTCGTTTCATGCGAGTTGCGCTGGCTTACTACATATATTAATTACTATGTAAACCTTTGCCCAATAACAGACATTAATTGTCTGAAACGATAGTGATAATTAGAAAGCAATACTAAAGAGCCTCCTGCTAAGTTGCTAGCAATTTATTTTAGAACTCTATTATTAGTCTAGTCAACAAGTGCTTTTTTGGTCAACTTTTTCCAGCAGTCTCGGGAAAAATATGAACAAGGTGTCTTTCGATTCGGAATGGCATGTATGTAGATGATTTTTTCAAGTTCCGCTTGCAAAAATTGCAAAAGTTATAAACAATTAACTAAAAAAAAGAAGGGTTTGGCTTTTTGCAAATATCTCAAAAACTAATAGAGATTTATCCAATGCAAAAAAAATTATAAAGCATATGGAAATTTCCTAAAAAAAGTCTTGACGCCCGAAATTGTAGGACCAATATTTATAATTTCCCCAGAGGGATGAAAATACGGCCAAAATCGGGTACTCTGGCTTGCGCAAGCCACGCCTACTTCGGACACTTCATCAATAAAAATGATTTAAATATGTTAACTATAAAATTAAGGAAATGAAAAAAATCAGAGGCCTACTGGATAGATAAATGAACAATAATCTGCCGGATTTCCTTTTAACACAATTTTTCAATTAGTTATGCAATAGTTAATTAATATTTTTTTTAAAACTGCTGCTGTCAATTATAATCCCTATTTTAAAAAGTGCTAGTGTCATTGGCTATACGTATTAAACATATTCTATTTAAATATTATACCTGGTATACTATCTCCATCAATGTCTCTCGCTGCAATCGCTGTGCTGAAGCGACCAAAATCCTTAGCACCTTTTATTCGCATGTTCTCTTTTATTGTAGCCTGGAAACAACGTTATGATTTTATTAAATCTAAGTTATTTTGCACCCTTACATTGTTGCTACACATAACATATTAAATCGTATGTAAACATTATGTACGACACTCGATAAAAATCAAATCACACGATTTTTCTAGAGAGATATATATATAGTATTTAAATATTCATAATTATTTAAATACTAGTCAATCGAATCGCACAGCTATGTACAAGATTCACAAGTTCAACTCGAACCACGGCAATTTCGACTCAAAGAAGTTTCAAAAGTCAAAAATGTATCAGTCTAGAACACCGACACGAGAAGATAGAAAATAACTTTATGTTCTCATAAACGTTATAAACGTTAAGTTACGTTAAGACGTTAAACGTCTTAGTTACGACTAAGAATTTATAAACGTGTAAAATATTTGATTGTAATTCGATTAATTATTGGTGGCAATTGACAAAGTAGTAATCGATATTCGGATAGTAGGTCGTACAATTTCCGAACTAATGTAATATTTTCCTGTGATGGTATATTTAAGCAATGGTGGTAGCGTAGATAAATCGGTTCACGAGGCCGACCGTCACTGGCTATATTATATTCGTGTGGACACGAGAGTATGTTACCATCTTACCATATGTGGGAGGCCAGTCAGTGCAGACCGGCGACACTTCGACCCAATGGGATATTTTGTGTCGACACTCTCCCAATAACGACTGCCGTAGATGTTCATGGCAGCCGGGACCGACGGCTTAACGTGCTCTCCGAGGCACGGAGCAGGCGATAATTGTCAATCAATACGCACATAATTTCGAAAAGTCATATATATATATATATTTCGAGAGTATGTTACTCCGACGGATCTCGCTGCCACGAGCAAATAGCCACTATGAGAGTTAATATTGACAATATCATCTCGAAATCTTCTCATATCTAGTCTAAATGTAAAATATCGTTAAGAAAATGAGTATAAACCAAATCTGGATACCCTAGCTGCAATGAATAACTTGGTAGTTTTTAAACAGGTATTATTTTACTGCAATTTACTGGCTGGCAATAACAGCCATTTTTTTAAATGGTGGAGGATAAAAGGCGAAGACTACTTATATATAAAACTCTTACCATTTCGCCTCCTAAATAAATGTGCACTGCGCCACATTCCACGCAGTCCTCTTCTGTATAAACTGGCGCTGCAACTAACAAGTCCTCAAACCCATCCAAGTTTAAATCCACAGCAGCCAACACTGAGCCAAACATTGAACCAACCGTCTTAGATTGTATAGTAAACTCATCCCGATCTACTTGTTTGTTCATGATGTATAATTCATTTGACGATGAATTGTATCCGAGAAACTCGATCTGAAAATTATTATTATATTCGATTTTCCCAATTTAAACATCATATTATTTATTACACGATATTAACATTAAAGAAATCTATAAGGACAATAATTATATGATGAAATCGATAACATGTATAATAACCATATAAGGATAGCCCTTTGTCATCAGTTTGTTGCTTTTTGTGTTGTATTAGACTGCACAGAGTAAGCGATACACGAGAGTCACCCACGCAAGTAACCCGTATGATTAACTAGCGAGTAACTTGCGCATGTAGCCCGCACAACTAGCTTCAATATATAGTCCACGCCAGCTACTAGCATCATACAAACACGACGCAAGTAACAGACGACAAGCAGCTTACACCTATTTTAATAAAACAATATTATTATAATGCTATTCATATTATGTTTGTATACTTACAATACCGTACATGGATTTATTTATCATACTAAAGGCGTATACTGTCTTATTTGAGAAGAACTTTCCGGAAGTAATACCATACCCTGCGAGGGAAACATTATTTTAAAATACATATGTAGGTGTATGTTTGTCGACCAAGGTAGATTACAAGAATCGCAAGGGCTAATAAATAAAAAATACCAGCTATGTTTATCTGGTTGTGACAAAGAGCTTATGTTTATGATTGCCTGCGCTCGTGCGGTCGATCAAGTTTAGATTACTGAGATAGGCAGTGTTTTTGAGTTTTCCTATTACAAAATTCTTAATGGCAATACAGTGTCTGGCCAACTTGGCTGGAAGAATATAGGCTTGACTACAAAATGTATTAGATACATGACTACCCTCTTGGGATAAAAGCGTCAGTTAATGCCAAGCCTTTACAAACTATCTGGGGCCTAAGTCTGCTATTACAATAGTGTCAGAATGGTCTATCATTGATTTCATAATTGTTGATTTTGACAAGTTTGGTAATCTACTGATATAATGGCGTCATTATGACTTTGTGATGGTCAACCACTGACACTCCATTGAAAAAATGGCATAGAATGGTAATGTCGTACATAATGACAAATGAATGATAAAATTTTGACAGTTTCTTTGATAAAATTGCTTTATGTAATAATATATATAAACGAAATCTGGCATGAATAAATGTTCAAATGTAGTATATAGTCGTTTTTAAAAAATCACTTCTACTAACGGGTTTTATAATAATGGAAATACAGCATGTCATTCTACCATAATCCTATTACGAGATCATTGACCAACCAATGATCGACCATTATGAATTTAGCAGATTACGAACTTATAGCAAAATGACAATGGAATTGCAGTTACGTCGTGTCGGAATGACGAATTTATAAAAATAGCAGACTTGGGCCCCTGATTAAACGAATGGCTGATGAATTAACGCAACGTTCAAACTGCAGTGTCTAGCAACTTTAGCACGTTTCTCATACAATTGTAACGTGGGCTTTGACTAAGGACGGCTTTAGAACATTTTCAAAACCTTATCTACTTCTCCTTACGGGACATTCAAAGTTTTTTATGAAGGATTATAATAAAACATTTTTTATGTAAGTACTTAGATTATTCTCTTACCAAAGTTATAAAATTTGTCCACATTAAAATTGAATGCTCTTGTTCTAACCATAGATTTGGTATCATCCCGATAACTTTGTATGGGAACATAGACAATATCCCCTGCCCATGACGTTTTACTTATTATAAATAATCCATTGTCTTCGTCAGCTAAAGTACTCCAACCGGTTCCACCTACATAGGTACCTAAGAAACAATCAAATATAAAGGACAGCACCAGACAAGTTAAGATTTTAAGAAATAAAGGATTCCGTGACCGTATTTGCTGAAAAACAACCGAAGCGTCGGAAAATATGTAAATGAAGAAATTGAAAATGTAATGAGAAAATCTAAATAATCATAAAAATCTAAACAGTATTAACATTTAAATAGCTTAAATAGTATTAAATAATATTAACAGTAGTAGATTAATAGGTTCAAAATTATGTAATAATAGTGTTTATAAATTGTTTATTTTAAAATCACACTATTAAGAGTATTGCTATGTACTCTAGTATATCTGGACTACGAAGATTGTTGTTTGATGGACTGGTATACTGGTAACTATGTATGGATGAAGAACAACGTCTGTCATGAATACTCAAGCATCAAGTCGTATGAGCTGACGGCTTAGTATCAGTTTAGTTGAAAAATAATATGTATATAATTATTTATTCATTATTAAAATAAATACTTAGTATGGCCATAAACAAAATTAAAATAAAAAAATATATAATATTACATTTGAATTTGGAATCTGTCAATCTTATATGAATATTCATTGTGTTTTCTCAAACTCGCGCCAATCGGTGTTAAATGTTTATGTGATATTAGAATGGAGTGGGGTGATAATGACAACCGAATTGCTATTGGGGTGATAATGAGAACGAGCCAGTGGGGCAGGGGCGGCCCGCCCCGGGCGGCACTTTTAGGGGGTGGCAAAATTTTACAATAAATAATAATAATATCTTGTAAATATTTAAACCATTTCATGACGAACGAGAAGAATACATAGATGTACAATACACAATAATGATGACTGCTCTTGTCAAAAAAGTTCTTAATAAGTACTGTATATTAGTTTTTTAAATTAAAATTGTAACCTTTAGGGTTTACTTTAAGAGAAATGTAGATATAATTAGAAAGTACAATGAGAGAAGGTATAACAAATACACTTTTAATGTATTAAGATTACAAATAAAAGAGACAATCTTTACTTATATAACTATAGTCAGGGCGTGGTTCGCTAAAGACTTGCTTCGTGGTCCTTGTACAATCAGGACACTTAGCTGAAGGTGTGAAGCCGGGTACCTAAATAAGAGGGTGGCAAAATTTTCTTCCACCCCGAGCGGCTGACACGGCCACGCTAGGCCACTGCCTAGCGTGGGTGTCAGCCGCACAGTGGTGTGGAGCCTAGGCTACTGTATTAGTCGAATGTTTGTGTACCGGGCTATTGATAGGTACAATGAAACATCCTCTGTTTGTGACAGAAAAAGGTCTGGCCGTACATGTAGTATTCGTGCGAAAAAAGCGATCAAAGCAGTGAAAGAAAGTATTCTAAGAAATCCTGTCCGATAGCAAAAGATTTTATCTCGGGAAATGCATAGGTATAGCACCTAATAGTAAAACCATGTCACTTATTTTAAAAGATGACTTTGGACTTGCAGCCTATAATAGACGCACTGGTCATTATTTAACTGAATATTTAAACATTAATAGGGTGGTAAAATCGAAACAATTTCTTAAGCGGTTCGCAAAGGTAGGAAAAAAAAGGGAGAGATTTTTTTTGCTATTGAGCAATGTTTTAACATCCAGAATTACCGAGTTTATGCTTAAAGCTCTATAGAAGCTTCCCAATTAGTTAGCAAAGTACTACGTGGACATTATCCGACTTCAGTGATGGTTTGGTGGGGTGTTAGCTATCAAGGAGTGACTGAGTCATATTTTTGTAGAAAAAGGTGTCGAAACATCGGCACATGTGTATACAAGATACGATTCTTGAGAAGGTGGTTAAGCTTGTTAACAACACCATGTTCCATAACCAAGAATGGTCCTTTCAGCAAGGCTCAGCACCGGGTCATAAAGCTCGATCCACCCAAGCGTAGTTGAAAACGAACGTTTCGGACTTCATCAGAACTGAAGACTGGCCGTCATCTAGGCTCCCGATCTTAACCCGCTGGATTATGATTAATGGCCAGTTTTAGAGAGTATGGTGTGCTCTAAACGCCATGATAACTTCCCCAAAACAATCCATAAGATTGGTTGTGAAGAATTTTCCCATGGAGAGAGTGCGTGTTTCTATTGATAACTGGCCTAAACGTTTAAAGGCCTGTATTAAAGCCAATGGAGATTATTTTGAATGAGCTTCATATATTTTTAATGTTATTATATTAATATATAAAGTAACACACATTACAGTAATAAATGTTTTATGCGATAGAAAAAAGATTCTTCTTTGAAACAATATTTATGGCAAGACTAGGTAATATTATTTATCTACTCGGTGGCTATATTGCAAACACTAAATATGGATTCCATTTCTATAGAACATTTATGTAAATATGGACGGATGACTTAGTGAGTTAATTAGTCGCATCGGAGTCGACTGAAAGCCGCTTCAACAATGCCGGCGCTCTGAATGCTGAGGATTTGAAGGACCCGGGACAACAATTTGTGTGATCCAAATATAATTGCTCCTAGTCTGGGTGGACACACACATGAATTATTCCCAGTGCGAGAGTTGTACATTAAAATAAACAAACAACAAAAGGCAGCGATGGCCTTGTGGACGACCGTTAGAATGCGATACAAAGGTCTTGACTACAACCTAAAGGCACGACCTTCGATTTTTCGAAGTTATATGGGTATTAATTAGTTTTTTATTGGTTGCTTTAATTCTCCGTTAAAGCAAAACATCGTGAGAACACCTAGATGTCTGAAAGTTCTCCATAATGTTCTCACAGATATGTATGTAGAGTCTGCAAATCAGCACCAGACCAGCGTGGTTGACAATGGTCAAACACTTCTTACTTTGAGAAGAGGCCGGTGTCCGTTTATATACAAAGCTGATTATCTTATAAACAAGCAAAGGGGTTAGGTATCAAGAATACCAATAAAATAATCGATTAAAATACATAATACACTTACCCGGTATAGTATTAGTTAGTTCGCCGTTAATAATAAAACTATTCCAGTATTGTTCATACGTTCCTTCATATTTGTATGATTTTTTGGTATATCGGTCGTTTATGTAGCACGTACCAAAAACTCTTTCACGTTCATTTGTCCATTGTGGTGCACAACTCTGAAAAATATATCACAATATCTTATAATCAAAGTACATCTAATTAAATAAACTCATTAATGAAACTTCTATTTTTGGTATAGGATAATGAAAACATAGAATATTTGCGATAAACCTAAAACGAATACAAAACATCGCATTTTGTTAATCTAAATTAGATTTTTGCAATCATGCAAGGATATTAGTTAATTTTATTTCAGATTGATTAATACATTATAGAAAAACCTATGTTTTTCTTAGAAATACAATATCTAAAAAAAACAAAACATTGTTAGCAAATCAATGTGTACGTCATGCATAACGATCATAACAGAATCGTTTCTTGCCCGTGGTACTACCAGTAGTACCACGGGCAAAATTTTCTTTCTGTCGTACTACCAAGCAGTTTAGTAGTACTATGGCAAAAAAATTCTACCCGTGGTACTACTATCATTATAGTAAAAACAGAATCATCATTCATCATTAATCTCAACAAAGGTTTTCAAATAGTTTTATATTGAGAGCGGCATAGACCACCCTGTTTAGTATTGTGTCGTAAAGCCTACTGAATAGCAAAGTAAGTAAGTTACAAACAGTCTTTAATAAAGCTAAGTTTAGCTTGCATAAATTTGAAATTCATATAACGTATAGCTCTAGAGAAAATGGATTAGTATTATGCCGTTGTTTTTCTAGGATATTGTACAAGTATACTACGTTAAATCAATTTTAATGCCAACATTATTATTAGAAACTATATTGTTAATACTTTTGATGTTACATTACATACATACATACATAGATTCACGCCTGTTTCCCAGAGGGGCAGGCAGAGACTCCGGATTTCCATTTGCTACGATCCTGACACACTTCTCTGGCTTCATTCACTTTCATCACATTCCTCATACACGCCCGTCGGTTCAAGGTGCTCTTAACCTGGCCTTTGTCCAGAACGCCTCCGATCTGATCAAGAAACGTTTGCCTAGAAATCACACCCGGGGAGATAGGCCTCGTTAGTATTGGTTTGCAACGTCTCTAGGAGAAGGAAAACTCCGAAGTCAAACCAATTTTCAGGGAGCAGACCCGAGAATAAACCCCGATCCAAGGTGTTAACCGACCCGTGCTGATGGATTCGTGGCCAGAGGGAAAAGCTGGTCGTTAACGGAGGGTGCCTGTGTTGGTGGTCACAGGGCACAGGATGGATCCACCTTACCTCCGTAAAGGGCTCTGCGGAGGTGGACAGTATTTTCCCTAACAATCGTGGGAACGCATATGGACCTTGATTTTATTAATAATCCGCATGGCGGCGACGCGGTCCGCCACCCGTCACGTCTCGTTTCTCACGAGGGCGAAAAGTGGCCTACGGAAAGCCGTTTTGCTACATGTTACATTAATAACAACCAAACCCTTATTCTAAATGCGCAACTACATATAAATTAATTAAGGTTCATCCAATAATTTTCACTACCTTACACCCACTGTTCATTTAAAATAAATAGAAATACTTACCAAGGAGTTATTTGAGGTAACAGCTATTGATGATCCCATGTAAAAATGTTGATCTTTTCCTAAAAAGTAAAGAAAGACTTACAGTTCCAGGGCACTTGTAGAATTTGCCGATTGAGAAATATAATTAAACAAATACATTCTTCTATCAGAGTATAAGACGGATATTTCATTCCAATCCCACTAATTGCATTAATGTAATTAGTGGGATTGGAATGAAATATCCTTCAATGCATTTTATCGTAGTTGAATAAGTAAGTACAAATTTGAAACTAAAATTGCAAGACATCGTATTGTTAAAGAATAAATACTGATAGAAATATGAAATTCTATCAAACATTCATCATAATTTTAATACCCTAAAGCGGTCTTGTGTTAAATAAAAATTTATAGACGAAAGAAATCCTGCACATCTGATAATTAATTGTAATGATCTTGCGGGTATAGTGTAATACCCAACATGCTTCACCGCTTTTGACAATGTACAGGTATACACTTGCACAGGGTTAAACTTACTGCATTTCGGGCAACCACGAAATTTGTAAAGATTTTCCAAACAACTGATGTTTTTGAAGTCTCCGACGTCACAGTTGTAGACTTTCCCTTTTATATCCACACTCGGGGCACCAACAACTGTCAAAAAATATGTACACCAATTTTAAATTACTTTAGCTTTTCACTTAAATTACATAAATCCATGATTTTTTTAATGATTTATGAGGAAGTATGGACATTTACTAAATAATGTGGTTGATACTGTATATTCTATTAGTTTGTCCTCCAAAGTGATGATTGGGTAATACCGCGTCTGTTTGGGATGATGACCAACTCTTGTTAAACAATTTTATTGTTAAATCCAAAAATAAATAGAATCAAAAAGCGAAATATTGTAAATACTTTTACCAAGACCCTTCACATAAAATTTAAACACAGATTTAGAAATTTTCTGTGTTACACTCTTAAAAGTAATTATTTTATGGAACATAATTATCATTGCCTGTGTGCGAAGTAACCTTCTCACCTAGATTATTTGTTGTGTGTTGAAATCCCATGGCAAATCCAAAATCTGAATGATTTCCTGGTGCTGGTGGATGTATTGGTATCAATGAAGGTTTATGAAGAAAAACAGCTGCTGCAGTATTTCTCGATACTATCAGTGTCACACATGTCACTAATAATAACTCTGCAAGAAAAAAGATATCAGGGTTGACTTGTAGATAACCACACAGCACAAACGAACATATTTATATAAACCTCATTGGTCTCGTGGCATATTGCCTTAAATGCCGACCTTAAGCTCCCAGATTTTATTTTCTAACCGGGTAGGTAGATTTAGACTTTCCTGTAAGGAAATTCTCAGTGGCAGGTAGTACAGCCAATAAGTTCACCCTTTTACGCGGAGAAAACGATATTATACATCTGCACGTTCCCAAATGTGGTTTTGTTTGTATGAATATATACGACCAGCACTGTAAGCATAGCATGAGCATACGATTTCCCTCCCATCTTGAAGTCTCAGCCAAATAGAGACTTACTGTTAGAATATTTTCGATAGAAACAGATATTCAGGTAATTTTTTTGTCTCGCTCAATTTCAGTATTACCTACTACATTTAAATAACTACTGAAAGACACGTCTGCCTAACCGGCGCTGGTATAGCGCTATATTATATATATCAATACTCTCCATTAAAATCATCTTCAATGAACGAGATAGAGTATTCAAGAATTTAACTGTATATGTATAAATATAAATGCGGAAGTAAGAATTACATTACTGATTTTAATGAAGTTCAGTACGTAGCAAGCATACCTTATCATAAACGCAAACATAGTCGCAAATTTCAAATAGTACAATAGTTATACACTAATAAAACAAATTTTATACACGTAGCTTCAAAAACTGTTAAAAATAATAACTAATAAAGAATATTTTACATACCAATATAAAAGCACTACTTTTATTGTACATATGTATTTAATTTATAGGAGAGGAGCTAAATTCTTTATTCATATATAAGTTATACACAACTAATTAATAGCATAAACACTGTACATTCATTTGAAAATATATATTTATCACCTATATAGTTAATTACGTTGATAAAAATCGGCAACATTATATTTAGAATTTGTATATAATATTATTTAATGCGTAATCAATATAAACACAATAGCGCTATAGTATTATCATAAACAATATATACTTTATCTACTTACCGTACATATTTGCTGTTATCTTTTATGTTTTATTTAATTGATTAGTTATTCACTCACACATATACTACACATTCCGCACAGTTTATAGTTCTAACAATGTCCTGCTCTGACAGAACCGGGATCATCTATACCAATGCTATAATAAACAGGTAAATTGTTACAGTTAATAATTTACATTATAATTAGAACTTTATAACGTAGCTACATATAAAGTTCAAAGTTAATCCTACCATTAATCCATGCGATATATATAAATATAGTCCAATGACGTATTAGGACTGGAATACGATAGGGCCTATAGCTAACTTTGCGTCCATTGATGCAATAATGTATAATAATAATAATAATAATAAATGTAACAAATTATTATTTTACTATTTATTTCATTTTAACCCCTCTGGGACAGTCATTATCTCATCATGAGACTAACGCGATATCGGAGGGCACTGTACACTAGCTTTTAAACTACCACCTTTCGTCTTGTGATATAAACAAAAAATGTATCACCAGGTTAAATAAAAGCGCACAAACAGCAAGGCAGCTTGTGGCGAGCTGAATGTGAGTGGCGACACTGCGGTCCTAAATGCCTCGGAGAGTCGGTTAGGGCCTCGTCCCCGGCTTGCCGTTATTGGTTGGCTGGGGTGGAACTTCAAGAGCGCCCGTAGGACTCTCAACTCTGACTTGCCTTGGTCAGAGTGAGGCCGCTAGAGCTACATGCTTGGGGGTGGAAGTGTAATTTTCAAGGCCATAACTACGGGATAATCCGCTCAGGGTCTCCGTTGTCACGAGACCCGTGATGATGAAACCGGCGCCGCACCGCTCGACACCCCTAGCCGCTCGCACCGGTGTTGCCCTCTGCTGCTGGTTTGTATGCCTATCGTGGCTATTCAGGGGGCACATCTAGTGATCTATCTGCCCATTCGATTGATGCTATTAGAGTATTTAGGGCAGACGCCGTTTTATCATCCATAGTTACCAATATACCAGTCCATCAAACACCCATACCCATAGCCCATATATTAGAATCCATACGTAGCAATAGTCCTACGCCTGCTGCGGCTAGTGCCGCTGTAGGTGTTCCATCCCACCTTTGATTAAAGCTCTCGAAAGGCCTCTTGACGTTGGACCCATGTCTCCGTGTAAGCCTCCCTAAGGGCCGGTTATTTTCCTAACGTATTAGGGAGGAACCCGTGAAAGAGAAACAAATAAATGTCTTTACAAAACACATAACAGGTTACTTATTATTGTATATATATATATATATGCGGGAGTGGATGGCCCTTAGGGGTCTGGAACACTCCAAGAAATTCATTGCAAACTGAGCCACGGGCTTCACCCGGAAGTTCTACGGGTACAACAAGGGCCAAATACGCCTGCTCACAGGAGCGTTTACTGGTCACTTTGGCACCAATGACTTCCTGTGCAGATTGAGTTTGGCAAACAATTTGATCTGCAGAGCCTGTGGTGAGCGGGACGAGTCCATATTACACCTACTGTGTGAATGTGACGCGTTGCCTGGACTAAGGATGGGTCTGATGGGGTTGGCATATCCGAGCCCTGAAGACTTCAGGCTTCTCCCTCTGAAGTGTACGCTGCGATTGATGCAGTACATTCATAGGGAGATAGCTAAAGTATAGATCTCGGGGCCGACACAAAAGATCCCACTGGGTCGAAGTGTCGCCGGTCTACACTGACTGGCCCCCGTAACAAGATAAGATAAGATAAGATATTATTGTATAAAATTTAAATTGAAACTATATTTAATCTAAAATAAATAAAACATTTACAATTTAAATATTGGATCCAGAAAATTTCTTTATGAAGTCTGTTGTTGACATGGTATTGTCTAAATTAGGTGCATTACAACAAGTAAAAAAAAGTTCAGAGATCTGTGTTTCAGGCTGTTTCTAATATTACATTTTTATTCTGCATTTTTTGCAGAAAGCACGAACGACATAGGGATTATACCAAGTGCAAGGGTAGGTACCTTTTTAAAAACAATAAAGGTACTGATGATAAAGTAGTACAGCTCATGTCTTATATAATATATACATAAATAGTCGCCCATATCCCGAAAAGGGCATTCAGAGGTGTATTACAAACACTTTTACTCGGATATTGGGTTAGGTACTCCGTATAAGCCTTTTGCCTTCCGCGGTGTACTGGTCTAAATCTCTATTAAGAATTTCTTGATAGAAAAAGCAATAAAAAATAAGCAACCGTGTTTAGATTATAATTTTATTTTGTTAACATTTAAATATCTCATGTGGTGTTTACCTATAAGTAATTGTTACAAAATGTTATTTTCTATAAGTCTGTATCAAGTGTAAGTAATTGTGTATACAATCGTTGGTAAGCCTAATAATAATTGTGTATACAATTGTTGGTAAACCAAATAATAGTTGTGTATACAATTGTTGGTAAACCAAATAATTAAAATAAAATAATAAAAATAGTTTATTATTAATGAAATACATATAATTATATTTACATAATCTCTCAACACCAAAATGCATTTTCCAAATAATCATTGAATTTTGTATAGGAGTCACGAAATATGACGTAGCAAAAAGACCCGATTTCGTTGTTTTGACCTATATTTTTCTTGCAAAATAGTATCCCTCGTAACTTTTTATACTAGATTTTGCTTGCGGCTTTGCTTGCGTAAATGTATGTAGGCTAGATTAGGTTAGAAACAGTACTTTTTCCGTATGTTCTTTTCTGTTCCCCTGACAATGTGTATGAAAAATTTCATGATGATCGGTCGAGTAGTTAAGGTGTGTAAGCGTAAAAAACAAAAAAACTCTCCTTCGCATTTATAATATTAGTTAGGATATGTTTTAGTTAAGATGTTATTCGCATTTTTGCGAGTGGTTTAGGATATTATACCCTTCTTTTGTAATAAATTAACGTTGGATATTTATACTACTTACTATATAATATATATGACTATACAAGTAATTATTTGTCATGTTTGTTACAAGGAAAACCAATATAATAAAAGCTTTGCCGGTGTCACTTGTTCAACTAGCATTAGTAGTGGTCGACACTTAAATGCATCATGAACTGTAAGTGTTGTCTCCTAATTATTAATCATTATTTTTTAATTTGTCCAAATTACTGTGTCTTATTTCGTTAATCCCTTCAGCTATATTAAAGGTTTGACATAGAAGTGGGGTCACGGATGGTGTACTGGGTAGGAATCGAATCAATTGATCGATCTTTCGATCACAATAGGTTTTATGACCAAATATTTAAGTATGAGGTAAGCAGGTACCTTATACCTAAATATACTAAATAAGGTCACAAATACGGAATTTACAGAAAATGTTAGGGCTGTCATGCCTGAGGTCGCGGGTTCGATTCCCGCACAAGTCAAACATTTGTGTGCATGAACATGGATGTTTGTTTGTCTTGGTCTGGGTGTTTCTATGTATAATATGTGTGTATTTACAAAAAAAAAAGTATATAAGTATGCTTATCCATTGTCTAGTACCCATAGTACAAGCTCTGCTTAGTTTGGGCTAGACGGTGTTGTGTGTATGTGGTAGAATATTATTATTATTATTATTATTATTATTGTCTTATAAATTGGTACCTATATATAGTGTATGTGTTGTTTTGTGAATAAAACGTTGGTATTACACGTGAATAATTTAAGAAATTGAGAATGGTTTTGTATCTATTAATCTAAATTTCATTTATTTGTACTTTTATGCTGGTATTTGCTGAGAATTCGTGTCTCCGACTCGTATTTTTTTTTTATATTTGATATTATTCCATTTCAACCGACTTCCTGACAGTTTTCTATTTATTAAAAGGTTTATTACAACATTGCTATATTTATATCTTGAATAAAGTCTTACGATAAAGTCATAAAATAAATTAAATCTAAATAGTTTTAATAATAATTTAATTAGCTTAAAAATTAGTAAAGTTTAATAGTAGTAGTAGTGTAACAATTTTCAAAATTTTGTAATTAAGTGTCAAATATTCGCGTAAATAGAAGACAATATTATAAAGTCTTACGCTTATATTCCTGAAAGGGTAGACATAAGCATATATTAGACCTCAAATACAAAGTGGAATAGTTAATTACCTAATAATTTTCACAAACGATTAACATTTAACTCTGTTGTTGCAGTAATTATTCTACTCTGTATACTCCACGTGGTGTGGGCAGATAATGCGGATGTCTACCACGAGAAGTCCATGATAGAGTTTCATGGACCGCCAGGTCTCCGCAACGAATCATTATTCGGCTACAGCACTACTTACGATCGATATAATAAACGGTAAGTTGATATTGTACCGCTAAAGCTACAAGTAAATCGAGTAGGAGCTAATTTGAGCCTTAGTGAAATACCTGACTGTATTAAAAATATACGTTAATGACTTAGAAATTGTAAGTGCATCTCTACTTGAATATTCCAAGATCGCAATATCGTGACATCATACCTCGGGGTTGCCTCTAATCGATACGCAGATAAAATCATTAAATTTTCATCTCTGCTGTTTATTATTTAAAATATCCAGACGCCATATTACAATGTTAAATCTTCTCTCTTAGCTTTTATTATTCCCAAGTCACTTGGAGTCGGCTTTTCTGGTCTAACCAGATTTGACTGGATATCAGTTTTTACACGGAGCGACTGCCACCTGACCTCCGCAACCCGAAAGCTAACGATACCCTAAAGCTAGACCAGTGTTAGGATATTAGAGGGTACTGACTTTCCCAATAACGACTGCCATAGATGTTCATGGCAGCCGGGACCGACGGCTTAACGTGCTCTCCGAGGCACGGAGCAGACGATAATTGTCAATCAATACGCACATAATTTCGAAAAGTCATATAACTTCCGACAGTCAGAGGTGCGCGACGTGGGTTCGAACCCGAGCAGTCTGTTAGGCTCCCCACTGAGCTATCGCTGCTTTAACATTACAGATATGATTGTATATTTATTATATACTAGCAACTCGCACTGCTTCGCACGGGTAGTAAAAGGACTTAACAAATATTCTTCTTTTCTTTTCCTGTGGTTAGTGGCCAACCTGTATAATTATGCCATATTACAATTTTAAATATACAATATCAATTACAGACTAATAATTAGTGCGCCGAGAGAAAATAACATTGGAGAAGTATATGACTGTGATATAGCTACAAATTCGTGCTCGAATATTGGTAGAGATATTCACGTACATGGTAAGATATTTTTATGAATAATTAAATATATAGCTGCCTTACTCTCTCCTGGACACGAACATCAATCATGTATGTATATTTTAACACATTAATTGACACAAAACCACTCTTAATAATTTGTGATATGGCATACAAACTTTCCATACAAAATGACATTACGTCTGGGGACGTATTGCCACACTACACGGTTTTAAAAGTATGTGTTGCGGCAGTAACGGTCGGAGACGTAACCGCCTGTAGGCGGACATTCATACCAAGTTAGTTCTAAACCGTGTGTTACAGCAGGAGTGTTTGCTGTGGCTCTAGCGGTCTGTATTTTAGCCTAAAACGACACAGAGTCATATCCTACCTATAAATGCTATGGGAAATAGTCGGCCGTGGATGGTGTTTTACTTTTAGTGTATTTTAAATTGTCGCCTACAGCCGTAGTGCCATATTATGAGGGTCATAATTCACGTCTCTCGACGTACTGTCCGAGAATGTGTTAATATCCTAGAATCACAGAATAGAAGATTTTTTAAAACAAAAATTCTATATAGCGAATATTTTTAACCATAGCAGCAGCGTAGAGCACAGATTTGAGAACAGGTCATCACATATTTATGCTCTCAATCGTGTTTGGTAAATCTTTTTCCTGCTGCTACTACGAATATAGAAACAGGATAAACATTTTAAATCATTGTTAAACGCACAAACCAATTCTGGAGATTTCCTGAGCTCATAGTTTTATTTGAATTGTATCAGTTATGTGGATATACCCAAGCCACGGCCAAACAGCATATAGGATAGGCGCATTAGCGTTGAAATCACGGGACCAATCTCTTAATGTTAAAACTTCATATTGTCAGTTATACTACTGAATTGATACTATTTGATAACTTAAGTAAAAAAATTGGTACCTAGTTCGAGAAAGATATAAACATAAACTTTGGTGCCGCCATTTTGACGTCATAATGACGGAACCACACGAAACGTGACTTGTGTATATTTTAATACCTATTTGCTACCCACTGAAACGCTCATCTATTTGTTATTACATCAGGGGAAATCAGAGGCGCAGACTTGAACTGCTGGTGCCACTATTATGACGTTATTTGTTTGACAAAAAATCATGTGTACGTTAATATTTTTTTATTTTTGATTGTTTTTGCATTTACTACCATTAACATACCATTACCATTAAATATGAGAGATCATCTTAAAAAATTAAAATTTATAGGCTATAACAGTTTGGTCACGGGCCTTTAAAGACATCGTTTATATGTATACACATGGATAGTAGAGGTTCGAGATGCGAGCCCTGAGGTACACCTGAGGCGGTTATATGAAGGACAGAAACCATTAACAGTCACAGTCTAAGTACGGCGTTTAAGATAAGATTATATTTAACGAAAGATTGATATGCTAACATAACAATAATTCGTTGAATAGAATCTTATCTTACGAATACAGAGACAATGAAATGAGATACTTGATTTTAATTAATAAACTCAGGTTTACTGCATTTCATTCTTTGTTTATTCGTAAATTTTATGCTGTATCCGCGATTTATAAAGTTAGATAACGGTATCCCAATCCTACAATGTAAGGTACATTACAGGATTGAGATATCTTGTGCACAAATGAACCAAACATTTTGAAATCTGACTGAATATCCCGATCCCGAGATTAGCTCGTTCGAACAATTTCATCAACTATACAATTTTAATATATGTATGTAGATCAAACAAGATGAAAGATTATATTTTAAATATGTATTATCAGCTCTTTTGATTAAAAATGTTTGAATTGTAAATATAATTTCAAACACTACTTTCACATTTCAGACCGCTATAAACATGATTACTGGTTCGGTGCAACTGTGCGAGCAGGCTCCTCGTTTATAGTGGTAAGTTTTGGTACATACACATACGTAAATAAAATAGTGTAATATATTATACCATATTATTACGCAAGCTATGTTTTAAGGTCATGTGTAAAAGAGGTCAAAACTATTGTAACACGCACATTTCCAGTCTCCATGCCATCTCCAGTCCTGACTTTTCTATCAGAAAATCCCATAAACACTTTGCCAGACCTGGATAACGAACACGATCTTTTATAATCTGATGACGTAAGCTTAAAGTGATGCCACGAGATTACCAAGGCAGTCCAGATTTTGTTATTCGAACTTCAAAGTTCCTAAAAATATTCGTGATGTTGATAAACCTGGTATAATAATTTACTCACATTATAATTACTTTTTCAGGCGTGTGCTCCAAGATTTACAGCACTCGTAAGTGGTAAGTAATATAATAGGAATTTAAATATGAAGTTGCTGCTTTGAATAAATAAAATCAATATTTTTTTAATGCCCAGTTCATGTAGGTATACATGCTTGTATATAGCCATAATACATGCTTGTATATAGGCCATTATGTTTTGTCTTAAATTCGCAAAAACATTACCCATCAAGTAATTATGGCGAATCGATATAACTTTAAATACAAATTGTATAAAAGGTTATTAATTTTAATTATTGATAATACATGTTATTAATAAAATGTATAGTCTATTATGAAAATATAAGTACCTTTTTAAAAATAACCATTGCATTTTGTACAAAAGCCACGAAATTAGGTGTAGAACATAAACAGCAATTTCATAGTTAAAGATAGCTCTTTAACTATGAAATCTTCTTTACTACTGGTACTGGTACACTATATGCTTTTGCCCGCTATTTCGAACGCCTAATTTAAGTTATGCATTATATTGACGGTTCTTCTTAACGGAACAGATAAAACACGGCTTATATGTATACTATGATAAACGCTTAAATACCAATCAAAAACCTTCATGTAGTTTGTTTATGTTGCTATATCAAACAGACAGATATTTTTATAATATAATTATTTTGGGTTTAAACCAAGGCAATGGTTTCTTTTTATCCCCCAATGTCAAGTAATAAGTTCAAGTTATGACTTGTATTCGACATGTAAATTTAAACTTCACCTCTAAACAAACAACTGCCTCTGACAACGCAGCTAGCGTAGTTGCTTTCTGGGCGGGAAATATATAATTTAAAAGTATTTCCAACGATGCGCTAAGAAGAAGAACTCCAAACATACAGGCTTATTTGAGGTTACATTACATTACACTATAGTATTTTATATTCTTTAGTTGTAAATAAATATTTATCTATAATGTTCAAGGCAGACATGCATGTTATATATAATTAAAACGTATATATAAAAAAATAAACGTATGTATATATAATCGACGCGCCAAAGAGTAACACTGACTGCGCTTCGCCTGGTGCTGGAGGCCTCGAAAGCTCATATGCATATCTCGCCCATCCCTTTATCTCAGTATTGACAACACGTGATTGATACATCTGCCTCCTTTAAACAGATAGCTACAATAGTGATGACAGCAATACCTTCCCATGGCAAAGATATTCGTGGCTACAATAACAACAGCCGTAATAGCCATATTACGTCTTGTGCTTTACAAAGCACAGGTCCGGCCGCACGTGGAGTACTGCTCACATCTCTGGGCAGGGGCCTCCAAATACCAGCTCGACAGTTAAAACTTTTTTTCCCATGTGGCCCGGCGCCGAGCCAAGTCACCGGGCCAGATGGGATACACTCGACCCACTTGACTCCCTACAAAGACGGGCAGTTCTAATTGTCGATGATCCCAATCTCACGGATAGATTGCAGTCGTTGGAGCAACGGAGAGACTTTGGGTCTCTCTCGGTGTTCTACCGACTCTTTCACGGGGAGTGCTCTGAAGAATTGTTTGATTTGGTACCAGCGGCCCCTTTCTATCATCGAACCACTAGACAACGAAGCAGGGTTCATCCATATCACCTGGAAGCGTTCAAATCCAAGACGGTACGCTTCCAGCGATCATTTCTCTCACGTACGTGCAAGCTCTGGAATGAACTGCCTGCTTCGGTGTTTCCCGAGCGCTATGTCCTTCTTCAAACGAGGTTTAAAGAGAGTTCTTCTTTCACGGTAGGCAGCGGCTTTGCTGTGTCCTGACATTGCTGAAGTCCATCAGCAGCGGTTACCACTTTCCATCAGGTGGACCACTTGCGAGTCTGCCACCGACGGCAATAAAAAAAACTTCCGGCTCTTCTACAGCGTGAGCTAAACAAATGCTTTTTGATTTATCCATCCAAATTTCCTGCCCAAATCTTAATAAGAATAACCCAGAATGATCATAACCAAATCTTGTAGAAATAGCAAAAGACACTTAAATTAATCTCGGGGTGAGCGAAATGGAAACTGAAATAGGTCCATAATTTTTTTAGCATGTTGATTTGAACAAGATCTCGTGTACACCATACGATAGTCCCTTTTAAGGCTCATAACCTGTTAAGTAATAACAAACAAAAGCTAACGAAAGAAACGGGTTAATTTTAAATATACTGATTCATATTTCATGTACATTCATACATTATCCGTATTTCATCTAATCTCATTGTTCTTATGTTCCTTATATAATATTAACATAGATAAAAAAATAAAAGTAATACCCATACTAATATTATAAATTCCGCTGTAACTCTATCAGTTTGTTAAGTTTTGACGTAGTTGTAAGAGATAGTTGGGCCGATATCTGGTCGAATATAACAGCTTATATTAGGCGAATGAAATAGAGGGTAAAAAATTATATGCTAAGTTACGTGTTGTGTAATTTACCTTTCTTTTTTAGGTTATACGAACATGCACGGCCGTTGTTATAGACGTAACAAGAAAATGAATAAATTTTCATCCGAAGTAAAACCACAGCCTATAATATTCGACAGTAAAAGAATTCCAGGTTGGAGCATATAAATATATTTTTTTATGTGGCTTGTAGTTACGCATCCTTGAATGCCTAACACTAGACCTTGCACAGGAGCAAGGACCAACTCCAGGCACGTGATCACTTGTCAACGTAACATCGTCGTAATATACAGCCAACGTATCATCATACAAAGTTTGATCTAGCAGCGTGAGCTTACTTTTCGAAGTTATGTGCATATTTAGTAATATTGTCTTCTACTAACTACTATATACGGATTTTATCGCATTGCTTACTTGACACTTTAGTATATATTTAGTAGTTGATATAGCTTACTCTTACGATGAACAAAATCATTTTGATTGATCCTGCATATCTGAAAATTGTCCACAATGTTCTCGAAGAAACATAATGTCGAACTACACTAAACTAACGTGATTTTACTATGGTCTTGCGCTCAGCAGTTGAATGATTTACAAACAGGGTTATTAAAAATGTACTACTAATATTAAATCATTTCTTTAATCTCTTTGCTTGCATGGTTATAAATAAACACGAAATTATTTTACAGAACAGGACATGGAAACTTTGGGTTGGGATATGGACATTGGACCCGATGACAACGTAATAGTTGGAGGACCTGGCATGTTTAATAAAAAAGGTAAATGTATAAAATTTTTAAAATATGTCTATATTAATTTTTAGGCCGAGCATATACAGAGTGTGGCGTAAAGATTAGCTAACCCTGAAACTATCGACTGGCCAGATTATCATCGTTCATCTTTGAGAGTAAAGGAATGAAAATAAATGTAAGCAAGACGAAAGTGATGGTATTTGAAAAGGAAGAATGCGTGACGATGTGTAATATTATGATTGATGGAGAAAAAGTGGAACAAGTGAAAGAGTTTGTATATTTGGGTACTTTGTTTACAAGGGATGGTAAACATGAGGGAGATATTGAAAGGAGAACGATTGCGGGAAACAAAGTGAATGGAGCTCTACGCGCTTTTATGAACAGCCAAAATGTTTCCGAAAAGGCACGTTTGGCTGTTCATAGAGGACTATTAGTGCCCACACTTATGTATGGAAGTGAAAGTTGGGTATGGCAAAAGAAGCATGAGAGCAGAATAAATGCTTTAGAAATGAGAGCGCTGAGAAATATATGTGGTGTGACTCTGAAAGATAGAATAAGGAATAGTGTGATTAGAGAGAGATGCGGCATGAAAGTTGATATAGTGACAAGAATAGAAAAGGGTATGTTAAGCTGGTTTGGGCATGTAGAAAGAATGGACGAGGAAAGACTGACTAAGAAAGTTTATAGGGCTAGTGTGAATGGAACAGTCGCAAGAGGAAGACCTAGGCGAACGTTTCTTGATCAGATCGGAGGCGTTCTGGACAAAGGCCAGGTTAAGAGCACCTTGAACCGACGGGCGTGTATGAGGAATGTGATGAAAGTGAATGAAGCCAGAGAAGTGTGTCAGGATCGTAGCAAATGGAAATCCGTAGTCTCTGCCTACCCCTCTGGGAAACAGGCGTGAATCTATGTATGTATGTAATCTGGCCAGTCGACAGTTTCAGGGTTATCCATTATTTACGCCACAGCCTGTATGAACGTACCAACAAGTTTTACTCTCGGTTCATGAAAGACAGATCCAACATAAAACCTACACCCGTATTCACAAACAATACTTTGGTCAGTGTGGAAGCAACGCGATGCCATACAAAGTAAGACATTTCTCATGGCGTTTGTTTCTCTAGCCTTTTCATTTACAAACAACACACGATCGCATACAAATGATATTTGTATGCGATCGCAGTATCGACTAGAGATCTGTGATTGATCCATTAACATTTCTAAGGGCTTGCTGGTATTTGACAGATGTAAACAGTGTCCGATTAATTATCTTTTCGTGAATTTATTTATCAATATGATATAAATAAGGGAGGCATACAATAATTATTGATATTGATTGATAAATAGACAACTGCTGACTGAATTAGCGAGAGCCAATCAAGTCACTTGAAATGAGTCATTGCTTTCAAAAACTTGGATATTTGTTGTGCAAATATTTCAATGTGTATTGTCTGTAGGCCTTTATGGACGTTGATTACGTCAGTCCGGTTGCCGAGATTAACCAATAAATTTTAAAAAGAACAGTTATATTTAATTTAATTTCTTAGTATCGTGATATTTTTTCTTAAAGGTCTAGCTGCATTCACAAAGGGGCATTCAAACACATTGATACGTATTCTTGCCAATACAGATGTTTCTTTTAATTTTGGTAAGTACGGTCTTCTTTAGTAGTTTTTATAACAAATCTACACCAGTAATAATTATTTTTATTAACATTAAAACAATAAACACAAAGAGTACGCAGACTCTAAATATTTTTTCTGTTTTACTCGAATTCTATACGGTGTGAATTGGTAATTAAACCTATATATTTTTATATTATTTTATTTTGTATGGAAAACATACAGTGTATACGACATGCAAACCCGACACGTTTTAAAACTATGCACCATTTACATGTTTTCGCAGATAAACAACTAAAAAGCTTGTATATAAAACTAAACATATGAAGAATTACATACACACAACACAATATAGTCCAAACTAAGCAGAGCTTATACTATAGGTACTAGACAATAAATAGACATACATATATATATATATATATATATATATATTTTTGTAAATACTGACATATTAAACATAGAAACACCCAGACCAAGACCAACATCCACGTTCATGCACACAAACATTTGACTTGTGCGGGAATCAAACCCGCGATCCCAGGCGGGGCAGTCAGTTACACTAACCACTACGCCATCGAGGCCGAGTAATAAATGTAAGTTACACATTATGATCGAATCAGCTTAAGCTTAAGAACCATGCCTTTGTTCATATTTTATTAAAATGATGTGGTTTCGAGTTAAATAAGTCTAGTTCAGGCAAGCAACCTTATTAATTTATTTAATAGCTCTGATGAAAAACGAGTTCTGCCTATAATTTGAAGAACACTCAGGAACGTCTAAAAGTGAATGAAATCTAGTCATTTTATTTGGAACTTAAAGATTGATTTTAGATAAAAGGACAGGTCGCTCACTGAGGGTATATGGTATCGTACAATTCAACCTCACATAAGAAAGTTACCCTGGTTTGATGGATCGGATATGTCTAGAAGTAACATCGTAACATTGATGAGGCTTCGCTCCGGCCACATTCCATTAAATAGATTTGCTCATCTAATGGGTAAAACAAGTTCACCAAATTGTACCGAATGTGACATAGTAGATGTGTTTCATATTTTGATGGAGTGCGTTCGGAACGAGGCAGCAAGAATAGAATTTGTTAAAAATACAACATTAATTTATATATGGTCGGTAAATGTAATGACATTCTAGCTTTTCCGTTATCAGAGGAAACTGAGATGTTAATAAAATTAGTAAATCTTTGTATAAAACGTAGAAGGTATTGGTAATAAGTGTCTCCTCGAGGGTGACATAATCATTGTGATCAAACCCTCAATAATAAATAAAGGGAAAAAAAGGACAGTTGGGGAGGAACGGTATTGATTATATAGTGCTGGGCAATTTTAACTAGACACGCGATGTCAGATAATCGCCTTCTTTAATCCAGTGGTAGAATGTGGTGTGCACGCTTTTAGAGAATAAGTATTGTCTCAATATCAGCTGCCTAGCCCCATAATAATATTGACACTGTGAAAGTAACTGAAATATACTAGTCTCACAATATCTACATCAGTAAGCTATTTTACTTTCCGAATTGCGTATGCGGCTGAGCTAAGTTTCCTTGCAACACACGATACTTGAGCGCCTCTCTGAACTTTGTGATCTAAAGTTAAACCTAGAAAAGTTGTCGATTGTACGAAAGTAATCATTTAATTATTTAAATTTATATTTATGTTAGGACTCTTACAGGTAAACATCGCGTTGATGGTTTGAGATACACTGAAATTCTACTATTTAACAAAACAAGCGTGTCTTTGCTAACGAAGCAAGATACTGATTTATCTAGGAGCATTAGAAATACCACTATAGCGTTACTCATAATAGTAAAATTGTTATCCTTTATAAAACTTGACGAGCATTTGGAGTGACCGATTTTTAGTAAAGGGCTGTGTGAGCATGACCGAAAGGCATTAAATAAGTATTTTGTTAGAACATCCAAATTGCATAATAAAGGCGCAATTGACATTTTTCCTTTGGTGATGTGAAAAAGTGGAGGTGGATAGAGCCTCAGCCACTTCTTCGTTATCTATATTTTTATATATAATAAATCCTTTTATTTGAGATTTTCAAGCATTAAGTACGTTTTAATAACAATAATAAGAATACAATAAAATAACAATCATAAGAAAGTTGAGCCAAACCTGAGCGTTATTTATAACGTTCAACCAAAGGAAACCAAAATACCCAATATTCAAATAAATGCGAATTATTTCGAAATATAGTTTTATATACTTTTGTATATTTTGATTGAGCTAAATACGCTCGATGTTTTCCGGCAATTGTTATGTGCAAATAATCTTGTCCAGAGTTTGCTTACAATTTGTTTTAATATTTGTAACTTCGCTAAACGAATTATTTAAAGACTCATGTTGTCAAAGCCTTATATGTCAAGGGATATTCCCTTGACATATAAGTTATACACAACAAAACATACAATCTTATATTCTTTCTGCAGGTTATAGTGTAGCAGCTGGATATTTTACAGAAACGGGTAGATTGTCGTACGCTATTGGTTCAATATATGGTTTTAAAGGGCCTGGTCAGGTAAGCGCAGCCAAATAACTTACAATAATGCACTCTTATTACTTTTTTATCAATGAAAATATCCGGTATCAGTGAGACATTTAGCTAAAAACAAAAAGATTGACAGCGTTGTTTTTTTCCTGCCAATCTTTCTACAAGTGCTGTCTATGGGTTAAATACACGCAGAGGTAATATAGCGCCCTGCGCGTTCCTACAATACAATAACGCGTTAAGACTGCGCCGAGCGAAATGTGCTAAAACAGGCGGTCACAGTTAAGTGAATAAAATAAACACTTTTTGTTTAATACAAATATAAAATATACATTTACCATAACAATGAATGTGGTTACAATTACTACGTGGAAAAAACTTAAAATAATTAATATTTCCGTCTGCAAAATTACGTAAATTTTTAGATTATAACAGTAGAAATCTATCCTGTTTTACAGCTTAAACGAAACATAAATAGTTATATTACAATTTGTCCGTCCCAAGTATTTAAGTTATTGGTTGACAATAAAGATACATATTTATCAAAAAAGCACTTCAAATCGTCCGTACAATTTTACTATGGCGGGCGCGCGCCGATTTGAATATGCGCCGTACGAGCTCTGTCATTATCTGTCTTACGCTCGGCGCAGTCTTAAGGTTGTCGGTGGTAAGGCTACCGAGCTATTGCAGTGCGTCAGGCATGTTTCCGAAACGGCAATAGATATAGATTTCTTTGCGATTATGAGAATACGATGCGCCTCCATCATGCATAGGGTGCGCGGTAGCACCAATAGCATCCTCAGCATAATAGTGAACAGGGCGATAGCCCCTTACTGTGTCATTTGTTGCGGCTTCATAAGCCTGAGGTGTCATTTTATTTATGTTTTTATTAGGTGGCACTTGTGTCGAAATAATTACTAACACTAGTTTGTAAGGCTTATGGAATAGTAACACAATGGATCTGAATCTGAAATATTATTATTATTATTTAAATGGCGCGTTTCGCATATAGACCTATATTTTAATGCCTAATTGAATGCATCACATTGAGGAAATAAAACCGCTCTTCGCATTTCTTTGAAATGTATCCTATACTTATATCATTTGCCATGACTCAAACTATCTTTTCATATCAAAAACAATATGATATAGATATCAAACGCAAATCAGTTCATCATAGTACCTAATATGAAAATCGTGTCTGTATTAATGCCGATTCAGACATTCTGACGTCAGAATGTATAGTTACTTTTTACTTAATAGTAGTTTTATTTATATTCGTTAGGCGTAAATTGCAATTTTAGATTATAAGATATGTAATATTTATGATATCTATTGCTTCAAAACATCTTCAATTAATTCAGACTAAGTCATCTGCAATCAATTTATATTTTAGGTATATTTTTACACTTACGGCAGAAATAGGTTCGATGAGTTCAAAACACAACTAAAAAAAGAAGTGGACACTGATTTAGTTGGTTCCATGTTTGGCGCTGTTTTGTGTGCAGCAAACTTAGCTCAAAGACGAAGTGGAACGAAAGCAACTGATCTGTTAGTGGGAGCGCCCACTTATGTCGATAACTTTGGATACAATGCTGGTGCCGTGTACGTATACATATTTTATGGGAAAAAGGTAAGCAAACATTTGTAAATGATTATACCAATGAACAAATAAAATCAACAACATTTTGTCTGTCTGCACAGTTTCCCCTAATAATACTAGTATAAAACAGATACAATATAAAAAAAAAAATTATAAACAAACCGCCTTCAATAAACGCCTGCGAACTAAAAAGCAAAAAATAATTGGTATTTACATACGATTTCCTACCTAAACCTATAAATCAAATTAATATTATAATTTCAGTACAAAAATCAACTAAACTAAACACTTACTTATCTCTAAAGAGTGATCTTACTTACTATACTTACGATAAACTATTTTAACACCTAATTACAATTTATTATTACAATTTCTAATTAACTATTTACACAATTACAATATGACAATTTTTGTCTAAACCTATTATCTATTAATTTAAACTAAATATTATATGTGCTAGACATCTACAACAATTACAATTACAATAACATACAATTTATCGGGAAAAAGAATTTGATAAAAGAACTTTTTGCTATAAATTATCATTTTATGGTCATCATACATCAGAAAAAGACACACAAAAAGTTACAGACGGAAACTTACCAAGTGCTTTGCTAATTATTATTATTTTGCAGCATTCGCCATTTTACAAGAGGACAATAAAAAGCCGAAAGGACGGCTCGTTCTTCGGCGCCGCTATTATTACACTTGGCGATCTAAACGGCGACGGAGCAGACGGTAGGCGCGCACTTTTTTGACATACCTACTCATTTCGTCATGATATAAACCAACACTATGTACATAATATTTCTCATGTATTGTTGGCTTTATTATTTTATACATTACCTACAACAATTAAGGGTGCGAAAAAGAAATTCAAAATTTTTGGGTGATTTTCATCAGGCTCCCTCAATTGTTATGAGAAGTGTATTCGGATACAATCACATAACGGGTCTTCTACATTTATATAGAGTAAATTATACTGGCACAAAAAAATATTTAATATTACGAATTAGATGGTTCAAATTATTGTAGAAACATTTTATACCATACAATATTTTAGTATTAGAATAATAATAAATAAATAATAATAAATAAGAATAATAGAAATTAGTTATTTTTTTTTAATATTAATTTTTGCTTTAAGTAAATAGTGCTTAATATATAACATTAGATTTTGGGAGTTATTACCAGTATTTCTTTGTAAATATTTTTACTTTTCATCGTAATGTTTGGATTAAATTATTTTAATTAAAATTTAAGCCAATGTCAAGTCATAAGTCAACGCGCAATCTCAACACTATTCAACTATTTTAATAATGAACCCTTTTTATAATGAACCGATAGAACGATTATTATTAATGCGCTGCTGGTTCTGGTTTACATTAAATCCATATGGCTGAGAGAGCGGGTAAAGTATAAATCCCAAATAATGGACGTTCTTTTCGTTCGACAGAAGTGGCAATAGGAGCTCCGTACGAAGACGACGGTAATGGCGCCGTGTATTTGTACAGCGGCGCTTCATTGTGCAGTGATAAAACCGAGCACGCCTTGACGTGGTTGCAAAGGCTTCAGCCCAGCGGCCCGTATCGTTCCTTTGGCTTAAGTCTCGCCATACTTCATGATTATGATGAAAACGGATGTAATGGTAGGTTTGCGTGCTCACACCTATTGCAGTAGTTTATCTCGTAAATTTAACATTTATTTATTATGTTCACCTGTGTTGTGTGTTGGTAGAGATTTTAGTCAGTAACATGTCCCAACAGAATGCAACCTACACAAATAAAACAGACGAACAGAAGAAACTATAAAGGTATCGTTTTTGCCTTATCAAAAATATTTGTAATGACTCCACATAAACGAAGAAGTTACATTTAGACAAAAGTCAAGAGATGGCGCTGTGGACAATTACACATTTTGCCATACAATCTTGAACCGCACTAGCGAAATTTACATAGTGAAGTAATATAAATACATACAAGCTTCTGACAATAACCGTCAATCAGTGACAATGATCAACCCGCCTGATCAGAGGATTCTTTGTGTTTTATGATTCTGATTAAGTACAGTGTACACATGATTAAGGTATGGTTCTGACTCCACGACGAAGACATTAATGATCATTCAAATTAAAATGTATGTACGATCAGCCAGTAAATAAAATACCAACGCAACCAGACAAATGAAAACAGTGACATAAAATTACTTTTTCTAAGACAGATAGGGGCTCTCTCCAAGCTAGTTGATGGTACGTGACAGAGTGGTTTCGTGCCATGTTCTAATTAATTTGCATTGCGTTACAATAGAATTGGCAGTCAGTGCACCCTACGAAGATAAAGTCGTACTCTACAGGTGCATGGCCGCAGTCACTATCTCCGGATTGACCGCAACCTTCCCTAACTTACAGGTATGCCAGTTTTCTTGATATACAAGGTAAATAGAAAAGTTTATGTACAAAAACATGTGCGTTATTGATTAGCTTAATCACTTTCATCATAGCAGCTATTAGAACCATTCTAAATTATCATGGTGCTTAGGCGCCTACTACGGAGACGAGTCATGGAATTATGAACTGCCTGCCCTATTTTTACGTAGGTAAAACTAAGGTGCTATGAATCCGTTTTTTATGAACAAATTAATATTAATTTTCTCACTTCGTTTTCAGAATCGTTCCATGACTAATACGACAGAATTTAAATTTGATGTTTGCGTACATGTAAAATATCCACCTAAACCAAAAGAGATATATGCTGGTAAGTATATACAATGTTATAGCTATGTGCACCATTTTATTCAAATTATATTCTAATGTAGTAAAGAAACTATACAGGGTCTGTCATTAATAATGGATAACCCGTTAGCTGGAGGTTAACCAGTTATCAGGCAGTAAGAAAATAATATTTATAGGTCAGGGTTGCCAACAGCGTGAAAAGGGCATACGTTTTTGTGATTTTTGTTAAAATTCACTTCTTTACCCTTTCAATTGGTTGCCATTTCAACAAAAAATAGTTTATTTTTGGGTAATTCTTTTGCCATCGTACTTGCGAATACTTGTATTATTTAATTCAACAACATTTTTAGGCGCCATTAACGTAAAACAGTATCAAAATTAACATTTTAATCAATTTATTAAAATTAATCTTTCCGTACGTCTAGTTTTAACCACTGATTGTGAAAAAGAAAAGTATGGCAACCCTGACATAAAAATATTATTTTCTTACTGCCTAATAACTGGTTAACCTCCAGCTAACGGGTAATCTATTATTAACGACAGACCCTGTATATAAGTGCGTTCATTGCGTCTCTAACCAAACAATAGATATAGACACCGCATTGTGCACAACTGTATTCGAATATCATACGAATGCATTTATAAAGTAAAAGATAATTTTATTTTTTAAATGCATTCTTTTATTTATCATAACATGAGTATATATACATATACTAGCTGTGCCCGCGGTTTCACCCGCGTTCATGGTCACTGCACCGCCCCCAGGTGTCGTAGCGTGATGTTATATAGCCTTTTATATAACCAAGACACATGAGGTAACTCGTGTTTTCGTGGAAGAGCGCCGTACTGATTTAGCAGTCGGACGATAGTTTGCCGACGGTTCGGTTTGAAGGCAATTGTATAGGCCATCAAATTATTATTATATCGGCTGGTACCGAATCGTTATAATTTGCGCACTCCCATACATCTTCACACTGATTAAGAAACCAACCAAACTATCGGCTGATCGAAAGTCTGCGGGGACCCTTACAAACATCGGATTAACTTCAAACTTTATATACTTATCCGGAACCAGGACCGATGGGAATACAATAATTTCATGAGTTTGTCCTATTATCCTGGAAAAGTTATCCAGGCCAGGAATCTTTTTAGTGTTGGTTAATTGTTTAGTCAGTTTGTCGGAGGGCGAGCCTGAGAAACGGCTACTACATCCAAGCAGGCGTGCAAGTTACCCACTTCCGCCATGGTGCAGACGCTAACAACTTAATTGTTCTATATACCTACAGTAATAATAAAATCCTCTGTATGTCCGAAGAGTTAAGGAGATACTCTTCAGAAATAGAAAGCCAAGTCATGCAAGTTCAAATCTAAACCTTAAATTAGCCTTTATCTATGAAAGATATCAAAATTACCGTTTTTATGGTTGCAGTAAATGTAATAAAATGTAAAATAAACATCGCGATAAAATCCGTATATAGTAGTTTAATTTCAATGAATAACATTCGCGTAAACAGAAGGCAATGTTATTATTATTATTATAAAAGAAGTGTTTTTAACATAAACAGCGATAAAATAAAGAAAAATAAAAACTTATTATGTAATTTTAAATGAATGAAACAGAACAATTAAAGTAAAATATTCACTTAGATATAACAAAGAAATGATGTAATAACATGTCTATGTACATAACTATATTCTTAGACATCAAATTGTCAAATCATTGTTATCAAACCAAAGAAACCTACTGTACAATTTTTATGCTCATGCTGAATCAGTTAAAACAAATAATTTCATATATAGATAATTTTTCTCTTCTATATAATTTGCTGTTGCCAGTATATGTGGATTGGTAAGACACCAAATAACTCATAGTATGATCCTCATTGTTCCAGACATATCAACGAATGTACAAATAAATCACCAGAATGCTAAACTGAGCAAACCGAATAACGGTTCATTATTCAACTTTAAGAGCTCCTTACGTGATAAAGCAAGTCAGTACTGCGCAACTATCGACATTACTTTGCCTCTGGTAGATTTTTTTTTATATAATTCTCTATGTTTCTACTTTATCAATGATTTAAAAGAAACCTGTTGCCTAAGTGGTATATGGACAAAATTATATTTTTCTAGGATAGGGACTATGGTACGGAGATAGGGTATGAGATATCAACAAGGTTACTGGACAGCCCCGTGTATAAAAAAGATTTCGATAAACGCAAAGTGATCCTCAGTGATGTCAGCAAGTTCCACCAAACGGACTCGGTGTGGGCGGCTGAATGTACCGGGAATAAGGAATGCATCTCCAACCTGACCTTAACTATCGGCTCTAGTATAAGGTGAGCCTCTCCATAAGTGTGTTTATTAGATTTCACTATAGATAATGTACCTATAAACTATTTCACGCTTTGTCATAATTTGTATTTTCTCTCTGCTTGAAGCCTAGAGATGAGAATAAATAAACAGCTTTGCTATTGCCACTTTTATTGGTGTGCCAACGATAAAATTGGCTTAATCTAATATACTTACGATTAGTTTACCTATTGCGACATAATTATAATCAGTACAGATCATACAACACATAATATATTAATTATTATTATATTGAATACACCTTTGGCAGCGAACCGTTTACAATCGGCTCCAGCGATAGAGGCACTTTGAACGTAAATGTTCACAACACTGGAGAGGTGGCGTATGATCCGTGCATCCATATCGAAGTGGAAGGCGCGAGCGCGTATGTTACACCCATGGACTGTGCCGCAATACCTGAACAGGAGCATACATGGGAATGTACTTCAAGAAAGCCTTTGAGGAATTCTATGCACTGGGTAATAATTATTTTTTGCGTCCGACTGAAACCAGTTTTTACAGCCGAAACCGAAACTAAAACCAGTTTTTATAGCCGAAACCGAAACCGAATTTTGACTTCGGTTTCAGTTTCGGCCGAAACTTCCATATTTTCGTGGGGAAAAATAATCTGTCAATGTAATCGGTTTTATTTTTAAATCATTTGATATTTTGAAAGCTTTAGACCGTAAATTGTTTGCCTTTTAAGCTGTAAACTCCCTAAAGAGTATTATTTATTGCACTGTTAGCTTTGGACGAATCTAATAGACATTTTTCAAAGAATTGCCATATAATTTTTATGCGACATTGTTTGTTTATCGATGATTGAATACTAAAACAAAAATACAACGTCTGTCTATTAGGACTAATAAATATAAAGTGAGCATTTTTTTAGATTTTCTTATTACTGTCATTGTTAGGTCTTAATACTAAAATGTTTATATGAACACATTTTTTTCATTTTATTTTATATTCTTACATAAATATTCAAATAATCTGCCGCTATCACACATATTAAAATAAAACTCTACATCTATGTTATATATTTCAGTCACAATAAAATAATCATACAAAATTTGGCTACTATATAACTAACAGTAACGTATAGGTTATCATTAACTAGAAAGTTATAAAAAATATTCGTAACATAACTTACTAAAACCTTCGCATTTAAGTTATATTTAAGAAATCAAATTTTGTTATTCATTTCCTATCATGAACTAAATCACATCAATAGCGAATTAAACTTAGTTGTTTTGAAATAATCTTATAATCACTTATAATTTCACAACAAACAAAATAAACTAACGTAAAGTTCGCGGTGCAAACACTAACAAGTTATGACTATGACATTGACATTCCGTAGCTCAGTGCACCGAATATTTCTGATCGCAGAGCCAAACCTCCGAATTGAGTTTCGGTTTCGGCCATAGTTTCGGCTGAATGGCAGCCGAAACCGAAACTAAGCCGAAACTAGGCCGAAACCGAAACCGAACGTTCGGTCGGATACTAATTTTTTTCAATTTAATAGAGCATGGTCCTTGCGCCCAGAAGCTGATCTTATTACAGTGTATTGATAGTGTAGGTAATAAACATAATATGTATGTATGCTTACTAATTTAAAAACAAAGCTTTATATTTAATATTGCGTTTCTCTTAGAGCTAATAATATGAAAAATAAAACAAAATTAATAAATGGTCCTACTTTGAAACTTACCTGTGGGTCAAATACAGATATAATTATCGAAAGTATCAAATTCTTGCCTGTTAGTCATGTCCGTATATTTATTTATTTATATATTTATAATATGGTACACTTATATATGTACTCTGATATGGGTTATAAAGGAATATAATGCGATTCGTTCATGAGACAACAAGGTTGTGATTGTTACAGATTTTTCTTATGATTTTACGTTTTGTTTTATTCAAGTTGTCACTGTAGTAATTTTTAACTTATTATGTTATCATAATCTACGTTTACTTTTTAAATATTATCAAATCTCGATAACTTTGTGCAGTTGTTGTTGTGCTGTGCCTCATGCAAATGGTTTATTTTCCACAGAATATCGATTTCATCGTGAGTTTGAAAGACCTTACAAGCAAAGATTCACGCATATTTTTTAACGTCACATTATTCAATAGCTGTAAGGTTAAGAATACTACGAGGCAATCACACAGGGAGCTCGATATCAGCCTTATAAGTTCTACCGAGTACGTTTATATTAAAGGGTAAGTGCAAACCTAGGGCAATAATTATTCCATTAATAATTTATAAAACTTTATATACTTAATATTGTCTTCGGTTTATGTGAATGCTATTCATTGAAATTAAACTACTTGTTACGGATTTTATCGCGTTGTTTATTTTATACTTTATTACATAATTTAGATACGATTATACTGCTACTACTATTAAACTTTACTAATTTTTAAGCTAATTAAATTTTTAAACTTTATTTACTGCTGATTGTTATGATGTATTTTTTTATTTTACAGTTTCGACAATTTTGTGAATATGACGCAAGATGATCTGCTTATTAACGGTAAACACTTGGAGCAGATTTATATGGTAACTAATTTATCACAATCCATCAATTATTTAATTAGAACGAATCATACTTTCTTTGTAAATTTCACTTACGGATTTTATCGCGGCTCATTTTATTTATTTTCATACATTATTATCACACATAAATTCAAGTAAACTGCGATAAAATACATACAATCTGAATTAATAGACGTTCTATGTATAACAGATTTCAAATAAAGGTGTGACTAACTTCATCGATCTGAAGAGTGAAATCAAGTTGCAGAAAGAGACGTTCCTCAAATATTCCGAAACGCCAGTATCCGTGAGTATATATTCAAACATAGCTCTGTTGTTGTAAGTGTTGTGTTAAGCTTACGTGAATGTTTATTAGATTCGACTATAGTTAACCTTACTGTTTATTAATATTTATACTTTGCACATAAAAAACTTCAAAGTATTTCATTTTACTTACAACTTTAAATGGAAATTCATTTTCACATTTGCCCTCAACACGACAGTTTGGTGGCCAATATGCAGTAACCGTGATCCCGTAATGCTAAGATAGCAATTATCCCAACATCTCGAAGTTATTTAAAAGGGCTTTTTTGTTTTTACGTGGGGGAATGCTTTGACACATACCCCTCCGCGGGGGCGAGCGGAGGGGCTATGTCGGGCTCACCGGGGTAAAAGAGAGATGGTAATGATGATAAGAATCCTCCGAAACCTCCCGGTAATACCGACTAAACTTGCCACGGTGTACCTCGACAGAAATGCAATCACCGGGCCGCGCGAATTGTTTTCACATGCAGTCGCGACCCGCCGGGGTTTCGGCCCACCGTATGAAACGGCAGGCCACTACACGATAAGACCTACCCTTTGGTCACCACTACTGTTAAAATCCCTACTGACTGACTGAACAACTTTTTCAAAAATATGCTATTAAAATCTCTTCTCTTTCTTTTTAGTATTACACAGATGTCCCTTCACAATCGAAATCGGACCACCGAAAATGTGAGATTCTTTCAAACACTACATCGGAATTAACAGTTCAGTGTGAGATAACTAGTTTACCTAAACAAACGAACGTGAAGGTTGTGGTGTCTGCAGATATAGTGCCAAGCTCTGAAGGTAAGTCACGTTAAGTACTGCATTGTCAACCCGAATTGCTCTGGAACGCATAAACACATAACGATAACGAAATTCTGGGTATGATTTCCTAATCATGCAGTGTCACCGGATCTTTCTACTTGAAACTGTTGAGTAACAACACGGCGATTGACGAAGTACCCGATGACCTTAACATATCTGACAAAATGTTAAATATATCAGGCCATTTGTTTATGTTGCAGTATATGAAGCAGTCACCGCGTACAATGTGACGATAAATTCAAGTATAATTCTAAATCTGCCCCATGAACAAATGAGAACTGGACGGTAAGTTTAACGGGTGATACTAATAATCAATGTTATCAATAAATCTCTCCATCTTAAATCTTAGGTATGGATCTTTGCCACTCCCTTAATCCCAAAACCTACATCGAGAGCGTCACTAAGCAAGCTTCGCGAAAACTCGGAGTTCTGAACAGGATGAGGCGGTGTTTCACGCCTGGACAGCTGTGCCTATTGTATAAGGCACAAGTGCGCCTTTGCGTGGAGTACTGTTCTCATTTTTGGGATGGCTCCGCGCAGTACTTGCTGGACGCTCTCGACAGATTACGGCGGCGGGCTGTCCGTATCATCGGAGATCTAGAGGTCACGAGTTCACTGGAACCTCTGCAACTCCGTAGGGACATTGCCTCATTAGCATGTTTCTACAGAATATACCACGGGGTTGCTCTGAAGAGTTATTCCACCTTATTCCGCCCTCCCCTTTCCTATCCAGAAAAAAGCTTGCTGGGCTCAGATGCCATCCTTACACGGTAGAGTCGACTAGAGCGCGTACCAACAAGTTTGGGTCCTCATACCTCTGCCGAACGATCAAGCATGGAATTCTCTGCCAAAGCACGTGTTTCCTTCTTCCTTTAATCCTGAGTCGTTTAAGCGGGACATGAAAAAGCACCTTCTCAGGCCGTCAAAGTAGAGACCTCAACATTGCCTCGGCTGCTATGAGGACGGCGTCGAGGCCACTGCTCTTAGACCACACGACTGCTCACCATCAGGCGGAGTGTGGTCATTTTGATGAGCAAACCAAAGTTTAAAAAATATCATATCCGTATTATAAATTAATGATATTTATTTTTTTAGTCCTATATTTTGTTTTTCATTTTGTTTTATTCATAAGTAGTTAGGTTTGTTAACATTAGTTAAGTTGTAAATTATGATTATTGCTTTTGTTTACGTAAATAATAAAAGATTAAATTAATGCTTCATCAATATGAAAATAAAAAATAAAAAACTAAATGTTATCCATAATAATATAATTAATCTAAGAGTAATGTTCGTCATCAGAAGAAACGTTTAATCGTAAATCTGCGTAGCGACAGTACACTCTCAGCCATATGCAACCGCTCCCTTACATACGCGTCAGGTGAAGGAGTATCTAACGGCACCATGCAAGCTCTTTCATAGATAATGATTACATATTTCAGGACGTCCACGTTAATAACACTCGACGCGGCCTACGTGGCTATATGGATTCTTATACTTGCCGGTATTGTTGGACTGTGCCTTATTATTATCCTCGCCATGATCCTTTACGAGGTAAGACATATTATTGTTTAATGAATTGAAATTACGCTTCCACTAAAAAAAAATTACCTTTATTATTATTATAAAATTACTATTATATATATTATTACTATTATATATATTATTACTATTATATTTATATTTTTTACTGCATAGGGACTTCCAGTATCGTCTTATATAAATGTTGTTTAATTATCGTATAACGTAATACTTTCAAACGGAAATAGTGGATAAAATAGAGAACTCATCAACGAAAATAGCGAAATAGTCACTGCTTGAATGATGTAATATACCTAAGTGGTCGCCTCGCCATTGCCTGTGCGCCAAGTATGGTGGGTTCGATTCCCACAAGGCTCAAAAATGTGTGTGATTGTAATACCGGATCTGGGTGCATATATTTTGTCTATCCGTTCCATGTTTGTTAAGTTTGCCGCGACACAGGAATTATTCTTAGTGCGGGAGTTATCTTTTAAATAACTAACCATATACCTATACATATAAATAAATTTTCAATAATTATAAGGTCATACATTCTATTCTAATTAATAATATATTGATTTAATATACTTACTACATTTGCAGTGTGGTTTCTTGCGACGAAAGAATAAGCAGGAATTGGAAAAACTGAAAACGAGTGTTAAACGACAAACCATTGTGAGTATATCTACATAATATATCGCTCAATTCGGACTCATGATATTTTTGTTGTTTAGATATGATAATAATATCTTTACAAGTTATTATTTTTATAAGAAATGTTATAGCCTATGCTTGAACCAAACATATTTGACTAAGAACTTTGCTCTTGTTTTAAACTTAATCAGAGTCTTTTTACGATATTTCCTTTAAAACAGTGAACATGCATAGTCAGCCTGTAATAAACCTTTACGTGTTGCCAGATTAAAATGCATATCAATTACTCATACGAGAATATTCAAAATGAAATAATGCAGTTTGTAAGAAAAAGTGCGGTAGCCCAAAAAGCAATGTAAAATTGTTATATTAAATTTCCATATGCAACTATGGCATATGGAAATTTAATATAACATAAATACATCAATACTTGAAATATGACCTATTGTATCAAAAATGTTAATTTCTGGTTTGTATCAACAGAGGCGCTCTATGATGCAGCAACCCCAGACGGACGATCGGTTAAATATTCTAGAAAGAATGGAAGAAGTTGATGAAAGTCCTGTGGACGTAGTACAGCAACCGCACCCCTAAGGGGTAAACATCACGCTAGTGTTTTAAGCATCGGATCACGTACATCGTCGGAGTGTAACATATAATGCTCAATATCCATCCCAGTTTGGTTGTGCTTCAAACGGATATATTATAAACTAGTGGGTTCCAACAATAATAACTATCACCAAAAAACATACTGTTTGTGTTTTAGACATAGGTTTAGCTTCATACATTAAATTTTATTTATGTTTTCTTATAATATAACATAAGTAATGTCTTGAGGATTGCATTATCATTCCAATATTGACAAATTAATCAGCTTTTGTAACGCATCATCATCTCAGCCGAAAGACACTGCTGGACATAGACCTCCCCTAAGGTCTTCCACACAGACCGGTCTTGGGTCACCCGCATCCAACCGCTTCCCGCGACCTTTACCAGGTCGTCGTCGTTTAACGCATACTTGATATTAAATAATAGTTTTTAAAAGATTAGCTTAAGTTATTTAGCCTACCATAAATAAATTGATTTTGACAAAAAAGCACTATTCTTTCTTTTATTTATCTAACCATCTCATTACCACTTCAGAGTTATAATTTATACTGTTATACGTAGCTTTCAATTAAATTGAAATTAAACTACTATATACGGCTTTTATCGCGTAATAAAGTAATAAAGTGTAAAATAAACAACGCGCTCTATCGCTGCAAGAGCAGCGATAGCTCAGTAGGGAGATCAATAAACTGTAATGCCCTCTGCATTGCAGTCTATTGGTCTCGGGTTCGAACTCACGTCGCGCACCTCTGACTTTCGGAAGTTATATGACTTTTCGAAATGATGTGCGTATTGATTGACAATTATCGCCTGCTCCGTGCCTCGGAGAGCACGTTAAGCCGTTGGTCCCGCCTGCCATAAACATCTATGACAGTCGTTATTGGGAAAGTCAGTACCCTCTAATATCCTGACACTGGTCTAGCCTTAGGGTATCGTTAGCCTAGTAGTATAGTTAGTATAGTAAAGACTGTGAGATATATAATAATTGCGGAGGTCAGGTGGCAGCCGCTCCGTGTAAAAACTGATATCCAGTCAAATCCGGTTAGACCAGAAAAGCCGACCCCAAGTGACTTGGGAATAATAAAGGCTAAGAGAGAAGAAGAAGTAGTTTAATTTCAATGAATAACATTCGCGTAAACAGAAGACAATATTTCAATTAAATGTTGCCAACAAGTAACATAACATAATAACATAACCTAGCGGTCACACTATACTATTCAGAAATAAA